>JAWNPU010000001.1:8290000-9510000 GCA_035047325.1 Drosophila vallismaia | reverse complement strand
TGGCTAATGGGTGATGGGTGATGGGCGATGGGCGATGGGAGAAGGAGAAAAAAATCATCCACACAGTGCAGAAAGGACCAGAGGACCAACACACAGGAGAGCTATTCATCAAAGCTCTGTGTGGGCCTTTGTAATTCTCGTGCGTTGCAACCGAAAAGGGGTTGCAGTTTGCACCCAGAAACCACCCACCCGCTGCACTCCAATCAGAATCCAGTGCGCGTCCCTTTGGCCTATCCAGAATCCCACTTCAGTTCTCCAGCGACACTTTACTTTCCCAATTCACAATTAAAGCTGGGCTGGCTGGCTGGACTCACTCACCCGGCATCCAGCCACCCACTTGATTACCAGACGGTAGGCCAGACATCAGACATGCAAAATTCAAAATACAAAACAGGAATCCCTGTAAAGCGAATAACCCAAAACCCCACACGTAGGCATACTTTCATTGCCGGAATTTAATTTTGATATAGGTACAAAATATTGACGATACATCAGAGTCCGCCTCCGCTTGGATGGATGGACGGAAGAGGAGGCTGTCGACTGGCCGGCGGCGACTGTCTGAGCCTGAGTGGCAAAAATCCAATGTAACTACCAAAAAAAAAGGTGACCTTTTCAAAGTACCACGAAATATTTAATACGCTTTTATTTCAGAAAGGAAAATACACGAATTGTTTCCCTCAAAAAACTTCACGTTTTGTTATTCGGAATGCTTTCTAAATGTCTTGTTTTTAGAATATCTAAACTTTGTTCTATTCTAAAACTAGAAACAATCCAAATACCTTTCAATAAGAGAAAAAACCTCACTGGTCATAAAGATATTGAGAGCTCCAAAGGCTCCAGGACAGGCCAAGCATATTTTTATCCTAGACCCTCTATCTACCAGTACCTTCCTTTACACCTTCACTCCCTCTTAGTTTTTTGGCCAATTTTTTGTTGGCCGAAGAGGAACAAAGAGACTTTTTTACGTTAACAAAATTTTTCCAAAGTTTTCTCTCCTCCTTTGCGTTTTTTTTTTGTTGCTGTGTTATCCTCTATATTTTTGAGGAGGAGCCGCATATAACATCAAAAAAGGACGAAAAAAAAAAGAGACGAGAAAACGCAAATACGGGAATACATAAAACGTGGCTAAAATCCGTGGAGGAGGAGAAAAGTCCGCATTCGCGCCAACATTATGGCCCCTCCCCTACCATTGCCACCGCCACCGCCACCGCCACTGCCACTGCCATTCGAAAAATCGGATCGTTCCCTATGTGAGTAATCGGCTGTCCATGTACATATATCCGTAAATGTCAGACGACATCACGCTCCAGTGGACACAGGACTGCCACCGCTACCGCCAACGCCAATGCCGTTGGCGACTGATGGAGGCGCCACCAGGACTCTCCAACTGCTCCTTTTCGCCTTTTGGCTGACCAGGCCGCGCCGTCAGAGGACCTCACACCGGGATACCAGGATACCGGGAGAGCAGGACCTCTGCCTATCTGCCACCTGCCACCTGCCCGCAAAATATTGGCGCAAACATTAAGAGGCGGTGGGGTAAAGGTGGTCGAGAGCTGGTAAACCAATTCTACACTGAGCGAAACAGATATATACTTTTCTATCAACTAGCATAGTTTGTTTTATAAAAAAAAAACTTATCAACTGATTCATAAAAACTATTTTTGAATATAAATTGCCTCGATTTTCGGCAAGTGTCTCCTCTACAGTTTGAATTATTTGAAACAATATCCTTTTAAAAAATGCAATACAGTTTCAAACGACGATGATGACAAAAAATCAGAGCAGCCTTGGCGGAACAGTAAAAGGAACAGTAGCTCCTGGCCCAGACAGGTGTTTGTCAGATGTCCTGGACTGGGCAGCGCGTCTGTCGCTCTTATCAGGCTCCACAAAAAAAATAAAAAATAAACAAAATACAAGTACAGGTACATACAAAAAATCCCGAAATAAGAATGGCCCATGGGTTGACATGGTGGCATGTGTGTTGTAATAACAAAAGCAATAACCAAACAAAAGCTTTTTTTTTTTTTGGCCAAGTCAATGACCCAAAATGTTTAAAGGGACCGCCTTTTCCATAACGGAAATCCTGGCTGGGCTTTTTAAATACAGATAAGTTTAAATTACATATTTAAAGGTCTTAACAAGGCTTCAAGGAAAGGATACAAAATGGTAAGAAAAAATCCTTGAATCCTTGAAAAATGCTCAAGTTTCCACCAAATCACTGTCAATCTGGAATAAAGATATCTCCAATCGGCGAAACTTATACCTTTACGAATTTGTATCTTCGAGTACTATCTGAATATCGTATATCTATAAAGCGTATTCCTTAAAACCCTAAGTTAGGGGTCGAGATAAGGACACATGGGCGCTTAGGCGATATTTGAATTGATTTTATGAAGTTTTCTCTTCGATTAATAAGAAATCTTTGATTATGATGAACAGCAAATAAAGTCCCGATTCTTAAATGGTATCGTTGAGCAAAAGCGGAAACAAAATGGCAAAAATATCCCTAAAAACTTAGGAAAAAGGCTGAGAAAACGAGAGTCCATTTCCCGTATTTTGAAAATTGAAAATTTCCATTTTTCGAACAGTTTTATTCGAATATCTGAGCCAATTTGCAACCGATTTTGAAACGAAATGCCATTTTCAAATTAGGGCTTTAATCTCCATTAACCTTCATAAAAATATCCAGAAAATGGAACCAAAAAATTTTTGTCGATTTTTGAAAAAAATCATAAGAGGTACCCCTTTCAAAATTTTCAAAAAATGGACAAAATTTTGTTGTTTGTTTTATCAAATCTTTTAATGCTAATCGAAGAAGATTGAAGCTCTGATTCCGAAATGGTATTTCGTTTTAAAATCGGGTGAAAAATGAATAAAATACAAGCTATTTAAGGCATAGAAAAATTTGCGTTTTGAAAACAGAAATTTCCTATTTTTTTGAAATTTCAAAATCCGAGTTTTTCAATCAGTTTTTTCCGAATATATTTGCCAAAAAGCATCCGATTCTGGAACGGATTACGATTAATGAATTTGGGTTTCATTATCCATCGATTCTCATTACAATTTCGGGAAAGGAGAACAAAAAAAATTTCGTCGATTTTTTGAAAAAATTATAAGGGGTACCCCTTTCAAAATTTTCGAAAAATGGGTTAAAATTTTGTTGTTAAATATTCCAAATCTTTGGAAGCAAATCGAAGAAAAATGAAGTTCTGAGTCCAAAATGGTATTCCATTTCAAAATCGGCTGAGAAATAGTCAAAATATTCATAAAAAATTGGAAGAAAAGCGTGAAAATTAGACAGATTCGAATTTTGCAAAAAAAAAACAAAGGAGTACCCCCTTTGAAACTTTGGAAAAAATATAATCATCGAGAAGAGTTTCGAGAACGCCTGTCTGGTGGCGTCTTTGCAAAGTTTTTTTTTTTTGTGGCGCTTCTTGGTAGCCTTGGTAGTGTGGCCAATTCTAATGGGCCATCATTTGTCTTGGCCAACGCCAGCAGCTGTGCAATCTGTGTTTAGACGGTTGACAAACGATAAAGAGCCTGGCTGAAAGCAGAAAGATGAGGACGAGGACGAGCGTCTTGGGTCTACAAAAAGTTTTCGGGCAATGCCATGAAATGGCTCAATCAATTAGGCGCCTGTCATAATATCCCCAAAGCCCCCTTCTAGCTTAACTGCTCTGCATGTTGCAGCAACATCAATAAATGGGAGTCCAAGATGCGTGCCCCGTGCCCCTTTCAACTGCAAAAGTACAAAACCAAAACCTAAATACCGAAGACCAAAGACTGAGAACTGCAAACTGTACGATGCAACTCGTATCTTGTGTGATGAAATTTATGCTTAATTAAAAGCGACACAAGGCGTCACAAGGCACAACGCACAACGCATTTGGCCAAGATAAAGCTTCAGGGAATCGCCTGGCCAGAAGGCCAGAAGGAGGGTTAACCAGACTTAAAGAGGGGCAGCCGCAGGCGGGGCTGGCAGTTGCAAGAATAAGAATCGTTGAGGGAATCGCATTGGCTCACAATTAATGCGATTTTGAAACGCACAGATCGCTGTGAATAAGTGCCAGCACTGTAAAAAAAAAAAACAATCTAAAAAGAACTTAATACGTTTTTAAGTATATCTTCAACTTAATCTGTTCTCCCCCATTTTTCTCTCAGTGCCTGAAGTGACCAACCTGGCTTGGCTGACTGGTCCCACTAATTCAATTAAAGACGCTGCCCGACTAAAAGAAACGACTGCACCACATTGCACCACTACTCGACATCAGAATCGGAGGCCAAAAACCACACAACGCACGCATGTTGAGTGGCACGATGGATGAACGTCCAAGTCCGGGACTCCAACAGTCAGCCACAAAAGTGAGGCACCACCAGTGGAGGTGGTGGCAGCCAAATCAGCAGCCAAGTGGCCAAATGAGAGGCGTCTCTACACCAGAGGTGGAGTGGGATTTAGTTTCTTGTGGGGGTTTGGTCATACTTTTCGAATAAAGCTTTTAACTTTTCTTTAAACTGTTTAGGTGGGGCAGGTTTTTTTTACTTATTTAATAAATATTGTATATATTTTTTAATATAAAAAACATGCATGTAAAAAAAACATTGAAAAAATAAACTTACATGCCATATTTTGAAGATGTTTAAAGGAATATAATGATGCACCTGTTTAAAACAGAATAAAAACATTTAAACTTTAAGTAGAAATTAATTTTATGATAGTTTGTCAATGAAAATGTTGTCAAAACTATATTAAAAATTATTTAATAAGAGAACCCCCTTCGATAAGCCTCTGTCAGAGTTAACTGAGAGAAAGGCCTCACGTTGCAAGATTTGTTTTTGTTTTTACTGGCTATTCTACCACTTTTTCAGTTTTGCACTCATTAGTCTCCCACAACGTGAATTAAGATAATCTGCCAGTTGGATTTGGTTGGGGTTTTTTTTTGGGATACTGGCTAGTGGATACTGGATAGTGGATACTGTGTACTGGGGGTTTTGGGTCCTCAGTTTCTGGATTCTTTATTCCGTATATATATATATATGTACGAGGCACATATACGGGGCAGTGGAAACCTAAACGAAAGCAACGGGCGCTTGTTGTGCAAATGAATTGTTGCTGATTTCGTTTGAACGATTAGCGCCAGTTTCCCAGTTGGCCGTTTCGATCTGTCTTGGCCAGATTTGGCCGGGGAATGCAAATGGAAATAGCCAGGCATGCTTAGCAATTAGACTAATTGCATGGCCCCATCCAATGCCATCCTGTCCTTAGTTTCCGTTCCTACACACAAGACCCAATGAATTACAAAAAAAAAAAACAACACAACACTAGTATTCCACACACTTTCACACAGGAAAAAAAAACTATTCGATATTTTATGAATGTATTCCATTGGTTTGATTTGAAAATGGAAGAGATCGTAAAAATTAGACTGATCCGAATTTTCCAAAACAAACATTTTCAAAAATTGCTAAAAATCGTTTAAACTATTTTTTAGATTCTGCATTTATTGGAATGGCAAGTCCCGATTCATGAAAATATATATACATATATCTTTTATTTTTATTTAAAACTATCCACTATGAATAACCATTAAATTTTAGGACATGGCACTTAACGATTAATTATCAATCATTCAAATAATAAAAGTGTTTAGTTTTTTTGAAATTATTTGCAGTTTTTTTTCTGCTTACTTTGCACCTGGAGCGACGGGGCAGTGCGCATACGCACTGTGCACCCTGTGCCGTGTGACTTGCACCCTTGCAACATGCGCCTACTGCAATATATGCCTGCAGATTGGTCAGTTCAAACACCGACATCATCCGCTGCCCCCGACGACTCACCCACATATGCCGCATGCCACATGCCACTCAGTTGATGGCTCTGTGCATGCGTCGTCGCTGCTCAGGAGTTAGAAATCGTCCAGAAGGAGCACAAGTGGCACAAGAAGGGGGTGCAGCACCATCAGCAGCAATAAAAGAACCCCGGTAAATGGAGTAAAAAGTTGATTTCAAAATAAAATCAGTAAATGAGCAACCAAATATTTTTAAGATAAAAAAAAATATATCAGGAAATCAGCAGCAATTATCCCAAAATGGGAACAAAATTGTCTACATTAATCGCATCTTTCGAAGTGCAATTAAATTTAAAAAAAAAGGAACCCCGGGATATGGAATTAGATGATTGCACACAGAATATGGCAGTAGAATACCAAGGGCAAAGAAATAGGGTTCTATTTTAAAAGAACCCAAAAAAAAACAGATGGATTACCAAAGACAGAAAAGTGCCCTCGCATCACCAACACATCCAGAAGAACGAGCAAAGGATCATCCAATAGAATAAAAATTGATTTTAAAACAAAATCAGAAAAGGAGCCACCAAATATTAAGATAAAAAAAAATATGAGAAAATCAGCAGCAATTATCCCAAAACGGAAACGAAATTCTTTACATTTATCGATGGATCGAAGAAGAAACTTTTGCTGGATTACCAGGGGGAGGGACATAGGATTATACTACAAAATAACCCTAGGAAATAGATCTGTATTACCAAGGTTAAAAAGTTGATTTAAAAATAAAATCAGAAAATGAGCCACCAAATATTTTTAAAATAAGAAAAAATATGAGAAAATCAGCCGCAATTATCCCAAAACGGAAACGAAATAGTTTACATTTATCGATGAATCGAAGAAGAAACTTTTGCTGGATTACCAGGGGGAAGGACATAGGATTATATTACAAAATAACCCCAGGAAGTAGATTTGTATTACCAAGGGTAAAAAATTTGATTTAAAAATCAAATCAGAAAATGAGCCACCAAATATTTTTAAAATAAGAAAAAATATGAGAAAATCAGTAGCAATTATCCCAAAATGGGAACAAAATTCGATTTCACACAGAATATTGTACTGTTCTACACAATAACCCCAGGAAATAGAGCTGTATTACCAATGGTAAAAAATTTGATTTAAAAATAAAATCAGAAAATGAGCCACCAAATATTAAGATATAAAAAAAAGAATCAGAAAATCAGCAGCAATTATTCCACAATGGGAACGAAAAAGAACTCCAGAAATTGCAGATCTATTACCTAGGCCAAAGAAATCGGACTATTTTATCGATATAGAAGAATCCCAGGAGCCACCACGAGTCAAATATGATATAGAAAACAATCCTCAAAAAATGAAAAAAAATATAGAAACCAATGTTCAAACAATCAAATATCGACTATGAATAACCATTAAATTGTGGGACATGGCACTTGAGTATCAAATTATTAATTGTAGAAATGCCAAGATTGCCCATAAAATAAAAACTTAAAGTAGAATTATATAGAAGAATCTTGAAATAAAATAATTCATTGAAATTAGCTAGACTAGGCAGCTGTAGACTGTTGGGCTGCCCAGCCAAAACTGATTCTGCATCCGGGATCTCGCGTTTTTATAGGAAATTCCCGACGCGTCAAGGCTAAGCTTTAGGGCTCTTAAAACGATCGAAATCGGTTGATATCGCTGATATTTGATTAATACGTGTATAAAGGCCTTAAAATTGAAGTTTCAAATGCCAAAAATAGGTAGCCTGGCCACACTTTTGTATTCTATTATTTGTTCGTTAAGATTTGAAAAATGAATTGATTCTATTAATCCATATAATGCTTTGTAATATTTATAAGAAAAGTACCGGGTATTATTAAACTTGGAAAACTTAGAAAATTAATAATATTAATCGATTCTACAAGAAAAGAGTATCCTGTGGCAGCATCTGCCACTGATTGCTGTCCACAGTCCGGCACCCACTTCCTTGAATTTTTTTTTGGGCTTGTCGAGAATCGAAAAGGGGGGAATCCAGTGGGTGGCAAGGTGGCAAGGTGGCAAGGTGGCAAGGTGGCATGGTTGGGTGGCTGGGTGGCTTATAGTCAGTCATCAACAGCACTCGTTCAGCTGCAATGGGTTGCAAGTACCATACGTATGTATCTCTCTCTGTCGGCGTGTATCTCCCACCCTTTCTTGTGTGTATGTGGGAAATGCTTTGGTCCTTGGTCCTTTCCATTTAGTTTTGCCTCTCGTCCTTTAGTTTTTCGTTTTTCGTTTAGTCGTTTTGTGTTGTTTTCCCTATTTGTTGTTTTCTTTTTGCAGCGTAGTTGTTGTGTTGTGTTGTTGTCTGGCTGCCACAGGACCTGCCAGGATGCGAGGCAGTCAGGATGCCTTTTGCCCGCTGCGTCTGTTTCTGCTGCTGCCTTTTGGCCTGATGATTAATCGAATTAGTTTCTTTCTTTTTGTTTCGTGTGTTTCCCAGCCACCCAGCCATCCTTTCTCCATCCTTGCAACACACGCTCTTTTCATTTACATTTTCTTTTGCACTCTTCCAGCTATACTAGTAGCCCCCCCACAATCACTGAGAGAAATCGATGGATAGGACTTTTCTTTTCTAGATTTTTTTGGGATTATTATAGAAGCATTCCCAAACATTTTTCCCTCCATTTACTTTGATTTTTTTCAACATTAAAATAATTTTAAACATGACTTACCTCCGTTTTCTTCCAGTACACTGTTGCATACATTTGTGCTGAGGGCTGAGCTGACCAACTGCGTCCGGTTGGGAATTTTTTTGGCAATGCTGGTTGGGCGAAACAAAAAAAATGCAAAAAAAAAAATGAATAGATTACGAAAAACCAAGAACGAATTCACATTTTCGTCCTGACGAAATGAAAGCCTCTGCCAAAAAAAAAGGGGGGATTCAATAGAAGGGGGGAGGGAGGGGGGGGGACTCTGAGGGGGGGTTCTTGCTGCTGCGATGCTTTGGGGCAATAACTGCAAATTGCATGGGCGGCACTCAATTTCTTTTCCTCCATCTTTTTTGTATTTTTATGCCCCCTCTGCCTGCCTGCCTGCCTGGCGTTGTCTGTGTTTTGGTGTTTCATTTGATTTGCCTTCACTGTGTGGGTGTTACACCCTCCATCAGGGTGTGTGTGTGTGTGTGTGCAACGCAATAAGAGCATCAAAGTGCACACACAGAAAGCATCCACTTGCAACTCGGTAGGTTTTCATTTTCATGCCATTTCTAGCGACTTTTTTCTTCAAATTTGATGCCCTTTCAAGGATTCGTTTGGTTTTTTCGATGGGAAAAAGGATAATTTCATTGAAAAGGATCAAAATACAGGCATGTCCTTTTAGCTATTTCTATACTAGGCTTTATCTTTTTTAAATACCATTTGAAGAAGCTAAGAAAAGCCAGAACTTACCTCTCACCCTTTGACCTCTTGGAATCAGAATCCTAGAATCCTTGCTATCCCTTTTCAAAAGGACTAAAAAAAATAGAGCATTTAAAATTCGTTTTTCCACTAATTTTAATATTCCTTACTTGTCCTTTTTTTTCCAATTTTTCGCCTCTTTGCAATTTTTTCGCCCAGCTCCTTCCATGTCCTTTTATTTTATACTTTTTCTTTGTTTTTTTTTCTGTTTTTTTTTTCACCCGCCTGATGTTTTTGTTCATTTCCCTCTGGCCTGCCTGCCACTTTCAGCAGCGAATGACTGTTGCATAAACGTCGTCTTTGTGTTGTCCTTGTTGCATGTCCTGCGCCTGTATGGGTGTTTGTTTCGCAGTTGGTGCAGCCTCTCATCGATTGCCATTGGCGTCCCGGTTGCACGTGTGGCATGAGTGATTTTTTCCCTCCAACTAGCCCTGGGTTGGACAAAAACAAAAACGCAAAAAGCAAAAACGCAGCACTCATAATGGAACTAATTGCTGCTGAAAGGACGAGCCTCGTTCGAATCCTTTTTGTAGTTCTCGTTTCCTGGAAAATATGAAAAGGATATCGAATAAATATTTTATAGCTTTTATTTTTAAGACTTTATTCAAGTTCCTAAAAAATGTTCCCAAACTAAGGAAGCTTTTAAAAAATTCTAGGCCCTGCCAGGACAACAAAGCCAAGGCAGCGTCTCAGGACCTCTACGAGGAGGATAACTTCTCTCCCTGCTACGCCCCCCAAGGGTCTCAAACAGGATGGAAAGTGTGGAAACGTGCTAAGCACATTTCATGCAGCTAAGTAAGGATATTAATATGCGTCCTTGCATTGCACACGCACCAAAGGACACCGAGGGGTTGGGGTTGAGTGGGGCGGGGCGGGCAGGCGATAAGGACAATAACTGCAAAGGGTCCTGGCCACTTTTGCGTTGCGTTTCGTGCGGCAAGCAAATGAAATTGCAATGAAAATGAAAATCTTACGACGACACCGACGAGGACGACCAAAAAGGGGGGTAAAAAATGAAACGATATCCTTGAAACATAAAGCCAGAGGGGGACCAGGGGGGACGTCTCAAGGAATGCAGGCCGCTGACACCAAGGACCTCCAGAAAAGGGGAACTTTTTTTTGCTTTTCATTTCGGAGGAGCAAGTTGGAGCAAGATGGAGGAAGGAATCCCCCGGAACATCATTCATTTCGCCCCTCGTGTCGGGGATTAAGGTTATTTCAAGGATGCCGCTGCAGCTCCTTCGAAGCTTCCTTCCTTCTGCTTCGGGGGGGGGGCGTGGCCTCGGTCCAGAAGACCTACAAATGCAGCTGAAGAAAAATTCTCCTTTTGCGCGTAAACATCATCAAAATTCATCAATCTCTGCCAAAAACTTGGGGGGGAAAACTTTCGACAAAAAAAAAAAAAAAAACGAGAAAATTATAGAAACGGAAACCCAGCTGGCAGGACGAAATATCCTTAACTTATTGAAAGCCTTTTGGATTATCCATTAAATGGTTAACATTTTAAATTAATATTTAAATAATATTTTGGATCAAGAAATGATTGAGAAAAATTCTCTCCTTTCTCTTGAGAAACTTTTGGAAAAAAACCAAAAAATCTTAAAAAATAAAAACAAAAACAAAAAGGTCCTTAAAAATCTTTAGGTTTCTTTGGAATATATATTATATATAAGCTAGAGTTGTCCTTGGAGTCCTTAAACCCGATGATACCTTTTGAAAATGTCACTCTTTTGGGGGGCTCAAGGATATGTGCAAGGAGCAAGGACATTTTTTGGGGAAGAAACGGCAAAAGAACGGCAAAAACGGCAATCAGAGGGTTAATATATATAGAAAAAGATATAGAACGAGGGCTGCATTTTGGCATTTAAGTGCAACGAGGCGTGCAGCACGCAGGACCTTAGTACAGTATATCTTGGCAGGAGGTGGACTGGGTGAGAGGGAGTCGTCGTCCTGATGAGCCTGATGAAGGACATGCCGACCCACGCGCCTTGCTCAGCCTCAGTCTCAGCCTCAGCCTCCTTGGCCAAAAAAGACACTGAAAGAAATATACTTTCGTAAAAAAAACACCTAACATCCTTAAATAAATTCCTTGTTGTCCTTAAGAAACCATATTTTTGGATCCTTTTACCCGAGAAACCATTTTTTTTTGTTGCTTTTTATTTTTTGTTTTGATTTTTTTATCGCAGTGCACTTCCTTTTCTCGTTCTCGTCGTTGTCGTTTCTCGGCGATAACCTCAATTTTTGGCACCCTGGCCAACAAAACATCCTGGCCCAAGCCCCCCACCGCCCCTAGCCTGCTCCTTTTGCGATCCAACAAAGATTTTATGCCGGCTCCTTGCAGTTTTCTTTCCAGCTTTTTTTTTTCTGCCTTTTTTCTGCCTTTTTTCTGCCTTTTTTTATAGCATTTTCTTCTCTTTTATTTTGGCTGATAAAACTCTTTCATTTTGTTGTTTGTCGGGCGGGTTGGTCCTTTCGCCTCGTCCTTTGCCTTAACGCTTTTAACAGTAATGACGAAAAAGTGTCAGCGTCCTCGACTCTCGAAGGATAATAACAAGTATGGACAGGCCTGCCCCCCAGACCGTCTCTCTCCCTAGTTATTCTTATCTATTTTTCTTGGCTTGTTTTTCCACTCTTTGTCCTGGCTCGATCCTGCAGCTCCTTCAACGAGTTGATGTTCTTAATTGATGAAGAAATTTGGGCTGAGATACAAAACAACAAAAAAAAAAAAAAAAAAAAAACGGAGGACGACTAGAAAACTATCGGGAGACGGACGAAAAACATCAAGGAAATAAAAAGGAATGCCAGGACGAAATGAACAAGAAAGTAAGCAAGGAACAAATGGCTGCCATAAAGCCTGAGTAGTTTGTGGCATCAAAAAGTGGCACAAAAAAAATGGATTCGTTTTTTTTTACACATTATAACAAAAACGATAATTTTTTTAATTCTTCTAAGGTTTAAATTGAATATTAAGATTTTTTAATAAATTGGTTTTAGATTCAATTAAAAATCCTTAATATTTTTTAAAGAGTTTTTGAATCTTTTTCTTTTTAATTTTCAAACAATTTCAAACTAGTTTTCAAACAATTTCTTGAATTTTTTGAATATTTTTTTAACCTTTGAACTCTTTTATATTCCAACTAATATTTTTTAATGTTTTTTTTTAAATATTTTTATCCTTTTTTTCTGATGTTTTTCAATCTAGTTTTCATCACTTTATTACCTGTATTTCTGTACCTTTTGTAATCTTCGCACTTTGCACGCTTTTTATTTATTTATTTCCCTTTTTTTTTAGCCTTTTTTCAGTTTCGGTTTTTTTTACATTCGCTCAGTTTCAATTTCACACAAATTCTGCCTAATCTATGTAAATGCGATTAAACGCTTTCCGAAAAGCACTGTCTAAGGGGTAAAGAGGGATGGGGATGGGGATGAGATGGCAGGATGGGGATGGGGCCGGGGGACGAGTCCAGGAACCAGTCCTCAAGCTTAATGGGCAAAGCGTTAATGAACACGAAGTCGAACGCGACGATGACGACGGCTCAGCGAGCAGAGGAACCAGCAAGGTGGCCCAAGGAGTCCACCACGACTCCAAAACCTTAACACCTTATACACTGCGAGAAAATTATAGATTGCAAATAAATCTGTATTTAACTTGCAATAAATAAAAAGTAGTAGAAGTAGTTGTTTTTTTAACAAAACATTTAACCAAAACCTCATTTTTTTCTTAATAAATTATAAAATATTCCCTAAAAAATATTAGTTTAAAAAAATAAAAGAAGTCTTGAGGCTTTTTAACCAAAACTATAACAGCTCTATTATATACAAAACAAAGCCTATTCCGCCCATTGTGCGCCAAAATGGAACTTACATGTAAGTAGCGGAACTTCCTAAGCTGCCTAAAACGCACATATTCAGGTGATTCTTTCCCTGAATGATGTCATCCGGTTATCTGCATTTTTTCACCATTATGCTTTGCTCCTTCCACACACAGCAGCCGAATTATTACAAACACACGAACCCATAACCTACCGCAAGCGCCAGGATGATGTCATTTTACAATATTTAGCAAAATAACTAACAAAATCTAATTAAAATATAGAAAACTTACCAAAAAACATTAACTGAATGTATTTATTAAGAGTTTTCATTGTTTTTACAACTTTTAATGAAGAAAATCTAACGAAATATCGAAAACGGAACTTTCGTAACACAAAAAACATGTTTTTGATCAAAGAAATCAATTAATTATTTTTAATATATATTAAACCGAATATTAGTTAATTATTTAAGGTATATTATTACTTTTAAAACACTGATAATTGCGATTTAAGAACCGAATTACAACGGGGACGCGTGGGAAAAAACTGAACTTGTCGCGCCGACGGAGAGGGAAAGTGTGAGAGAGCGCGCAGCTGCAGCCGCAGCCGCTCTGACGTGTTCTATTTAAGCTTTCCCATGGAGAGCTTCCCTTCCATCCCTTCCAATGCAATGGAATGTTGAGATTTTTTGGAAGAACATGAGTTTTTTCCCATCATTTGAGCCTTTTGGAAATGGGGTTAATTTTTATAATTTATTTATTTTTAATTTTTATTGTTTGATTAATCGGATATTAGAAGCCAATTAATGTTAAATAAAATAAAGCATTTTAAATAAAAATAGATTGAATAAATCTCTATTTATTTTAAATGAAAAGTCCCGAAATTTATGCTCAGTGCCTGCGACAGGACTTGCGTGGCAGCGTGGCAGCGTGGCAGATGGAGAGCGGACAAAGCGCATGCGCAACGCATGTGCCTTGTTTGATTTGAAGATTTCGATGGAAATTGTGGCCGAAACGAGGCTCTCCTCTGCAAGCCAGGCTAAGACCGAATCCACGTTGCATTTTGCATTTCGCAGCTTTCAGGTCTTGGTCTTGAGTCGGATCTGCTGCATTCAATTTATGAACTGGCAACTGGCAACTGGCACACAACTTAATTACACATTCATCCAATTAAAGTGTGCAAAATGCAATTCATCATCATCGCCGAAAAGGGGGAGGGGTCTCGCCGCCAGTCCGTTATGGACCTGGCCAAGTTCTAACAGCAATTAAATGCATTGCAGGTGCACCAGCTGTTGGTCCCCAGCAACAACTTGTTCGTTTCACATGCAAGCGGCGCGTTAAATGCTCATCTACATACAGAAATTCATAAAAAAAAAAAATGCATAAAAAAATTGTATATATCTGGTGGTATTGAAAGAGCATTTCTTTGCAGCTTGGCTTTCTCTGGCAGTGCTCTGGATATCATTTGAGGCAGAGGCACCTGCCTGTTGCACATTAATTGGTAATTATTTTCAACCCTTTTCTGCCAAAAGTGAAAATAAATCTCATAATTTTTGGTAACAAATAACCTTTAATCTTGAACCAACTAATTTTCATTTTTTTTCCATAATTTTCACCTTCAATTTCAGATTTTTTCTGAACTTTCAAACATAAAAACGTTAAAATTTTAAAACAAACTCCTATCAGAATCATCGTCCATGGAGGATGTCCTGTCCTCATGCTTGTAGCTAGGTTCTCCGTTTTCTGTATTATAAAATAAACGCCTTTCGACTCCCTCCTCTGTGATAATCCCTATGCGGACCACTCCGCCGGAGCTTCCATCATGGTAGATGGCATGTTTTACAGCTAAAGATATAGAATAATATATTCTAATTGATTTATATAGACTTTCCCACCCTCTCACCCTCCTGCACAAAGTCAACGCACTGCTCCATGTTCATATCCGGACGATATCGATCCCGGACATAGCCGAAAATATAGCTCGATCCGGAACCGCCAATGGTGCAGGGCTCCCGGGTGAGCATCCCGCCCAGCGGAACACTGTACACCTGCCCGCCCTTCATGTGATCCCAGCCAGCCACTATAATCCCGGCCAGCAGAGAGTCCCGGTAGTTGTAGCAATAGTTGCGGAACTCGGAGGCCGCCTCCGACACCAGGGCCGGCGTGCCCGTTTGATTCTCGTGATAGTTCAGGGAGTAGGCCACCACATCCGCCACGGCCTGGGTGTCCGCCGCCGATCCGCTGCGGCAGCAGTAGATCCTGTCCGTGATCCGGGTCAGCTTGTCTGTGACCCGGTTGGCCACGTAGAGCCCGGAGCTGGTGCGGGAGTCCGCTCCCATGACCACACCGTCGGCGAATTCCACCGCCATTATGGTGGTGCCCGTCATGACGGGTATGTAGGTGTTTTCCGGGCAAAAGTTTATCATCTTGACCAGGTTTTTATGGATTTTTATGGATGTTAGTTTTCAGGAAGGTTTTTTAAATATATATTTTAGTTTTGATTCGTTCTGTTTGAATGCTTGTTTGGGACTGATTCTGTTTTTTGTGATTCTGTTACTTGAAAGACAGAGTCTTGAAAGGGTTTCAAAAGTCGACTTTCTCTTTGAGAGACTTTATGAGATAGATTGAGCTAAAGTATGGGATATCATACAGCTTCGACTTGGAGTCAGGGATCTGACATTTTTCCAATATCTTCAAGCAACGTCTTTTCGATTTAGATGATCTTCCTATCCCAGAAACTATGTTCCCCTCGAATACCGGATATCATACAGCTTAGACCCTGATTCAACCTCCTTCTCTCTATTTAAAAAAAAGGGGAACCTCCACCAATTTATTTAATATCATCACCCTGCCCCTCTGCTATACCAAAGACCATCTTGGCCACTGTGGAGTTTATCATTCGTGCGTTTTCGCCTTAGGTGTAAGCCATTATAAAACCATCCATTGGCCGTTTATCATGGTCAGCCCCCGCCAAATAGCTACCAATAATCCGGGGCTACTAGCAGGAGGAGTACCAGAGTCCCCGTCTAATTGCCAAGGCAAACAGAGCACTTTGGAGCACTGTGATTACAACGCCGCTTGTGATTGAACAATCAAACACGCCTCCCCGAAACCGCCCACGGCCCCAGGGTTGCCTTCTCTTGCCACAACCTTCAGTGTCCCTCCGTTAG
Source organism: Drosophila vallismaia (assembly GCA_035047325.1). Classification (NCBI taxonomy): domain Eukaryota; kingdom Metazoa; phylum Arthropoda; class Insecta; order Diptera; family Drosophilidae; genus Drosophila; species Drosophila vallismaia. Next base: position 9,493,775 of record JAWNPU010000001.1, on the reverse strand, counting down.
ACGCACTCCCCACCATCTTGTACCATCTTCCGTTGCTAATTACAGGCTGAAAAAAAAAAATAGAAAAAATTATAATCACAGGTTGGCCGGCAATGAGTGCGTCAAAAGGCCGACGCTTCCGCCTTTTTCAGTTTCTTCAGTTGGCTTTCAGTTGCGCATGTCTTGCCGGTTTTAATTGGCACTTTTCGAGGTGCGTGGGTCTCGCGGCGATAGTTCTGAGGGGTCGTGACTGCTCACGCAAGATCCCATCTCTAATTTACAAAAAAAAAATTGAAGAAATATGGAAGTGACTTGAACTTGGACTTGAAATGGAAGATCTACCCACTTCTTCTTATAAAACCGGAACAAATTAAATCTTTCTTTTGGAGAATCTCTACAAGACTTTTCCCTTTAGAAACCCTTTTTTTCTCTCAGTGTCTTCTTGGGGAATATCAAATGCAACTGCCATTTAAATGCATCTCCAGAGCAACTCCACTGAGCTGAACTAAACTGCACTGAATGCCTGTCTTAGGGTTTCCGCTTGGATTGAGTTATTAATTATGTTCCGCACCTTCCCACAACGCCATAAACCACACACTCCTCCTCCTGATCATGCATTCCCATTTTTTGGTTTGTAAGTTTTCATTCCGTGTCCAAGTTGCGAGTTGAAATGAATGAAGTGGTAAGCAAAACATTAGCCTGGCCGTCATTATTCTTGGCTCGAAGCGAATTACGTTCTTTAAGTGAGAAAAATTGCAATTTAATCGCGATTATGATGATGATGATAATGATAATGATGGGGCTGCGAATCTATGGTACAGGGAGATGGCAATGGCAGGGCCAGAAGAGAGGAGATTCGTCTTCTTCTGGGATTTCTTCTGGGGCTAGAACTGAACTGATTCGTAAACTGGAGATGAAAGCAACTTGATGATGTAATGAGTGATGTAACAAATAAAGTAGGAAAGAACCTGTAGAGCTATGTGATACCCGGTACTTCTAATAATATATATTTTAAGAAAGAACAGCGGAAGACCACGTAATCCCTAGTCTTGGACACATTATTTCTCACAGTCTTTCAAGGCAATAAATCAAGTATTTATACCCGCTACTGCTATGTTATTCCTCCAACTATTTATTCCTTTATGGAATGCTGGCAAATTTTTAGCTAAAACCCTTTTTGTCTTAACATTAAGACGCCCCACAGCTTTTTGCAATGTGCGTCAATCCAAGGCGAAAGTTCTAAATCACCCGAAGACTCAATCGTGGCATAACTGATTACATCACTTCTGCTATCTTGCATCCTGTTGCGATAACTTCCTTCTCAGCTTTCCTTTCAATTGCCAGCCAAAGATGTTCCCGATTGGTCACGTCAACAGCGGCCACAGGAATTATATCACTCGGTTTCGCCCTCGCCGATTGGGTATCTTAAAGACCCGACAACTTGTTGGTTATCCAACGTTTTAGAAAAATTAATAGAAAACAATAGATGTTGAGGAATATTTTGGTAAGCTCTTAGCCAATCGTTTTGGGCCACTGAAAGGCCCTGGTAGTGCGTCTAATTTAACTTTTTCTATTAGATTTCACACTGGTCCCCATGCATTTATCAGGGAAAAGTCAGAACCAGAAAGAAATGGGGACGATATTGCAGTGTAGGGCTAGGCGGGGGCGTGGCGGGTGCTGCAAGGATGCGAATCCTTGGAAGATACTGACACATTTTTTTTTCTGTTGTTGTGCCATTTTAAAGCTGCGTCATTGTGTGACATTTTGCGTGGGGGTCAGAGAAAAGTGTGGAAGAGGGGCTGCCGCATCGAGGAGGAGGGACACAAACTAAGTTTGCCTTACTTAACTTAACCCCTAAGCTGCACCGGAGAGCGGGGAAACTTTTAACCCATTTGGAGCAAGCAAACAGACAGACAAACAAACGACAGAGGGTTAAAAAATTAGGTCAACATGACTGCATGGAGATGGCTAAAATGGAGATGAAAATGTGAAAATTCAGAGTCAGGGTAGGGAGATCATGACATCTTGTCCTTTTATTTATTTTAGCCAAGTCTATTCTATTTATTTTTATTCAACTGGCAACTTCAACTGGCATGACCTTATGGTGATGAACTTCGACAAGCTAGAGCTGGTTGGGAGTGTTTTACACAGATTAGGTCACACATATAAGTTCGATTTTATAGATTATGAAATGTAATAATTAAAAGTAATTGTCTTTTATAATTTATTACTTCCCTAAAAAGAAGCTGAATCTTTCAATCGAAGGCAACACTGTTGAGCCACTTTCCCCTCCTTGGCCCCAGGTTCTTAGCCACCTTTTTCCCGGGCAAACGAAGATGTTGGCCACAACGCAGCTGAATGACGTTGGCCTGGCTCAGATTGCTTGGCCCAAGGGCGCTCCGTTGGTAACTGCGAACTGGTAACTGGTAGCTTCCTCCCATGTCATTTGCACACTGACAAGTTATTAATTAAAGTAACCTGCCCTCTTGGCCATCTCTCTTTCTGGCAGCTCAAACTGCCTTTGACCATCTCTCTATATATAGTTTTTTTTCCCCGCCAAAGTTTTATTGGTAAAAATCACTCTTTTTTTGGAGTGAGACAACAAGTGCGGCCCGAGGCAGGCTTCTGGGTTCTACGAAAACCTAGATGATCTACTTTTTCGAGTTGTTTTCAAGCCAAAAATGTTTCAACGCAGTCAAAGCGATAATGAAGCTAACCAAACTATTTGGATTTTGGCCAAAAACACCCGCATTTCATGTTTTTTTCTCTGTTCATTTTCAAATAAGGAAAAATTTCACTCACCTGCCAGAAATAAAATAAAATCTCTTTCAACTCATTCATATATTGGCATGCACTGTAAAAAAAATAGGAATCAAATATAAGTAAAATACTTTATTTTAAATGGATTTTTGAGACGTTAAAATATAATAAAATGGTTTAGTTTATAATTATTATATCCCTTTAAAGTCCTTTTAATCTTCAAGTCCCAATAAACAAGCTGTAGACAATATTTTTATGATTTCTTAACAAATAAATGAAATTTAATGATTCAATGATTAATTTTAATTTTGAAACATTTTTTGTTCCCTTAAATCTTGATTCAAAATTATTATTCGCTTTATGTATTTTTCTCAATGATTTAATAGTATTTCTGTGCTCGTCCTGGCGCATCCTGGCGTGTCCTGGCCAAAAGTTCAAATACGACAACTGTGCGGTCTGAGGGCGCTCGCAAAACAAACGAAACTTAATTAACAAAAGGAAAAAGCCGGACAGAGAGGGGATAGACAGCAGGGGGCAATAAGGGGAACATTCCACCGGACCCGTACCCAGATCCGTACCCGGACCCGCACCCGTACCGCACCCGGTTCCGTACGATTCATATTCGGATTCGGAATCCGATTCGGTTAGGGTTCTCGGTTGCCGGAGCTTACTCCGCCCACACCCTTGGGCGTCTGGGCCGGGTCCGGCGGATTGGGAACCGTATCGATGCGTATCCATTGGCTGTGTTTTGCCAACCCACGAACGGCCCACAAGGCACACATGCAAAAAACCTGGACAAACCAGGAGTTTCTGTTGGGAGTTTAGGAGCTGGGAGTTCTGGGGCGCCCAGACTGGGTAGTCCGGAGTCCAAAAGTCCGGCATCCCACGTCCAGGTCTGTGAATTTTCGGGCCCATAATCGATGGCGCCCACACACAAATTTGAATTGGAGAATTTATTGCATTTTGTGTTTGTTTAGAGCGATTGCCACGTCGCGACGAATTTCAACCAAAGAGCATTCGATACATACTTCGTGGCAGGAGGATGCCCGGAAACAGGTACAGTTGTGCCCAAACAGGTGAGGTTTTTCGACTTTCAAGGAGAACATTTAAAGCGAACATATATATAGACATAAATAAAGGCCTTAAGCTAGGAAATATCAAAGATATTTTACGTTTTCTTTGTCTTTTATAAACTTCAAATTAGCCCATGGGTCGTATGAGTAATTTTTGGAGATAATGTTATCACTCATACGCAGTGTTGTCTTTTTCAATCCTAATTTACGGGTTATAAAAATTAAATACCAAATAAAGCTTTCTTAATAATTAAAATATTTCATAAATTACTTAAATACAGTATAGTTAAAAACACAAATAGAAAAAATACTAGGCGTATGAGTAATTTTTTAAGATGTCACTCATACGCACTGTTATCCCAAATCTGCTTTTGAATTTCCGTTTTTTTGGTTTATTTCTATATTTTTATTCCTATTATTATTCTAAATCTTAATATAAGTGTTAAATGACTTTGAAAACCATTTATCTTTAAACAAATCGTGTGAAAAAATACATTACTCATACGTAGCTTTTGCTTTTTTGTATCAAAGGAAGTTTTTTAATAAAGATTCCTTACATTTTTGATAAATTCAAAACAAAATAAAGCAGCTAAAAAATAAAAAAATGACTTTTAATTTTGGTTTTTAGCAAACAGGGCGTATGAGTAATATTTTCGAAATTTTATCACTCATACGCACTGTTGTCTCAGACTTGATTTTATTTAGCAAAAAAAAAACTTAAATTTAAATAAAAATTTCTGCGTAATAAGAAAGTCTTAGAAAGGAAAACAAAGGTTTTTCGAGATTTTTAACTAAAATAAAAAAATATAAAAGAATTTCTACAAAGAAAAGATAGTTTATAATTTTTTTATTTTGGCTTTGCCGAAGGATGGTTTCCAACAACTTCAATATATCTATTTTTATATATTTATAATTCCCAAAATCCCCAAAAATCCCCGAAAAATTCCCAAAAATCCGCCAAAAAACTGGCAAACTTTTCGAAATTTGCGAGTAATTAACCCAAAAAAGGGGAAAAATTGCATATTAACTTGTCGGGGGTCATTGCACCCCCTGCCACCCCTCACGCACACCCACTACAGCCCCACAAGAGCCCCACACACACCCCCCCCTTACATCCCCTACACATACTCACACACACTCACACACACGTGTGATTAGTTTTCGTAACTAATACGAGAAAACTTTTGGGCAACGCCGACTGCAGCGCTGGCAACGCTGGCAGCTCTGTCAACGTTCGCGTTGGCCGTTAACAAGCTTAAAGCCTCATTTATGCCGTTATGTTATGTCCACCCGCATGCAGTCTTGCTCGCTCTTGCGCTCTCTCTCTCGCTGTCGCACTCTCTCCCGGCCATAGGCCATCCCTTTCGTCCTGCAACTCCCTCTCTCTTTTTCGAGTGTGCTTCATCAATAGTTTTTACTATTTTTCATTTGCTTTTTGCGCTTGCTCACGTGGGTAAGGTGAGTGGGGTGGGGGGCTGGGAGGTCAGAGGGTGGTGGGTGGTAGGGAAAACAAAAATAACAGTTTCGAACTCTACTACTCTTGCTTTTTGGCCACTTGATTATTTTTTTTTTGCCCTTTTTTTACGGTGGAAGAGCCCCTCGCATCAATAATCCCCGAAAATTTTTTACAGGAAAGGTCGACGGCGACGCCGGCGCCGGCGCCAACGACAACAGCGGCTTTTTACGCGCCATGTTCGAAAATAAAAAAGAAGAGGATATGAAGTAGAAGAGGAAGAAGAGCTGGGAGAGAGAGGGAGCTTGCACATGCATGTCGAGTCGTGTCCAGTTTTGCGCACCAATCCCAACCGATGCCTCTCTGCCGCCGTCGTGGCCGCCACGCCGGCTGCCCCCTACCCGCCGCCGCCGCCGCCGCCGACGCCTACACTGCGTAGGCGTGGCCAGTGGGCTCAAATGCTGCGGCTGCGAATGCGTAAGGGGGCGTGGGCAGCCAGGGGTAGGGGGTGTGTTGTAAAGGGTCGGTGGGGCAACTCACCCGTTGCAACGTCGAACGTTGTCGAAGTTTCGTGGCCACGTGCGCCGGCTCAATGCCTCTGCCGGCGTCGACGTTGCCGTCGCACACTCAACTATTTTACAGGCAGCTGGGGTGGGGGGTGGTAGGAACCCCCTTTAGACCCTTTTTGGCCACCCACACAAGCAAACAGCTGGTCAGCAAGGTCCTCTCTCTCTTCTTGCCAATTGCACTCATTCAAAGCGCTCGCTGCGCTCTCTTCGACTGTGATTTTCGGCTCACTCCCACTGCAGCGCTCTCTCTTTTGGCCAACTTCGCGCTAGCTTGCAATTTCTCTGCCTTGGCTCAGTTCTCTTGAGACTGCAACGCCGACTGCGCTGCCAGCTGCGAAGCTTGAGCGGAACTTCCGCGTTGCACTTAAAACTCTTCGCCTGGCTTAGCTCTCTTTTCGAGGTCTTCGCGAATTGCGGGTCTCTTTGGGATGCTCTCTTGAGTTGCATTTCTTTGCTGCTGCAACACGAAATGTTGCACGTTTAGAATTGCAAAAAAATGTAGAAGAAAGGAGGCCTTTTCTTCTAAATCATGCGTAGTTTTGGAAATCATTTTTGGGAAGAAATCTTCGCATTTTTTTAAGATAAATCTAGACATTGAGTGAAAAAGTTTGATTCAAAACCAACTGCAAGCTTACTGCCAAAATAATTCCTAAAATTAGGAAAATTGTATCTATAAATTGGCCAAAAATTATTGAAATAATATCAGGAAATGTCAAAGAATCCGGATCCTAGATTTCCCAGGAAAAAAAAAACATATTTCTCAAATAAAAACCTAGTCCTCAGATTTTTTCCCCTGAAAAAGGATTTGATATTCCTTTAGTTTCCTGTCTCCGCTCATCCTTCCCCGTGCCAAACAAATTAAGGACACGTAACTCCGAAATGCAACTTGCAACTTGCAACGTGCAACTGCAATCGGAATCAATTTGGCGCCTCATCGATAATGCAACAAAACAAAATGGCGGGCAATGCTCAAAACAAAAAACTTTGTCTCTTCCAAAAAAAAAACACCCTCCTTACCCCCCGGAAAAGTATCTTACCAACAAAAACGTATCTTTAATTCATTTTTAATGGCAAAATAACAGAAGGAAATTTCTTATTTGCTTTCGAGTGGCTTTTCGTTTCGTTGCTGCCACTGCCACTGCCACTGGCACGCCCCCCACCTCCTTGAAAATATAAAAAAAACAAGTCTGCCATTTCACCTGCCATGTTAAATGTCGAATTATTTTGATGGCAGGAGCAGCAAACAAAAAATAAATAGACAATTAATTTGCCTTAATAGACATGAAGAGTCGAAGGCAAATAAACAATCGAATTCCCATTCGAAATCGGAAAATCGGGAAATCACAAAATCACAAAATCAGAAAATCGCCTGCCATTTTCCGGGGCGGGGTGTGGGCTTTCCTGGCACAACTAAAATAAATAAATTATGTTTAAATTGAGTTTTGATTGGCAGGCGGCACCGCCCACAAACAAAACAAAAAAACATTTAATAATTGACGAGCCTGTAAAACGATATTTTTTTTAGGATCTACAAAGCTTAGACTGTTTAAATTCAAAATAAAATATTGTTTAGGCTTCTAAGTTTATGGAATTTCATAAAAAATTATCTTAAAAGTAAATTAAATATTTTTTCCTTTTGTTTTTAAACATCAAAAACTTAATTTTCTAAAAGAATTTATTCATGATTTACTTTCAAAGCAGAATCTATTAGAATAAAATAATATTTATCAATAAATATGATATAGTTTTTATTTATTCTTTAATTGTTTTTAAGACTCTGCCTAATTTATCAATAAAAATTCCAAATAAAATCATTTTTAATAACAAAATTCCAATCTAATAATAATCTTATCTGCTTTGATAATTCTTTAAATAAATTAAGTCACCTTTCGAAGTGCTGGCAGATTTATCTATAAATAGATAAAGCATTAACTGGGCCATAAAAATCTCTTGGCCATAATCGAATCTGGCCCTAATATATGGCAGTCGTGGCCGAGTGGTTAAGGCGTCTGACTAGAAATCAGATTCCCTCTGGGAGCGTAGGTTCGAATCCTACCGGCTGCGAGAAGTGGTAAGGGGTTTCCCTCATTTTCTAAAATATTTTTTTATATTTCTTCCCCTTCTTGGCCATCCATCCATCTCGTTTTGGCCTTGTTTATACCCCCTACTGGCCGGGTATCTGTTGGCCTTTGTTCAAACAACTAATTAAATGGAATTACACAGTCGTAATGCATTTTTCGTGTTTTGACCAACAGCTGGACGCTTCTGCTTCTCTTCGGGGTCATGCAAAATGCCATACCTGAAGGCGGAAGGGGGCGGAAGAAAATAGGGAGTGACACAAAAGAGGAGAAAAACTAAAACTGCTGCCTCGTCTCCGAAGGCAGCAACTTAACGCTTCAATAAATTTTCGCAGCCATGTCGCTGCAGCCATCAATAAAAGGCCCTTGTGCACGCAGCACCCCCCTTATTTTAGGGGGTGGTCTATGTGATGTCGAGGGGTGGTGGTGCACGGAAAGGAAATGCGTTAAGTTTGCGCTGCAGCACGTGACGTTGCTAAGCTAAAGCTGCCACACAGCGGCACGCAGGGAACCCTGAAAACGAACCAAAGATTCCAGGGACTGCGAAAAAGGATATATCAAGGGGGTGGCTAGAGGGGGTAGGGGATAGCGGCGGGGGGTGTACGAAAATCCCCAACCATCGGCGACCCACTGAGCCACCGAGCGATAAGAAGGACAAAAATTAATGGAATTTCTGCCTGTTTTTCTGGCTGTTCTTACTCTGCCAAGGAGGTCCCAAGAAATAGCCAAAAGGATGCTTCGCTTAAGTAAAAAAAAAAAGCTAAATATTATTCAACACTAAAACTATTAAATAAAATATATAAAAATCTTTCCAATAATAATCATTAGAATTAAAATTAATGGGTAACATTACAAAAAATCTATATTTCTCAGCATTTTCTTCTTTAGTTTTAATTTGAAACAGAAATCTGGATTGTTTTCTTATTTCTAATATTTAATTCTCTAATTTTCTGAATAGTTTTTTGTAATAGAAGTATAAATAATATTTTGTAGTTGATTTTTAGAGCATTTGTGAAGCCTTCTCGGTCAGCGAAATAGTTTCTACGCTTTCTTGGCCTTTCTGGCTTGGGATCCTTGGGCCTGTGGCTCTCCTCCACCCTCCAGGACCTCGCCTTAAATTCCCCCAGAGATGCAACCGAGGGCGGGAAGGAGGAGGAAAGGATGTTTCTCTGCTTCCTTGGGCTGCTTTTTAGTTCAGTTTGTTTTTACGACGGGTTTGGTTCAAACAAAACAAAAAAAAAGTGAAAAAAATGGAGAAGGAAGTAAAAACGCAGTCAGGTGGGGTGGTGGGGTGGGTGGGTGCATGTCCAAAGGGGCGGCAAGGGGGCAGGACAGCCGGGAGTGGGTGCCACCGACATCGTTTTTGGCTCCTGACTCCATCAGCGTCAGGATCCTCGAACGCTTGTTGGATGTACGTGTCCTGGCAGCTGCTGGTTGCAGTCCTTTCCCCATCCCCCCAACCCCTCTCTTCCCTGGTTTTCCTACCAAAATTTCAACAGTCTTTGCCAGTTTCGATTTTCCCACCCGGCGATATAAAATTTTCCTCTACTTTTCTTTTCTTTTCCTTTTTTTTTGGCCATCGTTTACGTCGGCAATTTTGCAGTTGATTGCAATTTTTCGGGGGCTGCGCCATTTCCTCCTCCTCCTCCTCTCCCCCTTTGTATTTTTTTCCTATTTGTACTCTGTGTTGTTTTTCACCTTCCCAGTTTTTCCCATTTTCTCAGCTTTCCTTTTTCGATTTTCTCATTTTTCTCGTTTTTTTCCGCCAACCACCCACCGCCTACGTGACATTGCGTATACGTCCAGTGCGCCTACAGCTCCTGCAGCTCCTGCAGCTCCTTGAGATCCTGCAGTTTCGGCCTGGCTAACAAAAAAAAAAAAGGAGTCCTGCCCAGCACACAATGAGAAAAGTCTTAGGCCAAGAACTAATGGCTTGGGTTTCCAACTGGGGAGGATTTTTTATAGAAGGTTAAGGAAGTTTGTAGAGAGTTTTCTCGATATTATCTATTAATTTATTTTCTATTAAATTTTAAGCAAAACATAAATAATTCTAGATATACCATATATAGTAGAAATATTAATAAGAATTTTAATTTAACCAAAAAAGGGTTTAAAATTTTAACTAATTATGAAGATAAAAACGTTAAAAGATGAAAATGTTTCAAGGAAATCAGTTTTATTTACAGTGTGCGTGGGTGGGGATTGGCGGGGCAGAATGGACGGTAAGTGGGCGTGGAGAGGAGGCGGGATCGGGAGCGGAACCGAGACCGGGGCTGTTTCTTTTTGGGTGACGGGCAGGCTAACATTATTTTCAATTAGGACGCCGCGGCAAACATAGTTTATCATCAAGTTGACGCGACGCTGTCAGTGCTTATAAATAATCGACTTGGAGCGGCCATTTTGGCCGAGTCCTGCCCAGGACCTGCCACACACCCGCACACCCGCACACATACAACATAAATTTTGGATGCAATCTAAAACTAAAATAAAAACCCAAAACGAAAAGGAGAACCCGAACGCCAACGCCAGCGCCAGCGAGGAAAAAGACAAACTCTGTCTATAAGGCGCAGAAAAATAAAAATAACACAGACCAGGCTACAAAAAAATGTCCTAAAAAGTGTGTGTGTGTGTGTGTGTGTGTGCGAGGGTGAGGGGTAGCCACACCCCCTGTTGCACGCCCACTGCGTGTTGCCTGGCTTTTGGCGAACTAAAAGTTTTCGCCATGTCACGTCATTCGTTGGGCTTGGCTTTTCTTTTGGCTTTGGCTTTTGGCTTTTGGCCGCCTGCCACGCCCACTAGACCATGCACCCACTGGGCCACCCACAGCCCTTCGATTTTACACTGAGAAAAAGAAGAGATTCAAAGTTTTCGAGGGTTCTCTGTTGGCTAAAAAGTAAATCCCTTTTTACCCTAGATATTTTCAGATGAAATGAGAACCCCAACTTTTCTTTCAGTGGCAGGCTGCTCTTTTTTGTTTTGCAACACATTTACGCCCCGAGGCAGAAAGAGAGGGGCCGAGTGGCGGTGAAAGAGAGAGGGACATTTGTCACGTGATGGATTGCAATGGGAGTGACATTTTTATTTCACTGATGGACGACAGTGCACGAAATGAAGCGCAGGATGGTTGGCTAAAATGTGGCTAGAGGGTTGGCAGAGGGGCAGAGGGGCAGAGGGGCAGAGAAGGGGGCGGGGCAGGGAGGCAGAGAGTGACAGTGGCAGGGGTCAAAAGGAAGTTGGCCAAATCAAGCTGAAAACAAGAAGCACGCAACTGGAAGCTGGAAAAGGTCACAAATAAACAAAGTTTGCGAAAAATCTTTAGAGATTTCTAAAAATATCTAAAACCTTTAGCTCAAACCTTTAGGGAAACCAAATTAATGATTTTCTATTAGATGATTAATAATTTAAAAACGGTTGAAGCTTCTTTAAACCAAATAAAGGAAACCTTTTAAATCAAAGCCCCCAAAAAGAGCCTCGAAAGCCTCCTTAAAAATGTCATTGAAAGAGTTAATTACAGACTGAAAATCATGGGAAATGATTTAGTTCTGGAATGGGAACATATATATATATGGGAGTGGGTATTCATATTCAGGGACCAAAGACCAAGGAGGTTGAAGGTGGGGCAATTGTAACAATTGCACTGCAATTGTCATTGGAAAAGCGATGGAGTGGAAAGGCGCAGGGAAAATCGGAGGGAAAACTGAGGAAAAACTGTATAAAATTGAGGCAACTGCCAACGGCTGTTTGCCAAAATGAGCAACGGCCCCTCCTATACCCCTTTCCCCGTTTAATTTTCATTTGGAAACCTTTTTGTTTCAACAATTGGGGGGCTGGACAAATCGTTAGAAAATATTTAAATTGCAGACTGACAAAAAAAAAAGAAAGAAAAGCCGGATTGAATCGGACAGGCTTTTGTTCCTGTTTCTAGGGAGGATAAAAAAAGGGGGGGGGGAGGGGCTCAATTGAAGGTATCTGAAAGGACAACTAACGGGGAAAAAGGATCATGATAAGTATACGCCCTGTGGAACGGCCCACAAAGATTCCTCCTCAAATAGTTTTTCTCCTTTCCCATTATTTCTCTTATTTTCAATGCTAATTAAATCGATAAATCCCTTAAATTTTTTAGTTTCCACAAACAAACCTCACTTTTTATGGAACAATCTCTCTAATAATCTATCGAAAAATCTTTTGAAGAATCTATCAAACAATCTATGAACTCTTGAAGAATCTATGGAAGAAATCTATCCAAATGAAAGTTATCCAACTCGAAACTCTAGTGGCCCATTAACTGTCACTGTAACTGCATCTTAATCTGCATTTTGTGATGGTATCCGTTGGATAAACTCGTATCTGTATCTGTATCTGTATCTGTATCTGTATCCGTGAGTGGCTTCTTGGCGCTGTAGCAGCAGCTACTTGGTGGGAAAGTGAAAGTGTTCCATAGAATAAGCAGCTGGAGCTAAAACCGCAGACGTGGAAGCGGAAATAATATATATATATATATATATATTTTATACAAAGCTTTTCCGACATCCAACTCGCATCCAACAGATACACTCAAGCACTCACACAGATACAAATATATCTTTGGCTTTTTACCTACATTTTATTTTATTTGATTTCATTATGTTAAAAAGTTGTTCAAGTTGTGAATCATGGTGGGTGGGATGGTGGGTCAGATGGCGGAGTGGGTGTGGCAGTGTCCTTGTTCCTTGTTCCTATACTTTTGTAGCTTTTGCTGTTGTTGTTGTTGTTGCTTCGCAGTAGCAGCAGCAGCAGCAGCAGCAGCAGAAAATCAGCAGACAGCGAGCAGACGAACCCAAGGACGTTTCCGTGGGGGAGGGCTGTTGGTGGGTGGCCTGGTACCTAACAAATGAGACACACACACACACACACACACACACACATAGGAGGAGAGTCACAGGATGCTTCTGCAGTCGACAGCATTTTATTATCCTTATTTAAGTTTGAAACTTATTGCAAAGTGGGAAACTGGAGAACTGCAACCTTTCCCGCATCGCCGTCTCTCTCGCACACGGCTACAGCTCTCCCTTTCGCACTCGTTCGACTGGCACTAAAAATATGGAAAACTTTGCAGACAACGCCAGACAAAACCAACAACAAAACCCAGCCACCGCCATGGTTGGTTTGGGGGTTTTTGGGGTGGCTGGAGAAAGGCTTAAGTGCAAGCAGGAGAATGGCCAAGGACGTTGCTCAAGTTGTTCGCGAAAACAGCTGCGACTTTGCCGCTGGGACAGTGTTGCAAAAGCGCCAAAGAAACTCCTCAAAAAAGGGTTTCTTAAATATTTAATATAATTATTTATTGAAGAGAATATTATTATGATTTCCACTAAACAGAAGTAAAAATAAAGCATTCAGCTAGCTTCTTTTTTAGAAGATTTCCTAAATATATTTAACAAAGTGTTTAGAAAAATAGCTACTTGAAAAAATATGCAAAATATATTCAAAATTTGAGGGCTTATTTATAATATTTTCCACCACTGTTCCGTTGTGTGGCATTCAAATAAAAAAAGAGTTATAAACACACTCAGACTCAGACTCAGACTCTGACTCAGACTCCGGACTGTGGACTGCAGACAGAGCAGAAGCTTTATGTTATATACCCCGATGTATATAAATATATATAACTTTAAGTATACATTGTATGGCACATATGTATTTAAGGTTATATACGAGTTTGTTTGGGGCATAGCCCGGTGGCACTGCCACAGTGGCAGGAATGGAGGAGGAAGAGTGCCTGGAATGCATTGTGGCCGCCGCATTTGGGGCAAATAGTTTTTGCTCTAGTTTGAACTTTAAGACAAAGTTTGCCGCACACCTTCCCCCCCTCACAGTCCCGCCTCACAGTCCTCCTCATCCTCCTCCGAGTTTTTCACAACTTTAACCGAAGGTCGTTGTGCTGGTTAAAAGTTTTTCGGGGCAAGTTCACTCACACACTTTCCCTCCACTCGCCGGCGATACATAAAGTTTATATAAATAAAACTACTTCTGGCAATTTCAAGGTTGCCTTTCCGTTAAAGTCCTCGATTCCTTAAGGTTCTCTCTTTGAGAAGAAGGAACCGCAGTTGAGGCTTCAGTTCCGGTCCGAGTCATAACTTTGCGACAATTTAACAAGCCCGCAAAGCCGCAAAGGCCAGAAACCTAAACCAAAACCGAAATCGAATGAGACAAGTTGAATGTTAAGCTAACACTGGGAGAAAACTACGAGAAGTTATTTGAAAAATAGGAAAAACTGATCATTAAGTCTTTTAATTGAAGAACTCAAAAAACCAACGAAATGTTGCACTCTTTGCTTTGCCAAGTATCTTTTTTCCCAGTGTAGGCAATGAGAAACTGGGAAACTGTGACATTTTGCGGCAGGTTAGTGCAGCTCAGCTCAGCTCAGGCCGCCATCTATGTCTTCCAGGTTGCAGGGACTAATGCCAAAGTCGATGTTGCTGCTGCACAAACCGCACAGCAAATGCCGCTGCAACAGCCGTTCAAGATGCTGAAGTTGCAGCAGCAACATGGCACTAGAAATAACAGAAGCTATTGAGGATTAATACAGTGAATACTGGCTATATTTTATTATTCTTTTAAAGAGCCAGAAAGGCAAAGAAGATTCTAGGAAGATTCTGAGAAAATTATCCAAATTGCACTTTGACTGTCGTTTGGTTTCTGACTTATGGCAGCAATACTTGCCTGATATGGGTAGAAAAAGTCTCGAAAAAATTATTAAAAAAATATCCTGGACTTCCCATAATTGTGAAGAATTCAAAAATAGTTTCTAACTAGCAAACATCTTAGCGAGTTAGCACTGTAAAATGGCCAAAAGCAGCAACAGTTGAGTGAAATGGCTTGACATTGCGTGTGGATGTTGTTGTTGTTATTTTTATTGCTTTGGGTTTTGTTTTTGTTGTTGTTGTTGTTGTTGTTGCTGTTGCTGTTGCTGTTGTTGTTGCTGTTGTTGTTGCTGTTGTTGTTGCTGTTGTTGTTGCTGTGGGTAATTGGCGTGCGGTGGCGCGCCAGCAACTGAGCTGGCCAAGAAGATGCTACAAACGCGTTAGCAATGCAATTTATGTGCGTTTAGACGCATATTTTGCCAATTAAATATTGCGATAAAGCATGCAGCCTATACACAAAATACACGCACACAACAATGCACTGCACGAAAATAGGAAGGAGTATTTTACAAAATAAATAGGGACCTCAAATACGCATCATTTAGAGCGAATTCTTTAACTTTCCCTTTAAAGATTCGTTTTTTAAATTCTAAAAGCTTTCCCCAACTATTTTCAATTATATCCCCAGCTTCTTGAAAGGTTTCCATATATTTGAAATATTTTTCTCTCTGTATCCATGCTCATCTGTGCAGCAGGCCAGCTGATAAATGCCACTGATAGCGTCGCTGACTTTGGCAATTTGGTTGAAATTTATTTGGAGCCCGCAGACGTCGCCTCGTTTGTTGTTCCAAGTTTGTGGCTCTCTCAGTTTTTTTTTTTTGTTTTTGTTGTTGTTTCGGTTGCTGCTGTTGCTGTTGCAGTTGCAGTTGCAATAACAACATCTGCCACTGCTTCGGTGGCTGTTGCGAAACGCATTTTGTGCGTTTGCAAATTGACATCTTTCAATTAAATCGAACCTCAGCCGAATCGCGAATCGCGAAAAGGAGTTGAAAGTCTTTTGGCCACAAGTGGTACGCAGATTGTTGTTGTTTTTGTTTGTTAATCTTTTGGCAACAGCAAGCACAAAAGCTGTTGTTGTTTTTGTCCCCATTGCCATCGTCCCCATTGTCCGAAATTCTCAGCCTTTTTTTTTTGTCCAACTTGTCAGATGTGGAAATTATGCAATTGGAAATTGTCGTGTGCGGTTTAATACACTAAATATTGTTTAAAGTTTGAGGGGAATTGTTTGCTACTCAAGGAAATTCATGAAATCTTAAACTTAAACTTAAAAATTAAAAAGTGTTTCTTTTAAAAAACGTAATATAGGTTACTCGATCTATTCTTCTACGAGCCTTGATAATTTTTAAGCCCTTTAAGAACTATTCTAATAATATTAAAACACTCAAAAGAGTATTTCGAACAAAACTCTAAAATTTTAGGCATTTTCAACACTTTTTTTCATGACCGATCACCTGCAACATGTTGCTGCAACATCCAACAGCCAATCGGACCAAGAAAAAGAAAAAGAATGGCAATCCTTGGGCCTAAACCCCATACATTTGGCTATAATATTCAAATAGTTTGGCAGTTGACTCGAATTTGAAGTCTGAAGTTGAAATGCTGCACATTTTGATGTCTGATATGCGCTTTTGGGCAACAACACGTCAACCTGACCAAATACATAAAGTACTAGCCACTGTTTGTTGCTTTTTTCCTGGCCAAGTATAAAGAAAATGTTGAGTTCATAAATGGCCAAAACAATTTCATGGCATATGCAAAAACAAGCAACGACTTTGACAACTCGTATTGGTTATATTTTTCCTTTCAATTGATTGATTTTCAATTGCGTCATTTTCATATAGATTTTTAAGGCTAATTGGGGTTGAAGTTGATTGAGTTATTTAAGTAATTTATTATTAATTATTCAAGATTAAGGTTTATTATAATTAAAGTGATTTTTTACAGCGAGCCTCTGGTATTCTTTTCATATATTTTTTGCTCATTTTCATGCTGCCTTGTATCATTTGGTTATTAAGAGTTTTTTCTCTCGTTTTGTGTTTTGTAATTAGAATGTAATCGCAGTTGGTCTAAGAACTCCAACTCCAACTCCAATTCCAATTAAATGCATGAAAACCTGAACAAAAAATGGGGAATGGGAAAGAATTATTATGAAAATTAGCCCAAGATTGGGGCTGGGGGGAAAGAATGACGATTTGCGTATAATCCGAAAGGAAATATTATGCAAAAAAGAGTTTCCCCACAAGAGGCAACTTCTATTTATCATAATTGAGGTTTCCAATTAAAAGGGCCAGCGGGGGGAGTTTGAAAAGTTTCCGGAAGGTGCCCTGCTAGCCGCCTGCCTTTTTGGCTTCTTAATCCAAATCGAATATAAACGAAGACTTTAATGGATTCCGAAAGAGCAATGTTTTGTAGTTTATTTATTATGTTTTTGTTTTTCTTTTGTTGTGTTTTAAGGTAGAGTAAATAATTGCATTTATTTGTTGTATTTTTTTTTAGTTTGTGCCCCCCTGGGACAAAGCGAAATTAAATTAAAAATGCATTTTGGGCGATCCAGGCAAGCTGAAATGAATTAAGCCATCATTCAGCAGTCGTCACGCAGTGGCTAAAAGAAATGGCCAAAAACGTGTTGAAAGCCATGTGTGGCAAGGGCTGCCCGACCCCTCCCCCCACTTGCCACTTAAGACCCCCCGCGGCCACTCAAAGTTTGCAAAAAAAAAAAACAAAGAAAAACACACACCTTGGCGTGTCAGTTTCACGTGCAATGGCAAAAGGTAATTCATCTTGTTCCCATACAAATATATACAAGCCTTTATATATCTTTCTTTCCATTTAGATATATATATATATATATAATGTATATATAATCTATATGATGAGGGCCCCCCTTAATTCCCGAGGATGTTCAGCTTGGGCCCTCAGTTTCTGGTTAATTAAATGGCCGGGCCCGGCGTTCTCGCAAAATTATAAGCTTTCAAGGTTTGAACCCATGAAGTTTTAAGGACTTGCTTAAAAACCATCTATCACACCTTACCAGTATTCAATTTATTTATGAAAAATATAAAAAATGAATCCCAGAGGACTCTAACGCAGCCGGTAGGATTCGAACCTACGCTCCCAGAGGGAATCTGATTTCTAGTCAGACGCCTTAACCACTCGGCCACGACTGCCTCGATGTTAGCCACAAAACTGTCATCAAACTTTTGGTAACAACAAATCTGGACAAAAGCTATATATAGACACAGAATAGATTAAATTATATATAATATATATAAAGTTAAAACATTATCTTTTTCCTGGCATTCAATAGATTTTGCTATTAATCTCTTTTTTGATAATTTTAAGTGCTTCAAAAGCTTATAATATACAATTTTAAAGATAAATTTATTAAATAATAACGCTTTCATTTAATCAGAAACTACCAAGTACTTTTAAGGAGGTTTTCTTTAAGAGGTCTCCCCATATTGGGCTTTTCTTCGATTTTCTTAAATTTTTAAAAGGGTCTGCCCAGAAAAATTTTGAAAAAAAATCCAAAAAAAAATTTCTTCTTAGATTTTGATGCAGATTGGTAGAGATTCGATCCACAAATCGTTTAAGGAATTCCGCTTAAGGATCGGATAGATATTGTCCAAGATTGTCCTTCGGTTTGGGCCATATATGGCTTCTATGGATTTTTCATTTTTCTAAGGGGTCTCCCCATAAAATTTGAAAAAAAATTTAAAAAAATTTTCGGTGATCAGTTTTTGACGCAAATTTATAGGAAATCGATCCACAATTTTTTTAAGACATTCCGATTGAGAATCGGATGAGAATTGGCCAAGATATAGCCTTTGTTTTGGGCCATATTGGGGTTTCGGGGGATTTTTCACATTTTTCACATTTTTCAAAGGGGGTCCATCAGAAAAGGTGACAAAAAATCTAAAAAACTATTTCTTGCCAGATTTTTATGCAGATTGATAGGGAATCGATCTACAAATCATTTAAGGTATTCCGTTTGGGAACCGGATGAAAATTGAGCAAGATATAGCCATCGGCTTGGGCCATATTGTGCTTTCAAAGCATTTTCATGATTCGCATTTTTTTGGAAAGGGGATGCTTTAGAAAATATTACAAAAAATTCAAAAAATGTTCTGGTCTCAGATTTTGATGTGAATTGATAGAGAATCGATCTAGGAATCATTTAAAATATTCCGCTAAAGAATCGAATGTATTTTGGCTAAGATATAGCCATCGATGTGGCCATATTGTGCTTTCAAAGCATTTTCATGATTCGCATTTTTTTTGAATGGGGATGCTCCAGAAAATTTAAAAAAAAATTCAAAAAATGTTCTGGTCTCAGATTTTGATGTGGATTCATAGAGAATCGATCTACGAATCATTTAAGGTATTCCGCTTAAGAATCGGATGTATTTTGGCTGAGATATAGCCATCGCTGTGGGGCATATTGTGCTTTCAAAGCATTTTCATGATTCGCATTTTTTTCGAAAGGGGATGCTCTAGAAAATATTACAAAAAATTCAAAAAATGTTCTGGTCCCTGATTTTCATGCAAATTGATAGAGAATCGATCAAGGAATCATTTAAAATATTCCGCTAAAGAATCGAATGTATTTTGGCTAAGATATAGCCATCGATGTGGCCATATTGTGCTTTCAAAGCATTTTCATGATTCGCATTTTTTTTGAATGGGGATGCTCCAGAAAATTTAAAAAAAAATTCAAAAAATGTTCTGGTCTCAGATTTTGATGTGGATTCATAGAGAATCGATCTACGAATCATTTAAGGTATTCCGCTAAAGAATCGGATGTATTTTGGCTAAAAAATTTCTTCTTAGATTTTGATGCAGATTGGTAGAGATTCGATCCACAAATCGTTTAAGGAATTCCGCTTAAGGATCGGATAGATATTGTCCAAGATTGTCCTTCGGTTTGGGCCATATATGGCTTCTATGGATTTTTCATTTTTCTAAGGGGTCTCCCCATAAAATTTGAAAAAAAATTTAAAAAAATTTTCGGTGATCAGTTTTTGACGCAAATTTATAGGAAATCGATCCACAATTTTTTAAGACATTCCGATTGAGAATCGGATGAGAATTGGCCAAGATATAGCCTTTGTTTTGGGCCATATTGGGGTTTCGGGGGATTTTTCACATTTTTCACATTTTTCAAAGGGGTCCATCAGAAAAGGTGACAAAAAATCTAAAAAACTATTTCTTGCCAGATTTTTATGCAGATTGATAGGGAATCGATCTACAAATCATTTAAGGTATTCCGTTTGGGAACCGGATGAAAATTGAGCAAGATATAGCCATCGGCTTGGGCCATATTGTGCTTTCAAAGCATTTTCATGATTCGCATTTTTTTGGAAAGGGGATGCTTTAGAAAATATTACAAAAAATTCAAAAAATGTTCTGGTCTCAGATTTTGATGTGAATTGATAGAGAATCGATCTAGGAATCATTTAAAATATTCCGCTAAAGAATCGAATGTATTTTGGCTAAGATATAGCCATCGATGTGGCCATATTGTGCTTTCAAAGCATTTTCATGATTCGCATTTTTTTTGAATGGGGATGCTCCAGAAAATTTAAAAAAAAATTCAAAAAATGTTCTGGTCTCAGATTTTGATGTGGATTCATAGAGAATCGATCTACGAATCATTTAAGGTATTCCGCTTAAGAATCGGATGTATTTTGGCTGAGATATAGCCATCGCTGTGGGGCATATTGTGCTTTCAAAGCATTTTCATGATTCGCATTTTTTTCGAAAGGGGATGCTCTAGAAAATATTACAAAAAATTCAAAAAATGTTCTGGTCCCTGATTTTCATGCAAATTGATAGAGAATCGATCAAGGAATCATTTAAAATATTCCGCTAAAGAATCGAATGTATTTTGGCTAAGATATAGCCATCGATGTGGCCATATTGTGCTTTCAAAGCATTTTCATGATTCGCATTTTTTTGAATGGGGATGCTCCAGAAAATTTAAAAAAAAATTCAAAAAATGTTCTGGTCTCAGATTTTGATGTGGATTCATAGAGAATCGATCTACGAATCATTTAAGGTATTCCGCTAAAGAATCGGATGTATTTTGGCTAAGATATAGCCATCGATGTGGCCATATTGTGCTTTCAAAGCATTTTCATGATTCGCATTTTTTTTGAATGGGGATGCTCCAGAAAATTTAAAAAAAAACTCAAAAAATGTTCTGGTCTCAGATTTTGATGTGGATTTATAGAGAATCGATCTACGAATCATTTAAGGTATTCCGCTAAAGAATCGGATGTATTTTGGCTGAGATATAGCCATCGCTGTGGGGCATATTGTGCTTTCAAAGAATTTTCATGATTCGCATTTTTTTCGAAAGGGGATGCTCTAGAAAATATTACAAAAAATTCAAAAAATGTTCTGGTCCCTGATTTTCATGCAAATTGATAGAGAATCGATCAAGGAATCATTTAAGGTATTCCGCTAAAGAATCGAATGTATTTTGGCTAAGATATAGCCATCGATGTGGCCATATTGTGCTTTCAAAGCATTTTCATGATTCGCATTTTTTTCGAAAGGGGATGCTCTAGAAAATATTACAAAAATTCAAAAAATGTTCTGGTCTCAGATTTTGATGTGAATTGATAGAGAATCGATCTAGGAATCATTTAAAATATTCCGCTAAAGAATCGAATGTATTTTGGCTAAGATATAGCCATCGATGTGGCCATATTGTGCTTTCAAAGCATTTTCATGATTCGCATTTTTTTTGAATGGGGATGCTCCAGAAAATGTTAAAAAAAATTCAAAAAATGTTCTAGTCTCAGATTTTGATGTGGATTCATAGAGAATCGATATACGAATCATTTAAGGTATTCCGCTAAAGAATCGGATGTATTTTGGCTGAGATATAGCCATCGGCTTGGTCCATATTGTGCTTTCAAAGCATTTTCATGATTCGCATTTTTTTCGAAAGGGGATGCTCTAGAAAATATTACAAAAAATTCAAAAAATGTTCTGGTCTCTGATTTTCATGCGAATTGATAGAGAATCGATCAAGGAATCATTTAAAATATTCCGCTAAAGAATCGAATGTATTTTGGCTAAGATATAGCCATCGATGTGGCCATATTGTGCTTTCAAAGCATTTTCTTGATTCGCATTCTTTTTGAATGGGGATGCTCCAGAAAATTTAAAAAAAAATTCAAAAAATGTTCTGGTCTCAGATTTTGATGTGGATTCATAGAGAATCGATCTACGAATCATTTAAGGTATTCCGCTAAAGAATCGGATGTATTTTGGCTGAGATATAGCCATCGCTGTGGGGCATATTGTGCTTTCAAAGCATTTTCATGATTCGCATTTTTTTCGAAAGGGGATGCTCTAGAAAATATTACAAAAAATTCAAAAAATGTTCTGGTCTCAGATTTTGATGTGAATTGATAGAGAATCGATCTAGGAATCATTTAAAATATTCCGCTAAAGAATCGAATGTATTTTGGCTAAGATATAGCCATCGATGTGGCCATATTGTGCTTTCAAAGCATTTTCATGATTCGCATTTTTTTTTGAATGGGGATGCTCCAGAAAATTTTAAAAAAAATTCAAAAAATGTTCTGGTTTACGATTTTGATGTGGATTCATAGAGAATCGATCTACGAATCATTTAAGGTATTCCGCTAAAGAATCGGATGTATTTTGGCTGAGATATAGCCATCGGCTTGGGCCATATTGTGCTTTCAAAGCATTTTCATGATTCGCATTTTTTTCGAAAGGGGATGCTCTAGAAAATATTACAAAAAATTCAAAAAATTTTCTGGTCTCAGATTTTGATGTGAATTGATAGAGAATCGATCTAGGAATCATTTAAAATATTCCGCTAAAGAATCGAATGTATTTTGGCTAAGATATAGCCATCGATGTGGCCATATTGTGCTTTCAAAGCATTTTCATGATTCGCATTTTTTTTGAATGGGGATGCTCCAGAAAATTTTAAAAAAAATTCAAAAAATGTTCTAGTCTCAGATTTTGATGTGGATTCATAGAGAATCGATATACGAATCATTTAAGGTATTCCGCTAAAGAATCGGATGTATTTTGGCTGAGATATAGCCATCGGCTTGGGCCATATTGTGCTTTCAAAGCATTTTCATGATTCGCATTTTTTTCGAAAGGGGATGCTCTAGAAAATATTACAAAAAATTCAAAAAATTTTCTGGTCTCAGATTTTGATGTGAATTGATAGAGAATCGATCTAGGAATCATTTAAAATATTCCGCTAAAGAATCGAATGTATTTTGGCTAAGATATAGCCATCGGCTTGGGCCATATTGTGCTTTCAAAGCATTTTCATGATTCGCATTTTTTTTGAATGGGGATGCTCCAGAAAATTTTAAAAAAAATTCAAAAAATGTTCTGGTTTACGATTTTGATGTGGATTCATAGAGAATCGATCTACGAATCATTTAAGGTATTCCGCTAAAGAATCGGATGTATTTTGGCTAAGATATAGCCATCGATGTGGCCATATTGTGCTTTCAAAGCATTTTCATGATTCGCATTTTTTTTGAATGGGGATGCTCCAGAAAATTTAAAAAAAAACTCAAAAAATGTTCTGGTCTCAGATTTTGATGTGGATTTATAGAGAATCGATCTACGAATCATTTAAGGTATTCCGCTAAAGAATCGGATGTATTTTGGCTGAGATATAGCCATCGCTGTGGGGCATATTGTGCTTTCAAAGCATTTTCATGATTCGCATTTTTTTCGAAAGGGGATGCTCTAGAAAATATTACAAAAAATTCAAAAAATGTTCTGGTCTCTGATTTTCATGCGAATTGTTAGAGAATCGATCAAGGAATCATTTAAAATATTCCTCTAAAGAATCGAATGTATTTTGGCTAAGATATAGCCATCGATGTGGCCATATTGTGCTTTCAAAGCATTTTCATGATTCGCATTTTTTTCGAAAGGGGATGCTCTAGAAAATATTACAAAAAATTCAAAAAATGTTCTGGTCTCAGATTTTGATGTGAATTGATAGAGAATCGATCTAGGAATCATTTAAAATATTCCGCTAAAGAATCGAATGTATTTTGGCTAAGATATAGCCATCGATGTGGCCATATTGTGCTTTCAAAGCATTTTCATGATTCGCATTTTTTTTGAATGGGGATGCTCCAGAAAATTTAAAAAAAAATTCAAAAAATGTTCTGGTCTCAGATTTTGATGTGGATTTATAGAGAATCGATCTACGAATCATTTAAGGTATTCCGCTAAAGAATCGGATGTATTTTGGCTGAGATATAGCCATCGCTGTGGGGCATATTGTGCTTTCAAAGCATTTTCATGATTCGCATTTTTTTCGAAAGGGGATGCTCTAGAAAATATTACAAAAAATTCAAAAAATGTTCTGGTCTCAGATTTTGATGTGAATTGATAGAGAATCGATCTAGGAATCATTTAAAATATTCCGCTAAAGAATCGAATGTATTTTGGCTAAGATATAGCCATCGCTGTGGGGCATATTGTGCTTACAAAGCATTTTCATGATTCGCATTTTTTTTGAATGGGGATGCTCCAGAAAATGTAAAAAAAAATTCAAAAAATGTTCTGGTCTCAGATTTTGATGTGAACTCATAGAGAATCGATCTACGAATCATTTAAGGTATTCCGCTTATGGATCGGATAAGTATTGGCCGAGATATAGCCTCCGATTTGAGCGATATTGGACTTTCCCTCGATTTCTTCATTTTTTCAAGGAGAAAAATTTTGAAAAAAATCCAAAAAAAATGTTGTGATGAGATTTTAATGTAGGTTGATAGAGTATCGATTCACAAATCGTTTAAGGTATTAAACTTAATCTTTAGAATCCGATAGATATTGGCCAAGAAATAGCCTCCGGTTTGGGTCATATTCGACTTTCCATCGATTTCTTCATTTTTTCAAGGGGTCTGCCTAGAAAAATTAAAAAAAAAAATCAAAAAAAAAAAATGTTGCTCAAATTTTGATGCAGTTTAATAGAGAATCGATCCACGAGTCTTTTAAGGTATCCCGCTCAAGGATCGGATAAGTATTGGGCAAGAAAGAGCCTCCGGTTTGGGCCATATTGGGCATTTCTTCGATTTTTTCATTTTTTCAAGGGGTCTGCCCAGAAAAATGTAGAAAAAAATCCAAAAAAAAAATTGTTGCTCAGATTTTGATTCAGATTGATAGGGAATGGATCCACAAATCGTTTAAGGTATTCCGCTTAAGAATCGGATAGATATTGGCAGAGATATAGCCCCTTTGTGACACTTTAGGACATTTTGGGACATACCTAGCTTCCTTTCGTTTTTGCAATTTTTCCATTTTTAAAAATAAATAAGATGCTTTTACGTCTTACCAATTAGTTTAACGCAAACTTTGGCATTAATCCATTGATTTTTTACTATCCTAGAGCCTGACAGTAAAACCAGAAGCTCCCAGAACTTCACACATCATTGATCAAGCAGATTTAATGATTAATCTCGGCAGGAGAGCAGTCCCAGCTCCATGTTTTTAAAGCTTCTTTTTTTTGGTTTTCCTTCATCCAGTGTCCATTATCCATTATCCATTATCCTATCCAAAGCGATCCGATGCGATGCCGATTGCGATTCCCATTGAATTGGAGAAGATCTGGAGATCGCAGCGTAATCAATTACATGACCACGCACATTGGCTTTGATCATTTCGGGATCCCCTTAACACTCTCGGACCCTCGACTTGTGGTGACAATGCGTTGGCCGCCTTAACCCTGGACTGTCCGTCCCATACCCCAAATCCCCGAATCGGTTGCCCTTAACCCGAGATCAATGCAATCTCGATATCGCAACAGTTTTTAATGTGCACCTTTTGTTCTGTGGCAATTGCAAGTTGCAACTCCGCCTCTCATCTTCTGCTCCAACTCTTATTGCATTGCAGTTGCATATAGTATCCCCTTCGAGGGCGAGGGGCTACAACGACTACTGGCTGCCGAAATGTCAAATGCCAGGCCATATTTCTTAAACGCCAAATACTTTTTGACATAATAGTCCAATTACCTTATCGCGCGATCTCAGATGCGGTCGCCGTTGCAGTTGCACGTTGTTCATGTTGCTGCCACAGCTAGTGATGGCAATAATATCGACTAAGCTATCGCATCTACACTTTTTTTTTTGAATTTGTAAAATCTTTAAAGGTTTTAGATACTTGAAAAACTCCTAATTGTTTTAATAACTTTTTTTGTTAAATTTATATAGATTTTCTATTAAGCTTACGATATCTTCGATATTTTTGGACTACTGATGCTGCTGCTTTGGTTAATGTTGCTCTCGTTGCTGCTGCAATTGTTGCTTTTGTGTTGCATCTGGTTGATGCTCAAGTTGAGGCAGGAACTGAACTAAAGCTGCGGCCACTGCGCGATTATTTATGGCGATCAACGTTCGTGGGCCCAGTAGCAGAAATTCCATTTAAATTGCGTACCAGCAACAACAACAACACCAACAATAACAATAACAATAACACCAACAGTAGCAACGACAACAACAACAACAAAAATAACAACAATATTGGTAACACCAACAACAACAGCAATTGTTTTTATGGTAGCAGCGTTGGCGGCGGTTTCCTCTGAAGCGGCCAAAAAAAAAAAAAAAAACACAACCCGAAACAACAAAAAATACACAAAAATATAGAAGTAAAAATAAAAGAAAAGATATATAAATAAAAAAAAGGCCACAACAAGAGGATTTTATATCTCTTTCCCTATGGAAAGTTCGGACTTTTTAGAGGGTTTTAAGCCAAAAATTAAAAGGTTTAAGGTTTAAGGCTTAAAAGTATATCTTCTTAAAAAGAAATTATTTGCTTTTACTTCTTAGAAGAGAATGTACAAAAAATATTTAAAGATATTTTTTAATATAATTATTTTGAAAAGACTTTTAACCTTTTAGTTAAAGACATTTTTGTCCCAAACCCTTCTAGTTTGAATAACTTTTGTCTATTATTGTATTTCTAATTACTAAAAGTTCGTATTAAACTTTGTCTAAATATATATATATATTATTAACCTTTTTCTGGCCATTTATTTGTTGCTGGAGAATCACTTTCCGATCATCACTGACAAATGGGCGGAAGGAACACCTTGGTAAGATCCCATGCTCAACATCTGTTCGTTGCAGGACAATCGATTTGGCGCAAAGTGTTGGACACACACAACCACAACCACAACAGCAGCCCCAGCCCCAGCCCCAACCACACACACACTAGCACATGATAGATACTTAGATACTCGAAGGGAACAGATACGGATACAAAGATACTCGAGAGCTCTCATTCGGTCAGTTGTAAATGAGTCTCGAGGGTCGTTGTCTGGTCGGACTTGGCTGCCCGCGCCCGTAATATGTCTTGTTGCTTGTTTGACAGTTGTTGTTGCTGCTGTAAGTGCAGTGAAAAAAAATACTGGATCCACCTGCCACTGGTCAAGATATATTCTCTCCTAAAGACTTGTAAAGTTCTCCCACTATCTGCCATTTCATGGAGTTCTTATAGACAGTTTCTGCGACATCCAAAAGGACTTTGATTTTATTATTGACAATCCCCCTTTTCCCCAGTGTATATCAATTGCTGGTGCCGCTGCTGTTGGCAGAAACAATCGTAGTTATATTTTTAAACGCAACTACGCGCTGCTCACAGCGATATTGATCTTATTTCAATATGCCAGCCCCATCGCCCTTCGCCCATCAGCCCTTCGCCCCGCTGCGGCTTTTAATTTGCTGCTGCGCTTTAGCTTTTGCAACGCGAATGTGGCACGTTGTAAGTTGCCGGGTTGCAAGTTTGCCAGTTTGCCAGTTTGCCAGTCTGCCAGTTGCAATTTCCTTGTGGCACGTTGACGTTGTTGCCACTAGTTTGGGGGATCGCACCTAGAAAATCCCTTCGAATCGTCGGCATTTGGTCCATTGATCTTTTGGCTTCTGATTTGGATTCTGATTCGGATCGGATGCTGATTCTCCCTGTTTTTTTTTTTTCAATTGTCAACTGAATTGGAAGGTAGGGCGGCATCCTCCTCACTTTGATTTAGTAAAGTGTAATTACAGTTGAGCTTCCAGCGGATTCGCAGCAAAAAAAAGGAATCGAAACCCAATTTCAATTGGTGAGAGGTGTCTGGGAGAATCTACCTTAAGGGGTTTGTCTTTTTTCAGGCCTTTGATTAATGAGAAAAAAGCTAAGATATTGGTTTTTTAAAGTCCTTAGGCTTGGATCTAATTCAAGAAAGCATTATGTCAAGCTTTAGGTTTTGGTTATTTGTCATTTTGAGGAGTACCGTCTATCATATTGCTCTTGTTAATAATTGGTGTCTAAAAACAACATTTTATTTACCAAGATAACTAAAACCAATAAGCATTTCCTTGTGACACTTTCTGTCATATTCCTGTGTACTATTTTGGCCTGGAATCCGGAAATCCTAGAATCCCTTTAACCAAAAACTGCCATTTCGACATTGACTTTGAAAGTCCGGACAAACTAGCTACAACAATAACCATAACAATAACAAATTAGCATCGCATGCTCCCCGGCGATTAATTTATCCGTACACCGGCTTTTGGCCTGTTTTTTTTTTTAGCCATTTTTTACGAGCATTGTTTGTAGCTCATTAAGGAAATTTTGCGCGCTTCAACGACGACAAACGCCTCGCCGACAAAGGAGAAAAATACTTGAACTACTACTTGAAAAGATAAAGGGGCCGGAACAAAAAAAAAAAAAGAACAAGGTAGGCATAATAATTTGAGGCCAAAATCGCACAGTTTATGCAAATCGCTAAAATTACGAATCGGCGGAAAAAGGCATTTTGGCATGCGAGCCATTTTTCGCAATTTTTCCAATTG
The DNA here is from genome assembly GCA_035047325.1 of Drosophila vallismaia. NCBI lineage: Eukaryota > Metazoa > Arthropoda > Insecta > Diptera > Drosophilidae > Drosophila > Drosophila vallismaia. The sequence continues at coordinate 9,465,321 of JAWNPU010000001.1, read as the reverse complement.
GCAACAAGTGTCTGTCTGTGACGTCATTGTTTTTGCAATCGGATCGGAACCCTTTCAACAGATTCTATATATTTTTGTATTTTCCTTGTAATATTTATTTGTGACTCGATTTTCGGGTAGTTCTGGTTTCAGCTGACACGTTGCTGAACACATTTCACTGGAAAACTGTTTTGGTCTCCGAGTTCTCAGCAATTTTTGTTTGGGTTTTTTTTTCTGTAATGGGAAGCGGAATCTTTGTTGGCCTTTTCTTGGCACAAAACGCTTTGAACTCGCCCATTTGGCTGGCAGTTTGGCGTGGGAAATGCGAAAAGCTTCAGGCACTGTGGTTTCAATTGATTTGTAAAAAGTTTCTAACATTCTAACAAGGATCTATATTTAATAAATATAAAAGAAGTAGATTTTAATAAAGAGAAACTATTTATGAGACATTAGTTCTCTGATTCTTCAGAGCTTTTGAAGGTTTCTACTTTTTATGATACAAAAAAATACTAATTAATGAACTCCCTGAGACTTCTGATCCATGCTTGACAAAACCTTAAACCCTTCAGCCACTTTTCCCACAGTGCTAATCATGCTGAATAAAATAAAATATATTTTAACCGAATTGCCGACACCAACAAAAAAAAAAAGACACCCGCAATCCAACTGGCAACTGACTTCTTGGCTTCTGGTCCAGAAAAAGGAAAAACAGAAAAAAAATAGCCTCTTGAGTCTCGATCATGTGGCAGCTGCGCATTTGCATCAACCGAAAAGTGCAAACTGCAGACTGCAGACTGAGAACTGCATGCCACACGTTGCACACTCCACTTGCCCCCTTTTTTCTTGGGATTAATCTCCCCAGGATTAAGGCTAACAGCCGGCCCAGCTGCGTTTTATTTTCGCTCATACCCTAACTAAGGGTATATTCCACTTTTAAATTAAAGTTTAAAAAGGTTTATAAAAGTTGTATTTATATATAAAAGTTGGGAGTTAAAAGTTTCAAAGGATTTCTGTTTTATAAAGGTACTTTTAAAGGAAAATCTTGATTAGAGTTAGAAATCATTGACGAAGAAACAATGGTTCAGGATCGTAAAGTTTTCGTCACAAAAACAGAGAAGCTTTTAGGGCTCTAAAGTCTTGTTCTTAACGATTTTGTTTAATAAATCTTTTGTCTTGTATTTCTAGAATATTTTGAATCAATCTGCGACCTTCAGTATCTGAAGAATAAAAATAAGGTAGTCTTAATAGATTTTCGTCACAAAACCCTTGGAAGCTTTTGAACTAGTAAGTCCTTTCGTCACTGATTTTTGTGTCTTTAAGAGTTCAAAAGTATCTTCTTCGATATTTCGAATATCAAAATGAACCTAAAGAGTATTGAAAAGGAGCTTTGTGACGTCTGCTTTGGTTTGTGCCCCATGCAACGTGAGCTGTGCCACACACTCCATAATTTGCCTGCTGTTCCGCTGGTTGTTGTTGTTGCTGCCCGTTTCTGCCCCTCGTGTTGTTGTTGTTGTTGTTGCTTTGTATCTTAGTGTCGGGTTGTTGTGACTCGAGTTCGCATTTCATTCGCGCTTATCTCGCACTCGGCTCGTTTTCATGTCTTTATTTATAATTTTATTGATAAAATTGACATTAATCGCGCGTTTAAGATGATTTTTATCGCCTCGCGTGCAAATTGCTTACAATTTTTTTGCTCTCCTTCCTTTCCATTGCTTTCATTGCCACAAAACTGGAGTACAATTTCTTGTAACTCCTTTTCCAGTCTTTAGTTTTTTGTTGCACTTTTTACGATTACTGTTTTATTGCCATCGGTGTTGAGGTGCGAGCGATTATTGGATTTGACAAGCGGTCAGTCCGGGAAACCGAAGAAGAGAAAACCTGTCATGGTTAATAAGATTGGGGTCTGAAAGTTGAGGCCAAAGGCGACGGAAGAGACAGTAGCTGAGTGGCTCAAAAAATGCATAAAAAAAACGACAGAAGTCTCTTTATTAACTTTTAAAAATATTGAACGATTGTGGGATTGGGACAAGCTCCTTTTAAAATATTCAAGATTAGCTTGTAAATATCTTCCCACAAGACCCCTCGATTCTTGATTCTCGTTAAAAAAAAAAGAAATGCCTTTTTGAGATATATGTATATCTTCCTGCAATTTGCCATTACCATTTCCCTTCCAAATAATATAAATTTATGATTTTATTTGGCTTCCTCTGCGGGGACCGAAAATGAATTCAAAAAAAGGAAATAGCTCAGTGGAAAATCAATGCCTGGAATAAATTCCCCAAACAGTGGGACCCTTAAGCCGGCCCCCAATTTTTTTGGCTTGATATATGAAATGCGTTTTGTTGGCTCACTTTTGGGGCACAGAGCATTTTCCCACATTAATTTTCCTAATTTCGAAAGCCAACCCACACATTCTGATAGAGAGGGGGGAGCGTGGGTAAAGGATGGTGAGGTCCTGGAAAAGCTACAGAACTGACTGCATCCCCGCAGGACAGCGAAAAACTATTTATCAATGCTGAAACATTTCAAATACATTCTGCGTTTTTAGAGCACCAAAAAGGGGGGAGCCCAATGGCTGGAGGGGTGTAGAATGGGGCCGGGCAGAGGCAAGATTATGATGGAGATCCCCTTTTTCCCAACGCCCATGCTCAACGCTCAACGCCCAGGCTGTCCCTCCTGCATTCCCTGTCAAATGAAGCGGCAAAAAAGTAGCTGGAAAATGAAATATGCCAGCGACGTCTCCGGTCTGCCACCGCCTCCCTCCCAAAGCTCCTGGGCGCCCTCCGTAACCCCCCTTCGCTCCTGACGACTGCTAAGACAACTGGCGGCGCATTAAATGACGCTCTAGCGACATCTTACGCAATGGCCGAGGATGCCCGATGGTTCAGCAGGATAAGGCGAATAGAGGTGGCCACTGGCCAAGTCCTTGGAAGAAAATGCAACTAAATTGGAAATTCCAAGCTTCAAGATTTAGCTTTTCTTTATAAACATTTTACTTAAAGATTTTCAAAAAATATTCCCCTGAACTCTACGATATATTTCACGTGTCACGCTCTCAGTTTCCTTTCTAAGGCTTCCATCTCCTTTCGTTGGGAGATGGAATATATACAACCATATCCCTATATATATATCTATATCTATATAAATAGATTTATATATACACTCGCTTGTAGAAGTGTGCGAGTATTCTGCCCACACAACACACAGAAAATTGCACTTCGCCTGCTGCAAAATATTTCAGTTTAGAGGACAAACAGGTCACAGGCTGACTTTTGCACACACGCACATGGCAACCCTGGCTTTGTGGCAGCAGATGAGAAATGGTTTGGGGGAAATAGGGTTGCCATTTCCACCATTTCGTATGCAGCTGGCGTTCGACTGCCACAGAGGGGAGCCGAAGGGCCGGCCCTGTGTTTGGGGGAAAACTTTTTGGCGCGTCTCGGCCAACAAACGCATGCATTTATCCGTTCCAAAAAATGAGTGGGGGAAAGTGCACTGAAAGAATATTCTATGGAGTATCTAACAGGGGGGATAAATTAGAAGTTGGGCTAAGATAGAGAGCTATTACCTTCAAATAACTTCAAAAGGATGCTGGATGCTTAGATCTATGGTAAGAAAGGATAAGTTAATACTTTTTACGATTTAGGAAGCCCTATATCAAGCTTTGTTTTATATTAACTGGAAAAATGTTTCCTAAAATACCATTTTATTATCTTTGCTTATAGTTTTTTGTTCAAGTTGAAAAACATTCCAACTGCATTGATTTGCCTTATTTTTTTCTGTATGCAAGTAAAACTCCCCGAAGCACGTAAATAAATCTTAAAATTGTTAAACCCGCAAAGGCCAAAGGGGGTGGTGCATTTTTTTCTCTTCTGCAGGGGTGCAATTTGATGGGGAAAGGAAGGGCTGCTGGGAGGATACAGGACGAAGGCTCCCTTTTTGGGATCTGTCGCCATTTTGCGATGTGTTTTGCCGCCATTGCCGCAGCAAATTACGCAAGGCGTCGTCTTCTCTTCAGCCTGCTCCTTGCGAGAGCTCCTTGCCTTGCTCCTCCACCACCGCCTCCCCTCCCGCTCCCGTTATCCTGTTTCGGTTCAACTAACGTTTGTCCTTGGCATGTCCTTTGGCGCGCTTTTGTGCATTTAAACCAACAACATCGGTGGAGGAGGCTGGGTGGCTGGGAGGTTGGGAGGTTGGGAGGTTTTGTGGGTAAAAAGCTGAGACGACGGCAAAATGCAGTCATTACTGAAAATTGGTTTTGGGGCTAACGCACTTGCACATTTCATGGCTATGATGAGCAACCACACCCCCTTGCCACCACCCACCACCCCCCGAAAATAAGGGTGGCGGGAAAAGCTGGAAAAATGCGTCGTTTCAAAAGTTTACTCCTCGCATATTTTTCTTCAAATTGCAAACGATTTTTACTTGTTTGTCTCGCCAGCATGGGTTTCTTTTTTTCTATATACATAATGTCAAGTATTTTTCAAGGAATGAATAAAAATAAAATAAAATAAAATAAACTAGAGTGGCCAGGTTTTGCTGAGAGAGAACAAAATAAGAGCATTCAGTCAATCTAAAAATCTTTAAAAGTGGTAGAACTTTGCTTCTTAATAAAAATTATACAAATATTAATATTTGGCATTATAAAATGCACTTATTTGTTTTGTGTATTCCTTAAAATAAACGATTTTATCTAGTGAATACTGTACTATAATTTTTTTTGATAGAGAAAAGTCTCCATCACCTTGATGCTTGTTGCAGTTTCTACTTTTCAAAGGAAACGCGACACACGCATAGCATATTTGCAGCGATTTGTTACCAAACGTCTCTTTAAGCCCCTCCCCTTCCACCGACCCACGCCCATGTATTTTGGCCCTCCCGAAGGTAATTTGCTAAGACCAAAAAAAGTTTGTGGAAAAACCAACAAAAAAAAAAAAGAGAGCATAAGATGGAAAATTTAGCAGGAAAAATAAAAGTGAGGAAAGGAGCAAAAGGACGAGACTAATGTGGGGATTACAAGGATTTACTTGTGCAATTGCATTTTGCTCTGGCCACACTGCAAACGCCTCGAATGCCCAGCCATAAATACAAATTAATTGTTATTAATGTTGCCACAAGGCGGGGGCGCGAAAATAATGAAAAACTAAAAGGAAATTCAAGGTGAACGGGGTTAGTTTTTGCTGCTTTCATAATTTCGTTTAAGCCAAGTTAAAGATTTAATATACCATTTATACTATTTATCATTTTATTTAGTTTCCCATTAAAAAAAAAATAATTTTGTTGCCTAAATTATGCGAACTTTGTTGCTTTTTTTCGCTGGAGATGAAAAAAGAAACCTGACTGGGAACTGGACCCTAAGAAAGGGGCATCTAGAGAAGGCTTAGAGGGTAGAGGAGAGGGTCTTCGGGAAACACCAGTGCATTTTCCCAGCCCCAAAAGATTTTCCCCCAGCACGTCGTCTAAGAAGATAAGCCTTCGGGACTTGCAACTTGGAGTCTCAAAGTCTCAGACTCTCTGCAGAGTCTCCAGAGCCTCCAAGAACTTCTGACTTTCGACTTTATATTTGGAGCATTTTGGTGCATCTACCCCTCCCAAGTTGGGGCACGACTGGCCAATGCGAAAGGTCAATTGATGGTGCTGGCCGATAGGCAGTTGCTGTAAGTTGTTAACTTAAAACGTGTAAACTGCAGGCCCAAGCAGGCCCAGAACTGGCCACAAAGGCGGAGCAGAGAGAAATCTTTGGTAAAAAAAATAAAGAAATACTTAACAACAAATTCAGAAACTAAACTAAAGTCTAAAACGTTTGCTTTTCATTCTAAACCTCATTCTAATCTTTATTTCTAAACAAAAATCTCAGTTATAAAACTTGTTCCATCAATTAATTGTATGGAACTTTTATTTTGTATTTTTTTCAGTGCCTCAACCACTTGAAGTGTTGAAACTTTCGAGCTGCATTTTCTCATCGAGTTCAACGCGCGTCTTCAATTAAGATCATCTCCAAATTGCAGCTAGTTGAACGTAATTAACTTTTACCAATGCTCGCAGTTGGCCCAAACCCAGGCCCTAAGGTTTAAGCCAAAAGCCAGCCAATAGGCCATACAATTAGAGGTTTATTGTATTTTAAGGAGCAGTTATTTAGATCATTTTAGGGATAAGATTTTGGAAAACTATTCAAAGCTTTTTCAAGACTAAGTTAGATAATAAAATTAAATATATTTCAATTATTTTAAATAAATATAAAGAAAATACAAGCAATAGAAACTATAAATAAAGCCCCAGTACAAGCCGCTCTGTGTAAATATTTTAAAGAAACATTTTTGGGATAGAGTCCTTGCCCATATCCTGCATATCCTGCATATCCTGCTTTGTGGCATATTCATATCAGCTATTTGCAGGATATTTTCGCACCTGCCCCGGCCGGGTCCTTCTAACAAAAAAAGCCGAATGGATAAAATAAATATTAAACGGCCTTCCTGTGCAAAGGACCTGCAGTATGCATGTATATGTGCATATCCTGCACATCCTGTGTACTCAAATTGCAACCACAACAACAACAGCAACGACAACTAACAAACAAACAAACAATGGAGGGGGAATAAGGGGAGGCGCCTTAAAAGTCAAAAGTAAAAACAAGTCAATTTACGTCAAGCACTTTTGCTATAAAGGATATTAGAGCAGAAATACAACAACGACATGCCAACATTTCCGACATGTAGGCGTCGACTGGCGGCGCCGTTAGAAGCACGTGGTGTCGCAACATTCCCCATCCCGCCCCCGCTAGCCAAAGGCCAACCACCCAAGCCACCCCAAGCCACCCAAGCCACCCAACCACCCACCACCCACTTGCAACTGCCATTTGCGAGGCGACCATTTTGGGTGCGGGACTCTTGTGTGTGGGAATGAGCATTGCATGCATGTCATTTGTACCCGCCAATGCGAGGGGGGAGTAGGTTGCAAGGGTGGCCAACCAGGGGGGGTGTCTGTGCGCCGTGCATCTTGCAACTTGTCAGGGCTGCAGTGCCAGAAACAAAATGGCTGCCAATTGCACGGCGAAGAAAATAGAAAGGGTCCCTTTTTATTTCTAAATATAAAAATATATATATTTATTTATAAAAAAAAATCAATTTATTTTCAAAGAATTAGAAGAAGTTTTTATTATTACCAAAAAACAGACTTAAACAGAGTCTGAATAGAAGATAAAAACCTAACTAGAGCTCTAATAAATATTGAATCCCTGAAAATCCAATCCCTAGACTATATTTAAAAGCACCTAGATTTTTTCTCAGTGCCTTCCGTTGGCGGAGCTGTTTTCATAGGCGCGGCAGAGAGTTTTTAAACAGTTTCGGGCGGAAATTGCGTTGCCATTAGGCGAAACGGCAGAAAGGATCGGGCCATTGCCTGACGACCTACCCGAATAAAAAAAATAAATAAAAATAAACCAGTAGAAGAAAAAGGACTAAAAGGAATATACAAAACAGCGGCGAAAAGAAAATGGAAAATAAGGTAAAGTAACAGCTAGAAAATGAGAAATAACAGCAGGAGCGTCAGGTTCCTGGAGTCCTGAACGTCCTGAAAGTCCTGAACGTCCCGTAGTCCTGAGACCCAAGTTCCGACCTACCGCAACGCATTTTTTCCTGGCTAAGGGTAGTTTTTCCCTCCCCCTTTTTGCCTTTTTCCTGCCCTTTTTTTTCACCCATATTTATGCTTTCGTTTCAGCCAAAACAATTTAATACATTACATTTTACTGGCATTTCCTTTTACTTCCCCTTTGGCCTCACGCACCCCCAAGAAGACCCCGAGAAAGTAACGGGGAAATTGGCCATCCGGTGGGGGTGGGTGACTTGCCAGTGCTGCCAATCGGCAAGACCTTCTTTTGGCCAAGTTATTGGATTATTTTACGAAAAATCTAAATAAAAAGCTTTATTTTATTTATTTTTTTGGAAAGTTAATATATTTTGTGTATCCCTGGAAATATCCTGTCAACACTGACCAGTCCTGTGTTGCATTTTTGGTCATAAATAATGCCATAATGCCCTCGTTTCGTCTTTATTTTCTACCACAAAGAGAAAGGACCATCCGGGGGTTAAGTCCTGGGGGGTTAAGGAGCTCATCCCGATTATGGGACAGATCATTGGAGGTGGAACACATGAATCGCTTTGGCAGAGGGTCATTAAATGAATTAAACACAGCCCGCTCAAGGTCAAAGGGGCAAAAGGAAAATGTGAGGAAAATGGGGAGAAAGGTGCAATAATGGCTTCTGGGAAGTTCTTGGAAAAACAAGAAAAATCAAGAAGAAAATGCATTTCCAGATTGCGAGATGAAGGATGGACTATTGATGGGGATTTGCAGAAATCCGGTTTATTATTTGTCAAGAATTTTTGTAAAGGAAATGGCATATGAAATATGAATATGAAAAATGTTAAGCAAACCTCTTTGATCTTTTAATGGAAAACATTTTTGAATTGTAAAGAAAGATAAAATTCTCGAAAACAAAATTCCTTAAAAATTCCAAACAATGAGTTTGATTTAATACGAGAACCCCCTGTAGCTTTAGTTTTATTATTTTATACGTTAAGTAATAATTAATTAGTAATATTAAATAATATTTCCCTCTTTGTAGAATGTATTGAAATATCGAATATAAAGGAAGAACCAGGACTTTCCACAAAGCCTATAAATTTTTGATTTCCAACACTTTTCCCAACTACAAAACTTTTCCCTGCTGAAAACTATTAATTAATTTAAACAAATGGAAATCATTTTGGGAAGCAAACAAATAAATTTCTATTGTTTGCAGACAAACACGCAACACAATGGCAAGGGGGCGTGGTAAAAAAGAAGGGGGGGAGCTCCCTCAAAAAGCCAGCAATCAATGATGGAAAAGTGGGTGGCTTGAGTGGTTTGGTGGGGCTGAAGTTGGAGGTAGAGGTGTCCTGGCGCTGCGACTCCTCAAAATGAATGCCGTGTGCAGATGTCCTGCCAATCAATGGCTACGCTTCAATAAACACATACATCGCATTCTAATGGAGGAGCAGGAGGAGCAGGAGGGGGTGGGGCTAGTATCCTGTACATCCTGCACATGCAAAATAGGGGCGACTCCAAAGCCCGAGGCCCCCGCAAAAATTTGCAGCACGAACAAATCGAAAAAATTATTAAACAAAACAAAAAAAAAAAACGAAGAAAAATAAAGTGCCAGAGAGAGAGAGGGACAATTTATAGAAAGGAATAGAAAATCCAGGCGAAAACAAGATGGATGGCTATCACAGAGCGAGATGGAAAACACGACAAAAAAAAAATAAAGAAAACAAAACAAATTAAAATAAAAAGCTTAAAAAGAAAAAAATAGAAAAAGTAAAGACTAGAAAGGGAGGTTCGATCCCTTCATTTATTGATGTGCTACGAGTATCCCTATGATTGCCTTTTCACAAACTATAAGCCCCCCGGAGCCCAACCCCCTTAAAAACCTCCTTTAAAAAACCTCCCCCCCCATATGCACTCCTGCACTGATTGCTTCATTTCTTATACTTCGTCCTTTGGAAGCACTCAACATTTTGTTTCTCACACATTTACTCACACACACTTTAAAAAAAAATAGATAAAAGGATGCTCAAAAGAAAAGAGAGAGGGTAGAGCGGGGTGTCCAATTTTACAAGGACTCTGAATATATTTGCAATTTTTAATTAGAAATCAGCACACATGACTTGCTCGTCTAATGAATCATTTTTTATCCTCAAGACTGTAGCATCTTGAATATTTGTAAAATAAAATAAATAAAAAAAATAATAATTTCAAATCCTTGATCCTCCTTGAAAGATCCTCCTTGAAGAGGCGGTGGCAGAGATATAAGGCAAGAAAGCATGCTGAAGAAACCGAGCGGAAGATTTAAGACTAGAGTTGGATATATTTTTAAAAAACAAACAGAAGAATCCAAGCGGAAGATGCCAAATAATAATAAAATGTTTTGTATTAAACGAAAAAATCAAGAGGAAATAAAAAATATAAATAAGTAGGTACAACAAAAAAAAAAAAAGGAGAGCCAACTTAACTGACGCACCAAAAAGTCATTTGAAAGTCACAGAAACTTCAGGGGAGGCGAAAGTTTTCCTTTTATGAGCGAAAAAAAGGATATCAGGGGAAACTGCTAAGTAAATGGAAAACAGTAAATGGAGATTTGTTGGTTCTTGTTAAATAATAATAAATATAATAAGGTAATACAAGGCCCTCTTAGGGTTATAAAAAATTATTTAAATTAAAAACGAAAATGAGAGCAACGAAGGCGTTTATCCGCGAGCTATAGCCGAGGAGTTTTCATTAAAACAAAATAAAAAGGAGTTTTGCATTAAAGCAATTAAAAATAAAATCAAAAGTACAACAAAATAAATGAATAAAATAAAATAAATAAGAAAATAAGTGATCCAACTGGCTTGTTCGGCTGCCAAGCACTGACTGATTCTGATGTGAAGGGAACTTTACCTGGTCAAGTTTTTGGCAATCAAAGTGTGACTTTCAGTGTCGAGAAAAAAATCCTGAAATCTTGGCACACTTTTTTGGGGCTTAATCAATTGTTTTATAGTGAGATAAAAAAATGGGTAGCTTGGTTTTATGTCGAAAAATCGTTAGACTTCCCTCGGCTTATTCCCCTTAGACTATTTGAAAAAAACTCGAACAAGTTGGGTTTTGATTTAGAATAAAACGGGTCTGCCAAGAAAACTTACAAAAATATCAAAATCGATCATTTTATTATAGGGTTTTGATTTGAATTTGTAAAAAATAAATGCACAAATTGTTTGAGGTATTCCGCTCAAGAATCAGATAGATATTTACCAAGATATAGCCTCCGCTTTGGGCCATATTGGACTTTCCTTCGATTTCTTCTTTTTTTCAAAGGGGTCTGCCCAGAAAAATTTTGAAAACAATCCAAAAAAAAATAGGTGATCAGATTTTGATGTAGGTTTATAGAAAATGGATCCACGAGTCTTTTAAGGTATCCCGCTTAAGGATCGGATAAGAATTGACCAAAATATAGCCTCCGCTTTGGGCCATATTGGACTTTCCTTCGATTTCTTCTTTTTTTCAAAGGGGTCTGCCCAGAAAAATTTTGAAAAAAATCCAAAAAAAAATAGGTGATCAGATTTTGATGTAGGTTTATAGAAAATGGATCCACGAGTCTTTTAAGGTATCCCGCTTAAGGATCGGATAAGAATTGACCAAGATATAGCCTCCGCTTTGGGTGATATAGACATCGTTCGGAGACATATAGGAGATGATTTTCACAAGAGGTTTAATACGATAGATTTGGAAAAAACTATCAATAAATTGGTTTAAAACATAGACAATAACTTTTAGATTATTTTGAGGTATTCCCTTCAAAGTTTCGATGAAAATTGTCATCGATATCAAAGATGTAACATGTAGTATGAAAAAATGTGAAGAAATTCTGGTAATTATAGAAATTCCATAAGGGTACATTATATATAAAGTTTCTTGTTTACATAATTAACTATCCTGGTTAATGTTGTACCCCAAAAAATGGAAACTTTTTGAATAAAAATTTGTTAGCAGCGAAATTTTGTTGGCATATTTCCCAAGCTAATCATTCAAATGGCTGGAAAAATGCAGGCGGGAAAAGTTTGTGCCAATAATGAGAGCAGGCCGTTGGGGTGACATCACACGCAGACACACACAACTTCACACACACACACTAACACAGACACAACCTGCCACACACACACACACTAACACTGATAAATGGGGAAAAAGGAAAAGCGCATCGAAAATGGCAACAAAGGATACACAAATACCAGCAAACACACATCCGATGGGATACAAGCTGGCGTGAAAAATAAAATGTCAAAAGTGTTTACGTGGCCCCCTCACTCTCTTTCTCTTTCTACGCCCCGTCCCATTCTGGCAGCTATCTGAGGCAACAAAAAAATGTCATAGTGGGCGGCACAGCATTCATTATATGCAACAACATTGAATGTTGCCGACGTGGCAAGAGCCAGAGAATAAAAAAAAATATATATATATTTGCCAAAGACGAAGGCAATAATACTACAAAAAAGCCACAACAACAACTATTGGCAAGTATTCTTTGACAGACAAAAATATCTAAAATTAATAAAAAATAATAATACTACTTCTTTTTTTTATTAGGAATAAAAATAAACAAATATACCTACAAATCACTTTCTTTGAAAAGATTAATCCAAGGCCACAATAACGAAAATTAGTCTCTATACAAATTATTAACTTAAAACTAAATGAAAAAATAAGTTAAAACTATGAAAAATTTTGAAAATATCCTTTTTAGGAACCATATATTATAATATATTTAAATTAATTTAATTTATAGAAATCCTCATTCAGAATCTCTCAAAATGCAATCCAAACCGGTTTGGTTTTCGAACAAAATAAATTGAAAATTTTTCATAGCATACTTTTGAGGGCTCTGAAGGCTTTCGGGTGGTATACGTAATATTTTGAATTATTACTTAAAAAATATTAAAAAATTAGATATTTAAGTAGAATTTATGCTTATTAGAAAACAAAAGCTAAAACAATACTTGTTATTAATATTTTTCATCTAAATTAATAAAATTAAGTGAAAAATATACAATTTTTAACGATTTTTATAGGGGGAATGTGTCAGGAAGGTCCTCAAAAAAGTAAGATCTTCGTATTATTTATAAAAGATTTCTTTTTATTAAATAGATAACATTATTCTAGTTATTATTATTTCATTTTGGTAAAAAAAAATATAACTTTAAAGCAAACCCTTTTTTTAAAGCAAAGTTCAAACTCAGAGAGCTTCGAGTTTATCTCCTTTGTTCGTCCAAAAAAAAGGATTATTTCGAAATTATTTTAATATCCTTATATATCTTTTTATATATATCTTATAATATCTTCTTAAATTTGTTTATCTTTCATAGGCTTCTTAAGAATATCCCCAAAAAAAAAGGACTAACTGATCTAAAAAATTCTTTTGAAAACCGTGACTTTGCGGTGACTGCGACTTTTGGGCCACGTGACTGAATGAAGAAAGACTGCCAGAAAGAGATGGATGGATGAGGAAGAAAGTGGCAGAGGAAGTGATGGCCAGTGCAAGTGGGGGTGGTGAAGGTGGGGTTTGGGGGGGAAGAGGGCCCAAAAGGGACGCACCGAAACGAAAACGAAACGAGGGAGGCGCCAGCGTCAGCGTCGGCGTTGGCGCTGGCTTTGGCGGCGCTGCTGGCGTCGCTGCCGACTGCCCAATGGGTCGCCACATGCTCTCACTCTGGGGCTCTTTCTCTCACTCTCTCTACCTCTTTCTCTTTCTCTATCTCTCGCCCCCCAGTCTTCGTTTGGGGCTCCATCTACTTATCTCTCTTTCTCTGTTTTGCTGTTGCACTCGTCACAGTTTGTTGTTGTTTCTGTTGCTTTTATTGGTTTTGTTGCTTTTGCCTGATGTTTTTGCTTTCTTTCTTTCTTTCTTTTTTTTATTTTGTTTGCATTTCTTGCTGCGTTTGCCAAAGGGGGCGATTTTTGCTCCGGTGGTGACGTTGTTTTTGTTATGTTGTATTTTTTACATTTCAGCTTTGTTGTTGTTGTTTTTTGTTTGTTTCGCCTTTTTCGCAACGAATTTTTTTCCATGCACCACTGCCGTTGTTGTTGTTGCTGTTGCTGTTGCTGTTTTTGGTGTACTTTTGCAGCTGACTGCCAATTGTTTTGGGCCAATCACAACGGAGTGCAGCGTCGCATGTGGGTGTGGCCTAAAAATGCAACCCCCTGCAGGTGGACGCGGGCAGCGCTGCCACCGCGCAGTTAGCTCTTCTTTTTTGCTGTTGTTGTTGTTGTTTCTGGCCAAGCTGCCAAAAAATTTTTGTGTTTTGACCCAAGAAGGCAACAAAAACAACAGAAACAACTGAAACAACAAACAGACTGACCAAAGGTCCTCATCACACACACACACACACATACACGGAGCCTCAAACACACACGCATCCACACTAAAAGGACATTTATGGGAAGGATAGGGGGAGCTCCTATCGAATATGTGGGGGTGGCGGTACGGAGGAAAGTAAGACACCTGCTTCTAGTTTATTTTTAATTTAATTTATTTAAAAAATGTAAAGAATTATTGAAAATATTAAAGAAAAATCTTCCACTATCTGATATTATTTTATTCTTGAAAAGTCTTAAAAAACCACAAAACCTTTTTAAAATATAATAAATAATAAATTAAGAATTATTTAGTTTCTAAAATAGAATAAAATACTCTTCAATTTATAAATTTTCCTTAAAAAACTCTACTTAAAAACTCAATTCATATAGAAATCTTGCACAAAATTAAAACTTGATGTTTTTAAGCTTCCAGATTTTTATTTTTATCCTCGACTTGATTGTTTTTGGTTTTTGTTTTGTTTGGTTTTTAAATTTTATTCGCGACTTTTCAGCTTTATTTGTTTTTTTGTTGGCGAAAAGTTTTCACTTTCCTCCTGAAGAAAAGTGGGTGGCATCCAACAACAACAACTACAATATACGATGAAGAAAAGCTGAGCACAATAAATACTTGACGCCATGTGGCACGAGTGTGAGAGGGGGGGGCGAGTGTTTGAGTTGCAAGTTGCAAAGTCAATGAGAAGCGAAAAGGCGAAGAAAAGGCGAAGAAAGCGTCTGCGGGAAAAACACTTTCAACTTTCCCAAGCCCAAGGATCAAGTCAATTGGAGGAATCCAGATTATGAATAACAAATGAGTTTTTTCCCGGGTAATTATTTCGATTCTTAGAATGTAAAAAAGCTTAATATTTTCTTACACTAAGAGATGTGTTTTTTTAACATTATTTTTTTTATATAAGATGACAAACTTACCATTAAGAGAGGGTTTTATATTATTTATCACAAAGAAAAGGAACCAATCTGTAATAAAAAAGACAACTTGTTACTAAGAATATTCAATAATAATCAATACCAATCGATATTTATCGGTAATCATCGTTAATCATTAAGAACTAACCTAATAAAGTGTCTTAGAATCCCTTCCACATCTCACCCATTTCTCTCTTATTTTAGTCACACAAATAAACTCCTGTACCTTCAACAGGAATATATATCCATAGACAAAGGGATAACATTCAAGAGGAGAAAGTCGACATTAGACTAGACTAGAGTCTAATGCCACATATTGCATACATTTATGGGCCACTCGAGGCAAATGGCTGTTGGAGAAAATGTTGCAGAGTAAAATTTTATTTGCCGCTATTTTGCGCACAATTTAATGTCATTTTTATGCACTTAATGTTTGCAATACATATATTCAAACAGACATATATTTATATATATATATAGAGAGAGAGAAGGATATTTTTGAATAAAAGACAAGAGCAAGTTTTGCAAACAGCGAACGAGAAGAGTGAAAGTTGCTCCTTTCTTTTATTTTTCTGTGTCTCGCTCGGCGAACAAGTTACATATGTACATATATCTGGCAAATGCATTATATTATATATATATATAGTATGTATATATATTTGATATATAAAAGTGTATATAGGAAGGATCTCAGTGTGTGGTGGCAAAGTTTTCAATTTCGCTTTCAGCATAAATATGCCAGAGAGAAGTTTCCTCGACTCGACTCGACTCGACGACTCGACGCTTTTTTTCCTATTTTTGGCCCGCTGGCTGTTTTGTCTGCATTATGACCCACTTAAGTGGCTTTATTGCGAAGGTTACGAGAAACTTTGACTAGGCATCCCCCCCTCTCTAGACCCCAACAGGACCGCCAGGACCGCCAGGACCCCCTCTGATATGGATATCAGTTGGGAAAAAGTTTTTAACTTGATTTAATGAGTTTTAATTGCCGACGCTTGGCAACTTCTCAAGTGTGTTAATTCATTTGCCTGTTTTCCTGTTTTAACACAGACCAACCCCCCTACTTAGACCACCCACCCGCCCCCCTCTATCACCACCCACCCGCTATTATTTATTTTCCAAAAAGCACATGTATCTGGCAGATACATCAACTATCTTTGCATGCCATGTCATCACCGAACAGAAACAGAAGCCTGTCTGTCATTCCAACACAAATTGTTATTTTTGTTTGAAGCCCCGCGAACATATCTGGTATATAAATATCGGGTTAGGGGGCAATATATATATATATATATATATATTTACATATATATATTCTCTTAATAAAACTGTCAATCAAACGGCACAGGAGACGTGGAACCGCCAAACACAAACTAGAGCGACGGAACGACATTTAGATAAAGCCAACAAGACTGTCAAGCTCCGAACTGAAATTCGAGACTCCGCCCAAAAGCCAGGCCGGCCCGAAAACTTCTTGGCCAGGCCAAGAATTATGTCAATAAACAAAAAAATTATCTACAATTTTCACAAAATTCGTCTAAAGACGAAGCTAAAAGTACGCTTTAAAGAAAAACATTACTAGGCTTTTTTTGAAAGTTTGTTTTTTAAATGTATAAACGTTTAAAAAACAATTAATTTCGATTTCCTTTATATATGAAATAGGAGCCTAAAAAAACCCAAGGATGTTTAGGTAGTTAGAAAACATAAATTAAGGATAACACTCTTACCAAACCTTTGAATCCTTGAACAGCTTTCAACATCAAAATAATACTCTAATTTATTTTAAAATATGTTTAAAAATCAAATATTTAAAATTGAATGATATTTTCAATATATTAATGAATTTTTTCCAATTTTTAGAACAGTTCTATTTACCCCAAAACAATATACAAAAATCCTCATTGCTTTCCAGCACTAAGAAAAAATTTGCATATAAAAAATAAAATAAATAACAGAAACTTCGAACCCTTCACCGATCAATGGGCGGAAAAGCAACCTGTCACGTGTTTCTCCCAACTCTGATTCTGATTCTGATTCTGATTCAGAGTTTCTGGCCTTTTGGTCTTCGATTTGTTGTTTATGTCATTTGGCAAATTGATTTCATTTGAGGACACCTGACAGTCCTCCCCCCAGTCGCTTTCCCAGCCTTGTTGGCCCATGTTTGTTTAACGTCAAGTGAAAGTTTTTCTTTTTTATTATTTTTCTATTTAATTTTCGCCGGAGAGGGGGCGAGGGAAGTCAGAACAAGAAAGAAACAAAACAAAACAAATCCTTCCTTATCCTTGCAGGTCTTTCAGTTGTCAGCAACATGTTGCTAGCAGCAAATGTTGACATTAATTAGACACTCAAGATGTGCCGATATTGCACTGGAAAAAAGGGTTTAAATAGTGTTTCAACTGACTGAAATACACATATTTTAATAAAGAAAGATAGGATGATTATCCTTATTATTTAGCCTTTCATAAAATATTGTTAAAACAAGTTTTCAACTGCTTTTTCTTAGGCTAAGTTTGTTTTTTCAACTTTGAACTTTACTTTCTTTTTTTAACCATAAAAACCCGTTAAAAAAATATTCAAAATAGTTGAATATCCTCTTTCTCAGTGTAAAGACATATTAATGACCAAGAGGGAGGCCTTGGGGGCGGGGCTGGTGACTTTAGTTGGCTGACGTCGGCAAATAACAAAAGGCTTAAAAAATTTTTGTACACCGGCAACATGTTGCCGGCAGGTTGCTGCTGCCACCGCTGCTGCTGTTGCAAGCTTGCTGCCGTTGCAAGTTGCTCCTTTTTGTCGTCTTCATCTGGTTTTGTTGCCCTGCAGCGGCGGCATGTGAACAACACAATGTGTCATGTTGTTATTGTCGTTGTCCGCCGTCCGCCGTCCGCTGTCCGTTGTCCGCTTGTCCCCTGTCCGTTGTCCGCTGTCCGTTGTCCGTTGTTGTTGTTCGCGCAATCGATTTGTTGTTGGTGTTCAATTAATTGTACTCAATGCCAATGTTACCGGCTACTGTTTGCTTGTTGCATGTTGCATGTTGCTCTGGCGCCAATCGAGAACCAAAAGCGACGGCGGCATTGAAGAATCCTCAATCCCCAATCCCTTCCCCTCCAATCCAATCCAATCCAATCCAATCGAATCGAATCTGATTCGGAATCGTTTTCGGATCAGCCAAGATTAGCATCGACTTGGGCAGCAACAACAAATTGCAATTTATATACAAAAAAAAAAATAAATGTCTACTACAATATTTAGGGCCGGGTGGTCCTCAAAATGTTTGCTTAATTCATGTCATTGTTTGGTTTCTGACTTGCTTTTTAGTTTTAATAACAATTTAATAAAGGATTTATAGAAGAGTAAGCTTTATGGTGTTTAGAATATTAATTTATTTGTAATAATAAGCAATTAGAGACTCAACTTAAAGACTCAACCAATTAAAACTTATGAGAAGCGAGGAGAGAGGCTTTTTTTTTTTAATTTTTATGTATTTTTGTATTTTTTTTTATTATTTATATTGTTTTAAAGAGATTTCCGTGACTATTGATGTTCGATGTTCAAAAAGAAACCAAAAACCAGACACATTTCGACTTGTTGGCCAACATAACTAGCCCCGTTAAAACCGGCAAATGGAAGATGCTTCTTAATTAGCCGGCTACAAGCATTTCCAGACAAAGGAAATCCCAAAAAAACAACAAGAGGCATAAAAGTAAGGATACCCCGGGGGCGTTGTGGGGCAGGAGGCGTTGTGGCAATGATGAGTGCAATTTGGAAGGTGCCCCAAAATGCTGCAAGCAAAATGAGGCGACGAAACACGAACCAAGACAAAATTCGCGGACAAAAAAACACTCAGAGACCCAAAAGACAACTTCATTTTTGTTGTTTTAGTGTCTGCCGCAAGCGGGTGGTTTTTTCCAAAGGGGCGGTGGTGAGGAGGTGTTTGCCAGGGGGGTCATGCAAAAGTGTTAATGGCGGCTAATAAGGCGAGACACAAAAAAGGGACGAAGGACCAAGGACGAGCCGCAACCGAAAGGCGGAACGTCGCCGAATGACATTAACAAGCGTGATAACAAAAAAAAATATATTCCAACAAAAAATTATATATATATCGTATATATATATATATATATATTAAGATACGGGAAACCACAACAAAACAAGATGAAGACATTTTCGCTATAAAGGGGGCGTCGAAAAAAGGACAAGAAAGCCACAAGGAAGGAGCTGCCTTGCAGACACAACTTTAAGTTGGTCAAAAAAGCGCAAAACTTGGCTAAGACTTTCATGGAATGAAGTTCTTGGCTTTTAATAAATATGTTATAGCTTTCTTTCTTAAAATAGTTATTAAATAAAAGATTTTATTTACTTCATAACGTTAAAAAAATACTTAAAATCAGAAATAATGTTTGGTTTTTCTTAAGCTTTTCTTTAATCCTTGGAAAAAGCTGGAGTTTCCTCAGTTTAATTCCTGGATTTATGTTTCTTTTATTCTAATTATTATTATTATAATTAAATATTGATTAAGTAAATCTTTTAACCCTTTTATAACTAAATTATATCCCGCAAAGACACTTTAAAATTTGTGAAATTTTTGCGCCAAGAAACTGGCCAAAAAGCATCGAGATTGTGGCGCGGGCGAAAGGATTATCAGGGAAGAGGAAGGACCAAGGCACCAGGCAGCAGGCAGCAGGCAGCAAGGACGAAGGACGAAAAGGCCTGGGCGTGGGCGTGGCAGGATGAGTGAAGTGTGGCAGCTTTAGACAGCTTTTGGCTGCATAGTTTCAGTTCGCCTCTAATTTAACGGCAGAGTACGCCGAAAAACGACAACGACGACGAGGACGAGGACGAAGGCAGACAAAACATTTGGCAGCTGCCAAGACATCCTTTAAGAACCTGCCCCCTGCCCCTGCCTATCCGCGACAGGATATTCCGCTGGGCTGGCCTGACAAGAAGCGATTAAGAAGATAAATGATTATTTTGAGCAATGCTAAAATAATAGACACCAAAATCCTCGGGCCTCGTCTTAAATTTCTAATTAGATGCGAGCGAGGCAACAATTTTTGCCGCCTCGTCTGCCAGCTCATTTATCGATTTTATTTACTATATATAGATATACACTATATATGTACCTGATACACATATATATATTGGTAGTATTTTGACCTCTGACGTTGAGGGAGCAACGCACTTTGCGCCCAAAAATATGAGACGAGGCCGTAGACCTGGAACCGGCTGTCCTTTTTCGGGGTATTTCTTTATATATAGAAAAGTGTGTAGATATATTTTTATATTCCATGCACATATAGACAGTTAGTATTTTCATTGTCAAGGCTAAGCATTTGTGCGTTTGTAACTCACGGATACAAAGATACAAACAGTAGGCACTTTGAGATACTTTTAAGGAATCGCAGGTCGTTTTGAAGTCGCTCTTTTATATAGAAAATATAGTTAATAAACTAAAATATTATATATAAATTGGATTCAATTTTATGTAAGGTTTCCTTAATCCTCAAGTTTAAGCTTTATTTAATAAAAACTATTAATATATTATTTAAAATACTGAATTTTTGTAGGAGAAGGTAGGACTCTATAGGTTTGAAGTGTTTTTTGACTTCTAAAAAATAGTTATAACAATGAGAAAAATCTATTTACACTAATGAAACCTTTAACTTAATCATTTAAACCTAAAAACTATTATTTCTTGTACTAAAACAAGCTTTTTCCTTAAGTAAAAATACCCAAAAAAAGGTTACTTAGGCAGAGTATTATATCAAATATTCGTAAGAGTGCGTAGAGCATTGAACTTGGGCCGAAGTTGAGTCAACTTTTGTGCGTGTATCTGTCAGATACATTGAACCTGCGCAGCCCCCAGCCCCCTGCCTTCTCATAACCAACAGCCCACAGAACACCCCCTCCTGGGAGGAGGGCAGCCTAGTAAGAGACTCGCCGCTAACGGCGCTTTCTTTTATGATTTTTAATTAATTTTTATGTGGCAAGCAACACTCCGACTCCGACTCCGACTTCGAAAATCTTGTTAGCCAAAAAAATTAAAATTTAAGCGAATTTGATAGATAGTTAGATGGATAGATAGGTTGCCACAAAAACAAAAAACAACACAAAACCCAAGAAAACTAAACTAGGAGGAAAAAAATGTGATAATACGAAGAAAAAGTCAAAGTCAATGAACCAAAAAAGGTCAAAATGCTTGCAAAAATCTTTTCTGCTCATCGCCAATTTGAATTGTTATTTATTTTTTTATTATTATTATAAATTTTTTCATTCGGAGCTTGTCGGGCTTTCTATTGCCCTGCGTAGCATATTAGATCTAATGTTTGGGGCTGAGATATATCCCTCATGATAAATAGGGTTTGCTCCGATTTCGGCAAAAATTCGCCAATCAATGGCCATATCTTGCTTTTGGCCAAAAACCAAACCCCGAGCCAAAAATTTCCTTGTAATATAGCTCTTGATATATTTTTTAACAAGTTTATTTCTCTGTTTTAGTTTTATTTCTGTTCAAGATTTGTGAAAGTTTTGACCAGATTGTACGATAATTGCACAAATATGGTAGTCATTCGGTTTATGTGAAAATTTTTTAAATTAACATAAAACTCATAAATGTTTCCCATCAAAAAAAATGGGGACGATCAAACAGTTTCATGTCCTAAACGTAATTTGATATTTTATAAAGATTTTATATAAATTAAGGTTGGAAATGTATAGGAAATAAAAATATAGTTTCGAAATAATAATTTAATTAGATACATATATAGATAATAAAACGAGAAATATAAAGCTTATCAAACTTATTCTTTCGTCACAAAGTAAAAGTGAATAAAAAAGCTCGGAAGACCAAGCTGATTAAATTAATTCCAAATGGGTTTTATTGACTTTTTGTTATCTCTACGAATGTTTGGTCAGCTTTTTCGGTTTCCATTTATAGATCGGCCCCAACCAGCCCCAACCGATCTATAGTTTCCATAGTTTTGGAGCCAACTTGATGGTAGGTGATCATGAGCAGTCGTGGCCGAGCGGTTAAGGCGTCTGACTAGAAATCAGATTCCCTCTGGGAGCGTAGGTTCGAATCCTACCGACTGCGATCATTGAAAGATCTTCTTTTTTTGTTGATTAATAGAAGATGTATTAAAGAAAAGTTTTAAATAACACATTCTTTGTTTTTATTCTACCGTAAATTGTATTATAACAAACTATATAATAAAGAAAGTACTTATTTTAATTACAAAAGCCACCACCAGAAGCGATCTATCATTCTTTCTTTATAGATACCCCTAAAAATACTTGATCCAACTATTTTTATAGAAAAAGATCTTCGAAACATAACTTAAATTGTCTAATTAGTGAAGACCCAACAGGTAAGCAGTCGTGGCCGAGCGGTTAAGGCGTCTGACTAGAAATCAGATTCCCTCTGGGAGCGTAGGTTCGAATCCTACCGACTGCGATGGAAAATTTCTTTTTTTTTGTCCCAAAATATAGTCGACACTATTTGGCCAAGATTTCTCAGTTTCACCTTTTATTTTATTATTGTTTTGGCCCTGACAGACGAGAGAGCAGCAAATTGGCACTGTAATTAACCTTATATTGATTGAATTTTAAAGGCGTCTAAGTTGGGGCCACCCGCCGAGTCCCGAATCTTCGATTTGGATGGCTTAGGGGCAAGGAACTCTGTCGAACGTTGAACCCGCCCCAAAGAGGCAGTTGTAGAAATTTGCAAAAAGCAACCAAAACGAACCTAGAAGGCAACAGAAACGCGTCGAGATGCTAAGTGAGTGATAGACAAGCAACAAGCGACGACAACTTGCGCAAATCGACGACAGAAATCGGAGCAACGCATGAAGCTAGCTTGGAAAAAAATTGGCAAAAATTTTAGACACCATCAGGGGGAAATAAGCTTCAAATACTCTAACTTTGGAACTTCTAAATGGTTGAAAAATTAATGAAAAAACAAAGTATTTCTTTTTAAGAAAAGGAAAGAGTCTAAATAAATTGCAGAATAAAGAAAAAAAGGACTAAATTTTGAAAATAAATCTTGTGGAACTGCAGAAAGATACTTTATAAATTTATATAAAATTTATTAATAGTCTTAGATTAATAATTAAATAACCCTTAACGAGAGTATAAAAATTGTTAACAAAAGCGGAAAAAAAGGCGAGGAAAATGTTAGATACGCGTATCTTTTTGGCTGATTTCGTTGTTTGTTGCTTTTGTTTTTTGTCCGTATGTATCTGAGAGATAAACGACCGCAGAAACGAAAGACTTTGACCCAAATTCGTCTCCGAAGCCTGCGTTGATTAATCGACTTTAGACTTTAGATACAAAATCCCCCAAAAAAAAAAAAGAATTTGCACAGCTGCTCCTGAGCCGGCTAATTGAGGAAATCGAATGTAAAATTATGTGAGCGGCAAGCCAAGAAACAAAATTCGCAAATTCGCGAACCAGCAAACCAACAGCAAATGGCTGAAATGGTGACGCATTCATCTAATTTATGTATCTGATAGATAGCACCGCCGCCGAATGGTCACACGAACTTCAAACTCATTTGGCTGACCTTCTTCTTCGGTTCGGTTTAGGTTTAGGTTTAGGTTTATGATTTTCACTTTTGGCCACGCCATAAATTTGTTACCTTTTGGTGCTTTTAATATGTCGAAATATGTTTCAGTTTTGAGCTGTTTTTGCAACAAGCGATTCATCTTACCAATACCTGGAAATGATGTTAGTTTTCTGTAATTATTGCCACAATCCCTCCCCAGTCAGTTGACAAATTCGGGGCAATGCTTTTTTTTTCGGTAATCAGAGATCTTTCTTGTATGCGGTACAATGAATGACCTTTTCCTCTGTAATATTTACTTATTTACCTAAAATTAATTGAATTTATTTACAGAGAGCCGCTTTAGTGGTGGAAATATAAACACGCCCCCAAATGGCAGACCACAAAACTGACAAGACAAAGGGGATAGCACTGGAATGGAATACCTACATATATATGGTACATACCATAAATAAATATACATAACTACTTATGTATAGTATATACTCAAAATATATAAGCTGCTGACTCAACTCGGCAAAGTGAAAACTTTGAGAAATCATTTGCATAAAATAATTTTGCGTGTTTTGAGTAAATAAATTATGGAACAAGTGTAGGGCGCAAAAGAAACCGATATGGCAACAGAATGTCTCATACAGGTGCAGATACTTTACCTCTTAGATACAACTGCACAAATACAAGTGCATAAACACACACACACTCACAAACAGATGCAGATACAAACAAGCAAACACTTGTGGATGCAATTGCAAAAGTTTTTTTTTATTTTCAAGCTGCTTCAATGAAGTTGTGCAGACAAAAGATACAAATGTATCAACATAAACTCCAGAAACACGGTAAGAAAATATGGGTTTTCTTTGGGAATATATCAAAATAAAAGCCAAGATATATTTGAAGAATATTTTAGGAGCTATTAGGGATAGGTTGGATATTATAAGGGGTAAGAAATAATCAGGAGCTTTGCAAAAAGTCGCAAATACAAAAGATTCTATCAGCAACAAGGCTGGTCATACTTTTCCTTAATGAGAAATAAACTATACGAGCCTGGTCACACTTCTATTCAATAAAATGTATCTAAATATCGAATAAATCTACAAATAGAAACCGTTTTGTTACCTTCCTACTTTCCTAAACCTAAAACCTTTCCAATTTCTACCCAAAAACCTTGAGAAATCCCCCAATTTTCTCTCCGTGGACTTATCGAGTGGCCAAGCCCGTTGAAAACTTAACCGTTTCTCCTTCTTCGTAGATCCTGGTAACATGTCGTTGGGCAATTAATAACGGATTATGAGGCGACGACTCCCAAAGCGTTGACAATGCGGAAAAAGTAAAATAAACACAAAGACTGGAGGGTGACGTGTGGGTGGAATTGCTCTTGAGTGGGCGGATAATAGGGGGGTTGGGTTGGGTTCGGGAGTCGGGAGCAGAAAAGACGGCATCTTTGAGATGCATAACACCGAGTGGAAAGAATGCACGAAAATGTATAAAAGTAACGCGCGTATCTGTGCGCTACAAATGTATCTTTCATCATCATTGGGTCTTGGTCTTGGTCTTGCTTCGTTTTCTTCTCTTATAATTCTACTTTGGCCCCGGATTTTCCCTCTACCATTCCATAACCAGGCTTTTAAGCTGATGAAAAGGAAAATTCCCGAGCATTCAAAGTCAAAAGTTTTCTTTCTTTTCAGTTTCAGTTCCTCCTTCAATTTTCCAACCCAGCCTGAAGATTTTCGTTGCTTTTTTATGTTTTATTCTGCGGATTTCTTGTGAAAAGCGTAAAAATTGCTGTAGATTAGCCCCGGCAACGACATTGTTGGCTCTGTTTGCGTTTCCAGACACATCTCATATGAGCTGGCCATTATTCGGTCAGGGGTCCGCTTTAGAGTCTGTATTTTCTTGGCCAAAACGAGTTTTCCAAATCTTTAACAAATTCTGGGAGGAACTTATTAGGAGGGTCTTCAAATTGAGGCTTTAAAATTCAATTAAATGCTTGGATGAATCTCTTAAGTACAAAGAACTAAACTCATCCAAAGTCGAGTAGAAAATTCTGTCACAAAATGTTGTCTTTTTAAGGCATTTACGATATTTATTCCCGCCTCGAAAGCATTTCAAGCTAAAAACAAAAGATAAAAAAGCACCTTTTGCATAATTCTATAAATTATAAAATACAACTACAAAAATAGCAAAAAAAAAACCTAGAAGCCGATAGAAATGCCTCAGCTTGGGGCTGTTGTTCCTCAGATTTAGTTTTTTATTTTAGTTTATTTCGCTTCGTTTTTTGTTTTTTGTTGTTTGTTTTTGTCAAAAAAACCTTTCCCTGGAAAATTCTATTACACTTCTTGTTTTTTTCTCCTCCATCTTGGCTGTTTCCTCATTTTTTTCACTCACATTTTATGTGCGTCTTGTGATTTTTTCACAATTTTCCCCGTTGTTTCATTTTTTTGTTGTTATTTTTTCGGTTTTTTTTTGCTTTTCTCAAGTGCAATATGCAGGCCTGGCCCTGCCCGGCCCTGCCACGCCCGCCCAACCATCTGTTTTTTAGTACACTTTGGCTTGGCTTTGGCTCCTTCATGTATTTTTTATCTAAATGCCCCAAAGGCATTCTTTTGCAGGAGAGACAAAGTCGCCTGCTAGTCCTCAAAAAACAAAAAAAAAAAAAAAACAAAATAATAATAAAAAAAGAAGCAGAAAATAAGAAGAAAATAACGCAATATATGTATAAAAAATTGTGTTGTTTTGTATTTTTGTGACTTGCAGCAGAAAGTTGGCAATTTTGGCAAGAAGAAGGCAAAAGTCATGCGCCAGAGAGCTCCTGAAGGACGCATCAAGGAGACAGTTGTTGTTGTTGTTGTGGCAGGATGCCTCCTCGTCTCCCCGTTTTTGGTCGCTTCATCATCATTAGCGCCCTCCCAAAAAAAAAAAAAGAAACCAAAATGCATTTCACACACAAAAGAAAAGAAACGCCGAAATATGCTTAGGGTTAAGTATTCCCGTTAGAGGAAGGACAGCTGCCTCCAACCCTGATCCTTGTATATTTTTTGTTCGCCCTCACCTCTTTTTTTTTTTGCAATTGTCAATGGCCCTAATCCAAAAGAGGTCCTGGCCCACGAATAACGGTGCACCAGGATATACACATGTGTGTAGGGCTCCGAAGGATATGCCCATTGTTTGACCAAAAAAAAATTGTCGCTCACACACAAAAACCTTTGACAGGCCAAAGACAAACAACTCTAGAGTCTAAACGAATCCTGAAATACCCTTAAAAAGGATTAAATTATTCAAATTAATTGTTTAAAAACGTAAATCAAATTAAGAATATCAGGAAAAGTAATTAAAAGTTCTCTTAAATTTTCTCTTAAATAAAAATAAATATTTCTCTAAAATTCTATAAGATTATATCTAAATCCTAGTCAAAACTAGCATATATTCTTCAGGAAAAATGTATAGTATTTTATGATGAGGAATTCCTATTAAAAAACTTCTTCCAAGATCTCAAACAACTATTCCCTCAGTGCAGAGTATCCCATGTCCCTCAAAACTCAATAAAAGCAAGAAGGATATGCCAGGAGTCTTGAAAGCCAAAACAAAATCGCCCCCGCCGAGAAAAATGCGAAAAAGCGTCAAAGAGGCGGCCTGCAGTTCAATGCACCTACAACATCTAAACCAAAAAAATAAAAAAAAAAACGTCGCAAAGAAATAAGAATACAAATAACGAAAATAAGCAGGCAAGGCCCACACACACTCGAATATATATATATATATATACGTATATGTATTGATGTGTGTGTTATTTATGGCGACACAAAGGACTCGCACAGAGAGACAGACGTTCAATGTCCTGCAGCCTGCAAACGGGCTAATAAAATGTGACGAGCGTAACGCAGAACGCAGCGCGAATCGAGAACTTAACGTTAGCAGGACACATGCCACACTCACACTCACACACACACTGTTGCAGTTGCAAGGATACAGATACAGATACAGATACAGCACGCAGGACATTGACACCCGAAAATGGAATGGCATAAAATAAAAGCCGGCGAGCCGAAAAGTCCGAAGCCCTACGAAGACGCCGAAACTGCCGACGCGCCGGCGAAGCCCAAAAAGCCAATGGCCCCCCGCAGGATGCGGCCAGGATCCGGGATAAGACACTCGAAAAAAATGTATATTTAATTTTGATTATTGAAAAGATCTAATAGAGAAAAGATTACCTAAAAGATCTAAATTATTTTTGGAAAATCAACTAAAAAAAGTATTCAAAAAATCAAATTTCTTTTATATAACTCGCATATCCTTTTTCGTCCTGTGTTTGGGCACGTGTGCGTGTCTATACACAAGACAGTCGTGGGTCCTTCTGTCCTGGAGTCCTCAGTACTGACTTCTCCGAGTCCTACACCCTCAGACCCTTAGTCCTGTGTGTCCTGGAGTCCTGTTGGATTATCCCTAACGTCATCGGAGTGCATTGAACTCTTTGCAACCTTTTTGCCGCTCTTTTCGTCTTCGGTTCGGTTCTTCGGCTTCTTTTTCTTGTTATTCTTGTATTTTATTTTATTTTTTCGGCGTAAATCAAAATGCGCCGAGTGAGTCCTGTCGTCTTGGCGTCCTGGGATCCTGCAGCCCGCCAACAACAGCTGATGTCCTGACGCCCTCGTGTCCCTATGACATTGCGTATACGCAGCGTTGTACCCTCACCATTTTTTACTCGTTTTTTATGTTATTTTATTTTATTTTATCACTTTTCGGCAGTGGCCAAAGGTCGTTGAACGCTTCTGTGCGTCGCCTTTCGATTTTTCGGTGCCGGTGGCAGAAATATCTCAAGTTGCAACGAGCAACGAGCAACATGTTGCAGCAACACATGAAGGATTTCTTTCTTCTACTAATTATTACCTTTTTTCACGCCTTTGTTTGAACTTCCCTGCAATTTGGCGGCACAAACCCACCAATCAAAGTCGCTCATTCGGCGACTTTTCGGATCCCGAACTGGAATGGAATGGGTATACCTGGGGATCCATAGACGTGGATTTTAGTTGGACAACAACGACCACCAGAACGGAGACACGGAGACACGGAGTCGCGGAGACATGCAAATAGGTAGACCTCATATGTGCTCTGCTCTGAGTTGCTGCTTGGTTGAGCATTGTTAAGATCGGTATCGGAATGAATACAAAAAAATATAAAAAACAAAAAAAACAAAAAAAAAGAGTAGGAGGTCCATTCATGGCAAAAGGCGAAATAAAGCAGTCAGCTAGTCGAGTTGGCAATACATTTTCCACCATCCAAGCCATCTAGTTTGGCTGCACTTAATTTCAGCGCTTAACAGACAATTAAAATCCAATTAATTCTGACGTTTATTATGCTAAGCCGACTGTGGGCCTTCGGATCTCGGCTTCTCTGGCCTCCCAAGCCGCCCAAGCCGCCCAAGCCTCCCAAGCCCCCCCTTGGCTTTTCCCAAGGAAGCTCCAACATAAATTGCAGACCAAGTCCTCCACTTTGTAGACGGGCTTGTTCTCTTGTCGTTTTCTCGTTGCTGAAAACTAAAAACTAAAACTTGCTCCTCTGCCTTCTGTCTGCCAATGGCATATAAATAAAAAAAAAATGCTAGAGAAGCTACCAGAAAACAGTCGCAAAAATAGTTTTCGCTTTTATGCAAAATATACGAATGCCTTTCTTTATATATTTGTCCCGCAGGCGATATATTTTTCAGTGTACTTGTGGCACAAGGCTTACAGTTCGCCGGTGGCTGCCACATGTTGATTTGTCCATGAAAAAGTCAAATAAATCTTTCAATGCTTTATACCAATTAACAAAGAAGGCCAAATTAGTACAAAAAGGAGTAGAAAAAAGGAGTAGAAAGAACAGGACATTCTTCCTACGTTTGCAACTGAATATTACAAATATTAAGGATTAAAATATTAAAAAATAATCTCAATCCTTCGACCGTGACAGGACTCGAACCTGCAATCTTCGGATCCGAAGTCCGACGCCTTATCCGTTGGGCCACACGGTCAGTTGCGTAACATCTATATATATTATTTTATAATGTAATAAATTACATATATATCTAGAGATAGAACCCAATTTTCCAATATTTATCAAATGCTAGAAATGTGAAAGAACCTTTCAAAGTTCAGGCATCTTTTGGTGGCATCTTGCGGCTTGAAGAACTCTTTAAAATAGTTGCCGAAATTTTTGCGGGCAAGATAAATGCAAAATTACATTAATTTAATCCTCGAAAATTCTCACATCATCTTGGGGATGACGGGGCAGTCCGAAAAACAAGTCCGTGGGGAGACTCTGGGGCACAAACCGCAATGATAAGCAAAAA
This sequence comes from Drosophila vallismaia, assembly GCA_035047325.1. Taxonomy (NCBI): domain Eukaryota; kingdom Metazoa; phylum Arthropoda; class Insecta; order Diptera; family Drosophilidae; genus Drosophila; species Drosophila vallismaia. Next base: position 9,435,616 of record JAWNPU010000001.1, on the reverse strand, counting down.
ACAACAAAGTTGTGAAACAGCCAAAGACCAAGCGGCAAGGACCGACGACCAAGGAACCGAACCAGACAGGACACACAGGACACATTTAGAGCCTTTTTCGAGTGCCGGGCAGGGGCAGGGAGGCAGGGCAGGTCGATACACTACGCACACAGCGTAACCAGACGGAAGGGCAAACGAAAGTAAAGGAAAGCCCGCCACAGCCGAAAAAAAAGAATTTGTTTTGGCCAAAAAGAAATGCCGAGGAACGAACCCAAAAAAAGGCTGTTAAAGGTTCAACGACCTCGCCAGCCCCGAATGTAAATAATTTGTGCGTGTCTGCCGGTGTTTTTCTGTATCTACGCAATACCAGACAAAACCCAAACAAAAAGTACGGCCACGAGGTTAGGAAACCCAAAAAGTTAAACTAAAAAAGGTTTTTTTTTTGTAAAAATTACCTTGAGAGGGTTTTGAAAATTTTATCCCTACTAGTTTTAAATTATAATTAAGAAATAATAAAAATAAATATAAAAAAGAAACCCTTCGCAGCCGGTAGGATTCGAACCTACGCTCCCAGAGGGAATCTGATTTCGAGTCAGACGCCTTAACCACTCGGCCACGACTGCTTGATCGCAACCTTTGGCGAATATTGCTCCAGCGCAGATCTGATCAGATAAAATATATATTCTAACCGATCACAGCCATTATAATGGTTACTATATATTCATGTAAATATAATATAAACCAAAAACAATGTATATGATTAAAAACTCATATAACGAAACTGTATATTTATACTATTAAAAAGTATTATGGACAAAAATATAATACAAAGTAATTAAGAATAATAAAAAGGTTAATTTAAAAAATAATATAAATATAAAAAATAGAAGCTAAACCTTCTCGCAGCCGGTAGGATTCGAACCTACGCTCCCAGAGGGAATCTGATTTCGAGTCAGACGCCTTAACCACTCGGCCACGACTGCCTTATAATTCCGTCCGCGCTGAATGTGCTGGTTAAGATTCTGTTCTACTTTTCAAGGTTTTTATCATTATTTTCGCATTTCTCGAACTAAAAACTACTTTCAGCACTTAGAATAATAAAAATAATAGTTAAAAGAAATAGCAAAGTAAAAAAAGAATTACCAATTCGACCGTGACAGGACTCGAACCTGCAATCTTCGGATCCGAAGTCCGACGCCTTATCCATTAGGCCACACGGTCAGCTGGTAACGGGGGAGCTAACATTAAACATGTTCTGCAACCACAAGAACATGTGAAGGGTGAGAACAGAATGTGGAGCGGGAGAAAGTAGGAACGGAGAAAGGGATGGGCTGCCACTAGAGGCAAATAACAAGCAAAATAATAAATTAAAATGCTATTTTTTTACAAAAAATAGTATATTCATTTTTGTTATTTATAAAAAATGTTTAAATTTATTTAAGTGATTTAAAGTCATCGTCAACTTCCTGTCAAACCCAATTTGAAGCACGTTTTTTTTGCGAGAACAACACCGCACAATTGGCCAGTTATTTACGGCTTTATTGTGCTAGGTCATGATTATTTTATCAAGAACAAGTGAAAGACGAAGTTGCTGCAATAAAAATTCCGTTGCCCGTGGACCACCCAGCCACCCCCACACGAAAGGGGGGGCTTTCGTCTTCCAACCACTATTTTGGCTCTCTTCTTTCCTATTTAAGGGGGGTTCTCATGTGTCTTACTTTTGGGGCTGCTTAACTTTTACCAAAATGTGTTTGTGTTTGTTTGTACTTGTAATAGCCGGATCGATAATTTGTGTCTGCGGCAAACGCATTATTTTTTTTGGGGCTTTTCCTTTTCCGTGTAAAAAATCAAAGGAAAATTTCTTTATTTTCCGACGGGGACCCCCCAGAAATAACAGAACAAACAAATATTTCTTCTCAGATATTGATACGGATTGATAGAGAATCGATCCACGAGTCTTTTAAGGTATCCCGCTCAAGGATCGGATAAGTATTGGCCAAGATATAGCCTCCGCTTTGGGCCATATTGGACTTTCCTTCGAGTTCCAAAAATATATTCCTTGATTGCATGAAAAATTTCTTAAATTAATGGGAAAACTCCTATTTATCTATTAGCTTTAATCTGTTTTTAAAAAAAGTGTTTTTTAAGAATTCAGAGGGCTTGGGAAAGGGCGAAAGTATTTCTATTATTTACCCTTCTGTTGCTTTTTTGTGTCGTTTTTTACGACTCTTCTTTAATTCTTTGAGAATGTGGAAGCTAAGTCGGTTACAATTAAAATTAATTACAAACTATCTAATTACATGGTAATATGCTAATCAGCCTCGCCTGTCTCTACTCTTTTACTTCTCCCCCTTTCTCCCCTATCTCTGTGCCACTTGCCACGCACTTGGCAACCAATGGTGGGTTGTGGCACGGTGGATGGCGGCGGGGGTGGCCTCCACCAATTCTCAAATGCAGTTTGCATGTCGGTTGCACGTTGCATGTAAAACTTAATGAGATTTCTGCCATGGCCCTGACAAACCCAAAAACAACAAGAAATAGAAAATATAAAAATAAAAAAAAACTACAAAACAAGAAGTAAAAAAAAGTAGTAATACTTCAGGAAAAATATGTATTTATTATATAAGGAAAATAAAAGAGAAGATGAATGAAAATCCCCCTCGAGATTCCGAGACAAAAGCTTCCTTCCCTTCGGCCAATTATTGGCAGCACTATTGGGGCGCCATAAATCAGTACAGATAAGGGGGTGGGGCAGGTGGGGCAGGTGGGGCAGGATTACAGGTAACAATGCCACAGCCAACAAAGAGTCATAAATAAATTTTTGCAACTAATTCTGTCAGCTACCGGTTGCCTGGCCCATTGCGTTATTATTGATGGTTGCGGTAACAATGCCTGGTCTTTCGGCCTGGTCAAAAACCGAAAATTCCATCCCCAGATGGCCTGCCAGTGGGTGGGTGGAGTGGACCACCCAAGATCCAGACACCCGCCCACCGCCTCGCGCCTCCATATCAAATCCTTTATTCATGATTAATGTCCTACTGAAGCTTTTTCCAGGTTCTGAAGTGTTGAATCAAGTTTGTTTCATTCTGGCTAACAAATGCTTTTAATTATTCTTTCTAAAAGGTTATTACTCAGGAAATCATTTTTTAGGATAACAAATTATTGGAAAATTATAAATATTATAAATATAATATAAATAAAAAATATAAAAATAATTAAACTTACTTGTAATTTAAAAATGGTAATACATCAATTTCCACGTGTAAACATTAATTCGTGTTTTCTCATTCTTATTCTGGTTTCTTATTCACGTGTAAACGTTGATCCTTGTCAATCGTATTCCGTTTTGAACTAACGGAACCTTCTGGTGGGGTCTCCTTCGGTCTTTGGATGCTCCCCACACACTCACACATATTTTTTCACACACACGCGAGAAGGAAAAACGCGGACGCGGGTTTTACATTTCAAAAGAAGCCTTTAAAAACTATTAGAAACTATTTAAATAATTACAAAAGCGAAATAAACACACAAATACTTTATTAAACAACACTTTTACTTTATTTTAAAGACGGAAAACGAGTTTAAAACACACATTTATACCGACCCGATGATGTTCTACAAAAAAGCGCGCGAAAACGTATTGGAATTTACTTTAGCAACACGAAAACCAATTCGAATTTACTTTAGCAACATAAATACTAATTAGAATTTACTTTAGCAACACAAAATACAATTTAAAAACCTATTTTCGAGTTATTTTAACGATTTTAACTATTTAAACGATCTTTTCGAACCAAATGTCAGCTAAGAACTGAATTTTTAGCATCAAAGAGAGGATGGAAAGATGGAAACCAAAAGTACAGTAACTGAGAGAGCAAAAGGATCAGGATGCCCAAAAAAGGAATTAAGTTAGAGTGGGAGTAGGAATTGAAGTGGGAGTAGGAGTTAAAGTGGGAGTAGGAATTGGAGTAGGAATTGGAGTGGGAGTGGGAGTGGGAGTGGGACAGCGTGTGGAGCTCAGCCACGCACTTTGGGGGAGGGTGAGCCTTTCCAGCCTTTCAGTCGTTTGCTTTCCCACCGATCCTTTGCTCTCCCCACTTTCGCCTGGAAGTTTCTGCGATTCCCTTTTTAAGGATTATTTTTAATCGAAAGTTTGAATTTGTTAGAGAGCAAAAGGATCAGGATGCCCAAAAAAGGAATTAACTTAGAGTGGGAGTAGGAATTGGAGTGGGAGTAGGAATTGAAGTGGGAGTAGGAATTGGAGTGGGAGTGGGACAGCGTGTGGAGCTCAGCCACGCACTTTGGGGGAGGGTGAGCCTTTCCAGCCTTTCAGTCGTTCGCTCTCCCACCGATCCTTTGCTCTCCCCACTTTCGCCTGGAAGTTTCTGCGATTCCCTTTTAAGGATTATTTTTAATCGAAAGTTTGAATTTGTTAGACGCGTTTTTTTAGCTCGCGAAAGTTTTAATATAAAAAGTAGTGTTTTTCCGTTTAAAATCAAGTGTGAATCGTTAATAAATTAGTCCTTGCAGTGTTGGTTAAAGTGTATAACAAATTAAATCATTTTTAAGAAGTTTTTCAATGCATTTTCGATGAAATTCGTGGCCTGACGCTCTGGAGCGTCCCCCATGGAGAGCAAAGTACCGTTAGGTACAGTAACTTCATATCGAAAATGTAGGTAACTGTAATCTAGGTAATGTTGAAATTGGAATCTAAATTAGAGGAAAGCTTAATTGATTCCTTAATTTGTGAATTTATATTTTAAATTTAAAATCATATCTTTGAAATAAATGGAAATAAATAACTGGAAAATAATTATGTAACCTCTTTCTAGGGACAGCGACTTTATATTCCAAATGTTTCTTAATTATGTCAAACCAGGTAAGTTTAATTATTATTTACATTTTAGAAGCTATAAATTACTGAATTAGAATAGATTAAATTCCCCCCAAAAACATATTCAACTGGAAAATAATTATGAAACTATTTTTTAAGGAGTCTAGCCTCGTCGATGAGTGAATTATGTAAGCAAGTTGGAAGCATATTCCGCTTCGATTGATCTCTGAATATTTGATGGAAACAGTCGAGTAAACAATATGGTAAATGTTGTTTCTATGTACCGAGGCAACTTTGCTGCCAAGGGAGTAGAAAAAGGTGGTGGTGGTGGCAACCCTGGTCGCCGGGCTTTGTCCTTAGTTTTCCAGGTTCCCAATGCTCCACTATACCTTCTCACATACATATCGTATATATATATATCTATATATATCCCTGAACAATCCTTCGCCCACACGCCTGGCCCCCCCCCTCTCTGCCATGTCCAGTGGCACAAAACCGAAATAAATAATTGATGAAACAGCAAAGCGCACGTTGGGATTTCAAGTCAGTCCCCCGCACCCCTCCACCCGGTGCACTAGCTCCTCCCCCTCCGCAGGATATCCCCCTGACCCCACACATTCGAATGTTTTTCATCCATTTGCGAGAAGGAAAACTGAAAACTGAAAACTGCAAACTAGAAACCATCTCTGGCCTACGACGCATGAAGCTGTACATATTTACATCACATGTGCAAAAAGGATATAGAAGATATATCCTATATCCAAATAATTGTTATATAAATATTGAAACAGATCCTCTATAGAATCACAAGCAATACCCCAAAATTTATCTGCAAATACGAGGTATATATGGTAGACATATACCTCGATATATACCTCGATATATAATATATATATTCCTGTACGTGCGCACTTATCGATTTTCTGGTTGAAAAACGTTAAGCGAAATGCGCCCAAAGCGTCGTTGCTGGTCGGGCCAGGCCGAGCCCAAAAACCAGAGTTCCCACCTATCCCACCTAACATACCTATCCTACGTATCCCTCCAGTCCTACCAATCCCCACCTAGACGCCCCCTGACGGACAGTTCCGTCTGTCCGTTCCCTTATTTTATGTTTTCTTTTTTTTCCTTTATTTTTGCAAAAGGGTTGCCAGGGCCACATGCGAAGCATGTCTGTGTGAATTTTATTTTTCATTTTATATTTCTCGAGACGAGAGCGTGTGTGTGTGGGAGGTGGCAACAATAGGCGTGTTTTGTAGGCGGTCCCGTCCACTTTTTTCGGTTCTCGTCCTCGTCATCGTCATCGTCATCGTCAACGTCAAACAGTCCCAAAAGCGTAAAAAATATAAATAAATAAGCACAGGACCATGGTTGGGGCACTGCCAGCAGAGTATTAAAGGCTATACAATAGATATAAACCGAATTCCAGAGACCAGAAATCTCATCAAAACTTCCAAAAATAACTGAAATATTTGCAGTAATCAATATTGGCTTTCAATCCTTTCCCGATTTTCCTCACACAACAGTACCGGGTATATGACAGTTGTCAGACGCATAATTACCATAAAAACTTGAATCACTTAAGCTGTTGAGGTTGTAATTAATTGAGGGTTAATGGAGATGCCCATCGTCATTCATCGTCATGTGTATTTAAATGTCCGAGTATTATAAATACATAAAGGGAAACAAAAATGTATTTATTTAAACGCAAATGAATAGCCGAAGAGCTGAAGAGCTGAAGACGTGCATTTTGTTAACTTAATTCCCGGAAAAGTTTCTATAGGCTGCCCTACTGGGGGAATGGGGACTGGGGAGCACCGAGTGGATGGACAGGACAGGGCATTGCGGCTATTCATTGGATATGTGAAAACATATCCGTAAATACAAGTACAATCCTTGCTACATGAGTGCAACAGTGCGTATCAGGCGTGTAAGACTGATAGTAATAGCAGAGGCTAGAGTTTGATTTGGTGGTAGGAAAGCTTTCATATATTTTTAAAGAAGTTTTGGAGTAGAATCTTATAGAATAGAATCTATTTTTAATTTAAAGCTTTACGTATTTTAGTGAAACGCAACTTTCAACTATCTATTCGTCCTTTCTGGGTGTTTTAGTGTGTTTGTGTGTGTATGGGATGTGTGTTCTATGTGTGTGTGTATGTGTTTGGGCCAGACATGCAACGCACACGACCCCCAAAGAGCCACCCCCACAAGCACACACACACACAGACACACACGCAAATAGAGACAGACATCCCTAGACCTAAGTTGCATGAACTTCGCATTTTGGTGCATGGGCGCCCCCAAAGGGGGTTGCGATGGCGCCTACCGAAACTCGAAACAAAAGGGCGAAGCTAGGGGTAGCTATTCCAAGGGGGTGGACGAGTGTGCGAGTGTTGGGGGGTGGCGGGGTTGCACGCACACACACGGACTCTGGCCAAGCCCAAAGGCCTGGGATGCCGCCATTTTACTGCGTCCTGCACACACACACACACACACACACACACACACCCTCGCACACACCTCCCTCCCCCCTTGCACATTTGTGCTGCAGGTGCGCCAGCAGGATATGGCGGGGGACGGAAGGGTCCTGATTGCGAGCTCGGCAGAAAATTTCCGACCTATCGCATGCAGTATCCTCGTTGCGTTTTCAACTCAACCCAAACGAGCAGAAAAAAATGGCAGTAGGGGTTAGGGGGTGTGTGTGTGTGGAAAAAAACACACTGCCCTAACCGCCGGACCCCGTGGCTGCCGCCCCCTAAGCCGCCACCCGCCAACCCGCCCATGCGTGCCGTACACCCTTCGGACAACAACAACAGCAGAAAAAACACAGAGAAAAGTAGAAAAGAAGAAACAGGAGATATAGCGCAGAGAGCTCATCCTGTCCGAAGCCTGGTCTTTCCTCTTTCTATTTTTCAGACAACCCACCCACCCAATTGGCGAAGGGGGGACTTGGCGCAGAGGAACGGGGAGTGGCACTGGCCCACTGAAATTCCTTGCTGCGATATCAATTAAGGATACAGCTCACTCTCGAGCACTCCGCTTTTATCCTTTTCTTTTTGTGAGGATTTTTAGGCAGACTCAGAGACCGAAAGTCCAGGCCAAGCCCCGTCCTGTCCAGTCCAGTCCGAGTTCTGTCCGAGTTCTGTCCGAGTCCTGTCCAGTCCTGTCCGAGTCCTGCCACCCACCTCCCCCTCCCCCGCCTAACAAGCAAAAAGGAAGAAAAAATCGAAAACCCGAAACTTTGTTCAATGCTGCAATGGACAGGCCAAAAAATACAGACAACGATAGAGCGGTAGTGCGAGCGAGAGTCGGATGTCCTGCCAGAGCGAGACAGCACTACTGCACAGAGCTGCATGTGCGTGTGTGTTGCGTCATGTGTGTGTAAGTGTTAGTGTGTGTGTGTGTGTTGGCCCTAATGGAAATTGGTTTTATGCATGTTGGCTTTTGTTTATTTTTACAATTTTGATGATGTTTTGCTGAATGCGATGCGATGCGAGTGGCACATCCCCTCTCGCTCGCACTCTCTCTCTCTCTCTCTCTATCGCTCCCACTATGTTTTTGCCTTTTTTGGGTGTCGACTGTACTTCCGGACATTGCATTCACCCGCTTGTATGTACTCGTGTGGGTTAGACCTAGGCTGTACGCCCTTTTTCGATTAGCTTTCAAACAAAAATGGCGCCATCTACGTGGCTAGAGCGAGAGCGAGAGCGAGAGGGCGCTAACAGGTGCACCAAAGGTCCTTTGGGACAGACTGTACCACGGCGTGAAAAACTTTCACAAAAATTCAGCCCAAAGCATTCAGCCCACAACTTTTTCCCAAAAGCGATCAAAAAGTGCTAAGTAGTTATTATTGTCATTGAGGGAAGGGAATAGAACAGGACAACGATAACTGTACTTGATCCTTTGAGATGAAAGAGATCGTTCTTAATTTAGTTTTCCAATTACGAGTTTTTTTTCAGATTTTAGATTAAAGAAAGGAAAGCTTAGTTGCAGTTAAATGCCAAATATCGGATATAGTTGGCCGATTCCAAGCCTCTTCTTCAAAAGACACCCAAGTAAAGGCATTTCCGATCGTTCAGCAGCTTTAGGAGCTATAGGATATAGAAGGATATACCCAATAGTAGGGTAAGATAGGGTAGTAGATGTCTCCTTCCCTACTGAAGGATATAAAAGTCACCTAGGAAATGCGCCTAGAAAGGGATACAAAAAGCCAGAGCAAGATGGAAATATGTGTAGTGTGAAAATAGAAAATAGAAAGGACACTTGACAGTGGGAGTGGCAGTGGGGTGGGGAGGCAGCTCTTGTAACGATTAATAGCCATAGTTATGGACCGACTGGCCACCACCCACCTGACCACCTGACCACCTGACCACCCACAGCCCCCCCTTTTTCCACCTGTATGTCTGCAACACACAATGAAGCTGCCGATAAAAATCGTGAAAAACACACAGACACTCGACTCGACATATCGCACTTTGCATATGCGTTTTCCAACCCCTTCCACCCACCACCCACCGCCCACTATCCCACCGACCGTGTCGAATTTTCCACCCGCCCATTTGCCAGCAAAAAAACAACACACAGAGACTGCAGAAAAAAAAAGGATAGTGAAAAAATTGCTTTAGGTTCGACATTTGACTGCCCAGTGCTGGTCAAATGGGGCCTCAAAATCGCCAGGACACGCTGTCTGTGTGTCTCTGTGTGTGTGTGTGTAAGTGCGAGAGTGCCCAATCAGAGGCGGGAAAAAGGTCCTTCGGCTGGTACGGGATTTCTGGGCGGGGGTGTGGCCACTGGCCTGTGAACCGTGAAAATAACAGGACACAATTCAGAGTCCTTAGTTTTCCAATATTTTTAAATAAAATTAATTTAAAAGTAATCCCCTTTCACCTCCAAAAACAAAACACAACCTCGGTATATATATTTTTTTTATATTTTTATTAAATTTTTCATTTTTATTTTGTTTTTATTTCATGTTTTTTGTTTTACTTTTTCTTAGAAAAAAATTTATTGAATCGAAAAAAAATAGAACTGAATCAAAACTTTGCTTGATTTTTACGTTTTTTCCGTTTTTAATCTTTCTTTGATTTGTGGTTGCTTTTTGTTGCTATTGTTTGTTTATTTTTTACTGAGTTTGGTGGAAAAAAAGGTGAATTACTGTACATAATTATGTTTTTTGTTTACTGTAAAGTTCACAAAATCAAGCCACTACATTTATTATTTTGTTTTTGTATAAATATATATATTGTATGCATTTTTTTATATCATATTGTTATCTTTTTTTCATTTTTTTTTTTACTAATAGCTTAAAGGCTTCTTTGTCTGGTTAGAAAAAAAGGACATCTTTTCAAGTAAACCCATTTCTTTTTTTCGTAGTCAAAGGACTCGTCAAAACACAACCCAGGCAAAGCTCAATTAACAATCGAAAAGTTATCCAAAACGACACAAAGATATAGAATTTCAATCGAAAATTAGATTTTTTTAAACTCACAAATCGTCCTTCGAATCGATTTATAATGCTCGCTACATGGGTTAATGTTAATGGGTTGGTTATTCTCGATACAGATACAAATATATATGGTATATATATATATATATATATATATAGTATGGTATATAGTCTCTGCAGAAATGTTTTAGAACCCAATCAATGTTTGAAACTTACATAAAGAATGCTTTCGCTATCGCCATTTCCTTTCGCCGATCGCCCCGATCGATTGAATGAAAAAAATATATATTTATATTTATATTTATATATATGTTTATACGTATATTATATATCCCGCCCGAGAAGGTGTTTCAATTCAAATCAAAAAATAAAAAAAAAATTGTATTGATTTTCTTGCGTTCTTATTTTATGTGTGTGTGTGTGGGTGTGTTGGTGTGTGTGTCTCCGTGTGTGTGTTGGTTTTTTGATGTTTTTTTTATCGTTCGCTGCTTTTTTTTAGGTCTTCAACTTCATCTGGCTCTCATCTGGTAGTATTTCATCTTCCGGTTTCATTTAAAGTATGCTCCCCACCCGCCCGCAAATCACACACAAATCCACACAAATCTTCTGTTGCAACTACCAAGGATCGTCCTCCTCCTCTTCCTCTTCCTCCTCCTACTCCTGCTCCCGATCCTTTGGCAGCTGCTGCTTCTGTTGTGTTCCTCCTGCGGGTATTCAGTCTTCAACGGCATACCGTTGGGTCCATTCGCGGGCATTGCGAATGGCCTCCGCCTCGTTGACCTTCCAGAGCTCGGCCACATCGTTGGCCAGGGGATCGTCGGGATTGGGGGCACTTAGCAGGGCCTGGATCGAGAGCAAGATGGTGCGGATCTGTAAAGCCGGACTCCACTTGTCCTTGAGCACATCCAGGCAGATGCGGCCCAGGCGATCGATGTTCGGATGATAGATCTTGGTGATGAAACGGACCTTCGGGGCCGACATCGGGTAGTCCTCCGGCAGGAAAAGCTCCAGCTTAAAAACGCCGCCCTCGAAGGGCGAATCATTCGGTCCGGTGACAATCACATGGAAGTACCGGGCGTTGTTCTCGTCGGGAATGGCATTGATGCCAGGCACCGGCTCCTGCATCAGGCGCTGCGTCTCCTTGATGATGCGACGTGGCAGACTCGACATTTTCTGGCGCTTCTCTTGGCTTTTCTCGATTTCTGGATGGCTTGATGGCTGGATGGCTGGTGGAGTGTTTTTTTTTGTCTATCACTGACCGATCTGCGGCTTCCGATTTCTGGGCTTTAGAACTGCGAAAGAGAATCAAAAGTAGAACCAAAGGAATTTTTAAACAAAATTTATATTTAACAGGTTTAAATTTTACGAGAGAATATTTTGCAAGCAATAGAATTTTAGAATACAAAATGTATTCCGAATGTCACAGAGATTGTATGGAATCTTTCAGGCTACCTTGTTTTTAGGTTAGTTTCTTTAAACAGTTTCCTGCCTATTCATGTTAATTCCTGTCTTGTCTTATTTTCTTTAATATTTCCGTTTTAATGCCTTGAAATCGATGCCTTTTCTTGTCTGTAATTCTCTTCTGAAAATTAATGGAACAGCTGTTCCAGCTTCAAGTAATTCAATTCGCAGCAACATGTGCGGCATTTTAACGTAAAAAGAGAACACAACCTATTTTATTTTCATGCTTTTCCTCAAGGACGTCGTCCCAAGTGTACGTGTGCGGGGGGCGGGGGGTAGGTGGTGATGTGGCGGTTAAAGGGGGCTAAGGGGGCGGGGACTTTCGGTCTGATTCGTGGCTTTCACTTTCCTCAAGAAAGTTTTCCAACACAGAATTTTGCATGCCACAAAGATGTCTCTCTAATACACGCAGGAGAGCTTCTTTAAATTTTTCACTAAAGGGGGGGGCTTAATATTAAATTTAATATAAATACAAATTTTAATAAAATCAACGTAAAGATATGAGCAATCGCAGGCAAAGAAGAAATAAAGGATTTTCCCAATATTTTTTTAGTTTTCTCCGAACTAGGACCACCCCAACCATGACCTTGCAATTGGTTGCAAAGAAAATGCAAAACTAAATTCGACCGGGAAGACAAATTTAAGAGCTTTTCCGATATTTATTGTTTTTTTTTCAACCTGCACCCCCCTTGGCATTAGCAGGTCCCCCCTAAGGTGACCTTGCGAGTCCTTTTAAACCATTAAATAGACCAGAATAAGAGGAAGAACAACAAAAGTAAACAGACACAAAGCGTCTAGTGACGCACAATGGCGCGCGTGCCTCGTGCCCTGTGCCCCAACGCTGCGCCCCAAAACACTACTCCCCGCTGCAGCCGGGAGGAAATTTCCAGAAACGGGAAGGAAAACGCCAATAACTACGCCACCCCCCACCGCCCTCGGAAACTAGAACTATTCGAAAAGCTAAACCTATTTACACGGTAATTAGCGATTATTTTCAGGTGTGAGGGGGGGTAGGGAGGAATGTATGCGGCTTTTATTGTATTAAAATTTATTGATTTCTTTTGGGTGACAAACACACGCACACAAACACAAACACAAACACACACACACGCACACGCACACACATACACGCGTGCTTCCAAGAGGAAGAAGAAGCAGAGAGACAGGCCAGGCAGGCAGGCAGGCAAGAAGAAGCACGAGGGGGAAAACGTTTGGAAAATCAATAAGCTTTGCAATTAAATCAGTTACCAGCTAATAAGTTTAACATTTTCCCCGTTGCTTTCGTTCTTTTAAGCGTTTTTTACATGAAAAAAAAAAACCTAAAAGCTGGCAGAAATTTTTGCTCACTCACACACACTCAAAGACACACGCCGACACGCAGGCACGAAAAAGACAAAGAAAAGCATATAAAAGAGAGCAGGCGGAATTTGCAAGACAAAGAAAGACAGGAAAACGCCGCAATAATTAAACAAAAAACAATATGATTTTAACAGTTTTTTGGTTAAAACAAAGACTTACCAAATACACACACACACACATGCACACAACACACAAACACACAGACACTCAGGGGGAGAAAAAAAAAACGCACACAAAATTTTGCAGTCTAGCCAATGTTTCATTAAAACACAAACTAGTTATGGATTTTTAGTTGAAATTAAAAAGATTTGCTTTCTCTGCAAATCTACTGCGACTGCCGCCTCTTACTTTGCTTTTTTGTTGTTCTTTTTCTCGGCACTTGCACTCGGAATTCCTTTTGGGTTTCTGGTGGAGTTGGTTAGCGGGACAAAAACAATGATTTGCTTTACAGTTACGAAAATTTAGAATAGCGGTCGACTCACTGAGAAACGTTGCTGTATTTGGTGTTTTTTTGCTAATATTTTTAACGTGTTTTCGTGGGTTTTATGGTTATTTTTGCAGGCAGCTCAGCCACAAAAATTATGAATGTCGAACACACTCGAAAAAAAATTTCGCCGTTTGCTGGTGTGCGTGTATCCGTGTGAGGCTTGCTTGCATGTGTTCTATTCGTGTGAGCGGCAATGTCAGATGGCCAGGGTTGCCGAAGCATTGCATCTCAATGAGGGTTTTTTTATTTAAAGTTTTCTTAGTGTAGTCGTTTTATTTTATTTATGGGACTATTTTTCCTAGGAAGATAACATTTCAAAATATTGATTTTTGTTTCTAGACTTTTAATTCCTCTGTGCCTTTATTATTAAAATATATGTTTTTGGTGCACCTCTTTGCAACCCTATCGCTTAGCGGCTGTCAAATATGCCTGATTTTCATAGCAATCAGCTGCTCGGCACGCTGCTAGCCCTGGTTTCGCAGCTTTCAGCTGGTTGTTGTTCTTCCAATTGGTTTAAAAAGGCGCGCCACGGCTTCCAATTGGATTTAAAGTGGGGAATATTTAACATTTTACTTGTTTTTTAAAACCATTATGGTTTATATTTTGTTTATATATGATTTCTTAGGAAATATTTTAAATTCTCTTGAAGTTTGAGTAGATATTTTGACTTTCGGAATTTTTTGGGTAAAATTTTCCATCTCATATCGGCGTCATATGCATTTGGTGCATTTGGTGCATTCTGATTAAAATTTATTTTGGTTTACGATTTTGAATCTTTGGTAAAGAAAAGACTTTCTAATTTACATATATATTATGTTTGTAATAGTTTTCCATGGAAATTAACTTTTTCAGTTTCTCATAAAATTTTTTTATATGAAAAATTAGAAAATTTATTTTTGTTTTTTAATAGATTTTATTATATATATTATATATTTATTTTTTTTTTAATATCCTATCCTTACATTTGGCTTGTATTTTGACCAAATTATTGCCTAGTTGTAATGTAATTAATTTCAAGTGCTTCCAAAAGGACATTACGAATCCTTTGGAAACATTTTGGGAACGTGTTGCCAAAATTAAAAACTGACCAAATGGCCAACAAAAACAGTTAAACGGAGTGAGACAACAACAAATTGTCAATTTCGTATAATCAACATTTATGCGTTTAACGAAAAGAGAGGCTGTCCAGCCCACACACATACATGCACACACACACACACACACACACACACACACAGACACACACACACACACACAGTCACACACACACTAACACATACACGGGTCGAATGCAATGCCCAATGGACGCACAAGAGGCGAAAAAAGCAACAAACAAAAACGGCAGAAAACTAAAAATGCCAACAACAAACAAAGTCGCCACCTCTCGCTTCCGCACACGCGACTTATCATTCGTATTCGCTCGATTGCATTGCATAGGCCGGCCGCATATGTGCGAGTGTGTGTGCTTGTGTTTGTGTTTGAGTGCGAGATAAAAACAAACAACAACAACACGAGGGCAGCCATATGCATTACACACCAGAACCCACACACACACACACACACCCGATCCGTTTTAGGCTGGGCAACGATAGTTAACCCAACCCACGAGAGAGAGCGAGCAACCTGACACTCTCTGCTGCAACGGCAACGGCAACGGCAGCGGCGCTGCTTCACGCAGCCATCGATATGTGTGGGTGAGAACGGGAAAGGGCGAGGGCCAGAGTGGGGCTTGGGGCTTGGGGCTTGGGGCTAGGGGCTGGTGGTGGCTAGGGGGTCGAGTGGGAGGGCGACCTTTATTTGCTCTTGAGTTGCAGCTGTTTTAGTGCATTCGGTTTTTATTATTTTTTTCTCCGTGTTTATGGTCAGAGGTTTTCTAAAATTTTATCAAGGTTTTCCTTGGCACAGAAAACGGGAAGGAAAACGAGAAGGAAAACTCCAAGGAGTTTGGTTGCTAAAGGACTTCTGGCTGGAAATATTTGAAATTGAAACGCAACGCATTCATGTTAACTTGGTACAGGGAACAAGGGTGAAAGCCTTTCAAAAAACAATTTGAAAAGATGTCTTTTCTTTTTTTGATATTCAAAATTGAAAGTAAATATTTAATATTAGAAATTGACAACTCGAAAAACCTCTTCTTTGTTTTCAAAATAAATATATATAAAAGAAATATAGCTTTATTCTAAAATAGACTTCCATTTTCTTTTAAATACTTCATAGATTCTTAATGGCCGACAATTTCCCTCCATAGTTACAAAAACATGGCGCTAGAAACAGTTTTCTAGGGGTTCAAAAATTTCCAACCTGTTTTTAAGGGTGGGCGGGTAATTTTATGAAACTCTATTAAAGGATATTCTAAATATTTTGGTATAAAATATTTAGCTTAAAAATCCTCTACTTATCAAAATAAAACTATCATATTTCCGGACTTCGTTCCATAAAAAATCAGGATTTATTAAAGTTAAAAGAACTCTTTTTTTTAAATAGAATCTACAAAAAGAATCTATCATTTGGAACATCAAAGAAATATCCCACAATCTTTCCTATTAAAATCTTTGCATTTTTGTTTTGTGGTGACCAAATTTTGTTAGCAACATTTGATTAGCAACACAATGTTGCCAAAGGAAATGTCCCGCAACATTTTGGGACGCCAAGATGCGCTCTCTTTGGGGGGGCCTGCACTACAAATGCATCTCAAGAGAGCGAAAAGAGCGAGCGCTGCGCTCTTGAGCCGAAAAAAACGCAACGAACAAAACGAGCAAAACAAAAAAATGCAAAAACACAAACAAAACGAATCCCAAACTTTCGTTTTGCTTTCTTTTCGATGTTTTGTTTGTTGTTGTTGCGAAGGACAGGACATTTCAGGTGGGGGAGGTAGCGGGGGGGCACGCAAAAACCAAAAAACAACAACAAAAAGTTAAGTTAAGTTAAAAGTGTCCGTTTGTCAAATTAGATTTGTTGTTTTTGCTTTTGTCGTTGCGGTTTCTTCCTCTTCATTTGTCTTCATCTTCGCATCACGTGTGTCCTTACAAAAAAAAAACAACAGATCTTGTCCTTTCAAGAAATCAAAAATTAAAAAGACTTTATAATGCGATAACTTGGAAGGTTTTTTCTTCAAATTTGGAAGAGTTTCTTGCATATGCGAAAGGATTTTGGAGACTTAAAGGACATTTTGGGTTGCTTAGTCTTTGACGAAATGGTTAGCAACATTTTTAAGAATCTACAGGATGTTTTCTTGGACTACTAATTGTATTATCATTATCTCTTTTATTGTCTAATATTTATTTAAATCCTTATTAAATTTCTAATTTAAACAAAAAAGGACTTGGAATTATTAATCAATTTTAATCCTTAAAAAAAAACCATAAAAAATTTAATAGAAAGAATGTTTTTTATTTCCAATGGAAACCTCAACTTTATTAGACTCATTGAGCCCCCAGGGTATCCGCAGCTTCGATGTCCTTTGAGGAGAGCCTTGCCCCTGTCCCTGCCCCAGCCCCCAGTCCCTGTCCCCTTGCTCCTTGTTTCTGTTTTTGTTTGGGGTCGCGCGCTTCGTTTTCTGAGTGCAACAGACTTGGCTTAGAGTGGGTGGTCGGGTGGCCTTTGGGTGTCCTTTGGGTGGCTTTTGGGTGGCTTTCGGGTGGCCGAAGGAACAAAGGAAACCCTTGGCAACGCAGGGCCAACAAAAAAGAAGCAGACACAAAAAAATATCAAGAAGCAAGAGCAGCAGCAGCAGCAGCAGCGACGACGACGTTTAACGAAAAAGGACGAAGTCCTGTCTGTGTGCGTATCTCTGTCTGTGTGTGTGTGTGTGGGTGGAAAATTGCGTCCTGTCGGACGTTTATTTGGGTGGTTCGGTGGTGCAACATACATAGGCTGTGAGTTCATGTCGCCTTCGAATTTTTTTGCTTCTATTTCGTTTAATTTTTGTCGTTTTTGTTTTTGTTTTTATTTTTTTTTTTGTTGTTTTTCCTTTTTTTTGGAGTCAATGTCTGGCACGGGTTATGTTTGAGTGTTTCTCTCGCCTCTGTCTGTGTTGTTGTTGGGCTTTTTTTCGAGTGTGTTTGTGTGTGGCGACTGCGTGCAGACAGGACAAAAGTCCTGGAGCCACCCCCATCCACCACTCGATGCGTTTTGCTTTTTTTCGAGCCGAGTCGTCGTCGCATTTTCGATTTTATTGAGCAAACAACGAATTCGCAAATAAAAACAAAACCAACGATAAAAGTGCAAAAAAATAAAGCAAAAAATATATATATACATATATATAAAGGCGATAACAAAAACACAACAGGGGGTTGGGGGAGGCGGCTTTTTTCGCTTTTGCGAATTTTTTACTTATACAGTTTGAGAGCAATGATCGCTAGGGGTGGCCAGTTCATTTCAAACTGTAGAAACTGATCTCAGGGCTTCTAAAACTATATGGTTAATTTATTTATTGCAATTTATTGTATTTACGAAAATCCTTATTTAATTTATGTTTCTTTGCCTTTAGTTCTATTTTTCATAAATTTCGAACGTTTACAGTTTTAGAGTAACTTTGAGATGATCGCTAGGGGTGGTAGTTACTGAAAAACTGTATGCAGTGCAAGTGTTCCCACAGCTTCTAAAACTGCAAGGGTTTTAAAATTAATGTTCTTTTTGCGCCTAAAACTGTAAACTGTTAATTTTAATTAATTTAAATATTTTAATTATTGGAAAATATGATTCTTAATACAATTTATACTTTAGAAAATACTTTAGATTTTTGCCAATAAATAAAAGTGTCAAACTTGAAAGTGATCGACTGAAAAAAAATTGTGATTAATCATTTCCCCGCCCCTCCCCCAATACACTGTTTCTTTTTTTTGTTGGCAAAAAAGCGCGCAAATTTTTTTGCCACTCAATTCCTATACCTCGATTTGATTTTTTAGCTCATCTTTTTTATGCGTTTGCCTTTCTGTTTCTTCCACTTTTTTTGCTCATTTAATTTATGTATTTTTTGTTGGCTCTTTTTTGCCAAAAAAAGTTCTTCTACGAGCGTAGTTCCATGTGTGCGAATTCTTGGCAAAAAAAAAAAAAAAACCGAAGACGAGACCAGAAAAAAATAGAAATAATGTTCAACGTCAACAGTGGGATCTCTCATTGAGTTTTGGGGCACTTTGGGGAAGAAAGGGAGCCACAGGGAGGGACGGGGAGTGACAGGGAGCGACAGAGACAGAGACAGGGAGAGAGCGGGGAAGCAGGTGTATTTGTGTGTGCGGAAAAGAGAGAGTCGAGCTAGCCAGAGTGAGTGGGAGAGAGCTGGCGAAGGCTGATAAAAAAATTCGCAAAACTGAACTGAAGAGAATTTGCAAATTCTTTGTTTCGCGCTCTCTTCTCCTATGGGTGTGTGTGTGTGTGTATGTGTGGCGTTGCGTGGCTTTGGCGCTTGGCAACATGTTGCTGGCAACATTTTTTCGCAAACTGTCGAGAGGGAGGATCTGGCCCTCTCGCTTCCACCCACAAGCTCGCTACGCGCTCCCCCTGTGCACTCTATCTCTTTCCCTCTCGCTCTCTCCCACTCTCTAGCTCTTTCTGACCAATGCAACTTTTGCACTTCTGCCCGAGTGTGTGTGTGTGTGTGGGTGTGTGTGTTGGGGTCTCTTCTATATCTTTTGGTTTTTATTCTATTTCCCTTCGTTTTTTTTCATTGCGAATTTTTTGCAATTTTTTTGCTTAGTTTTTTTTTTGTTTGGAGCTGGCACTGGACCTCTGCTGCCGCGGCCGGCGTCGCTGCCGCTGCCCACTGCTCTGCCGGCGTCATTGTTGTCGTTGTTGCCTTTTCTCAGTCGCCAGTTGGTTTGTTCATTCGGTTGTATCGTTTGCTCCTCGTCGCTTGGTGTGAGTGCGAAAAGCGCAAAAAATATTTGCAAGAAATAAATATTAAGCACGTAAAAAAAGCCACCTGAAAACGCGTCAATTTCGCCATCAAAAATATCACTCATCCTCCTCGAAATCGCCAAGAAATCCCGGGACTAATCCTCTAAATTTTTCTGATTTTTTTTGCTGTTCCTCCTCGAAAACTGTGTGAAAAAATTCGTACAATTTCTCTGGTTGTCGATCTTTTTTTCGGTGATCTCCAGTGGGTGGTTTCTCCCCAAAAAAAAAAAAAATTAAATAATGAATCTACAAAACTCTCTCTCTCAGTCACAAAAACTATGGAAATAAATGAACAAATTAAGTTTTAAAAAAATTGCAAAAACAAGTGATATTTTCCTGCCTCATTTTTGGACATAATTTTTGAATAGTTTTCTCGTCGTGAAGAATTCTTTTTGGGATCATCACATGAAGCAATTTTTTAAGCTCTAAAATTTGTTTCATTTAATTGTGTAATTAATGGATTTTTTTTTATTTCATCAGATAATATTTTTGCAAATAAAAATAACTGAGATTTTTTATATAAATCGTTGCATATTAATATTCATTTTTGGTTTTGTTTAAATTCATTTTAAATGTTTTAAAAAATACTAAAGATTTTTTCCTAAAAAAACTTTCTGCAAAATGTACTTTTCCGATTTATTTTTTAACTTTTTGAAGGGCAAAAAATTGAAGCTAAATTATTAAAATTAAAGATTGAATTAAAGGATATAGGTATATTTTTGATTTTTGCCAAGATCCTGGAAGAATGTCCTTCTTCCTTTTTTAAAAAAGTTAGACAAAAAAAATTGGAAAAACATCCTGAAATTGATCTTGAAAATTTCACTCAAAATCGCGCCAAAGTTCTATTCTCTTGGCCAAAAAAAAAAAACGATGGAGGGGGGAAAAAATCTCAAATGGCCCAGAAGAGAGACGGAGAGAAAGGAAGAGAACGCGAAATGCAAGAGCAGCAGCGGCGTTCTGCCGGCGTAGGCGCTGCAGTCGACGCCGGCAGCGCAGCGCGCACACCAGGCGAATGCGCTTTTCTCGCTTTTTTTGCGAGATTGCGATTTCCTAGCTCAGCCGAAGAGAGAATTCCGAAGTTTTCACTCGAATTTGGAGCGAAGTTGCCTTTTGGTTTTTAGCTTCTTCAAACCAGAGTTTTTTTTCCCCATTTTTTGCATTCTGCGTTGCGCTCTCTTCCGCGTGTGCATGAGTCCCTATGTGCCATTGTGTGAGTGTGAGTGCCTGAGTGTGTGTGTATGAGTGTCTGAGTGTGTGTGTGTGTGTGTGTTGCTGCGAATTTGTAGTTGGTGTTGTTGCTGTTGCTGTTGCTGTTGTCATCCGCGGGTCCGGCAACGTAAACGAAACGTATCGAAAACGTATTGAATCATAACAGATCCGCACGTTGTCGCGCACGTACGCAGCCCGCGGAAGATACAAGATACAACATACAAGATACAAGATACAACATACAACAGCTACAAGAGTTATTGCAACTGTAACTGCAACTGCAACTGCAACACCGACAACAGCAACAACAACAACATCAACAACAACAACAACATCTAACAACAAACACACCAAACACCAAAATCCATCATCGAAATATCATCATCATTTTCCAGTAATTCAAAAATATCCCCAAAAAAAGAAACCGAAAGTTTTTAAAAACAAAAATCATTCATTACCAAAAATTCCCGATAAACCGCGTCGCGAAAAAACCAAACAATTTTTTTCTAGTGACAAAAATATATGCATATTTTTTTTTGAAAGAAACAAATCTGTTTGAAACAAGTGTGTCCTGACAGCATAAGGAATTTTTTGATTTTCATCAACACAGAATTATGCTGATTTTGAGTGTTTTTTCAAGTGACAAAAAAGGAGTTTTCAAAATATGTTTCAATGACATTTCTGAGTTCTTTTTTAATTTTGATTTTGAGGAAATTTTGAAGTTTTTGAAGAACAAAATCAGTTTTTCAAGTTTTCTGAAAATATGAAACAATCTTTAGTCCAAAATATTGCCCAGAAATTTTGGTTTTTTTGGCCAATTTGAGGAAGTGATTTTGTTAGTTTTCCAAAAATCCAAGAGCCAGCAAGTGTTCGCAAAGAAAAGCCGACGGTTTTGTTAGTTTTGCGGTTTTTTCTTATACGAATTTTTAAAAATCAGCTAAAAAAATTAGGAATAAATGAGATTAAAATGATTTCCATATTTTATGGAGTTTCTTGTCCCAAAAATTCTTTAAACAAATGTGCAACAATTTTCTTGGAATATTTTAAGCGATTCCTTTACAAAAAGGTTTTGAAATTCAAAAGTTTTGAAGGAAACTGAAAGATAGTTTTTTAGAATCAAGTTTTCGATATTAATAAATGAGTTAAAAATCCAAAAAAATGGGGTTTCCCTGTACCAAGTTTGATAAATTTTAAAAAGTATTGTTAAAAATGTTTTTTCGTACAAGGATTTCGTCCAATTTTAATTTTGGAAATTGACTTTGTTGTTTCAAAATAGTTTATTTATTTAGGCCCAAAGGTTGCATATTCTAAAAGGTATTTCTATGTTCTATTAGTTTTCTCTAAAAAAATATATGTTTTATTTTTGTTAATTATAGATTTTTATAAACTAGAAGTTTGTCTTGAAAAAAGTTAGCTAAGTTCTCGGATTTTAAAATATATATTCCCATATTTTTTTTGGTAGAAGATTATCTTGTTTATTGTTCGATATCCTTTTATGGAACAGATATTGTAAAGATTTGTTTCAAGCTAAAACAAGAACGATCATGTTTTCTGTTATATCCCTAATACCGTTAGTTTACGAAGCTTTTGTGTTGTCCTTGTTGGTTTTTTGGCTTTTTTGTTGTGTCCTTTGGCTTGGGCCACAAACTTTTCCAAAACATATGGCAGACGTCGCCCCCGCCACACTCCTCCCCCTCCCCCACCCCAGAATGTGTTGCATTCTGACTAGATTACGCATACGCCGCATTGACCGCTCCGAAGAGAGAGAGCGAGCGAGCGAGCGAGCGAGTGAGAGCTGCAGTTTTGAGTGAAAGAGCATAAAAGTTGGTAAAAAGCTGCTGCGGCGGCTGCATTTCGCTGCTGACGTCGCTGCTGCGTTTTCGTTTGCTCTTCGGCGAAGCGCGTGCGGCGCTCTTAGAGGGCAAACAAAAAAAAAGGAAAAATAATAGTATAATCCAAAGACACCAACACAAAGAACCGGCAGCCACTTTTATGCCATTCGGCTGAGACTCTTTTTTGGCCAAAAACGCCGAAGCCCAAGTTCGTTGCCTCTGCTGCTGTCGCAGTCGCAGTCGCTGCCACTGCCACTGCCGCAGTCACAGTCACAGTCACAGTCGCAGTCGCTGCTTCTTCTTCTCTCTCTCCTTTTGGCGATTTTTTGGCCCCCCAAACGGTTTTCGGCTTTTCTGTCGGCTTTGGACTTTCGCAGAGATTTCACACGCGATGCGATTGCAGTTCTTGCAGACACTTTCATACGTTCGTTCGTGTTCGTTTATTTTTGTTTGCATTCTGCCTTAGCCTTTGGATTCCAAATAAAATTCGAATTATATTTATGGGTCTTAAGGCAGTTGTACGAAAAAAATACGCAAAATAATATCCAAAATATACAAAATAAAAATCCAATTCAAATAATTCAAGCCAAATACAAAGAAAATTCAAGAAACGGAATTTTTTTATTTATTCGGACACACTACGCGCGCAATTTTTAACGTATTGTGAGTGTTAAAAATAAAAAATAAATGCAAAGAAGCTACAGCTACAAAAGCAAAAACTAAACAAGAATCCTATAAATAAGAACTAAAACTATTCATGACTGTTTTTTTTATAAATTTTTTTCAAGTGCCTAAGCGTCGGCAATGAAAGTTTTATTCACGCATTCTATTATCCTATTATTATCCTATTATTATTACAGGCATAAACTCAAACACAACTACAACAAGAAATAAATATAAAATAATATTAAATAAATTAATATAAAAAAGAAAATGTTTTATAAATATATTAATTATCAACCAATAATACAAGCAAGTTTTTAAACATAAAAGAAAATAATAAGAAATAAAAAATAGAAAAGTCAACCGAAGCGAATGTAATTTTTTTTGTATTAAAATGAAACAACAACTACTACAACAACAACAGCAAAAGCAACTCCAGAAGGAACAACAACAACAACAACACCTGCAGCAGCTGAAGCAGCAACACCAACAACAACACCATCAACACCAACAACAACCAAATGCAACAACCAACAACCAAGGCGGCTTTCTTCATGTGTGTGTGTGAAAAAAACAACAACAACAACAACAACAACAACAACAACAGCTACAGCAACAGCAACAACAACTACAAAAACAACTTTAGAAAAACTTACAACTTTTTAGACTTGGAGCATTTTTCGAGGGAAATAGTTTAAAACGAAAATCTTAAAAAAAAAAAACAAAAGAAGAGGGAGAAACGTAAATCCAAAATTTATTTAGTGTTTTTTCCACAACATAAAAAAATTTAAAAAAAAAAAACCATCAGCAAAAAAAATAAAAACCAAAACGTGTCACTCAAAAACTCACAAAAATAAAATGCACATTTTTTCGCCTTAATTTGGAATTACTTGATCCAACTATATAGAGAGAGAAAGAGAGAGAAATAGATATATGGATATATGGTTATATATATTTGTATATGATGACGATCGGCATGCTCTAAGGTTGTGTTCATTTTGCGCATAATTTTCAAAACGAAAACAATTTTTTCCCCTCGACTATAAAAAAAAGTGGAAAATTCTTTCGAAAGCGAAATTAACAACCAAAAAAAAAAAATAAAAAGTCTTAAAAAATTTAATTCAATGCAAGCAGCAAGTGCAACAGAAACAACAACAACTTCTACAACAATTACAACAACAAGTTCACCCACAACAACAACAACAAAAGCGGCAACAACAAGAACAAAAGGAACGAGAACAACGTTTTGAAACTGCGGTGTTTGGCGTTTATGGTGAGTTTTTTATTCCAATTCTTCGAGTTTTTCCACAAGAATCCATTTATATTTATTTTCTTATTTATTATATTTAAGAAAAAGAAAGCAAAGAATACATATTTAATGTGTGCGTAGGCTGGAATCGAACACAAAAGCGCTACTTGAGTATTTCAAGTGTTAACTTGGTTTATTTCTTTTGGCCAAAAATGGCAAAAAGTGGAAAGTGTTTTTGGCTTTATCATCTTTTCATTGCTTATTAATCTCTGAAAAAAAAACGAGTGACAATTAGTCAGAATCTGGGCTTGCTTGAAAGTTAGCCAAAAATGTTTGAAAGAAGAAATGTTGCATATTTTTTCGTTCCACTCTCCTCGGGCATTTCCCGTTCTGAACCGGATGTGCTTTTTATTGAAATTTCTGCTGAATGTTATCAAATATGTAAAAAAATGGAAATGCACAAAAAAAAGTTGCAAAAATCGACAGAATACAAAAAGAAAGGCAAAACCAATAAATTGCATACCAAAAAAAAAATGTCCGATAATAAAACTAAATGCTGGGTCAGTTTTAGAAAATGCCAGCCAATAGAGCGAAGAAGAGGAAGTTTTTCCAACTTCCGGCGCCACCAGAGGCGCCATCTATTTTTTTATGGAATCTATTTTTTATTTTTGGCTTAGTTCATCATGAATTTTTTGCCAGAACTCGCTGGAAGTGGCTTAAAAGAATGCTTTTAAAGCAAATGCTTCCAAAGCAGGGAAGTTATTTTTTGGCTAAAAAAAAGCTTACAAGCAGATTTGGCTATTTTCTCTATAGTTTTGGACACTTTTATTAATTCCCTGTTAAGGCCTTTCTTCCCTTCTAGAACTTACAAAACCGAAACGCACTGCGTTTTTTTTTCCCAAACCAGCCAAGACATAATCCCTTTCCAAACGTTGTCTCTCTAATTTTATGCCAATTATAAATATTTATAAGAATCCACGGGAGGTTTCTGTCATAAAAAATGTTCTCAAATTTTCATTTATTTCTGTTATTTCTTTACTGTTAGTTTTTAGCTCTGAAGCTTTTTGTTTCTGATGCGCAGGCGCAACAAGGTTGCAAGAGGATTATCACCTTTAGCTGTAGAGCAAAAATGTTAGTCAAAAAAATATTCCTAAATTGGTTTTGTCGAACATTTCGTTTCCCGTTTTCGAGTGCAAAAATTCATTACAATTCGCGTAATTTAGTTGCTTTATTTTGGCTTGTTTTGTGCTTTTTTTTTATGTGCAACAGTTTTCATTTTTCATTTTTGTTGTTTCTAATTATTTCGTGCAAGTGTGAGTGCAACTAATGAGCAACTGCCGGTCGTCGAGTCGTCGAGTCAGTCGGTCTGTCGCTCTGTCGGTCTGTCGGTCTGTCGGTTGAAATTATTAACTCATTATGAGGTCTCGGGTGTTTTAAGTGCCTCAAGTCAGCCTGTTTTGTTTCATTGTTTTTTTTTTCCATATTTTTTTTCCTTATTTTTTTCCTTTATTTTTTTCCTTTATGTTTTTTTTTCTCCTCATCGTATATTTTTTTTAATGGCTTGCGTGCGTTTTTTTTAGTGTGTGCATCTTTGTTTTTTTTTTTTATTTGCCATTTTCAGTTGCAGTTGGCAGTTTGTGGCAATTGAAAAAGGTGCAACATTGTTGGCGGCGGAAAATTAATTGAAATTACCCCAAAAAAACGTCGGAGGAAGGTAGAAAAAAAACTAAAGGTGCTTGACAGGTGAATTAATAGGGTTAATTCATCGCCTGAGTTATTAGTGTTTTTTTTTTCCATCCATTTTTTTTTTGCGTAATTGTTTAGTTCGACTGCTTTCAGCTGCTGTTTAATTTTTAAGTTCTGGGGATAAATTAAGATATTTATGGGGTTTATTAGTTTGCAAACAAAAAGGCGACAAAATTAGCAATAAATATTTGAAGAAAAAGCTTTTCTTTTTAGATTATTTTGGGGAATTTACAACTTAGAGTAAAGAGGCTTCATTTATTTCTAATTTCGTTTAATAAAGGTTTGGTTTTTGCTTGGAAAAGTATCCTTTTTAATTGTTTTTTTATAATTAAAAAAGAAAACACCAGAAACTATATCCTGTTTCCCCTAAAAATCGAACTCCCGAAGCTTCGAATAGTACCGAATATTTCCTGATTCTCCAGCGACGAAAGGACCAAATAAATATTTGATATTTTATATCCCAGCCCCTCTCTACCCCCTGCTACCCCTTTTCCAATACGAATACCTATATAGATATATATTTTTTTATTTGGCTCTTGACTTGCCGTAGTCTAGACAAATCAATATAATCCAGACGGCAAATGGCCAATATAAAAAGTGCCACACACAAACACGAATATATAACAAAAATATTACGCATACGCCCCGCTGGATTCAATATCCTTTGGCAGTCGCCTTTTTTTTATTACTTGTTTTTTTTTTGTTGTATTTTTTATTTTATATTTTATTCTTAGTTGCTGTTTTTTTTTTATTATTTATTTGGAAGCGTCTGTCTGCTGCAGCAAATTAAACAAAAATTTTTAGATTTCCTCAACTCTCGATTGTATTTTCGGGGCAAGTTGGATGTCGGTGTTGGATGAGGAAATACATAGATGTAGTATATATATATATATTTTATGCATATATTTTACGGATATATATATATATATATTTGTGTGTAGATTGTAGAAAAACGTCTATATTTGCATTTGACAAAATAAGTGCATGGAGGCAAGAACGTAGCCAGGAGAGAAAGGCGCAAAAAAAAATGCCATTAAATGTTCCAGGACACACAGGACACAGACAGGACAAGGCTGCAGGGGAGAGGGAGGAAGGGAGGTCGAGGGAAAGAGACGGGCTTAGGGAAAAGGGAAAGGGACAGGGAATACAGGACTCAATTGCGAAAGTAAAAACAACAAGAAATAAACAGGCAAAGCAACTTGCGGTTGCAGGGGCGTCCTTATATTTGAAGGGGGTGTGGCACGGGCGGCGATGGCACTCGGATTTCGGGTTCGAAATGCAGTAGGGTATGGGCGGGGCAGTGGGTAGGGGGCGAATGTAATTTGGCGGCGCTTTCGTTTTTCGTTTCTTTTCGTTTTCGCATTTCGCCGAAACTCGCACTTCAATTAATCAGGGGCTTGCACCCCCTTTTCTTTTCTTTTCCTTTCTTTTCTTTCCATTTTATTTTTTGTGAACACCCTGCCACCCCCTCTGCCCCTCTGCCCCTCTGCCCCTCTGCCCCCTGCCCCTCTTTAACCCTTGTCCTGCCAAGTGCAAGCGCCGTCCTGTTTCTGGACTTTTTCGCTCTCCCTGTGTGTGTGTGTGCGTGTGTTTGCGTTTTTGTGCAAGGACCTTTCGATGCGCTCCTGAACACACACACACACACAGGGATATATACCTCAAACTTTATATATAAAATTTATATATATAGAAAAAGGGGTTCAAATTTTAAGCTTCTTCTTCTATGTCGGGTTTGTGTTTGTTTTTTGTGTTTTTTTTTTTTTGTTTAAAAACTTTTTTTTGTGCTACGTTGATGCAGCTTTTGTTGGTTTCTTTACTTGGCCTGGAGTTCCGTTCTTTCCGTGTTTTTTTTTCACTTTTTTTTGGCAATTTAGCCTCTAAGCTGCGTGTTGCAAGTATGTGTGTGTGGTACAGTTGCGTTTTTTACATATATGAGAAGGTCCAAAGGATATCCCCAGGGATAGGCAAAGGCGATTTCTTTGTAAATATCAATTATATGGAACACTTCCAGCTATAGAAAAGTTTTAATAGATTGTTTTTAATTCCTTTCTATAAAGAATACTTAATATTTTATAAATTAGGAATATTTTCCATTATTTAAGACCTTTTTTTTTTTAGGTGTAGCTTAACTTAAAGTCGAATTCCCATTGAAATGCACAAATAAAAGCTATTAAAGGCCACAGACTTGCCGCTGGAGTTGTGCCACATTTAAGTTGCATCCATCTTCCCTGCCCCTCTTCACGCCCCTTAACTCCTTTGATGTCTGGCCAGCTCTGTCCCCCCCCCTCTTTGTTATTGCCACCATCTCCATCTCTGGCTACCGGTTTTTGCAATTTCCCCCCCAAACATGTCCCAAAACAGATCAATTATGATATAATTATCTTTTGCACTATTGACAGCCCAGCAAAGGGGCTCCCGTTCAGTCCAGTCCCGTCTCTTTTACACCGGCATAGTGCCGTCTCTATCGGCGGGATAAAGTGAAATGCGCGCAGGCGCACAAGTGTTGCTTGTCATTATGTTAATTGCATTTAAGCGCCAACAACGCCGAAAGAAGGCTCCAAAAGAGGAAACGAAACGCAACTCAAGCAACAGAAAGAGAGGGGGCATCTTTCTGGGTAGAAAGAGTCAGAAGATACAAAGGGGGACTGGGGGGAGACAGGGGGAAACAGAAGCGAGAAGCTTTTATTATATTAACTTGCTGCTGCATATAATTGATGATGATTAAATCAATGCTACCGCAATGCGCCAGCATCTTCCATCTTCCTGTGGCTGCCCCTCGTCGAGTCCCTCCTCTTCCTCGAATCCCCCCCCCCAAAACCAACGCCTCTGGAGCGTGCTCTTCTTATTCTTCTCTTTTACATTTTGTTTCGCATTTTTATATGATTTTTTTTTCGTTCATTTTTTTATCACAGTTTCAGGTTTCTTTGCTTTTTTCTGCATCTGCTTTTCATTACGCAAGAGTTTTTTATTATTATTATGTTTTTTTTTTCTCGTTTTTTTTTTTTGGAGGCTGCAGGAACTTGCTTATTAATGGGGATAAAGCTGGAGAGTATTTATTGTTAGGGGGAAATGTGTTAAATATTTTTGGGGAATTACGGAAACCCAGAAACTGAGTTCTTGTTGGGAACATTCGCGAAACACTCTACTTTTTAGTTAAATATTTTAATTATAATTTTTTTCTTGATAATTACATCCTTATTAAATTTTGGGACAGATTTGGGACATATTTGGGACATGTTTGAAACATATTTAGGACATATTGGGATATTTTTTAAGCATCTGGGACTTGAATATTCACAGAATATTTAAGAATAGCTTAAAAAAAATTGGTTAAGGTATTTTTAGAAATATGCAATTTTGTGATGGCTCTAAAAACATGGTCAGGGCAAAAATATTCATATTTTTTTTTTGCTAAAAAATACATGCATATTTGTGCAGAAATTTTATTCAACCCTTTCGAGTCAAATTTGGGACCCTAAAACACAAAAACCGAAGCAACAGAATCAACCCCAACAGCCGAAAACCCCGAAAAAAATGGTTTACAAAAAAATGAAATAAAATGGACAAATAAGAAAAAAAAAACGCCAGAAAAGCCAACGAGGCATGGAGTTCCCCCTTTTCCTTATGCAGAAATATATACATATATATATATATTTGTAAATTCCGTATAGATATATGTTGAGATATAGACATATATATATATATATATGGTATATATTTTGTGCAATTTATACACCTGACCCTGCTGCACCGTCTGTTTGTTTTTCGCTGATTATCTTTGGCGTATTTAGAGCGTAAAGCGTAGTCAGACAGACAGACCGACAGACACATTTAAAAACACATAAAAGCACACACAAATGTATATAGTCGGACATCGTACATAGGGATATATGGTATATATAAACCCATATGTATATGGCCAAAAAATGATAATGATGGCCAAGGAAAAGGGTCCAAGGATCAGCGGTCCCTCTGAAGAAATGCCGCGCCGAAATTCAAAGTGAAATGCAATTTATATTTTCGACAAATTTCCATTGCCACCTGCACACCGAAAACGCTAAAAATTAAGGAAACCCTTTTTGTCTTCTTTTCCGATCAGCAGAGGCAGAAGATTCCAGATGGGGATAAGGCTGAAAATGGGTTTCGAATTCCCAGAAGGGAAGTAAGGGAAAATTAGTTAGTATTTTTTTTGGCAATAAAATTGGCAAGAAACTCTCCAGGGGGCAATATTTCAGACTTTAATTAAACTCCAGGCTCAGTTAGGCCTTTAAAGTTGCATAAATTATAGGAAAGAAAATTAAAATTGTCTAAAATTGGCTAAAATTATTCTAAAAGCTGTCTAAAAATAGCATTCAATACAAAAAAAATCACCATAAACGCATCTATTAGGTATTTCTATACACTTTTTAGATCTTTTTATATTCAATCCTGAACTAATTGAAAAATTGTCATCAGAAACCCCAAAAAAAATGCATTTTTTTCACACAGAAAAGAAACAAATATGGAAATATAATCCAAGCCCTTTGATCAAAACTGCTTTCGGGATGTTTTTCACAAAATTAAGCAACGGTCATTGATCACAGACTTAAGCTCATTTGAAAATCATTTGAAATTGGACCTCCACCCACACTGGGTGTACCCAGTACCCGAAATGCAATCCTTCAAAGTTAAGCCATTAAAAGAACTCGCAAAAAACTCTGCACAAAAAAAAGGAATAAATAAAAAAATCAACTCAAATACGAATGAGGGTAAAAATTGCACATGCATCGAGCACTAATGCAAATACTGCCCTGCGGCATTTGCCACAAAAAGCTTATTGCCAAAAAAATATCCAAAAAATAATGGAGAAGGGATGGAAGGTTTTCCATTTTCATGGGTGGCTTGTGGAGGGTCTCGGTTGGGGTCCTGCGAGTTATATTGCATTCAAAAAGGACTAAGATGCCCTTCAATTTGCAAGGGTGTGGCTAAAAGGGGGCCGCCAGGACACCATTTAAACACCATTTTAAATTGTCCACTCTTTATACTATATTTTATGCCAATTTTTTTTGCCTGCGTTTTGTCCCAATTTCTGTCTCTGTGTGTGTGTGTGTTGGGTTGTGTAACCCCTTCTAGGCCGCCACTGGTTGTGCTGCAATGCAGTTGCTAAACGCAGAGCTTGTATTTTCATTAAAATGCCCGAAATTTATACAAATTCGTCAACGTTTGGACAAAATTTGCCAACATTTGGCAAGCAAAATTTCCGAAATTTCAGGATAATGTGATTAATCTGGTGGGATTTGGAAAACATTGGAAATCAGGGAATTAAAAACAAATAATTAGGGAATTTTGGCCAAAAATTTGGCTAATTTTTTGAATTTTTCTTAAAGTATCAAACATTATGTCTTGGAAAGGGACATCGAAATTTTATAAAAAAAAAAGAAGCACACTCTGTCTGGATGACCCCCAAACCCTTCTCTTTCGTCCTGTTGTGGAGTCTTGACCCCCTTCACCGCACACAACCCCCTCTTGTAGCTGAACGCCCCTGGTTTGTAACACATTTTTGTGTGTTTTGCTCGTGTAGCACTTTTTTCTTGCATTTTTTTTGTTTGTGTGTGTCGGGGAGTGTGTGCGAAAGGGGTTAAACAGGACGAAATGAAGCCCCCTCTTAACGCTCCTGCCACTTTACATTTTATTTATATATTTCACTTCTTTCTGCATTCTGTCCTGCTGCCAGTTTTTTGTTTGTTTCTTTTTTTTTTTTTATATATTTTTCGGGTATTTTTTTGTATGCCGCTTGCTATTTTTTGGAGAGTCCTTTTAGAGGGTATTTGGAGTTCTTGGATTGGGATATGTGTCTATAATGTTAGACGAATATCTTCTTAAATTAATTGTAAAAAATTAGTCTATATTTCCACACCTTTTCACCAAGAAATAAGTTTGATTTTGAATCTTAAAACTTAATATATTTATATTAAAAAATAAACAAGTGTAAAAGGGTTTCTTTAAAAACCTTTTAATACTTCTTCATTTTGCACATTTTTTGCCTAATATTTAGGTAGGGTATTTCCAAAGTCGGCTTCCCAACTTGACCTTATCTTTTAGTTTTATTTTATTCCAAAATTTTGTTGTTTTGTTTTTTTTTTGGTAATTTTTGGCAATTCGCTTGCTTCTTCTTCTGGCTGGCGATGGGCTTTTTTCGGGGTTGACTGCAATTGCATCCTGCAACCCCGGACCCTGCCACTGCCACAGCCCCCTCGTCCTGGCTGCCCCCTTTTGGGCTTCTTCTTGCCGTGCGTTGTGAAGTGGAACGCAGGGACAGCGGCAGGGGGCAGGAGGCATGGTGCAGGGGGCCCAGCCAAGGGGGTCGCTGCTCATCAGCCATCATCGTCATCGTCATCATCCCGGCAGCAGGCAGCAGGCAGCAGGCAGGCAGGGGGAAGTTTTTTATTTTATTTCGTTGGCAATTTTTTTTCGGCATTTTTTCGCGCTCGTTTTTCGTGTTGTTGCATTTCTGGTCTCGTGTTTTTGGGACATTTTATTTGTTATTTGCTCTTCTCACACACACTTGTGCACTCGCACACACACACTCACACCGCCGCACGCACTTCCGGACTGCAAAAAAAAACCAAAAAAAAAAAATAAATAAAAGAAATTAAAATGCGCCAAAAAAATGAATAAGAAAGTTGAACTTTTAATAACGCAGATTCTGAAATACCCTGGAAGGTCCTTTAAATTATAATTTATATAAAAAATGTTGGAAAATATTTAATAAATATTTTAGAAATAATTTATACAGGAATTTCATTTTTTTTATTAAAGTAAAGCATTTTCTTTTCATTTTGGGACAGTTACAGCTTCTTAAAAAAAGGCTTAAAATCAATCTTTCTAGTTTAAAAATATTTCCAATTAGTTTTAAGCCTTTTTAAGAACATCCCATATTCGGGTATCCTTTTGGTGGAAAGGATATAGGCTAAGGCGGGAGAGTTTATTAGCCCCGTCACTGATGAGGACAACGTTGACACCGACCAAGAGCAGCCGGCGTCGTTTTTGCCGTTATCGCGTCCATCGGACATAACCGAGGACATCCGAGCAGGACGAAACCAGGGACCAGGGACAAGAAGGATAACCAGTGGACAGGGGACACATGTTCCATTCGCATTTTTCGTTGCGTTTTCGGGACTTTTTTCGCGCACTTGTCGCCGCTTCAAAATGAGTTTTTTTTTTGTTTTCTTCCTTTTATTATATACTTTAGTCCTTGGGTTCGTTTGCATCTGCCAATTTTTTTGTGTTCCTTATTTTGGGAGGGGTAAGCAGGATCAAAGGGGAGCCAGCACGCGATCGAACATTTTTGGTTCAACTTTGGGATCATATTTTAATTTATATTAAGTTTTCTGTTTAATTCTACCTAAAATATTGATAATCTTTCAAGTTCTTTAAGTTCCTTACCTCCCTTGAGGAGTACCGGGTATCATTTAGTCCCAAAAACCCAACCATAGCCCATTCCAACCGTCCTGTTTCTTGATACAAATTAATCCAACAGCCAAAAGGACAGCCAAAGAACAGGAATTGTGTGACAGGATCCCTTGGCCTGTCGTGTCCTGTCTGATTCTATAATATCCCTGCCCGGAATATCCTTTTCTTGTACGCATCCGAGCATTCCCTCAGCCACTTTGTGTTTTCCTTTCGGACTGGCTGGTTAACACTTGATTAGTTGTGTCACCGGCAGCCCTTTTTTCCCTCCCATTTACATTTCCATTTCTATTTTTCTTATTTTTTTTATTTCTGTCTCTGTCCTGTCGTCCTGCCAAGGACATACGGGGAGCGGGGGAAAGCTGTCGCTTGTGCTACATCAAAAACAACAACAAAAAAAAACATAGCCAGGGAAGAGTAAAAAATCTCGGGGGCAGCGACATGAATGCGACGCACTTCGACGACCTTTCATTATCTGTGCATCCCTTTGGAAAAAAATGTGAAAAAAAGCTAAAAAAAAAGGAGGATGGGGAATGGGGCATGCAACCTCTTCCTGCCCCCTAACCAAGTTTTGTTATTGTTGTTTGTCAGCCTTTGTCAACAGAGCCATTGTTGTTGTTGTCAGCGTCAGCAAAGAGAAACCTTTTTTGAAAATTGCGTGAGTTAGTTGCAACATCAAGAAGCAGCAACAGCAGCAGCAGAAGCAGCATCAGCGACAGGATCAAAGGACCTCCAACTTTTTTCGTGTTCTTGCTTAATTTTTTTTTCGGGATACTCTAAAAATGGTTAACTTGGCTACAAAATTAAGAAAACCTCATCAATATTTTTATTCCCAAATAATTTTAAATAGTTTTGAAAATTCGAGATTCTTAATATTTTTATATCAATATTATAAAAGTATATGTAATATTTTTATTTCTAAAAAGGTTTTTAGAAAGGTTTTCTTTTATTTGATATTTTTTCCATAATTTCCCCTATCAGCTTCCTTAGTTTTTAAAAAAGGTCAAAGGGTATTCCCAAAATTCGTGTTGAGTTTCTCTTCTAATTGCAAATTTTTTTTATAAATTTTTTTGTGTGTGCGTTGCAAGTTTGTTTCTTTTTGTTTTTGCCAACTCTTATAATTTCTCGCAATTTTTTTTTGTGTTTTTTTTTGTTGTTAGAATGAACTTCCCTGCGGGTCGCAAAAGGAGAAGTGCGTCAGAAGTGCACTTCACATGGCAGAGGGAACGCAACGTGCAACAAAAGTGTCCCGACTGGGTGGGGGGAGTGGTTGGGATGCCACCAGTCCCTCCTGCACTCCTGCCCTTCTGCCCTCCAACCCTCCGCCCCTTTTGGCATCATCGTCTTGGGCTTTTGAGGTCCTTTGTAGTTTCGCCGACGATGTCGGGCGACTTGAATCCTTTTCTGCCATTGCCTACTTGTAGGCGCACTAAAATGCGTTTATGCATAATTTTGTAGAGGGTCGAGGCTCGAGGTCCTTTCTCCCTTCCTTTTGGGATGCCATACTATTTGCCACGCCCCTTGTCGCAGACCCTTTTTTTTCTAATTGCATCCTTATAAATTATTATTAATTATTTCAGCAAGTCGAGTTGGAAGGAAAGATTTTTTAGTTTAAAAAATTCACACTTTATTCAAGAAAAGGACTATTAGGAGTTTTTGAAAGTATTTTTATATTTTTTTAAAATTATTTAAACCCTAACAGGAATAGTTTTTAGGGAATTAAATAGTTTTTAATATATTTTTTAGTACTACAACTTTTTATATTAAAATTGAATGCATTTCCTGAGAACCCTGTTCGTTTTCTGTGTCACTTATCGATTGCTTTTGCTTCAAAGCCCAACTTGCAGGATCCTGGCGACAAGGAGGCGTGGCTGTAATAAGGGGGGCCTTCGGCAAGGGGGGGGGGGGGTTGGGGTTGTCGCCTAAAATGCGTGCTTAAGTGTGTGCGAAAAGAAGGAATCAAACACACACGCACAGGGGTATAAAAAAAGCTAAAAAAAAAAAAGTAAGAAAAAAACTCGAACCGCAAGTGAGACAAAAACTCAAGAGCCTCAAAGAAATGAGGCTTAGGGGGCTGAGAAGGAGTCTACGCAAGTTTCCTTTGTGAGCCTTTGGTTTCCACTCAACTTTCTGGCCCTTCACAGGATTCTGATTTCTAAAAGTCATCAACCGCGTTGACACGAGCTCGGCAAATTGTGGCAATCGGAAACGTATCGGAAATTGTATCGAAAAATTATTGAATAAATTTCAGAGGACGAAGTTTTATAATCTATGAGACATTAATTGTAGGGAAAACCATTTTAAAACATATATTAAAAGTCTAGACAAGATTTTTGAAGCTCTTTTTTAAAAGGAAAGAGACTTTCTAGACTTCAGAGCTCTTGAAAAATGATTAAAAAATCTTTTAAAACTAAACTAACCTAATTAAAACCTCATTTTCCTTATTAATACAGAGAATATTTTCAATCCGATCCCCCAGAAACGGACTCAGTTTCGAAAATTCTTTGGAAGACAAATTTGTTGATGTTTCTCGTTGCACTTGTTGGCTTTGTGGGTTTATTTTTGATTCCAGCTTGGATTCGCTGACATTTTCAGTTTTTTTGTTTTCCAATTTCCAAGGAGTAGGCGTGGGGCCGGGCTGGGGCCGGGCTGGGGCCGGGCTGGGGCAGTACAATGTCTCGGTATCAAAATTCATATTCTCTCTTCAAAAGCTGACGCTGCCGCTTTTGTTGCAATTGCAATTGCTGAAGTTCTCCTTCTAGTTGCGCGCTTTTTTTCCAGGAATTCCGTCACCGATACTGCCCATATGCAAAACTAAATTAAAAACAAAAAAAAAAAAAAATAAGAAAAAAGGAATACAAAAAATTAAGACAAAAGAAGTTCGTAAAAAATGATTGCTGCATTTTTCACAACGTCATTTTCTGGAAAATAAATGCAGCGCAAAAAAAAAAGAAAACAAAAAATTATTGTTTGTTGTACAATAATTTATGCAAATATTGCAGACGCGCTCAAGAAAAGAAACTTTATAATTATGACAACAAAAAAAAAGGGGTGCCCAGAGCCGTCACCGAGAGGGGTAACTGACCAGTCTCTGTCTGTCTGTCAGTCTGTCAGCCTGTCAGTCATTCAATCATTCCCGCCTTTAGCCTTGGCTTAAGGTTTTACCAATTTTAAAAGTATTCAAAAAATAGTTACTCCTTTTTTGGGTTAAATAACTATTTTGAATAACAATTTATTGAGCAATTATTTGACATTTTTTATTGTCTGACATTTATGGAAGAAGAAGCCCTAACCCTAAGCTACCCCTTTTCGTATATTTCGGGTTAAAACTTTGTTTACTTCACGGCGACTTTTCGAACTTGTTTGGCGTTCTGCATATAAAACACTCTCGAAATGGTAAGATGTCGTGACAGTTGTCGGTTTATGCACAATTGCCGCACAATTTTCATAAATGACACTGCGAGAAATAAATATATAAAAGAAAAGGATTAAATAAATTCCAAGAAAGTCCTAGAAAACATTGAAATATTTCCACAGGATTCCAAAATCTACAAGATCTTAACTCTTTCCTTTTTCCAGACCTTTTCCATCCAAAATTCTTAATATTTTTTACCAATTATTTTTATTTTTATTAATAATATTTAAATTCCTTTACTTTCTTAGAAATTTTTCCCCTTTTAAGTCGCAAAATTTGTTCTGCCTGCACTTGCAAGTGAATGGAATTTTGTCATTGTCCTGTTCGGCATGTCCTTGTCCGTGTTTAGTTGTCCTTATCACCGCTAGAAAGAGACAGGACTACAATGACAAAACAGTCGAGGGGGGGTTGTCTAGAAGAACGAGACAGAAGATGGGGGGGCGGGGGACAGAGACGGCATTCGCAGACAGATAAAAAATAAATGGGAAATTTGCACAAAAGAAAACGAAATTAAAAAACGCAAGACGCAAAAACCAAGCAACAACAACAACAACATTGAAATGAGGTAGAATAAGAAGAAGAGTAACTTGCAACAAACCACCCACCCACCACCTCCCAACGCCCCCCTTTTGCATTTCTCGCCCCCCTCGAACCCAACCCCAACCCCAACCCCAATCCCAACCTCAACCCCAACCATTCCATTCAAATACCTCGTTCTTACCCCTCCACAACCTCCGCCCCCCTCCACAAACCTTTTTCGCGTTTTTCTGTTTCACCTGCAACACGGAATATGCAACTTTGCCACCGTCGAGGGTTTCTCAGTTTCTCAGTTTTCGTTTTCGTATGCCCAGCTCTGCTTCTTCGTTGCTCAAGTCCTGGGAACAGACATTAACCCTTAAATAGGTCTTGGGGTTAACAAAAGGGTCTACAAAAATGTTTAACTTAAAACTGAACCCATTAATATATTTGTTAAATTTTTAAGAAAATTAAAAAAAATATTCCTTGCATTCAAGCCTTAAGCCCAAAATAAATAGTTTTTATTTTCAAATTAAATAAAAATCCCATCTAAATTTTAATAAATGTGGGTTTTGGGTGTTTGTTGCACCGTCTGCAGTTGCCACAACTGTTGATGCAACACATTTTCACACACACACACAAACACACACACTCACACTTGCAACACAAACAGCTGTGCAGACATTTTTAAGCAGCCTGTCGACATTTTTTTTTTTTTCGTGTTTTATTTTTATTTGTTGGTGTTGGTAAGGGAATTACACAGACATAGACACAGACACAGACACAGACTTGCAACTCGTCTACTTGCAACTTGCAACAGCCACACGATGGGGCATGGTAGCATAGACATTTTGTAGACTCACTTCTAGTATCTATCAACAATGCGTCTCGCCGTCGTCTGACTCCCTCTGTCTGGATGTCTGGCATTGGTTTAAACTGTCTGTTAGTTTGTCAGTCCGTCTATATAGACGTGTACTCGTATATACATATTTATATATATATATATATATATACGGTTATATCCATTTAACTCGACGGGATTCCCTACTGCTGCCACGGCTGCCACGGCTGCCAAGCTTATCAGTGCACGTTATTCCATTCGATAGTGAATGGGTAATTTGAATGTTAAGTAGATAGAACAAATTAGTTGGGTGAATGGCAAACGAAAGGCATCAAATTGTTTAAAAAAAACAAAACAGACAAACTCTAACATTGTAGAATAGAAAAAATAAAACATTTCCTTACTTCTGTATCGAAATCCAACTTAAGAAGGAAAGAACTCTTCCTCCTAATCTCTCTTCCAGCATTAATAAATTCCTCATTTTCTTGAATGTATGTTTATTTTTGAGCTTGAACTTTGAACTATGAACTATGAACAGTGAACCTTGAACCCTGAACCTGGAGCCTTGAACCTTGAAACTTGAACCTTGAACCTACTTTGTATGCTCGACAAATAAAACAAGAATATTGCCCTGAAAGTCAAGGAAAATGGAAACTTTTTCAATGCCACACAACACAGACTTGGCCTCCTCCTCTTCTTCTTCATCTCCGTGTTTGGTAGCATCGTCTTCTTCTTCTACGTATAGCCATGTCTGATTAATATATGCCAAAGTGTTAAAGCGAGACAGCGAGACAGCGAGAGGAACATAAAACTGATGACGTCAAATGGCCAAAAAGTCCTTGTTCCTTTTCAGTGAAAACTTTAAAGCCAAATAGGAGCAGCAGCCAAAGAAAGAGACGGGTAGAGGGCTTAAGAGAGAGAAGGAAGGTCAAAGGTTGAGTTTACGAGCTCATAATTAAGCCACATGTTGCAGTCAAAAACTTTGTCATTCTGGCTCTAAAATAGAAGGAAATAGAAAATAAAAGCATTCAAAAATATTTAAAAGAATATAAAAAAAATTAAAAAATAAATCCATTTCCTTATTAAAATCATTTAAGATTTATTAATTGGATATTAATATAGCTATTTAATTGTCTATTTGTATATAAAAACCTTTCTCAAAGTGTATGTTTCTATGTGCAACACTTGAGGCAACAACTCAGACAGTTAACAGACTTTTGAAGTCAACATTCAACTTTTAACCCCCCGCCCCCCACGACCCTCTTGTTTTTCTTAACCCATTTCGGGGTAATTAAAATAGTGAAAGTTTTACTTGGGGTTATATTTTTTTTCATAGAGAAAAACTCCGAGACATATTTCCGTAGTTTGTGACATTTAACATAGCCTACATTTAAGCTAAAAAAGAGACAACTATTAATGTGCTTCGGAAAGAGTTACAGAAAACTTTGTTAAACTGTGTACCATAAATACTGTAGGACTTTTCTAATAAAATTATAATATGTATTATTTAAATGATATTAAATCCCGTTTATTTTATTTCTTTTCTTGCAGCATATTCTTCAAAATTCCAAATTTCAACGAAGAAGAAAGCGTGTAAAACTCAAAGAGAAACCAAGAGAAAAAGGAAACCAAAAAGCTAAAGGCAAAAAATTCAACATTTTACGCAATCTCGGCAAATCGAAAGGCAACTCTATCCCGAACAACTCTACCAAAATAACACGCTACAACTCTGGCAGCGCTCTCTGGCTATAAATTATAGAAGAAACAAAAAGAAAACAAAATATACATTCTCTCTCCCTCACACACTCACACACACACACACACACAAAAATAAAAAAAAATATATATATATGTATAAATATATATATTTATGATCCAATAGTCCCCCCAAGAACAACCACACAGAATTGACGAAGATATAGCAACCAACTGGACCAATTAATCGTTTATGGATACAAAAAACCAACAAAAAATAGATAAACTTTCGAACTTGGAAAATCATTTTTCATATTTTTGGAAAATCACTAACTCAGTGTTGCAAAACGGCCACAAAATTATAAATTTCGGTGTGCGAAAATAACAAAAAAGGCAAACGCAAAAATAAAATAAAAGAAAAATATTCAAAATCACTAAATAGACGCTAAAAAAAAGCAAAAAGTCGCTGATCTTTCAACAATAACAACAACTAAAAATCGTTAACCAACACTTGCAAACAACCAACAAATATAACAACAACAACAACAACAACAACAACTAAAACCCAAAACAACAACAAAAAACGACGAAGACGACGGCCCCCGGACAAAAATCAATTGAAAAATTGAAACTTATGGATTGCTGGACGGGTAACGCCCGACTGGCGAGTGTTTTAGTTTAAGGTGAGCTTTCCATTCAATTTCTATTCATTAATTATACAACAAAGCACGGACTCAATTTATAAAACTCAACCACAAAAACCGCAAAATTAATTTAAGTTATTGATTTGGTTTTTGTTTGTATTTCCGCAACATGGGATATTTCATATATTTTCATATATGTGTATTATATAACCTCAAAGTGTATTTATGACTAGATTTTGATGCAGATTGATAGAAAATCGATTCATGAATCTTTTAAGGTATTCCGCTCAAGAATCGGATAGGTATTGGCCAAGATATAGCCTCCGCTTTGGGCCATATTCGACTTTCCTTCGATTTCTTCATTTTTTCAAGGGGTCTGCCCAGAAAATTTTTGAAAAAAAATCTAAAAAAAATTGTTGCTCAGATTTTGATGCAGATCGATAGGGAATCGATCCACGAATCGTTTAAGGTATTCCGTTTAAGATTCGGATAAGAATCGACAAAGATATAGCCTCCGCTTTGGGCCATATTCGACTTTCCTTCGATTTCTTCATTTTTTCAAGGGGTCTGCCCAGAAAATTTTTGAAAAAAATCTAAAAAAATTTTCGTGATGAGATTTTGATGCAGTTTGATAGGGAATCGATTCATGAATCTTTTAAGGTATTTCGCTCAAGAATCGGATAGGTATTGGCCAAGATATAGCCTCCGCTTTGGGCCATATTCGACCTTCCTTCGATTTCTTCATTTTTTCAAGGGGTCTGCCCAGAAAATTTTTGAAAAAAATCAAAAAAAAAATTGTTGCTCATATTTTGATGCAGATCGATAGGGAATCGGTCTACGAATCGTTTAAGGTATCCCGCTTAAGGATCGAATCAGTATTGGCCAAGATATAGCTTCTTTGTGACACTTTGGGACATATTGGCTTCTCCTTAGATTTCTATAGTTTTCTAAGAGGTTTCACCATTTAAATAGATACAGAAAATCATAAATATATTTACGGGTGTATGCTTTTAGGTTTTGGCTAATTTTGGATACTGCAATTAACGCAGACAAGCACACACTCGCACATGAAAACTAATTAAAACAATTTCGCAATTGTGCAAAAAAAAAAAATTGTTCAATTTAAAATGAGAAACCTTCAGTGGAAACAAAGGCGAAACTACCATAAAACGCCATGTTTGGTCATACAATTGTTTGCCAGCAAACATACACACACAAACACACCCTCATATATACATATATATACGTGTGTATATGTATTTTTTGACGATCTTTTAGCATTCACTTCCCATTGTCAAAAAAAACGCAGACGACTTCCGCTTTGATCAACCCAAAAAATAGCACAAAAAAATTTGCCAAAAAAAAAAGAATAATGTATAATGAAATAAAATAAAATTTTTGTTGTTGTTTCTCCCTCCTCCCTCTTCTTCTCATTATGCGCCGCGACCTTGGCCTTCACAAATAAAATACCAAAAAAAAAAATCCCAAAAATTATTCGCAAATTATTCGCAAATCATTTTTGCAGTTTCTTTTTTTCCTGATTTGTGGTTTGTTTGCCTTTGTTTGATGTTTTTAGTGAATTGCCCTGAAAGGAGGAAGGGGTGGAAAGGGGTTAAGGCGGTCGGAGGAAGGGGGCAGGGCAGCTAGGGGTGGTGCCGCTTTTATGGTTAATTGTAAGGAAATGATTTGGTGATTTTTTTTTTTCGTTATTTGCCATTTTTAAAAATCATAATTAGGAATGAGAATTGAAAACTGCAGAAAAGGCTGTAAAGATTGCAAAAATTTAAACAATTTAAAATAAACAAATAATAAAATTAAAAAGAGTAAAGATTTAAATTGAATGTTTCAAATTAAAAACAAAAAAGAAACTCAAACTCATAAAAGAAAATTTTAACTAGAAACCCTTCTGTCATGCAGCATTAGATTGTCTCTTATTTTTTTTTATATTATTTTCTCTCAGCCTTTCCACCAGTTGAAGATTTTCCATTTTCTTGCTGGATTTTCACCATTTTCGCAATTTTTCCACTTAGTTCCCAGGGTCGGCGGCACAAATGCCTTTTCTCATTAATAAAACGTTAGCACCCGTTCGGGCCAAGTGCAGGAGTGTACCAGTATGACAAAATTAAGGCCTAATTGATGAAACTGCACAAAAGCCAAAGCCAAAGCCAACGCCAAAGCCAACGCCAAAGCTAAAGAAGAGTTATTTCTATTGATTGAATGGGAAGGGAAAGAGCGCGGAAAATGCCGCCTTGCAACGTTGAGTTGCAAAGTGAAATGCGAATCGCGAATTGCCACAGTCTCTTACGTTACATAATTATGTGCAATTTATGCGCAACGTGACAAATCAATTTTACTTGCGGCCCCGTTGCCGCTTTTCCGTTGTTCCTCTATGTTTTTTTCCTATCTTTTTCTTTTTTATTTAGTTTTTCTCTTTATTTGTTTGC
Source organism: Drosophila vallismaia (assembly GCA_035047325.1). Taxonomy (NCBI): domain Eukaryota; kingdom Metazoa; phylum Arthropoda; class Insecta; order Diptera; family Drosophilidae; genus Drosophila; species Drosophila vallismaia. The sequence goes on along the minus strand of JAWNPU010000001.1, from coordinate 9,392,455 downwards.
GTTTTTTGTCTTCTTAAAAAAGCGTTGACAGCAAACAAATCTCGCTGCAAATTCGCACGCTCTGCTGTAGGCCAGAACCGTTGGCAAACAAAGACTTTAGGCCTAAACACGACTTAAAATCTTTGGTATTTTTAATATAAGAGAAAGGATACTTATCCTTTGATATATTATATTTAATTGATAAATATAGGTTTATAGATTTCCCTTCACATTTCCGCATTCTTTGCCTTTTTTTGTATGAAAACTTTTATATTTCTGAAATATTACGCATACGCCGTGTGTTGCGTGTAAAAATTTTGACTTGACTCCGAATTTTGAGCTGTTTCTTCTCTTGTTTTCTTTGAATATCAAAACACACGCAGCTGCATTGTTTTTTATGTAACGAACACTACTTATTTATCATTTTTACTCCATTTATACAATTTTTTATTATCGAAAATGCGTGCTCAGCTAAGCATTGAAAGAAAAAGAAACAAAAGCCGAGAAAAGGCACAAAAAATAAACTGAATTGCTCACGATGCCACAACGTGCAATTTGTAATTGTTTTTGTTGCAATATGCCACGCCCAATAGCGCCCACACTCTGACTTTTTTTTTGTGGCGCCTGTCTTAAGACTTATTATGGAAAAAAATAATGAAAACTGAAAAGACTCGAAAGTCACACGTCAGAGCAAAAAAGATTACCAAACTCGGAGGTTTTTCAGATAAAATGGAATGGAATGGAATGGAGTATGGCCCCTCGAGTTGTTTTCTTTTTTTCTTTAATATTATTGATAATGTATTGTAAAACGATCTGACCAGGTGTGGCAGATTTATCTTTATATAGAAATACTTCAAAAACTAGGGATACAGATTAGTTCCTCAAAGTCCCTAAAAAAATGTTTTTTACAAACTTAAAACAATATCCTAATAGGATGCAATAGTCAAGGTTAAAGTTCAAAACCAAAGCCAATAGAAACTGGAAATAATTTATGAGTGAGGAGGGAAAGAGCGCGACAGAGGTGCAACGCGAGGTTGCATGCAATTTTCAAGTCTTGTTTTTTATTGTTTTTTATATTTTGATTTCATTAAATTATTTTCCTTGTTATTTTTTGTTAGCCACCCAACTCCTACAATTTTTTATGTATTTTTTTTAAGTGAATTTCTTAATGTACAGCCTGTGCGTTGGCGTGTGTGTTATCGCTGTGGCATTGCCACAACAACTACAAACTACAACGCAATTATATGCAAGCCTTCGCCACCCACTTCGCCCTCCTCATGGGCTTCTTCCGCCCACGTGGCGCCTACTCGCTCGCACTCATTATTCAAATGCCGGGGAAGTGGGAGGGCGAGTGGGTGTGGGTGTGGGCGGGGAAATCGCATTTTGCGTGCATCAATTATTGCGCATTTCTCAGTTGCGTTGTTCGAATTTTTTTTTCTGCTTTTTCCCGTTTTCTGTTTTTGTGTCGGTTGTGTTTTTATTTTTTATCTGACAGCCGCCTTCTAATTTACACAACAACAACAATTACCATTCTACAATTATAATGCATAGCATTGGCTGGACAACAAAAAGCATTAAAACCAAAAAAAGGGAAATAATATTAAAAAATAGTGAGATTTCAGGGTTACACAGGAAGTGGATGGGTTTTTTTCAAAGGTTTTTGGGACATTTTTTGGGGAAGCTTAGTCGCTTCTCTTTAAATATTAAAGAAAATACTTGAATAATATTTTAATAAAAACCTTTAAAATAGTTTTTAAATGTTAAAAAAAATCCAGCGCTGGCAATCCAGATTTTAACACTTGCTTTTCACAAATTTTACCCTTTGTCGTCGGGAACACATTGCGTATGCGTGATATTTTTTCATTTTTTTGAGGAGAGGCGTGCGTGGCTTTGTTTTTGTTGTTTTTTTTTTACTGTTGTTGGTGTTGCACTTGGCTGCGTGACACATTGTGTGACTTTTCAAATAATATTTGCAGGAACAACAGACCAACAAGAGTAAAAACTGGAAAGGAAAAAACAGAAAGAAAATCTGAGGGAGAGGATTTGGTTATAAACGAATTTTTTATGCCCTATTTCGATTAATAAATCAAGTTTAAAGTAGACTCTGGATAAGAATTTGATAAGTTTAAGGTTTCCTCTTCTGATATAAAATATAAATAAAATTTCATTCTTCTATATCCATTTTATACGACCCTCTGTCCAGGGTATTGCAAAAAATTGGCTAAAAAAATGTTGACATGCAAGCCAAGTCTGACCCATTGGCAATTAGCATTTTGGATGGAGTTGAATTTTTTTAAGCTTTACTTTACCGAAAAAAAAACAAACAAAAAAAATCACTTGAAAAAAAGAAACAGAAAAAATAGTTTATTGCAATATCTGATCGTGGTTTGCGTGTTCTCCGACTCTGTGTATATACATTTGAGTGTAATTGTGGATTAATTATAGCCAAGGACCCCACACAAGATACAAATAAAGATACAAAATGTATCTCTATCTCGTCCAGAGTGTGTCTGTTCAATTTCCGTCCACCAGAACAAGGTTAATTCAGTTAGCCATTGTTGTCCGTTTGTTCGTTTGTTCATTTCGGTTTTGTTGTTGTTTTAATTACGCTCAAAGTTACATAATCATTGCATCTGATGAACACGCATATACACATACCATATATATATATATCAACTATTTTATGACCAAAAAAAAAGAAGCAAAAATAATTAAAAGCAGTTAATAAAAGCTGTTAACCCGTTAAGGTTTCTTTGGGTGACAATAATTCCCTTTTATTGTGTTTGCCAGGCCTGTTTTATTCCATTTAAATTAGGAATGTGAGTGTTGAATAAAAAACTACAATAAAATATAAACCAGTTTTTTGGCAAACTTTTCTTGACCATTTCTGACTTGGAAATTGCGAAATTTCAAAGAAGACACAGAGAAGTTACTTGTCTCTCCAAGGCTTTCCTAGAACTCTGTAAATATTTCTACAATCATTTTCACTTCAATAAAACTATAAGAAGCATTTCCCATATATTTAAATATTTTTAAAATTTTTTTCTAAGCTTGAAACAAACATTTTTCTAAGCAAAAACTTAACCTGGGACTCGAAATTTCACCAAACACCCAAAGGCGAGAATCGACAACCTCCTAAGCGTTTTGGCCATTGCAAAATGTTTCCCATGACTTTGGCCCGAAAAGGCAAACCAAATGAAATTAAATTAAAAAAAAACTAGGCAAAAAAAAAATGGCAAAAAAAAAGTGGCAAGAAAAAAGAGAACTTTCGAAAGTTGTGACGAAAAGACAAGAGGAAAGCACAAAAAAGAAGCCACCGAAAGGCGCATAAATTTGGCATAAATTATGCTCTCACCTAAAGCAACTCAATACCCCACTTATCACACTCCTATTTTTTATATCTAGATATTGTATATTGTATATTAAAAAAGTATTTTGTCTTTTGGGACAGCACCCCCTCAAAATTGTCAAAATTATTGGCATAAAAGATCGATTTTTTTATGGCTATTTTGTTAGGTTTTATTAATTATTGTGGGATTAGTAATTTTTTTTTACAATTTTAGCCAAAATAAAAACAAAGTTAACAAAGAGGGTGCGGCTAAAACAGAGCAAGTGAAAGGAAAAGTTGGGGTTTCATCTCTGAGAGAAAGTATAACCAAGAATATGAATAAAAAACATATTATATTTCATATTCGAATAAATAGTTTTTAAAATATATTGTGGCCATCAAATTAAATAACTAATTTTGCAGAAATAATGGCCATAAATTTGCACATTTCAATCTAGATAAGTGAGCCAACCTGCTGCTCGTCGGTTTCCACATTAATTAAACGAATTTCGCCATAAAACCCTTTTAATCAGATCCAACGGATGATTAATAATATTGGGTTTTATGCCTAAATCGAAGCGACAGAACAAACGAAATTCGCGAGTCTATTGAACTTTCCAACAGCCCCATAAGCTGCCCCTAGAAAAAAAACGCCGAAAAGTTCAACGAACCCCGAAAAACAACAAAAAAAAACATTGCCACCCAAAGAGATCAACGACACGCACTACAAATGCCAAAAACAACAACTATAAACCCATATAGGCCTCAATTCGCAAAAAAAAAAAAATAAAAAATAATATATATAGAGAGACACGCAAAAAATGCGAAAGTCAATGAACTCACACGCACAGCACACACTACAAAAAAAAAAGAGGCAGAGAAATTGGCAAAGTCAAGCACAAAAAAAAAGTGCGTAAGCGAGATCAACGCACGCATGTTGCCAAAAAAAATTCGCGCGCTCTTCCTCAACAAAAAATGCCAATTTTTTTTCGCTCTATCAACATTTTTTTCAAAGTCAAGTTGAAGAGCAAATGTGTTCGAGTGTGTGTGTGTGTGTGTCTGTGTTTTGGCGATAAATTTTTCGCCAATTCTCTGCCCGCTCTCTCGCGTTTAGAAAAACTAAACGCTCTTCTAAGAGATTTCTATTTCTATTTCTATTTCTATTTCTATTTTTTTTTTGCTGCTTACGCAATTTCGCATGTTTGCCAAACACACAAACACACAAAAAAAAGGCAGAAAAATAATAAATAATAAATAATAATCAATGTTTATCAGTTTTATATACAAACACAAGCGAGCCAAGCATATGATTGAATTTCTGGCCAGATAACTCCTATATAGGCCTATGGAAGTATCAAGTATACAAGGCTCTGCTCTGACTGAGGCGATATTTTCTTATCGCATTTAGAAATAAAAAAAAAATGAACTGGAAAAGCTGCAAAAAATAATAAAGGAAAAAAGGCACGTTCTCAGTTGACAAATGAAGCAAAAAAAAAAATGGCTAAAAATATGCGATAGAATAAGCTTAAATATACCCTTTTCAATAGTTTTCTTGGAGTAGTTTTATAGAGAATTGGAATAAGATTTGAAATATATTCTGAAATAGTTACAAAAACTCTTTGAACTTTTTATGTTGTATTTTAGCAAAAAGCATCGCAGAGTTTTATGCAAAAAACACATCACTTTTGCCATTTAAAGGCGCTGAAAAATGAACGATAGGCTTTTGATTAAAATTCAACTGTCAATTGGCCAGAAATTCCAGTTGTAATTCGCCAACGTTTGACCCCTGAACTCGCACAACTCCTAAGAAAATGCATTAATCAATGACAGAAAAGTTTTTCGAGTTTTTCAAATGCCGCGTCTCTTCCGCAAAAAAAAAAATAGCGAAAAAACATATGTTATCCGTATCTATTAGATTTCCGTATGTGGGTCACACACCAACGCATTGCAAAAATCATAAAAAATGGCAAAAAAAAATAAAAAAAATGAAAAAAAACCAACAAAATTCGCACGCACTCAGCCGGCTGCGTAGATTGCGTATACGCAATGTGTGTCAAGGACAGAAATGTGCGAATTTTTTTGATACGGCCTCCGCCCTTGCTCTCTCACTCTCTGTCGGATCTCTCTGTCTGTTCATTTTTCCACAGCTAAAAAGCTAAAATTAGGAACAACAAAAAAAAAAGACCCAAAAAGCCACCTACTGAACTAATTTGCACAGTGTATTCGTGTGCGTGGCGATAGCATTGAATTTCATCTGTGCGACACAAGCCAGCCCGCTAGAAAAATAGCTCACACTTCTCCGTTTTGTTTTTTTTTTTTTTCTATTTTATGGTTTTTCCTACTTGTCTTTCTTTTTTTTTTTATTATTATTATTACTATTTTTTCGCAACTATTCGCAATTCACGCCCACGGTCATGCCAAAGGTCAGGCCAGTTGCCAGTTGGCGGTTGGCGGTTGGCGGTTGGCGTTTGGCGGTTTCCAGTTCCACAAAACAAAAGTCAAACACACTGAAAAATCAACAAATGTGTGGCCATAATTTTCCTTTATTTATTTTTTTTTTAATATTTAAGCACTAACAATCCCTTTTTAGAGATGCTCTAAAAAATTAAAGGGCTTTGGTTATCCAAAAAAGAGAGAAAATAAATCTTAAAGCAAAGATATAGATTTTTACTTAAAACTTTTTGGATTCTTTGGATATCTAGCTAGATTATCAAATATATATATTTGTTTTATTTATTTTCTATATATTTTTTAATCTTAAAAAAAATAGTTTTGGGACAAAATCTGTCAGAAAAGAACCAATTTTTTTTGGGGTAGAGTATGTTTTTGCAAGCATTAATAGGCGCCCATGTATCTGTGTCTGTATCTTTTGGGTTCCCCAAGCGAGCAGCTGCTTCTGGGCTTTGGATCTCTCCCCGCCACGCCCCCTTTGGGGTTCGTACGCCCCCTGTCCCCACTATGTATGTCAAATTTCCAATTGGGTCGCACGCACAAGCTACTTTGTTGTTATTTGCGAATATTTTTTTTTTTATATTTTTTTTTTGCTGTGTGAGTTTTGTGCTTTCGCGAATTATTTTTTTTTCGTGCTTTTTCGCGAGCGCGTTGATCGCGGAAACGAAACAAAAACGTTTTTGTTGCCGCCGAGCGTCTATCGCTTCTGTATCTGTATCTGTAGCTGTATTTGTATCTGTATCTGTAGCTGTGCGGCACAACGCATTGCGTAATCGCTGCTGTACTCTTTGCTAAATTTGTTGCTATTTTCGCAGTTACTACTCTGGTTTTTTGCTTCGTTTTTTCTCTCTGTGTGGACAGCAGCTTGACAACAAAGCAAAAAGCGACAAGGCACAAAAAAATATGTAGTAGTTGAGGGGGTTTAACTTGGTGGCTTTTGCCTAGTTAGCGCCTTATAAAAAAAAAACCTACATTCATATGTAGATGTGCGGTGTTTGGCGGCACAAAAGCAGTTAGAAGTCAAATTTCGCAACAAGCTAAAAAAAAAAGAGCATTAAAAAAATCCGCAACATTTAGGAAAAAAAGCAAAAAAAGCCGAAAACCAGAAAAGAAGAGGAGAAATTTTTGGCAAATCAAGATTTGAGAGCCAACATGTGCGATGAGACAAACAGAAAAAAGAAGAAATATGTTTTTGAATTTCGAAATAGAAAACTATTTACATATTTCCAGGAAATATATTTAAAAAGGTATGGTTTTTTATTTTTTAGAATATAAATTCCAGTAAGAAAAAAGCAATTGCGAATAAATTAAATGATATTTTTGGGATTAATTTTAATAAATATTTATTAGGGTTTTTTTATTTCAAATTCTAATAATATTTTAAGCTACGGAAATTAAGTTTTTTTTAAATTTATTTAACTTATAAAGTATATAAAAGATCTTCCTTAAATATAAACTCTTTTTTATTAAACAAAAGAAAAGACAATTAAATATTCTAAGTAATTAATTTAATTGATTTCAATTTAGATAGCAATTTTTTTTTTTAATGTTTGAGAAAGAAATAAAAAATAGAGGCCTCCTAACATTTTTCTAGGCATTTTTGATGGCATTTTATTTTATTTATTTCATTTTATTTCTTTTTTGTTTCCAAGCGGTACGCAATCATTTTGATGAACCGTTAGTTAAGCACCAACAACAACCTTAGGAACAACAATAGGAACAACAACAACAATAGCTAATAAAACATTAACAACACACAGAAACACACACACACACACATATAGAGAGCGACATGAAAACCGAAAAAAGATAAATGAAATCAGCAAAAAGCAAAAAAAAAATTCGCAAAAAATAAAACTTTTTTGCCAATCGCTACGCTGGCAGCGACGTCAACCGAGGCAGCGACTGCGACAGCGACAGCGGCAGAGAGTTGAGCATTTGACCCAAATTCGGGGACAGCTCCTCTTCTTGGTTTTCTATTATTTTTTTTATTTTACTTTTTTTTATTCTCAAACGCGCTTTTATGCGTTAACCCAAAACAATAAAAAGACTCGCAGAAATTCGCAAACTTTTTTTTGGCCTCTGCTAATTTAGCAAACAAAAAACATTTCGATTCCGCAAAAGAGGAATTAGAAAAGAAACAAGCTTGAAAAAAACTGTACACAAAGCAAAAGTCAACGCAAGAGGCATTTTTTTATTTTTTATTTTTAGGTTGCCCGAATTGTGGCCTATGTCATGGTTTTTTGGCATCGAAAATTCGGTACCTGTTTGGCTCCAGAACTTCAGAGGCTACGAATATCTTATTCGAAGCATATTTCTTGGCGGGGAGAGGATATATAGTCCACAACAGAGGTTATATCCCACCGTCTAGGCAGACAACAAATTCAAAAATCTAAGGATACGCGAATATGTCCCAAAGTGTCCTAAAAAGCCTTAATCTCGGAAAATTCTTATTCGATTTTTGAGCGGGATACCTTAAACGATTCGTGGACCGATTCTCAATCAAACTGCATTAAAATCTGATCACAACAAATTTTTTTGATTTTTTTCAAAAATTTTCTGGGCTGACACCTCGAAAAAATAAAGAAATCGAAGGAAAGTCCAATATCGCGCAAAGCGGAGGCTATATCTTGGCTAAAACTTATCCGATCGTTGAGTGGGATACCTTAAACGATTTGTGGATCGATTCCCTATCAAACTGCATTAAAATCTTATCACAAAAAATTGTTTAGATTTTTTTTTTTCAACTTTTCTGGGAAGAGACCCCTCCGCAAAATTGATACTCCGCTTGTTTGTGTCTGTCGCTTTATTTAGTTTTTCGAACACTAAACCGTTGGGCTCCTTGTTTTTTCATTTATATTTTAGTTTGACAGAACTTCTCGACGCCGTCGTAAAAATTTGTTACAAAAATACTCGATAGCAATATCGATCACGGAACGCAATTTGAAATTGGCCGAATTGAGGGTTCTGCTTCATCTGGGATGATGCTTCTATCTCGGATTAAAAAATAATATCAATGGGAATGGTACACGAAAGTGTGGGTGAGATATATAGTGTGGACTTAAGAGGGGATTGCAACCACCATATTTTGTGTAACTGACTTGACTCTCTTTTTTATCCATTTATCGAGTCGTAACTTGGTTACGGATTTTTGTTCCACTTGGAACTTTCATACTTTGCCGGGTTGGTGCATCATGAGACGCCGGCGGACACATCCGATGGCCAGCTCCCAGTTGTTGGCTGCCGCCGCCTTCAGTTCCTCCTCGCGATTGGCCTTCCTCTGGGCCCGGGCCGACTTCTTTTTGGGGGTCTTTGTCTTCTCTGACGGGGTCTTCTCTGACGGTGTCTTCTCTGGGGTTATCGGCTTCTCTGGCATTGTTGTTATCTTCTCCTCCAGCATTTCCCGGAACTTCTTCGACTTACGATTGCACAACCGATGCTTGCCCTGACGGCGTCGTGTCCTCTTCACCTGAATGCTGTCCATGGAGAGGATCTCCCGGATCGACTCTACTCGCCGGATGTTGGTGGGCGGCGTGGGACTGCGGATCCTTCGTCCCGACGACGGCGACACCCGCGACACCTTCGGGTTGTGGGGCGGTGGCACTCGGGCGGCCGCCACCTTGGGCGGCAGCTCGAGCAGGTTGTCGTACTTGGGTCGCTTGTCGTTCAGTTGGGTCCGCATCCGGGACTGCTTTGGTGGCGGCTTGTAGGACTCTAAGGTGTAGCGGGTGGAGCGGTTATTGTTAGCCGGAGAGCGGCCCAGGGACCACTGGCCGTCGCGCTCCTTCTGGAAGGCGCGATAGACCAAGTGCTTGGGCACGGGAATGGGCAGCTCGGCGTGACGTTGCTGGGAGGATATAGGAGGAGGATATAGGAAGTCAGAATAAGAAAAGTTTAAGGAACATTTTAGTTAGAAATAAGACTCAAGGATGTCCCCGATTACTCACCGAATCGTAGAGCTGCCTCTGGGCCATGCTCAGTCCCGGCCAGGTGAGGGCCGCTCGCTCCAGGCCCTCGTCTATGGAGCAGTTGTGCATGATGCAGAGCTCCCGGACGCAGTTGTAGAACTGCAGCGGATTGGCATCGCGTGGCTTGAAGCGGCTGAGGGCCTTGATGAGCCTGGCCCGCTGCTCCCGCCTCTGATCGTCGGTCATATCGCCATTGAGGGGACTCGCTGATGGGAAGTTAGCACCCGCCACAGAGCCTACTCCAGATCCGCATCCAGATACTGTTGAACCTCCACCAGGTCCCGGGCTATTTGTTGGACTCTGGACTGTACCGGATCCAGAGCCCAAACCGGATCCCGAACCGGACCCGGAACCCTTCACGGTGCCATAGCCTTCGCGTTGCTGAACAACGATCGGATTGCCATGCTGATCCTTGGCCATTGACGGATATGCCCGGGTATAATGTCCAGTGAGTTATAACAAAGACTTTAATAATCGATACGAAAATCAAACGGAGCGCACTTTCAATTTTGTGGTCGAGTACTTCTGTTCTTTTAGGATTTATCAAGTGACTAAACACTACTATTTGTGCTGGTTCTTACTAAGACATTTGAAATTTTAGCTTGTTTTATAAAACATAAAACAAAACGGACGAAAAAAAAAAAACACGAAATACAAAAATACGCGTCGATATATGTCTATTCCGGACCGGCACTCTGAATAAAATGATCTAACCCGTAAACACTCCGGCCTATTGAACAGAAAATAAAATGCAAGGCCTACTTTTTGCTAATCGAAAAATATATAGAAAATAGAAGAAAAACCGGAAGACTCTATAAAAGCTAAGAAAATATTAACAAAGGGTAATTGTTATTGAATGGCGATGCATTTATTGGATTAAATAGGTTTTCGGTTTTTTTATTCAAATACTTTTTATTAAGGGGTTACCTATCGTGGGACAAAGGCCCTCAATTGATGGTATTTTATTTGTATAAATACTAAGAGTTTCTGAGAAAATATAAAAATCAATATATCACGTTTCAAACAAACTTCCGTTGATAGAAGATTGGAAGAAAAGAGTGAGGTTAGCTTCGCGTTTTTCTAATGGTTTATACCGGAAACTAAACCATTAGATAAGGAACTTTTGTAGAAGAGCCCGAAGTTAGGTTTATTTTGTTCTCCATTGTAAGATCTTAAAAATTACATAGTTCCCTCTTCAGTTGAAGCTTTTGTGGTGACTTTAAACTAAAAATGTGACTAAAAATGGCCGCCAATGGATTAAACCTAAAAGAATGCCATCTCCTCTCTTTCTGGCCTATGATAGGGGCACTATCGCCCTCCCACTCGCACACACGCACCGTACCGCAAAGGGTGAGCAACCCTTAGAATTCCCTACCCCTGAGTGAGGATTCTCATCCCCGCCGACATGACTCTCAAGCATTTGTTCGACCATTAAATGCGTTCAACGAAAAAGCAAAAATAGAAGAATACCAACCGGAAGAATAGTGTGTGTGCTTCTCTAGTTTCTAAGCTACACTGTGTGTGTGTGTGTGTGTGTCTGTGTGTGTGTTTGTGGATGTCCTTAGCAGGAATCAAGCTACCCTTGTGCCTATAAAAAACAAAAAAAAAAAGGAAAAACATACGGAAAAGGAGAAGTAACCAACACACCACGCCTTCTACTTTGGTTTACACGGCGAGAAAAGCAAGGAACTCAAAGGGAATGTGTTGTAATTTATGGTTTTCATAGTTTTTGTTAACTTTTAAATGAGATTTATGGAAATAACTACATAAATAGCTTTTTAAATCATTAAAAGAGACCCAAAATGGTTCTTAAAAGTCTTTCCAGACTCTTCTTTGACTTCAAAGAAGCAAAAATCTCTAAAAATTACTAAAATTAGGCTAGTTTTGAAGTTTCTAATAGAAATAATTAATGCTTAATAAAACTTAAAAATAATCATTTTTTTATAGGCTTTAACCTCAAAAGGTGAAGCTTAAACCGAAAAAGTGAGGTTAGCTTTGTATAAAATACAATTTCAAGAAGCTTTTAATCCCAGAAATGAAACAATAATTGGAAAAAAAATAGAAAACAAAACAAAGGATATGTTTATTTATCTTAATATAAATTTGATACATTGTTTCAAAGTCCAAACATTTCCTTTCTGTGTACATTTTTTTAGCCTTGTCTTTGGGCTTTGCGTGTTTCGTGAGTTTCGATAGTTTTGTTACGTTTTTTATTGTTTTTTTTTTTTTTTAGAGCTACACTTGTTTTTGTTGGGTTCTCTGTTTTGCGAATAACAACAAATATTTGGACTATTCCATAGACATTCATTATACCCGAAAGCAGCCACACGAGTGAGGAAGACAGCGAGTGAGCCAAGAGGCCCGGGGCAGGTGGCAGGGGGCAGGGGCAGTGGCAGTGGCAGGTCGGCCATTGGAATGAAGTTATATATTTTACACACACACACATACGTACTAGTATATATATATATATATATATTCAGGTGTTTGAATGCAATTTTTTTTGTATGTATTTTTTCCCTTTTGGGCCAACGAATCGCTGGAGCGTTAAGTGTGTGCGAGGGAGAAGGGTATGACATGTAGGGGGTGTCCTCATGTCTCGTGTGAAAATATATTTTCTTTCATCTTTTTTTCCCTGCTGTTGTTCCTGTTGTTGTTGTTGTTGTTGTTTGTATACAATTTGCATTTGCGCAAAAAGTGCAAAAGTTGACACACGCAACACTCGCCAGCTTATTAGTGTCAATGTATGAGTATGTGTCGGTGTCTGTGTGTGTGTGTGTGTGTCTGTGTGTGTGTGTGAGTGTCCATCGCCGCCATTTTGACGACCAGTTTACACACGTTTTTCTTTTTGTTTTTGTTACCAATTTTGTTTGTATTTCCCCACCCAACCAGGCAATTTATAATTTTATTTGCTTTTTTCTTTCCCATTGCACTTAATGAAATTCATTTTTATTATTTCCCTTTACTTACTATATATATATATATATATATATATATATCCTCTTTTTTTTTGTTAATGGATTTCTCATTTATCCTTGAGTACGTTTTGACACAAGGATTGGCGGCCAAGGGAATAACAAACTTGACGTCATTTTGTCCCAAAAAAAAAAACAACGAAAACGAAATATGTCTGAAAAAAATATCGGGAAAAAAGTAAAAGCTAATTGATTTAAGGCAGGTGAGGTGGAAAATTTAAGTAAAAATCAATTGGAAATAATTTGATGGACAGTGCAGATGGTTTTTCCTTTGTCGGTTGCATGATTTCAGTTAATTTGCTTTTGCGGCTTAATGTTTATGGGTTTTTTTTTAATAGAAAAACAGTTAGGTGATTCATTGGGAGAAAAAGAGTGGAAAATTGAATTCCTTTTAGCTGTAGAAACTTAATTCGCAGGCTCATTGTTTGTCCATTGAAAATGTTTACTAATTAAACCCTGAAAACGAGGGAAAAGGCTTGAGGGAGGCTTGGGATTTCTTAAAAAATTGCTGCCTCATTTCGAGGATCTTGGCGATGTTTCTTCACTTTTTTCCTTGTGTGGGCTGTGAAAAAGTTGCGTATGTCAACAAACAAATCCCAGAGTATTGTTTGGCTTCTTTCCTGGCCCCCAAAATGTAAACAACAACAAAGTAGCAGTGATGGGGGAAAAGTCAACAAAAAAAAGGAACCCAACAAACGATGACAAAGTTAACAAAACTAACAAAAAATTAGTGGAAAGAAGTAGGAACTACGTCAATATGGTTGAAAAAAAAACTAAAATTAAGCCTAATAATAATAATAATAATAATATCTAACCGATCTGAACTCGGAACGTGACAAGAGTTCACTCAAATCAGAATTCTCTTCACTGAGATCTTCATATATACTCGTAAGTTTTTTCCATTTTCCATTTTCCATTTTTTCTTGGCCGCAAAGTGCCTGGGCTTTTGGCATTTTCCGGCATGACGGAATGAAATCGGGCTTCATCCCACCAGCAGTCCAGCACCTACACTTTTGGCCCCAAAGCCAAAAATATGGCAAAAAATATTGCTTACTCTATCTTTGGGAAATATTAATACCCGGTAGTTAGAGGTTTTTAAGAGATTCGAAAACATTTATTTAAAGATATTAATACACGGTACTTGAAGATCATTCAGGTTTAGAGTTTAAGATATTAATACCCGGTACTCCAGAGACTCCAGAGACTTCAAACTTGAACCTCCTCTTCAATAAGTCTATTTTATAGAGCATCTCAAAGGTTGTATTTAGTTTTTTTCGCTCTTAATAGTGTTGTTGCTGTTGCTGCTGGAGTTGCAGCAAATATTGCAGTTGCTGCTGCCGCATTGTGGTTCTTATTTTGGTTTTAGTTTTGCTGCACGCAGAGCACGCATTTCCAGCGTGAAATGCAATTTCTGCGCCAAAGGAATTTCAATTGTGTTGGTGCGGCCCGAGGGGCTGAAGTGCGGGAGGAGTATGTCTTGGACTCTACTAAAGACTGAAATGTACTTAAAGAAATACAGGGTATCTTCTAAGATTTCAGATAGCAAGCTTAAGAAATCTTGTTGAGAGAAGAAGAGCTCACATTGCTTGTCCCAAAGAAGGGACATACAATCTTTCCTCTTCAAAAATTATCCAAACTTTCAGGGATTTCTACACTTTATATTTTGTAGAATTTATACTATTTTTTCTCAGTGCCTGCATGTGTATAATTTTGTTTTTTCTGATGCCGTTGCAACTCCCGCAACTGCAGCTCAAAAAGTCTGAAATCAACGGATGGATGATGGGCCAAGTCAGTCTCGGTTGCAGTCTTCAGTCTTCAGTCTCCCGTCTCCAGTCTTCTGGAGAAGAGTCTTGGGGCCTTTGGATTAGACCCGGTTCAGTTTTGGCGTTCGTCAGTTTGTCAGTCAGTCAGTCAGGCAGTCCAACAAACGCACGACGCTCACGCAGAGCACGCAACTCGAATTGTCTTCTTTTCTGAGTCTTTCCTCTGAATTGTGAATTCTTCCCTGGCAGAGACTTTGGCATTCTTCCGCAGCTTCCCATTTTTCTTCCTCTCCTTTTCGGCTTCGGTTTATTTTTTTTTTCGCTGTTGTTGTTGTTTTTTTTAATGTTAGTTGAACTTGGAGGCCAAAGCAAATTGCAGGCTCTTTCGAGACGTCAAAATCTATTGTGGTTCTGGCAGATTTGTGCGGGTGTTTCTTGTTTTCTGGTTTCTGCTGATTCTTGGGAGAAAATCTTCTGGAAAAGAAACGGATCTCTTTGATCTTGATAAGCGAATCAAAGTGGAGCAAATGTCGAAATTCTGGGCTGCAAAAGAATTCTTCTATTTACGAAGAAACCTCTTTAATTTTTTTTTATTTTGTTAAGCAACTCAGTGACCTTCTGGTGTGTTTGTTTCAATTAAAATTCATTATGCATTATCTTGGCATCTATGCCGTCGCTTTCGATCCTTGTTTACATATTTTATTTTGTGTGTTCCCCCAACAGTACAGTTTTCCCCTCCTTTGGGTCGCAATTAAAATAATTACGATAATTATATAGTTACCAGTAGCCGGTGTATGTGCATGTGAAAGGACACTCCTTCTCGGCTTTGGGTAGGAGAACCCAACCCTTTTCATCGCCAAGTGGCTACATTATTTTATTATTTATTTTATAGATTCCGGCATTTGTCGCCAGACATGCGATTACTCGGTGGCTCGAGCGAATTACGCAGAAATTGCCATGAAAATTGCTCGATTTTTACCCCCGAGGTCCTTTAACCCACCTTAACCCTATAAAGGGGGTCTCCCGGGTCTCTCCGCTCCGCTCCATTCCTTTCCCTGTTCTCTGTTCCCTGTTCCCATAATTAGTTGTGGCAAATAATTAGCATAAGCGAGCATAAAGGAAAGACAGCTGGAATGTGCCCAAAATAAGTGGTTCATTTGCAAGATTATTGAAATTAAAAGAGATATTTTTATTGCTTTTTTATATAAGTTATAAAGTTACTGATTAATTGATTAAGATAGAGATTAAAGAAGGGATCAAGTTTTGCACATTCCTAGCTTAAGTATCAACATTTATTGATTAATTTCTATTAGTTTTAGAGTGACCAAAGCACATATTGATACAAAAGTCAAGCAGGACAAAGCAAATCAATCAAAGCATTCCAGCAAAGACTTTCCAGTCAGAGTTTCCATTATTATTTCATAGAAAATATTGAAAATCCGAATTATTATTGATAATCAAATTGATAATTTCGCATTCGCTGCCCCTTCTGTGGTTTTTATTTGTTTATTTTTGCGCTTTGCTGGCTGAGTAGTTCAGCGGTTGGGCTTGGGCCCTGTGGTGCTGTGGTACCTGATGCCCTGCAACTGGTCAAACCACAATAACTGCAGGTCCAGAGACCTGCCCCAAAACAACAACAACAACAACACCAAAAAAACGGATAAAACCCGAGCAGATAAAGGAAAAGGGGCCATGAGCAAAAACTGCTGTTCCAACTGCTGTCTGAATTTTTGTGTTCGATGCTGCTGGCTACTCTTTTCTGCTTTTTTAATACACTTCTAGAGGGTATTGTAAGTTTGTTAAAAAGTGTAATACTTCCTATTAAAGCTTAGATATATATTCCTGTAGTGGATCGTGTCCCATGTCGATATAATCCCTCCTTCTGTCCGGTAATAAACTTTGTCCCAAAATAAACTTAGTTTCTTGTATTTTCTTGTAACTTTTATATAGTTTGAAAAGCACCCGATCGGGTGACTATATCCCATATTAAGATCTCCTTAATATATCTCATAAAAGCAAGAGTATCTGAATTTGGTCTCCACCCAGAGCTACCTCTGCTTCCTTATTTTTTTATGCTTTTTTTTGCCGGTGGTCCTGCCACTCGTGTCTCGTTTTGTTCTCGACTTCTCGACTCCTTTTTGGACCGCAATGAGTTGTTTTTTGGCCTTCCTCCTCTGTGTTTGTTGTTTTTTTTTTTTAAAGAGATACCAACGTAAATGTATACTTTTTTTTTGTTGCCATTGTTGTGTGTGGTCAGTTTCGGTTGCTCCTTCGGTGGCGACTGGGCTGCTGCTGTTTTGGGGTCCCCGAGTTGATTACTTAATTCTATTGATGACGTTTTGACTGATTGCCTTATGAGCTTTCACTTTTTTGCTCTCCGGTTATTAACTGCCGCTGCTGTTATGAATTATTCATGCAACAACCACAAGGCGCACACTTTGTTGCCGCCTTGCCGCCTTGCCGCCGCTGTTACACTTTTTTGTTGCAAGTCTGCCAATGCTTTCTTGCTTTTTTTTTTTTTTGCCTCTGCTGCCTTGACTGCCTTGGCTGCGTGTCCGCTGCTTTGGGACTTCATCAGGCCTTCCGATCCGATCGGATCCGGACTGATGGTCTTGGTCGGTCTTTGGGTCTCCAATGGGCTTTGCTCTCGTTAAACGTTTCAATTGACATTGCTGATTACACTCGACAGCAGGTATTTTGGAACTAGAGGGGTTAGGAGTCAGAAAATGATGAACTTTTAAGAAAATTAGAGGAGTTCTTGTAGGTTTTATGGATAAGCTTTAAAATAAACAAGCTTTTCTCTAAAAAGAAATGAAGTCAAGGAACTAAAGACCTTCCAGAATTATAAAACAAAAAGGAAATCAAAGCTGGACTCCCAATGCCTTAGAAAATAAACCTTAAGCCAAGTTTAAACCACTTTTTTGATGATTTGTAACCAAAAAATCATAACCATTAAAGGGTTAACCCTTTCCCAGGTCATTTAAACACCTGCTCTTTGTGCCACATTTTTTGCTGGCCAGTGTTTACCGCTAGATGACTTTATTAACGCCACTGGTGGTGGCAACATCATCATCATCGTCGCCATCGTCATCGTCATCTTCAGCTTCAGCTCCATCGTTCGAGTCCAGCTTTTCGAGTTGCAATCAAAGCCGCCGACAAAAGTTCCGCCGCACTCTGCCGGACAGTCGCCGACATGAATGTAAGGCTCATGAGCTGAGCGGGAGTCGAGGAATATGGCATGATTTAGTGTCAGGCAAGGCGAATTCCTTCACACCTGCTAAAGTCTCGCTGTCATGTCAATAATGTCGAAAATGCAACAGTCCCTCGCTCGGTCTGTCTCTTTCTCCTGGGCTGTGGCTATCTCTTTCTTGATTGTATCTCCCCTCTACCCCTCTTCCCCCTCTCACCCCTCTATCACTTGATACTTGATAATGATGTGACAAAACAGCGGTCGAGATTTTTTTGTAGCCCCGCAGGCTCAAAATTGAGGCGCATCTTGAAGGCGAAGAAACTGCAAGAAAAACTTAACAAAAAAAACTTGCCTCAGGAGGAGTTTAACACAAAAAAAAACGAGGGAATTTATAAACAGAAAGAGACAGGGCTATCGGAGTGAGTGAGAGGGGGCAGGTGGCACGTCGTCGTTGGCTGTCATTAACGTGATTTTGTTGCCGTTTCTGTTATGCGTTATTACGCATGCGTAGCGGCTAAAAAAAATGAGGAACAATTAGTTTGCTTTGGAAACGAATCTGAAATACACTTTGAGTTCTATTTTAGAGGTTCTCTGGATTTAGTTCCCCAAAACAGGGGAGTTTTGATGCGTTTTTAGGGTTTATTATGGGGTTATAGTTGACAGATTTCGCTTATTTTTCTTATGATACCTTTCTCTATTATAAGAAGGCTGTGTGGAAAGTTTCAGCTTGAAAGGTAGAAAATTGAATGAGTTACTGGATTGAAAATGAGGTTATATTGATTCCTTAGTCTTATTTTCCATATACTTAAAGGGTTTGAAGATTGCATAAAAAGTTAGAGCTCTCAAAAGCCTTAGCATAGTTTTGGGACATTTTGGGACAAGAATCCTATATAGAACTCTTCAAAAACATACCTCCTTTTCTTCGGGAAATAATAATAAATCACCCCAGTTAGAGTATACAAAAAAAAAGTTAACTAAAAAAGTGAGTTTCAAGACGAGGAGTGGTCTTTGGAAGCTGCGACTACCGCTCCTTGGGAGATATCGCCTGCCAACGTTAAGCTAAAGTGACACTTTGACAGCGATGCGTGATAAACGACCAAATAAAAACAAAATAAATTCAGTAAAAAACGCAGCAAGGCACTTGGGAGAAAATTAG
The DNA here is from genome assembly GCA_035047325.1 of Drosophila vallismaia. NCBI lineage: Eukaryota > Metazoa > Arthropoda > Insecta > Diptera > Drosophilidae > Drosophila > Drosophila vallismaia. The sequence continues at coordinate 9,373,648 of JAWNPU010000001.1, read as the reverse complement.
AAAAGATTTTTTTGGGGTCTACAAGGAGCTTAGGAATCGGGATGATGGTAAAAAAAACATTGGAAACGAATCAAAAGGTGAAAGTGTGGGAAGTTCAAAGGAAGCTTTAAAGGTGAAAGGAAAGTAATGGAAATTTTTTTATAAGCTTTTTGATAAAATATTATTTAATGTTTTCTTTCCACTTCTTTCCATATCTCTAAACCTTCAGCTTGATATAGTTTCTTTTAAAAATTAATCCATGTACCTCTGGCTGTTATTTTGATCCGAAATATCAATTGTTGCCGCACCCGCACTAGATCTTAAGTTATAGCCCCACCGCCTGCCGCCTGCCGCCTGCCGCCACCCCCTGTGCCTGCCCCTGGCTGGCTTCTTTTATTTTTTTTTTGTTTTTTTTTTTTAACATTTTTTTAAGCATTTTTTTTATTTGTAGCCCCTGTGGGCCTGACAAAGCGTCCGCTGGAGTCGCATAAAAATGTTCGATGCAGGCAAATAAAAAACTATAAAAACTTCCCGAACATGGCGAGGGGGTGGGGCTGTTGCAGGGGCAGCTTAAAGCCGCAAGGGGGCAGATAGCGGGGGCAGATAGCGGGGGAAGAGGCAAGGCGAGCACACACAGTGGTCGCGTTTTAAAACGCGAACAAAACGCGTGGGCGCACAATAGAGTTGTTGCTGCCATTTTTGTGTTATTGTTGTTACTGTATTGGCCTTTTTTCTGTTAGCCATGTTGGTGCGGCTGACTTGAGAGTTTGACTGCGCCGCTGGATTTTGACATTTTCTAACACGCGCCTGCCAAGCGGCATAAAAATTGACATATTATAATGTCATGGCGTCCCCGATTTGCGCCACTGCGTCCAACGAACAACATGCCTGCCACAAAAAAACAAAAAATACAAAAAAAAAGGAAACTCTGTTTCGGAAAATCTCTCAATCCGTCAACGGAGGCTGCGTGGGTGGGCGGAAAATGTCGATGGGTGGCAGCATGGGGCTAGGAGGAAGGTAAAGGCAAAGGCGCAGGCGCAGCCACTTTTTTGAGGCACTTTGTGTTTTGTTTTGTTTTGTTTTGACAAAAGTTGTCAAGTCTTAAATATTTTAAAGATTTTTAAGTTTTCATTAAATGAAAATTAAGGAAGTATAATTAATATATTATTATAATAAAAGGTTAAAGGTTTTTGAAGCAAAGAAAGCTGTTCAAACTTTAGTTCTTAGTTAAGTTTTAATTTATTTCTATTTTAAGCATTTAAAAGCTTCAAAATTAGAATTTTATTGTATAAAAAACTAGATCAACCCTCATAAACTTATGATTTTTTATGTAATTTTTTATTTTTTATCATCTGGAAGTCAGAGACAAAACTGTCTCAAAAAATGACACCTCAACCCACAAGTCTCTCAAAAGTCACAGCTCACGCACTTTTTCTGGCCAGTTTTTTCTTCTTTTTTTTTTTTTTTGGCCAAAAGCAAAAAAGATTTTGTTTGTCCTCTAAACAAATTTGTTTGTGGCAGTTGTAGGTTTTTTTTTTTTTAAATAGATTTTTTTTGTAGACCAAGTCGGGACGATGCAAAACCGCAATTGAGTTTCTCAGTTGAGTTTCAGTTGTTGTCTTTATCAGATTGTTGCAATTTTCTGTTGTTGCATGTTGTTGTTCCTGTTTGTTGTTGTTCCTGTTTGTTGTTGTTGTTGAACAGCCCGCACTCTCTAAGCCAAGATCTTTATCAGGCTTTAAGGTTGGCTCTGGCTCTGGCTTTGGCTTTGGCTAACAACAACAACAACAGCAACAAACATGGCAGAAAAAAACATGTAATGAAAATTATGACAAGCCAAAATCCGAATAAGCCGCAAAAGAGAGTGAAAGAGATGGAAATTGAAAAGGAAATTCGTAATGCAACAAAAAAAATAGCGAAAAAAAAAGAAAAATTATAATTCAATGGAAAATTGCGCCCACACACGCCTCACTCACTCGCCAAACAATTGTTGTTGCTTGTTTGTTATCGCGCAAAAAAAAAAAATGGCAAAAAAAAAATATCGAAAAAAATCGGAAAGCGTTGTTGTTCAAAGTTGTCAAAGTTGTTGCTCTCGTTGTTGGCCATTTCTGTGCTGAATTCTTGTCATTTTTGAAGTCACTCCGAGGCCTGGCCAGGTTGATGATGGATTTGGCTAAAAATGCGATTTGATGTTTTGGGTTAATCTTGATTGGAGAGAGGTTTTAGCTGGAAAAAATGTGATAAGCCACTCGAAAGGATTAAAAAATAATGTATTTTTTTATGAATATTTTGGGTAATTCCTTAATAGATCTTTTTGCAATCACGACTTGCAACTGACATTTATCCCCTCGATGTTTCCCTCGAAACATCGATTAATGATCATTACAAATTACACTTGCCATTCGCCTGGCCTGGCCTGGCCTGGTTCTTTGGCTTTCGTGGTAACATAATTACCATGATTTCTAACCGACTTTTAATTGAATTAAATACGAACAAGCGAACGCCGCATAATAATAAATTGCCGTCGATTGACGATCGTTAGCGGGGCCAAAAGCGAAAGTTGCGTTCGCCAAATTGGCCAAGAGATCGCATCAGCCTCAGATCTCTCACTCTGTCTCTCTCTCTTACTCACTCGGTGTTGCTATCATATTGCCATCTCTTTCGGACGCCGGTAGTCCTGTCCTGTTCGCCTGTAAATTAAGATCGTGCGATTAGCGCTGACAGATCCGGCGGCAGATCGGGGGAATCCGGCCGATTCGGATATATCGTTCGATCCGCTGCATCTCCCGGGCCTCTTTCTGGGTAGAGCTTTCTACATTTTTAATGAGCATTTCAGCTCCGCCATCGATCGTGACTGTCTTCCTTTCGCCCTCTCTCTCTCTTTCTATCGCCTCTGTCTATCTGTCTCTTTCCAATGACTGAATTTGAAATTTTCCGCCGTGGGTGGCGGATCGCTCCTCGCTCCTCGATGCTTTTCGGTGATCGGAGAGGAAATTAAAGTTTATTTCGGTTTAGGCTTTAAAATATTTAAAACTATTTAAAAATCGGTAATTTTTTTTTGTTTTATTTTATTTATTTATAATTAATTATTGTATATTTCCTTTTTATTTCAATAACTAACAAAAACCTCTTCTAGGGATTTGGAAAACTTGACTTGAAAACTTGTAAAAAAAGGCAGAATATTAAGCTTTAAAATTTAGTTGGGAATCTAAATCTTTAGTAATATATTAAAAAGAAAACATATATTTCTTAAAGTAAATGTTTCAAATTAGTAACTATATTATAATTATATAATTTAAATCTTTAAAAAATATGTTTATTGAATCTCTAACATATTTTTTCGTTTCCTTCTCTGAATATTTTAAGAATCCTTGCAACTTTTTAGAGTTTCTCTTAAATATTTGTAGGAAATCCTTAGCCAAGTTGTTGTTTTTTTTGGTCAAGGGTATTGCCAGTTTCCTTGTTGGCCTCTTGTTGTTGTTTGTTGTTCGGTGTTGTTGTGGCTTTGTTGTCGGTTTTGTTGTTGGTTTTGTGCGGGTGCGGATACCTTGGCCAGGTCGCATGGTTTTGTTTTTTTGCTTCTTTTTGGCCTTTTTTTTTTTGTTTCTTACCAATCGTTGTCGTAGCCGTTGTTGTTGTTGTTGTTTGTTGCTGTTGTCGTAGCTGTTGTTGTAGCTGTTGTTGTAGCTGTTGTTGTTGTTGTTGTTTGTATTACCAAGATCTCTTTGGACTCCTTTGGGCCCGTCTCCGAATATCTGAATCTGAAAAAAAAAACTGTGAGTGTATGTTGTTAATTTGCGTTTTGTTGCGTTTGTCGTTGTCGTTGTTGTTTTTTTTATGTTTCGTTGTTGTTGTTGCTGTTTTAGTGTTGTTGATGCAGCAGCAGCAGCAGTTGTTGTTGTTGTTGTTGGTTGCTGGCTGGCAAATTGTTACACGCGTTGCCTGCTTTGATGTCTTTATGGGTTTTGAATTTAGTGTTGGCCTGCCCCGCACAATCGTGACTGCAATTCGTCGAGGGGCCACCAGCGGGGAGGGGCACGGGGCCGGGGTGGTGACGGGTTACCAACGGGGAGAGTTCACTGTACACCGCTAGAGAAAAAGGGTTTCCAAATGGAGGAAAAACTAAAGAGTTGTAAGTGTTTTGGTTTCGATGAAAAAATACAAAAAAATATGATTTTTTTGTGAATTTTTTTTTAATAATTTAATAAAGAAAATATATAAATTCCCTTTAAAAACGTAGAACCTATAGAAAACCTTTATATTTTCCTTTAAAATAACAGAGAATCCCTTTGAAGTTTCTGAAAATGGCTTAGAAACAAGAATTTCTGTCCCAAAAATCCCCCTAAAACCCCATATTTTTTTCAAGTGTTTCAAGACCCATCTAGCTAGAGGTCCACCTCCTGCCACAACCCTTCCCCCCCCCGCTGCAGAAGACATAATCAAATGTGGACAAAATTATTGAGCAATTTAGTTTTACTTTATGGAGCAATTGCTTCGTGGAGATGGAGAAGTTGGACTTGGAGAACTTTTTACAGGAGGATCCCTACTCTGGGATCTCCTTGGCTGGGCTGGGGCATCTGGGGATCCGACAAATGTTTTGCCTTTGGTGTTGATGCCCCGAAAAGTCTACTGCATCATCATAATGATCACCAAGACGACCAAGATGATAATGATGATCTTCATTCTGGAAGAGAGACGCGGAAGAGCGGGCTTAGTTTATGTTTATGCGGTAAATGGCATTAATGGATTTATAGATGCACGTTCACGTTCGCGTTCCAGAGGTGCCTCGGCAGAGACTCTTTTCCACCAAAAAAATATTTATTATTTTCGTTTTTTCGCGTTTTTTTACTACTCTGTGAGCTGGGCTTGTTTGCGCTTGATTTTGATTAGGATTTATGGCAGAGAGAGAGCGGGAGCGATAGCCTGTGGGTGGAGAAAAAAGCAGGCAGGCAGGAGGAGTTGCTTTCAGGAAGGATTTTCGGCATCAATCAAATCAATATGGAGCACTAAATGTCAGTGATTGGATGCAAAAAGGATCTGAGATCGAAGAACTGGTTTTTGGCCTTATTTGACATCAAAGAAAACTGGAATTTCCTTTCAAAAACGAGTCTATTCTCTTCCAATCAATCACTCAATCAAGCAACTAAACAAACTACATTTAGTGTCCATCAATCCGTCAATCCAAGCCATCTTCAAAACATAATTAAATCGACTCCTTGGGGTCAATAAAGCTCATTAGCAAAGTTCAATCATCGTGAGTCCTCCAATCAAAATGAATGCATCCATTTATGTCAATCAGGGCTGACCTTTTGGCAAAAACGATTGACGGTCACCCACACGAGCAATTTGATTGATAGTTGCATTGAGCTGGCCAATCCCCCGAAGAGACCATGACAAAGTAGTTTGTCCATTTTCGTTTTTTTTTTTTTATTTTCCCAAGGAAAGGTTCCTTCCTTCTCTCCTTGTCCAGGCCGAGTCCCGTTTTGAAGGTTTCCTTTCTTGGCTTTTGCCATAACCTTTCGGAAGGGTATTGCAAATTATAGGAAAATATTGTATCTAAGAGCTAGAAAGGCGGAAAAGGAAGATATTATAGTATTTTTTATAAAGAAACTATTCATAACCGAGACTTATAGTCCATCTTTTTGGGTTTAAAAAGCTTTAAAAAATATTTGTAGTAAAAACCAAAATATAGAGCATTAAAAAGTTCGTCATTTCTAGACAGTTTTCAGTTTTTTTTAACGTTTTTTTTTTTCTGGCTGATTTTGCCCTTTGGCCAAAAACTGTCGCAACTCATCAATTTTCATTCACCGGCCCCGTGGAGAAGACGCGTCTCGGCAACTATTATTCACGCCTAGGCTGCGGCTCTTTCTTCTGCAAATCTTCCAGCTCCAAGACCAAGTCTTCTAGCAAGACTAGCACTCTGTTCCCCTCTCCGCCTTTTTGCCAATTTGACGTTAAGCCAGAGCAATGAATGCTTTTAGCTGAAAACTGAGTAATTGAGTGACAATTAAGTTATTTCCAGACGAACAAGCCGCGATCTTCGACGGTCCTTGGCCGGTTTTTCGGTCTGGCCTGGTCACTCCTTCTGGCTTTTTCTACTATTTTCTTCGCTTTTTTTTTTTGTCTACATTTTCATTTTATGAAATATTGCCAAGTTCATATCTCAATTATGAGCGCCAAGCGGAACAGTGGTTCGAAAATATTCATAGAATTCCTTTTATTTATGAATTTTTGATGTTTTTCTTTTATTATAAATATAATATTTTTGATGTATTTCGATGAGAAACTACTGAACCAATTGGATTTATATATTTTTTATTATTATTTTTAGGTAGAAAAGGGTTAATATAATATAATAAAAAATTTAAACTTTTGAGAAACCTTTTCTGTACCTTTCAAACATTTCTAAAGCTTATTTCTTTATAAAATAACTTAAATATTAGTTAATAATTTATAAAATATATTTCTTGACGTTTTGTTTTGAATCCACATCCACTGTCCTTCGTCTTGCAGAGCTGCCGCTGCATTTTCTGCCCCTTTTTCAGCGACTTTCTGAGTGAGATTAATCGCGGCTTTGACAGGAACTGCATTTGCTGCTGCATTTCGGTTTTTCTTGCAGCATCAGGGGGCAGCTGGGCTGGGGGTGGGCGTGGCTGGCTGCCTTTGACATTATCACCAAAAGAAGCCGACCGACCATCAGTCAGGCTCTGCTCCTCTCGTCATTATTTTTTTTTCTCACTCCCTGCTCAGTTTCTTTTTTTTTTTTAGTTTAATTTTATTTTTATGGCTTTTAATGTTTCTCGAGTTTTGCGGAGATTCGGTGAACTTTAACACCGCTTATGTCATATTATGTCTTCATTTTTAGACCAGTTTGTGGGCGTGGCGCCTGGGAGTCTCCCCCCCCTCCCGTTCCTGGATGCTTTTGCCATTCTCTTCGCTGATTTATGGCCAAAAGTGCATTTGGCGGCGGCTTGTTTTTGTTTACGTTTACCGCTGACAAAACGCAGTAATTTTTTGTGTTTTTTTTTCCTTGCACTCCGATCCGTTGAAATATTACGCATACGCAGCGTGTGTGGGTGGGTGGTGAGGATGGGGGAGAGGCGCGGGGCAAGTATTATGACAAATTGCACAAGAGCCGCGCGCGAACTTGAGAAAACAAATGCGATAGGAAAACATGAAAAAAGCACAAAAGGTAAAAAAGCACAAAAAAGGAAAAAAAATAAGGGGGGAAAAATAAGAAGAAAAAAAAGAAAGAACAAGAGTGTGCAGTTTACACACTGAGCAACAGACGCCAAGCCGAGATATGAAAGCGTTGCCGCCAACAACAAAAGCGGCAAAACCAACAACTAAAGCGACAAGAAAGTGCAGGAAGCGTTTAGCAAAAGGGCGTGGGTGGAGCGTGGAGCATGGAGCTTGGAGCGAGGGGGTGGTGTTGGTGATTATTAAACAAACAATCCACAACCGATTATAGAAATTCAATTAGGAAATTAAATTTATTCAAATTGAAATAATCTTCTCCTTCATCAATTTTGGGGGAGACCGCTTTTCCCATCACCTTTTGTTCTTTTTCTGTACCTTTCCTTCGACCAGCTGGATGGGGCTGCGGCGGGGGCCTAACGAAGCGTGTGCGTACATGCATTTGGCGCTGCCAACGCGTCCCCCTCACTGGTTGTTGTTGTTTGCTTTTATTGTTGCGATTGTCGCATTACATAAGTCGCATATCGTTTCCGCCAAAGCGCCCACACACACCAGCACAGTGGACTGTGGAAAACAAAGGTTTACAATAAAATATTAAAAGAAATTGAAGGAGCAGAAATGCATTATTAAATTAAGAATTAAATTAAATGAATTTTTTCATTCTGAATAATATACATTTAGTTTTTCCACTGCTCATCTCCACTGAGCCCCACTGTGGCTCCCCTTTTTTATTCTCTCCCCCCAAAAGAGGCAGCAGCAGCAGCGTGTGCACTCTCCATTCGTGTTCTCGTTTTCGTTCGCACTGTGGGCTGTTTTCTGCCCCTTCTCCGCACTTTTCTGCCTCGCTCTCGCGCTGGCTAACCGATCGCATTGCGCATTGCGTTGCGCATCAGAACAACGCTCGACCTTGACAGTGAAAATTCAATGGCTGCGATGGGGCTCTGTCGTTGCCGCTGCCGCAGTCGGCGTTGCCAGCGACGCGTTTGCAATTGACGGGCGCAAAGTTTACATACATTTGAACATCGGGGAGAATGTTTATATATATCGTCTATATAGTACAGTGGATATTGCTAAACATTGGAGAAAATATAATACGGAAAAAAGGTGAATATTTTTTGAATATTTTTCCAAAATACTTCCTTGAAATCTGTTTAGTTTTCTTCCAAAAATCGAGCTTTTTGAGTCCCCACTGTGAACATTATGGGAAATGTCTATAAATTCTGTTCCCTGCATTAGTTTTTGCAATTTGTAGAACTCAAACATTTTGAGTATGTTACCGTCTGACTGGCTGACTGTTTGTTATTTTTATTCATCTATTTTTCCCTTTTATTTTTTTTTCGAATTTGAGTTTTGTTTTTGTTTTTGGTTCTTTTGTTATTGTTTTAAGTGCATTCGCCGCACGACCTTGAACATGGCAAATTTTTTCTCGCAATTGGCAACGTGCGCACATAAAATAAACAAACACACCATCCCATACCTATATATGCAAATTTATATATATTTGTGCATCTCTCGACTCCGATCCATATAGACATCGATATGTAGCATGACGTTCCGATATCTTTTTACAATTGAACGATAAATCAAATTTATATATTGAAAAAAATTGCAATAATTTTCAGTTATTTTTAATATTTAATTTTATCCTAAATTTTAATGATTTCGCCCAAAACTAATCTACTCGGTTCTCTTGTTCTTTCTCGTAAGCCATTTCCTTCTTATCTTCTTCCTGCGTTTCCCTTTGCCTTGTAAATTTTTGCTGCTTTTTCTTCATACGCCCCGTTGTCCGCCTCCCGCCTTGTAATTTGATTTTTTTCCCCCAAAAATTTATTTTCATTCTTTTTGCGCAACTAAGCGAAAAATAGCGTCTTAGAGGCACAAAAAAAAGCCGTGTGTTTGGCAATGAAAACCGTTGGGCATTGGCTCTTAGCAACATTTACGTGCGAGATTCGAATTCGTTTGTTGCTGATTTCGCTAAGAAAATTTCAACAATTTGTGCACTTTCTTTTGTTTGCCAGCAAACAGTTTGAAAGTGCCGGGGGCGGTGGCTGGTGGGGGATGGTTAATCAAGGCGAGAGGTGTACGAGCAGAAAGGGGGGAACGCTGGCAGCAGCTGCCTTGGGTTAAGTTTTCAAGGGCACGCGCATGCACCGGGGAAAAAATTCTAATACTACAAAGCAAAGAATAAAAATATAATTAAAAATAATAATAGTAGAAAGGGTTTCAATATTATAAAAACCGTTTTAAGGAAGAAGAAAATATATTCGAAAAAGGAGGTAGAACACGCGCTCTCCGCACATCTAACGCGATCAGTTACAGTTACACTTTGCCAGTCGCTCACTTACATTTACACCTACAATAAAAAGAATAAAGAAATAACCGAAGGGAAAAAACTTAGTTAAATACAAATTCACGCTCTATCCCCCACTCACTTGCTCTCTTTCGCACGCGTGTGGCCTTGCACTTACGCCGTTGCGTTCCGCTGATGCGGTCGACGCTGACGCCAACGCCAACGCCATCGCCACCGCCTAGCCACCGCCATAGCCATCGCCATCGACATGGCATCGGCATCGGCATCGCCATGCTCTGCACTTCCGCACACACGACAAACGACGAACGTATAGCTGACGAAGCGTGGCAGCAAAGTGCCACCTCTCTCCGCGCTCGCTCTCACACGCTTCTCTCCCAATATCACGTCATCCCCACAGCCCCCACTCACCTTTTGGGGGCTCCATCATCTCGGTAGACTGCGAATGCAAGTGAAAAGTGAAATGCTTGCAAAAAAGAATGTTAGAATCATTGCTGGCAGAAAACGGCTAGAAATGGCTAGATCATTAGAAGATCATTAAATTAAAAAATAGTTTAGGTGCTTAAAAATAAATTTATTTTTTAAAATTAACTTTGGAATTGATAAAAGAATATAAATATTTAGAGAGATCTGTTTATTTCTTTATTCTGCTTATTAAATTAGAATATTGTTAGCTTCCTGGGTGAAATAAAAAAGTGTTGCATACTTTTCAGGGCTAGGACATACTCCAACTGCAGTTGGCCAAAACTTAAAACATAAAACTTATTATTGAAATATAATTAAATGAATGGTGGGGCTTGGCTAAAAAGCCGCTAAAAGCCCCCCAATTCAGAGATTTTTTGTGCATCTCTGGCGAGAACTAGCCAACTGCAGCTGCGTTTGCCGTTTGTCGTCGCCGCTGCTGCCCATCGTCAATTTTATTTTATTTAGTTTGTTGTTGCAGTGCCGAGGGAGTGGACGTGAGTGTGTGCACTTTTTTTTCTGTGTTTTCTGCTCTACCGTTACTCGTTTTCATTTCGCCTGCTGCGGTTTTAGTTGCCATTTTACAACAGCCGCTGTTAGTTACATTAGTTTTGTGTGCGTCGTCGCGTGTTTCTCCACTGCAACTGCAATTGCAACTGCAACTGCAACTGCTGCCACAAGAGTCGCATCAGCATCAGCAGCAGCCGCAGCAGCAGTGACACAGAAAAACGTGGAGCCTTTTTCCGTTTTTCTCCCCGATTTTTTTCCCCGTTTCTTTTTTAATTCGCTTCCTTCCTGGGCGTGCGCGCGTGTTTAAACGCCACCAGGGCGCTGCTTTAGTCGCAATCGCGATCTTTTCAAGGCTGCACGCGTTTTCTGCCGACGCCTGACGCCTGCTGCCTGCTGCGCTGCCGCGTCGTCATCGCGTTGCGTCGTCTGCGCCGCGTCTACGTGTTCAAAGGCAGAAATTCCTTTGCAGTTCGTGCCGTTTGCCTTCATAATTTCCCCCTAATTATAATTATTTTTTGTGAAAAATCATTAAATAAAAACCCTAAACTAACCATTTTTTTTCGGTGATTTGTGGAGGCAAGAAAATGAACGCCATGTTTGAAATGAATGCATAACGCCTGCAGCAAGTTCAAGGAAGGTCAAGGGGCCGCCAAATGCCTCAAAAATAGTCTATCCTGTCTCCCTCCCCCCTAAAAGTGAAAAATATTTAATCCAACGAAAGAGAAAGAGAGACGAATTTCTGCGGCTTTTTCGGTGTTTTCTGTTTAACGGTTGTTGGAGCGGTTTCATATTTTGGTTTCCTCTGCCGCTGCCTGCTGCATAAGCAAACAGGGTGAGTCCTGATCTTTATGGAATATGATAAATGTTTACAAATCGAACTGTAAAAAAATGATCTTTTTTCGGCTCACGTTGCGTATACTTGATATTTGGAGTGAAAAAAAAAATATCAAGTATACGCAGGGTGGACCATTTTGGATACAAAAAAAAAATATATCAAGTATACGCAGGGTGGACCATTTTGGAGTAAATAACGGGAGAATATTATTTTTATATCAAAATATTGAAATTCTTATTTATTTTGTTGCTACTTTCATATTTATTATTTATTTTTTATTAACAATTTTTTATTAATAATTTTTTATTTTCAAAATTTCAAATTTTCTTTTACTTTATTTTATTCTTTTATATATTCTATATTATTTGAAAATATTATTCTTATTTTCTGCTTCTTCTTTGATATCGCAATCGGAATGGTGGCAGACTTTCTGTCGTTTGGCGAAAACCAACAAAAAAAAAAAATACCTTGAACTGTCTCATCGAATTATTCTTGTTCTTGTTCTTGCTCTTGCTCTGTTCCTTTCTTTTTGTTACTGTAATTACTGTTATTGCCGGCTTTGTCTTTATCAGTCGTTTGCTTTCTGTATTATCAGTCTTCGAGCCGTAAAATCGAGCGAAAAAAATCGAAAAGAAAATTAGAAAAGAAACTAAAAATTCCAGAAACTCAATTAGAAACTGGGGTGGGTAGGGCGTGGGGGGGCGGGGAGAATGTTTGAAATTGCAATGCAGGCCACCCCCCAGCCCCGCCTGCGGTTGGTGATAAACGCAGTCGCTCTGCCGCTGCTGCTGCTGCTCTGCGACGTCTCTGTCGAAGTTGGAAGTCTTTTTTTCAGCAGCTGATAAGACGAATTCAAAGTGCGCTCGTGTGGGCGGAGGTGGGGCAGTGTTGGGTATAGAGAGGAGGTGAAAGGACGGTGTAGGTAACGGTCCAAGGGCAGGGCATGCGTGTGTGATAAGCCAGGTGAATGCCGCTATTCCGGCTCTGCTGCTGCTGCTGCTGCTGCTGCTGCGTTTCTCTGTTGCTTCGCGAGACATTTTTATTTGCACATTTTTATAGGGTGGACTTTGTTTTGGAAATATATATTATTTTTTTAGGGTTTTAAATATATATTTTAATCATTTTTTTTACTTTTTATAAGATTCTTTCTTATTCTTCTTATTCTTTTTAGTTTTTGTCTAAATAATATTTTTTATTGCCTGCTTTTAGGCTAAAGATTTGTTATTTTCTTGTTTTTTAAAACCCAGACCTATTTTTTTGCTGATTTTTTGTTGTTTTTTTGTGTTTTTTTTTGCTGCTTAATGCAGCGCAACGAATTGCGGCGAGCGGCAAAAAAGCTTTTCATCAGCCCACAGCCGACAAACAACAACAACGACAGCAACACACCCATAGAAACACCGCAATGTTGCAACAACAACAACAACAACAACAACAGCAACAATGACAGAAAGAACAGAAACAACAACAACAGCAACAGGAGCCTGAAAAACATTTTCCCACGATTTGAGAGACGGCGACGATGACGTTCGTCACCTAGAAAAACGCCCCCACACCCCTTAGGCCGCACCCCCGACCCCCCCAATTTTACACGCCCCTGTCTTTGGGGCAATTCTCCTCAAAATTGCTCATCTAAATGCAGACGCCTTTCAATTCTTCTCCCCAATTCTTCTCCCCCCCATTCTTCTTCTCGCGGGCATCATTTTCCGTACAATCTCTTTTTTTTTTCATTTGTTGAGGAAAACGCGCGGGGAAAACGCGCGAGGAAAACGCGGGGAAAACGCGGGGAAAACGCGGTGGAAATCGCGTATTGATTCACATTTCCTTTCTTGTTATGCAAAATTATGGCAAGGAGCTGGGAAGGGCGATTAAAAATAACCTAAAAAATGGATTTAATGCTGGGAAAGGAATAAAAAATGAAGGGAATAAAAAAAATAAAGGTAATAGTTTGAAGGAAGTTTGGATTTATCGACTTTATCGTCTACTTTGTGTTTCGATAACATCGATTATTGTCGATTATTTTCGATTAATTTACCGGAGTAAACATTTTCCAAAGAAATGAAGGGATTTAAGGGTTTTCTTCAACTTTCAATGCTTTAATGTGAACTTTGTGCTTCGATAACAGTGAATAATTTCGATAAATTCTGATTATTTTCGATTAATTTCGTAGAGTAATCATTTTCCCATAGGCACTCACCCCCTTTTTCCCTGCCGTCTTGCTGCTGCTGCGGTGGTTCGCGTTCATTCGTCATTCGCTGAGGGGCTGAGTAGTGGGTAGATGGGTGGATGGGTGGATGGGTGTGGGAAAGTAGGCGGAGCCACTAACAAAAAAAAAAAAAAAAAAACAAAAAAAAAAAACAAAAAAGAATGAAATAAAAAAAAAAACTACAATCGCGTGTTTGTTTGCGAGGAACCCCCCTGCGCTTCCATGGGTCGCTGTGTTTTAGTTGTAATTGCATTTCTTTGTTGTTTTAGTTGTTGTTGTAGTTAATGTTGTTGTTGTTAATGTTGTTGTAGTTAATGTTGTTGTTGTTGTTACCTTTTGCCATGCGACACGCGCTTTAAATTGAATTGGATCATATCTGGCCGCCTAACCCGGCCTGTCCCTCCCATTCGACGCTGTGTTTTTTTTTTTTCTGAATTACAAGCCACGCCCCGCCTTTCTCTCTTATTTTTGCTCGCCATCAACGCCCCCGTCGCAGGCCAGCCTGGTCACACTTTTCAAGCCGCAACACACAAAAAAGTGACAGGAAAAATTCATTTTTTCTCAGCCCGCTTTCTGGCCCTGAAATGTCCATTAGTTTCGTTTTTTTTTTTCTTCAGCCACAATCGAGCGCTGACAAGGGAAAATACACTAACTTATTGGAAATTATGAGTAGAAAATAACGCGTTTTTTTTAACAAGAAATTAAATAAAATAAAGGAGAAAAAAATAGACTTAAAAATTCTAGCCTAAAATTGACTGAAAATTGCTTTTAAAAAGTCTTTAAGTTTCTTTTTCTTTTTTTTAAATTAATATTAAAATGTAATATTATATCTTTTATAATTTAGGGATATTTATCGGACATTTTTAAGCCATTTTTAAGCAATTTTTAAACTATTTTTAAGTCATTTTTTAGCCATTTTTAAGCCATTTAGTAAGAAATAGTTCAATTTTTTCATCTAAATCGGGAGAAAAAAGGAACTAAAAAATAGAAGCCTAAAAAAAGGAATAAAAATGCAGTAAAAAATATTAAAAGGTTATATTTTAGACATTTTGTGGGATATTTTAAGCCATTTAAGGGGAAGAAATAATAGGATTTTTTCAATAATTTCAACAAAATCGGGAAAAAAAGCAAGACTTCAAAAATTTTAGTCTAAAAAAGGATGAAAAATGGGAGAAAAAAACAAGAATGCAAAAAAAAGTTTAAAAAGTTATAGATTTTTCTATTATTTTTTATTTAATATTAATTTCTTAATATCTCTTAAAAATCAGAGCATTTTAGAGCATTTTTAGAGCATTTTTAGATAATTTTTTAGAGCATTTTTAGAGCCTTATTCGAAGAATATTTTCGCATATTTTTGATTAGCAATTCTCAAGGGCAATTCCCGCTGCCACAAATCGTTGCAAAAGTTGCACTTCTAGAACTTGTTTTGGCTCTGACTCTGATTCTGTTACTTTTTTGCCGTCTTGTCATTATGAATGAATGAGTTTTAATCAATTTGGCAGCGAAAAAGCGAAAAAAGCGAAAAATCGGAAAAAAAAACGATCGCTGACTGAGTTGCAAGTGTTTTGCACTTGACTCGCGCTACGCGATCTGGAATCGATTGGCATTCCGATTCCGATTCCGATGCCTCGATTTCGATTACAATTCCGTAATTCTGGATTGAATTGCCGCTTAATTGCAGAGCAGGTTCGCCGCAAGACCATTTTCTTGCCCCAAATGATGGTCAAGATCGCGCTGTTGCCTGTTCCCTGTTGCCTTTGTAATAGCTGTCGGCCTTTGTCGGAGCTCTCGCTGTGATTGATTGTCTATTAAGAAAAGTTGCCATTTTCGTTCAGTTCTTTTTTTTTGCCTGAAATTAATTCTTCCTTTTTTTTCTTCTTTTATTTCTTCTCATTGCAGGTGAGTTCTTGCCTTGAAAGAAATCTCCAGAAATGTGATATCCTTTTCGTTTTGGAACAATCGTACAATCGTAAGCTTTATTCACGTTTCATTAAAATTCAAAAAGAGTTTCAAAATATTTCTAAAACAAAGTAAGGTTTGTCTTGTCCAATTATGGAAAAAAATCCCCACTTTTTGGCTAATTAATTCCAAGGAGGATCTGCCTAAAAAGCCGAAAATTCTCTTTTATTGCCTTTAAGGGTTTATTTTTTGTCTTTTTTCGTTTTTTTTTGTTTCTTTTTTTTTCTTTTTTGTTTATTTTTGTTTCTTTTTTGTTTCTTTTTTGTTTCTTTTTGTTAATTTTTGTTTTATTTTTTTCGTTTATTTTTGTTTCTTTTTGTTAATTTTTGTTTTTTTTTTTGCTTAGTTTTGTTTTTTTTTTCGTTTTTTTTCACATATTTTTGTTTAGATTTTGTTTATTTTTATTTCATTTTTAATTTCGTTTTATTTTCTGTTTCTTTTCGTTTTTTTTAGTTTATTTTTGTTTTTTGTTTGTTTCTTTTTATTGATTTTCATTTTGTTTTTGTTTCTTTTCGATTATTTTCATGTATTTTTCTTTTTTTTTGCTTATTTTTATTTATTTTCGTTTTTTTTTTTGTTTATTTTTATTTTTTCCTTTTTTTCCATTTTTTTTCTTGAATTTTTCGAAGCCAGCTGCAGGTTCTTTTTGGAAATTCGCACGTGCCACAAATAAATTTCATCTTAAAAGCGAAACAGAGGGCATGGCAGGTTCCCCAGGATGTTACCTGGTCGCTTTTTGGCTAATTTTGATGGCTTAAAGGGAAACAGCCCCTTGGCAGCTGTTTGTTTCGTTTTGTTGACCCAAATTCTTCGCAACTGAAGATTTCTATCAGAAAGAAATTTCCTTCAAAAAGTAAATTAAAAAAAAAAGAAAAGAAGAGGCACCCTTGGCAACCCTTTTTCGGTTTCTAGAGAAAGTCCTGTGGCGCGTGACTCGCCGGAAGGAGGGACCGACCATCTGTTGATATTAACTGTTAATAAAGGACCGTTAGGGTTCTAGTGAAAGTTTCTTCTTTTTATCAGAAAATACCGCTAGATTGCAAGAGAAAGTTCTATTAGGGGTTGCTTTTTAGGTTAATGATGTCCTTGCTGTCTTCGATTAATGATCTTTCTTCTGCAAGAATTACCGTTAAGTCTCTGCCTGTTTCCGTTTCATTCCATTATCCATTTCGTTCCGCTTCAAACCGTTCCCCAAAAGACAACGAAAAAGCAAACCAAAAAAAATAAAAAATACCAAAAAAAAAGTAACTCAAATACCAAATCGCATTTCCAATGGTTTTTCCGCATGTTAAAAGCATTAATCAATCATCCATAGCTGGATATATGTTCCTGGCTTGATCTGGGGCGTTATCTCGCCTAATGAAGCATAATCTGTTACTTTTTCGTCGATCCTCCAAACCTCCGATCCTCCGATCTGAGCAAGGAGCTGGAAGGACGATTCATCTTTTAATTACCGCGTTGAAAGGCAGCATTTTTCTCTCGATTGCCGATCGATGTTGCACGTTGCACCTTGTGGCCTGGTTAACCCACGCAGGCCACTCGGTGCTCGGTGTGTGTGTTGCAAGTTGCAAGAGCTGCAAGCTTTTGCACTAAAATAAATCTGCAACGATTTGTTTGTTTGCACAAGCTGACCACGCCTCCCCTGTCTCTTCTGTCCGGGAAGATCCCAGCCCAGATTCTTCCGCCTCTCTCTCTAGAGAGACTCCCCGTTAACTGCCTGCCTGC
The DNA here is from genome assembly GCA_035047325.1 of Drosophila vallismaia. NCBI lineage: Eukaryota > Metazoa > Arthropoda > Insecta > Diptera > Drosophilidae > Drosophila > Drosophila vallismaia. The sequence continues at coordinate 9,356,470 of JAWNPU010000001.1, read as the reverse complement.
GGGGCCTACACGCAAGAAATGTAACAGTCCGAAAGCCGCGACTTGGACTGCTGGACTGCTGGACTGCTGGACTGCTGGACTGGGTGTTATTTATCATAAAAAATTGCCCAGATTTGTTCAGCGACGGGCAAAGACATGAAGCTCATTTGTTAGAGAAACGGAGCGGCTTTCTCTTGGCTTAGAGTCGGGAAGAGTAGGGTATTCTTCTATTCGTTTAAATAATCATTTTTATTCTCTCAAAATATAGAGTTAGAAGATTATACAGACTATATCCTCGGAGTGCTTGATCAGGTTGAGATTCTTGTTGATCTTCCTGTTGAGCTTCTCCAGGAGTTTCTTGAAAACGAACTTGGTTAGGGTATGCCCGTTCTCTGGATGACCTTTTCTGGCACTGCCTCCGCTTCCTGCCTCCTTCTTTCCGCGCTTCTTTTGGCCCATCATTGCGATCACTTGACAACCCTTTTTGGACTGCTTACTTGAGAGTACAATCTGTCAAATATTTTGATCAATATTTGCTGAATGATGTTGGAAGATTCTCTCTGCGTTGATTCTTCTTACTGTGTTCTGTGAGGAGCTGCTGGATTGCTGGATTGCTGGATCCCTTCTGGTGGAGAGACCGACACAAACTGTACTGCCCACTTCTGGATCGAACTCCCTTCTGTTTGCAGAGTCCTCAAGGCCGGGGGAGAAGTCGCTTGGCGCTTGGTACGACGCTTTGCCATTAAATAAATAAACTCTAGGAAGCATAGGGCTTGGGATCGGCGGAGAATAAACAAATCTTTCTGCTACTTCTCCGTTTCACAAAGGGGAACTTTTTTTTTTTTTGCGGAACTTTCTGTGGAAAATTCTTTGTTATTTTTTGTGGTTTCGTTTCTAATCGGAAAGCTTGGCTTCGAATGGAAGTTTTCGCCTGCTGGGTGGGAGCTTGAATTAAATACAGTCTGGGATGCATTTTTAATACCGGAACTAGTTGTGTGACCTTGCTAGTAGGTTTTTTGGGGAATATTTAAGGGAAATTTCAACTAGATTTGAGTTTTTTTTTTATATAATTTTAGTGAAAGTTTTTAGACTATTTTCCGAGTATTTTTTGAGGATTTTTTGGGGATTTTTCCAGCATTTTTCAAGCATTTTTCGACGATTTTCTTAAACATTTTTCGAGTATATTTTGGGAATTTTTTTCGATTATTTTTCCAGCATTTTTCGAGCATTTTTGAAGTATTCTACGAGTATTTTTCGGGCATTTTTCGAGCATTAATCGAGCATTAATCGAGTATTTTCGAGTATAATCGAGTATATCGAGTATTTTTCTTAAAAATTTTTTGAGTATGTTTTCAGCATTTTTCGAATATTTTTAAAGTATTTTTTCGAGAATTTTTAGACAATTTTTCGGGCATTTTTCGAGTATTTTTCAAACCTTTTTGCGAGCATTTTTGGAGTATTTTTTGTTAACATTTTTCGAGAATTTTTCAAGAATTTTTCAAGCATATTTTGAGGATGTTTTTTCAGTATTTTTCGAGTATTTTTTAAGCATTTTTGTGAGAATTTTTCCAGCATTTTTCGATCATTTTTCTAGTATTTTTCGAGCATTTTTCTAGTATTTTTCGAGTATTTTTCTAGTATTTTTTTCTCCTTGCCTGCCTTTTGCCTTGATTCTTGTCAACAATTTTGTTCTTTTCCAGTACTCGGTATTTATTATACAGTATTCAGTATTTTTTAGTCAGTATTCTTTGGTCAGTATTCCGTTTTCAGTATTCCGTATTCAGTATTTATTATTCAGTATTAAGTAGACAGTTTTCAGTATTCTCTTTTTAGTATTTTGGGAAACTGCTTTCAATTGTTTGTTGCCTTTTGATCATCGTGCAGCATCATTCTTGCAACGTTTTGTGTGCTTTTGATTTTCTTTTTTATTTATTCTGTTTTATTTTTTGTTTTATTTTCGTTTTATTTTCGTTTTCTTCTTGTTTTATTTTTGTTTTATTTTTGTTTTATTTATTTTTCTTTTTGTTTATTTTGCACTCAAAAAGAAAGAGAAACAAAAACGATTTTATTTCAAGGTTGCACGCGCGGGATTCATTTTTTTTTTATTTTAAAATCTCTTCAAAGATTTCAACATTGCCTTTGGGGTCTTTTTTCTCTTCCGCTTTTTGTTTCGCATCCCTTTTGGTTTGCTTTTTTGGCCCACAGACCCAGTTTTTTTAGGCCCAAAACGGGTTGCTCCTCTGCTCCGGTCCTTGCCCCTTTTTTATGCGTTTTTTTCGTGTTTTTTTTTGTTTTTTTTTTGGTATTTTTTTCGAGCACCTGTTGCCCTTTTTTGGTTGGGAATCGATTTATCGCTGTTTAACCCAGGATCGTGCCACGCCCCCTCCTGCCATGGACGTTTTTTTTTGTGAATTATGATATTACTAGGAAGCTGCCGCTGTTGCAAGGTTGCAAGGTTGCAAGGTTGGGAGTCACGTGCTCTTTTGATTTCCAGCCGGCAGCCAGCAGCCGGCAGCCAGCAGGTGGATCGGATATCCACGAATATATTTATTTATCGGTTGAGATTTTTGTGTTTCGAATGGTTGCAAGTTGTTTAGAGGCATGTGGCAAGCAGAAAAATGGGTTCAAGCGGCATTCCTAGCGGGGAATAGTTGAAGAACAGACAAAGCTGTAGCGCGATCATGCAACTAATTGCATTTCCATCGTGCAACACACAGCTGCTACTTGCCACAGCAATTGATAAGAATAACATAAATAGTGGCAGTGGCAGGGGCAGCAGCAACGTTGCAACATCATCAGAGAAGTATTTCAAGTGCAACAGCAGCAGCAGCAGCAACAACAATGACTGCCACAAAAAAGTGCCTCGAAATGCCAGAGAAACCCACGCATGCACTGAGAGAAACGAAATCAAACGGTTCCCTTTTGCTAACGATGCTAACGACGCGTGTCTGCCACATGTTGCAGCTTGTTGTCGTCGTTGGTGTCATTAGTCAAAGAAACCAAGTCGGTGGCAATCAGGAGGCCAGGCCAGGCCAGTTGCTGCCGCAGAGGCTGCTGTGTTGTCGTTGACACAATCAGTGGCAACAATGGGCTCGAGTCTGGTCATGATTCATGCTGCAACACCCACACCCACACATACACACACACCCTCTGCCACAACACACACGCTAATTGTGTGTGAAAGCAGCAAAAGCGGCAACAGGAAAGCGGCAACAGGAGCTGCTACACCCACGAGATCGAAACGAAATGAAAAGCCAAGGAAAAAGGAGAAAAGCTTTTGGCATATTTAGCATTCGCAGGCAAAAGCAACGACAACGCAATCATAACCATAAAAAGTCGAGAAAAACTCTTAAAAAACGTCTTGAAAAGCCTCGAAAAGTCGAAAAGTCTCTCGTTTTGAATGAGAAAAGCGCCAAACCGATTTTGGGCAACGCGAGACGCAAGGCAGCCAGCCGTAAAAGGAGCTTGTAAGTGCTACTGTCTGCTACACTACAAAGCCGCAAGAAAAAACCTCCCGCAATGGTAAAACGGTAAAAATACCGCATAATTTACGCAAAAATAGCAAACTGTACAAAAACAAAAAAAAAATGCTGAAAAAATGCGCTGCTTTTCACTTTTTTGCAGAAATGGCCATGCAAATTACAAGACACATTAGCTCTGCGGTGGCAATCCTACGCCTAACCCCAAAAATGGGATCAACAGACAAAAAAAAACAAGAAAAATCAAGAAAAAACAAAGAAAAGACAAGAAAATACAAGAAAAATCAAGAAAAATCAAAGAAAAAACAAAGAAAAAACAAGAAAAGACAAGAAAATACAAGAAAAATCAAGAAAAATCAAGGAAAAAGCAAGAAAAGACAAGAAAATACTAGAAAAGACAAGAAAAAACAAGAAAATCAAGAAAATACAAGAAAAAACAAGAAAAAGCAAAAAGAAAAACAAAAAAAAACAAAAAAAAAAGCAAGAAAAAACCAAAAACAAAAAAGTAGCGACAAAAAAAAACAAGAATAAACATGAAAAAAACAAGAAAAAATATTTAAAAAAAAACAAGAAAAAACAAAAAAAAAAAACAAACAAAAAAATTAGAGCCTAAAAAAAGGAAACAAACAATGTGTTTTACAGAAGCTGCCAGAGTTGTCACCTCCTTAAGAAGTGATTAAAAAGAGCAATGGTCACACTATATAACGAAAAACTAAGCAGAGTGTGACCTTGCAGTAAAAGCAAAAGAGGAAAACTTTAAGGGAATACGATTAAAAAGATTTGGAATTATGGATATGGATTAAGAAAGCTTCTAATTAAGGCTTAGTAACCCGGAGACAACCCAGAGACAACCCGGAGACAACCCGGAGACAACGCTGACAACCCTGGCAAGCCAAATCCAAAGCCAAAGCCTTTTTGTAGCCTCTGGAATGCTCAGTTAACCGTAAACAGTGCGCGCCATTTCGGCATTGATTGCTGACCAACGAAGACCAAACAAACATACATGAATACTAAAAAATAAAAAATACAAAAAAAGGAATAAAAAATAAAAGAAATAAGAGAAGGAGCCAAAAAAAAAAAAAGGCATCTCATGCGAGGCAGTGGAGCGTGAATAACATTTGGTAATCATGCCACAAACACGAAAATGCATTAACCAAAATTGTGATCATAAATTTTCAATCGACACGCGGCGGGTGCTGTTCGTCGCCACCCCCTCCCCCCCTGCACTCACCACTCCCTGCCACTCCACCCAGCCCCCTTTGTGGCATCCACACCGACCCTGCCCCCACGATGAATGAGTCTCAAATGGACCAAACGGCAGACTCGTTCGCTGTTTGGACTTTTGGATGTTGCAGCTGCGCGCATTCTTGGCCAGAGAAAGTTTTTGTTGTTGTTGTTGTTGTTGTTGTTGTTGCACAAGTGGCAAGTAGCAGTTGCAGTTGCAACTTTGGGTCAGTTAAATGGCAAAGGCAAGCTGCAAGCTGCAAGCTGCGTGGGTTTCTGCCACAAAAGATGAGGAAGAAATATTTTCCTTTTTTGGAAAAGGTTAAAAGAGAGAGAGAGAGAGAGAGGAAGAGAGAGAGAGGAAGAGAGAGAGAGGAAGAGAGAGGGAGGAAAAAGGACAATCAATCTAGTCCTGGCTCCTTGTTTTTTAGCTTTTTTTTTTAGCTTTTTTTGGGATCCTTTTTTCGAGTGGCTTTTGCGGCATGTGGCAGGCTTTCGTTGTTGTTGTTGTTGTTGTTGTTGTTTGTACAACGCCTTGAATGCGGCTTCTGTTGTGGGTTGTCGGATGCTGCTTGTTGCTTGTCTGTTGTCGTTAGCCTGTTGCATGCCCCATCGGTGGCTGGTGCCCCTGCCACAGCTCTTGTTTCAGTATCAACGCATTCCTTTTCGAAACTCACTCGCACATGCGATAAAAATTTATTGAGCCTCGCTTCCAGTTGCTGCCTCTGCGTTGCTGCCACTTGTTGGTGGCAAGGTGTTGTGGCAGTTGTGGCTGTTGTGGCCGTTTGTGGCGTCTCTCGAAATCAATTGGGTTTAACTGCTTTTAATTTAGTTGGAATTTGTGCGGCTTTAATGGATTTATGTCGGCTTATGTTGCCCCTGAAGCAGGTGGCACAGAGGCAGGGTGGCACAGAGGTGCAACAGGGTGGCACGATGGCAGGGGCACGGTGGCAGTGCCTCGCAAATATTAAAATTTATCATGTGCTAAAAACTTATCAATTAAATATTTGCATAACATTGTCCCCGGCATTATGATGTTGCACGGTGGCACGGTGGCATGGTGGCATGGTGGCTGGGTTGCTGCAACATCAATCACAATCGATGTCGCGGTTGCAACTTGGACATGCCTTGCCATGTTATTAACTAATTACAGGCGACTAATCTAAAACGCCGCCATGCAACAGGTGCCCATGCATCATCTTGTAGCAAGTAGCATCTTGCAACAGGATACAAGACAGCAGCTGCCTAATGAAAAGTGACATCTTGGCCACGACCAGGCCCAAACTGTCAACGTCTCCTTGTCTCCTTTGTGCGTCTCTCTTTTGCCACGCCACCATGTTGCATGCCCCCGCCATGCTGCCTGCTGCCTGCCTCGTTTGCATGTCTTGTCATTCGTCATTCTCCTGTGGCTGCCACTCGGATGCATGCAGCATGTTGCCAGCAGCTAGAAGATGTCGCATTGAAGGGGGGGAGGGCCACCCGCCTGGACACATGTTGCACTTGCACCCGGGTTGCACGTAGCACGTTGCAGGTTGTGCTAATTGTGTGGCAATAAAAAGGGGGGCGAGGGGGTATTTTTTTTTAAAGAAATTTTCAAATGTTGCAAATGTTGAAAATGTTGCAAGTTGAAATTTCAGAAATTTTCTTGTTTTTTTTTTTTTTTTTATTGCCGGAAGCAGATTCCGTGTTAATTATGATGTTGTTGTTGTTTGTTGTTGTTGTTATTGTTGCGTTGACATGCGTTGCTAAACGTGCCGCCTGTTGTGGCACCAACTTGATTTCCTTTCCTTTCCCTCAAGGAAGGAGCAGCAGCAGCAGCAGCAGCAGCAGCAGCAAAAAAACAAGCAACAGAGACAGACGGAGAACTACTTGCGGCTTGTGGCATGGCCAGTTCTTGTTGTTGCTGCCCCTTGTTGTTGCCCCTTGTTCTTGCCTCTTGGTAGATTATGAAAATTAGATATACAAATCAGCAAAACGAACGGATGCTGTACGAGCTGCCTCATGGGGCATCAACATTTGATGCGAACAAGATCAAACGAGGCAGATCGAGATGCGAGGATCAGGAGAGTCCTCGAAGCGATCCTTTAAATACACTAACTCTGAGATTCTTTAAGATTCTTTACCATTTTGAGATACTTTTTTCTCAAAGATTCTCAACGAAAAAAAAAAAGATACTTTTTTAGGGAAAGAAAAAATGTTGAAAAAAAAAATGATTAAAAAAAAAAGGAAGAGTAGGAAGAGATTTTGTGTTTTTCTTTTGGAATCTTTGGCTTGCGGCACAGCAACAGCACAACATGCAACATGTTGCTGCGGGTCAGGGTCGAGCCTTGTTGCAGCTTCTAGCTTTTTTTGGTTTTTTTTTTTGCAAAACCAATCAAATGGCACTCGAGATCTGAAGAGAAACAGAAAGAGGCTCTCGCGGAAATTGCTTGAAACGGAAATGTGTAGCTCCTGATGTTGCAAGTTGCTGTTGCAGCGGCAAGTTGCCAATTTCATGTCATTTGTTGACAACGCACAACGGATATTGTTTAGTATTTTTTGCATAAAGTCGCTTTTCCCCGACTCATTTTTCTTGCCACGTTTTTTGTAGGTTAGAAGGAAGTTGCCGCTTGGCTGCTGCCACACTCTCCACTTTGCCTTAATTATAGTCTTTTGGCCTTGTGTGGCAAGAGCCAGGCGCCGCCATAGCCAAAGGCAACAAAAAAAAAAACGCAAAAAACGCAAAAAAAAAAACGGAAAAAACGGAAAAAAACGCAAAAAAACGAAAAAATGAAAAAAAAATGAAAAAAAAAAATCCAAAAAAAAATCAAAGAAAAAAAAGTATTAATACAGAAAAAAAGACCACGCCCCCTCCACACACTATTTGCTTTAGCCTGCGGTTGCATTTCTGCTTCTTTTCAAGGGGGCGGGGCATGCGGCATGCCGCAAGTTGAGAGTACAATTTCGGGGGCGTGGCCAGAAAAGCAAAACTAAAAAAAACTTGATTAAAAAATACTGCAAAGAGGGTTTTCGTATTGTTTTTGGTATTTTAATTTTAGTATTTTTTTTTAGTATATTTTGGGTATTTTTTTTTTTTTGGTATTTTTAGCTCTCCACTTAACACTCTAGAAACCAGAAGTGGCAAGTGGGTGGAGCAGATGGGTCCGGTTTTAATATGCACTTACCTGTCAGATCATTAAAGTAAAAATTGATTTTCTAACTTGCAACGATTTTTGCATTAACAATTAGGTGCCCCAAGATGTGGCACTATCCCCTCTGCTACCCTCTCTTTGTGTTATTAATTAACAATGCCACACCAGGCAGCCCCATTTAAGACATTAATTGCCCCAACCGGTTCACTTTATGGGCTCTGATGGAAAAAAAGAATATAGACTCGAGACTAGAGACTCTCGACTCTCGATTCTCGACTCTCGACTATAACTCGGGGGACGACGCCTCAATCAATCTAGCAAATTGTCGCCCCTCGACTCGATTTTCTCTCAACTACTGATCGGTGCGATCTTGGCAATATCGAACACCAATGGAATAGAGTTGGAGCTGGGAATGGGGCAGGGACTCGGAATGAGGCAGGGACTGGTACCTCATCTAGATCTCCGATAGGCTTCATATATATTGCCTATATCGCCTCTAATTATGACAACTACGCAGCTGTGCGTGCTCACCTTGTTTTCTAATTAGACGCAGAGATTCCCAATCGCCGATAAAGACGTCCCCCGCCCCCCATCATCTCCTCATCTTAAGAGTCATCGTCATCGTCATCGTCATCGACAGAGTCATCGACAGCCTTTGCAAATTGTCAATCAGTTGGGTAATTTCTGAGGGGTTTTTTATAGGGTATTCTATAGGGTATTGTATACCTGATTGGGATTCAGAGTTAAGAGATTTTGGTGTAAAAAATCGGCAAAAACTAGACAAAAAATCATCGATAAAATCGATAAATACATGTAGAGGAAGGATTCCTTCATTTGATGGGAAACATTATCCAAAAATATCATCTTTTTTTAGATAAAACTTAGGGTTAGAGTATAAGGGTAAGAAAAAGGAAAAAAATTATCGATAAATGCGATAAATTCGATTAATAGGGAAGATTTCGTCCATTTCATGAGAAATATTACCCAAAAATATCACATTTTAGGATGAAACCGAGGCTTTGGGTTAAAGCTACACAGTTTAGGATCAAAATTAGACTAAAAAGAATCGATAAATTCGATAAATTCGATAAATTTGTTAAAAAAGAAAGATATTGTCCATTTAATAAGAAATACAAAACAAAAAGACGAGAAGATCGATAAATACATGTTTGGGAAGAAAAATATCACATTTTCGGATAAAAACTAGTCAAAAAAAACAATCGATAAGTTCGATAAATTCGATAAAAATCATGTATAGGAAGCAAAGTATCAGATTTTTAGGATAAAAACCTTGGAAAAAGGATCAATAAGTCCGATAGGGAAGAAATTATCACATTTTTGGCTACAAATTAGGGAAAAGTATCAAAAGAATAATCGATAACTTCGATAAATTTGATAAATTACATTTTTCGATAAAAACTTGAGAATACTTTCTCTTGAGGACTAAGACTAGGCTAGAGGGGGCCTTGCTGCGTGGCACACCCACTGCTGCTGCCGCGGCCGCTGCCGCTACCGCCCGCCACGCCCCCAAATGGCAATCGCCTCTCGAAAACAGCCGCGCAACACGCCCACTGCAAACGCTCGCCGAGCTTTAATGCGTTTTCATTTAACACAAGACTTGGTCTGGCTTGTTAGCTTTAAGAGTGTGTGTGTGTGTAAGAGTGTGTGTGTGTGTAAGAGTGTGTGTGTGTGTGTGTGTGTGTGTGCCTTAGTGTGTGTGCCTGAACACCTCCCACTTGGCAATCTAAAATAGAGTTTTTTTTTTTTGTGGCAACAACCTGGACTTGGATTCCAGCTTCTTGGCTACCGATTTGCCTTCAAAAGCTCTTTTCTCTTCACTTACCAGATGCTCTACAAAAGAATAAGGTTAAGATTTTATAAAAAAATTAATGGAAATTTAAGGAAATATTTAAGAAAACATTAACCTTTAATTTGGTATTAATTTAGAGCTTAAAAAAAAATACCAAAAAGAAACCTATTCTCCCTCTTTTCTTTTAAAAACTTCTTAAAGTTTAAATATTTCCTGAAAATCTTCTAAATTTTCTTCTAAATCTTTTAAATATTCTTTATATTCTTCTAAAAAATCATCACTAAAACTTAGAGTATTTCAAAATTCGTTTAGAAAGATTTTTCTTGGCCTTTTCCGTGGCTCATTTTTTTTCGCACATTTTTCGCTGGCTTTTGGCGCTTTTTCGCTTTTTCGCTTCCGCATGCCTGACTCGCTACCATTTATATATATATTTGGGTTTAATATATATAATATCTAGTCAGTATGTTGCACACACATGTGGCATATGTATATCAATATTTTTTGAGCTCGTTTGGCTGCTGCTGCTGCTGCCACATCGCTGCTGCCACATTAATAACGCATCCCACCCTCTAATTGCGTTTTCCTGCTCGCCTTTAATCGAATTTTCTCTCTTCGATCCGATCGGATCCTTGGGGAAGGATGGGAATGATGTGCAATTTCGATTACTTTTAGGTATACCTATTTTTTTTATAGATTATATATATATATATATATATATAGAAAAAAAATAATGTATCTAGAGAGTAGAGAGTTGGAGATGGAGTTGGAGTCGTCTAGAAAGTGCTTCCGCATTTGGGTTTGGGTTTGGGTTTCCAGAGGAGTTATGTGCTTAGATTAGCGGGTGTGTGCTAATGCCTCGAAAGCCTCGTAAGCCTCGAAAGCCTCTGTCTGGTGTCGGCCTATCGAAGGTGGCCTAATGAAAGCCATAACTTGTGGCTTTTCCGGGTCACAAGAAAGGTGTTGCTCTCAAATCTCTAATCTTACTAAAAATAAGCAATCTTTTTTTAAATAAAACTCTAAAAATAATTCTCTAATTTCCTTTCTCTTTACAGGTGAGTTTTTTTTAACTTCAATTAGCAAGAAATTTGAGATTATTCGGTGGCAAGAGCGAGTGGCAAGAGCGAGTAGCAGTAGCTGAGTTGCAGGTAAAACAATTTCAAACAAATGCCTTAAACAGCAAGTGCCCCAAAATGCTCCGCGTATGTCTTCTGAATGTGGCCATAATTGGGGGCTATGGGGATGTTGGCCAAAAAGCTGATTTGGCTAAAGGCTGTCACATTTTCAGGCAAAAAGCAGCCACAAGCAGCCACAAGCGGCAACAAGCAGCAGCAACAAACCGAAAGAGAAATGACCACAAAATGCAAACATAAATCAACACAATGGCCGAAAATGCTTCTTTTTTTTCAGCGCCGCCAAAAGGTGTGGATACCAAAAAAAAAAACAAAAAAATACCAGAAAAAAAAGCACAAGCACAAGCATATGGAAAATGCAAATTTTTTCGCATGGGAAAAACAAGCCGCGGGGGATGACAATTTGCAGTTGGTTTTGCATTCGCAGTCTGCCGGTGACTCAAAAACAGTTGCAACGTTTTGATCGCTGTTGTTGTTGTTGTTGGTGGAATTAATAAACTTGCAACTGGCGGTGGCTTTTGTAAAAATGCCGCCAAATGCTTAGGTTGCTGCTGCTGCTGCTGCTGTTCGTTGTTTTTTATAGTTTTCTGCCTTCGAGCAAAACGATACGCATTGAAAACGAAACGAAACAAAATTGAAATCTGACACCAAAAGAGCTGACACAAAACACAAACAAGACTTTTGCATGAGAGAAACACTTGAAAAAACTAAGAAAAACTATGAAAATAATGAAAATAATAAAAAAAGGGAAGAATTTAATGACTTTGAGCAGGTTTCAACGTGTTTTGACATGTTTTTGGCATGTTTTTGATCGATTTTTGACATGTCTCGACATGTTTTTGTTTCTAGATTAGATCAATATTGGATCCATAATGAAAAAGAAAGGATTTTAATGACTTTGAGAAGGTTTTAGCAGGTTTTGGCAGGTTTGAACAGGTTTAAACAGGTTTAAGCATGTTTCAACGTGTTTTGACATGTTTTTGATCGATTTTTGACATGTTTCGACATGTTTTTGTTTCTAAATTAGATCAATATTGGATCCATAATGAAAAAGAAAGGATTTTAATGACTTTGAGAAGGTTTTAGCAGGTTTTGGCAGGTTTGAACAGGTTTGAGCATGCTTCAACGTGTTTTGACATGTTTTTGATCGATTTTTGACATTTGCGACATGTTTCAACATGTTTTTGTTTCTAGATTAGATCAATATTGGATCAATAATGAAAAAAGAAAGGATTTTAATGACTTTGAGAAGGTTTTAGCAGGTTTTGGCAGGTTTGAGCAGGTTTCAACGTGTTTTGACATGTTTTTGGCATGTTTTTGATCGATTTTTGACATGTTTCAACATGTTTTTGTTTCTAAATTAGATCAATATTGGTTTATGTAGAAACTATGGTTAGAAACTATAAATTTTCTTCCGTTTTTTTTCGTCTTTTGGCCAAGTGGCCGAGAAACTTTTTGGCCAACAATGGCAAAACGAGCTTTTCCGACTTTTCCGACTTTTTGGACTTTTCGGGTGACTTCCAGACTTGGTTTGACCAACAAAAATGCAAATTCTATGAATGCCCATGCGGCATGGATGCCCTGCCACCTTGTTGCCCCCTTCCTGGTGGATGTGGATGTGGATGTGGATGCCACCAAACGTGACTCAAATTGCTTTTAAATTGTTTTCGTCCAGCAATAAACGAACGAAAACGAGCGCCAACCAGCAGTGGCAGCAGAGAGTTTTCTTTTCTTTTTTAGTTTCTAGTTTCTATTTGATTTTCAGTATTTTTTTTTAGTTTTTTTTGTAGTTTCGCTTTTATATCGCTGCTTCCCAGAGCAGCTGCCGATTCAAAATATTTCTCTTTTTTTTTTTGTTCAATCGCTCGACTCGGCTTTCCGCTGCCAATTGAAATGTCCCAAAGTCGAGCTGGAAAATGGGTTTCGTTCAAGTCCGTTCGGGGCAGTTGAAGAAACAAAAAAAAAATAACAGAAACAAAAAAAAAACAGATCAAAAATAGTAGAAAAAAATCGATATTAATTGTACAAATATGCTCGAGTCCATTACAAGCTTTTCCGTAGACAAAGATTTCGATTTTTTTTCCTTAATTGCCCTGCGGGGGCGGTGGCGCGGATCGAGCAATTTGTCTCTGGTTTTGCATTTCCGTTCCGTAGCTTATGGGGCCGCTTTTTTTTTTTCTTCCCCCGCGAGATCATTGGTGGCAGATATACATATAGTATGTTGCATGCACCGTTTGGTGGCGATTATTATTATGCAAATCTCTGCAATGCCTAAAAAAAAAAATGCCTAAAAAAAAATGCCTAAAATGGCTAACAATGTCGTAATTTGGGGGAAACTTTAACCAAACGGATTATCGTTTTGGCCATAGCCTTTGGGGTAAAGCATTTGAAAAGCATTTGAAAAGCATTTGAAAAGCATTTGGTTGGGTAATTTTGATTGGTTTTTAGGTTGGATACTATTAATAGGGGGGTTTTGGGTATCTTTTTTGAAGTACCGACTATCTTATAGTCAAGAAGGAACTCTAATCTCTTTTTTAATTAAAACCTAGATTGCTTTCTTAACTTTCTCTGTATTTTTTTTTGATATTATACATCAATTAAAGCTTCAAAATACCCTCCATAAGTACCAGGTATCATATATCAAGTGTCCCAAAGTGTCACAAAGAGGAAAATACCCCTTTGAATCCTTAAAGGATTCGTTGATTGATTTTCTCTCAAACTGCATCAAAATCTGAGCTAGATTTTTTTTTTTGGATTTTTTGTCAACATTTTTGAAACATTTTTAACATTTTCTTGAACATTTTTTTAAGCATTTTTTTTAGCGTTTTTTTTTAGCGTTTTTTTCGCCTTTTGTTTATCATTTCTTTAACAATTTTTAAACATTTTTTTAAGCATTTTTTAAACATTGTTTTTTGCATTTTTTTTTTTTATTATTTTCCTAACTTTAAGTTCCTTTTTTTTAGGAAACATTTAAGGCTTTAACCAAATCTTTAGCCTGATGACAAAAAACCTTATTTTTCTTCTATTTTATTCGCTTTCAAGTGTTTTTTTGTTTAGTATTTTTTTTTTTTAGTATTTTTTTGTGTTATTTTTTATTTTTTTGTGTTTTTTTCTTGTACTTTTTGTTATATTTCTTTTGGGAAGAAAGAAAGAAAGATTTATGAAGAAAACTCTCAACATATTTAAAGGCTTCCGCCTGGACATTTGGGTTCTTCTTGTTTTCTTCTTGGTTTCTTAGTCATTTTTGTTTTTTAGTATTTTTCTTCTTGTTTTTGTTCTTTTTTTATGTTTTTTATGTGCAGCCTGTCGTTAATGACAACGGTAGCGGCTACTGTTTAGTGGCCTCCGGTTATCCCATTGCCCCTGAGGCTCCTCCAGCTCTTCTCAGGGTTCCTTCTGTATTTCTGGGGCTCCTCCTGTACTCCTCAGGGTTCTTCTAGCTCATCTTCCATCTCTTCCAGCTCTCCTTAGGGTTTCTTCAGCTCTCCTTAGGGTTTCTCCAGCTCTCCTCAGGGTTTCTCCAGCTCTCCTCAGGGTTTCTTCAGCTCTCCTCAGGGTTTCTCCAGCTCTCCTCATGGATCTTCTAGTATTTCTGAGGCTCTTCCAGCTCTTCCAGCTCTCCTCACGGCAATTATTGTACTTAATTTACACTTGACTATTGTTGCCGCGTTTTTTTTTTCTGTTTTCTATTTTCTTTCTTGGATTTCTTATTTTTAGGCATTTTGTGAGACTTTTTGTGGGACTTTTTGTGGGGTTCCTCGTCCCAGTTCCAGTCCCAGTCCCAGTCCCAGTCCCAGTCCCAGGTCCCTATTCCGAGTGTAAATCAAGTCGGCGTTCGCTACTGAAGCGGAAAATTACTTTCATCATAATTTAAAGTTACTTACGACCACAGCGGTGGCCAGAACGGGTTGTGGTTGGTTGTCTTGGGCTCAGAAATTGAAAAATCACCCAGAACCCAGAACCCAGAAGCCAGAAGCTAGAAGCAGAACCAGAACCCAGAACCAGGATGTTGCAACACAGCCAAAGCCAAAGTTGCAACAAAGCGAAAGCCAAACATTTGCACGTCAAACAAAGTGGCAGTGAAATAACAAAATTATGTTGGCAGATTTGTGGCAGGGATGTGTGGCGAGGATGCAGCATCCAGAGACCAGAGATCGTAGTCCAGATCGTTGATATAATTGCTACCTGGTCTGGTGACGTTGTGGCATGAATGATGTGGCGTGGGTTTCCTTCTCTTTAAAGTCTTTATTCCAAATCGCGAGTTTGGGTTAATTAAAGCTGCCCCTGCCCCTGCCCGGGCTCTGCATAAATTAAGCTTAATTCGATCTGCTGTTGCAGTTGCAACGCCTCATCCATAACAATGCAACAAGACTAGCTGCCCCAACCCCGAATCCTAAGCCATGTCGCGTCCACAATCAAGTCAAGTGTTTATTTGTTTATGGGAATTTGTTCTCCTTTTTTTTTTGTTTTTGTTTTTTGTTGCATTTCTTTTGGTGGTAAAGTGGTGGAGGAGCCTCCTCCTCCTCCGTCTGGGTGAGTGGCATGTTGCATGTGCTGCTGGCAACGGTTGCAAGTTGCTATGTTAGTGGCTGCTGGTGGCCGTTGGTGGTCCGATCTGGTCGTTCGTGCGTCGTTTTTGTTTGCCGCAATTAGCGTGTGGGCAGTTGGATTTCCCAGCTCTGGATGGGGGGGTGTAGGGAGTGGGTGTAGGAGTGGGTGGGTTGTGTTTGTGGGGGCGTGGCTGGCATAGAGGCGGTTGAGTGAAAGTCGGCACGAGGCAAGAGGGTGGCTTTGGGAGTTGTTTTTTTTTTCCACCTCAAAACGAAGCTCTCTTTGGGATTCTTCAAAGAATGAAGTTTTCGAAGCGGATTTTGAATATTTCGGTATTTTCGAACCAGTTCCGGTTCCGGTTGGTTCCGGAGGGGAAGGATTCTAAACGATACTAGATACAGATGCATTTACAGAAAAAAAAATACTAGATACTAAATACTAGATACCAGATACTCCTACAAATTCTAAATACTAGATAGAAACCTCCAAGAAACCTCCAAGAAACCTTCAAGAAATCTCCTAGAAACCTCTCAAAAATCTCCTAGAAACCTCCAAAAAAAAAAACAAGATTGATTTCCTCAAAAAAAAAAAAAAAAAAAAAACTCAATTTTGACAGATTTTTTTCTAAGATATTTTTAGTTGCTTTAGTTTAGTTTTTTTCCGCCATTTTCCTCACATTTTCTGTATTTATTTTTAGCCAAAAACTGGCTTTTTGCAAATGAAAATGGAAATTTGTTCGCCTTGTGATTGATGTGGGTTAATTTGCTTGCTCAGCGGGACGTGGCAGATAAAGACAAATCTCGGGTTAATCGAGGGGGCGCAGGCAGCCTGGGGGCGGGGCTAATTGCGGGGCGGTGTGCTGAAAAGTGGGTCCATGAAAAATGGCCAAAATGTTGGATGTTGGACAAAAAAGTGAATGGTGAAAAGTAAACAGTTTTTTTTTGTTTTTAGGAAAGGAAATAAAGTATCATAAAAGGATAATAAAAAATGTATAAAAAAGGAAGAAATGATAAAGATATTTAAGAAGAACCTAAAACTTGTAGAATTGGAGGAAAACTTCCTTGAAATGTCCTTCGAAATCAGGGAAATCCTTTGATTTTTTTTCTTATATTTGGTATATTTTGGTATATATTCATTATTTATAGTATTCTTTATAGTATTTCTAGTATTTACAGTAGTATTTGTAGTATTTTGTAGTATTATTTTTGTTGTTGCACGCTCACATTACTCATACGCCATGTTGCACGTTCAGCGGCGAGTATAAAATAACAGATTTATGCCTGCGTTCCAGCCAATGACACGCCAATTAGCCGCCACCGCCGTGGCAGTTGCAACAACACCAACAATTGCAACAACAATTGCAACAACAATTGCAACTGCAACAACAAGAAGCTTTGAAGCAAATAAAGCTTTGACATTTTTATGATGCTAAGCGGAGTTGCAAGAGCAACAAAATGTGGTAGAGGGTGGTACAAAAAACGGGGGAGTGGAGGGGCGGAGTGTGTGTGGCAAGTTAATGTTGAAAATCGTTGTGTGGCAGCTGCAGCGCCTGACCTTTGCATGTGGCAAAGTCGCGAATTGCGAATTGAGTTTGACAGCTGCCGGGGCGACACGATCCGATTGCGATTCCGATTCCGATTCCGATTCCGTTAGCGATTGCGATCGCTCTTTGACCTTAATACGCGCCAGCTGTGCGTCAACACCCCCCTTTTTTTTTGGCCAAAACATTGTCAAAAATATTGTCAAAAATCTTAGCCAAAATGCACTGAAAGTTGCAATCTTTTGGTGGCAAGAATAGAAAACCCGCTTCAAGGTTTGGGAACAAAAAAAAAAAAACTAAATTTATTTCCTTAACCTACCCTCGTTTTTTCTCTAACTGCATCTACTCCACCCTCCCCTACCCCCCTTTGACACCTAATTTGGTGTGGGAAGATTTGCTAGGGGCGTCTCGGAAGGGGGCAAGGTGGGGCAGAGCGAGAGGGTCGCTGCTAGACACGCATGGAGAGTCTCTAATAAGCACTCAATAAATGTGCAACACCCGCTGGCAACAGCAACATGTTGCTGCCTCAACTGTGCGTGCAACAACAACAACATGGGAAATCCATGTGGCATACAATTTTTTGTTGTTGTTTTTTTTTCTACCTCAAGCTTTGGCTTTATTTATATATATTCCTTTTTTCGCCTTTTTGTAATCAAGCGGGCAATCTCATTAATAAATTGCACTGCATGCAACATGCAGCAGCTGTTGTTGTTGTTGTTGTTGCAACAACGGCAGCAACATTAATTGGCTGCTTAGAGAGCTGACAAGGCAGCGCGGCCCCTCAGCTACAGTAGAAGCTAGCTAAGGTAGTTCTCCTAATATCGAAAATTAATATCGAAAAATATCGAAAATTATCGAAATTCTAAATAGGAAGGAGAGAAACTTTCTTAACAATCGAAAGTTATTGAAAATAGAAGGGAATTCTAATGGAGATTATTTTTGGTATCAAGTTAAGGATAAAAGCTAAGGTTTTGAGTATTCAAAAGCATTGATATTTATCGATAACAATCGAAAGTTATAGAAATTCGTAAAAGGAAGGAAAAGAAAGGGAGAAAAACAGGGAAATTTTAGGCAATTCTATCGGGAATTCCATTTAATACAAAGAAAAGGATAAATTTTTAGGATTTCAGTATTAAAAATACCATAAAATTTATCGATAACAAACGAAAATTATAGAAAATCCGTTATAGATTTGAAAATTCGATCGATAAGGGAAAAACCCAGGAAATTCATGGAAATTCTACCAGAAATTCCTTTTAGTACAAATATTAAAGATAAAGTCTTAAGATTTCAGTATCCAAAAACATCGAAATTTATCGATAACAATCGAAAGGCATCGAAATTCGTAATAAAATGGGAAAAAAATCAGGAAATTCAAGGAAATTCTATCGAAAATTCCACTCAGTAAAAATCATTGATTGAGGTATCGAAAAAAAAATCGATATTTATCGATAGACAACTGTAACGGTTTGTTAATGTGCCTGCCATCGGGTTGTAACATTTTTGAGAGTTGCCGATAGGTGGCGCTGCTGCAGGTCATCAACGGGCAGCGGTCAGCGGCATGACGCGATGTTGCATCTTTGATTTCGGGGGCCTGCTAATTGATTTTTATGCCACAGCGAGGGGAGCGACAGACGACAGACGACAGACGGCGGACAAGGCGGCACATACCACATTTTAAGCACAAATTACAAAGCAATAATCATAAATCTTTTTTGCGGCTCATGCGGCAACATGCGGCAAGCAGGGGCAGGCATTTATCAAAAATATCGTATACTCTACAGATAGTGTTGTTGTTGAGGCATTGCGTGTGTTGAGGCGCTGTTGTTGCTGCAACAAAATGGAGCACGTGGCCAGCAATTATGGCGGCTATGGATGCTGTTGCTGCCGCTGTTGCTGCCGCTGTTGCTGCCGCAGTTGCAGTTGCAACAACTCCTGCTGATTGCTCTTGATTAAATGCTAGTCACTCACTCGACCCCCCGGAAATTGGCGCGAAAGCTACGCACATTCTGGTTGCTTGTTGCAACTTCCTGGAGGAAAGCCACGAGACAGGTGTTGCTGCCGCCTCAAAACTTGATTAGTTAGAGAACGTTTCCGCCTTGCCGCTGAGCTGACCCGAGCACATCAGCAACTTGAGCAACTTATGACAGGGGCAGCATTCCGATGTCATTGTTGCAGCTGCAACAACTGCAACTGCAACACCAATTTGCATGGCAACAGATTTGGATTTGGATTTGGAATCTAAAGAAATATATGGCTTATTAAAGTTTAATGTTTTTTTTTTTTTGTCTTCGACAAGGCAAGGCAAGACAAATACTATAATTGACACGGCAACGTGCAACGATTTGCGGCAACAACGAGGTGAAGGCAACTGCCAAAAGCCGCAGAAAGAAAATGATTATTGCGCAAAGTTTTCGATGCTTTGTGCAATCGACACGCAAAAAGCTGCAACTACTCTTGCAACTACTCTTGCAACTGCAACAGCGACCACAACAACAACAACAACAATTGGCTAATAATATAAATTTTGTGGCCAAAATAACGACTTGCAAGGCTGCGATCTCGTTTAATTGCTTTTCAATTCCATCTGACCCGAGCCTGCCAGCAATGTGTCACTTGTTGCACTTGTTGGTGCCCCAAATGCTGATGCTGATGTTGCACTCGCTTATCGTTCCACAAATAACTGCAAATTGTGCTGCTGCAACTGTGTATTGTTGTGTCTCTTGTTTATCGAGAACCAAAAACTGGCCACTAAATCAGTGCAACAACAGGGGCAACAGAAACAGAAATTGCAACTGCAACTGCAACTGCAACTGCAACTGGCAACAAACTGCCAGGCAACACGCATGCGCCGCCAAAAGTCATGTTCGTGCCACAAAGGCGACACCTAAGCCATACATATTGTAGGTGGCAGCAACACAGTAACTGCAACACACTGAACAAAATTCCAACGAGAATCAATGAGAAATGCAATCGTTTCCCCCTCGAAATTATTCTCAGTGTCTTTTTTTTCACACTCCTTTGAGGCCTAATCATTTTTTGGCAATAATTTTTGCATATTTTTCTTCTTGCCACAAAAGGCGGCCTTTTGTGGCGCAACCCGGAGCAATCCCTTATTTTTGTTGGCCAGTGTGTGAGAGCCATGCGTGGGTGTGGAATGGTGGGCGTGGGTCAGCCTCTCTAGAGCCGCAGCTGTTGCCACTTTGAACTTGCCACGGCAACAGCAACAATACTGGGCTGTGGCAGGCAGGAAGCTCTCGAAAAAGCGAAGGGGCAGGCATGCCAGGCAGGCAGCGATCTGCTTTAAACGCTTTGAAAATTTACGAGCCAAAGCCCAAAGCGAAATCCTTTCACCAACTCGGCTAGCGGACACCGATTAATAAATCAATAAAAAAGCATTTATAATCATAGAGTTAGTGTTTGTTGTTGTTTGTTGTTGTTTGTTGCAACTTCCGCACAGTGACAAGCCGCAATTTGAAGTGGCAACAATGTTGTCGTCGAAAAGTCGAGAAGAAAAGGAAAGATCTCAGTCCAGAGAAGGTTTGTGGATCGTTTTTCAATCAAATATCCTTCAAAATGAATCCTTTTAAGATACAAGATACAAATTCTGTTGCAAATCTTGCCACAAAATTGTTGATTTTCTCTGAAAACTAGAAATGCGGCTGCGGCAAATGCTTTCGTTGTGCGGCAGCAACATGTTGCGCTACTTATCAAAATAATCATCATTCAAATCGACAACACTTGCAACATGAGGCACTGCAACTGCAACTGCAACAACATAAACAGCGCAGGCAGCGTTATGATAATCGCAAAACGGCCGCAAAATGCGGCAAATGTTCAAAGAGCGCGAAACAAGAGGAAAATTGCAACTGTTTTGCGGCTCGAACACCCCTAGAGAGTGACTGCTGCCACCAGTAGTGCTTGCTGCTTGCAGCTTGCCACTCCCCCTTGCCTTTTGGAACGCAATTAATAATCAAGTGGCAGAGACAGTGGCAGAGAGGCAGAGGTGCGGCATGCAACAGAACTTGCATCGTGCGCCCTTCTTTTTGATTTAAAATGTGCCGCCATCGCACGTAGGCGTACTCACACGCAGTTCCAGCCTCCTGTTCCAGCCACCCGATCTTGCCCCATTGGCAACAAGTGGCCAGAGCCTTGCCTTCATCAGTCAAGTGTGTTGTCTGCCCCGGAATGGACCACAAAAGGTTGCAGTTGCAGTTGCAGCTTGGCACTGAGAGAAAGCCGCCTAGATCTTCCACAAAAAAAAACTGCAATAATTTTTTGATAGAGTTTTCTCTGCGTGTGGCACAACCGGTGCGCAATGGTGCACAACGGTAACTGCAACTGCAACCATTTGTGGCCTGTGTTGCTGTCATATTGCGTGGGCTCCTCCTCTTGGAGGAGGATCCTCCTGGAGAGGATCATCATTGATCATTGTCCAGAGATCGGCTTTGAGTCTGACTTTGATTCCCAAAACGGAGTCGCAGATGCTCTGGCAATTAGGTTTATAAATAAATAAATCAAATGCTAATTTCTTGTAAAAAAAAAAAAGATGAAAGGCAAAGCGCCTAGTGGGTGTGGATGGTGGATGGGCTGGGGCTGAGGAGGCGCCTCAGGTGAGCGGCCAAGCGATGGCTCGTCAGGGAGTCTTAATTAGAAAATTGCTAATAACTCATGCACACGAACAAATTTCAATATTAATGAGTTTTAGGCGGCGTCTCCGAAGCCAAGAACACTGCAACACTGCAACGCTGCAACTTGCAACGCGAAGAGAGTCGAAGAAGGAGCTTTGTTCTTGGCGGGGGTCTTTAATTGAAAAGAAAACCTTGCAACCCGACAACCCGGCAGCAACCCGGCAGCATCTTGACCAGAAGTCTCTGTGCTCTGTGGGAGATCCAAACCCGAGCCTTGCCCCTGCCACAGCTACAGCTTCTGCTTCTTGTCTTACGCTGGCTGCCTCATTAACTTTCCTGAAAACTCTATAGGTGGCTTTGGCTTTGCCTCTGACTACGACTACGACCACGACTCCCCATCATCTTTTGACTGATTTAGTTGTCAGTAATTGTCGGCTGTCCTTTTTCTTTTGGGCTACCCCTCATAATTAGCATGCAACCGGCAAAAACCGGCAAGTGGCAACAACAGCGGCGTAGCGGTAGAGGTAGCGGCAACAACAATTAACAGACCCAAATTGCATGCAACAGATATTGAGAAGCTTTCTCTTCAGTTTCTTTCAGCTACTTAGCATGCATTGCAGCCAGTCATTGCCACGTCTGCCACAGCAACACAGCAACCTACGTTGTTGCCACAGAAATCAGTACAAAAAAGCACTCAGTACAGTACAGCAAAGAGGCAACAACCGTGTTGTGGCAGCAACAACTGTCAATTATATTAGTTGCTCTTACTACACACAGCGCTAATTCAAAAATCATGCGTGGGCAGCAACAGCAACATTGCCACAGTGAGGCAGCAACAGCAGCAGCAACATGGCCAGTGGCAAGTTCTCTTAATTAAGTGTCGACCTGCCGTTGCATGCAAATGGGAAGCTGCAAGAGAGAAACAACAGAAACAACAAACAGAAAGCCACAAAAAAAAAAAATAAAAACGAAACGAAGAATAAAAAAAGCTGCAAGCTGCAAGCTGCAAGCTGCTGCCTCTTTGGCGACCTTTGCGTGCTGCTTGCCACTTGGGGCATAAGCAAGAGTCTTTGTGTGTGAACTAAGAAAAGGTTAGCCAAAAACTAGGTAAAAAATAGGTAAAAAAAATGCAAAAAATTAGCAAGAAATGTCTTGGAAAATCTTGGAAAAAAAATGCAATTTTTAAGTATTTTTAGGTATTTTCATGTTTTTTTTTATATATTTTAGGTATTTTTTAGGTATTTTTTTAGGAGTTTTAAGAGTTTTTCCTTAGTTCCCATGATTTCTTCTTTTTTTTGTGTAATTTTTTTTTTTGTGGCAAGGGAATCAGAGTGAGATAGAGCCAGGAAGGTAACAAAATGCATGCGTAATTCACGCTTTACGATCGCAATGGCCTCGCTGGCTTAGATACAGATACTCAGCTAGAGATACTTCAATACTCAGATACAGATACTCAGCTACAGATACAGATACAGATTCTAACTCTTTTGGTATATAAAAATCGTTATCGAGCTGCCAGATCCGTTGCATGCTGTGTGCCCGGGTGCGTAGTCCAATAAATCAAAGTTTTATTTGTTGAAATAAATTCACAGTTTATTGCTTCGTTATTATTTTGTGTTCTCTTTTTTTTTTTTTTCCTACACTAATAAAAACAAGGAGAGACAAGGAGAGACAGTTGGCCATCAAAACAGACAGACAGAAAGACAGAAAGACAGAAAGACGGTGGCCGGAAACGTTGTGGGGCTTGGTTTTAGCCATTTCTTAGCATTTTAGCCAGAAGGGGATTGCCTAATTTTTTAGATCGTTTCGTTGATTGCCTTCTGGCCAATTAATTATTCAGCGATTAAATTTAATTCCAAGCGATGTCGCTATCGACAGAGAAAGGCAGGAAATCAAAAAAAAAAAAAAAAAAAAAACTAGAAAGTCGGGTAAAAATTCTTCCAAAAAAAATCAACAATTATTTGTAAATTTTTGTATCGAAACTGCCGCGTCATTGAAAAAAACGCATTGACCCGCCTCGTCACGCCTTGTCACGCCCTCAATTGCTTGGTTCGCCCCTTTTAAGGCCCCTTGAATATTTTTTTTGGTATTTTTTCGGTTTTTTTTTTTTTGTATTTATTTCGTTTTCCCGCCAGGTGGCAGTGACATTTGTGAACCCTAGCCAAGATTTCGCAATTTGTTTGGCATTTTTGCAAGCGCAGCTTTGGCATTAATTGCATCTTGCAACTTGCATCTTGCAACTTGCATCCGAAAGATACAAACCATTCGATTACGCAATTTCAATTAGTGACAAAAAACGTGAAACCAAATTAAGAAATTATTCTCGGGTCGCGCCACCGAGTCATTCTCGAATAAATACTTCAAACTTTTAAATTATCTATTAAACTTATCGATTAATATCTAAATATCTATATATCTATAAATCTAAATATATATTTTTTGTTGAATATTTACAGCAGCGTAAGCTGTCACCGACATGGGCAGTGAGCACTACTGCTTGAGGTGGAACAATTACCAATCCAACCTGTTAGGGGTGTTTAGTCAATTACTACAAGACGGGAACCTGGTGGACGTCACATTAGTTTGTTCAGAGGGCACATCCATCCGAGCCCATAAGGTAAGTCTTATAATTATATTCTATGAAATACTTAAACTTTGGTCACACTTTCGACAAAACTAGAACTAAAATCTGGTTTTTGGTTTCACAAATATTTAGAAACCTTTTTGGGAACTGTAGAAGCTTAAAGAGAAGCTTAAATAGAAGCTCAAATGAAGGATTAAATAGAAGCTCAAATGAAAGATTAAATAGAATCTTGAAATACCTTGAATCAAGTAATGCTTTGGTCACACTTAAGTCTAGGGTTTTGTTTTTTTTCCAAACTTGGGAGCAGATTTCCGGGAAGAAGACTTCCCGTAGAAGTTTTAAGGCATAAAGATGGTATAATTCCTTGAATCAAGTAGGGTTTTGGTCACACTGCTTTAAAGCTTTAAATGCTATGGTCACACTATCTAAAACACACTATCTAAACTAGACCCACAACACTAGGCACACTTTAGGGAACAATAGAAGCTTAAAGTCATGAAAAATACTCCAATTTTTGTACTTTGAATCAAGTAAGGCTTTGGTCACACTATCTGGGTCTTGAGTTTTTGTTTCACGAAAGTTTTGAGAACTTTTTGGACAGAATAGAATCTTAAATAGAAACCTTGACTGAAGTAGAACTTTAGTAACACTATTTAAAAGCTTTAAATGCTATGGTCACACTAAGGAAACTCTATAAATTATGATCAAGTTCGAAGTTTCTTGCGATTATTGAAACATACTCGTACTCGAGAGGGAAAAGCGATGGCGTGCAAAACGGTAACTGTAAAGGCGGAAGCTGGCCATCAAGGTCGCTAGAGATCGCCCTCTCCTACCGCTCCTACCGCTCCTACCCCTCCTTGAAATGCCAAGTGAATAAATTAACGCAGTTGCAGTCGCAGTTGCAGTCGCAGTTGCAGTCGCAGTTGCAGTCGCAGTTGCAGTCGCAGTTGCAGCAACAGCAACAAGATCAAATGCAATTTACACATTTGTCAGTAAATTGTCAACTTAACGCGGCAACACAGCGTCTAAACGAGCCAGAGAGCAGCGAAATGTTGCTACTGCAGGCACATGCCTCATGCCTCATGCCTCATGGCTCATGGCTCGGCAACATGTTGACAAGGTCAGCGTCTAATGGAAATTGACTTGCAGTCGGCTATCTCTTCCTCTACAGCCAAGAGCCAAGAGGCAAGAGGCAAGAGGCAAGTGTGAGTGCATAAATCATGCGTTGCAACAACAACAACAACAACAACAACAATTGCAACTGCAACAACATCTACGTTGCACTCACGTCTGTCAATTGAAATTCCTGTTAAATTAAGCGGAAAATATTTAACTGCATTTACTGTTGTTGGTGTGGCAAGTGGCTCTTGTTGCTGCCACAAAACTAGACTAGACCTGCTGCTCCTGCCACAGAAGAAGCCCGAAGAAGAAGAGGAAGCCCCTGATAAAGCTATTTCTGGAAGAAAAAAACTGGAAAATTGTTCAATTAGAAATGTTGCATCTTGCAGACGCGGCAAACATTTTCATTAGCATTGGGAAATTGTTGAGGAAATTCTAGAGAAGTAGGGAAATTCTATAGAATTAGGGAAATTCTGTAGAATTAGGGAAATTCCCAAAAGGGAAATTATCTCCATTAAATGGGAAAATAAACCCAACTCGAAGCCTAATCAGAAAATTAACAAATGAGGAAAAAAATAGGAAAAAAAAAACTGATTGACGATTAATTCATTTGAATTTGAAAAGACATTGGAAAGGACATTGGAAAGGACATTGGGAAGGACATTTAGATGGACATTTGGAGGGACAGAAAAGAGTCCTTTTAGCCAAGATTCAGTGCTGGTGCTCTTCTCTGTTTACTGGCAAATCAACTTCATTAGCCATGGATGGCCAAAAAATTGCAAGGATAAGGCAAACAAACAAACAAACTGATGAGTTCATTTCCTTTTTAGACAGGACGAAAAGACAAAAACAACAAAACGATATTAAAAGAAAAAAGAAAATAGAGATAGAGATAGAGATAGAAAAGGAGATTCATTGAGAAGACACAGGACATAGGACACAGGACATATGTCCTGCCTTGGCTGGGCAAACTAATTAGCAAATGCACATAGACAGCTGTTGACGTTTAGGAATGGTCGAAGGCTAAAGGATAACGTGCAGGACTAAAGGATAACGTAGAACGGATAACTCAAGGCAAGAGGCTGGCAAGGATGGCTCGCAAATCGAATGAAAGTCAACCGACTGGGCCAGCAACTGGCAATTACTTTTGCATATATATGTATATACGAGGACGTGGCAAGGATAGTTGTCATTCCACCCCGAAACAAGGATATCCAGGACAGGCAGAAGGACAGCCAGAAGGACAGGCAGAAGGACATGCAGCAGGACATGCAGGACCATGGCCCGATAGCCGGTACAAAAAATTGTTAAATTGATTAAAAAGCAAAGTGTCGATGAACGAGGCAATGATGACAGCAGGCACTCAGCCACCAGCCACCAGCCACCAGCCACTAGCCAGGAGCCAGGAGCCAGGATCATTGGCCAGGACACTGCCGGCAGGACATGCATGGCAAAGTCAATTCAGTGAAAAAAAAAACGGAGAAGAAAAAACATGAGGAGGCACGAGTGTAGGCGTCAAAGGGGCGGGGCTGACAACCAAGTGATGGTCCTTGCATCCTTTCCATGCGTCCTGAAATGGAGCCAAGCCAAATATGCTCTCGTATGCGTGTAGCGAAGTGTAGAACGAGGGTGGTTTTAGGAGTTTTGCGGATGCGGAAGGTAGAAGGACGATGGGGCACCTTAGGATGTCTATATCTCAGCCAATTCTCATCCGATTCTTGAGAGGAATACCTTAAAAGAAAGGTAAAACGATTCCCTATCGATTTCTATCAAAATATCGAAGGTGAATTTTTCAGAATTTTTTTTTCCGATTTTTTCAGGAAATTCCCTTCGAAAATTGTGAAAAATGATGGGAAGGTTATTATTGTCCGATCTTTGGTCTTTAACTCTGCCAATTCTTATACGATCCTTAAAAGGAATACCTTCATCGATTGGTACATCGATTCCCTATCGATATGCATCAGAATATAAACCCGAAAAACCTTGAATCTCCCCTCGCTAACCAGCGTGTGGAAGTGATTTTTTTCCCCACCATTTGCAGTTTGTAGTTTCCCTTTTTCGCCTTTGTTGTTTTTGTTGTTTTTTTTTGCCACACACTCGAACTTGCAGCAGCCACAGGCTTTGTCCTGCCACCAGATTGCGGGAGGGAGACAGCAACAGAGAGAGAGAGAGCGAGTGAGGTGCATAGCCCCACAAACGGCGTCGGCACTTTAACTCAATTTGAGGCATTTAACGTATGCTCGGTTGATATTTGATGCGATTTGAGAATCGTTGGCGGCACTACCAGTCCCCCCCCCCCACTCCACACCCACCTGCTCCTATTTTTTTTCGCCCCCATTTAGTGTGATTTTGGAGCCTTTTTTTTGGGATTTTTTTGGGGTCCTGGATGCTGGATGCTGGGTGCTGGATGCTGGGCGGATGAAAGCAGCCGAAAGGCAAACAAAGTGTAACAAATGTCGTTGCGGACAGGTCAGAGAATGTAGAGAGGATATAGAAGGATATAGAGTCGAGTCTGTTAGTCTCTGCCGTTGGCAAATGACTTTCAATGACTTTTCCCGAGCTGGCAAATTTCTGTTCAAATATTTGCGGCTCCCTGGACCGAGATGGACCTAGATGGACCTAGATGGACCGAGATGGAGGGAAAAAAATGCGACTTTTTTGAGAGTGGATTTCGGATTTGGGGAGTGTGTTGTCTTAAGCTGATTTGTTGGTCAGCTAAGAGTCTGATTGAGTTGCCCTGTCCCCCCTCTCTGCCTATTAGGGGCGTGGCCGGGTATAACAGGGTGTTGAACAACATGCCAGACATGCCACACGACTCCGAAATATGCTACAGCAAACACTTAACAACAACTGTAGTTTGTATGCCTTTCTGGTAACACATTTCTGACAAGACAACAACAATGGTAACTGACAGCTGCAACAACTTGCAACACATGTTGCAAGCAGAAACAACAAATTGCCTCGCCATAAATATTCAAATCAAAAGTCAATAAGTTTTTTGTTTATTAATCTTTGATTCCTGGAATTATTTCGGGATTATTATTATTATTTCATTTAAATTAATTATACAATAAAAAAAAAACACACACATTCCGCACATTTTTATGGCATTTCGATGCAAATTTGTTACCACGCCCGCTCCGGGGGCAGCAAACAAACATTTTTTGTGATAAATAGATTTGCATAATTTTGTAACAAGAGATTATTAATAAAACACAACAAAACAACAAAAAGGCAGCTGCCGTTGCTTCGAACGACCAAAAAAAATATCCCCCAACTAATTGCAATTTTATGTTAACAAGTTTTGGAATCGAAACAAATCGCGAAAAGCCAAAAAAAAAAATCCAAACTAAGCCAACATTTATCTTTCATCGCTCATAATGTGGAGCAGGCAAAGGCGTGGGTTGTATTTTCTGTTTTGTTGTTGTTGTTGTTCAGTGGGTGGGGCAAGTGCAATTATCATTTTGCATTTTCCATTTTCCATTTTCCATGCCGCATTGGCAATTGCAAATTGTCTTGCGGTTTTCTCTTGCGCCAACACGGCGTATGCGTAATGTTGTTCAAGCCGCGAGAATTGCGCATACGCCGCGTGGTCACGTACTGCCAGCTAATCCATCGAGACAGGCCAAACTACAATATAATTTGATAATTAACCACATAAAATGTGTAATAACTGCGAATGTGGCAGCCATTCGCCGGATCTCCGATCTCGGATCTCGGATCAGGTGGCGGTGAATGGGCAGCAGCAGCAGCAACATGTCCATAATGTCAATTTTAATAGCGGAAAGGCAAGCTAGAGGTACAGTTACAGTCCCGGCTATAGCTATAAGGCGCTTGGCATTTGAGAACACATTCAATCGAACAATCGAAGCCCATTGTTCCCAAAAATTGCGTAGAAAAACGGACAGAAACCCTATTACGGTTTTCTGGGAGTGTTGCACATGTTTTTGCGATGCCCCCACCTGGCTTTTAGTGAAACACGACTCGCATTACGTATGCCATAATTATCAATTAGAAATCAATTGATTATAAAATCCAAAACCCGCAAAATCACCCAAGACAATGGCCAGTGGCAAGCGGTAAGCGGTAAGCGGGGCTGGCAAAGCTGCAACAGCAATAAAAATTGCATATCAATTGCATAGAACCGGCAGCAACATCGCAACTACAAGTACAACAATAACTCGTACCGCCGTCGGCAATATTTATTATTTCTCTCTCGCTTTTTTTTTTGTTTTTTTTTTTGTCCTGGGAAAAAATCTGAGGCAGCAACTGCAGCAGCAACTGCGGCAGCAACAGCTACATCAAAACTGTTAATTTAAATTGGAAAATTATACGAAAATATTCAAAACGCTTGCTGGCTGGATTTTACATTCGAATCTCTGACTCTTGAGTCGCGATGCCAAGTCGCTCTCAAACGTCACGTTTTCACGCGGCCAACTATGCAACAGAGGAACACAGCAACAGTGCAACACAGTAACAGTGCAACAGTGCAACAAGTTGCTTTCAGGCAGCTGTTTCAGTGCAACGTCAGTGCAATCAACAAAAGCAATTCACGCATTCAATTAAATGCCATCAAATGTGACTTGCCGACATTTCTTTATGTTGCTCGAGTTGTTGCAGTTGCTGTTGTTGTTGCAGTTGCTGTTGCAGTTGTTGTTGCAGTTGCTGACGCCGAGGCATGCATTAAAATCCTATAAAATTGTCATGTTAATAACCAATAATTGTTAATTTACAACTCACACACGGACTTGGATAAATACAAGCTGCGGCAAGCAGCGATTTCTGAAATCTATCGGAATATAAACAAAGTTTTTAATACACTATCTTGAGAGTTTCTGTTTTATTTTTAACTTGAAAATGTTTTTTAAAATGCTTTTCTGATATCCAGATTTGTGTTCTCCTTTTTTTTGTTATCGATTTTAATCGTTTTTTTAGGGTATCGAAAAAAGTGTTACCGTTTCTCGGTTTGCCTGCAACAACATGTCAAGCTTTGTGTGGTTTCGTTTTCGTGAGTTATTTGCTTTTTGGCTCGTTGTGGCATTACCAGCATGTCCATTAACATTTTTGCCACATTTTTTGTTACATTTTTTGCTAAATTTTTTGTTACATTTTTTGTTACATTTTTTGCTAAATTTTTGGCTTTATTTTTGGCTTCATTTTTGGTTTCATTTATTTCCTATTACTTTTCGGACAAAGGTATTTGAAAAATTTTGATAAGACAGAAATAGTTCAGAAATAGTTTAGGGATTGTTAAGAAAACGATATTTTTCGATACCAATATCTTTTAGAAAAATGCCGCAAAAAAAAATATATATATTTAAATAGCCAACTAAAGCAGCAAATGGCTGCAAATAAAATAGTTTTTTTTCCCTCGTTTTTTGTGTTTTTTATAATTAAAATTAACAACTTTTCTTGTCACGACTGGCGACGACTCTCGAACTCAACTTGTTGCCTGCTGGCTGCTGCCTTCTGCCTGCTTGCCGGCTGCTATAATTATGCGCATTTTCAACAGATTTATATCTGGCTATAGTCCTCCTCCTCCTCCCCCTTGCTAACTGCTCTCTCTCTCTTGCTGGCTTTCAAGTCGAGTTAAAAAACGCATACAGCCAAGAAATAGAAAAAAAAACGAAGAAAAAAAAAGATAGCGTATCTCATTAGAATTGCCAGCTGTGTATGGGCTTTATAGATAGATATAGAAACCCAACGCGGCGGTGTATATAGTATATAATTAGTAATTGTTGCACAAGCCGCCTGCAGGTTCCCTCCTGCCCCCTTCTGCCCCCTGCTGACCGCCATTATTCAAGCATTTATACAGAACGATAGATAGTGCGAGAGAGCGATAGAGATGGAAAGATGTGGCTGAAACGCAGGCCAGAACGGGCTGAATTAAAACCCAGTTTGAAGGTCAACAGCGACACGAGTTGCGTGGCCCGGCAGCAGCAACAAAAACAATAAAAAACTATGCACAAATGTGTCTTGTTTGAGGGGGAAAAAAAACACAAAAATCTGACGTCAGCAACAGGAACTGAAAACTAAAAAACTGAAAACTGAAACTGAATCTGAAAATAATCGCGTTGCGCATGCGTTGGCGCTGATTCGCAGCTCGCAGTTCGCAGTTTTTTGGGTGTTGGTGTTGCACAAAATAAGATTAATCACCAGCCAGATAAAAAGAGAATAAATAAATAAAAAATCAACCAAAATGTGCGACCAAAATGTCTCTCATTAATCAGCAAAAAAAAAATGTGCCTGAAACTCGAAGCCATCAAGAAATAACATTGATTTTTTAAATAGAAAGTCTATACGATATTTTATTATTCAGGAAAAAAAAAAGAAAAAAACGCATAAAACATTTTCCTTTAACCAAGAAAAATTGGTATTTTATTGGAAAACCATTTGCGGGGAAAGGCTTTTACAAGCCAAAGCCAAAGCCAAAGCCAAAGCCAAAGCCAAAACCACCTACTCTCTGGCCATATTTTCCAATTTCCTCTCTCTTTTTTTCTATATTATTTATTTATATTTTTTTCGCATTTCGTATTTTGCATTTTTTTTGCATTGGAAACGAAACCCGTTGCTGCTGCCATGCCCCCATAAAAGTGTCAATTAAATTATCTTGCCGGCAACATTTTACAATTTGCAACAAATTGTTAACAGCGAGACGAGGCAGTTGCTGTTGGTGGAGAAAAAAACCAAAAAATACCAAAGACCTGAACTGTTTAAGAGTCCCTTTTTGCTCCTTTTGCTCCTTTTGATCCTTTTGTTGCTTAGCGTGGGATAATCCTTTGGCCAGCAACGACAGCAATGACCTTCGAAAAATCAACTCTAAGCAAAGCAAAGCACAATCTGCGTGGCAGGTCAAGTGATTCGGCTTCGTCCTTCTCATACATCCTTTGTCCTGCGATGTGGTCGTCTTGCTGGCTTCCGGCCTGAAAAAAAAAAATAAGACAAGACATCGCTCTCAGGTGACCACAAAGGCTGACCAGCGGCGAATATTTCGTCTCACGCAATTGTTAGACAATGACAAAGGACGCCCTCGCTTAAGAGGCGTGGTCGGTCTTAGCAGGACGAGGGGCAGACGGACCATCCGGGACGGCGTCAGCTTTTGTGCGTGAATGCTGACCATTGGGCGGATATTATTTAGACGCTATTGTATGGCGCCTTGGCCGTTGGCTACCTGATCGGGTCTACCTGCAATTAGCCGGCCACAGCTGCTGATCTGTCCAACCTGATCTGATCTGATCCGATGTGTGTAGGCAAATTTATATAAAAATATTATATATATGTTTCAGGTTGTCTTTAGTGACTTTTAAGAGTCTAAAAATCTAGTATTTTCTCCAAAGTTAAAAAAAATCAATTTAAATCAATCTGGAAATAAATTAATTACAAAAGTTAAGTACAATTCAAGTTGCAAAAAAAAAATGCAAGAAAATGAAAAGAAATACATATATAGGAACGCCGCATAAATCTTACGGAATGCGCATAAATTTGCATTGGCGACCTTGGGGCTTGAATGGCTACGTAATCCCCACCCTTTCCCTCCTCCCCTTGAACCCAAACTCGTTCGTCATCAGATAACGGCAACGGTTGATAAAAGCTCACTAAAACACACACATAAAATGCGTAAAGTGGGGTTAGGAATTCCGAAAGGATACGAAATAATTAATACCCTGTAAAAGAACATGAAAAAAAATCAATAAATAAATAAGGTAGAAGGGTTTGTTTTAAAAATTATCCTTAAGGTAATTTTTTTATTTTAGAAATTGAATTTTAAGAAATATTTTTTCTCTTAATTTTATTTTCTCTTTAAATTTTATTCCTAATTTTTTTTTAATAATTTCTTAAAAATCACTCAACTTTGTCCAAGAATTAGCATACCCTTAAATCTTTTTCGTATTCCTCTTCGTTTTTTTTTTTTTTAAATACAAACCAGTAATTTATTTCCCGGCCAAGTTCAAGTTCAATGTCATTCGGATTTATGTGCGAATACGCGTGTATATGTCGTATATGTGTGTGTGTGTGTGTGAATGCCAAAACTCGTTCAATCAAAGTGGCCCCCCTTGGCCCCACATGGCCCCACCCTTGCACGCACACTTACGCACCGATAGCAGTTTTTGTTTCTTCCCTCTGCAAGTGTATGCGTTTTTGTGCGTTCGTTCGTTTATTTAGCTTCGTCTCGTTTCGTTTCGTATCGCATGCTTGTTGTTGTTTTCTCGCACGTAGAGCAACAAGTGGAAGCGAGTTGCCAACGGCCCCCCTCTTGGGGCTTGGCTAGCAACTGGTTTTTGTGACGTCACCGTGTGCGTGGCCTTACGCACGTTTTACGCACATTTTTTGTGCGTCTCGCTCTCTAGGGGGGCGCGTCTCATTGAACTTGAGGAAAGACCCCAAAGCGACGGGAAAGAGAGGTCTGAAAAACAGCTGATTTACATGCGTTTGGGGTGCGTATGCGTGTGCGTGTGCGTGTGCGTGTGGGAGTGGGACAAGGCGTGCGAAAGGTATTTTAAGCGAAGAAAAGATTAAAGAAAAGATAAAACTTTACAGTTATTATAGCTTTTTTTGGGTTTTAACTCTAAATTCAAGCAGAAAAAGTTGGTTTTTCTTACGAGAAACAAAAAAAAAATTACGTATACGTAATGCGT
This sequence comes from Drosophila vallismaia, assembly GCA_035047325.1. Lineage (NCBI taxonomy): Eukaryota > Metazoa > Arthropoda > Insecta > Diptera > Drosophilidae > Drosophila > Drosophila vallismaia. The sequence goes on along the minus strand of JAWNPU010000001.1, from coordinate 9,322,656 downwards.
ATACTTGATACGTATACGTAATATTTTTTTGAAAAATTTCAAAAATTCAAATTGATTTTTTTACTTAAATTTTGTGATTTATTTATATTAGATATGGAAAAAAATCCCCTCTTACTTCCAAGTGTATTAAATTCTCTGCGTATTCCACTTTGCTGAGTTTTTGGTTTCAAATTTGGTTTTGGGTTTGACTTTTCGGTTTTTTTTTGTTTTTTTCTGCCAGTCGCTGAAATTGTTTGGACTTTGATTTCAAGGTCAGACCCAACGCATTAGCAACCTCTCTTTCTCTTTTTTTCCTCATCTATGCAATCACTCATTCGCAAAGAAAAAAAACCCAAAAAAACCCAAAAAAAAAACAAAAAAAAGCGCAAAAAGATGGTAAAAATCTGAACCGAAATCGAGACAGTATATATGTATATAGTCGAGCGGGATAGCAACAGCCGGAAATCAACGCACCCGGCTAAATGCCAGTGCAATTAGACAGAGACAGCGAGTATATATAGAGTATATAGAATATGGAATATATAGAATATATAGACTTTCGACGCTTTTGATGAGATAATTTTTCAAAATTATTTATTTTCAGATGGTTCGTGTGTCTGTTGTTCTTCTTTTCTTTTCTTTTATTTTCTCTTCCCGCATTTATTTATTTATTTTTTTTGCAATTCACAATCCGCGAATGCTTATCGTTTACCAGTCCCCCCGCCCCCCCAGTAACCCCTTGCACTGGGCGAAAAAACGTCCAAAAAAGAAGATCAAAAACCAAACCTATAGAAGCTTTAAAGCTGCGTTGCGTGCGCTGCTTCTGCTTCCTCTTCTTGTTGTGGCGGGTGCGAGTGTGTGGGAGTGTGTGGTGTGTGAGTGAGTGTCCGGGTACGTGATGGAACAGGAGAGGGTATTCGAATAGTAACGGATGTAGGGTAGTTCCTGTTTGTTGGTCTTGATGGAAATGCAAAGAAAAAGTCATCTTATAAAGGAAATCTTTTTTTTTTTGAGTGTATAGGAGGATAAATTATAAAAAAACATAAAGTTTTTCTTTGTTTTTTTATGGAAAACTATTTGTTTGTTTTTAAAAAAATATCTCTAAAACCCGAAATAAACCTTTTCCAGAACCTAAATTTCGGTTTTAAGTATTTTGTTCCCTCAAAATTTTAATATTAATTAAAAAAATACCCATTTAGATGAGCTCTGGTGTAGGTATGTTCTGGTGTGTGCATTATTTCGCACACAGCTTGTGCGGTTCCGCTGTGAATGCGAATATCAAGGTCAACGTGTGATGTGTTTCTGCCGCTGCTGCGGCTGCGGCTGCTGCTGTCGACGTCTGTGCCTGCCCCGCCTCCACACCAGCCCCACTCTAGGCCCCCACCCCTCCAAAGTAGTCATCCACAAAATGAGCTCTAAGAAAATAATTAAATGGCAGGCTGGCAGGCTGGCAAGCAGGCAGGCGAAAGAAAGACGGCAGCAGCAGCAGCAAAAAAAAAAAAACAAAACAGAAAAAAAAACGCAATTTTTGAAGCGCAGTTGTTAAATTAGAAATGCCATATTTTGAAATAAATGTTTTGTATTTTTTTCTCCCAATTTTTTTGTCTGGCAAAGCTTGAAGCGGAGACTTCTTGGCCATTAATCAGTTTCTGAAATGCCTTTCGAGGAGTCTCGCGAATGGCAAGCAGATGATGCGGCATAATTGTTGCAAATATTATAGAACTACAATTCAAATGTGAGAGCAGGTTTTAGCATAGAATTCTTATATAATCGATATTGATAATCTGAAGCTAAACGATGCTCTAAATCGTTCCCTGTCATCCGAAAAAAATCAACAAAATCAAATTGCGGGAAAAACAATCGATAACGATAATCCATCAGGGGGGAAAATTATATAAATTTGCACACATTATGCGAGATTGAGGAACAAAAAGCTAATCACAATGTTGGGGGAAAGGAATTTCAATGCAGAGGAGGAGGAGGCTTGGATCATCCAATATAATATCCCTGGAAGAGTAGCCCATAGATTGCCTTTATAGAGAGAATCGCTGGAAATTGTATTAAGACATAAATGCGTGTCTTGGCCGTGGAGGCTGTTGATTCTTCTGAGCTGCTTCTTCCCTGAAAGAACAACAATAAAAAGAGCCGCAAGCGCCACACAAACCAACACAAACCAACACAAAAAAAAGAGAAGGAACCTCGGAAAGGCGGCGATATGCAAACATAATAATTTGCATATTTCGCCGCAGTGTTTGCGATTCTCTGATGGTGGTCAAGCTCTAGAAAAAAAAAAAAAACAGAATAAAACTCTATAAAAGGGAGTGGTGCCCCCCATAATAGAAATGTTAGCCTTTCGGCAGTGCCGCGGAGTCGCACCCAAATTTGGCAAAAAAAAAAAAAAAAACCAGAAAAGAAGTTTCGAAAAGCTCTTCTTTCTTCTATTTCGAAAAACTTAACAATTTGATTTATGTTTTGAGTCGGTTTTGGGTTGGAAAAACCCGCTTCGATCTGCGATCAGCGATCTGCGATATCGATAAGGATCCTGCGATAACGCCTTGTCGATAAATTTCTGCTTCTTGTGGCGCCCACTCTTGTGGTTGCATCTTGATTTATTCGTGTGCGTAATTGGAAATGGGAAATTCTTCTCGAAACCCTGGAAAAACCCATAGAGAGACCCATTTATTTGGCTTAATTTATTTTTTTAGTTGCAGTTGCAGTTGCAACAGTTGCAACGCGTTTTTTTTTTCGGCTACCAACGCCCACCTGGAACATGCGATCTGTTTTAACTTGCCACCTCTTGGGGCACCTCTTGAATGACTGCAAATTTATGTTGTTGACTATTTTGGCTGCAAATTACATGCAACGCTTTTATTTCGTAAAAAAAAACAAAAAATAAAAAACGGGGAGCGCTTGGCGAGTTTTTTTTTCACTAACTGGGCCGTGGCGTTAGAAATCAAAGCCTTTGGCGTTCATTAGCTTTGGGGGCGTTATACCTTGCCTACCTCTTCTTCTTCTCCTACCTCTTCTTCTTCTTCTTCTTCGTTCAATTAAAAGTGTTGCCAATTTGCGACGCTATTCCCCCGGTCTTGCCCCCTTTCTGTTAGGCAAGCCTCTTGCTCCTTTTTCTCCTTTGCTTGTAATCAGGAAATTCGATTTTCTTAATGCCACTGAAAGAGTTTTCGTCTCGATGGTGGGTAGGAGGTAGGGTGTGTGGTGGTGGGGAGGTGGGGAGGTGGGGAGGTGGGGAGGTGGGTGTGTGGTGGTAGGGGGTGGGTGGACAACTGACCAGACCAGACTGGATCCAGGACTTGCCACCAGCCCCTTCCTCCCCATCTGTGACTTCTAATATGCGCGTGAATTTATTAACGCTCATTTAACGTTGTTGTTGTTGTTGTTGTTGTTGTTTGCGATTCGGGGGCGTGTGCAGGCCGATTGCATTTTTTTAAATAAATTCTAGCTCAAACGGCGCGTGACAGGAGAGGAGCAGGAGGAACAAAAGGGGGGGTGGCAGAGACTAGAGATGTGCTAGGAACTCTAATTGCAACATTTCTTTAGATTTCATTCCTCAATGCAAGTTTTGCAAGTTATTGTTGACAAAAACCAAACCAAAATACATCGCAAAAAGGTATCCTTTCGATATATATCGTACAAGTCACGTTGCCAACTCTGTCCGTTTGAGGTTATTGCAGTCTTAGGCCAAAACCTCATTAGGCCATGGCGAAATCTATATGCGAAATGGAGGCCGACGCCTTTTCAATTTGCCAGCGATGAAAATTTACAACATGGCTGCATCGCCTCCTTGCCCCAGCCCCTTGCCTCCTGCCTCCTGCCCCCTACCATGCGCTCCTTATCCTCCGATCTTTTCGGGATATATCGGGCGTTCATTGCATACCCCAAGGCGTGCATGCGCACATAAAAATCGACAGCAATGTTGAAGCGGATCGGAACTGGTTGCAAGTTGCCAGTTGCCAGTTGCAAGTTGCCAGTTGCCAGTTGCTGCTGCTGTGGCATTGTCATTCGCGGCATGTTCACGCCTTGACGCCCGCAGCCAACTTGCAACAGAATATAAAAAAAAAAAAAAGAACTGGACTCCAAATTGAACTCCAACTGAATCGCCCATCGCAACATTGCTCTTTTTTTTCTACCATCTTTTGCCTGGGCTGTGGCATCTTCAAAAGCGGCATTTGTGGCTGCGTTTCAGAGAGCCAGATCGTAAATCTAATAAATGCCTGTTGCAACATCGCAGTGGAGTGGCAGTAGTGGCAGTGGCAAGAAAATGTGCGCTTTTCCTCTGGCCAAGATCTCAGGCCGATAAAATGTGCCATTTCGAGGGGAGAAATTATGAAAACATATTTTGAAATTATAATAAAAAATCTAACTTATATAGTTGATATTTTTATTTCCCATGTTTTTAAATATAATAATAATAGTATTTTTTATATTTTTTATTCCGTTTTCCAGGTGCTCCTCTCGGCTTGTTCCTCGTACTTCCAGAGCCTGTTCCTGGAGCACCCCGAAAGACATCCAATTGTGATATTGAAGGACGTCCGTTTTGCCGAGCTGCAAACCTTAGTTGAATTCATGTACAAGGGCGAGGTGAACGTGCAATATTGTCAGTTGTCCGCGCTGCTCAAGACAGCCGAATCCCTCAAGGTGAGTCCTGTGACAAAATACCAAAGAATATGAAAGGAAATCAGTATTTTTTTTTTTTTTTTCGAAAACTCTTCTTTAGGTCAAAGGCCTCGCCGAGATGACTAACCAGAACACGACGCTGCGCGAGCCGGAGCGGGAACCGGACCGCCTGCGTCCTCAGGGCGGCGGCGGCGGCAGTGGCGGAGGCGTGGCATCAGCCCACAAAGCCGCCGACAGTCCGGCAACGGCGCTGGACGCCACAGCAGCCGCTCAGGCGGCAACAGGGGCGTCGGCGGCCACAGCCACTGCCACAGCAACAGCGGCGGCGGCAACATCAACCTCAACCTCAGCAACATCTGCAACGGGGGCAGGCACAGGGACAGGAACAGGAACAGGAACAGTAACAGGAACAGGAACTGGAACAGGAACTACTGCTGCCACATCGGCAGCGGGGAGCAGCAACAGTACAACCACCACCAGCAGCACCAGCACAAGCACATCCTGTGCCACATCGGCAGCAACATCTACAGCAGGAGCGGCAGGAGCCACGTCGGCAACATCCGCGGCAGCAACATCCGCCGAAGAGGCCACCTCCTCGTCATCCTTGTTGGGGGTGAAGAGGGAGGCCAGTGGCCACAGCAGTCCCACGCCCGCCAAACGCTCTTCCAGGCACCAGGACACTCTGGACGACAACCTGGACGCCCACAGAGACAAGGACCATGGGCAGCCGGCGGACGAGATGCTTCAAGATGAGCTCCTGGCCGGTGGGCGCAACGAGGACGACGAGGACGAGGTGGAGGAGGTTGAAGACATGGATGAAAACGAGGATCTAGATGAAGTGCTACGAGAACAGGAAGGGCATCCAGACCAGGAAGATGACGAGGACGAGGAGGACACCCCAATGCCGCTAGATCTCTATCATAGGCCTGCCGTCGATGTGAAGGTTGCAGGTAAGAGACCAAAACTTCTCAAATTTTTGAATCAAAGGGGTATTTTTATAACATTTAAGTCAAAACCGTAATGTTTCCCGGTCCGTCCAGATTCCTGGACTCGTGCAGACCAGTCTAGAAGCTTCCAAATCCTGCCTAGACCTGTTTAGACCAGCTAAGACGCGTCCTAATCTGTCCCAAAATCTTTTAGAACAGCCTAAGCGAGTCTAGTTTCTGCCGGGACCTGTCCCAAATAGCCCAGTGGTGTCCCAATCCTTCCTAGACCCGTCTACGTCCCGATACGTCTACGTCGATGCGTCCTAATCTGTCCCAAAATCTTTTAGAACAGCCTAAGCGAGTCTAGTTTCTGCCGGGACCTGTCCCAAATAGCCCAGTGGTGTCCCAATCCTTCCTAGACCCGTCTACGTCCCGATACGTCTATGTCGTTGCGTCCTAATCTGTCCCAAACCCTTTTAGAACAGCCTAAGCGAGTCTAGTTTCTGCCGGGACCTGTCCCAAATAGTCCAGAGGCGTCCCAATCCTGCCTAGACCCGTCTACGCCAGCCAAGATGCATTCTAATCCGTCCCAAACTCATTTAGAACAGCCTAGGCATGTGCAGTTTCCGCCAGAATCTGTCCCAATTATCCCAGGGGCGTCCCAATCCTTACTAGACACGTCCAAGGCGCGTCCTAATACGTCCCAAACTCATTTGGAGCAGCCTAAGCGCGTCCAGTTTCTGCCTGAACCTGTCCCAAACAGCACAGACCCGTCCCAAACCGGTCTAAAACCGCCTACTCCAACCAAGGCGTAAGTGCGTCCAGATACTATCCCGAATTTTTTTTATTTTTCCCGAATTTTCCTAAATTTTCTCGAATTTTTCTAAATTTCCCGCATTTTCCTGAATTTTCCAGAATTTCTCAGAATTTCCCAGAATTTCCCTGAATTTCTCAGAATTTCCCAGAATTTCTCAGAATTTCTCAAAATTTTCCCAGAATTTTCCTGATTTTTCCACAATTTTCCCGATTTTTCCGAATTTTTCTGAATTTTTCTGAATTTTTCTGCACTTTTCAAAATTTTAAAAACCTTAAAATCGACCTCCGCCCTTTCTGAAGTACCAGGCGAACAGAAATCAGCAGAAGGTGGATGCGAAATTTTGTAATTTTGGCGGGAAAAAAATTTAAATTTGAAAAAAATACCAAAAAAATTTTAACGGAAAAATACCAAAAAATGTAACGAAAAAATACCAGATTTAAATTTTTTTTGGTATTTTTCCGTTAAATTTTTTGGTATTTTTCCGTTAAAATTTTTTGGTATTTTTTTCAAATTCAAAAAATTTTCCCGCCAAAATTTAAAAATTCGGCATTTACCTTCTGCTGATTTCTGTTCGCCTGGTACTTCACAAGTGGCCGGAGGGCGATTTTGGGGTTTTTAAAATTTGGAAAAGTTCAGAAAAATTCTGAAAATTTCAGAAAAATTCGGAAAAATCGGGAAAATTCGGGAAAATTGGAGAAAATTATGGAAAAATCAGGAAAATTCTGGAAAATTAAGGAAAATTCAGGGAAATTCAGGAAAATTCGAGGAAAACGTGGAAAATTCGGGAAAAACCTGGAAAATGAAAGAAAACTCGGAAAATTTTTGTGAATTGGGTGCTTTATTTCAATAAAACCTGCTTATAAATACAGATACATGTATTTACATAGGAAAATTCTTAAAATATAGGGAAATACATACAAAATACGCTTGAAAATAATTATTTACAACTAAAAGTAAAGGATACAGCTAAAAGAATTAGGAAAATCACGATAAAATAGTAGTTATATCTGGAAACTGCTCCAGGTGCTTCTCTGGTTCTCCAGGTACTACTTCAGCTACTTCAGAAGCAGTTCCCGTTGTCTGAAGCTGTTCCAGGAGCGCCTCTGCTGCTCCAGGTTGTGTAGCTCTGCTGTGGCTGCTTCAGGTCCAGTCCTTGTACTCTGCATCTCGTGGTCTGTAAAATATAGAGTTTTGAAAGCGTTTGAATGGTTAGAAGGGTGATTCGCCACTCACCCTTTAATTTCCATAGAGTCGCGGGGTTACAACCAAAGCTCCAGGTGGTAATCCATAGATAGATCTTTCTCCATTTGTCGTACCGGTCTTTGGAGACTATAGACCCAGCTCGCGTGGCTGTAAATCTGCAAAATAATACAAAAAAACATTAGGAACCGTTTTTAGTCAAAAATTTTGGTATTTTTAAACAGTTTTCTTTAAAAATCTTGCCCAATTCTCAACCGATCTGGAAAAGGATTACCATTTTAAAAAGAGGCCTTCAGCCCCTATCGATCGGCATCAAAAGATCAGGAAAATCGAACAAAAAAAAATCGATCGATTTTTCGCAATTTTTGAAAGGGGTACCATCATGATTTTTTTCCAAAATGGGCAAAAAATTTTTTGTTCGATTTTCCTGATTTTTTGACACTCATAAAAAATGCTTGAATTCCCGATTCAGAAATTGTAAGCCTTTTCCAAATCGGCTGAGAAATGGCCAAGATATACGCTTTCAAAAATATAAGCTAGGAACATCCTACGGTCCTCCAGGCGGGTCTAGGGTCCTCCAGGTGGGTCCAGGACCAGCCTAGGCACCTCCAGGCGGGTCTAGGGCCGTCCAGGCGGGTCCAGGGCCGTCCAGGCGGATCCAGGACCAGCCTAGGCTCATCCAGGCGGGTCAAGGGCCGTCCAGGCGGGTCCAGGGCCGTCCAGGCGGATCCAGGACCAGCCTAGGCTCCTCCAGGCGGGTCTAGGGCCGTCCAGGCGGGTCCAGGGCCGTCCAGGCGGATCCAGGACCAGCTTAGGCTCATCCAGGCGGGTCTAGGGCCGTCCAGGCGGATCCAGGACCAGCCTAGGCTCCTCCAGGCGGGTCTAGGGCCGTCCAGGCGGGTCCAGGGCCGTCCAGGCGGATCCAGGACCAGCCTAGGCTCATCCAGGCGGGTCAAGGGCCGTCCAGGCGGATCCAGGACCAGCCTAGGCTCCTCCAGGCGGGTCTAGGGCCGTCCGGGCGGGTCCAGGACCAGCCTAGGCTCCTCCAGGCGGGTCTAGGGCCGTCCAGGCGGGTCCAGGGCCATCCAGGCGGATCCAGGACCAGCCTAGGCTCATCCAGGCAGGTCTAGGGCCGTCCAGGCGGGTCTAGGGCCGTCCAGGTGGGTCCAGGGCCGTCTACGCGGATCCAGGACCAGCCTAGGCGCATCCAGGCGGGTCTAGGGCCGTCCAGGTGGGTCCAGGGCCGTCCAGGTGGATCCAGGACCAGCTTAGGCTCATCCAGGCGGGTCTAGGGCCGTCCAGGCGGGTCCAGGGCCGTCCAGGCGGATCCAGGACCAGCCTAGGCTCATCCAGGCGGGTCTAGGGCCGTCCAGGCGGGTCCAGGGCCGTCCAGGCGGATCCAGGACCAGCCTAGGCTCATCCAGGCGGGTCTAGGGCCGTCCAGGCGGGTCCAGGACCAGCCTAGGCTCATCCAGGCGGGTCTAGGGCCGTCTAGGCGGATCCAGGACCAGCCTAGGCTCCTCCAGGCGGGTCTAGGGCCGTCCAGGCGGGTCCAGGCCCGTCCAGGCGGATCCAGGACCAGCCTAGGCTCATCCAGGCGGGTCTAGGGCCGTCCAGGCGGGTCCAGGGCCGTCCAGGCGGATCCAGGACCAGCCTAGGTTCATCCAGGCGGGTCTAGGGCCGTCCAGGCGGATCCAGGACCAGCCTAGGCTCATCCAGGCGGGTCTAGGGCCGTCCAGGCGGATCCAGGACCAGCCTAGGCTCCTCCAGGCGGGTCTAGGGCCGTCCAGGCGGGTCCAGGCCCGTCCAGGCGGATCCAGGACCAGCCTAGGCTCATCCAGGCGGGTCTAGGGCCGTCCAGGCGGGTCCAAGACCAGCCTAGGCTCATCCAGGCGGGTCTAGGGCCGTCCAGGCGGGTCCAGGGCCGTCCAGGCGGATCCAGGACCAGCCTAGGCTCATCCAGGCGGGTCTAGGCTCCTCCACGCGGGTCTAGGCCCGTCCAGGCGGGTCTAGGGCCGTCCAGGCGGGTCTAGAGCCGTCCAGGCGGGTCCAGGGCCGTCCAGGCGGATCCAGGACCAGCCTAGGCTCATCCAGGCGGGTCTAGGGCCATCCAGGCGGATCCAGGACCAGCCTAGGCTCCTCCAGGCGGGTCTAGGGCCGTCCAGGCGGGTCCAGGCCCGTCCAGGCGGATCCAGGACCAGCCTAGGCTCATCCAGGCGGGTCTAGGGCCGTCCAGACGGGTCCAGGGCCGTCCAGGCGGATCCAGGACCAGTTTAGGCTCATCCAGGCGGGTCTAGGGCCGTCCAGGCGGGTCCAGGCCCGTCCAGGCGGATCCAGGACCAGCCTAGGCTCCTCCAGGCGGGTCTAGGGCCGTCCAGGCGGGTCCAGGGCCGTCCAGGCGGATCCAGGACCAGCCTAGGCTCATCCAGGCGGGTCTAGGGCCATCCAGGCGGATCCAGGACCAGTCTAGGCTCCTCCAGGCGGGTCTAGGGCCGTCCAGGCGGGTCCAGGCCCGTCCAGGCGGATCCAGGACCAGCCTAGGCTCATCCAGGCGGGTCTAGGGCCGTCCAGGCGGGTCCAGGGCCGTCCAGGCGGATCCAGGACCAGCCTAGGCTCCTTCAGGCGGGTCTAGGGCCGTCCAGGCCGGTCCAGAGCAGCCAGAGCGGGTCCAGGACCTGCCTAGGTCGGTCCAGAGCAGCCAGGGCGGGTCCAGGAGCTGCCCAAGCCGGTCCAGAGCAGCCAGAGCGGGTCCAGGACCTGCCTAGGTCGGTCCAGAGCAGCCAGGGCGTGTCCAGGAGCTGCCCAGGCCGGTCCAGAGTAGCCACAGCGGATCCAGGGCAGCCAGGGCGTGTCCAGGACCTGCAACCTAGGTCGATCCGGGACCTGCCCAGCCAGGACGGGTCCAGGACCTGCCCAGTGCTTCATAAATTTTTCAGAATTTGAAAAATCCCAAAATCCTCCTGCGCAGCTTCTGAAGTACCAGGCGAACAGAAATCAGCAGAAGGTGAATGCGAAATTTTTGATTTTTGGCGGTCATCCGTTACTTTTTTAAATTTAAATTTGGCGTCTGGTATTTTTTTAAATTAAATTTATCGGCCATTTGGTATTATTTTTAAATTTAAATTTACATCTGCTGCTGATTTCTGTGCTCCTGGTACTTCAGAAGCGGCGGAGGACGATTGTGGGATTTTTACAATTCAGAAAAATTCGGGAAAATAGGAAAGGTGGGAAAATCAAGGAAAATTGGGGAAATATTACGTAAATTACATGGAAAATGCTTACAATCTAGGGAAATAAATACAAAATATGCTTAAAACTAATTATTAATAATGACTATTATATTTTTCCGAGGGCGTTTCTAGTTTCTTGGTTCTTGGTGATTGTCTTGGTGGTCTCTGCCAAAGACTGGATCCAAGTAGAGGCATTGCCTGATGCTGGAATGTTTGTCGCTGCGATCCGGAAAGATTTGTTACCAGCCAGTGCAAGGTCCATAAAGGGGGCTTCTCGGGATCTGCAAAATGGAAAGGTTTTAGAAGTGTTTGAATGGTAAAAGATAGTTTTCCCAGTCACCCCAAAATTGCCATAAAGTCGAGGAGTTAGTTGCAAAGCTCCAGGTTGTCCTTCACGCATAGATTTATCCTCCATTTGTATCCTTCATTGTTGAACCTATTAAATTTGTAAAATAAAATAAAAAAACATTAAGAAGCCGTTCTAATTCCAAAATTTGATGTTTTTCAACAGTTTCCTTTAAAAATCTTTCCCAATTCTCAACCGATTTGGGAAGGGATTACCATTTTGGAATCAGATCTTCGTTTTCCTTCGATCTGCATTCAAGCATCTCTAAAATCGAACAACAAAAATTTGGACCAATTTTTGCCAAAAATGATGATGTTACCCCTTTCAAAATTTTCGAAAAATGGGTCGAAATTTTGTTGTTCGGTTTTCCCAATCTTTGAATGCAGATCGAAGAACAACGAAGTTCTGATTCCAAAATGGTATTCCATTCCGAAATCGTTGGATAAATGACCCAGAAATGGCCAAGGAAGATCCTGGATAAGCCAAAACTGGTTTAGATGGGTTCAAGCAGGTTCTGGAAGAACCCGGACCGTTCTAGGCAGGACCCAGGGTGGTCTGGATGGTGCTAGGCAGGATTTGGAAGTAATTAGACAGTTGGCGACGGGTTTAGGCGGGAATCCTGGCGGGAGCTATCCCTATTTTGATACCCTAACATATTTATGGACCCATTATAAATATCGTTTCCCTATTTATACATTCTAGGTTCGAACCAGAGCGGCAGCGCCACTAGCAACACGAATGCCACAACCACCAGAAACATCAACAACAACAATCCGAGCAGCAACAACAATAACAACAATAGCAACAACAACAACAACACGAGCGGCCGCAAAGCTACCTCAGCCAGCAACGGTGGTGCAGCAGTGGAGTCCAGCGGAGGAGGAGGATCCGTGGTGGCTGTAGACGACGACGACGAGGAGGAGGAGCAGCAGCAGCTGCACCACCACCATCACCACCACCCGTCGCACCATCAGTCGCACCACTTGCACCACCGGTCGAGGCGGCACAACGATCGCCTGATGCAGGAGCAGGACGAGGAGGATCTGGACGACGACGTGGTGGTGGTGGGCAGTGCCACAGCCACAGTGGTGGCCCGGGGCATAGCCCAGCGCTTGGTGCACCACCATCAGGGTCTGCGACTGCAACACCCCGCCCATGTCCACCATCCGCACTCGCATCCGCATCCGCTGCACCTGGTGGACGACGAAGACGACGAGAGCGTGCCGGTGATCGCCAAGACGGAGATCCTGGACGAGGACTACGACGACGAGATGGATCTGGACGACGACGACGAGGCGGACAACAGCAGCAACGATCTGGGCCTGAATATGAAGATGGGCGTCTCCGGTGGCGGTGGTGTGGACCTCTCCACAGGCTCCACCCTGATACCCTCGCCCCTGATCACTCTGCCCTCTTCCTCTTCGGCGGCGGCAGCGGCGGCGGCAGCAGCAGCAGCGGCTGCGGCAGCGGCGGCGGCGGCTGCTGTGGAATCGGCTAGATCCACGCCAGCGGGCGGAGGCTCTGGATCCGGAGCGGGAAACACGGCCGCTGACTTGAGCATCAGCGGTAGGCCGGCGTCAAGGAGCTCCCGAGATGGCGGCGGCAACGACGGACGTGGAGCCGCCTCCTCCTCCAGCCTACTGAGTCCCGGAACAGTGGCCAACCTCCTGCCCGTGCAATCAGTACCATTGGTGCGTGTAGTTTCGAAATAAAAGTCCAATCCTTACTTCATTTGTCAAACAAACTCATTATAATATACGAGAAAAGAAAGTGCCAAAAGTTCTTCCCATTCATTCATCATTCTTCCATTTATTCGTAGTTACATCTAAGGTTAGGTTGAGACTCTGTTTCCCTAAAGATCTTAGTAGGGATCAAGAATAAACACGACAAAACAAAAATAAACATGAAAAAACTAGAAATATTTTCAAAAGTTTCTATAAAAATAGAAGCAGTTCTCCTGCCTAGGCGGGGTTAAGTTTCAAGGAACTTTAACACGGATTGAAAGGATTATCTAATCGGAAAGTGTTTCTGTCATACTCCATTTTTTGGAACAAGTTTCATGGATTTCATCGATAATAATCGAATAGGCAGATACAAAAATGTCATCGATTTCATCGATAATAATCGAATAGGCAGATACATGAGTTAGTTCGATTATTATCGATGAAATCCAGGACCCGCCCAGCAGATACATGATCCTTTTCGATTATTATCAATGAAAACGATGAAATTTGTCCCAAAAAACAGTATCGTGTTTGTTCCTGTCCTTGTCCCGTGTCCTGTCCGTCTATTCGATTAGCCGATAGTATCAAAAGAGGCTATAAAAACTATAGAAAGCTTGAACCTGTCAAGGATTATAGTGACCTTTTTCGTTTGTCCGTTTGCGCGGTTATTCTATTGCTTAATTCCATATCCAAGCTAGAAATCGTGCGAGATATAGAATCAAAGATCCTCTAAACCTTTCCCATTAAGTACCTTTCCTCATAACCTTTACAACACTACTAATTCCCAACTATCCCTTCCACAGAGCTTGAAAAAGGAGATCGATTGCAGCGAGGACGACAGCAGCAGTCACAGTAGACACATGCAACAGCGTTCGGCATCAGCTGGCGGCGGCCTGGGCGGCGACCTTGACTATCGCGCCTCCCACGAGTCGGTAAGTGACCTTGATCAGTTCTCCTTGGCAACCCCTGGTCCCCCCCTTCCACACAAAGACAGCCACAGCCCCCAATTCGTACCGCCCTGTCAAAATTCGAGTCCCCAGTCCACGAATCAAAACAAAAAAGAGATCCCAGATCCCGTTCAGTGAATGCTTTTGCTGCTTCGATAGGCAAAAAAATAAGAAAAGAAGAGAAAGTTAAATATATTATCGAAATCGAAATCGAAATCGAAATCGAGGCCATCTCTTGAAAACAAAAAAGATCCCGACCTGGCTTGATTTTCCAATTTTTTACACATATATATCTCTATCTTAAGTCTATTATCTCTCTCTCTGTCTGTTTTTACAAGTATATGCCTATATATGTATATGTATACACATGTATATATATATTTATATACACCCTTTATATACCATATCTATATATATATAAAGAAAATACAGAATCCAAAAAAAAACAAATGCAAAAAAAAAAAAATGCAGAAAACAAAACCAAAACTCAACATATATTTTTGCTCTTCGTCGTGTTCTTTGTCTATGAATTTTTTATACTTACATACATATCCAATATCTATATAAATATATATACTTAATCCTATATCTATGCCCTATCTATATATTTATATATATATATATGCAAATATATATATATGATTATCAAGTTTTTCCCCAAAAAAAAAACCAAAGAAGTCAAGTTATTCATTTTTTCTATTCAGTTGAAAAAGAAAAAAAAATACCAGTAAATCAGTATTAAAAAAAAAATACCAAGTGTTAGTTGTTCAGTTTCCTAGCTTTCTATAATACTCTTTATATAATATCCAATACAATATATTTTGTTTAATGTGTAGCGCTCTCTCTCTCTCTCTTCCTATCCATCTCTGTGTCTGTCTCTCTCTCTCTACCTCTAGCTAGCTATCTCTTTCACACACTCTCGCTCTATCTCTCTATCTGTCTCTGTCTATTGATAAATGTCTAATTTTTGTGTAATTTTTGTTAGTTAAAACCTTAAAACCGATCTGTATGTACGTAATCAATGTTGTTGTTCCTATTGTCGCATATTTGTGTACGTATGTGTAAATATCCTTCCACACACACACACACACACCCATACACATCCTTTACATAAAACTCAACACTCTATGCCATAAGTTTTCTCACAGTTGGTAGCATTTTTTCGGTTGGTAGTTGACTTTTTACCAAAAACCTTGCCACATTTTTCTTTTCTATTTCTATTTCCGTTTTCGTTTTCGTTTTCGTTTTCGTTTTTGTTTCCGTTTTTTGTTTTCCTTCCACTTGCCACACATTCCCGGCAATTTCCGTTTGCAATTTTGTCACCTTGCCCCTTTGCCACCACCCCCTTTTGTACAATATTATTTATTTACTGACCATGTTGCTCGTCCTTTCTCTATATATCCTTTTCGATTATTTCATATTTTTGTTATGTTGTTGTTATTTCTATTTCTATTGCTGTTGCTGTTGCTATTGCTATTGTTGTTGTTGTTGCAGTTGCATGTTTACGACACTATAATTTTCAATAAAAAGGCGGGGCATTGTCCAGGATATGATCAAAATATGTAAAAATGCATATTGGTAAAAAAGGACACTATACCGGGGGTAGGACTATAAAAAATACCCTTCTATTTAGAAGAAGTTTATGTAAATAAAAAAATAAAATAAAAAATAAAATAATTTAAGTAGAAATATCATTAAGAGCCTTAATATGTTATTTGAAAGAACATGTTTTTGAAATGGAAAAAAAAAAACAAAAAAAAATAAATAATAAAAGTATTCAGCGAATTTCTATACAAATTTTTTGTAGCTTTGAGTCCTGCTCGGCCCTGCCCAGGAATGTCCTGCCATGTCCTGGGTCCTGTGTGTGTTTTATAAATAAAATAAAAAACCAAATCAAATATTCAAATCAAACAATGAGAAAAATTGTCGCATGTTGCAGCAGGATGAAAAAAAAAAAAGAAGGAAAAACCAACCAAAGGAAGTAAAGGGAAATGGTGTCCTGGCTCGATATTCAATTTATTTTTGTTTCCCAGAGCGGCGGACAAACATATCCTGCTGCGAGGTCCTTCCTTTCCTTTTCTCGGCTGTCTGTCTGCCACTAATTTTGGCTCCCATTCAAAACGAATGTAATGCATACTTTTGGGGCCCAAACACAACTGTACCACTGCCACGTGACTCTGATTCTGACTCGCCGCGGTACAGTAAAAACTGGCAAAACACTTGGCTTCCGGCAAATATATGGTATATTTCTGCATTAAATTTTTTGTCGCTGCATTTCTCCTGCTCCTGCTATCATTCGTCCTTTTTCGACAAAAAAAAAAAAAACACGTTAGAACTTGCAGAAGGGTGAAGGCAAAAGAAACACGAGTAGCCACTGTCGTTTTTCTTAGCAGGCGCAAGGGGAAAACCCCTAAAAAAGGATATATATAATATATATATATATATGTATATGTTAAAAAAAACGCACTTTGTTGCAACGGTTGACGAGTTTAAAAGGAGTTTTGGGAAGGGGAAGGAAGACAGGACCCAGATGGACCAAGCCAGCGGAAATGTTGTCAAAAAAAAGGAAGCAACCGGGGGGCAAGGCAGAAAAAAATTATTGAAACTGAGAAATTAAAATTCAAGTTTCATAAAAAAGTATGTATTTAAAAAATACAAGAGGCTATTTTTGAAACAACACTCGAAGACTTGATAATTTTAGTTGAAAATTTTGGATAGAAAAGGGATAGAATCCTGTGGATTATATATGGTTTTTCCTGCCACATGTGTACGTTGCAACCCCGGACTTGCAACCAGAGACGCACATGCATAAATTCAAATAAAAATTTATCTAAAAAAGGAAAGCTGGCAAAAAGAAAGCGAGCCCAAAAGAAGGCAACAAAAAAGTGGCAGCCGCCTCGAGTTTTCAGGCGGACGTTGACGTTGCAGGGGCGGCTTGTCTCTTCAAGGGAGGGGCAAAAAGGGATATATTAATGTAAAATTTTAGATTCCTATAGAACCTTTTAGGTTTCCCCTAAATGTTTATATTAAAAAAATGTAATTTTTTGTTATAAAAACCAAAGCTACGCCTCTGTTTCTACCAAAAGGGGCTGCAATTCGTTGACTCTCTGATGTATTCCGGGCCTCTTGTAGGCCTCTCCAAGCCATTGCCGCATAATAAATACTTTTGCTTTTACACTTTCTTTTTTTTTTTTTTTTTTTTGCTTGCAACCTAGCTTGCAACCCCCTACCCCCTCTGAAAATGAGGGAAATGATTATAACGACTGCCACAGCTGAGAGAGCTGAGGGGTTGCAGGAACAAAAACAGAAACAAAACCAAAACAAAAATCAACGCACAAAACCAACAACTTTTGCTTTCTTTTTCTTTTTCTACAAACACACACACACACACGGACACGAGCAAGGACTCACTCACACATACAAGTATTTAATTTTGAAACAAATGCGTTGCTTCTTGTTGTTGTTGTTGTTTTTTTTCTTATATATTTTTGCGAGCTTCGGCTCTTGTGCAATTTTTTCATAGCATACCTTTGGGCTGGCCCTGTAGCCGCTGTCGCTGCTGTCGCTGCTGTGCTTGCATTTTCCTCTCTACGAGTGGAAGGACACCCTACCCGGCTTTCTACTCCTTTCTACCACCCACACCCACCCTGTCAGCGATTTGCGTTGTTTGTTTTTCGTCTACATTGCGTATGCGTAATATCTGAACATTCCCCACACTCGCGGCGGCGACTCTAGTTCGTGGCAACTAATTCGGGTGCCAGGAAATTGATTTATTATTCATTTTAATCTGGGTATTCTAGCAGGGAGAGGTTCTAGGGGTTGAGAAAACCTAGGAGGGTAGGAGGGTTGCTTCTTTTGTGGACAACATGGCGTATTCGTAATGTGATAAAAGGGAAAATATTTAAATTGAGGTGTTTTTTTTTTTTAGTTTTTTTGATAAAGAAATGGATTTCTAGGTGATTTTAGGTGAGTTTTATATCTTTTAAGGGTTTTTTTCCTCCAGACACCATGGCGTATGAGTAATATTTACATTCTAAAGAAACAAAGATCGATAAAATATGGAAAAATTCTACAAATTTTGATGCAAAAATAGATATATTAATGAAATCTTGCAGGAGAAGAGGTTTCTGAGAGTCTATATGCCTTTGTAAGACTGTTTTCTTCCAGACACCATGGCGTATGAGTAATATTTTTTTTCCAAAAACCCGAATTTAAGATCTTTTGGCATAATAAATCAACCAAAAATGCACTTAAGTTTGTATTAATTTACATTATTAAGTTGATTTAAGGTTTAAAGATGCTCAAAGCGGGGTTTCCCTTAGACACCATGGCGTATGAGTAATCCAGAAACTTTAGAACAAAGTAAAAGATTCCTAAAAGTAATATTTCCCTAAAATACTTTCCACCAGCAACTGCTGTTAAATAAAGGACTCTATTATCTCCTATTTCCATTATAAAAGGACTTCCGAGACCTATTATTTCCACCGCAATCGTAGATATATTCGTATATCAATTTTGCCACGGATATGCCCCCTCAACCCCACCCCCACGTATAATATTTTTAATATTTTTATTCGGAGGCTTTTGCACAACTTTTGACTGAATGCATTTAGGTATTGCCCCGCTGTGGCAGTACCCCAACCCCCTAACCCCACTCCTGCCTGTCTGTCAGCACTCTAAGCCCGCCATCAATGCCTGGCAACTGTCAATCATGCAAGGCACAAAAAAAAACCGCAGAAAATTTTTATATTTTTGTGCGGCAGCGGAAATCCAAGCAAATAAACAAACAAACGAAAAAAGAAAATATTAAAAACCAAAAAAATAAAGGACGAGGAAGGAATGCAAAAAATTCTGGCAAAACGCAACAAATGCCATGAGGAAAATATATTGCGTTGGGTGGTTGGCAGGGGGAGGGGGAAAAAACACCACCCACCCCCTCACGCACATTGCACATTTTGTGCTGCAGCTCCTGCTGCAGGTCCTGCTGCGACTGCGCTGCCACTGTGCTGCCACTGTGCTGCCACTGCGCTGTCCTGGCATTGTAATCAGGACTCGATGCCGCGCGCTGCGTTGATTGCAAAGTTTTTCAAGTGCTTTTTGGTGGAGCACTGCCACGCCCCCCCCCTTGCCACAACCAGAGGAGGCTGCTGGGCTGCTAAATAAAAAACAGGCAGCTGCTAATAGCCAGGCTTTAAAAGGTCACAAGAAGCTGATGGTGATCCTTGGAGAAGGAAAACTCTTACCAGGAGAAGGTCAAAAAAGTCCTAAATGTTGCTTAAAATCTCCCAAGACTCTAATAGTTATCCTTTATTTAATAATTATCCCTTTAAGGACCTGCCTCACCTCCCTCAACATCCCAAAAAAAATACCAAAAATAACCAAACAAAATGCACCGAAAAGAGTAGGGATTGTTGTACCAAAAAAAAAAGGACATCAAATGCGGGAATACAAATAAAAATACTCACAGTCCTGGAACGTACTCCTCCATGGCTGGAGCACCTCCTCTCTACTTTCAATTGCCAACTTTCCTGCAGGACTCCTGCAAAAAGAATATAAAAAAAAAGCGAAATGAAGAATAAATAAAAAAGAAATTATAACAATACATAATAATTTGTGGAAAAATATTGCGGGAAAAAGGGAGAGTAGCGAAATATTTGAAATAGTCGCTTCCGCATGAAGGACCCAAAACCCGAAACCCGAAACCCGAAACCCAGACCCTAAAAAAAAAAGGAAACTTTTCTATGAGCTTCCGCCATATTTTCCAGATGCGTTATATGCGTCATCTATTGCGTCTATTTTTTGATAGCACTGAATGGGACCTTCAAAAAAAATACGAAAAAACGAGCATTAAAAACGGGGGGGGGGAAAAAAAGGAAAATAATTAAGCGCGCCAAATGCAAACAAATAGGGAAAAATATATATATATATATATATATATATTTCTATATAGTCGGAGTCGGAATCAGAGTCGGAGTCGGAATCAGAGTCGGAATCGGAATCGGAATCGGAGTCGGAGTAGGAAGTCGGAGAGTGCGGCTTAAAAAGGCAAGGCAAACCCAAGAGAGAGTTTTCATTAAAAATTTGCTTTTATTAAAATGATGAAGGAGGTTGAGTTTGGGTTTGGCAGTTCAAATGGAGTGTCCTGGAGTGGGGTTTAAAGCTCTGGCAAAAAAAAAAAAGGCATCTAAAGGCCGACGACCGTCGAAAAATACCAAAAACCAAAACCAAGAAGTCCCAAAGGGGCAACCAATAGCAGACGCATATCGATCAATATTTGACTATTATTGCGACGGCGACACCAGGATGCCTACGAGGATAACGATGACATAGCCAGGACACTCAAGACGTTGATGTGGTTGAGTGCATATCAAGAAAAATATCCTATTTTTTGGGGTTTTAAAAAAATAATTACTTTATAACTTTATAATTAAAGCCTCTTGGATATTCTTAAATATCTATTCAAATGTCCCAAAAAGGACCTCAAACTTGTTGACTTTTTCAAGTGTATGACGCAGACATTGGCCAGGACATTAAATGGCTTGTGGGAAGAGGAGGGCGGAGGGCAAAGGACACGAGGCGAGTGTGGAGTGCGTCTGGCACTTTTGGAGGAAATCGGTAGAAAAGGGCCAAGGACTGGGGACCAAGAACCAACAACTGAGAGCCAAGAACTGAAGACCAAGAAATGAGAACCAAGGACCAAGGACCAAGGACTGCGACCCCTTACCACATAATCATTTCCATTAGACTTTGCCTTAATGGGCTCATTGAACTCTCCTCCTAGAAATCGAATCAGTTCATCGACAGAGTTTCTCGCTCGTAATGTTTGCTGATATTTTTTTCGTCCTTTTTTTTTTGGTATTTTTTTTTTGTGGCAAGGTTGACCCAAATCTGGCGGACCCTGCACCACTGGGGTTATTCAATAATCCGCCGCCTGGGCCAGACCAGACCAGACCAGACCAGGCCAGGCCACCGAAAAACTGCAATTTGCCTAATGGAAAGTTTGTTTATTTTTTACGGCGCTGGCCCGTCTTTTGCCGTCAGGAATCACGCAACATCAGAGGATGTAAGTTAGTGGTGCATCGGGCTAGTTATCTCTTCTAGTTTTTCTCTTTTAGTTTTTTTTTATTTCAATTTTTATTTTGTTTGGGGTTAAAGCTAAAAGCCTGTCGTCAGGTTGCAAATTTATGGGGAAACTTAAGGATAATGAGTGGAATTATGGTATTATTACAACTGCAACAACAAAACTATGCATCAACTTTTTAGTATTTTTTTTGGAAAATAAAACTAGTTTTAAGTTATCACCCCCTCACACCCCCTCACACACCTCAGAAACACACACATCCCATTATCTAGTATTATCTAGTATTTAATCAAAGCATGTTTCATTAATATTTGACTTTTATTTTGAATTAAATTCATTTAAAACGCAACCCAGACACCCCACCAGACATTTTTCGGCCAAAAAAAACTCAACAAAAAAAATATCAAACAAAAAATGTATAAAAATAAATACACTAAAAAAAACCTTTTTATTTTGCGCTTTGTGAACCGGACAAGAATCAAAATTAAACCAAAAAAAAAACCCAAAAAAAAAATAACCAAAAAAAATCTGTAAATGAGATCAAAATTCGTTGCACAAAATTTGGACTAAACCACCCCATATTCCATATATATCTATATATATATATATATACGATCCCCCCCTCCCCCCAATAATTTGCTTTCCTTTAAATTAAAAACATTAGCTGAGATTCCCTTTTCGATTTTTCTGTTTTTAAATAAAAGCCAACTTTGTAAATGTAATGATATTTTTTGCTAATTAAAGTATTATCCTTGTATCCTTTGAACGCTATCTGTCTCGCTCGCTATCGCTATCGCTCTTGCTCTAGCTCTGTGTATCACTGTGTATCCTGTTTCTCTTGCTCTCCCTTTTTGTCTCTTTATCAATCTATATGTCTCTCTCTGTCTCTCTATCTATATCGATATTATTAATGTGTCAAACTGTGTGTTGTGCTTTTAATATTATTAATCCAATACGAAACCGGAACAGAATAATATATATTTAAAAAAAAAAAAACGAAAAAAAGAAAAACGAAAGAAACAACAAATTCTGCATCGAATAAAACAAGAGAGGGGTCCAGATCTGAACGTTGTGCAATTGATAAACGAAACATATATATACCACGGTATATATATATGAATAAAAAACTGCATTAATTAATCTCGAAATCTCGAAATCTCGAAATCGAAACCAAACAAATAATCGTACTAAAGCGCTTTTGGTGTTTTTTAAGCTGCATAAATCCATGAAAAAAAAGAAAAGAATTCTACTCGTATAAAAACCAAGAAGATTTCTTCAAGAAAAAAACAGAAAAAAAAGAATAAATAAAAAAAAAACAATAAAATTTTAGAACACCTACACTCTCACACTCACTCATACACATAACACATACACATACATATACTATATACTATACTATATACTATTTTATCAACGATATATATGTATTATCTAAATGTGGAACGCTTTTACCATAAACCGTTCGTTCGTTGTTCGTTTATGTAAATGGTAACTGTGTGTGTTCTATTTTTCCATAAACTAAATGTCTTTTATTTCTATTTTTAAATATATTTCAATTTTTATTTACTTTTGATTTGTTTTAAAAATTTAAATAAGTTATTTTTTCAAGTGTATGGTATGGTTTTGTCTTAGAAAAATGTGTTTTGTTTCTTAAAAACTTTCTTAAAAACTTTTCAAAGTTAAACTAAAGCCTTGAAAGGTCCTTGATTTCATATTTAAATGTGTCACCTATTTTTTGTAGTGCACTTTTATATTTTTTATAATTCAAAGAATCCTCATTCTTCAATCATTAAATTTAAATTCATTTTATTCATTATCCTAATTCATAACTTTATAAAAAATTAATCAAAAACTAATATTTTCTGACCGATTTCATTGTATTTTTTTAGTTTATCGATAATTTTATCGAAATTATCGTTGATTTAATCGATTAAGCTTTAAACGTTACCCTAGAGGTTTTTTTTTATTGTTCTTTATTTTTGTTTTAAAAAAAAATACCATACTCTAAGTTGTGATTGTCTGTCTCTTTTTTAAATCTATTAAAGCTATTTTTTAAAACTATTTTTTAAATCGATGTTGTGTCTTCTTTTTGTTTCTTTCTTTCTCGTTTCTCGTTTCTCGTTTCCTGTTCTTGTTTCCTGTTCTGGTTTCTTCCTTCTTTTTCCAACTCTTTTTCTCTCTATCTTTTTAATCAAATAATCCAACTCGCTCTGTCTGTCTCTATCTCTCTAACTCTATCTCTTTCTAACTATATCTTTCTATCTCTGTCGTTACGTTTTTGTGTTTAATATTATATAAAACCTACTCGTATGTATACATAATATATGCCTTTGTTCCTTTCCATATCATTTATCGTTGTTGTGCTCTCTATTCAATCCAGTAATTTACGAAATATCCAAAACATTTCCGGATCGAAAGGCAATATATATATCCTTCCTTAATAGGTCTGTGTGTGTGTGTGTGTGTGTGTGTGTGTGTCTCTGCTAGTGTGTGTGTGTGTGTGTAATCGATTTTTATCGATTTTATCGATGACTGGCATTGAAATACATATATATTGATTTTTTGAACTAAATGTTGTGATTCCCGATAACCGATAACCGATATCTGATACCCGATACGATACGATACGATATAATATACCATATGGCATATTTTGTGTATATGTATAAGACGTTCTACTTCCCTAGGTATATACCATAATAGAACCCGAAATACATAATACCGAATATAAGTTAGTGTATACTCGAACTCGAACTCGAACTATACTATACCCGATTCCCGATACCCGATACCCACCACTGTAGACTTAAGTTATCAAAAAACTCGATTAACTTCCCCTCGAGAGGATTACGAGTCTCCTCTACGGAGACCACAAACTATACGAGTATCAAAAATAAACCGATTCCCTGTGGCATATACTATATACCTAACTTTTCATTTGTTTTTGATCTTTTCGATATTTTCTATATTTTTCGATATTTTCGATATATTTTTTTTTTCCAACTCCCTCGACCCTTGCCTTTTGTTGCACCTTTTTTGTTTTTCGTTGTGCCACACACTTGAAAAAAAAAAAAACGATAAAAAGCATCAAGTATAAACACATATAATAAGTGAAACAAAATACCGATTGATTTGTTTAAAACTTATTTTGATTTCAAGCATTATATATATTGACATTGTCAAGAAGTTGATCTGCGTTTTTTGAACATGGCTGTGCTGAATGAACATTTCCTGTGACTTGTACATATTATCAATTTTCGTTAGACTTTTCTTTCAATGTATTTTTTATATTTTTGTTGTTTTTTTCCTTGTTTATATATTTTTTTGTCGAGAAAAAAGAAAAAAAAGAAAAGAAAGTGCGGCGAAAGTGGAAAAACTTCTTGAAAATAGTTAAGCGCAGAGATTCTGATTCTAATTCTGATTTGATTTTTAAATTATGTTTGTTTATATTTTTCTTATTTTCAAAATCACACAAAAAATTCGAAATTCAAAAACAAAAAACACGATTTGGCCCCAAAAAAACCCCCCAAAAAAAAAAAAAAACAGTAAATTTTATTTGCTGAATTTGTTTTCTCCAAAAACCAAAAACCAAAAACCAAACAAAATTATTTACGTTTTTTTTATTGTTTTGTTGTATTCAAAATTTTATACTTTTTGTTTAAGCATTTATGGATATTTTTATGTACAGATCTGGTTATTATAATATTATTGATTTTTGATTTACACGCAACATAAGCTTTTCGAATTCCAATTTTTCAAATCAATTTAAAATGATATTTTATTATTTATTTAAAATTGAATAATTTCAACCTGTTGCCAAGCGAATGAAAAATGAAAAATGAAAAATCAATAAAAACCCTTAACAAACAAAAACCCCACAAAATTTTTATTCAGTTCAAGTACGAAAAATAAAATACTGTTCAACCAAAATTGAAACTCGAAACGAAAATTGAATAACTTTTAAAAAGCGTACCGCGTTCCAAAACTGATCGAGACTCAATGTCTTGATCAAAGTCTAAGAAAAAAAACAACAAAAACAAAACAATTTTTAACAATAAGTTCACACAACAAAAAACTATATTAAAAACAAAGAAAAAAAACACACAAAAAGCTTAATGTAAAACGAAAATCAAAATGGAAAGCAAAACAAAAGCTTTGTCATTATTTAACGTACGATTATGCGACGTTTTTCGAACAACGCCCAAACAAAAATCGAAATTCAACTTCTTGAAAATATACTAAAAGCAAACAAAATGGAATAAATACCAAAAAAAAATTACCAAAAAAAAAATAAACAAATGAAAAACAAACGAAAATACACAACGAAAGTCAAATGCTGAAACCCCCTCTTGTTTTTTTGGCATTCATCCTGCGGTTTGAGACACTATCGAGAAAAGTTCAAGTTAAAGAAGCGAAGGAGTCCAGGGCGGGGGTTCTTGATCATCCTTGATCCAGAGTCCTTGTCCTGGACTCGAAGGAGAACAAGGATTAGCAGGGAGAGGCGCTGAGGCAGAGCCGGTGGAGAGCAATTTAGATTATTTTTCTCTACTCTTAAAAAAATATAACATTGAATCATTATTTTTTGGTTTCCTTTTTATAAGTTTAAATTTTTTTACTTTTTTACGTTAATTTTTTTGTAAATTCTGTAATTTGTTTTCTCTCTCCCACTCTCTATCTCTCTCTCTCTCTCTCATGTATTATTAAATTTATTAAATTAGTTTTGCAATTATTATTGATTTTTTATTGGGAAATAAGAGAGAAAGTTGCTTTGATTTTGGAATATTTAGTTATTGGAATCTCCCTCTCTCTCTCACTCTCCGTTTCCCCGTCTCTTTCTCGCTCCGTTTTGTCTAATTCGCTCCGCCTAGCAGTCTTTCTCTTTCTTTGGCTGTCTAACCATTTCTTTCACTCTCAAACGTTTTTTGTAATTTTATCAATACCATTTTTTTTTTGGTTTCTTGTTAGAAGTTAAAAAAAAAAAATCGAAACCCTAAAAAACGAAATACTAGACAAAGAAAACGAAGAAAAGCAAAAAAAAAAAAAAAAATACCAGACATTGTTAGAGATTTTTACTAAAAAAAAAAAACCAAATCGATTGCCAGCAAAAACTGAAACTGAAAATGAAAAAAAAAAATACCAAAAATAATACCGAACCAAAACCAAAACCAAAATACCAAAATACCAAAAACCAAAAAGCAAGAAAAAAAAGCAAAGCCAAAAGTAGTAAAGAAGTTGATGTTGGATTTTTGTTTGGTGTCTGTTCCAGGAAACGTCCGAATCGCCCCACCAACAACAACAGGGCAGTAGTAGCTCAGCGGTCGCGGCCGCCGCCGCTGCCGCCGCCCTGCTGCACCACCAGCAACACCAACAACAACAACAACAACAACAACAACAACAGCAACAGTCTGTCCAGCAGCAACAGCAACAGCAGCCCCCCTCGTTGCACAGCAGCAGTCCCCCCACACCGCCGCCCATGGCCGTCTACCCGTGCATGTACTGCGGCCTGGGCTTCCCCAACCAGTCGAAGCTCACCCGCCACCTGCTGACGCACTCGCTCAAGACACTGGAGTACCGGGAGCCGACCACGACCGCCCTGCTCCACTCGCACTTGGGCCTGCCGCCCTCCTTCGCCTTCCAGATGAATGCGGCGGCCATGGCGGCCAGTTCGGTGGCCGCCGGCAGCCAGGTGGACACCCAGGAGCAGGTGGCGGCCGTGGCGGCTGCTTTCGGGATCGACATGGAGGCGGCCTTGTCCCTGGCCAGCAGCTCCACCTTCCAGAGTTTGACGGCCAGCTGCTTGGAGAGCGCCGTGGGTATCGGCGGGGCAGGGGGCGGAGTACCGGGCGCCGGAACCGGAGTCGGAGTCGGAGTCTGTGTGGGGGGCAGTGCTGGTGGTGGAGGTGGAGGAGCGGGAGGCCGGAATGCCTCCGGAAATGGAGCTGGTGGTGGTGGTGCAGCGGGTGGTTCAGCGTCTGCGGGGGGCGGAGGCAGTGGCGGCTGTTCCGGCGGTGGCGGCGGCGGAGGATCATCCTCCCCCTCGACCTCGGCCGCCGCTGCTGCTGCCGCCGCCGCCGCTGCCGCCGCCCAGTCGGCGTCGCTGCTCGGCTCGGCCGCCGGCGCGTCCAGTGATCCGAATAGTGTTGTCATGTGTAAGTTCTGTGCTAAAAGTTTTCCCGATGTTACATCACTGATCACGCATTTGTCGGTACATACAGGTGATCGACCATTTAAATGTGAGTTTTGTGGCAAAGCGTTTAAGCTGCGCCACCACATGAAAGATCATTGTCGCGTGCACACCGGTAAGTTCAATTAGTTGATAAGTTTGCAGAGAAAAACCCCGATTCATAATTCATAAATCATAAATCCATAACTCATAACCCATAAACATTGTCCCAATATCCTTGTAATCCAAAAAGGATACGTTTTTTTTTGTACTTTGTACTTTTTTACTTCCTTTAGCAATAAAGTCAATTTTTTTGTATCCTTTTTTTTTGCATTAATTTTGCCACAAAATCCCTTTTTCCTACAAAATCTTCAACTTCTTTTCTCACAGTTTAAGAAAATCAAGAAAAGTCTTGAAAAATCAAGAAAAATCAAGTCTTATTAAAAATTCACGGTGCGTATACGTGATTTTTTGGGTCTCCCTCCAGAAAATATTACGTATACGACTAGTTGACACTTTTTTTAACAAAAATATCAGAAATAAAGCTTGAAATTATAGTATATACCATATATATACCATATACTATAATACCATACAAAATATGCATTGAAAATATGCAAAAAATACTAGAATTTTATTTACGAACAAGATTTCTAGTAATAAAAAATCACGTATACGACTAGTTGACAATTTTTTTTTTAACAAAAATATCATAAAAAAGCCTAAAATCTATATTTTTACGTTAACCATAAAAATAAACATTTAAAAAGTGCAAAAAATACTAGAATTTAATCTGAAAACTACATTTCTAGTACTAAAAAATCACGTATACGCCTAGTAATCGCCAACTTGACGAATTCTTCAACTAAAATTACAAAATTAGGAATAAAAATAAAGGGAATTTATTCAAATAATCCCAATACCCTATTTCCTAGAGAGTTTTCCTAAAAGAGTTCCTAAAAAAACACTAGGCGTATACGTGATTTTTTTTTTTGCATTAATCGAAAAATATTACGCATACGCCTAGTTTTTGGTAGAAAAAGTTACAAATACATTCCTCTCACCTCATCTCCCGTTTCTATTAAATTTTAAACGAATATAACCTAGAAAAAAGCAATTGTATGTCTATAATGTCAATAATTTCCCTGATTTCCCTGATCGGTTTTATGTCGTGGGGGAAATCGATTTGCAGGCGAACGTCCGTTCCGGTGTAATATGTGCGGAAAGACCTTCTCCCGCTCCACGATACTCAAGGCGCACGAGAAAACGCATTTTCCCAAATATGTGCGCAAGTTTTTGTCACCCAGCCCGGTCGATACGAAGGACGAGTTGCCGCAATAGTGAAACGATTTTAGTTTGTTATTAAATTATTATTATTACTACTATTATTACTATAATAATAACAACAATAACAACAATCTGCAATACAACAACAACAACAACAACAACAACAGTAACAGCAACACCAACAACAACAGCAACACCAACAACAACAGCAACACCAACAACATCAACAACAACAACAACCACAACAATTTCAACTACAACAACAATTGATAAAAGAAAAAGGAAAGCCAACAAGAAGAACTTTGACTTAAGAAGAATAAAAGAATAGAAGAATTGACGAAGAAGAAGAAGAAGAAGAAGAGTAGGAGACCAACACACACACACACACCAACACCCACACCAACACGTATATGTATATACCGTTAAATCCCTGTATATACATATGTATATATTTTATTAATTATGTAAAACGAGGCATCAGAAACGCAAAAAACGGAAACTCTAGCAAATAGGAAAGAGACAGACAACACCCACACAATAGAGCAGGCAGGCTATAACCCATACAAAAAGAAAAACAAAAACAAAACACACAGAAAAAAAACAACAACAACATCTATATTAATAATATATACATTATATATACAATAATTATATAGCAGCATATTGTCGAATTGTTGAAGTTTATACCAAGAAGCGAACTTGTTTTTTTTTTTCTAGTAATAAGTCGCGACAGAAGAGGATAGTTAAGTGTGCGAGCAAGAGAGAGCGAGAGAGAGAGAGAGCGCGAGTTCTTAATAATTTTTTTTTTCGAGTGGAAAGTAAAAAAATGTGAGACGATTTTCCACACGCGATGTCATTTACAGCTTGAGAGTTGTAGCAGGAATCTAATAAAAAAAAAAAAAACAAGAAATATATATATAATATACATATATATATATATATATACATATATATATACAACTATATATATTTTTCAAAAGTATATATGTAAGAGATCGTAAGACAGATGTAGGCAAGAACGCAAAAAAGAAAAGAAGTTTATGAGAAAATTGCTAAAAAACTAAACAAGATAAAAGGGAAGATGATCAGCAAGATTGATCTATTGAATACGATTTAGTAATGCTAGCGATAGCGGTTAACGATTAACGATTAATGATAACGATAACGATTAATAATTATAAAGATAATGAAAAGAACAGTGAACACGTGATGTAACTTTTTAAGTAGCAGCAGAAAGCCGAAGGATCCGAGAGCGTAGAATGTTGACGATGATAATAAAGAGTTAAAGTAGCTTAAAAAATAAACCACCCCCCCCCTGCCCCAACCCCCCCTCACACACACACACACACACTCAGACAGACACACACACAGACATAGAGCCAAGGAAAAAGCAAAGTGAACTGGTGAAGAAAATATTCAAAAAAAAAAAAAAGCAGTAGAATTCTTTTTTTTGCGTCCTTTGATTTCTTCTAGCGGTGAGAAAAAGAGAAATTAGAAAACACATACATATCCCCCGAAAGAAAGTAAATAAAAAAACAAGCTATTTAGTGCAAAAACTAGAAGACCCTAAAAAATAATACTAGCTTACCCCCTCACACACTTACACCCTCTCTCACTCACACACACACACACACACACGGAAGTAATTATACAGCAACATATACATATATCTATATACAATATTTATATATATACCAGATGATGCAGAAAACCCTTTTTGGAAATTCAGAATTCAGATAAAAAATAAAAACAAAAAAAAACACGAGAAAAACGAGCAGCAGAATTACATAGAGTATCTGTGATCTTAACGATATTTATATAAATCTATATACATAAACCAAAAACAAAAACAAAAACAAAAACAAAAACAAAAGTAAAAGTCTATATATATATTATATACATATATGTATATGAGTAGTAGGAGGGAAGAAAACCCAACCACAACACACTAGGAATACCAACTAAGGGTAGCTGTAGAAAGATATCGATAAAAAAAAAAATAAAGGTTGCAACATATTTAGGCTCAACATTTTCTTTAAAAAAAAAAAACCGAAACAAAGAAGACGCACACCTCACAGACCCGTTAATTTTTTATGATTTTTTTACCAAGTTTACTTTGCTTTGAAGTTGGAAAAGGATGGAAGGAAAAATACTAAAAAAAAATACTACCCCCCTTTTGGCTAAAACTAAATGTAACTAAAGCAGAAGTTTTAGATCTTTTGTGTTATCCAATCGCGTTATCCGATGAATTTGCTACGATTTCTCCTCTCTTTGGCTATTCGAAGGAAACCGACTCGATCGACCCTCGCCACCGGTTCCACCTTCGTTAAGTGATTAAAGGATTAACAGATAAAAGGATCAAAAAAGAGACCAGCGACAATTGCTAAACGAAACAACAATGAATGCAAATCGATCTCAAAATTATAACAAAATGAAACAAAACAACAAATCTATATATCTATGTAATGGCTTTTGTGGCTGGGGCTCTGACAGATCGATAAAAATCGATAAAAATCGATAGAAATCGATAACTTTTCAATTTCTAGAGCTTTTCGGGGCAAGGACTTTTCATTTTCGATTCTTGGCAACGGATTGGGAACAGCAAGCTACAAATATAAATACAAATAATAATAATAACAACAACAAAAACAAAAAACAAAGCAAAGCAACAACAAACAACGCACACTGAGAGAAAATAATTAAAAGAAGATGAAGCACGCTAGACAAAATTCAAAATTCTAAATTTTAAACGAAACTAAAACCTTTTGGCAAAACGACAAAACAAAAAACACAAAAAAAAATGGGGAAAAAAACGGAAACAAACACAAAACTTTTGGATTAAACAATTTGGCTGTGATAGCATTACAAGAATAGTAAATAATTACAAAATATTTAACCAAAAAAACCAAAAAATAAAAAAACGAATACGACGAGGGGAGAACGAGAATTATTTGCTTTGCATTTTTGTAAAGCAAAGAATTGACTAAAAAACAAAATTAGCGCGTTGCCATTTATCACTTTTGTTGTTGGCTTACTTTCCTCATGCAGTATTAAAAGGATTTTTAGAAGGGTAATATTATAAAAGTATAAAATTATAAAAGTATAAAAGAGTAGAGGCGAACGGCATCAATTCAATAATTGTGATGTTTAAGAATGGAAAGCAAAAAAACACAACAAAATATCTGCATTAACAATTAAAAATTAATAACTAAAAAATAATCAAATATAAAAATAACAAAATTTAACGTTTAGGAACAACAAAAAAATAAGAGAAAGCAAAACAAAATTGTGATTTTCGGCCTTTTAGAAACAAAATTATAAACAATTAATAATAAAGGATAATAGATAATAATAAACAGAAACAAAACAAAAGCTTTCTCGCTAATTTTAATTGCATTTCAATAGAAGAAATAGAAGAAATTAGGAATTTTACCGTTTTGCCCCGAAATTGCACAGAAATTGAAAAGGATGCGAAGGATTTGGAAGGATAAACGAATACATTCCAAGAAGAAAAAAAAATAAAAAGTAGATAGAAGGTGGAAGGTGGAAGGGCGGAAAACGTTACGAGTCCTTTTTCCGAGACAAATATATATATATTTTTTGTCATATATCAATATATACTTTTTTTTCTTACAATTAATCAAATGCACTGAAAAAAAACGGCCCTCATACACACAAAAAAAAACACACAAAAAAACCCACACACACACTCACTTATACACAATGATTCATGCTCTGTGTCTCTATTGATTTTTTTTTTTTTTCGTAATATAATCACCCGCATAAATATATATAAATATATACGAGTATATATATATATTTAGTTGTAAATGTTTAAGCGAAATGTTATTATTATTATACCAATTTATATGAAATTTATTTAGCTTTAGCAACAAAACAAAAACAACAAAAACAAAACAAAACAAAATTTAACGAAAACAAAAAAAACGTGGCAACAAATTTCAACTTTTTTTCGTTCATTTCTTTGATAAGTTTGAATTCTTTCTGTTCTGTTCAGTAATCTATGTATTATATATGAGAAAAACAACAACAACAACAACAACAACAACAACAACAACGCATATTATTTTGATGAATAATATTTTCAGACCCCGATGAATGAAGAAACACAATGAATTTGTAAGCTATATGCGAAAAGGAAACAAAACTTGATATTTGTCAATAATAAAAAAAAACAAAATAAATTCAAAATTGTAAACACAAAATAAAACTTGAGTGGAAAAAAAAGCAACAAGAACCCGAAAATTAAAACAAATAAAAAAATCAATTACGTTTGGCCTTTTTTATTTCATTTTTTATCATTTTTTACCATTCATTCAAAGAGAATTCATTGTGTCAACCCTTTCCATTTGCTCTCATTTATATTTATAATTTAATAATTGAATAATTAAATAATTTTAATTTTAAGTTTAGTTTCGTAAGAATTGAATTTTTTAGCGCCTAAGTTGTGATCAAAAGTTCCTTAGTTTGGTTCCCCCATAAACGTTAATTTGTTTCAATTTATTTTTAATATTTCAACAAAAAAAAACAACAAACAAAGCCATTCAACAGCAACAGCATGAGAAAATTCCAACAAGTTCCTTGACAGAGAATAAAATAATAAAACCAACTAAAAAAAAACAAAAATAAAAACAAAAACAAAAACAAAAATAAAAACAAAACAAAGCTTATAGCAAAATATACAAAATTGCCAATTGACCCAAAAATTACATATTAAAAAAGTCGCACAGTTTGTTGTTAATTTTTTATCTTTTTTTTACGTTTTCTTTTTACGTTTTTTGTTTTTTAAGCTTTTTTCAGTTGTTGCCAGTGTTTTTTTCGAGTGTGTAAAAATTAAAAGAGAGAGAAAGAACTTTTGGATCAAATCAATGCTAATACAAATTTTTAGTCGAAATTTTACGAGGAAACACTTTTAGGCCTAAATAGAAACAAAAGACTCGAATTAATTTAGCTTCGTTTGGTTTCCCAACAAAAACATAAAAAAACACACAAAAAAACGGTTTAGTTTCGGAATTTTAGACTCAAATTAAGGATAAAAAAGGCAAAAGGAAATGCTATGAGTAACTCTTAAAAAATATATTTAATTGCACTTGAAAAAATCTCGTATAGAAAAGCAGCATAAAAAGCATAGAATCTACATAGATATTCAGCTTCGGTTTTACGATTTCTGCTTTAGGTTCCAAAACAAAACAAAAAACAAAAAACAAGAAACAAGAAGAAAAAAAATCCCTGAGTTTAAGGATAATTAAGCGGAAAAAAAAATATCATTAGGCGTAACTGCAAAAATGCATTTTAAAGGAAACAGGAATTTAAAATTATATATACAAGAAGAAATATTAACACAACAACAGCAACACAAAAAATGGGAAAAAAATATTGAATTATATATATACAATGTATTTGGAAAGCGAGAATAAGAATATTTATATATGAACCTATATATGAATATAGCGACACACTACCACACATACACCACACCCCCTTTCCGCCCCCCTATATATTCCCAAATCGAAGCTTCAACTTGTACAGCAAAACGCAGTAGAAGGAGCGCAGGAGCAGTAGCAGGAGCAGTAGCAGGAGCAGTAGCAGGAGCAGGAGCAGGAGCAGGAGCAGGAGCAGGATATTTAAGAGGAAAAAAAAAACGTAAACATTACGCTAGAATTGCATACAAGTCGAATTTATATAAATCTATATACTAGCAACATTAACATACTCAACTTACGGTAAAACAAAAAAGAGAAAAAAAACAAAATAACTAAAAACCCAAAACAACTTTTTTTAGTTCGTTTCCAAAACGATTCCAATCGAAATTTCAACGATACACTTTAAGAAATCAAGCTTTGGCACACAAAAACAAAACAAGAAAGACAAAAATAATATGGAATCAACAACAAAAATAATTATAAACTAAAACAAAAAATAATATACAGTTTTGCAAAATTATCCAACAAAATTCTCCCCAAAAAAAGTAAAAACTCAAAGTAAAAACCAAAGAAATTGCAAGTTTCGGCAAATGAATAAAAAATTTCATCATTTTTGGCATAGATATTTGTTCGCGATTTGAATTATAATTTCCATTTTGTAATATTTGTGTTTTTATTTTCTAGCAAAAAAAGCAGAAAAAATGCTCAGGGTAAACACAGATTCTTCCAATACAACATAACTAAAGAAAGCAGAACAGAAAACCAGCAGAAACAACAAACAAACAAACAAACAAATAAACAACAAACAATATTTATATATACATATATCTCTCAATATATACCTAGATATATATACAACAACAAACAAGTAACAACAAACAAACAAACAATAGTACCAATATTTAAACACGAATCTAATTTACAAAAAAGTGTTGCAAAAGTACATAATTATAGAAATATGGAAAACAAACATGACACACAAAATGGCTGCGGAGGAAATGGAAATGCTTTACAAAACGCATTACGTACATAAATAGAAAATGTTTACAATCGATTTCTATTTTTTAATTAAACAATTAAACAAGCATATTTTTTTAATTAACAATTAACAAGAGAAGAAACTATGACGTGACGTGACGTGAAAGAGTAATGAGATTTTTACACAATCAAAGAAGAAACTAAAAACAAATATTAAGCTCAATCAAAGCTTGATTAGCCGTTTTTTTGTGAGTACGAGTACGAGATACGAGTATATTTTTGTTTGGATTTTTTCTAGTTGAAAGTAAAACGTTTTTTATACAATAATATACGAATACGATACGAATACGAGTATATAGCTTAACCCAAGACCATTTTTTCTCCAACCACAGTAATGCCTTTTTTAAGCGATTGATTGATTGATTGAAAGCTGATTTGCCACAAGTTCCGACACAACAATTGGGCACGAACTAGTTCCAGGCACAAGCAATATTAATTAAATAGAAGCATTTATACCAATAGAACTCGACAATAAACCGAAGCAAGCAGCGAACTGAAACCAAACGGAACAGGTTCCGAATAAGGGAACCAGTTCCGCCAAAACCAAATCTTCAACAATCAGCCTGGAACTGGAACTAGCTACTAGTTTCAGCGAGAAAGTATCTGTTAACTGTACATAATAAATCAGGAACTAGTTCCAGCCCAAAAAAAAAAAAGAGAAAGGATTCTGGCATATATTGATTGATTGATTGATTGATTGAGTAATTGATTGATTGAGACACACAGTACCCTGTTGACGAATTGCCTTCTTCTATATTAATTTTACATAATCACCTACAATACAAATAACTTAAGTACACGCAACCGATAGACCGATAGACCGATATACCGATATACCGATAGTCCGATAACAAGCGATAGCACCAATTGTTAAACAAGAAAAAGAAAAGAGAAACAATTGATATTTACACCCCCAGCTCTCATAAATGTTTTCCACGTTTTTTACAGAGTGTTATAAAAAAAAAAACAAACAAAAATACAACAAAAAACCAACAACAACAACAACAACAAGAGAATATATATATACAAAATATATATACATTTATTATGATAAATAAACACCTTGAGTTGTAGTTAAAAGTATATAAAAAATATTGTTTGTTTGTTCCAATTCCAATTTATCTAATTTTTGTTTTTTTTTTTTTAAAAAAATATCGATATTCGTTTTTCTGTTCGTTGAGCGAAACTTGTAAGCTGAGCAAGCGAGACAGTTGAAACGCAATAAACTAAACTAAATTGGTTTCATCGGCGTAATAAATCAATAAACCTAAAACATAAACATAACCTAAACAACAGCCACAACAATAACAAAACAAGCCCAAAAAAATAATAAGTTTGAGTGCCAAGCTAACAATTCGAGGACATACTGTACATAGATATGAAAATGATTAAAACCAGAAAAAAAAGCAAACCAGAATAATATACTGATAACGGTAAACTAGTTCATCTTTCAAAATTCGAAGAGAAAAGCAATTTTCCAGACTTTTTCCAGCAGAGAATGTGATAAAAAAAACAAACTGATTCTTACAGAAATTTTCACGAGAACAAAAGAACTAGTTCCCTTTTTTATTCACACAAGCAGACCGCCATTTTCCTTGTTTTGAAATGCTAAAAAAATGATTCAAGATTGAAATCATGTACATAATTTTTTTAAAACTCCAAAAACAGAAACCTATTTCTAAGGCGAAGCGTATAGAACCAATTTTTAAAGATCAACCTAAAAAGCCCCGAAAAAGCTTCCCCTTTACCTCCCCCCCCAAAAAAAGAATCCTCCCCACACCAACACCGACACACACACACATACACATTTTTTGATACGCTAAAATCGAGTTAAAGCAACAAAATATATACATATATGATATCTACACACTTATATATAAATATATATATATAATATATTATATATAATATATATGAGGTAAGAAAAACTAATAGCAGGACATTGGAAACCTAAAAAAGCTTCAAAAGTTGTAAGACATTTTTTTCGGTATAAGCTCAACCACATTAAGACACCTACACTGAGAGAAACTCACACATATACAGAAGAGAAAAGCAGCTGAACCACTGAGAGAAAAACATTTGTTAATTCTAGAAGAGGCAGAGCTAGCTGAGGCTTGCAACAAAAATACACTGGAAAAAGCTGAACAATTTTTGCGAAAGGGAAAAATAAAAGAGAAAACGTCAGAAAAAAAAAAAGAAAAATTGAGAGAAAAACAACACTGTAGTGCCTACTCCCCTTAAAAAAGACAAAAAAAAAAAAAACATATAAAGAAAAAGAAAAGAAAAATCGGAATAAAAATGAAATAAAAACGAAAATAAAAAACCAAAAAAATATATATATATATACAATACATATATACATTATACATACTAAAATAATATTTTATAAAAACGCGAAAGCGAAAGCCTAAAAAGGACACAAAAAAAAAAAAAAAACACCAAGGAGGAAGGAAGTCAAACTGGAAGTTGCGGTTTTTTTGATAGTTATTTTTTTAGTGGATGGATGGGTGGCACTGGGTGGCATTGAGATCTATATATACATACATATATATATGAAACTAAATATATACACACACACACACACATCTAACACACACTCACACACACATTCATACTTAAAGCATGTAAAAAAGAAATTAGTTTCTAACGAATTGAAAGGCGGAAAAAAATACTAAAAACGAGGAAAACTATTAGCGGGATTTTTAGCCAGTTAGCTATTCCACACCTACACACACAACTACACCCATTTACACACACAACCAAATCGACAAAGTAGAAACAACAACAAAGTAGTTTTGCATATCCCAAAAAAATAAGCGAGGTTAGAAAGAAAAAGGATACTTTTTCGACAAAAAACAAAAAAAAACAAAAAACACACACAGAAAACAATTTATCAAAAAAGTAAACTAGTTTTTAGTAAACAGAATAATACTATTTTCACAAAAAAAAAAACAAAACAAAAGAAAAGAAAAATAAAAACAAAAAAGAAACCAATGTAAACATATTTAATAAATTTTCAGAAAAAAAAAACCCAAAAAATTAAGACAAACATTTTTAACCTTCCCGAGAAAAACAGAAAAAATAATATTAACTTTTGTTTCAAACTTAAGCTTGAATTGAAAATTCAAGAAAACATCCAAAATACACAAGAAGAAAAAAAAGACACATGGGTAGCAAAATAATAGTTTTAGTAAAGACGGTTGAGAAAATTTAATAAGTTCCCTATTGAGGCTCATTCGTGAATAATTTAAAATATTTTTTATACAATTATTATTTTGTTTGTTTATAGAGACGTTTTTTTTTACAAATAAAAATACTTTCTCCTAGATTATCGCGAAAACCAGAAGAAGAACCGTTGACGGATATAAAACGGAAATGGAACAAAAAACATTCCCCAACACTGCATTCCAGTATTCGAAAACGGGTTTCTTCTGGGCTTTCGCCTGAAAGGAACGGCCTAACGAGAGGGTTAATAATCAGATTAAGAGGCGGTTGAAAAATATATAAGAATAATACCATCAAATTCCGATTCCGATCAAACCGAAACCGAAACCGAAACCGAAACCGAATCCAATACAAGAAAATACCGAAATACAAGAAATACCGAAAAAAAAAAAAGAAAAGATGAACAAATAGCTGCAATACGTTATGATTACGTCAATATGTTCCTAACAATATAGACATACAAGATACATAAATAATTTATATAAATATATATACTTAACTGTAACACACACACACACAAACACACATTTATACACACACACAAACACAGACAGAGACAGACACAAACAGAGAAAAAAAAACAAAAAGAATTATACAATAATTAATTTAAAAGATTCCACTAAGAGCAGCAGCAGCTTGAACTTAAAACTAAATCTTAATCTAAATCTTAATCGAAAAGTTTCGAATTTAGTTGTAGCTTTGAGTTCGATTTGGCTTCGGATTATAAACGAAACGAAAATTATACATCATTATCCGTAGACTAAGTTCACGATTTCCGATTATTTATTGAGCGATATAACCCTAAAATTAACGATATATTTAATGCAAAATATATACATGCATATATAACTATACACTGCAATTTAAGTTCCAATCGATACACTTTAGTTTCCAATTATTTTTTTTATTATTATTATTATTATCATTATTATTATTATTATGATTATTATTACTATTATTATTGATTACAGTCGATATAAGATTTTGAAAAGCAACAAAAAAGCGAAATAAAAATATTTATAAAAACCATCTCACTCTCATGTACATTCCTTATATATATATATTATCGTTTTTCACACTCACACTCATACAGCGCACCCATTCTAGAACTGGAACTGGAACTGGAACTGGAACCGGAACCAGTTCCTACACAACTGTACTTTGTACTTTGTACTTTGCAAGAGAGAGCTTGACGGGAACTCAACAGAGATATAAATACTCAAAAAACAAAAAAAAATACCGAAAAAGAATCCCAAAAAATCTATAAAAAATGCAACAATTATTACTAAAAAAAAAAAAAAAAAAACGGAAGGTTAAAAATATACGCTAACTATATATTTTTTTTCGTAGTCGGAATGATGAACTAAAGAAACCCAAAAGCACTGAGAAAAACAAACATACTTTCGACTCATTTTTTGAGTTGATCCAATGCTGAATAATGAACCATTTCGAGGATAACAAAAATAAACAGCTTATCAGGCACCAAAAATAAAAATTAATTACAAAAAAAAAAAGAAATACACACAAATAGAAAGCAATCAATAAGGATATTTTAGAAGAGGAATTCAATTACTTACACTTACAGGCGACCCAAACATATTTTAGGAATTCAAAAAAGATAAATCCCAGAAAACCGAAAACACAACAAGAAAATTTATAAACAAAAAAAATTAACATTAACAAAACAATAAGAAAGTAATGACGGGAAAAAATAAGGAAAATATTTAAGCAAAGCAAGGCATATCATAGTTTATAACAAAACAAAAAAAGCCCCACAAAAAAATAAAAAATAAAGTCAAGCGAAAAAAGTAAAAAAAAAAAACATTTGTCTGGCCTCCCAAAATGCAAAAGAAGATATTTGATTTGTAATCCAAAATCCCAGAAAAAGGATAAAGAATAAAGAATAAAAAATGGCCACAACCTATAGGATCAGCTGAAGGATCAGATCAGATCAGATCAGATCAGATCAGATCAGAACAGATCAGTCATATATAGCTAGCTATATAGTCTATGCCTAATAACATTTCTAGTAGTCGAGCGAGAAAAAAAAAAAAAAGTAAAGAGAACTTCAAAAAGAACTAGTTCACACACACACTGTGACACTGAGACACTAACACTGACACACCCACACCAACACCAACACACACACACACACACACTACAACAAGAAGAGTAAAGAATGAAACAAAAAGAAGAATGAAAGAAAGTAGCTGGAAAAGCTGAAAAACGGAAAACAAAGTGAAGAAAAGAAAATGAAATAAGATTCTATATAAATAAAAATATTAAAAAAAAAAAACATTTATCCACGAAAAGAGTTTTAATTTTTGAGTTCATTTTGAGGTTAGGATCCTTGATAAATTTTTATAACAAAAAAAAAAGGATTCTCAGGGGGAGCTTTCTTTTTAAATCCCTTTTTTTGACTTTTTTGTTAAAGAAATTATAAAAAAAATTCCAAAAACGTTAATTTTATATAAAAATTACTCCAATTTCTCATTCTAACCTAAAATTAATGATTTTTTAACCGCCAAAAAAGTTAATTTTGAGGTTAGGATCCTTGATAAATATTTATAAACAAAAAAAAGGATCCTCAGGGGGTCCTTTTTTGACATTTTTGTTTAAAGAATTCTTAAAAACTGTGTAAAAGGGAATTTAGAATTTAGAATTTAATTTTATATAAAAATTAATCAGATTTCTCATTCTAACCTAAAATAATGATTTTTCAATCGTCTAAAAAATAAACTCTAGCTTAGTCCTAAGTAACCTTTTGTTTCCAATAATTGTTCTCGAATATTGTTCTCTTCTTCTGCCACGTAAGTATCCTTCATAATTCTCAATAATTCTCATAAGCAGCTTTTTCTCTATTTTCTCGATTTTTCATTTCCTAAAATATATATATAATATGTGTGAGTTCTATATAGTTTGCCGAATCTGCCAGATATATATAGATGTTGATCTTTGTGTCAGTGTTGGCTTGCCTCGTGTTCAGTTCCGCCTTGCATGTCCTTTCTAGGCTTCTTTTTTTTTTTGTTCCAAACCAAGCCCCCCCTAGACCCTCCGACCCATAGAATAGATTTATTTTCTCACAGCCCAGAAAAAAAAAAAAACATAAACCTAGGGGATCCTAGCAGCCCGCCACGTTTTAGCAATCCATTTTAAAGAAAAAAATCCAAAAAAAAAAAGAGATATACTTTTACGAGTCCCGATCTCTGACCCGAAATCCGACTCGAATATTAATCAAGAAATTAAAGCACCGTTTCAGGATTTTGATTCGATTTTCCTAACCTATTAATTCGATGATTTCTTTCGACCTTTCGACAGCTCCTGCGAAACTTCAGCTCCCCGATGAGCGCCATGGCCGCCAGTCGCTGCCCCACGCCCTTCGCCTTCCCCTTCACGCCCCTCGGCCTGAGCCTCTTCGACATTGATCCGTCCAGAATCCTCAGCCTCCTGCACCACCAGACCTGGCTGGCAGAAGAGGCCCTCCGGTAAGTCCCATATATGGTCAAAATTTATAAGAAAAAATAAAAAAAAAACACCTATTTGATTAAAAAAAAACATTTAAAAGAAGAAAGGATTATTTTTCTAAGCCTTGAAACAGCTGACAGGAAGCATTTCCCAGTCTATGTTTCCACTATTTCCCTATTTTTTGTGCCTATTTCCTTTTTCTCTCCTTAATTTCCCTACTTTTTTCCCCTATTTCCCTATTTTTGTTCCATATTTTCCAATATTTTCCCATATTTCCAGTATTTTTCTGATATTCTCCTATTTTGTCCTCTATTTCCTTATTTTTTCCCCCATTTTTTCTATTTCACTTTCGCTATTTCCCTTTCGCTATTTCCCTATTTTCCCATATTTCCCAATTTTTTCGCCTATTTCTTTATTTTTTCCCCAATTTCCCTATTTCTCTATTTTTTCCCTTTCATTCGTACTTTTTCCCTTTATTTTCCTATTTTATTCCCTATTTTTCCCATTGTTCCCTATTTTTCCCATATTTCCCCATTTTTTTCCCCAAATTTCCAATTTTTTCGCTATTTTTTTTGCCTATTTCCCTTTAAAACTTTAACCCTATTCAAAGATTATCTATTTTAAAAATCAGTAAACAGGAAATAAAAAATAAAAAGTAAAAAAAAAAGAAAATTCAATAAAAAACTTCCCTTTTCTTCCTTAATTTCCCGTAAAAAGTACCCGCGGCTTACTGACAGCGCCCAAGGACTTTCCCCACCGGTTCACCACCCTGAGTGATCTGCTGACCAAGGACTTTCAGCCAGGACAAGCCACCACGGCCACAGCTACGGCAACGGCGACCACAGCCACCTCCTCCTCATCGTCCTTGTCCTCCTCCACTGGAAATCCTGGAGGAAAGCAGCCACCGAGTTCGTTTAATCTGAGATATCCCACGCCCACGGCCTTTTACCAACGGGAAGCCCCCAAAGTGACCAAATCCTCGCCATCGCCCCAGCAAATGGCCACCAGCTCCACCACCACCGGCATGTCCAATGATTCTGGCGAGGATTCCTGCAAACGGAGCTCCGCCGACAGCGACGAGGTGACCATCGTGGAGCTGCCCAGCGAACGCAGTGCCCAGCTGTACAAGGAGTCCCTGGAGCAGCTGTTGCAGCGCCAGCGCAGGACCCCCATCCTAGGCGGATCCACGGGTTCCGGATCCGGATCCGGCTCCGTCATTGTCGATGCCACCGGCCTGAGGCAGTACACCCAACTCTTGCTGGCTTCCGGGCAGGCTGAGGCCAAGGAGAAGGGCACCTCCTCCTCGTCGAGCTCCTCCACGCCCCCCCTGATCAATCACCAGCACCTGAGCCAGATGCTAAAGAGTCCCTCGGACACCTGTTCCTCCCTGTTCAGCTCGGGCGGAGGTGGTGGCGGAGGCGGAGGCAGCTCCACCGGGGAGACCATCGAGGAGGAAACCCGCTGCGTCGTATGCAACGCCCACTTCCCGAACGTGTGGCTCCTGGAGCAGCACGCCGCCCTGCAACACCCCCACGTGGGACCCGGCGAGGAGAAGCCCTTCATCTGCGAGCAATGCGGCCAGTCCTATCGCTACCGGAGCGCCTACGCCAAGCACAAGGAGCAAAACCACCGGGCCAGGCTGCCGGCTGACAAGCTCTTCACCTGCGACGTCTGCGGGATGCAGTTCCGCTACCTCAAGAGCTTCAAGAAGCACCGCCTCAACCACGCTCTGGAGCGCCTCCACGGCAAGAAGAGCATCGGCGTCGGCGTGGGGGTCGGAGTGGGTCTGGGTCGTTCCCTGGCGGGTGCGGCGCCCCCTTCTGTGTCGGTCTCGGGCGGTTCGTCGGTTACCTCCGTGGACCAGGATGTGGTCACCAGCTCGCAGGAGCCCATGCTAGCCGACGAGGGCGAGGACTTGCGGGTGAATGTCAAAAGGGAGAGCTCCACCAACATTCCCACCACCAACTCGGACACCGGAGAGCAGTCCTCCCGGGAGTCGCGCGGCACCGCCGACAGCGAGGAGCACGAACAGGACAACACGGTGGACTCCGCCGGCATCACGATGC
This sequence comes from Drosophila vallismaia, assembly GCA_035047325.1. NCBI lineage: Eukaryota > Metazoa > Arthropoda > Insecta > Diptera > Drosophilidae > Drosophila > Drosophila vallismaia. Next base: position 9,279,086 of record JAWNPU010000001.1, on the reverse strand, counting down.
TCTACCAGGACAACAACTCCTCCGCCTCGGCCTCCACCAGCGCCACCGAGCCCAACATAAGCAGCTCCGATGGCATTCATAGTACAAACAAGCGGGTAAGGACATATTTTTCAAAACGTTTTTTAAAACAAAAACCGATATTTAAGGAGGAAATTCCATAATTAAATCCCAAAGATTTTTAAGTATTTTTAATCAGAAAAAATAACCTATTCTTGGCCCACAAATTCCCGAATTATAGAAGGAAGGAAGGGTTCTATCTTCGAATATAGGATATGGGATAATATAGGATATATATAATTCTGAAAATCGGAAAATATATAAACATTTTGGGGGAAATATAATAGGTAAAAGTTTAAAATATAATAGAGAGTCGTAAAACGTAAATATATCATAAATTTATATAGGAAAAATAATTATTTAATATAATTTTATAAAAAAACTTTCTAATATTTTTAAATATTTTTAATATTGAGTATATTTTGCAAAGTTTTTATTATTATTCATATTATTTCGACTATTATTATTATTATTCAAATTATATTTTAATTAAAATCTTTCAACTTTTTATTAAATTTTTACTTTTTTTTATATTAAAAAATATAAATCGGACAGACATTCTATTTTTTTAAGTGTCGAAAAGCTAGGAAAAAGCCGAAAAAAGCAATGAAAGTAACGGGGTTTTCCATTCAAGTATGGAAAATGGAAAGCAAAATTCTCAAAAGTATGAAAAAGATGGAAATAAAGTCTGGAAACTCACCGGTAACTGCATTTCCATGATGCGTAATTTAGTACAAACGAAAATAGTTAACTGTTCTTTGGCAATGCATCTCCGATGGTCCCAGAGGTGCCATTCTATTTTTCCAAGTGTCGAAAAGCTAAGAAAAAGCCGAAAAGAACAATGAAAGTAACGATGCAAAGCGAAATTTCCAAAAATTGGAATAAAAATAGGAAAGAGAATCTGGAAACTTACCGGTAACTGCATTTCCATGATGCGTAGTTTAGTTCATACGAAAATTGTAAGCCAGCATCAGATTAACTGTTCTTTGGCAGTGCGTCTCCGGTAGCCCCACATTTTCGCACGCACACCAGCGCAGGCGCGCCGTGGAAAAGAGACGCCAGAATCCATATAATTGTTGGTTTAAATAGTCTGAAATCCATTTGCAAACTAGGATTATGTTTATTTTCTTTTATTAACGACGAAAAAGAGTAGGTTTTGATTAAGATAAGCGACGAAAATCACACACAATTATCGCTGCACTCGCGTAAGCCCGGCACCGTTAAATGACCCTTACACATGTATTATTTTACAATTATGTTCGGTAATATCATAAATCAAATTAATAAATATGGAATTAAATCACTGTTAATCACTTCTATCAACACATGTAAGAGCCAATTAAACCAACTTTCGATTTTAATCACTGATTAAAAAAACTTTACACACACCGGGAGCCAAAATTTAAGTGAACTGATCGCGGCAACTGAAAGGGGGAGAATGAGAGAGCGCCTCTAATGCTGTTCTTTGCAATGCTTTCCATGCTTTCCAATGCTCATGTTCTGTAATGCACTCTCACTTTTATAAGAGCGTCTGGAGGGAGAGGTGGGCGCCGCCGAATTATGGCGCTTAAGCTCTTCTTAGCGCCAAGACTCTCAATAGTTGATGATTTTTTAATGATTTTTTTTTAAGGTATTTATTGGAAGCCTTTTCGTGTAATTATGTCATAAAAACATAATTAAAAATATGGAACACGATCATTAATATATTAAAATATACATACATATATTTAATATATATTCAATTTAATATATATATTATGTGTAAATATAATATATTTAAAAACATATTCCTTTAATTGCTATTAATTTCGCCCCTGGCCAGCATACCCCCACAGCAAAAGCTACGCACCTGTATTGCCCTTGTGCCAAAGCATTACAGCGCCCTTGCTTAAAGCTTAGTTTCTTACTCTCACGTTCACTCTCACTTTTTTTCCAATGGATCGGTAATTTGTTTACAATATTGGGCATGGAAAGCAGAGCTCTCGCTCTGATTTATTTAGTTACGGTGCTTACATGAAATCTCGGTGTCGGGTGACATCATCCGAGCCCTTTAAAGCATCTTAATCTCAACATAAATAATTGAATTTAAAATGTATTATTTCAATGATTTAAGGTCGGATTTAAAGCAAATAAAAGGGATTTTTAACATTTTCTAATAGATAACTATGACGAGAATATAATTTAATATTTTTTCAAATATTTTAATTAATCATTTTTAATTAATTAATTTTTAATTAATTAATTTTAAATTATTAGGCCCGCCTGCATCACTTGGAAACGGATCCCTCCTACCCCCACCAGCAGCACCACCAACACCCACATCCCCACCAGCACCACCACCACCACCATCCCCACCAGCAGCCACACCACCAGCCCGGCCAGCTGCCTCCTCATCTGGGGCATGTGGCACTGCCGCTGGCTGCCACCTCGGGTGCCGGTCCCTCGTCCTCCTCGGCGGCCGCTGCAGCCGCTGTGGTGGCCGCCGCCGTCAACTCCGGCGGAAATGCGGCAGGCAGCGGCTCGGGCGGAGGCGCGGGCGGCAGCGGAGGCGTCCAAGGACCAAGCTCGGGTGGCATCAGTTCCCTGAGCTCGCTGACGTCGCTGATCAATGCCGAGAGGATACCGAACGAGCAGTTCCTGGGCCTCAATCCCCAGGAGGCGTCAATACTCAACTTTCTGCGGGTGGATGCCGCCGAGAGGCAGCGGGACAAGAGGTGAGTCCTGAATCAAATAGCTTCCTGAGTTAAAATAATGGAATTTCTTCCCGTAAAGACCTGCCACTTCCCGCTTCGCCTGCCCCTTTTGCGGCAAGTGCGTCCGCTCCAAGGAGAACCTCAAGCTGCATGTCCGCAAGCACACCGGCGAGCGGCCCTTCGTCTGCCTCTTTTGCGGAAGGGCTTTTGGGGGCAAGTCGGACCTCACCCGCCACCTGAGGATCCATACCGGGGAGCGGCCCTACCACTGCGAGTCCTGCGGCAAGTGCTTCGCCCGAGCGGACTACCTCTCGAAGCACCTGACCACCCACATTCACAATGCTCCGCGCTGAGATGAGGCGCGTAGGAGGCGGCTCCTACGCAGATAAGGAACCAGCTCCAAGATCAACAAACTAATATATAAAAACTAATTATTTACAAAACAAAAGTCAGAAAAACTAAAAACATGAATTATCTGCGATTCTAGATTTTTATGTAAACCTAAAAAAACATTTTGTCGCAGTAGTTGGAACTAATTTTTTTTTGTGTGTGGTGCAAGCTAGAAAAGAAAACAAAAAAAAAACAAGAAAATGTAAAACTAATTAACGGGCAACTAATTAGCACGGGTATTAAAGTGTTTAAGAAGAATATACACCTAACTCTCTAAATATATAAACAAAGAAAAGAAAAAAACAAAAAATATGTGTGTGTAAGGACTAAAAAATTATAATTATCGTAGCAAAAAATTAATTTTTTTTTTTTGTACAATTGTATGATTAAGGTCAGATTCGATGGTAAATAATTTAAAAGGACGAAAGAAAGGAAGGAAATTAATTAGAAACCGAGCGAAACCGAAAAACAGCCACAAAGCCGAGAAAAGAAACCGAAATAGCAACCAACAGGATAGTCTGTATTTTTACAAAGGATTCATAGAAATGAATATCTGCCGTTTATATACACAATAGATAAAGTATATATTTAATTTTACACCGATCTATAGAAGCTAAACTAGCAACAATTTGTACAAAAACAAGCGAGAGGAAACTAACTAGCAAAAACTGTATGAGAAATGCAATAACTGAACGAACTCTGTTACCTACCTACAGGAAAGATGCAAAACAATAAACTAAAAAAACGCAACTTTAGTTAATTCTAGAACACACACGCACACACACGACGAACTAGAACGAAACGGGTAGATGGTCACACTGAACCGGAAACTAACAACTTGGCAACTGAAAATGTGTGCTAGCTGCAAGCATTATTTATTCTTCGGTTGACCGATCTACAAGATATATGAGATATGTTCAGGATGATGAGTTTTATAGGCGTTATAGGTATTGTACGTAAAGCTAGGAGATACGAATAGGATCTACCACCGTCAATAGTTTAATTTATATACAAAGCAAAGCGAAGCAAAGCAAAAACAAAAGCAAAAGCAAAAACAAAAGCAAAAGCAAATCAAAACTAAACTTACATAGCAACAATTAACAATTAACAATTAACAATAGCAATTACAACTGCAACTGCAACTGCAACTACAACAACACAAAACTAACTGTGATCACAACAACAACAAACAATTGAAGTTTTTAAACATAAAACTACAATATTGCATAGTAAATAACGATGGCAACCCTGGCAAAAAAACAATAGAGGATTTTTTTTACATCCGCCCGCTGGAAAAACGAAATGTGCAATTAAACAATAAGAAAGCCACACCAGAAAAAAATAGAAACAAACAAACTAATTACTCAGAACAGAACTTTTTGCTTATTTTGATTAGATTTTTGAACTATAGAAAACCATAGAATCATACACGTGACGAAATCAAGTGGAGAAAGTGACAAAAGCGTTGAACCAAGAACATCGAATTAACTTTTAAATGTAAATTAGAAACAAAACAAAAAAAATATGTAGAATTCACGGGGATTTTTTTGTATTAAACTAAATGTCTAATAATTGCCGTACCAAAAACCGTAAAAAAAAAAACAAAAAACAATGATAAGTGGAAAGTAAAGCCCATTAAATGAGAACAAATCAAAGTAAAAAGTGGTAGAAGTAAAGTAAATGAAAACTTTCACTGTGCCAAAAAGTTTCAAGTACCTCATAATTTAACTAAATATTAAAGAACTATAATGGAATGAAAGTAAAAGGGGAAACCGATGAAACCGATGAAACCGATGAAACCGATAACCGATAAAAGGTGAACGGTAAACGATAAACGATTACACCGATTAACAGCCCACACACGCAGTCCACAGTCCACTGTCCAAAGTCCACTGTCCACACCAACCCGATCCACAAATATCCCGTAACGAAATGAGTCTAGACAGAAAACTGTCAAAGCGTATAATTAAATAGAAGCTAAAAGCTGAAATAATTAACTAATTTACAGACCGGAGAAGGCTAGAAAATAGTTAGTTACTTAGATAGAGATAGCCAGATAGCCAGATAGCCAGAGAAAGAGATGGCGAGATAGCGATAGCGAGATAGAGGAAGAAGCGCATTGAGAAGTTCGATCCACCATTTTCAAACGTTTTTCTATACATTATTATTATTTTTGTTTTTTTTTTTTTTTGAATAATTTATTATTTACGCAAAAACCACAATTCTGCCTAAAATTTTGTATTTTCTCAACAAACTTAAGTGTTCAATTGTAGCGAATATATATTTGCATAGGAATATATATGTTATGTGATAGTTTAACAAAAATCTACAGCACCGTTTGAATTATTCTTTTTAAGCGCCAAACTATACTTTTTGCCTAAAATTATATCACTAAAATTATCCCTATAAATATTACTTCTTAGTTTCTTAAAAACAAAAGACAAGCAAACCAATCAAACATTATTTTCTACATCAACTTCGATTGTGTGTCAGTATGTGAAACCTTTTTAAAATCAGGGCTTTTAGCAAATGTTATAGTTATTAGTTTATCATTATCATTATTATTATTATTATTATTATGATTATTATTATTATTATTGATATAATTTGTTTAGCATTATTCGGATGTGAATTTCATTTGAGAATTAAATTTAGTTTTTACCTTTCGGGCTTTCGATTTTCTACTCTCCAAAATATATATTGTATTTTATTTATTTTCTAACAAAATGCTACTGAAACAAACAAACAAACAACAACACTGCCTTTTGTAAACACAAACAAACAAAACAACAAAAATAATGCAAACACTGAAAAAAAACGTACTATTTTGTAAGTTATTCTCCAATTTTTTTTCTCTACTTTATAACATCACAACAAAATGCCGAAATATTTGAAGAAAACACTCTGTTTAATTTTTTTTTTTTTTTACTTTTCAACATCAACAAGCTGTGAGCTGTGTATGTGAATTATTAATTTTATATGATTATAAATTACAAATTATAAATTATAATTATCTTTATGGAAATCTAATTCACTTATTTTTGGAAAGAATTATTATTTTGGAATTATTATTTGATAGTATTTATTAATAAAGTTTTTTGCAAAGAACCTGCCCATCTAATTCTTCGATTTTATTAAAAAAAAAACCCCTTATTTTCTTAAGTTTATAGTTAAAAAATGCGCCTTAAATGAATTCTAGCAAACTAAGGTAAGAAAATTCGAAAATCCCAATCGAAATTGCAAATTTGAATAACTATTTCGATCTAGAAAGATTTTCGATCTAAAGTTAAGGTTACTCTCCCACGAAAAAAAAACATTGACATTGAAAGCAATATTAACAAAATTAAACAGAAATTTAAAGCTAACGTAATTTTTTCTTAGGTGTGTGTGTAAGTTAATGTCGATAATTAAAACTTAAAGAAAAACAAAATTTAAATTTAAAAAATTACAATTACTGAGAACAATTTAATCACCATCAAAATTAAGGCGAAATTAAATAGGATTTAAATGGATAGGAATTTTTTTTGTGAGTGTACCAGAAGCTGATTGATTTTAAGCCAAAAATTGAAAAAAATATTGGAGGGATTCAAGACTCTTATTTCGTATATACATACATTCATATACATTATATATACATAAATATATATATATATCGATATATATATATATATATTACAAATTTACCTACACATTTATATATACATGTAGGAAGAGGAAGCGAGATAGAGTCGGAGGAGGAGGTCAGAGGCAGTCAGAGGTCAGAGGTCAAAGGACTAAAGACGAAGGTAGAGTGTTTTTTTTAAGGCATAAGGCACTTACTTACATGCAGGAAAATACGTGTAACAGAAAATTACATTACAAAATCCAACAACGAAAACTTTTGGCATTAACAATTAATGCATTTTTAAATACCATATTTATTGATACAGCAACAAGGACGAGGAGGCAAAGGACGAAGAGCAGGTGGTCAAATTTAAAGGAAGCTAATGCAAAACAAAAAACAAAAACAAAAATCCAAATATTATATAGAATCTATATCTATATACAGATACATAAATGTACATGTGGTTTTCGGTGTCTATTACTTATATAAATAGATATATATACATTATATACATACATCATACTATATATATATATATAAATATATATAATATATATATATATATACATGACGTGACGAGCATATTTTGAAAGAACCCAAACCCACAAAAAAAACAAGCCCAAAATTATAAATGTTGTTCATTTGAATAATAAACGGAAGCAACTAATATATAGTATATATATTATATATATTATATAAGCTAACTAACGGTATTCCACCCCCACACGTACATAAATACACTCACACCACCACAGGAGGCATCGCAGGGGGGCAGTGATTAAAATAAGAATTAATTCTTTTCATTAAAAACAAAGCTTGAAAAGCAGAAATATTGTATTGTTTTTGTTACCAAAATGAATTACGAATTAATTTCCAGTCCCTCGTCACTGAACCTGCGGTGTCTCCGAATCATTTAGCAAATACAAATGAATAATAAATTTTAACAAATAAATCAAAACAACTACGATTTCATGAAATTACGACAATTTCGAGGTTTCACTTGCAAGAAAAAAACATAATATAAAAAATATACAAAAAATATGAGAAACAAAGATGTTCTATATTCGGTTTACACTTGAATTTTTAAATGGAGACGGATACCTTTTGTTTTACGATTTTAACTTGTCTTTAATCAAATAAATTGTTAACAGCAACTACCAACTAACTCATGTATGTAAATACATTAAATGGAAACCAACACAACAAATATTTATATAATGTAACAAAATCCACAGATAAAAAAACCAAAAAACAAAAAACAAAAAGACGACATAAAATGTAGTACATGCAATATATTTTTCGGTGTTAGGCGTCTTTTTGAGATTTTTACAGAACAAGTCCCTCAAATGAAAATAAAAAACAAAAAACCTATAAAATATTTCATTGTTGATGTTGTGAGCAAAAAAAAAAAAAAGAAAACAGTAACTAAACTAATGCAAAACGTAAACTAAATTTAAATCAAATAAATTGTATTTATTTCTCCTACTCTCTCTCTAAAAAAAAAAAGAAAAGAAAAGAAAGTGACTCTCACCTAAGCTCTAACCTTTAGCTGTCTAAAAAGAATATTTCTAGGAATTTGCATAAATCATACGATCCGAATCGAAATCAAGAATGTTTAAATCTTTTTTTTTTTTTTTACATAATAATAAAAACATAAGAAAAACTTTGGTGTCTACAAATTATACGAAATACAAAAAAGAAACAACTTAAGATGCAACTACAGTTGTCATTTTTAGATCAAATTCGAGTGGTTAAAAAAAAGATATTAAAAAATAAATGGCAAGGCAGAGCAAAAAATAAATTAAAAGCAGGGGACGGTATTCGGGAAGTGGGAGGAAAATACTTAGCAATAATTCTGAAATGACCTCAATCAAATATTTTTTAAATTTTATATATTTTAATCGTGCAAAATGAAAACCTAAATGTGTAAATAAATCTTTAAATACATACAAAAACAAAAAAATACAAAAAACAAAAATCTAAATAGCAAAATAACAAAATACCAAAAAAAAAAACACATAAAAAATGTCCCTCGAACGAACGAAGTAAGAATGTGATATTTTTCTAAGGTGTACTAACAAAAACCAAAAAAAAAATACAAAAAAAGAACAAAAACAAAAATCAAACTTGCTAAAATTCGAATAAAATATTAAAGAAACACTTTTACTGAAAAACAGAAATAGGACAAGCCCACATAAAATATAATAGAACAAAAGTGCAATAGAGACTGATTTTAAACATCATCTCATCATCTCCACACATCGCAACCAAAAAATCAATCGAATTCAATAAGAAACACACAAAATTATGAGGAAAAAACAACCCAGAGCAGTTTTTTTTTACCAAACTCAGATGTGTTCGATGCATTTTGAAGTTTATGTTTCGTTTCATAACTCTAGACACCAAGTTAGTCTATTTCTATTCTATTTTTTAATAGGGTTTTCAAAGTAGTATTCAAACCCGGTACTACACGATGTCCTGCATATAGGACGAATCTTTTTAACCCTTTCAAAAGAAACCTTAAGAAAGAAAGGGAATAGTAGTACCGGGTATCGCAACTTACTTACTTACAACCAAACTTACTTTTTCTACATTTTATGGATCTATTTAAAAAGGCTTAACCTGATTATCTAATATTGTTTCTAAATCAATATTTTTTTACTTCTTTAATACTTTTTCTAAATACATCATTTAATTATATATTATTTAATAAAATAAACCCTATCTTGGTAGTCTAGTGTTACGATAGTTCTTAAATTTTATGTTTAAAGTTTGCGGAGTCTTGGTTTTCGAATAGCACTTTGGAGGAAGGAAGTTGATAGAATTAGAGAGAAACAGAGAGAGAGAGAGGACTAGAAAGTGACAGTAGGCAGAGATAGAGATAGGATTAGAAAGAGAGAAAGGGAAAGTGTGTGAAAGGAATGGAATTAATGGAACCAATTTGAGACGCATTGCGTGGTTAAGGTTTAAAAAAAAAAAAGAGTTAAAAAGCAATGTTAGTTGGGTGCTTTTCGCACAGAGTTGTAATTATTTTTGTGATAAAATCCGAAGCGCAATTTTTTTCTCCAACTGTATGGTAGGTAAGCGGTCTGTAAATAGGCGGAAGTGAGAGTGTGAGATGGTAGGGACAAGGAGGGAGGACGGAAACGGAAACGGAAATATGTATGTTTATGAAGGTGCTACGAACAAAGACGTAATTGAAAATGTGATACAGTTTTTTCCTTAAACCTATTTATTGAAAATGGTATGAAGAAAAGCGAGTAACGAGTGGCGAATAACGAATGGGGGATGAAACGGAAACGGAAACGGAAACTGAAACTGAAACGGAAGCGGAACCAGAAACGGGAGTTGAAACGAAAGCGGAAGCGGAAGGAGCTTAGCAATATGCTTTAGAAGCGAAAGCGAAAACGATTTTTATTCACCATATTTTGATTATTTTTTTTTTGAAAATCCGAAAGTTTCAAGACTAATAAATAAATAGTGAGTTTTTACTTGGGTATACCTTTGTTCCACCTTCCTTCGTTGGAAAAAATGAGATCGCAAAAAGAAAAACAGAGAAAAAAACACACACACACACAAACAAATACCACCACAATCCCGCTAAAAAAGACGAGGAAATTGTAAAAAATTTACACTTTAGGAAAATCTCTAAATTTTAAGCTTTCGGTGTTTTTAAACCAAACAAAACAAGAAAAATCCAAAAAAGAAAATAACCAAAAAAAACATTATGAAAAAAAAATTAAATAAAAAATTAAACAAACCAAAAAAATTAGCGAAAACACATGAAAAATTTATATATATACATAAATATATATATATATATATATATATATATTTCGATATTTAAAATTTCATTCGGAAAGAAAAGCAAAACATTAACAATTTTGAGCAAACTCTCGGTGTTTTAAAATTAAGCGCATGCAAGACAAACAAAAAAAAATTAACACATTAAACACTAAACAATTACAGTAAAACACAATTAACTAAGCCAAGAGTAAACCAAACTAAAAAAAAAATAATAAGTTAGGCGAACAGACGTAAACCAAAAACAAAAACCTCTTTCACTTTCGTGTCTTTGACTTAAAACCAAAAACAAAACAAAAACAAAAAACAAAAAACAAAAACCAAAAAAGCAAAAAAATACATTCAAAAAATTCAAAAAATGACAAAAAAAAATGACAACAAAATATTAAGCATATTTTTAAAATGTAATTTAGCACAAACAGAAAACAAAACGCAAAAAAAAAAAACAAAGAACTAAAACCGAAAATCGAAACAATTTTTAAACTACCAAAATGTATTGATGTGTATTTGATAAACGAAATCAAAAAATGTAATAAATTCGAACGGACAGCAAACAAACGGTCAAAAAGACTTAAAAAAAAAGGAAGGATAAAACTACTCAAAACTAAAAACTACAGAAATTTGTTTTGACATTTCTTAGATACAATATTTAAAAAAACTTTGCTTTCGTTTTTCGGTTTCAAATCTTTCGTTGAGAAAATGGGATAAAATGGACAAAACTTTTACAAAACTACGAAATGCAATGCCTGCCAAAGAATTAAAATGTTTTTAAAGCAAACAACAAATATTACTTATGTAACCAAACAACAACAACAACAACAACAACAAAAGTTCAATAAAGCCGTTCCAATGAAGAAACCAAAATTAAAACATACTAAAAAAAAAATGGAAAACTAAGAGCAAAAAAACAAGAAACTTGTTCAAAGTATCTTTTGCGTTTCCTTATACAAGACATTTTCGACGACTTAATAAATGAATTAATAAATAGGAAAACCTAAAACAAACTAAAAGACACGAGCCACGAGAAACTTTTTTTGCAAGTAACTTACAATTAAAAACAAAATAAAAAACATAAAGAAAAAGAAAAAACAAAGAAAAATACGAAAAGAAACAAATATTAAATGAGAAACTGAACAACTATTTGTCGTGTACAAGCAAACTTATTTGTATTTAAACTAATAAAATGTTTATTGGTTTATTTTTTAAAAACAAACAAACACCACCATTTTTATGCATTACATTATAAAAAGAAGCCACAAGCAAATAAAATAATTAACAAAAGCAAAGAGTTTTTTTTTTTATTATGCGAAAGCAATTCGAAATAGTTTTTGAATATTTTGGCGCCATAAGCTTTTCAAGCCGGACTGAGGAGAAAGTTTGTAAAGCTTTTTTTCAGAAAGATGGCAACGTTGTCTTCGTTTTTTGTAAACTTTATAAGGAAAACAGCATCTATATCGTTACTGTAAGCTTTCCTCTTAATCTTTCTATTCACTTCAAATATTCCCAAACTTCCATTTTGCAACTAAACTTCAAATTAGATCTCAAAAACCTGTAAGCTTTTCATACGCTACCCTTTGAGATGTTTTGTGGTATCTTTTGGCGCTCTAAGCACGGTCACACTGCGCATACGTTCGCTTCAGTCGCAAAAAAAATCGCACGGAATAAGTTGAGCTTTTTTGAGATTCTGTTTTTTTTTTACCTACTCCTTTCAACCGCACACGAAATAGCAGTATTATTGTTCTTGCCACCATTTGTTGTGACTTTTGTTATTGCATTTTTGCATATATTTTTTTACTGTGTACCAGCATTGAGTGTTTAGAACTTAAAAAACATAAATTAAAGAGTGTAGCAAGGTGGACAAGGTGTTGAACTTTCCACTCTTTGGATCCCCGAAAGTCCAGTTTCCAGGCATCATCTAAGGCATACGGCAAGGCAAGTTCCGGAAAAGAAAATAACCGGACACTGGGCCCCGGGACACCGGACAGGACGGCGGACAAAATGCAGAGCTACGCTGACGCCTTGAGCGCCAAGGGATATCGCAGCTTCGGGTTCGACACGGACGTCGAGATGGACATGGACATGGGCCTGGCAGTGCGCCGCATCGAGAAACGCAAAGGCGGTGAGTTACCTACCAGTGTGTGTGTGTGTTTTGTTCACAGTGTTGGTGTGCTGTCCAGGGGCGTGGACATTGGGGTTATTCTCCCCAAAAAGTACAAATGGACAATCCTTGTGGGGTGCTTTCTATGCTTCGGGTAGTCCTTCTAAAACATATTTTATTTCTTTGAGTTTTTGGTATTTTTCGATTGGATGACTAGTACTTTTTTCTTTCTTATTCGGGGTTTACTGTTTCTTGATCAACTTTTTCCATATTTCATTGTTTTTCCAAATATTTAATATAAGAATTTGTCAAAACTTACCTTAATCATTACATTTCTTGAAAATCTTCCACTTGATTTAAGTTTTTTTTTATTTTTGTGATCTGAAGGAGAGCTATCAAAGAAAATAAATGTTACAAAACTTGTTTTTAGTTTCTGTTCTTAAATAAAAGAATTAAAATTTAAATAGATTGCGTTATAGAAGAATAGTTAATTCTTTTAAAAGCTCCACAGAAGAATTCTTCTGTATTTAAATAAAGAAACTGTCTAGTATATTGTTTAGTAAGATATTACTTGTATAAAGAAACAGTTTCTAGTAAATCAAATGAATTTGTTAAGGCCTTTATTGAATGTAGAATATAATATTTAACTAAATAGTAGAAAATACAGTATTATAATAAAGAAACAGTCTCCTTAGGGTTATTAAAGAAATGTCAAAGAACATCGTAGTAGGTTCCAATGACCAATTACTTGAAAGGGAAACTAAAAGACTAAATAAATACGTGCAGCAGTAATTGCAAAGCTTGTATTGTAATCGATTTGAGAACCCCTTGGAGCTACGCCCCTGCATCCAAAGAACCAAGACCATATGCGTGTGTGGGATGCATTGACTTTTGCGCCTTCGTGGCTGGTCAACGCCGTAAAATATTTCCACTTTCCACGTCGAAAGAGGCCAACAGACCAAGTAACCCCTTTGTATGCTTTTTTGTTCTTCCTCCTTGTTTTTTTTTTTTTATTTATTTATTTCGTTTTTTTTTATATATATATGTGCAATGTATTCGTTTTTTATTTTGCGTGCCAGTGTCTGGGGCTGGGGCTGGGGCTGGGGCTGGGTACTCTCTGGTAATGACGTGCAATTATTATAATCAAGCGGCGAGAAAGAGGCGTGCTGGTAACTGGGCATAAATTATCTAGCTAAACTATATATATTTCATTCCTTTCAATTTCCATTCCTTTGAATGCCCTTTAATTATCTAGATATCAAAATTGCATCAAATGAGCTTGTACTATAAAATATATATAGTATAGAACGTATACCTATATAGAGAGAGGTCGGTCTCTCCAAAGATGACGCCACTCTGGTTTCGATTTTTCTAGTCGAGCTGGCCAAGAAAAATGGGAAACTGTCATAAATCTTCGAAGTCATTTTATGATTCATTATCGATTCAGAAAAAGTAAATTCCCAAACTAAACTAATTGTGAATACATTTCTGGCTAGCTTTTTCAGATGATTTCCGCGAAACTCTTTTGTTTATTTCGCAATTGCATAGCTTTTTTTGTTACCTGTTTTTTTAAGCTTTTTTTTTTTTTTTACCATATTTTGTATTTTATTTTGTTGATGCAGCAAACAAACCAAGAGCAAATACTGAATAAAAAACGAAACCAAACGAAGCGAAGCCATTTAGAAAATTGGTTAAACATGCGCCGGACTCATGCAAACCGAAAGGCCAGAAAAATTATGGGATAATATTTCTGGATGGGCTCGGTTTGTATGTGGCGGCCCAATTAGCCAAACTACTGTTTGTCTTGAGTCATCCTGGTTGGTGTTTGGCCATAAAGAAATGGAAATAAACCCAAACCAAAAACCCAAACCAAAAACCCAAACCCTCAACACTAACTTCATATTAATTTTTTCAGCTTAATCTAATCTAATGAATAGCAGGGCGAAACTTATTGTTTGTCCAACTTTATTTATGATCCTTAGATAGACAGATGGTGATAGACAGGCGATAAATATCGATAGAAATATCGGATTGCAACCAAAAAAAAAATGGTAGAAAGAATCCAAGTTAAGGACAGGTTGTAACTTTTATCTTTTAAGAATAAATAAAAAAGAAACTCAAGTCACACGTGGCCTTTAAGATTTCTCGCTCTATATTTCTCTTTGTACTTCTTTTTATGTTCTTGTTTGTCGGTTATCAGCTCTACTCGGACTCGGACTTCAGTATTTCCGTATTCCTGCCCCAACATTGCTCTTATCGGTTTATAAATAGTTCCCATGAATAATCTAACATACGAAAAATTCGTGGAAATCCATTATCTGCCCATCTAGGGCCCATCTAAATGATTCCTATTGTGACGAATATGTTTATTAATATATATAGATATAGATACATCACCATATCTAGATCCACTCAATTGAGGCACTCTGTGGCACGGCTGACATGTGTCCCGTCGCGTCTCTTATGAGAAATGTGTTGTTTTCAATCAACAAAACCGAAGAATGAACTCAATGGCAAGGGCTCTATTCTGTTTGGCTTGTTTTTTTTACACAAAGAATCAAACTATTCCGAATGTTTATTCAGATATGTTAGCCCATAAACAGGTCAATGAAAATCATTCTGTTCTTTAAGATTTTTAAACAAAAAACTGTTATTGTATTTCAAGACTCAGGTTTTTGAATGTACCTATTAATACCCGGTACTTATGTCTCTACTGAATAGTATTCAGAAACTCTAAAAACACAACAGTACTTGGTTTTGATAACTAAATAATACCCGGTACTTATGATAAAGCAATAAATTAGTCTCTTTCTTACAAAGTAATCCTAAATATTTATTCTACTCTATTATATCCTCCATCGTATAATACCCGATGCTTATCTTCGGTGATTAATAACCCCAAAATTCGTATTAAAAATGAGATATAAAGATTATACAATACCAAGTACGCGTCTTTGGTCTTAGAAAGTCGAATAAAAATGTCCCAAAAGTCTAAGCATGAAATACAATAAACTCTATGGTTTTTATAGTATCTTTCACTTGCTAATCTCTTAAAAATATTATATTCTGTTCCTACACCTGTTCCTAACAATCCCACCTGTGCTGTGGCCCCAAACAGCTGGCAACTGTCTGTCTGGCATAGGTCAGGGTTTTCCAATTAGAAACAAATAATGAAAAGGCGAACGCCAACAAAGAAAACAATGGCAAGATTTCCCGCCACACATTTCCACCTGCCTGTCCCACTGCTCCACTGCCTTCTAAATGATTTATTTGTGATACCATTCCGGGTTTTTTTTCCCATATTTTTGTTTGTTTGTTTTTATTTATAATATTTTTGGGACAGATTGGGACACTTGTTCTCTTTATTTCTCCACACGAAAGAAAGGCTGTTCTCTTTGTCGGAAATTGAAATGAAAACGAGAAAGTCTGAGAAACTAATACTGACTGCAGTTAGTCATGCCAAATCGTTTATTTATTTATTATTACACACAAATGTACGGTTATATGGTCTTGATATACATTATATTAGTATTATACCCGGCGAGTTGGATAAAAATGAGTGGAAAATCAGAATCAGTTGACTGCGCGAAGTCGAAACGAGTGGAAATACCCAAAAAAATAAAAAAAAATACCCAACAATTTTCCGGCAAATATTACGCAAGTGGAAAAGTGGAAAAGTGTAAAAGTGGGAAAGTTTTCCTCAACTCATATATGTGAGAAAATCAATTTTTGATCAACATTTTCGTGGGCAAATTGCCCGAAAAGCGAATAAAGCGCCAATTAATAAGTTCGCAATTCGCAGTTCTATCAATAAACACATAAACAAAGCCAAAAATATAAAAATAAAAGAATATCTAGATGCAAATAATAAATTGTAGCTTGTATGGCAGATAAACAAAACATTCATATGTGTCGGAGAAATTTATTTATATTTTTTCGTATCGCCGCAATAACCTGCCAGTGACTTGCATTTACAAAGTCCCCCCAAAATACCATAAATAAAGCCCAATTGATACAAACCGACTTTACTTATAGAGCTATCACCACAACCAAACCAACCCAAAGTTATTAACAACTCGGCGCTAATCAAGCGATTTTTTAAACCAATTTTGGTCTATGGATCGCTAAATGGATTTGACAGGGCGTGGAAATAATAAGCCAGGCGGGAAATACAGACAAAATCTATAAGACTAGACAAACCCTGTTTCTCTACTAATTTAGGAAAGTTACCAATCTAGAAAAAAATCAATCTTATCATGGCTGTTTTTATCAACGATCTTGACACAAAGTATCATATTCCACACAAAATATAGAACTTATATTAGATTAGTTTTTCCTTATCATTTTTTTAAATAAAAGTAAACTATTTTATTCGAAAAGATGGAACAAGTAGCTTATTAATAATTATAATAGTTGTTTCAACTTTAAACTTAAAAAAATATGAATTATTAATATTCTTAATAATTTTTTTCAAAAAGTTTTTACTTTTAATATAATGCTGCCTTCTTAATATCTTCAATAAAGAAAGTTTATGAAAATCATAGGTCTAGTTCCTAAGGAATATTATTTAAGGATCTAAAAACCTTGAAAAAATCAAGGCTCAAGCTTTTATAAATCAAATATATACCTATAATATATATACAAGTATATATCTATAATAACCTCGTAGAGTTCAAAGGGGTTCGATCTCCCCATTTGATTGTCCAGAATTTTTGTTTATAATTAGCAAATATTGTGGGAGCGAAAGCTTTTTTGTGGCTGCGTTCGGGAAAGCTCTCCGCCTACTTTTCCGCATATATAAACTTTGGATCAACAGCCGATCGGGAGAGGTGTTAACCAGAGAATTAGTGTAAAGTGAGCAAGAGATAAAAGGGGGGCCAGACAAAGGCTACGAATACGAGAAAATCAACAAAAAATCAACAACAAAAAAAGCTAAAAACAAACGTAGACAGATTCGCGAATTGCGTCGGAAAGTATTTTGAACAAAATTGGGTTTTTCGCAGGCGCCTCGCTATATATCCAACCGATCCGATCAGATCCGAAAGCACTTCAGTTGCCCGAAGACTTGCCCCCGGAGCAGAATCTCGAGTTGAGTGGCGGCACCTGTCACCGGGAAAATTACATAAAACCAAACAAATTGAACAAAAAATATAAATAATAGAACAGAAAACAAAAAAACACAAAACAAAACAAACGAATTTTAAATTTCAAAGTATTCAAAACCGAAACAAACAAATCGTCAACAAAACATCAAATAAATAATCGTAGCTGCGAGAATCTATCGAGGATCGGTACAAAGGATCCCTTGTAAGCCTCCAGGATGTCGTACCGCGGCATGCTGAGCACCTCGGACTCCACCGACACAGCCAGGGATGTGCGCAACTCCCAGGATACGGACTCCTTCGACGGCTCCGTCATGTCCCATCCCAAAACCGTGACGAAGGAGACCTCTCATCTGGGCCACAAGAACAGCCGGTTGAGCACCCAGAAGCCCCAGACGGTGGGCGGTAACAGTCGCCAGCAGCTCCAAAATTGCTGCAAGTGTAAGTAAATACACCGAAAAAAATCGGGTCTGTGTTTGTTTGGCCACAAAAGGGAAACATAGTTAGGATTTTGAACGATCTTAAGGAGAAAGTGAATGCTACTTTTTCTTATTCTAGTTTTCGGTTATAAAAAGGATCAAAATCATGTATTTATTTTAATATTTTGACATAATATTTAAACATACCTCTTGTTAAGGTTGATTTTCGGTGACGAAAGCTCTTTTCTGTCCCAAAATATTTCGGTGACGAACAGATTCTTGTGCCTAAGAAAAGTTTCAAGTTATTAAACATGAAATAAGTGATTTTTTATGAAATAAATTTATGGTATTTAAATGACATCAAAATATATTAAGATTTCAAATTGTGTTGATTAGTTTTAAAACATTGTATAGTATCTTTTTTAACCTATTCTAGGTTTAAACCTTTTTGAAACCTAAAAACTAACTTTTTTTTATTACTTTTATGATGGAAAGTATGATTTTTCAGAACAAGTAATATATTTTAATAAAATAATTCAACATTTTAATGAAATATTATCAGAAAGACACTGAGATAAATCGTAAAGTTTCTTTCAGTTTTTGTTTTTGTTTCCAAGACCAAAAAGAAAGTGCCTCTCCCTGACTATCAGTGTATCCCGCTGTTTGTTGTTTACGATTTATTATTTATTTTTTGTTATTTGTTTTTTATTTGTTTTTTGTTTTCTTCTTTTGGTTGTTTGTTGTTTGCCCACGCAGGCAGCGCAGCGACTGCTCAGCGACTGAGCTGCCTATCACTCAAGTTCAGCTTTGTGGTTGTTGTTTTGATTATAATTTGTTGTTTTCACTAACCTACATATAATATATTAAAAACTTAAAAACAACAAAAAATATATATTAAAAATAATCCCAAGAAAGCTGAAATAATCTCGACAAGATGTCGAGCTTAAAATTCTCTTCTTTTAGAAAATACATAATTATTTGGATAATTACTTTACTTTTTATATTTTAATTGTTATAATTAGTTAAAAAAGTTTCCATGTTTTTGACCCTGAAAGTGTGTTGGCAGTTCGTGGTCTCGAAATAAACTTTCCACAGCCTGTTTGTTGTTTGTTGAAGTGCGTGTTTTGATTTTGTCCCGTATTTTTGCTATCTCTCAAACACCGCAAGAAATACTTGAAACATTCCTGATTATTCATGATTAGTCATGATTATACAGGAGTATTCTCTTGAATATTGGGTGTAATATAAGCTTGAAAAGCCATTAATTCCATTTTAGATTGAATGAATGTCTCAAAATGAAGATTTTCGTTGGGTTTTGTTATCCATTTATTAGTTTTTATTTGTTTAAAAGATTCTTTACTAGAAATTTGACTAGAAATTTCTCTCAGTATGCCTCATTTCTTGTAGTAAATATTTTTGTTGGCAAATTTGTAATCGAGCATCGATTGGATTGTTGTTGTTTCTTCAACAAGTTGTTATATTTTTGTTGTTTTATTTCTATTTGATATTTTTTTTGCCTTGTTTTTTGTGATGCTGTCAAAGATGATGGGCCTCTGCTGCAGCGCAGCAGCTGCTCCGCCTTCGTCGCTGCTCTGCCTGGAACTCTCCCATCCGATCCGATCCCATCCAAATCGATTCGATTCGATTCGATCTCTGTTTTCATTGAGAAGACAACTCTCGCTCAGGTTACAAGTTTTCCACCGATCTCCGCGACTATTTTCCAATTTTCTCCGCCTTTACTCGAGTGTTGTTTTTCTTTCGATTTTCTATCGTTTTGCCATGAACTTCAATCGCATGGATACCGCCCACCGGTTGCGGGTGGATGTCCGGCTCTTTGGCGACCAGGTGATGGGCAATCCATCCCAAGACACGCCCACATGTGCCTCACCTCTGCTCGAACCCGACGAAAGCTGTGCGTTGTCTTCTTTTTTTTTTTTTGCAATATTTTGCCACATCTTCAATGACTCTATATTATTATTTTAATATTAATTTAAAACTTTGATTGGATTCTTGCAGGTGACATCAACGACTCACCGGAGGACGAGAAGGTCGAGTCGGACGTGGAGCTGACCAACGAGATCTCGGCCCCCTACGAAGTGCCACAGTTCCCCATTGAACAGATTGAGAAGAAGCTGCAGATCCAGCGCCATCTCAATGAAAAGTGAGTTAATTTACGTTTTAAATTGTATTTTAAATTGTGTTTTAAATTGGGAAAAACAAACTACTATCTATTTGAATCTCTTCTTATCGCTTATTTGGCATTCTATAAAATATATTTGTTGTCTTTCATTGAATTCAGTTACATTTCTGATTTCCAACTCAAAACATTCGTTTAAAAAAGATTAAAAAATGTAAGAAACAATGCAGTGTGAAATTTTAAATTAAATATTAGAAAGCATTAAGAAATTTAAAAGCGGGAAAGCTTAAAATTTAAACCATAAAATGAATTAATTTTCACAACAAAATTTTTAAAGTTTGCTTTATTTTTTTATAATTATATTTATATTTCCCGCCTTTTGAATGTTTTTTTGTTTTATTATTTCTCAAAAAAACGTCTATTTTTTATGCCTGTTTGTGATTATTTCTTATCTGTAAAAGTCTGGTTCTATTTTAAGATTAGCTTTCCTTTACAAAACATTGCATTTCTATAAAAACACTAGAAAAATATTTAAAAAAAAAGTAAAAATAATAATTTTTGAAAATATTTGAACGTTTTAAAGCTAACTTTCATAATTAAAATTTTTTTTTATTTTTTAATGAGAAATAGTTTAAATCTTTAAACAATTTATCTTAATTTTAAAATGTATATGTATTTAGTTTGGAGTTTATTTTTAGTGAGATGGATTAGTTTCCATTACATTTTCAATAGCCTCGTAATGAGGCAGCCGCAACATCGAAGCGTTGCACGCATTGCAATTAGCTGGCGGCTGCCACCAGGTGGGGCAGGCTTGGGCCAGTGCTTGGGGGCACATCCAAAGTGAGTGAAAGGTCTGGGTTTTTGGACCAGGCTGAACACGTTTTGATTTTGAATAGAACCGCATTAGGCAGCCACCTCCGTTGTCCGCTGTCCGCTGTTGGCTGTCTTCGGTGGCTTTTACGGTGGTGGCACTGCACTGCAGCTTATGCCATAACGAACCGAGCCACCACCACCACGGCAGAGAAACCACTAGAACCTCCAGTGCCAAATGCCGTCACTTTCAGTACGCTCCGATCCGATCCAATAAACGGGCGGGCTGGCCGGCGGAAAAAAACATTACAGCGAACGCGCCCCGAAACAAAAAATTCACAAGACATAGAAGTAGAAGACGGGGAACTTTCGGTCAGAGCCACCTGGGCGACCTACGCTGACATTGAGCCATCGAAGAACCACCTTCTACCTCTTACCTGCCACCACCACCACCCACCGTGCCCCACCGTGCCCCACTAAGAGCCGTCACCATTTTGTTCGTGTCGCACGGAAAGCGTCGCTGCAAAAAGAAACTCGGGAAAAGCCAAAGAAACTTCCCAACTCGCACGGACACTTCAAGTCTTTTTTTTTTATTCACTTTTCCTTTGGCGAATCCTGACAAGTTCGACACGCAAAAAAAATCGGAATGGAAATTCGATAAATTAGCAAAAGTTTTGCAAATTAAATCAGACTTAAAGACAAGTTTTCAACTTGATTAGTAAAAATAATCATAAATATTCGAAAAGTTATAGAAGAAAGTCTCCTGTAGGAGACTCCCACTTCCATATATCTCCCACTACCTTTTTTTAGTTCAAGAAGTATCTGGTGTTTCGAGACAATTGAAACAATTCCCATTGAATAGCTTTTCAAAACACGCAACTACTTCGTCCTGCGGGGACAGTTTTTTGGGGGTAATATATAGGCTTTATAGTAATACTTCTATAGCGTGCCGGGTTGCAAAATTTGCCATAAATCATCGGGTCAATCGATCATAAACATCTCGGACGTCCATCCAGGAGTCCGTCAAGGACTTGAAGCATTCGGTGGCCAGAAGCCAGTCGAGGATGTCGTTTGCGGATGACAGCTATAGTTTTGGGCGGTGCTACGAATATCAGCCCGACGATTCCAAGTGGTTGGAGAAAATGTAACGGCCTGGCCACATTCTCTTTCCAGAGTGACCAAAGTATTGTATATTTTCTCTAAAAAACATGTCCTTTTTCTGTAACTTTTCAGGCAGTCCATAGGACCTCGGCCTGCTTCCACAGTCCCGGCCCAGGCCCCGCACAGGGACTCCTCCAGCAGCGCCGAAGGATTGGATCCTTCCTCCTCAATTATCGAAAACGATGCGGACATCAATTTCCAGCGCGTCTCCATCTCCGGCGAGGACACCAGCGGCGTGCCCCTGGAGGATCTGGAGAGGGCCTCCACCCTCCTGATTGAGGCACTGCGTCTGCGCAGCCACTACATGAACATGTCGGATCAGTCGTTCCCCTCGACCACGGCCCGCTTCCTCAAGACGGTGCGGCTCAAGGATCGCTTCGACAACATCCCCGTCAAGGCGCTAACGGGTAAGGATATTGAAGTCTGATCATTCCAGACGAAGTCGCGTCCCTGTACGAGTCTTCCCCTTTCCCATAGATAAGGATGTATCGAAAGTCCTAGAGTCCTAGAATCGATTCATCCTCCTGTATATATACATATATATCGATGTGTAAATATCTGTAAAAGGAATCTGTTGTATATTTTAATGTTTTAGCAATCAATCTGCTTCCGAGCGGATTCTGTATTATACAAGTCGGGATTTAGTTGTGTTTTGTGTCAACTGTACCTCTGCCAGAGTTGCCAGATAGCTCTGTCCGTTACTTTGTTGCCTCCGCTAGCTTCTGCTCTTGTCTCCTGTCTCCTTGTTTTTTTTTTTCTTTATAATGTTATGTATATTTTCCCCTTCGCGTATATATTGTATATATTTTAGCGTTGAATTCTATTGTGTTTTACCTTGATTTCGTATTTATTTCTCTTCTCGTATTTCTTTCATTATTTCTTATAGAAATCATTCGCAAAATGAGTGTAACGAGCATACAAGGTAATTCGTGCGCACACCACACCACACCACGCCGCCACGCCACGCCACTCTATCCACTCTTTTTTCGTTTCTATATCCTTACTGTATCCATAACCTCATTTACCTTTTCTGTTCAAAGTCTACACGATTAGCGCTGCCAGTTCCCGCCTGAACATCCTTTGCTTTTTGATTTTTTTTACTCCGTTCGCCTAACCTCAACAAAATACAAGATACATTTGGCATCAGTGTGGCTTTACTTTAACTGTTGATTCATATTTTCGGTTAATTTTGAGCCTGAGACACGTTATTGTTTGAAAAGATCGCAGCTTTTTGGTAAACAAAGATAAAGCTGGCCACACTGATGCCACTGCCTGGTCCGCACTCGCATGAAAGGAGTCTGCTTTTTGTTTTTTTGTTGACTGCCTGTTGAGCTTTTTGTTTCTTTTATTTGTGTGTTAAATTTCAATGTTTTGCTTATCAACAACCTCAAACTATGTCTATTTTCGAGCCTTCAGAAAGCAAATCCTTGTACAAAAGGACAGACACGCCCAACGTTGATCACTTTCGTAGAACAAATTTATAATGCATCCTTCTTAGGTAACACAAAAGGGTGGACCTCGAAAAGATGGGGAATTTATAAAGATTTTATGCCTTGAAATCAAAGCTTTTTGGCAGAGTCAAAGCTTGAATATTATATTCTTAATTATTACAATTTATATCGTAGTTTGTATCCTAATTCATAAATTATTAAGTATAAAGTAGTAAATATTCAATAATATCTTTAAAAAAACAATAAAACTTACATGAAAGTTTACTTCCAAAATGTAATATTTATGTAATGAAGCTCTCAGTTAACGGTTCTTTAAGCTAGGAACGCTGCTCAGGGGCTTGAAAGCCATCCAGGCGCGAGCTCTCCTTTTTATTATATTTCGAAAGTTTATATATTTTGCATTTAAAAACGGATTAAAAACTATTTAAATAGTCGTAAACGTTAACCAAAGCAGCAAGCCGTTAATTTATTACACTCTGTTACTGTTTTTAAGTCGAAAAACGTATTTTAAAACTATTAAACGTCGCGTAATTATTAAAAAACCGACAAAACACAAGCTTACGGTTAAAATTAAGTTATTAAACATTTAATTACATATTTTCCGCGTTATTTACTAGGAATTTAAGAACAAATTAAGCATTTTTTAACGGAACAACACATTTTAGATCCAATTCAAACTAAATATTGAAAAGAAAAGAACGGGAAACGCAGAAACACGGAAATAAGGAGCGGGCAAAGGATAAAAAGTCGCAGAGAGAGAAAGTGTGGGTGGAACTGAAAGTGGGAGTGGGAGTGCAAGTGATGCTGGCCCCGGGCTCCAGGCTCCAGTTTTCCAGGCTCTCTCGCACGTTCGCTCCCAGCGATCCGTTGCTCCCATTTTTCCGTTTTGTCGTTTTTTCTTTTGGAACTGGAAGTGGGAGTGGGAGTACGGATGATGCTGGCCCCAGGCTCCAGGCTCCCCCGCACGTTCGCTCTTTGATTTTTTTTCTTTTGTGATTATTTTCAAGTGCTTTTAGTTAAGTTTTAACTTGAAAACGGGAAAGAGGGAAACAACGACAGAAAGAGAACGTTAAAAGGGAAAGTACTTTCCAAACTAAAAAACAAGGGAAACTTTAAATATAGTTTAATATTATTAAGTCTGCGAGAGAATAAAAAATATTAAGTAACTTTATAAGAAAATTATGTTTTTAAAAGTGGTGAGTTTAAAAGGTGGTGAGTAATAAAGGTAGCTTTCAAAGTCTTCAAAGTATTGATAGAAACAGTAACAAGTTCTTAAGCCAAAATCCAACCTATTTTTGAGGTCCAACCCTGTACACTGTAAAGAATTTAAATACCATTTGAATAGCAACAACACTCGCACGTATCCTTGAGCATAGTGTTGAGTTGCAACTAACTCTTTATCGCTTAACAACACTGTTCCGACGCCATTGCAACTAAACGAAATTCTACTTTGTTTTTTAAACTTTTTGAAAATTCACAAAAACGATACCCAAACCACACAAAACCACAATCCTTGGCGGAAATCAAACAGATCTGCACCCGAGACCGTCGGAAATGAGGCTGACGAATCCCTGGACTGTGGAGTTTCCCCCAGATGAGAACTACTTGATAAAGCCCGTAAACGGAGTGTTTCATATATACGAGGACGAGATAGAGGTGAGTTTGTCTTTGGGGTTTTTAAGGAAGAATTCGTTTTAAATGAGTTTTGAAACCTATTTTTCAGTCCGAAGAAAATGAGTTGAAATTCGAGTATCCGGACATGAGCCAATTCGTGAATGATATGCAGGTTATGTGCAACATGATAGCCGATGGACCCCTGTAAGTATCTTAAGAAATCCCTAACCCATTCAAAAATGTTGAAAAAATAATAAATAAAACCTAAACCCCATTTAGAAAGTCGTTTTGCTATCGCCGATTGTGCTACCTGTCCTCCAAATACCAGATGCACGTCCTCCTCAACGAGCTGCGAGAGTTGGCCGCCCAGAAGGCGGTGCCCCATAGAGATTTCTACAACACCCGCAAGGTGGACACCCACATCCATGCCGCCTCCTGCATGAACCAGAAGCACCTGCTCCGCTTCATTAAGAAGACTCTGAAAAACAATGCCAACGAGGTGGTCACCTGCACCAATGGCCAGCCGATGACCCTGGCCCAGGTGTTCCAATCGATGAATCTGACTACCTACGACCTCACCGTGGACATGCTGGACGTGCACGCCGATCGGAACACTTTCCATCGCTTCGACAAATTCAATTCCAAGTACAATCCCATCGGGGAGTCCAGGCTGAGGGAGGTTTTCCTCAAGACGGACAACTATCTGAATGGGAAATACTTTGCCCAGATTATAAAGGTAAGAAAAGCAACTCTTTGAATTGACAAATTATATTTTAATCAATTGTATATCCCTCCAGGAAGTCGCGTTCGATCTGGAGGAGTCGAAATACCAAAACGCCGAGCTACGTTTATCCATTTACGGCAAATCCCCGGACGAATGGAACAAACTGGCCAAATGGGCCATCGACAACGAGGTGTACAGCTCCAATATTCGTTGGCTCATACAGATTCCGCGTCTCTTCGACATTTTCAAGTCGAACAAGATGATGAAGTCATTCCAGGAGATCCTGAATAACATATTCCTGCCGCTCTTCCAGGCGACAGCTCGCCCCAGCGAACATCCGGAACTACACAGGTTCCTGCAGTATGTGACTGGCTTCGATTCCGTGGACGATGAGTCCAAGCCGGAGAATCCTCTCTTCGACAACGATGTTCCTCGCCCCGAGGAATGGACCTACGAGGATAATCCTCCATATGCCTACTATATCTATTATATGTATGCCAATATGACGGTTCTCAACAAATTTAGACAGTGAGTCCAACTATTTTGGCTTTTATTTGATGATTTGATGACATCTCTCCGATGATCTCTTTTAGAAAACGAGGCATGAACACCTTTGTTCTGCGCCCACATTGCGGCGAAGCCGGACCCGTTCAGCATCTGGTCTGCGGCTACCTCATGGCCGAGAACATCTCCCATGGTCTGCTCCTGCGCAAGGTTCCCGTGCTGCAGTATCTTTACTATCTCACCCAGATCGGCATCGCCATGTCCCCACTCTCCAACAATTCCCTGTTTCTCAATTATCATCGCAATCCCCTGCCGGAGTACCTGGCCCGGGGACTCATCATCTCCCTTTCCACGGACGATCCCCTGCAATTCCACTTCACCAAGGTGGGTCTACCATTTGTCCTCTGTCCTTTATTAATCTCATTAATCTTTTATTGAATCTTTCAGGAACCCCTCATGGAGGAGTACAGCATTGCAGCTCAGGTTTGGAAACTAAGCTCCTGCGATATGTGTGAGCTTGCCAGGAACAGTGTGATAATGAGCGGCTTTCCACATACGGTAGATATTATAAAATCTATATAAAATATATATATATATATATTTGGTATATTGTTTGTTTATATTTGTACACTTTCCAGATCAAGCAACAGTGGCTGGGACCCACTTACTTCGAGGACGGCATCATGGGCAACGACATCACCCGCACCAATGTTCCGGAGATCCGCGTGGCCTACCGCTACGAGACTTTGCTGGACGAGCTCTCCAATATCTTCAAGGTCAACCAGGGCTGTGGAACGGTTGCCGACCCTTAGATATCCATCGCTCCGAATCCAAATCCAAATTCAATCCAAACCCGCTCCGGCTACGGTTACGGTGTACGGTTTATGGCTACGGGTCCGTTTCTCCGGGCTGTCTTGGCTTCCTACGCTAATTATATACAAATTAAACGGATTATTATTATATATATAATACAAATTATATATATATATATATACAAACATATGCAAAACAAAATATTATATATAAATGTTTCTGTACTAACCAAGATATAAATGCGGCAGACCAAAATCTTTAAAGAAATACTTTTACACGTAAAAATTTAATTTTCGGTAAATAAAAACGAATTGGGACAAATATAAACTGCATTCAAATCTAATCACGAATGTCTATTTTCTGGGGAGGCCTCGTAGAAAATGGAAAAATCCATTGGAAGGCATTTGGGGCACAAAGCGGGGGCTATATCTTGGCCAAAATCCCTTCGATTCTTCAGGGAAATGCCTAAATGTTGAGTGGATCTATTTTTAAAATAAGAATTTCAAATATTAAAATAACAAATAAACTTTAAAATATAAATGAAAACCGCCCTCCTCCTCGATTCTCATAAGCTATACCTAATGAGAATCGCGGATGAAGACACTATTAATAGGTTTTAGAATTGATTTCTATTTGTAAAATTTAAGTACTAAATGCTAAATGAATTAATATATTAAATAAAAACAGCCCTCCTCCTCGATTCTCATAAGCCACACCTAATGAGAACCGAGGAGGAAGGCGGTTTTATAAGATTTTTGTATTTAATTTTAAAATTAAAGTACTAAATGCTAAATAAATTAATATATTAAATAAAAACAGCCCTCCTCCTCGATTCTCATAATCTACACCTAATGAGAATCGAGGAGGAAGGCGGTTTTATACGATTTTAATATTTATTTTTAATTATTTTTAAAATTTAAGTACCAAATGCTAAATAAATTAATATATTAAATAAAAACAGCCCTCCTCCTCGATTCTCATAAGCTACACCTAATGAGAACCGAGGAGGAAGGCGGTTTTATAAGATTTTAATATTTATTTTTGATTATTTATAAAATTTAAGTACTAAATGCTAAATAAATTAATATATTAAATAAAAACAGCCCTCCTCTTCGATTCTCATAAGCTACACCTAATGAGAATCGAGGAGGAAGGCGCATATAATGTCCCAAGGAGATAATATCTTGTCCAATATCTTTCCGATTCTTGAGCGGAATACCTTTAAAGATTCGTGGAACGATTTCCTATCAAACTGCATCAAAACCTGATCACAAATTTTTTTTTGATTTTTTTTCAAAATTTTTCTGGGCAGACACCTTGAAAAAATGAAGAAATCAAAGGAAAGTCCAATATGGGCCAAATCGGAGGCTATATCTTGGCCAATATCTATTCGATTCTTAAGCGGAATACCTTTAAAGATTCGTGGAACGATTTCCTATCAAACTGCATCAAAACCTGATCACAAATTTTTTTTGATTTTTTTTTCAAAATTTTTCTGGGCAGACATATTGAAAAAATGAAGAAATCAAAGGAAAGTCCAATATGGGCCAAATCGGAGGCTATATCTTGGCCAATATCTTTCCGATTCTTAAGCGGAATATCTTAAACCATTCGTGGATCGATTCCCTATGAAACTGCATCAAAACTTAACCACAAATTTTTTTTTGATTTTTTTTCAAAATTTTTCTTGCCAGACACCTTGAAAAAATGAAGAAATCAAAGGAAAGTCCAATATGGGCCAAATCGGAGGCTATATCTTGGACAACATGCCTCCGGGTTTTCGGGAAAATGCAAAAAAATTGCGTGGATTAATTTCTAAAATAATAATTTTAAATATTAAAATAATGAATAAATTATAAAAATTAAATGAAAGGCGCCCTCCTCCTCGATTCTCATAAGTTATACCTAATGAGAATCGTGGAGGAAGCGGTATACGAAATATATTAAAAAATTAAATGAAATCAAAGCTTATTAATATTTAAATAAACAAAATCGCCACAGCGCCACCTAGTGTTGGCGTTGGTAGCTCCATACCGACTGGTCACACCATCAAACAGCTGTTTATCGAAACTGAAACCCCGAAAAAGAAGAGAAGAACAGAGAAGAAAATCCAATTAATTAGGAAGCAATTATACAGGCCCGGAGTTTGGCATTCTGTCATTATGGAAGCGGATCATCTCAAGCGCCTGGAGGCCAAGGATGCGGACCACATAGCCGCCATTCTGAGTGAATTCAATTTAAAGGTAAGAAGCCTCCTGGAGGAAACTCCCTTTATTATTTTTGGACAAGGATTTCTTATGATTTTTGTGGGGTTTCCCGGGCTGACAGTACGCTGATTTGCTAATCTTCGATGGCTTTCGCACGGACAATCTGTGGCACGATCTCTGGCTGGCCATTTTTGGAATTCTGGAGGATCAGCGGCTTAGCCATTTGCACACCCAGTGCTTGAATACAGTGAGGATTCTGACGCGCGACGAGTTCAGCCTGCAGACGAACTACATTGAACAGGAGGTGAACATTCTGCTGAAGCTGGCCAGGATCGAGGCCAGTGCCCTGAAGCTGCCAGCCACACCAGACGAACTGAAGCAGCAGGAGAAGGAGCAGGCAGATACACAGCTGGAGCCCAGCAAGGACCAATCGGATGTTATAGCCGAGGCCCTGAAGTGCCTGTGTAATCTGGTCTATCAGAGCTCCGACTGCCGGCGCCAGTGCCTTCGCCAGCAATGCCTGGACGCGATCCTGAAGCGCGTCGCCTCCTCCATGAGGCATCCGTGTGCCCTGGAGTACTACGACATGAAGCTGCTCTTCCTGCTCACCGCCCTGGAGCCGGCGGCCCGTTCCCGCCTCCAGATCGATCTCAATGGCCTCACCTACATGACCAAGTGGCTGGACGACAAGCTGGGCGAGGACGACGACGCCGCCGGCGGCGAGGAGCAGCTGAACATCATCTGTGAGCTGCTCAAGGTGATGTTCAACGTGACCAGTGCCCCGGACAAGAGTCCCAACGAGTACGAGATCCAGAGCCTCCACCTGACCGGCGTCCTGCGGGAGCTTCTCCTGCGTTTCGGCGAAATGTCCACTGACAAGGAGCGTGCCGTGGTCACCCATGCCATCAATCTGCTGACCAACATCTCGGGCAGCTGCCTCACGGAGCTCACGCTTCGGTGTTCCAATGCCGAGGAGCAAAGGGAAAGGGATGAGAAGCAGGTAGAGGCAACTTTATATACTTTTTTCTTGACAAGCATTTAAATTTTGATTTGTAGAAAAAGCAGAAGGATCAGGAGTCTGCAGCCGGGGCCAAGCAACGCCAGTGCTGCTCCCTCTGCTTCGAGAAACGCAACGTTCGCTGCCTGGCCATCTTGCTGCGCTATCTGCGCCAGTCCTTGGCCCAGCAGGAGGCCGAGGCCAGCTCCCACGAGCTGCTCTCTCCGGTCCTGACCGTGCTGGTGAAGTGCGCCCGAAGCGACCGGGTAATGCGGCACTATCTGCGCCAGGAGATACTGCCGCCGCTGAGGGACGTCAGCCAGCGTCCGGAGATCGGCCAGGAACTGCGCAACCATCTGTGCCGCTTCCTCACACTGCCCGCCATGATACTCCGCGACCTGGCCGCCGAGCTGCTCTTTGTACTGTGCAAGGAGGATGTGGGAAGGATGATCAAGTACACCGGCTACGGCAACGCCGCCGGGCTCTTCGCCAAACGGGGCATCCTCGACTGCCGTCGCGTGGAGGGTACCGACTACTCCTCGGACAGCGAGGACAGCGACACTGAGGAGTACAAGCAACAGCAGCAAGGCATCAATCCGGTGCTGGGCTGTCTGGAGCCGCGCAGCAAGCCGAATCCCCTGGACGGGATGAGCGAGGAGCAGAAGGAGTACGAGGCCCTCCAGCTGGTGAATCTTATCGAGCAGCTGCGCAAAGGTGGGATCGTCAAGCCGGCTCTAATCGACAAGGATGGCAGGCCGCAGCCGCTGGAGCACATCCTGCAGCTGCAGGAGGAGTTGCCGCAGCAGCAGCTCGATCAGAAGCGAAAAACTTAAGCGCTCTTTGGGGCCCAACTATGGCACGACAAAGCAAACATTAGCATTTATATGATAGCCCAGCTATGGATTAATAGTTGATTCAATTAAGGCTTTAATGATTCCTGATGGCATTTATCCAGAAATCCCATCCATTGATTATTAATCCTTGACATTTAGTCTCTTATTTTATGATTATAGATTTTGACATCAATTTGTAGCTTTATTTCGTAAAACAAAAGTCTGCCATAGCCCCATTGAAAATGCTTTAAAACATGAACTAATTAAATGCAAAACAATCGTTGGGGTCTTCCAATTTGGCGGCAAGATCACCACAAATATTGAAACCAAAACTGAAACTGAGGAAAACCAGATAGACAATTTGACTAAAGTTCGTAATGGTTAAGTGCATGTATTTATATAAATTCCACATAATCTATATTATAAATGTTGTAGCTCTAACTGTAACTCTAGCTATTAACTAAACTAAAATCCAAATTACTTATAAAGTCTATCTATGACAGACGACGTTCAGTCCCAGTCCGGCTGATAGAAGATCTTACATCTAAAATCTGTATTCTGTATTCTATATTCTATATTCTGTTCGTATCCAAATCAAATATTTGTACATTTCAAAAACACGTGTCTTTGATCTATATACAGGAATACCTATATAGAGCTTTATTGTGTTCAAATTTTCTATAGCAATAGATGCATATATCGTATATATATATAGATATATGCATTCCTCATCAAATACAAATAGTAATCGTTTTGTTGCCGTTGACGTGTGTATGTCGTCTTTTTGTACGACTATCCTAAGCTTAAAAAATAAATCAATCAAACGTCTTGCGAATTAATCGAAATGCATTATCTTATTACTAATGTTATAGGGATTACTACTGACTAAGACTAGATTACTGAATTACATTTTTAAGAGGTTATATTTGAAGATCATTGTGGTTTTAAACATTTCTAAACCATAGAAACCCTATAGAAAACCCTTCAATTTAGAAACTTTAGAAATTTTGATATCTTTGAAAAATGCAATTATTTCGGAAAACTATTGGAAACTTTCTACACAGAGGAAGATACTCTTATAAATCATAAGAAATCAAAGAATTTTACGAACTCACAATATTTAATCAATTTTGATTCAAAACAGGATGTGCGAAAAATGTGGAAAAACCCTTGGAAAGTATCCTTGCGGATTCCTCAAAATGAAACTAAAAAATTGAAATTTTGAAGGCTAATGCACAGTGGTAATAGATATATATATATTGTTTCGGCGTCAGATTAGGTAAATATGATCAAGCGATCCTCCCAGATCCTCCCTGAACCTTGCTGATCGCTGATCCATCCCTTCCGGTCCGCTCCGGTCCGGTCCGGTTAGTTGTACCCCTCGACGAACTGCGCCTCCTGGATATCCTCGGGGCGCAGACGCATGTGCTCGTAGCTGGGTCCGCCAGTGGCCCGATGGCGACGCTGTGGATTATGGTGATTCGGGGGACTCTGGGGATTCTGACGATTCTGGGAATGGTGCGGATTGGGAGTATGGTGATGGTGATGATGGTGCTGGTGCTGGTGCTCGTGGTGGCGATGACATTGCTCCAGCTGATGTTGGATACCCAGGCGGTCACGCTGCTTGCGACAGGCCTTCAGCTGATCGTCCAGCTCCCGCTGGATGCGGCGCGGTTCGTCCATGGTCTCCGGCGAGAAGCTCCCATCGGTGGAAGTGGTATACGAGCTGGAGTAGTGTTTCATGTACTGTTGGCGGCGTGGCGGCGACGACGGCTGAGGACGAGAATGAGAATGATGGCTGCCGGTGGCATCCGAGTCGCCGGAAAAGGCGTGGTAGCTCCGCACCTTGTAAACGTTGTTAAGATCCGGGTGCTCGTAGTCATTGCTCTCGTCTCTGGCTAGGAACTCTTTGAGCTGCAGCTGCTTCTGTCGGCTCTGCTCCAGCAGGAAGGACTTGTAGCTCTGGGCGCTGGTATCGCCGCCGCCACCACCATCACCTTCGCCACCGGTCAGTATCTCCGACTCCTCGTCATCGTCTTCGTCATCTGGGCTCTCGTCCCCTTCAATGGAGGGCTTCAGTTGCTCGTAGTGATAGCGCAACTTGCGGTGCGACAGGACCTCCTTGTTTTCCTGCACGAAGTTAACCAGCTGGCGCTTGCACTTGGCCATCTCGGCTTCCAGGTAAGAGATCCTGGAAATGTAGCACACCGCCGAGGACTGTGGGCTTATGGAGGTGTCACTCTCGTCTTTGGGTTCTATCTTATCATTGTCCTTCGGCTGCTTGGGCTTGACCTCCTTGGCTTTTGGTTCTTTGTCCTTAAAGACCCTTCCACGGCCAGGTGGCTTCTCCTTTTCCCTGATCATTTCGAACTCGATGCGGTGGGTGCTCCCGGGCGTATAGAACTGCTCGGATTCGTCGCTTCTGCGATCCGATTCGATCACATGGGTTTTATGGGAGGTGATGCGTCGCTTGGCCTCCGAAGCTGATGGACGACTAGGCCCATGTCCTGCTGTGGCTGTGGCTGTGGCTGTGCTGTGCTTCCCCTTGGCCGCCTGTTCTTGGCGCTTCTGCTGCATATCCAGGTTCTGCAACTGCCGGCGCTCCATCTCCATGAGGCGCAGGTTCTCCTCCACCCGACGCTCCCGTTCGCGCACCTGCTGCTCCCGGAGGTGCAGATGCCTCTCCTTGAAATCCGTGTCTATCTTCTTGCGGCGCTGCTTCTCCTCCGTGGTGAGCTCCCTCTTGACTTGCTCCCCTCCTCCGCCACGTCTTCCTCCTCCTCCATTCCCATCGCTTCCGATGCTTCCTCCTTCTCCGCCAGCCCTTCTGTCTTCGGTGCTGCCCTCGGACCTTCCATCGGACCTGTAATCGGACCTTTCATCGGACGTTCCGTCGGACCTTCCATCGGACCTTCCATCGGACCTGCAATCGGACCTTCCGTCGGACCTTCCATCGGACCTGCAATCGGACCTGCCATCGGACCTGCAATCGGACCTGCAATCGGACCTGCAATCGGACCTGCCATCGGACCTGCAATCGGACCTGCAATCGGACCTTCCATCGGACCTTCCATCGGACCTGCCATCGGACCTGCCATCGGACCTGCCCTCGATCCTGCCCTGTTCGTCCTGGTGGCTTTTTGTCTTCCCCCTGAGCTTTCGCTGTTTTTCCAGCTTGCACAGCGACCGACTCCGGTCATGGGGCGACATGGACTCCGTATCACCGGAGGCTGAGCTCTTGTCTCCGCCCCACTGAACCTTCTCCAGAGGCGACTTGTACAAGGGATTCTTGGCCCTGGATATGAGGGCATGCACCCGGGCCTCCGCATCGGTGTGCAGTTGGACGTGGGCCTGAGCCTGGTTGTGCCAGAAGGAGCTCTTCTTGCGGGGTGCCGTGGCCGCGACGGCAGCCAGTTCCTTGCGGAGAGCGGCGTGGGTGTTCCGGGCCATGGCCAGGTTGCATTCGACGGTGTGGATGACGGCCTGGGAGGAGGTCTTGTCCTGGGAGCCAGATGCTGGGTCTCCTCCACCTCCACTCGCCCTGGATGGGCCATGCC
Source organism: Drosophila vallismaia (assembly GCA_035047325.1). Lineage (NCBI taxonomy): Eukaryota > Metazoa > Arthropoda > Insecta > Diptera > Drosophilidae > Drosophila > Drosophila vallismaia. The sequence continues at coordinate 9,244,111 of JAWNPU010000001.1, read as the reverse complement.
TCGGGGCTCGCTCCTTGCCACGATTTTGATGCTTATGCTGGACAAGGGAGCAGACGGTGGCCATCGTTCCCAGCTCCTCCGGCGGCGTCTGCGGCGTCTGCTGCGCCTGATGCGACGGATGTTGGGGCGCCTGGGTAACGTGGTGGAGGTGGTGGCTCAAACGCTTGTGATGGTGCTCCTCCCAGTTCTGAGTGAGACTCCGGTTGAGTGTGTTTACCCCGGAGGGATTCCTCTCCAGGTCGTCCTGCTGCGGATTCGAATGCGAATGCGGATCCGGATGCGGATGGGGATGTGGCTCTCGTGGATCTCGTAGTTGCAGTTGTTGTTGTTGTTGTGGGTGATGGTTGTGCGGTTGGTGCCTCTCCGCCCGGTTCTTGTGGCCTCCACTCTGTGTCCTGGAGGAGGGACGGGGGGTGTGGATGAGTTGTCTGATTTTTGGGTGACATGAGGGGTGTAATGATGGTGGGTGGTGGGTGGAGGTGTTTAAATCATTTTAAATCAGAATTAAGCCACGAAATAATTAATATAAATAAATAATTTAATAAATGTTATACTCGGATTTATTTTTAAGAACTAAATACATTTTATATTTATTTTTTTTACCAGAATATATTCAACATTTTTCATTCTAATGGATATTTAATATTTAAAAAATAAATTTATATTTTTATTCCATGTTTTTCAGGAACTTATATAAGAAATTTATCTAAACATTAGTTTTTATTTATTTTGTTCTTAAAAATAAACTTTCTGGGAAATGCTAAACTTTTTTTCGATCTATAACTTTTAAGTATTTTATAGACTCCTTTGCTTTACTTTATTAAATTTTGTACCCTCTTGATTTCTTAATTAAAATACCCATTGATTCCCTTCCTAACATTTAATTTATAATTAATTTGTATTAGCTTTAACTATGAAATAAAAACTGGATACAATGATTGTGGCTTATTGATTAAATTTAATTCCAACTTTATTTTTAACTACATTTTATAACTTCTTCAAAAATAATTCTTTTTAATATTTAAGCTATTTAATTTACCACTTAATGCTTAATTTTAATTTAAAATATTTATTATTCAATTGAATTTTATCTAAATCCGAACTGAAATGTTCTTTATTTTTAACTGATTAACTGATTAATTATTTAGTATTATTTAACTTTTACATATTTAGATAGAAATTTATTAGAAAAAATAGAAACTAAAACTCTAATAACTTAAACCCAACCCTAGCTCTCCTAGTACTATTGACTCTTTCGCTGATTGAGGCGACGAGAACGCAAAGGATAACGATTCCTGGAGCGGTGAGGCCGCTCCTTTGGCGGCTCCTGCTGGTGTGGTTTTTGTATGCTTGTGGAATCTGTGGAGGTGGAGGCGGAAGTGGAGAAATCTCCACTGTCCTGGGCGGATATGGTGTCCTTGGATGTGGTGTTGTGGGCAGTGGAGGCGGCGCGTCTCTGCTAGGGACGACGGTACCTGGAAAAGGGGACCAGCTAGAGCGGCTACAGAAGCTCCTCCACCAACCAGCACCCCCCAAGCTACTACTACTACTACCTCTACTACTACCAGGATATCCCCCAGACATCGCCCCGAAGATAAAAAGAATCGTTGCACTCACCTGGTACGGGAAACCGAACGCTTAGGCGGGACCTTTACAGTAGAGGAGGTCGCGGCGGCGGCGTCTCGGTTGCTGCCCGGGGTCTGGTTGGCGGCGGCGGAGGAGGAGGTGGCCACCGCCGAGCTGTTGGTCTTCCGGGCACTGCCATGCGGCTCCGAGGCGATCATGTCGTACAAGCTGCCCCGGTACTCGTCCACCGCATACCTGACTTCGTCGTGAAGCGGCGGACTCACGTCCACCCGCATTTCCATGTCCGCCGAGGCCGTGCGGAAACGACTAACAAACGGATGCATTATGGCCGCCTTGGCCGTCAGCCGGCCGTGCGGATCCAGCACTAGGAGGGACTTCACCAAGGACATGGCATCGTCGCAACAATTCCTCAGCATCTCCTCCAGCGAATGGCGGCGGTCGCGGTGGATCTTCTTGCTCAGTAGCACCGTTCCGAAGCTGGCCCCGATCGAGTCAATGTCCCGCTGGGTCACATCCGGCAGGGCAGTCACTATCTTTTCAATCTGAAAAGGATGTTCAATCATTACAAGATGGTAAGTAATTAATTCAGTTGAAATACTTGCCTGATTCACAGTGCTAGTGCCCTGGAAAAGAGGTTTCTGTCGAATCATTTCGCCAAGAATGCATCCCAGGCTCCACATATCTATGCCTTTGGTATATCTAAAGAGAAAATATATTGGATTAGAGAATAAACTAATCTGATTTCAAAAGATTTCCATAAAATGGTTATATAATAGATAATAATCCCCAGAAAGATGGCTTCGAAACTTGATAGCTTTCAAGTAAACCCCGATTAATGAAGAGGCAGGGACTAGGTTTTATCGAAAATCATCCACTGACTCACTTTCGACTAGCCACCAGAATCTCTGGAGCTCGATACCAACGAGTGGCCACATAATCAGTCAGCATGGCATCGTTCTCCATGTCATCAAAATCGGATTTCCGCTTCGGGGAGAGTGTACGAGCCAGGCCAAAGTCGGCCACTTTGAGTCTAAAAAAATGAATAGAATTAATATAGAAATTGAAATGGAAAAAGGAGGAGGAGGACCCATAACCCACCGGCATTTGCTGTCGATTAGAATATTGCTGGGCTTCAGATCCCTGTGGATGACATTGCCCGAGTGCATGTACTTAATGGCATTGATCAGCTGGTACATGACGAAGCGCTTGTGAATGTCCTTGAGGACATCGCCCTTCTTTATTACGTTGTGCAAGTCACTTTCCATAAACTCAAACACCAAATAAAAGTCCAAATTGTTTGCAGCCCTAAGGAAATATTTATCCTATATCGAATATTTTTAGATTTTCTGGACTTACTTGAATATATCCATTAGTCGTATAATGTTGGGATGATGGCGGAAGGCCCGCAAGAAGATCACCTCGCGATAGGTGCGCTGGGCATCGGTTTCATCCCTGAAGGCATCGAAGATCTTTTTCAGGGCCACCGTGTCCTTGTGGCGTTTGTCGGTGGCCTTCCACACGATGCCATAGGCTCCTTTGCCCAGGCGCTTGAAAAATATTATATTTCGATTATATATAAATATATTTGTGGTTTCCATAAACAAAGCTTTAGTTGTTATCATTTTTTTAAGAGAAATTTTTCTTTTCTATGAAATATTACGTATACGTACATTATCCCATCCAACTAAGTTTATTAAATTTAAATTGAATGTATCTATAATTATATTTGTCAGATAAAAGACTGTTTCTCCTATTGTTTCTAAGTAAACTTTCCAGACTTCACGTCAACTTATGGAACACGACATGTCTAGACATGTTTCGATTTTGTTCGTTTTTTCGTCCTTTCCTTTGTCTGTTTATTAAGTAAGGAATATTGCAGAAGGACCCCTCAAACTAATAAAATGTATTTGTTATAATATATTCATTATCCTACTGCAATATATCTGCACGAAATTCTTATCCTTTTGTCTGTTTTTCTCTAAACTCCTTTACATTTTTCTACCCTTATTGAAGAGCTACTGACTTAGACTTAAGATTAATCTCCCTAGAAAGGATATGTTTCAAAATTGTTCATATTGATCCTTTATCCTTGAATCCTGCCCCAAGGACAGTATCGTTACCTACCTTTCGCACATCAAAGATGCGCTCCACATTGTGATCCAGCTCATGGATGCGTCTCTCGAGAGCTGTGCTTGCCGACTGGGAGGCCATTTGGCGCTGGATGAGCTCCTTTTCTCGCTCTCGCTTCTCCCTTTCCCTTTCTTTGAACTTCTCTAGCTCCCTGTCTCGCTCGCGCTCACGCTCGCGTTCTCTTTCTCGCTCCCTATGGCGTTCTCTGTCACGCTCGCGCTGCCTTTCCTTGTCTCGGTCGCGCTCCCTCACTCGCTCGCGTTCTCTGTCTCGCTCGCGTTCTCTGTCTTTGTCTCGCTCGCGTTCTCTGTCTCGCTCGCGTTCTCTATCTTGCTCACGCTCCTTGTCTCGCTCCCGCTGACGGATCTTGTCCTTGCGCACCTGCTCCCTGGACCTCGGATCCGGATCCGGCTCCAAGTAGTGAGTGGGAGCTTTGTGCTGAGCAGCTTCTCGGACCCCTAAGAGATGGCGTTGTCGACGTTGGGCTGCCTCCAGAATCAAGTCCTGAACGGTTTTTGGCTTGCCCGGCGGACGGTGAGGTGGCGTAGAAGAGCCACCAGATGGGGCAAAAGCATCACCAGATCCTTGGACTGGCGCCAATTTGATGAATTCGTTCGCTGGCTAACCAACGCCACGGGAATATCTAGAAAAGATTCCCGCTGTAACAGGTAAAGGTAGACAGGTAAAAATTGATTAGTTTGGATTTATACAGAAAGTTTCTTGATTAAAAGCAAAGTATTTGGACATAAGTTGGTCAAAATAAGCAAATATAATGGTTAAAACGTAATGGTTGAGAATTATAAGTTATTTTCACTGCTTGTTAAGAACTGCTTGTTAAGAACTGCTTGTTACGAACTGCTTATAAAACGTTAGTTGAGAATTATAAGAAAGCCAGGAAACAAGATATTGCTTAGGAATTATGAGACCGATTATTGGAAAGTTTTGGAAATACTGCTTAGAAAGTAAGAGAATTATACACAAGTTTTGGATTAAGGCATTTGTATTAAAGATAGGTTATGAATTATTAATTAAGAATTATAGGAGAATTATAATTATAAAATATATAAGTGGAAAACCGCTGTTTAGAATAAACGTTGTTAAAATTTGTTATTCAGGAATTAAAAGTTACATATAATTTAGAATTTTAATTTGAAATAAGTTACCGAAAACACATCAAGGTTAAGAATTATAAGAACAAAGTTTCCAGATCTTTATAGCCACTACTTTGTCATTTTTTTGGTCTTTTCTATTTAAAAGATATCACTAAAAAGTTACGAAATTATTTTTAAGGAATGTTTTCTTTAGCGGGTAGCCACTGTAGCCAGCTGCTGGCAATACTGTCTGCTTGTAGTTTCCGCGACTTCTAGTGGTTCCCGAATTGTTCTGCGGCTCCAACTGGAGCATCTGGGTCCTCGCGTGCTGGCTCTCATATGCAAACGGCATCAAGTATGTAAAATAAAATTAAACGGCAACAAAAATAAAGTACACGTGCAGAGAGAGAAAACAGAAGGGACCATATTATATATTTTGGAATTTACTACGAAGACGTTATCTTAAATTATTCAAATCAAACTTATATTACACCTATTTGAATCGTTAAAATTAAATTGCAATTGCTGGACCCTGAAATATACGTGTGGAGATCCTTCTTTTATCCCTACATTTTCGTTCAGTGCACCGAAAAGCACCGGAAACGGAACAACGGCCATAACGAGAGCACAAATAAAAAGCATAGGAAAGGAATAAATAAATTGCGAGGCGGTCTTGATTGAAACCGAATTATTGTTAGATCGATCGGAGAGAGCGAAAGCCAAACCCGAAACGGAATTTGGAATTCGGAATTCACAGGAGCTGGAGCCGGAGCCGGATGGTGGGTAGTTGTGGGGGGAACGTCAAATTGGACTGGCAAAGCCTACAATGGACCCTCGAGGGTACTGCTCCGCTTTACCTTAACCTGTTTTTGTTGTTGCTGCTGCAAACGCCGCAAAACAATCAAATCAAAAAATACGGCATGCAATCACCCAACAAACCATGCCAAATGAATTTGTTTAACAAATAAATAAGCCCAAGTACTTTATACGACCACTCATGTGCTTGGCAACAAAGGGCATAGCGACACAGGACAACAAGAAATGCGATTATAAAGATCCAAAAACTTTGAAATCAGTTCGGTATTTAATAACGTTAGATTCTTTCAGAGAGAGAGTGAAGCATGCGCCGAGCAAGCAGTTCATTTCCGGTTCATAGCTTAAAAGCAAGATGGCGCGGCAAGCGCCATCTATGTCTAGATTTAATACAATTCCTTTTCAAATTAATGGTAGCCCGGCCATTTGTTTTAATTGTTTTAATTGAAATAACCTAACCATAATTTAGGTTTTTAATAATAGTTTTTGAAAATGACAACTTTATTACAGCTTAAAAGACCCCAACAAATTCAAGCATATGATTAGATCGTTTTACTTTATAGAGATTATTTGAACATGTCAAAATTAGCTAAGGAAATAGCAAATCTCAGCATCCCCTGTCAACAATTTTTAAATAAATTAATTAATATAAAAAAGAAGCCTTGTTTGCGAGTGTAACAAAAATGAATGCAATTGAATTTGGCACAAGTTTTGAAGTAGAGCACGTCACTTACCCGACTGAAGCGACAGGAAAAAAAAGGATATTTGGGAGTAGGGCGGGAGTGCCTCTATATTTCTCTATATACTGAGATATTCGGCTGCCCTCTGCTTGATATGGATATATGAATATATTGTGGTGTGGATATATATCGGGTTTTCGACTGATTGACTGAATGCGTCAACTGGCAATTTGCACAAGGTATAAAATAAAAAAATATATATAGAATTATGAACACAACTTGAATCCCAAGTATGGAACCAAAACTGTAAAGACACAGGATCAACATCAAACTTAATGGCTCCTCTAAAGGAGGGCGAGACACAAACCTTTATGGTGGTGAGCTGTCCTCGATGGCGTCTGAGGAGCAGTCGTCCAGGATCTTCAACATGGAACACAGCAAACGTAACGCGAAAAAGAAATATCCCCTGCTACGACCCACAAAATAACACTAATAGCGTTATACTTTTTTCTATAGCACTCGCGTTACGGTTATTTTGTATTTAGATAACTTTACTTTTAGTCAATTTTTTTCTTTTCGTTATCTTTCCACTCCTGTCTCTGTAAGTTTGATCTGCTGTCTCACTCCCAGTTTCTCACTTACTCACACTCTATGTTATATGTTAAATATAGTCCTGGAGTCCTTGAATTTTTCTAGAGTCCCGATCCCGATGAGGTTTTACTTTCATTGGTCTCTAACGATTCCGATTTACAATTTGTACGTTTCACTCACAATCACGCGACTTAATTTGCTCAGATTTGATTTGAATGTAAAATAATCTACATGGGGCGTATTTTTGACTACTATTATATATCACTTATATAGACTGAGAATACCCGGCGACGATCTTGGATCGACGGTACTACGATACGACGGTACTACGACGATTGGACAATTAGATCGGCGCTGGCGGACGACGTTGGTCTCCGGCTCTGACACCCTTGGTTCCGATTTTACAAAACAAAAGAATCGAATGCAGAATACAAAAAAGTGTGTGTGTTATTATTTTAGGAATCGGGTCGCGTGTGAAGTATAAAAATTCCGGACTATAACTGACACAGACAGGTCGATTGTGCCACTAAGTCAGCCAGCCACTAAGTTCTAAGACTACTAGATTCCACATTTTCCGATTTCGGTTTTCGGTTTTTCGATCCGATTTGAAATTTCAACTGCAATCGCAGGCTTCTTGCTATCCTGTTTAGAGTCCTTAGCCGCATTGTCATTTCGCCTTCGTCGTTTCCATTGGTTGCCCTTGTCTACCACTCCCCCTCTTTTCGTTCTTATACCAAGTCCTGCAGGACCTCTGCATATCATTCACCCTAAATAAATGCAGGACGTTTTCACAATAAGATCTTGTTTGTTTGTTTTTTAATGTCCCTAGCTACAATTTTCTCCTTTTTACATGTTTATTTTTTATATTTATTCTCATATTTCTTACATTTATCGTTAAAAACCTAAAAAAAATTGAAATTTCGAGGGGCTTATGGTACACGTATTTAAGGACACAAAACACAAGATATATTAACATAGACAAGAATAAACATTAAAATGCTTTTAATTACAATCATTTAAATAATATATAAATAATTAAGAATTCAAAGAAGAGCCATTTGTAAAAATAATTAACTAAATCCTATGATACAATATCTTAGCTTATGAATTTCATTGAATAATTATTAATATAAATATATATAAACAGTAAATGATATTCGGTGTCGTTCTTGCCCAAAAGAGCGTCTTTCCCTTTTATGGGCAGGTTGCTATCAATAAATGCATATTTGATGCTTAGTTTTCAATAACAAACACAACCATACCCCGTGCCCTGGACTCCGGCGCTTGGCAACCTTTCTGAGGGAACACCAACAGCCGGCAATTATCGGTGTTATCAGGTTGCCCAGAGAAACGCGACACCAAAAGTTCTCGGGGAAGTGAAAACATGTCTGGATTCTCGTACAAAAGGGTCTCTTGCATGTCAGTTTATTGTTTTGTTTATGTCTAGTTATGTCTAGGTTTTCGGTTTTGTTTCTGTTTCTGTCTCTATTTCTGTTTTTGTTATACTTTCTAAGTTCAAAGGAATGGAAATCTATGGCTTTCGCTGGTAGATAAGTGGCTGTTGCGGCTTGAGTGGTTGCTTTTGTTGCTGTTGAGGTGGTTGCTGTTGCTGCTGTGGTTGCTGCTGTTGCTGCTGCTGCTGCTGCTGCTTTTGCTTTTCCTAAACAGTAAACAGATATGGTAAATCAATACGAAAACAAAAGACATGATTTAAACAAGAAATATACTTGAAATAGTGCCTGCTGTGCCTGCAGCTGCTGCTGGTGGGCCTGCCGGCGTTTCTGCTTCTCGAACTCCGCCAGATGCTCCTGCTGCTTCCGCACCAGCTCGTCCATCACCTCATGATTGTACGTGGAGTGCAGCATCAATCCCAGGAGATTTGCTCGCGAGGTCAGTTGCTGCCGCAGCGCCCGCTCCTGCTCCATCAGATCGTCCATCTTCAGCCACTGCCGCACCCGCTCCAGATCGATCTCCGCCCGGCGAATCTTTTCCCAGGCGTAGTGCTTGAAGCAGTTCTTTTTGGGCGCCCGACAAAACTCGCCCGTGGGATTGAACACATTGATGACCAGCGGTGAGCCACACACGTCCGTGTCGAGCACCTTGGGGTCCTTGCTGTGCTCGGGGCACAGAACCCTTAGGCGTTTGCAGTACGTCTTGCTGGCCTGATTGTAGAAGTCGCAGAACATATTGTTGCCCTCCATCCGGGTCTGGAAGATGCTACCAAAACTGGCCTGCGACTCGTACTTGTTGAAGCACTTCTCCATGTGCTTAATGGCCGTGCGCGAGTGGATCTCGTGGCCGCAGGTGATGCAGTACATACTCTGCTCGTCCTCGCCGCCGTCGGCGGTGTCGTGCGGCCGCAGGGTGTCGATGGAGCTGCGCTTGGCCCGGTCCACCACCATGTTAAGCTCCTCAGAGCGCTTTTCCAGCTCGGCGAGAGCAAACCGCACCATAGACTGCTTCTGGCGAATCTGGTCCAGTTGCTTTCGGTTTGCCTCGGCAGCGTGGCAGGGTGTCAGGTTCCATTCCTGCAATCGTTGCGGCAGGACCTGCAGATTTAGTTATTAATTTGGAATAAACTTTGTTTATGAAGTGAGCAAAGTCGAGGGAATCACCTGGAAGATGCGATTTGTGGCCAAATTAAAGCCGCACTTGTCGCTGCAGTATTTACTCTGGGGTCGCGCCTGGCAGCAACAGCCGGGACCGTGGCATTGCCGCGTGCCCTCCAATTCGGGATTGATGAAAACCTCCGGACTGGGCGGTCGGGCGCCGGTTACGCCGTTCACCTTGCGATCCTTCGCGGCTGCCGCATTTGCCTTTTCCCTTTTTCGGCCGGGACCCGTTTGGGCGGGCTGCGTCTCGGCAGCCTGGGCGACGCAGGTGCGGTAGATGCAGCGCGGCTTGTGCCCCACTCGTATCCGGCAGGCGTCGCACTGATTGCAGTTGGGCCTGCGGCAGCCCTCGCAGGTGCCACATCGCTTGCCCATCTTGGGTTCTCGGGCATTGCTGTTTTTGCGCTTCATCGCCGCCGGCGTTGGTGGCGGAGGCAGGGAATTTGTACCCCCAGGTCCACCACCAGGCGGAGCTCCCGACGGACCCGGTCCGCCCGGGGCGTTTAGACTCGTGGATGCGGCATTGGAGGCGGCGGCCCGTTCGGTGGCCACCAGACGGAATATGGTCTGCAGCTCTGGGTTCTCCTTCTTGCAGCGCCGGCAGTAGTACTGTTTGATATGCTTGGCCTCCTTCTCGGTGATGCCAATACAATCGCCGTGGTACCATTCCTCACAGCCATCGCAACCTCTGAAAAAATGGATGACGGATTATTGTTTACAGATTGCAAAAATGCAATAGGATCTTAGGAGGCGGTGCTCACATCATGAACCGGGAGCAGTCCGAGGTCCGGCAGATGCAGTACGCCTGGTCCTCCTGTTTGAGTATTGTGGCTATCTTGGACTTGCGCTCCGGGAGATCGAACTCCCGCGCGATCTCCCGCCGGATCTCCTCTTTCTGCGGATAAACGGATCAAGGGTAATCATGTGGACCATTTGACAATCTTAGCCAGCTTACGGTTTTCTTGTATTTCCGCTTGTCCGCCATCGGATCTCTCCCAGCTCCAAGTGTTCACGACCAGGTCCCAATAACAAAAAAACTTAAGCTCATGGTGGTGGTAAAACCGCCGAATATCGATAGGTTTGAAGGTCATATCGATATGGTGACTGAGCTAGCTTTTTATTTTAAATATTTCTTAATATTTGCGCTATTTTTTAGACAAATTTTAAAATAAATTTAAATATAAAACTTAAAATAAGGTATAATATTTTTTTAAATTTTTAATAAAACACCTGGTAACCACGTCTGGTAACAATCGGACGTTCCTTTGCTACTACTGTCAAAAAATTAAGGTGCGAAATAAATGTCTCATTCCATTAAGTCACAAATGCAAAAAAAGAGTGTTTTAATTGTCTCGATTTCGTTTATTTTGTATATATTATATATAAAGAAGATATTTTTTGTATAAGGTATAAAAATTTTTAAAATTTTTAACAGATCGCCTGGTAATAACAGCAATGGATACGCACCTTTGCTGCTTATGTCAAACTATGAAGGTGAATAAAAAATTTCTTATTCAATTAGGTAGTACAAGTACAAAAATAAAAGAGTGTTTCAATAGTCATTATTTAACGTATTTTGTATATATTTTGATAAGAAATGGTTCTATTATTTATCCTAAGATATGTGCCACTCAAATATTATGCCTTTGTGGTCTTGGCATTTATTATATATCTTGGAACCACAAAGCTTAATCAATTTTTGCTATACGAATAAGTCGTAAAAAACTACTTTATTTTTAAGTAAATTATTTTTTAAACTAACTAAATTTAACGGAAAATGCCATTTATTTTTGTTTGGTCACACTCATATCGCACCCCCGCACCATTTTGCCATCTCTAATTCACGCGCGCTTGCCGCATTTTCTGTAATTCATTTCATTTGGACTCATTAAATTGCTATAATTTGAAGTACACCCGCGGGATGGCGGCTCTGAGCAACCTCAAGCAGTGCCCGCCATTCTCCACCCTCGCGGATCTAGCCCTCCGGCACAATCACATTCCGGAACTGGAACACTATCCGCATATCAATCTGAAGAATGAAATCAGCACAAACCCGACCTCTCACCGCTACTACGGCGTCCAGAGCTTCGTGGCTGTAGAGGAGCGTGTCCTGAAGCGGATTACCAGGACCTATTTCGACGGCGGCTTCTGGGAGTCGCTGTCAGAGGCGAGGAGCGACAAAAGCCGGGAGCAGGCGCCGCTGGTAGCCCAGGTTGGCGACTGGATTGCCAAGATCCTAAGCCTGGCTGACGGTATCAAGCTCAGGATCTTTCCCCACACCCAGCACCTCAGTGGCGAGAGGATAGCCCAGTTTGTGGAGACCAGGTAAGTGACGCGAAGCTCGTCCATCTGTTCGCCTTTCAAATGCTTTTCCTTTTCTTCCAGGGATTGGATGAACAGCGACGTGCGGTATATTGCCTGGCACTGTCACTACTTCAAACTTGCCGTAGCAGGAGCAGACGATGTTGTACGGATTTACTCGAAGAACTCCAGCCAGGCCATTTTCATGAAGGTGAGTGTGTTTTCTTTCGATTAGCAGATGGTTTATTATCATAATTGTTGTCATTTTAGAGCCCCGCACAAACAGATATTACCTGCATGGCGTGGCGACCACTCTGTGCCGGGGAAATAGTCGTCGGCGGCCGGCAGGGCCTGTGTTTCTGGAATGTAGACAACAGCCTGCATCTGGGACGCACCAATACTCCGAGTCAGACGTTCAGGCAGTAGGTTTATAACTATTATTTCCACTTTATAATGAATAACTAATCCCTGTGTCCCTTTGTACCAGCCCCTCAAATCTACCCATCACCTCGTTGCAATGGAACAAGGACGGTACTATGCTGGCCACCGCTTCGATTGGAGATCGCTCCATCATTGTCTGGCAGCCGGACAACAGGACAATGCAGAGACTGAACCGCCTGGGTCCGCCCGGATCCCTGATTAAGTGGTCGCCGGCGAACGACTGGCTCTTCGCCAGCACAGTGGATCGCGTGTTTCGGGTGTGGAACTGCAACAGCAAGTGGACCACCGAGCGTTGGGTGTGCGCCCCCGGAGGTCGGGTACAAACAGCCTGCTGGTCCCCTTGTGGCCGATTCCTGCTCTTTGTCAGCAGCTCCGAGCCCATCCTCTACCGGCTGCAGTTTGTCCAGCAGAGTATGCTTCAAGGTGAGTCCTGAGAGACTTTTTTCCCAATCCCCCTGGGCAGTCGGTCTGCTGTGTTTATCCTAAAGTTGATAATCATAAGGAGACCAATTAACGAGGCTGTCCTAGATCAAAGATTGCTGTCGGGAACAGGTTGGCGGCTGCTCCAGATTCCAGACCGCCTGTATAATGTCGACCACAAAAAAATAAACTTTGTTTCATTAAGAAATTTCTTAAAAATGTAATCCTCTGCCCTTGCAGCTTCTGCTGAGGAGAAGGAGGTCCTGCCGATTGCCGACCTGAATGCCTGCAGTCTCGATGGCAATCAGACTCTGATCGGAGGTCCGGCCCAGCAGCTGGCCTGGGACCCACACGGCAACTACCTGGTGGTCACCTTCAGGTCCACCAATTGCATTGCTGTCTTCCGCACCTTCATCCAGAAGTTCAATCTGCAGATCTCGGCGGCGTACTCTTTGAGCGGTGAGACGCCATCGGAGCACCCGAGCTTCATCTGCTTCCAGCCACTGTACAAGGACAATGACCGATCTATCCTGACCATCGCCTGGTCATCGGGTCGCATCCAGTACTACGCCTTCGACTGAAATTTTTGTTGGAATAATTTATTACTTTTTATTTGGTTCTTGCAAGTGTTAGTACACGTTTTGAATAAAGTAACACCTAAAATTTGTTTGGAAACCACAAGTCCGTAATGGGTTAATAATTAATTGACTTTTAAAGGTTAGCGAACAAAATTGTTAACATTTTCAGTTTCTTGCATTCGATTTGAAAATGTTGAAAGCGTTTTACAACTCCAAGACAGCATTTTTTGAATAATCTACCAAATAACAATCAATTTATAGAATGTTTACCATAATACATAATCCCAAAAGTGGGATAAAAGTTGAATATCATACGATTTTCATCACATTTTTAAAAAATACATAAACATTGAATATCCCCTCCAACTCTCTCTTTGGCATATCAGATATCTGGATAAAAACAAAATCCAAAAATTATTTCAACAAATTTACAATTTTAAGTGGAATTCGAAAGTGTCTTTAGATGAAACTTTAGCTGAAACTTTTATTGTCCATGGTTATAACAAATTCTTCTGTAAATAAAGATTTGTTATCAAATCAGTCCTTCAAGTTCTAACACCAAACAAGGACACTGTCTTTCGGATGCAAAACGCTTCACAAAAACATTGATATATATATGGTAGATAGGTTAGTATTCATACAATCTGAATGTATATAAATAATGGTACATGTATATAGTATAGTGTATAGTATATAACGCGATCTTCGATTACATAACAGAACAAACAGTTAAATATCAAAAACATAATAAGGGAACGGTTGCTGAGGCAACGGGATCACACTCGGATAAATACTAATCATAATTTAAAAAAACAGACACACAAGAACATTTAATTATCGAGTTTTCTTTTGGTTTCTTGGTCCCCAATAACTCTGCTTAAATGTCGCCATAAAAGTAACCCAGGGCGGTGGCTGCCCGCATCCTTACGGCCGCCTGTTCATCCTTCAGGAGGACGGCGATTTTCCCGGCCACCGACTCCGTTTGAACGTTTCGTTCACTGAGGAAGTTGTGCAGAATACCTACGAATCAGATTAGTTAACAAACGGGTTGTTCTATGGATGGTTTAGAGGGTCTCACCAATCACGATGGCTGCACTGCCTCGTACCTCCGGCCACTGGCTGCGCAGCTGCGGCAAGCAGGAGTCGATAAAGTCCTGGATGTGATCCGTCAGCTCAATAGCCTGGAATATAAAAATGGATCGTGTAAAGATTTAAAAAGCGGATGGGATCCCTGTTCACTCACAATCAGCTTAACAAACTCCAGGACAATGGTGCCGTAGTTGAGCTGGTGGCCGCGCTCCTCGCCCAACTGCTGCTGGGCCATCTCCACGACCTTGGGGGCGGGCAGAAGGCGGCACACCCGCTGCAGGGTGCCCCGGCAGGCGGCTACAATAGCCGATTCGCTTTCGCTGAGGTGGAGCAACAGAGGAAACAGATTGGCCACCAGCTGCTCCCGGAGCGCCTCCATCGAGGAGGTGGGCGAGCTGCAGCCGTCGTCGTGTTTGCTTTCGCAGATGTCGCCGAACAGCTGGATGGCCGCCTCGCGCATCTCGAGGGCGTAGTTGCCCAGGAAGGGCCGGATACGGATGGCCAGGGAGACATGGAAGGACTCCACCCGCTCGCCGGGCAGCGCCCTCAGGATGCCGGACAGACCGCGCATACTCTCCAGCGGAATGTTGATCAGGCAATCGCCCACCGGATCGTCCACGCCCTTCAGCAAAGCCCCAATGGCCGTTTCCGAGTACCGTTTGGCCTCCTTCTCCCCCAGCTGACCCACATAGCCCATACCCTGGATGCTCAGGCCGCGCACCACAGCGTTCGGATCGGACAGGGCGGCGCCCAGGTGAGACAGAATCGCAGCAGCCAGTTCCCCGGTGGGCTTGAGCGGCACCAAGCGCGAGAAGAGACCCACGGCGGCCACCCGCTGGCCATCGTGTGGCGAGGCCACGTATTTGCTCAGGGAGTTGACCAGCAGGCGCATCTGGGGACTGCCCAGCTGGAGCTGCTGGCCCAGACCAATGGCCATGGGCGTCAGGAGCTCGATGTAACTGTGCCAATCCACGCTGCTGGCCAGTTGGGTGTTAACCGACAATACTTCGGCGATCTGCTCCATCTCCAGGTTGGTGAGGAAGGCCTGGAAGGATGCGACTTGTTATTTGAGGAAACTAAAAGCTGATTCAAAAGCTGATTAGGACTCACCTGAAATGATTCCAAAGCTATTTGGCAGGGATTGAGCTTGACCAGCTCCTTGTTGGGTACAAAACCGAACTTGGATTTGCCGGACTGCGGCTGGCTGGGACTGGCGGAGGCATTCACAGGAGGATTGGGAGCAGCCAGGTTGGTGTAGCTGCTCAGGGATGTGAGCAACATGCTGAACATATCCGCAAAACGAAGCTCCAGTTGCTGCAAACGAAACGGATCACAAATAGAGACAAAGAAATTCTACAGATGGACAGAGAGAGCTACCTCCTTAATATCCTTGCACGGCAGCATCTCGTGGAGAGCACAGAAAATGGCAAAGGGCTGGATGCTGGCTATCTTCTGACGCTCCTGCGATGAGGGTGTCTCCGAGCCGCCGCCCTCCTGCAGCCCAGCTCCGCTCAACAGCTGCAGGAAGTTGTCCAGCATGAGACCCGTGAGGTCCGGATCGTTGCAGACTAGATGCCAGTACTCCACCAGGTTGGGATCAAAGGGCAGTGGCTGCGCCAGCATCTCGGCGCAGACCAGCTTGGGATGGTGCTTGGTGAGCGCCACCAGTGCCTTGAGGACTCCCGACTTGGCCCTGGGAACTTCACAGAGCTGCAAAGCCACCAAACTGTCGCGAACCAGGTCGGGAATGGCGTGGAAGAGCTCGGAGCCCTTTTGCTGGATGAAGAACTTCAGCACGACACTGGCTCCGATGGTGGAGCTATGTTCGGGATCCCTCAGCGAGTGCAGGAGTGTCTTGCTGGGGGGAGGTTGTTTTTGTATTAATATTTTAATTTCAAGAATTCAAGAAACTTAATTATTTACCAAAACTGAAGGTACTGGAAGCTGGAGATTCGCAAAGCTATGATCTTTGCGATGTCCCCGGCCAGGTTGTAAATTAGCTTCGGTTCGTCGGTGATGATGTGCTCCTTGATGGCTTCAATCTCTTTCAGCCAATCGGCATTGCTATCGATGCTGGCTATCGTCAGGGTCTCGTAAATACAGGCTATCTCCAGGGTCTTCTGCAGGATTTCGACCGACACCTGGCGCACCGTGCCATTGGAATCGATGCACCTGGGCACGATCTTGCCCAGCATTTGGCCAGTCTGATTGAACTTCGAGGGCGCCTCGCATCCGATCCGCATCGCCTTAATGTACACCTCCAGCGTGTTGTTGAAAACATGGCTGGCGCATATTCGCACCTCGGAGTTGCGGTCGCGCGTCCACCCCTCCAGGATGCCAATGATCAGGTCGAGGGTGGCCGGTGAGGCGTCCAGCTCCACGATGGCTCGCACCAGGGCGTTCAGCTGCGGCAGGGACTCGTTCAGGTGCTTGGCCAGGAAGCTGTTGCGCTCGTCCTCCTCCTGGGAGTCGAACTTCATTTTAAGTTGCTGGGCGCAGCCGAAGAAGTTGCGGCAGGCGATCTCAAAGATGACTCCACCATCCACGCACTCGGCCGTATCGGGACCACCTGGAAAACCAAACCGAAAAGAAATTTATCAATTCGATAACAAAGATTGTAGTGCAATCCTCCCACCTATTCTGATAAAGTCTGTGCCCAGCTTGAGGATTGTGGGGAGGAGCGGCAGGTCGTTGAAGGGCGCCTCGATGGGTATGCTGAAAACCGTTTCCATGATCTGCTTTCGGTGGCGCAACGGCGACGGCAGCTGCTCCTTGGTGGCAATCAATTGATTGCAGATGCTCAGCAATGTCTGCAGGATGGCCGACATGATGGTCTGGTCCTTGTGCATGGCCAGCTGCTGCATGAGGAAGCCCAGCAGGGTGTCGTCCTCGTCGAGATGCTGCAGGGACTGCAGCGGATCCGCCTCGTCCATGATCCGGCCGAAGGCCTTTACCACCAGCAGGTTGCTCTTGTAGTTCTCCAGCTCCTTGTGGGTGTCCTTGATGAAGTGCAGGTTGCTGAAGAACCCGGTCGAGTGCTTTCGCCCACCCACCTGGGCCAGTTCCGTGAGTTTCTTGACGAGATGGCCCAGATGCTGCCGTGAGATGTATCCCAGAGCCCGGGCGCAGGGCTCGATCTTGCGCTCGTAGTCCGCGTGCTTCACGTGCTTGTCCAATCGCTCCTGCCGGGCGCTCGTCACAATGAGATCGATCTTGGTGTGGATGCAGGCCACGTCGCTGACCTGGAGCAGGGTCAGGGCCACCGCCTGCAGGAGCATGCCCCGCTCGGCACTCAGGTCCGGCAACTGCCACTCGGAGTGGGGCAGACTGATGGGATACAAGTAGATCTGATCGGCCAATTTGCCGGCCATGCGCTGGGCAAAGTTCTCGTCGAGTCCGCCCAGAAACTCGTTGGTCTCGAGGACAAAGTCGTGGAGCTGCTGGCGGTAGGCACTCTCCCGGTTGATCTGCAGCTGCAGGTCCGGAATGCGGCGCTCCCAGAGCTCTTCCAGGGCGGGATTGACCTGGGGATGGTAGTAGCGCAGGAAGCTGAGGATATTCGAGCAGCGTTTGATGCACTGCAGGTTGCCCAGCAGAGCCAGGCACCTGGCGTAGATGATCTCCGCTCCCGGCACCATCACCTTGCCCCGCTTCACCACACTCCGATCCTCGCCAGCTGCTCCCTCACTCGGGGGATTCTCCGCCGGAGCCGCTTCATCGCTGGCTATGTCGTACTCGATGTGCGGGGACTTGGCGAACAGGCTGGCCAGGCACTTGGCCAGATTTCCACAGATGTCCGTGTAGTCCAGAAGGATAAAGTAGTTGAGCAGCTCCCGCTTGAGCAGCTCGTCCAGCGTGCCCACCGTGGAGGCCAGCATGTAGAGCGTGTTCTCGCAGCTGACGGCCAGGTTGGCGTGCTCCTCGTGGCTGCCGTGCTCTTGGTTTGCCTTGGAGTAGCGGCAACTGTGACGCACCACGAACCAGACGAACTCCTTGTCGCGGATGTGCGCCTTCTGGGCCAGGGCAACGATCGTCTTCAGCAGGGTGAGCTTCATCTTGATGCCCTTCTCGGTGAGGATCAACTGCTTTAGGCACTCAATGCTGGCCGGGATCCGGCTCTCGATGTTGCCCGCACACGAGTTGAGCAGGTGCGTCAGTATCAGCAGCGACTTCATTCGCTCCCGCTCGCTATTGTTGCGCAGATGGATCAGCAGGGTGTCCATGATGCGCGCGGAGTAGGCCGGATGGCTGGCCAGCAGGTGGAAGCACCGCAGCACCTCGTAGTGCCCCTTCACGGTTTGGGGCTTCTCGTAGTCCGGATAGACGCAGACCAGATCGAACAGATGCGAGATCAGCGTGTCCAGGATCCCGTCCAGCACCTGGGCATTAATGGCGAGATTCGTTTTCAGCACGGAGCACAGAAACTGGGTCACCGCGTTCCTGTCCACGCTGCGCCGGTAGAGGGCGAAAATCTGGGGCACCAGTCGCGCCGCCTGGTCCTGGATCCGATCCTTCGGCAGCAGGGGATACATGCTGGACAGCGCCTGCAGTATCTCCACGCACACCTTGGGCTCGCGGGAGTGCAGCCACTGGTTGAAGAGCACATCGTACGCCACACTGATCTCCGTGGAGCAGTTCAGCGCCTCGCTGCGCTCCCCCTCTTCGAGCAGCGCCTCGCTGAAGCGTCCGATGGCGTAGGCATGGGCCTGCTTGACGTGGTCCTGCCGGATCCCGCCCAAGTGCGGCTGGCACCTGGCCAGTATGGCCTTGATGTGGGGCACCACTCCCGCGGGGTGCTCTGTGGCCAACAGGCCGAGGCATTGCATCAGCATAAAGTGGGGCACACCCTCGGTGTTGGTGCCCTTGGCCTGGAGGGCCTCCATCACCTGGGCACAGCCATCGGGGCTCGCCCGTCCGATGGCCACGAGTATGCGTTGGGCGGGATTCTGGATGAGCGGGACATGCTCGGGACTCCGGACAAGCTCCTGGAGCGCCAGGTTAATGAGCTTTTCATTGGCAGCAGCCGGCAGGGGATGCTCCGCACCCACAACGTGACGAATGCAGCTGAAATAAGGATTACGATTAGGATTTAGGTTGAGAATTGAGAATCTCCGGAAAGAACTCACTCCAGCATCATGGCCACAGTCGCTTCGCTCATCTTGGGTTGTTGGCTGCGGTACTCGCTGAGGATGTTCGAGGCTCGTTCGGGATGCGTCTCCAGGATCTTAACGATCGCCTGCTGCATGGCGGAGCGCACCTGCTCCTCTTTGTCTGTCAGACCATCGAAGATGTTGTGGAGAACTCCTGTAGAAGATTCAGATTCTTGTCAGTGTGACCAAAACTGAATGTGAATCATATTTTCCCTTTCACAAAAACGAAACTTCATTCTTTTATTGATTGTTTTCAGAAACAAAGACTCAAGCTAAAAAGCTGAGAACATGAGAACAAAGAGATATTTTTTGGTGGGAAGGAATGCAGGGATCCATTTCGGGATTTCATTTACTCAATGGACTTTAATTTCTAAACAAAGGCATTTATTTACAGGCGCCATTAAGTTGAAATAAACAAAAACGTAAACCGAAAACGTATTTTGATAAAAATGGACACGTCATCCCTTCAATCTGTTCTCTGGACTATGAGTTGTTGAATAGATATTCGAGAGATATAGACCATGCAACCGATTGGAGCCATATCCTATAGATATTTCTTTAACCTGAGCTGCTAGACACGCAAATTCGTTTCGAAACCAAAAAATTGACTTGGATCAATGCAATTTGTGGGTGGAATTGCGAAATGATGTGGTCTAGTTGCTTCAGATTTGTCATTGTTGTGGCTCTGCGCATTGATTTGTCATCCAA
Organism: Drosophila vallismaia; assembly: GCA_035047325.1. Classification (NCBI taxonomy): domain Eukaryota; kingdom Metazoa; phylum Arthropoda; class Insecta; order Diptera; family Drosophilidae; genus Drosophila; species Drosophila vallismaia. The sequence continues at coordinate 9,223,920 of JAWNPU010000001.1, read as the reverse complement.
TGATCCAAGGCTGGCTCCAAAGGTTGCAAAAGATGTTTTTTTAGGGTTTCATTTGGCTGCCTTTTGCTTCACCAGAGGGTGGAAACCCATAGAGGAAGGGGACGTGACATTCAACAGGTCTTTGGCACGCACTGCAGGTTAATAAAATGGCAATTAAATAATTATGATCGATGATTACAAAGGATTACATAGTAGTTAGTGTTCTCTGGTCATGTAATTAATCATTAGTGATAGTTTAAAAGAAAAATAACAATTAGTAAGACTGCAAGACCTACCAAAGTACATTTTATTTACAAGATACAGAGCTCGAGCTTTCCAATTTTCGAGTCTCATTTTGTCTAGTCTCATTGGATCTAGAAATTTAACCGCGATTATTGATAAGCCCTCCCCTTTTGCCGCCAGCCCTATAAATAGCAAGGATTGAGGCCGTTACCCCGGTGGGTGGGTGTGAGGCACTGTGTCCTGGCGCCAAATCCGGGCGCCCCAAGTCAAAGCTGATGCGTAGTTGTATTTTTAGAGCTAGGACAAAGACTGAGCTTTATGGCGCAGAAGGGACGGACGACGGACGGATACGCCCATTACACATATTCAAAAATGAATAATGTGGGGCGCATGCATGAGTGTGTACCAATGGGGTATCTCTCGGTGGTATCTCTTGGTCTTTTTGGTTTAATATTTACCTTCCAGAATCGTTGGCTTATCAGGAGGGGCCGTTGCCGTTGCCTGAGAAGCACCAGCAGCAGCAGCCGCCGTCGTAGCAGCTGATTTGTTGTTGCTCGTTGTATTTGTTGATACATTTCCACCGCCACCGCTACCGCCGCCGCCAACGACGCCAACGCCCCCGCCACCCCTTTCATCCATTTTTTTGGTGGAGCTTCGGGTTCTCTTCCACTTCTCCAGCTTGTCGGGGTTTTCGGCGAGAGTCGAACGCACGCACAAGCACTTTGCAAAAAACCAAATGCGAAATCAAAACGATCCAAACGCAATTTGTTGATTCTTCGTGCCGTGCCGTTGCGAAATTAGGTAAACATCGATGCACACATCGATAATTGCATTCAAAGAGGCATTCTCGATATATCGAATGTTTCTATGCTATCGAAATTATCGAATAAAAAGGGAACTTTAGGAACTGTCTAGGGACTCATCTTGTTTCTACGTTCTATTAGCAATTGTTGAGTAATTCATACCGTTTTTAAACTATTAATTCTTTTAATAATAATTGGCAATTATTAACACTAATTAACATTGATTAGTAAAGAAACGTTTAAAGAAAGAAAAAAAATGACCTCCTCATTTTTAAATGCATTTATATTTCTTAAATTAATTATATTATTACTAATTCTTTTAGTTATTAGCCAAAAATAGGTAGCCGATAGTTCCCAACCTAGCAACGATCTGGTAGCCTGTTCTCTACGAATATGGCAGCCCCATCGTCCGGCTCACATCTGTCACTGCCTCTCGTCTTTATATAACCTACAAACCAAATCAAATCAAATACAAAAATTCAAGTTTCGACCCGAGACTCTGTATTTAGTCAATTGTTCACTGAAAAGCACACACGCGCCGCCAAAATGTCCGACTTTGAGAATCTGTCCGGTAACGATAAAGAACTGCAGGACTTCCTGATGATCGAAAAACAAAAGGCGCAGGTTAATGCACAGGTAAGTGCACCCACTGACCCTGCCTTTGCCTTGTAATCACCTTAGAATTCAAAACTCCTAACAGATACACGAGTTCAATGAAATCTGCTGGGAGAAGTGCATCGGCAAGCCGAGCACCAAGCTGGACCATGCCACCGAGACTTGCCTTAGCAACTGCGTGGATCGCTTCATTGACACCTCACTGCTCATCACGCAGCGGTTCGCCCAAATGCTACAGAAGCGCGCCGGCTCCGGGGACATGTAATAAGTGACAATGATATGGCCCTAACTAACCGTACTCATTCTCGTTCAGAAAATACCCAGAGCCGGGAGAGTGGGGACGGAGCACGTTGTTCCGTTCCACTGTCCGACTGTTAAAGCTAATTTTAAACACAAATTATCATGTAAGCATTTTTTTTCCGCTGCTGGTGGCTCCCAGCTTGAAGCCTCCAGCCTCCGAAAGCCAGCAATTCGCAAGTGTATCCTTTTATCGCTGGCCAGCCGGCAGCTCCTGTGCAACGAACTCCGACGGATGTCTCCCTTCTCCGCCTCCGGAGGAGCTCGTGTGTACGGTGCGTGTGCGGCTCTATGAACAACTCAAAAACCCAAACCCAATACCACATAAACGATTGAACGCCAGCCCGACGGACAAATGTAAATCCTCTACCTATTACATATGTTTTCACGGCCTGACGCTAGCGAAACCAAATAAATACATCTTGCGTTTTGTATGTTAAATATTTCAGTGGTCTTGACTTGTATTTCTATACGAATGTATTTATTGCAAGGATAATAAAGGATATTTTCCTTATCGGTTCCTTATAACTTGAAATAATTGCAATCTAGTGTTTGCAAGTAAGAGAAATAAAATGATTTTTATTTATTTTGGTTGGTGTTTTGGTGAAATAAACTTGAGCTTGATATTCTTATAGGAAAGGCGCCAACGTTCAAGGATTGTCAAGGGCTCAAGGGTTGCCAGACCGGCGCTCTGGTTAGACTCATTGGTATTCAAGAAGGATTTTCAGATTGAGTATTACACAATTTGTATATGCTATTGCAAATTTTTTTTATTTTTGAGTACATTAACTCAAATATAGAAAAAGTAAAAACGGATTTCATTTATAAAAGGCATTAAAACTATTTTTAATTCAAATATAGAAGTTTTTAGTTTTTCAATTCATATTGGCCGGGCAAAAACTAATTGGCAGTATTGCGAAATCCGAATTAGATTCTTACTATACCATCGGCGAGTTGTCCAGCACTGTTTCTGTAATTTTTCAGTCAACACTGCTAAACACTGCGGTAGTGTTGCCTTCAAGAAAATCGTAATATATCCAACGTGCAACTTATTTATTTTAAACATAAAATGCCCGAAGGCTGTGCCAAACGCATGTCCTTTTGCCTGTGAGTGTGTGAGTGTGCATAGTTGCAAACGTAAAATATATATATGTGCTAAATAGATATATGTACATGAATCGGTCGGGTCGGTGTAACGAAAAACGAATAACGTAAAACGAAAAAGGCGATAAAAAGGAACAAAAATGCAGTGCTGCTCTCGTTTTACCGATAAAATAATGAAAAATCAGGCAAAGACTTGCTCTCCCTCGAGACTGAATAAAAAACATTAAATAGCGTTTTTTTTTATTGTGCTCCTGTGCTCCTTTTTTTCTCACATCCTTTGGCTGTGTAATACACCTATGGTAATGTGTGTGTAAGTGTGTAAGTGTGGGTGCCTGCGGTGGTTGTATGTGTATGCAATGTTGTTGTAGTTGTAAGGGATGTTGTTCCTGTCGTGGTCGTTATTGTTGTTTTTCTTTAAAATACAGATGATGCGGTACGGTACGGTAAAAACCCCAAAAAAATTGCAAAAAGCTCGAGTTTTTTTTCCTGCCGAATGATTAAAAATGCAATTTTATTATGCAAAATACATACATACATAATTCAGCATCACATACACGTGGATGTGTGTTGTGTGTGTGCGTATTAATAAGTTTACGGTTCTTTCCGCTCTCTATCTCTCTTCCTAACTAAAGCTCTCTCTATCTCTCTCTTTTATTCCCATCCTCGGTGTGTGTGTGTGTGTGTGTGTGTGTATGTGTGTGTGTGTGTGTGTTATTTTATTGTAGTATCTTTTTGTTGTTTTTGTTGTACTTGGCTCCGATGGTCTATAAATAATACACACACCTTACCAAAAAATAAAAGACCCCGACAATAATTATGCTTCGGCTGAATAATTAATCGCCGACCCAGTTTCCCCGTGTACCTCCGCAACCGCCCCAAACCCACGCTCCCTAAATATTATTCAGTATTTAACATACACCTTTCCGATCCGCAGCACAACCACAGGCGACATGTCAAGGTCAGAAGTCCGCCAGGCGAGCGTCAGGCGTCAATCCGTAACGGTTAATATCTTGCCTGCCTGCTGCCTGCTGCCTGCTGCATGTGCGTAGGTGTGCGTAGGTTTGCCTGTTTTGTGTCAATTTTTGGTGCATACTTTTCTGCGTTGGCGCCTGCAGCATGCACACTAGTATGTGTGTACGTACAGTGATCGCCAAAAAAGAGGGATACTGTCTCTATTTTCCGATTTCCCTGATTTTTGATTTCTAAAAAATGGAAAACAATCATGAAGGTATTGAAATCCCGTTTTATTGGAATCCCAATTAAACAAGTCAACTGTTTTGTCGGCTTTCGATGGCGACTACTGTAGCACCATAAAAATAGGCAATACAATTGCTCCTATACATATATGTATGTGTGTGTCTGCATATCAATTATACGCCGTGTGTGCGCGCTCGAGTTTGAGAATAAAAAAGAAAAATGTGCTTGAAACGGCCGAAAGACATTAAAAATAGGAAAGAAATGACGCACATAAATTAAACATATGTATAGAGAGGTATTTAAACAAATACCGATATAAATGTATAGTATTTTTGTGTCTTTTTTTTCTTGACCGCAATGGGTTAGGGTCTGTAGGGGGGGCGGATAATAATCATAATAACCGTAATAACCGGTACCTAATTCCCAAAGGTGATTGAACCCTGCCATCGTTACCGTTAGCGGTCATTGTTGTTGTTGCTATTGCTGTTGCTATTATTATTATTTTCATTATTTTTGTTGTTCTTACAGTTGTTTTTGATGCGCGTTTCCTAGTTTCCAATCGTTGCCTTTCCTTACCCCACTTTCTTTTCTCTCTCTCGCTCTGCTTCTGTCTATTTCTTCGATTGTTTCAAGTAATTCCCGTTACTGACGTCCACCATATTAATCAAAGTACCGTTGCCCCCGTGTGCGTTCTGATCTGAAAGCGCCTATTGCCTTCTGATTGGAATTTCTCGATATAAATATTGATCGTTTAATATTGTTTGATTGGCCGGGCCTGCCTTAACAGTTTCTCGATTGGGTTTCGCGATTTGTTTATTTATTTGTTGCATAAACAAATCTTGCCGTTTTGTGTCGTTTTTTGTCAGATTTGGCAAAAAATTGATGCTGTTTCGAGACGATTACAATATTAGCATTTGCTAGTCTGTTATTTTTTTCATTATCTCGAGTTGGCAACTTTTGAAAGCAAAAAAAAGGAGCAAAAACACAGCCAGATATATGCCATATATATATGTATATACGATATATGTGTATGTAGAGATAGGCTATATAGTATATATGCAAATACTAATTGTTGGACAGGCAAACGAAGACTGAGAATCGCTCGGGAATCGGTCGGGAGCAGAGAGGAGCATAGGCCAGGCCAGGCCAGGCCATGGCAGCGTGAGCGAGAGCGAAAGCGAGTAGGAGCTGCGAGCGAGACAGGCAGAGGTATTGGGGGCCAAAGGCAGAAAGGCAGAGCACCGTTATAGTGGCTCAGTTGGACGTGTGTCTGTGTGCGGTGCGGGTGTTCTACGGGTTTTCGACTCCGAGTCCGATTCCGAGTCCGAGTCCGGGAATCTCGATTCCGATTCTGATTCCGATTCCGCTTCCGATTCTTATTCAGATTCTGTTTCTGTTTCTGTTTCTGTTTCTGTTTCTGTTTCTGTTTCCACCTGGGCATGTAACAAGTTATAAAATCAGTGGAACAACAAAAGCTTAAAAAGACAACCGTTATCCCAGCATCCTGGCATCGCTCTAGAAAACTGTTTTTTGGCCATCTTTTTTTTTTTGTATTTTGTTTCCTCCGTTTTTTGTGTGAGAGAACTGGCAAATTAACTAGAGCAATTCGCTGAAATAGCAGAAAAAAAAAACGCGAATAAAAAAAGCGCAGCCAGCCAGCCAGCTCGTGAAAATCAAGGGAGAACCAAAAAGAGGAAAAAGAAACATAAACTATATGTACAAAAAAATCGGCCCGACAATAGCCAGTCAGGCAGCCAAGCAGCCGATCGCCCGAGACACCCAAAAATTTCAACATCGCTGCCAGACGATGCGATTTTTTTTTCGAAAACAGTTTTTCGAAAATTCTCAGTTCCCAAATCCCAAATATGAGTGGCAGTCTCAGAATAACAATGAATAAATACAGTGAACTAAATTGAAACGAGAAAGCCAATTTTTACTTTCCGAAATCTTCCCAAAAAAGAGTCGCTTTTAGCCCAGTGTTTACTGTACAATATTTTTTGAATACTGAATACGATCGAATGCAATCGCGTGTGTATTTTATTTCTGTAAATTTGTATACCTTTTTTTTTTGTTCAATTTATAAATTTTAATTATAAAACATAAAAAAAAATATTGTATTATATTTTCTTTGCCTTTTAGATGGTGAATGGAATGAAAGAAAAGAAAATCAATCAAATGCAAGCAAACTGCAAGGATATCAAAAGGATCCGATCGGAATTCCAGACGTAACGGTTTTCCTTTTTTGTTGTTGTGTTGTGCCAGTGTGTGTGTGTGTGTACGTGTACGTGTACGTGTACAAATTAGACAGAGAACGCGACAAAAGCCGGAGAGAGAGAAAGGGATATAAGTTAAAAAGAGTCGAAATAAGAAATATTGCCAATTTCCAGTGCAGTCCACTGTGCCACCCACTGAAATGTGAAATTCCCAGAAAGATAAATAATAAATATATATTAAAAATAATAATAAAACTAATGAAAACCCAAGCCGAAACGTAACGTAACGTAACGCAAAGTAACGTAACGCACACGTAAATGTAACCACAACTGCCCCGAAACAAAATAAAATAAAAAAATATAATATAAATAAAAAACAGAAACTGTAAGCGCAAAAATTCAAGAAGAATTCATGAATCTCCAAGCCAAAACAAACGTATTTGTACATATAAATATATATAACAACCACAAAAAAAACCATCTACATATATATACTTGAATCAATAATTAAATAGTATATATATAATATACAATACATGAATTATATTGAAACATCCATACATTTGTATATGTGCCTGCGGTCCTAAAAATAACAAATATAACTTGGCTAAAAGATAAACAAAAGATTTACCAAATCAAACAAAAGCCAAAAACTTACATTTCTTCACTCGCCAAGGATCCTCGAAAAATACTCAAAATTGCTACCCAAGCTTTGTCCAGTTCGACGGCTTTGAACCACAATCAAAGCTCCACCAGCAGCACCACCACCACCACCCCTTTTGACTTCAACATCAGTAGCAGCACCACTCACAGGATGCCAGTGAAGAAGCAAGGTAAGAGATGACAACAATTTCTATATCCTTTTTATATATCCTGAGAACCCTTATCCTTATACGACCCAGTGTAACTCTATTTTATTTTTTCCATTAAGCCATAATGCCCTTTCAGAGTCCCTGCATAGCCTTGCCACCTTTTTTCTACCCTAGATATAAGCCATAAGGGACTTTCAGAGTCCCTGCATAGCCTTGCCACCTTTTTTCTACCTTAGATATAAGCCATAAGGGACTTTTAGAGCCCCTACATAGCTTTGATTATTCAGAAAATGTAGGTATTGCTGATTTAATATCTCTACAGGGTCTTTCCCATCCATAAATTCTGGATATTTCTGATCAAATCACTTTTTTTATACCCCTAGACAACCCTCTGTAAGTCTATTTTATTATTTCCAAGCCATAAGCGACTTTCAGAGCCCCTACATAGCTTTCATTATCCAGAAAATTTACGTATTTCTGATGTTAAACCCTTCAGAGTCTCTACAGGGGCTTTCTCATCCATAAAATTTAGTAATCTAGAGTATTTCTGATTAAATATTAAATATATTTTATATTTATATTAAAAATATATTACAAAAGTATATATTCTAGATATATTCAAATCATAATCACCTCCTGCCTATTTGTACTCAAACTATTCCCTTTTTTAGTGTTAAACTGAAGAGCTTTTATGGAAACCCTAGAAAACCCTAGAAAACCATAGAAAAGATATATATTCTTGATCTTAGTCTATTTAGCTTTGTTTTATGTCCTTTTGCTTGAAGCTACTCCTTGAAAATTGTTGTATTTTTAACTGAAACAAACTCCAGAGTCTATAAAGCCTGTTCAAAATCGGATATAATCCCTTAATCCAATAAATCCTTACCAAAAACCTCTACATAATCGTATCTAAAAGGAAAAGCCTTGGGACTTGGACAAGAAATTACATGTTAGACCCTCCCCAGGGTATATCAAGTTCGACTTTCGACTATAACCCAAGTCCGGAGTGCACTCTCCGGTGGCTAACCATTAGCTGCAAATCCAATTCAATTCAATTTCAACCTTTATGAAAGCCAACTCTCCATGGCAAAGGATTAGATTGGATTACTTTTAAACTAATTTTTAGAACCTAAACAACAAACTAAACAAGAGACTTTGTATTATACCTTGATTTAAATGGGTTAATGCGACAGTTGATGTGAACTTTCTAGAGTTCAGGGTTCAGGGTTCAGTGGGATAGTTTTGAAAGAAGCCAAAAGCCTTTTAACCACAAAAATATGTAAATTAATGCTAAGCAAACATCTGATTTGATTATGTCACACACGACGAATCATATTTTTGGGCGGGAAAAAAGAAGGCAAGAATAATAAATAAATAAATAAATAAATAAATAAATGAAATGAAATGAAAGCGAGGAAAGGCGAGGAAAGGCGAGGAAAGGGCAGATAAAAGCTGTAAAAGACGGAAAACGATTCGGGCTGCCAGCATCTCTGCAAATGGACAGTGAAGGTCAACTTTGGCGACATCAAACTATACGATACAGAGAGAAGACCATTCTATATGCTGGGAGGCATAATGTGACTCGATTATAATAATAAATTATGTGTTTTATATTTTGGCAAGCCTCGCTGCGACAAGCTTCGAATGACAATCAGCGATCCGAGCAGGATGGTGCCTGACCTGACCCTATGACCTGTCACCGCTAACCGCTAAATAATAATTGCTAAAAAAACTTAAGCTCAGCAATTAATACATCATTTTTTCTGAGAATGCTAAAAAAATGCTTTTAAAAAGCATTACACGCCAAAATCGAAATAGAAAAATGGCATAGCAGGTACAGAGAGCTGGGCATAATAATATTTTTAAAAGCCGTCAATTTTTATTGATTTATCGGTGGAACAAAGACCAATGTTGCACAAGAGACCAAGAGACCAAAAGACCAAAAGACCCCAAGACCAAAAGACCACAAGACCCCGAGTAGCGCAGTTCAGAGCGGTTCGTGGACCTGTAGAGAGGTCTTGGTGGAATATGGACTCTGATACGGACTCGGATCGGGAGAAGAGCAGCGATCCCAACGAGGGTCTCCTCAGTAGCGATGACAAGACCTTCCACGACGACGACGATGACGAGGACGATGATGCGATGGACTCATCGCCGGCAGACGACGAGGAGGAGCCGGAAGAGGAGTCTCTGTTGCCGCCGAAGAAAAAGTCGGAAGGGGAAATGTCATCCCCAGCGCCAGCCACGGTCCCGTTGGTTTTCGTTCAGCAATCGGTGGAAGCCGTTGAAGTGCAACAAGAAATCGATGAACCCGTTGATGGGAAAGTGAAGGAACAGGAGGAGGTTCAATTGGAATTGGAATTCCAGGTGCTACCGCCAGAGCCACAGCCACAGCCAGAGCCAGAGCCAGAGCCAGAGCCAGAACTCGAGGCTAAGCCTTCAAAATGTCCCTCTTCGTTGCGGGAGAGTGTCCGGGAGTCCATCGAGTGCTTCTATTCTGCCCAGGATCTCCTCGAATACGGCCACATGCTCTCGTCGACTTCTATGGTCAGAACTCCGGACGTAGAGTCTGGCTACTTTGAGAAATCCGAGAGCGATGCCTCCCGGGACGAGTGGGAGGGTCCGTCGTCCTCCTCCTCCGGCGGAGCAGCACGCTGTCGCCTACTCTCCGGTCTCTCCGGCCTTTCCGGTCTTTCCGCCTCTTCCGCCTCCAGTCGGAACAGTGCCGAGGGCCTGCGCATGGAACTGAGTCGCTTCCGGGCCATGATCGAGACCCTGGAGCGAGAGAATCTGGAAAAGTCCCAGTCCGACCAGCAGCTAACGGTGAAAGCCAAGCCGAAGCCAAAACCAAAACCAAAGCAGAGAACCCATTTGCTGGACTCGGCGGGTGATAGTGGCTCGGAACAGGGCTCGGAACGGGGCCTGGGAACGGAGAGGGCTTTCTGGTCTACACTGTTCGGCCAGGCCGGTCTGGGAGCTAGCCAGGACGAAGACGAAAGACTAGCCGATATACAAAGTACGCACAGGGGGCTAGGTAAATAGGTGGCTAGAAAGTTGGATATTAGAGTAGAGGTAGAATCAATCATTGTCCCTTTTTTCTTCTCTTATCTCTTATCTGTTATCTGTTATCTGTTATATGTTATCTCTTATCTTTTGCAGAAGCTCATCGCGCTCTCGAGCTGCTCGAGGACTATCACGCTAGACTCTCCGAGCCGCAGGATCGAGCGCTGCGTATTGCAATCGAACGCGTTATACGCATATTTAAGTCTCGCTTGTTTCAAGCGCTGTTAGGTGAGTAATCGAAGTAGTAAGTTATCGATAACATCGATTGGTATACAGCATGAAAAATAAGTTTTAAAGCTAAGTAATCGAAGTAGTAAGATATCGATAACATCGATTGGTATACAGCATGAAAAATAAGGTTTAAAGCTCAAGTTAAGTCTTTATATTACATCGATATTATCGATAAGTTCAATAAATATCACATCGAATCGAATATTATTCATTTAATAAGTTTTAAGGATAGAAAATAAGATTTTAGGTAGGATTAAGCTTCAATTTCTTCTAATATTTATCTATAATAATATAAAAGAAATCAAGGCTAAGAAAGTAATCGAAAAAATCGATTAAAGTTTAATGAGTGAGTCAAAAACGAAATAAACTAAGATATTAAAAAAACTGAAGCTTCAGTTAAGCCTCTCTGGCAGGTGGCGTATCAATAAAATGCTTATAACCTAAAAATTCTCTTTCATCTAATACTTATTTAAATTTTAAACTCAAGAAACAAGAACCAAGAACATTTGTGTTGCATATCAACTTTTATACTTTATTAACCTCGAAAGTTGGAACAAGTTTGAAAAAGTTTCGCCCAAGATTGTTTGACCATGTTTGATGAGCTGGAAAGATCCTTGAAAAGTTGTTGTGTTGCCTATCGCCTATCGCCTATCGCCTAGCGCTTGTCGCCTATCGATTTTTGTTGTCTGTTTCTTCTTGCTGGAAATTATTTCCACTTGACAAGCGGACAACAAAACAACAAAAGCAATAGTAGCAGCAGCAACAACAAAACGATAATATTGCATAGGATTTGGGTCAAAACCGCCCACCCAGCAACAGTAGCGGAAAACAGCAGGCGGCTAAAATAGAGAAATGCTGCTAACTTGGCTATTTTTCGTAGGCAAGACCATAGACTTGATATCTTTCATTATTTCGTTTTATTGAAAATTAACTATATTATATTTAATTCTTTTGGTTAATTAAGTATTTATTTTTACAGATAACTTATCTTATAACTTAGATAACTTAACTTATCTTTAAGCTAAAGTGCCATCCCTATTTGAAAGCTCCGTTGCTTGATTTTACCGCCGTTGGCCCATCTCCCTCGTCCCTCTTTGGGGCCCGTTGGGGTCATCTAGCTGTCTCGCTTCGTCCAACCATCCATCCATCCATCCATCCATCCATCCATCCGTCCGTCCATCCATTTTGAGGCGGTCTGTAGTTGTCTATTTTGCGGGGCCTGCCTGTTGTATAATTTGCAAAAGTTCTGTTAGGTTCTGCCTCGGTTCTGTCGTTCCTCCACCGCTAGCTCTAGCTTGGCTATCCGCCCCATTTTGGGGCCCTTCTTGGGGCCAGCTCCCGCCTGCTCCGTAGGGCCGCATCCCTTTCTATTGCCCCCCCGGGGGTTTGGCTACAAAATGTGTTGCCCGCTGTCAGTGGCAGTTGCATAATCCGTTTCGTTTCGTTAGTAGACTCCTCGCAGCGCCTCCTCTTCCTGTGCTCCTCCTTTCTGCTTCTGGCTTGGCTTCTCCTTCTCGGGTTCTCCCGTTACCGTTACAGTTTCAGTGGCTTCGCTTGGCGTGTCAGAAATGTTAAACGGCTGACAAACACACACACACACACAAACACACAAACACAAACACCCATAGAAAGAGACACAAACACGCACAAACATGCAAAACAAGCCAAACACGTGACACGTTGAAAAGCAGGAGCTTTTATACGACTGAGCATTCGGGTTGAACCTGGAAGGCCCGAGAATTGGTATACTTAACTGAAATTACATTAAAGCAGGACACCTAGCATTAGGCTACAAAGCTACACAGCTACAAAGAGGTGGACCTTAAAAGCATCCTTTTATTTTAATTGGAAATTGTTGAAATATAATTATAAATTTTCGTTGCATGTATAAATATCTCAAACAATCTTCAATTTTTCTTAAATATCAAAATAGTTAACCCCGTTTTTTTTTTTTTTTTGTTTGGCTCTAACCCAAGACCTATGACCTTTAATTATTTATTTACAAGGTTCACCCTCTCACCTGGGTTCGTGTGTGAAATAATTAACAAGGTATTAGTCGCATCCTATCGTGTGTGTGTGTGTGTATTTTGGATCTAATTTTCAACTTTAGGTTGCTCCTGGGACTTTCTCTCTCTCTAGCTCACTCTTTACACATTATCCTGCAAACATTTGCATTGAACCCATGTTTGGCAAGAATTGAGAGATTTCCTACAAACATGTGACATGGACAAACTCTTTAATTCCGAGTTAATTAATAGACTGGGAATCGGTATCGGTATCGGTATCGGAATCGGAATGGAAATGGGAAAATATTTTAATTGATTGACAACGTGGCGTATGAGTATTTAATGATGATTTATTACTCATACGCAACGTTGTCTTTCAGTGCAGAGAAATTTGCTTAAATAATCATTTAATCCAGTGTCAGGATATCGAGGGTCACATGGAGTGGTGCCATGAGCCATGTGCCAGGGCGAAATCCCAGTTTAATTGGCCTAGAATTGGAATCATCTGCGACCGACCTGGTCCAAAGCCATAAACCCGAATACACTCGACAATATACATAGATATTATACATATATAGGGAATATGTATTAAATATATATAAAAAAAAATGTATGCTGGCTGAGACCGAGTATGAGTATGCAAATAATGTGGATACTTTTACGGGTGCCTTATCGATTTCCCGGAAACATTTTTGCTCTAAAGCCCATCGAGATAAAACGAGATGGCGAGAACTAAAAGTTTAGCATCGTTTTTGTTTTTTTTTTTTTGGTTTTTATTATATTTCTTTTGTTTTTGTTTGTTTGTTTGTTGCTTTGTTTTGTGCGGCACTCATCGACATTGGCATTCCGCTGAGTCAGGCACAAAAATGTTGGCACAACAACTCGGAACTCGGAATTGAAGAAACAATAATATATGGTATAAAGGCAGCAGAATCCCTAAAGAAGCCATTCCGGCTAGCATTCCGAGTTCCGAGTTCCGAGTTCCGAGGCATTCGATAACTCATTTTATGGTTCAAGTGGCCAAATCGATTGCATAACAACCATAGCCACACCATCGCCATTGCACATAACGGAGCTTGCTGTCGTGCACAGGAAATTAAAAGGGCGCCATTGGATTTCGTTTCAATTTGATTTTTTTTTTCCAGCTTTTTCAATTTCTCAGTTTTATTTTTTCAGTTTTTTCCGTTTTTCAGCTTTTCCAGCTTCTCAGTTTTCAGTTTTCAGTTTTCAGTTTTGATTCCCGCATTTGGGACACTTGACTGCTGTTGAAGCGGAACATATTGGCGGTGGCACAAGTGTCTGTGTCTCTGTGTGTGTGTGTGTGTGTGTGTGTACCCTTCCGCCCGTCATCCCCCCCGTACTTTTGAACACAGCTACTACCTCCCCTACCCCAACCCCAATCCCAACCCCAACCCTGCCCTGTCAGTGGCGTCAGTTTGCATTGAAATGTGTGCATTTGAGATGCATTCTGACAGTTTCCGATTTCCGCCGCTGCTTGCCCCGCTCTTGTTCATAATTACACTGAAAGAAAACGATACAAGAAGAGTTTACATCATCCACAAAAGCATCAATTAATTTACACTCAAATAACTATCCCATCTTCTCTCTAATGGAAACTCTATAATGGGTCTCCACAAAAAAAGGTGACAAAAAATCGACAAAAATTTTTCGTGTTCGGGTTTTGATGCAGATTTATAGAGAATCGATCAACGAATCGTTTAAGGTATTCCGCTTGAAAATCGGATGAGAATTGGCCGAGATATAGCTTCGGCTTTGGGCGATATTCGACTTTCCTTCGATTTCTTCATTTTTTCAAGGGGTCTCCCCAGAAAAAATTGAAAAAAAATTGAAAAAAAATTTGTGATCAGATTTTGATGCAGATTTATAGAGAATCGATCCACGAATCGTTTAAGGCATTCCGCTTGAAAATCGGATGAGAATAGCCATCGCTGTGAGCCAAAATAGCGCCGTCCTCCTCGATTCTCAAAAGTTGTACTTAATCAAGCAATATTTTGATCAATTTTAATATTAAAAATAGCGCCCTCCTCCTCGATTCTCAAAAGTTGTACTTAATCAAGCAATATTTGGGTCAATTTTAATATTAAAAATAACGCCCTCCTCCTCGATTCTCAAAAGTTGTACTTAATCAAGCAATATTTTGATCAATTTTAATATTAAAAATAACGCCCTCCTCCTCGATTCTCAAAAGTTGTACTTAACCAAGCAATATTTGGGTCAAATTTAAAATAACAAATAGCGCCCTCCTCCTCGATTCTCATAAGTTGTACTTAATCAAGCAATATTTTGATCAATTTTAATATTAAAAATAACGCCCTCCTCCTCGATTCTCAAAAGTTGTACTTAATCAAGCAATATTTGGGTCAAATTTAAAATAACAAATAGTGCCCTCCTCCTCGATTCTCATAAGTTGTACTTAACCAAACAATATATTTGAAAAAATCGGAAAAAAATCTGTGATCAGGTTTTGATGCAGCTTGATAGAGAATCGATCCACGAATCATTAAAGGTATTCCACTCAATAATCGGATGGATATTGGCCAAGATATAGCCTCCGATTTGGGGCATATTAGGCTTTCAATGGATTTTTTCATATTTTCAAATCATATTTTTCAAAGTATATTCAGCTTTTTCTTCCAGTGCATTCAAGGTAAAGTCTCCGATCCGATTTTATTCATTCGACTGCACTTCCCCGGCTCCGTCTCCGGCTCCGGCTCCTGCTCCGGCTCCTGCTCCGGCTCCTGCTCCTGCTCTAGCTCCTGCTCTAGCTCCTGCTCTGGCTCCTGCTCCGGCTCCTGCTCTGGCTCATGCTCTGGCTCGTTATCGTTCGTTATTCAATGTTTTTTCAACTTTATTAACCGCACTGCCACTTCCTTATCCCCTTTGGCTCCTCTATATACATATATAGATGTTTTCCAAAGAATTTTTCGCCGGCATCATGGGGTTAAAGCGCATTCTGGCAGCTTATTCTTGTTTTGCTTTACTTTTTGCTGAATTTGCAGTAGCCGGAAAAAAAATGACAAAAATAAATACAATTTGAGAACCGCGATTGCGATTGCGATTCCGATTCCGATTGCCTTGGCTCGAATGGAACTGAAAGCCAAATAAACATTTTATTCGGAAGTCTGGATTGTCACCAGAAGGTTTCACTCGGGTAAGTGAGAATAAAGTTATTTTGAATGGAAATATAAAACTAACTATGTTTTCTTTGATTTCAGATAGTTTCTATGGATATGGAAAGCTTCAAATCTATAATATATTCTACGAAAATAAGGATAGTCTTTGGGATAAAAGATATCTATCTAAGATCTAAAGAAGTCTGGAGGCTTAATTTTTATGAGAATTAAATATTATTTAGATACTACAATTTTTTTATTATATTCATAAAAACGTTTATAAGAAAGTATTTGAAGAAAATGTCCTGATGTCGTAGAAACATCTCAGAATTATCCTGAATCCTGAAATGTTTTTACAATATCTATTAACCTATTTATATATAAATATACATTTAATATAGTCGGTAATGGTAATTGTAAAACATAATATTGTTCATTTAAGTTCTTTTTTATGGTAGCTCTTTGTTTAAGAATATGAGAGATAGCTTTAAAATATCTTAAAAAAATATACCTAGACTTAAATTTTATAATCTTTATTATAATATAATATATCTATATTCATTTCTATATTCAGATATACAAGAATTCTATGAATTGACATTATTGGATGACTCGAAGAGCATACAACAAAAAACCGCGGAGACCTTGCAAATTGCAACAAAGTGGGAAAAAGATGGGCAGGCCGTTAAAATAGCCGATGTAAGTAAAAAAAAAACTAAACTAACTATATATTATATAGTTTGATAGTCTTTAGGTGTTCTTTATGGGTTTAAATCCTGTTTAGATAGACGAGATAATTCCCGATTTGAATACAAATGTCTAGCCCCTTAGAATGTCTAGCCTTAGAATTAATTTCTTTGAATTTCTCATCATTTGTCTCATCATTTCATGACATTTTCCATTTAATAGCTAAACATATTCCTTCCTTATCTCAATATATCTATTATTCAAAGTCTGTTTCTTGTTTCTTGTTTCTTGTTTCATTTTTCAATCAAACAAGTCCTTAATGTTTTTTTTTTTTTGAATATACAATATTTTGATGATTTTTTGTTATAGAATCTAGATTTTCAACTGTTCTGCGCTTGTACTTCTAGATTTTCTACTATATATTCTACTATATACTCGTATCTTCTGTCTCCTCACTCTATTCGATCTGCTCTATTCTATACTTTTCTATATTCTTCTCTTCTTCCACACCATGCTTACTACTACTACTACTACTACTACTACTACTACTACTACTTACTATAACTACCCGAATATCGCACAGTTTATAAAAACTTCAAATTTAAATCGCAATTGCGCCTATGAGTTTAACAACGACGCCTCATCCAATCAGAATCAGAATCAGAATCAAACCAACCAATCAGCTCTCAATCAAAATCAGATCGCGAATAATGCCCAAGCACATGCCGAGGCCCTCAGCAGAACATTTAAGAGTGAATTGGAAGAGATCCTGGTAAGAAACACACTCCTACTTCTGCTGCATGCCCCCTCACATTCCATATCATTTTTAGCATTTTAAACTATTCGAAATGGGAAAGGGAATTCCATGGGACTCTATATTTTATATCAATTTAAGCTTTATGGTATAATTCCAAACTTGAAACTCCTTTCATTTCATCGGAGTTTGGAAATTGAACTCTACTTTGTCTTTGATCGATATATTCGATATCGTTGTGATAACTCTTGTTGTGATCGATAATCGATTTCCTTTCGAAGCCGTACGATAAACGAGGTGGGCTGGGAGCCGCACGAATACGATTATTCTTTCGCCAGGGACATTCGTACTGAAATATTTAATTGCTCTTCAAATCTTTCCTATACTATATTCTCTCGGATATATCCCCGTGATCCGAGCCGTGCGATAAACGGCAGCGCTGGGAGCCGCGCGAAAACGATTATCCTTTCTCTTCAAATAAAATTTGAAGTAAAAATTTGTCTCTTATTACTAAGTATACTTTCTGAGAAACAAAACAAGTTGAAATTTTTTAAATACAAAATATAGCTTAGAAAATGAGCTTCTAATTGTTTTACTTTGTATAAAATATTCAAAGTTTTAAATGAGCTAAAAAAGGCTATAAAATTATTTAGTTTATTTTTAAAAATAATTATACAAAGCGCCAAGAATCAGTTTATTTCAAAGATTTCAAAACCTGTTCCTTATAAGCCAGGAACCACTGTAGCAGGAACGCACTGCTTTTGGCTTGAAGGATACTGAATCCTGATCCTGAATGCCGACAAATGTTTGTTATCACTGCTAACCAATGAACGATTGCCCAAGGTTCCCATTACTTGGGTATTTCTTCATTTTTTCGTTTAATTTTTGCTTGTTGGGATGTGTTGTTCTTTTCTTATTGTTGTTCTTGTTGTTGTTCTTGTTGTCGTTGTTGTTGTTTCGTTTTGGCCAGGCCAAAACGGCGACGCCGGCAGAGCCGAACGGCTTTTACAGCTTTCGGCTATTTGGCGGGGGCTGCTTCGTGGCCCAAAACAGACGGACCCCAGTTCTGGCCAGTTTGGCCTTTTTTTTTTTAGCTTTAAATTGCAAATCAGTGAAAATGTAAATTTTTGATTAAGAAAGCTATATCCTTGGAGCTTTACAGTCTAGGGTAGCACAAGTCTTGATATTCCATTCTATTCTATTATCTTTAAAAGCAAAAGAATATTGAATTCAACTTTTATTATGGAATCATTTTTATTTGTGGTTTGTTGAAAAATTTAAAAGGTTTTCCGATAAACAAGGACATCATTAAAAGCTCTTAATCGTTATATATTATCAAGCTAAGCAATACAATTATCAAGTTAATGCATTTTCTAATATATTTTTAACGTATTTTTCGACTTCTTGATCTAAAAATTAAAATTGTAAGCTTCCTTTTAATAACATGGCTTTGAGGTTATCTTAATCGATTAAGAACTTGGTAGTTTATGGCTTTTATATTAGGTTTTATTGTTTTTTTTTGTTGTTGTTCCCGAAAGTCGCTTTCCATGAGTCGCTATCGTGTATTGTACGGCAGAAAAAAGTATAAAAGAACTTGAAAAATTGTAGGTTAATTTCGTTTTTTTTTTAGCCATTTTTTGTGTAGTCTTGTCAGCACTGACGGATGGGCGACCGGACCCGTAGTCGTAGCCGTAGTGGCAGCCCACCCGGACCCGGACCCGGACCCGGACTGGGGCGGTCTGGTCTGGGGCGGTGCGAGGCAGTACGGTGTTGCGTGGAATGCCGCTGGGTGGCATTTATGGATGGGTGGTTGGTGGGTGGGTGGTTGGGTGGCTGGGTGCTGACAAGGGAGAAGAAAGAAAGCAAAGGCAGCGACTTCGGCAGTGGCAGAGACGCGGCGGCAGCAGCGACAGAGGCAGCGACAGCGACAGCGCCGGCGCCGGCAGCGGCGGTAGTAACAGTCGTGCCGTCGACGCGTCGAGTCGCACAAATTTTTGCATAGCGGCGCGTGTCTGTCCCAAAATGTGTGTGCGTGTGTGTGTGGGTTGTTGTTTTTTTTGTTGCACGTATTTGTACGGGACGTGGGAATCACCTTTGACCCCCCAGACGATGTTTAACCCTCGTTAAATGTGGACAAGCACGCACCAAAAACCAAATACAACGAGCCAGATAAATAAAAACAAAGTTGTAATACGAAGATTGGCAGTGAAAACAAGGAAACATGCTTTTGTTTACCTAAAAAAAGAAAGGGTCTATGTCTACAAGGGGATACATTTTTTTCCCAGTGTATACCTTGGCGTGTATCCTTGTTATTTTGTTTGTTCTCTTATCAGTTGTTGGCCGGTTTTTTCGTTTTTCTTTTTTAAATATTTTCTGACACATTCGTGTCCATCACTCATCTCCTTTGGCGCCAAAAAACAAACATTTTACATAATTGTTAGACATAATGTACACATCACATCAAACATCAAATAAGAAAACAGAAAACAGAAAACAGAAAAAGACGCCGCCAGGTTGTGAACTTAGAGAAGGGAAAGCAACGTTGGGCCAACGGGGCGGATGGGTAATATTCCAAATATTACGTATACGCACCATGTGCTGCGCCATCAACCACAAAGCAATGGCTCACAAAATGAAAACTGTCAGGTGGCGGCACATACACACAATTTTCTATTTAATTGAGCCATTACTTATAATTAATTGTTTTAATTCAGCAACCGGGCAGCGGGCAGCGGGCAGCAGGCAGGCTGGCAGCTGGTTCCGAAAACTATTTAGGCAAAAATTGTAATTTAATTGAAAATGTTATAAAGTTCGTCGTCGTCAGGTATCGAAAATAATTAATTGAATTATGAGAATACCATAGAAAGAGAAGTGATATAGAAACTTTTCGAGCAGCAAGATGTTGAATGTTTTGCCAACTTTTGTTTGCTTTCCCCTTCCCTTACTATATATTCTGGGCGATCCATTGAGTTTTTCATTCACGGCTGACCGTCGACCGTCGACCGTCGACCGTCAGCGTCTGGCATTGGAAAACATCGTTAAACCAAGAGCCAACACACAACACACAATTGTTTTGAAGCACAACAACATAAACAATCCGAGTCGGTGAGACTCGATGGCAATATATCAATCTATTTATTTTGGCAGCTCGCCTTTTTCCTTTACCCTGCGATGCCAAATACCGAAATCTCAAATACCAAATACCGAATACCAAAAACACCGCTTGGAACCAACCGCTAATTTCGCGATACATAAACCAGAAGTACATATCTCGTAGAAGAAAACTTTACGAATTTAGAACATCCGCGAGGAAACAACAAACACATGTTCTTCGAACCTGCTGCCTGCCTCCCTGACTTTCTGTAAACAATGCTTTTTCGTTTCGCATTTGGTTCGGTTTTTGGGGTCTTGCCATCCATCTCCCGGGTGCTACTCTGCCTCATCCCGAATCCAAAATCTGGGTGGTTATTTGGGACAACATTAACCTACAGTGGTTCCTCCCCACTCTAAGGACAACGAAAAATGTTGCGTTTTCAAGCTCGGTTAAGTCTCTTTGTAGAGTTTATTTAAAATTCAAAAAATTTTTAATTAATTTCAATAAATGTTTGTTTATTCCACAAAAAAAAAAAAAAAAGCAAAGAAAATGGAAAATATGTTTTGTCTAAAAACCGGACCGCTGCTTTATTATTTTTAAATCCGAGTTCTCAATCATAAATTGTTTATTATTTCATCGAAATATGAACTCGCACAGCGTAGACTCTACTGTATTTATTTACTTTGTGTTGCTGCGTTGAGTGGGTGGCAAGTACCCACCACCCACCCGGTTGCCTTGCAAAAAGCAAAATTGAAATGGCAAACAGATTTCCATCCCAGATTTTCATCTCCCTCTCTCTATCTCTGTGTCTGTCTCTGTCTCTGTCTCTGTCTCTGTCTCGGGTTGTACCCCATTGTGTGGGTGGTTTTTTCAACTTGTTGCTATCGCAACCCTTCCAAAAAAGAAAACTGTACAAAATAATATGGTACATCACAATTTCCGTTTGATGTTGCCTTTGAATTACATTTTTTGTTTTCGTTTTACATTTTTGTTTTTGTTTTCTAAATGGGCCTTTGATTTTAGCATTTAGCCAAGCAATTTATTTGCTTTTCAACCGTTTAGAGCGAATATAAAATCTAGAATCTAGAAAAAAAAAACGAAATTCTGAGAAAATGAAACGCACAAAGTGAAGAATCCGAAAGATTCCACAAAAACCTAAGCAGGGATTTTTGAAACCACCGATACCGATACCGATACCGATAGCGCAGCCATCAAAAGAAATTCCCCCTCTAAAGAGACCTACACTGTGAGAAATGATCGACTGGGTGTCGATAGTGCGGCATTCGCGGCGTCGCTTTTCCAACTACGTTGGCTCGCGGTCGCCGGTCCGCATGCGTCGTCGTCGCCGCCAATTGACGGCACCGCCCCCTCAACAACAACAGCAACAGCAACAACAACAACATCAACAGCAACAACAACAACATCAACAGCAACAACAACAACAGCAGCAGCAACAACAACATCAATCTCGTGAACGCCAAAAAAAGGATACAAAGGATAAAGACAAAGAATCAAGCAGCGGTGGCGGCGGTTCGCGGTACGCCTGCTGTTGCACAAATGTAAGACAGAGTTTGGTAATATTAACAAAATGCCAGGATATACCCAGGATAATAGCAAAAAAGTCCCATAACCAATTCTAATAAACTTCCTGGAACAAACCTCTAAAAGTATCAGATATTTATATTATTTAAGAGATCGGGAATTAATTCTTAAGTTGAGTTTAAGTTTTGGTAAGGTTTGGTAAGATTTCGATCCAAGTTTTCTATTACTTTAAATATAAATAAATTCCTATAAATAAATATCGAATAAATTCCTAGAAATCTCTTGAATATGTCTAAAATATTCTTCCATTTTGTTTTTAAATATATCCGTAGAACCAGCGTATGCGCATTGAATCGGATACGGAAAACGCCAAGGAAGAGCCGACAGAGTCGCATCCGCAGCAGCAGCAACAGCAGCAGCGCAGCTCCCGATCACCGCAGCAGCAGAGCCAGCAACCTCTGACCCCTGCCCAGTCGCAGGGTTCGAAGCCGAGGAGCGGGTCGCAGACCGTAAGTTGCTGCAATTTAATTATTTGCGCCAATGGCCCAAGCTGAAATGAATCTCCAGTCAAGAAATACACAAAATACACGGATACATTCTAAACCCAAACTCAGACATTCATCCTCCAAAAACCAAAACCAAAAACCAAAAACCGAAAATAATTAACCAAATTAAAGTCTCAGAAGAATGCATTTAAGCTTTTACCTTAATATCATTTTTTGTTTTTAATTCTACGAAGCCAGACAAACATTTGAAAAACCTTAAAACAACGGAACGGGAATGGAAGTGAATAGAACTCCATTTTGTTTTCTGGCCGCTGCCATTTTCCGTTTTCGATATACATATATGATAAAGCTTACTCGCATAGCTTATCGATGTTATCGATAGAAAATTTGGGAAATTGAGAAACAAACAAATGAATCCTTTTTTTTTAATAAAAAACAAACGATTTTATTTTATATTAATTTACGTTAAGGATCCTTAAATATAGGTTAATCATATAAAATAATGATTTAAAGTTGCGATTGCCTTGTTTTACATCCATTTATCAACTGAATAAGTAAAGTAATCAAAACTACCTAATAACTTGAATAAATTTCAATTTTATACTTGTCTGTCATCTTTCAAAGATATTAAAAGGGATATATTTTTGCATTTAAATACTCACTTAATTGACTTTGAAATCGATAAAATTAGTATCCCTAGCTACTACCTTAACTACCCTAACTACCTTAAGTATCCAATACAAATTAACTTTTAACAATTCGCCTCAGCAACTTCTATAACTACTCTAAGTAGTTTTAAATTGCATTTTTCATGTGACATTTGGGCTGGAAAAGTGGCCTGACATTTGTAATGCACTTCCTGCCTCGAGGGCCTTAATTATTCAGGCTTTTGGAGTCGCAGTTTAATTGGGGACACGCCTACTTTATAATAATATATATATATATATTATGTATATATGGTACATAAAGCCTTTATTTTCCGTTTCTTGAGGCTCTACGTTTGAGTTTGTGGGTCAACGACGCCCGCTTCCGTTTCCGTTTCCGGTGCGTTGCACCCATTGTACTTTATTGTAGAATCTTAACCAGGTTTAAGCCAATATACAGAAACTTTTTCTTTACACTTTACATTAAAGCAACTAAAATCTTGATGCATGATTCGTTATTTTACAAGAGATATTGTTAAGCTTATATTGATTTAAGTTTTTTGGTTTTTTTTGTTGCATGATTGTTAAGTTTAATTTTTATTTCCGCCAAATACAATTTGATTTTGTACATTAAGAAACCTTGATTGTGAAATTTTCAAAAAAAAAAAAATCAAAATATATGCATATATTTTGCGCTTATTAGTTGATCTGTTTGTTTTTATTGCTTGATGATGGTTTGTATTGCTTTTTATTTAAATAATTTGATATAATTGATAATTTAAGCTGCGATCGTGCGTTTTAGCCTGGACACGAACCAAAAAAACCAGTATTTTTTCGTACTTCAACGGTTGGCTTCCCCTTCACTTCAGTGTGCCCGCCGATTAGCCTTAAGAGGTTTTAGCTTACTATATAGAGCATATTTGACTATCCTAACTGATCATGTAATGGACAATCTCTTCTAGATCTTCTAGGGAAAGGGAACACTCGCATTGATCATATTCGTATAGGCAATCGGTAATCGGTTTAAAAATCGAAATTAAAGTGTGACCAGCCAATGTTCAAGATCATAAAAAACCGCCAGATCTGCTAGAAAGCAGCCAAACTGCCAGCCGCGATAATCAATCGTCTGACAACACTGTAGCTGGGTGTGTTGTTTTCGGTTTGTTCGGTTCTTCGCTCATCGGTTAGCGCGTTACTTTTTTGTTTTTGTGACTTGTTTTGTGCGCGTTTTGAAATGTGAATTAAATATGAATCGCTGATAGGAATAAAAGAGGCGTGAGTGTGCTATTGTCGGGCTATTTGTCGATTCTGGCGGCGGTAGTGTCGCATAACCGAGTGGGGGAGAGAGAGCGAGAGTCGGAATCGGAATCGGATTCCATTGCACGGCGAGGCATTGCCAGCGCTAAAAAAAAAGCAGGCAGGCAAGGTTT
This sequence comes from Drosophila vallismaia, assembly GCA_035047325.1. NCBI lineage: Eukaryota > Metazoa > Arthropoda > Insecta > Diptera > Drosophilidae > Drosophila > Drosophila vallismaia. Next base: position 9,199,566 of record JAWNPU010000001.1, on the reverse strand, counting down.
TTTTTCTTCTTGTTCGTCTTACAAGATCGATATTGCCAACAAAACAAAAAGGTGTGCGTGTGTGTGTGTGTGCGTGTCGGCCAAGTAAGGTGCAACATTTCAGGCTAAATGCAACGTCAGAAACGGCACAAAAAACAGCAACAGTAACGAAAAAAAAACCACAATAAACGCCGCTCCAGAACATGCAACACCAACACAGGCGCACGCAAAAAATAGAACCACAGAGCGAGTGAGAGCGTTGCGAGAGCGTTGCCATTTACTGCCAACAATAAATAAATAATTCAGTGCTCACGCCGCCTCTCTCCCAATTCCCATTCCCCATTCCGCATTCCCCATTTTCATTCTCCAACACGCTCTGCTCCCCTCCCACAACCGCGCTGATGTGTGTTTTATTTTTTAATATTTTCTTTTTTTGTTTGGCTTTTTGTTTTTGCGACGACACTTGGCCAGCGTCTGTCGGAGAGTGAAGAAGAGCAGCCAAGAGATCGCGCACACACACACAGACACACGCACACAAGCGTGCGCGCGGAAAATGAAAAAAAGTTGAATTTTGTGTGAATTTTTGTTTATTTAGTGCAAAGCTCGGCGATTTGTTGGATAATCACAAAAAACCAAAACCAAAAGTAAAACTAACCCGGCACCCGGCACTAAAAGCTAAATAAATATACAAACGGGAAGAAGAAGCGGCGGCACACACACACACACACACACACAGACAGACAGATAGCCGGCTTTTGTGAGTGTTGGTGTGTTGGTGGTTTTCCGAAAAACAATTTTGTTTTGAAAAGTGTGTCGCGTCGCGCCAAGGATTCGAAATAAACGAAACGCAACAAAATATTGGATAAACTATAGCTAACTAAAAGCTATAACCAGCGATGACAACACGCAAAAAGAAGCGCGACGGCGGAGGTGGCGGTGGCGGCAGCGGCGGCGGCAGTGGTGGCGGCTTCATCAAGAAGGTCTCCTCGCTCTTCAATTTGGATTCGGTAAAGATCAGCTCGCAAATTCCATGAAAATATGCTCCTCCCAAATAGCTTCCCCAAAATCTTTATGCAATATCCGGCGATCTCTGGGGCGGGGGATCTGTTTTTGGCATCGGCTAGGCTATATAGTTTGCGATGATTCCATGGTTTATTTATAACAGACGGACAAGAAAGCTAACTGAAAGTTGGCCAATTTGTGTCACAGTAACGGGCAAGGATATGGTGCCTTTGCCTCAAATTACGTTTTCCAAGAGTGATGCTCAATAAGATTGTTTTTTGTGGCATTCCTATTGTTTTGCACCACCACTGTAGCTTGGATGTCGCCTTGTGCTAACGGTGCTTGTTCTTTTTGCTCCTCTTCTTGCCCAAGAGTGATGCTCAATAAGACTTTTTTGTGGCTTTCTTATTATTGGTACCACCACTGTGCTTGGCACTGGCCATCTCTATCTGGCGTGGATGTCGTGGACGTCGCCTAATGCTAACGGTGCTTCTTCTTTTTGCTCCTCTTCTGTTATTTGTTATTTGTTTTTGTTTTTGTTATTGTTTTTATTGTTGTTGTCGCTGAGTGCCCTTAATATCTCACTCTGGCATTCGGCGCAGGCGTAGCCCCACGCCCCTATCTTTGGCTCTTTCTCTCTGACTGCACTTGTCCCCAATTTGATTCTCTCTCCCCCTCTAGATCTCTTTTTATTTTCTTCTCTTTTTTGCTAGAAATAGTTGTCTTTTTTTGCCACCCACCAAAAAAATAGAGGAATTTACAGTATATTCCGACTAAAGACGCACGTCCCTCATTCATAGGTTCCCCCTCCCCTCCCCCTAGACATAATGACTTTGAATTTCCGTTTCGGTTACTCGCAGGTGTTTCCTCCCTCTTTGCGTTCCCTCCTATTCCCTCCCATATCGTATATATACACGTATATCTGACTACTATATAGTCGATCCCAGGGCAGTTTGCCAGACTTTTGTTTAGTATTTTTTTTTAGCTTTTTTTAAGACTTTTTTTTTGTTTTTTTCAATACTTTTTTTTTGTTGTTTTTTTAATACGTTTTCTTTAGCCTTTGATTCGATCAATGGAGTGCAACGCAGCTTGACGCATTCCAATTTGTCGCTGGCTGGCCATCAAAATATTGTATTCTATTTATTCGTTGCCATTTTTTTTGCTCTCTATAACGATATTACGAATATGGTCGGGGCATTGAGGATATATCTTTTATGATTCACTATCGAATGGAAAAATATTTAGTCATATTTTTGTGTTTTTTTTAGGGAACTTCCTCCCTTTAAGGTCTTTCTTTTTCTTGGAAAATTTCTGGTTTAAAATAATAAATATTATAGTGATTAGTCTTCAAATTCGCAGAAATCTCTCTGGAAAGCCAGAAAAATATATTGGAATATGCTGCAAATTCCGTTAAAAGATAGCTTATATGTATATATTTAAAAAAACAGTCTAATATCAACACTAATAAAATATAAAAAATATTTATGACGAAGCGATAGAAAATAGCGGAAATATTGACCGTTAAACAAGCTTCCCTGAGACATGTTTAAACTTGAATTTTCTGCAGAAAGCAGAATTTTCGACTCATTGGAATGGAATGCAGCATCATCTATTATATCTTTCTTATCTATATCTTTTCTATATATCCATATCTATATCGTTTCTTTCGCTGTCGTAACCCCCGACATTGCATTTGGAAATTAATATTTAATAATTCTTTGAAATAATCACGAATTTTATCATGTAAGGTTCGTTTTTAATGGGTTTTCCGCATTTTTTGTTGGATTTTTTTTTTGGATTCTTTGGATGACTCCCCAAAGCACCCATCCCCGCCCCCTGAGCATAGGTTTATCATAGATAAGATATGGCGCCCCCATATCGGTTTAGTGCCACCTACTATTACTTTTTTTTTCAGGGCTGTGCTTTACTTAACGAGAGAATTCCAAAAAAAAAAAAAAAAAAAAACATGTAGAACCCATCGTAGCTCGTTGGCCCCGTTAAGGTTTGCGTGTTTTTTGTTATTGTGGCGTTTTTTTTTTTTTTAAGGGGTCTTAGTTGGCTAAAAAGTGTTCCCTCCGACCATTACCTCCTCGACACGCCCGCCCTTATTAAGCGAGTTCCGATTGTTAACTTTATGATGTAATTTGTCTTTCTTGTTGTTGTTTCTCTCGTTGGTTATGATTCTTTTTGGGTTTTTGGGTTGGAAAAAAGTGTAACCAGAGTCGCCAGCGGAAGCGGAAACTAAAGTGGCACGAACCCTGGCCTGCCACCCGGCTAAGTGCTGTGCCACAGAAGGACACAGTGGTCAGTCGCTAAAAGGGTTCCGGTTGGGGTTTCTAATCATTATAACGAGTAGGTTTTCGGGGAAGTTTTCTTTAAAGGAAACCTCTTGAAAAAACCTTTTCTCGAATAGAAAATATATTCTTTAATGATAAAAAAAAGCAACTTAAATCGTTTTTAGAAATGTTTCCTTAATTAAGATTCCTTTTTGAGGCAAATATTTGCAAAGTTTAAGACAAAAAAGACAAATTTCCTTGACGAAATGATACCTGGTACTTCTCTTAAAGAACATTTTGATGGAAAATATATTCTTTAATAATAAAAAAGCAACTTAAATAGTTTTTACATTCGTTTTTAAGGAAATATGTGCAAAGTTTAAGACAAATTCCTTTCTCTTCCCTTGACTTTGTGATACCCGGTACTTCTAAAGCGTTATACCCCCTAAAAAATCTATTTTTTAATAAAAATTTCTACTTTAAATCGTTTTTAGAAATGTTTTCTTTGTTTTTTACATTAATTTTTAGAAAATATTTGCAGAATTTTAAACAAAAAAGACGAAATCCCTTTACCATGTGATACCTGGTACTTCTCCATCGATAATCCTCCTTAGAAAGCTCTGTTTTTAAACAAAAATTTTGATGGAAAATACATTCTTTTTATATTTCCTTCGTTTTTTGCCAAAAAAAATGTAGCTTTATGCGATACCCGGTACTTTCTCAAGCGATATCCCACACTCGTATCCCTTTTATCGAAGCATCACTGTGAGAGTGCAGCAGTTCCCATCCTCGAAAGCGATTAACCCTAAGCGCCTATTAATACTTTTGACCCACTCCCCCAGGGTTAATTGGCAATTTTTCGCTAGACTAGAGAGTGGGTGTGGCTGTGGGTGGGGGCGGTGAGGCGGTGGCAAGGGTTAATAGTGAGGAAGAGAGAGACAGAGCAAGAGCAACGCCCACTTTGTCATAAAAAGTGCATTTGTTTCTTGTTTTTTTTTTCTTTGGATCTTGAGGTCTTTGAGGTCTTTGGGTCTTGGGATGTCGCCGCTTGATGAATTCATTTACACAGCCCTGCTAATCGATGGCTAATCAATTGAACTCGTTCAACGACCAGAGCTTGGTTTTCTCGCTTTTTGCTGTTAATTTGAAAAACATGTGCGAATTGCAACAACGAGACTTTTGGCTACGGCCCAGATACTTCAAGATATGTCGAGATACTTTTGAGATACTTTGAGATACATTCAAGATACGCCATTGACACGGTTTCCCATCTCTGGCGAGGGTGTGGTTCTGCATTTTTTTTTTTTTACCAACTAACTGGAAACGTTTGTTTTTTTTTCTACTTTATTTTAAACAAAAAACACTTTCATTCACTTTCAAAATCTTCTACAGCTACACAAGGCGTCGTCGGGAAAGGTAAGTTTTGGGAAAAGTTTCAGGAAAAGTTTCCAAAAACTTGGCTAAAAAAATAACTAAAGCAGACAATTTTTCCTTTTTCGATTAAGGAAAAACATAAACTAAGCTTTAAAAACATAAATTATTAACATTTTTTGATTTCTTTAAACCTTTAAATCGAAATTGGAAACTTTGCTTTGTCCATCTGCGTTGTTTGTTTTCGTCTTAACTGCATTTGCATTTGTTTGTTTGTTTGATTGTTTGTTTGTTTGTTGTGCCGTCGTGTGTATGTCCATCACTGAGAAAAAATACCCCCAAGGTCATATATTTGTGTCATATATCATCGCATCATCCAAAAGTCGAAAACGAATCGCGCTTTGGAGGAATTTTCCGATCCCGAAAAAGACAAATGCATCGAAGACTGTATTTTTGCTTATTTTCGAAATTAAATAGTATTAAAAACATATTTTTATTTGGTTTTTAAATCAAAATAAAAGGTTTTCGCATTCTTTGAAAACTTTTTTGCATACTTTTTCGTTCATTAAAATGTTCCTCAACATTAATCAAATAAATAAATCATAAATACATTAAGAGATTATAATTATTTGTGGTTTTTTCCCCAAACCCATTCCTACCCTTTGTTCATAATTAATCAGAAGCCCAAAGCCCATTATCCATAACACATTTTTAACACAAAAAACACTCACATTGTACTGGAATACTGGACACCCTAAAACCCATAGATCTGTGGCTTAATATTCCTTTGGAAACTATCAATTACCTTATTAATCCTGCGTCCTGTTCATAGGTCAATGGCGATGATGGGTGGCTGTACGAGGACATCCAGCTGGAGCGAGGCAACTCCGGATTGGGATTCTCGATTGCTGGAGGCACGGACAACCCGCACATCGGCACCGACACCTCCATCTACATCACCAAGCTGATCTCCGGCGGAGCAGCGGCCGCCGACGGACGGCTGAGCATCAACGACATCATTGTCTCGGTGAACGATGTGTCCGTGGTGGATGTGCCGCACGCCGCGGCGGTCGATGCCCTCAAGAAGGCCGGCAATGCGGTCAAGTTGCATGTGAAGCGGAAACGGGGCGGCACACCGGCCACCGGTTTGGGGGGAGCCGGCGACGGCCGGGAGAGTGCGACGAGCGGACCCAAGGTCATCGAAATCGACCTGGTCAAGGGCGGCAAGGGCCTGGGCTTCTCCATAGCCGGCGGCATCGGCAACCAGCACATCCCCGGCGACAATGGCATCTACGTGACCAAGCTGATGGACGGCGGAGCGGCCCAAGTGGACGGGCGACTCTCTATCGGAGACAAGCTGATTGGAGTCCGCACGAACGGAGTGAGTAATCCTTAAAGCTTCTCTAAAACATTATATTATCGTCTTCGTATGGTTTTTCAGAGCGAAAAGAACCTGGAGAATGTTACGCACGAACTGGCGGTGGCCACATTGAAGTCCATCACCGACAAGGTGACCCTCATCGTGGGCAAGACCCAGCACCTGACCACCAGCGCCTCCGGCGGAGGTGGCAGTCTCTCGGCCACCGGGCAGCAGCTCTCCCAGTCGCAGTCCCAGCTGGCCACCAGCCAGAGCCAGAGCCAAGTACACCAGCAGCAGGCCCACATGGCCAACTCGCAGTCAACAGGTGCGCTAAACAGTGTGGGCCATACGGTTGTTGATGCGGCGCCCCAATCAGTGGCATCCGCATCATCAGCAGCATCCGCATCTGCATCTGCATCAGTCATTGCCAGCAACACAAGCACAGTCACCACAGTCAGCAAACTGCCGCCGTCGCTTAGCAATAATAGCAATAATAACATCAACAACAACATCAGCAACATAACCAGCAACAGCAGCAGCAGCAGCAACAGCAACATCACGAACAACACCGTCACCATCACCGCCACTGCCACTGCCACCGCCACGAACAACAACAACAGCATTAGCGGCAACAGCAGCAGCACCCCAGCTACACCAGCACCCGCCTCAGCAGCCTTCTACCATAACAATGCTTCCATGCCCGCCCTGCCTGTTGTCGAGTCCACAAATTCCAATTCGAACACCATCAACCGTTCCCAATCACCCCAGCCGCGTCGTAAGATTTAGTTTTATTTTTATAATTTTATTAATCGAAAGGGTCCTGGTGGAAGGTAGATTCTTTTGAGAAGAATGTCTTTCTTCTGGGAAACTTTCCTTTCTCTAACTTTTCCTTTTTTTTCCTTCTATTCTTTACTTTTCTTTTATATTCTTTTCTGTAAGCTTTGTGTTTTATTTAAGAATCATTTCCCTAACCAACTGCTAGTGGGTGGATCTGTTAAAGGTTCCCCTTGAATAAGTCCTCCCACAGCAGGACAATCCCAACATTCAATCCAATCCAATCCCATCCAAAGGTGGCATTCGAGAAGCTCCCAACACGCTCCCAAAGATACTTCTATTGCTATTGCTGCTCTGCTTCTGGTTCTGGAAAGTCATTTACGTTCACGATCTCATATGCTGGAAGCTGCTAGCCCCGTTTTAGCCACGCCCCCCTTGTCACGCCCCCTTAGATAAAAACAATCAGTCCCTAGATATTGTATAACCGAACCATAACCGATCGATAACCGATATATTCGATATCCGATATCCGATATTTGATATTTGATATTTTGTGTTGTGTACATAAAGGTGTTTCAAGTTTTTGTAAATATTACTATTAATGGTGTGTGCGACTGTCTGTGTGTGTGTGTGTGTGTAAGTGTGCTGCTGTGGGTGGTAATCTACAAATCTACAAAAATATGTATAATCTCTTGAGTTTCAGTTTCCGTTTCCGTTTCTGTTCCGTTTTGTTGTCTTCCATTTCCGTTTCGGTTTCCGTTTTTTAAGTCGCTGTCTTTTTCTTTGGCCCGTTGTCTCTGTCCCTTTTGCGTTTATCTATCTATCTTTTTGCCTTGTAAGATTCTCCAAGGACTTAAAATATTTACTTTCTTCGACGCTGAACTTGCTCGCAAGAAGTCTTCTCATTATTTATTCAAGCTTTATTAACCGCTCCTTTTTTTATGTCTATCTCTCTTTTGTCTTTACCTATCTGTCTCTTTCTCTCTCTCTCTCTCTCTCTCTCTCTCTTTGTCTATATGTTTTTCTTGATCCATATGTCTTAATAACTATAACCATTCAATGTGCTACGATAAATATATATCGAAACGATATCGCAATGCCAACTATAAAAACCTAAAACAAAATCCAACAATTTCTGATAACAACCTAGAGCCCGGCTCGCGTTATGCATCCACAAATGTCCTGGCCGCCGTACCACCAGGAACTCCGCGCGCCGTCAGCACCGAGGATATAACCAGGTGAGCATTTCCATCGGAATACCATATAGGAGGCTGAGTTCTCTCCTTGAAACCCAACAACTTATTATAATTATGTGTTTCCGCCGTAGAGAGCCGCGCACCATCACCATACAGAAGGGACCTCAGGGCTTGGGCTTCAACATAGTTGGAGGCGAGGATGGCCAGGGCATCTATGTGTCCTTCATCCTGGCCGGCGGTCCAGCGGACCTGGGCTCCGAGCTGAAACGCGGCGATCAGTTGCTCAGCGTCAATAATGTCAACCTGACGCACGCCACCCACGAGGAGGCGGCCCAAGCGCTCAAGGTGAGTGTGTTGAGTCTTTTTTTTTTGTTTTGCAATAAAATATTAAATCAAAATATTGATTCTCAATCTGTACTGGCCATTCAGACTTCCGGCGGCGTTGTAACCCTGGTGGCGCAGTACCGACCGGAGGAGTACAACCGGTTCGAGGCTCGCATCCAGGAGCTGAAGCAACAGGCAGCCCTCAGTGCTGGCGGAACGGGAACGCTGCTCCGCACCACGCAGAAGCGATCGCTGTACGTGCGCGCCTTGTTCGACTATGATCCGAATAGGGACGACGGCCTGCCCTCGCGGGGACTGCCCTTCAAGCACGGCGATATCCTGCACGTGACCAACGCCTCCGACGACGAGTGGTGGCAGGCGCGCCGAGTCCTGGGCGACAACGAGGACGAGCAGATCGGCATTGTGCCGTCGAAGCGGCGTTGGGAGCGCAAGATGCGGGCCAGGGATCGCAGCGTCAAGTTCCAAGGACATGCGGCGGCCAACAACAATCTGGACAAGGTAAGGAGTACCGCCAATTGTTTTGATTGTGATTTTAACTCTTTTTGGTATTCCAGCAATCGACTTTGGATCGAAAGAAAAAGAATTTCACATTCTCGCGCAAATTTCCGTTTATGAAGAGTCGCGATGAGAAGAATGAAGACGGAAGCGACCAAGAGCGTAAGTAGACCAAGAAGAGTCGAAGGGAAACCAGCCGTCGTCAGTCGTCAGTCGTCCGTCGTCTCGTCTCGTCTCGTCTCTGTCACACTCTATCTATCTGTCTCGATCGTTAACTCTTTCTCTGGAGAAAAAGGAGAACCAGGAGAAGCCCAAGACGATGATCGATGATCGAAGATCGAAGATCGAAGATTGTGAAGCCCTAAAGAAATATTAATTGTTTTGCTTTAGTTATTAAGGACCCCGAAAAAAACGTCCTTCCACTCTGTCGCTTTCTCTACTGAATATCTCTCTGATTGTTTGAGTGTTTGGTTTGTCTGTCTAGTTACTATTTTTTTTTTAATATGTTTGGGCGGTTGTGCGAATGTCCGAAGAGTGTGTTTGTCGACTTAAAACTTGTAGAGGAAACTTATTAAATTTTTTTGAGGCATCTCCTAAGAAAAGCACAACAATTTTGCACCAAAGGCTCACAGTCAAAGTCCTTGTCCAGTTTATGATTCCGTTTTTCTGTTTTTTTTTTTTGTTTTTTTTCGCCCCTAAATATTTATTTTCTACTAAAGAAATAATTGTTTTAAATTACTTGAATATTGAAACCTCCCCGGATCCCTTTTTGGTTTCGTTTCTGTTTAGTTTTGTTATGCATTTTACATGGTTTACATTTCTGTTTATTTTCATATTATGTTTGAAACTTTTCGATACCCGTGATGTCCAAAAACACTCATCAAAATCCATGGAATCCATTGCCACCACCGATGAAACAAACAATGAAACAATGAAACGATGAACACACAATACATCATTCAAACCAAAACCATGCATTCACACATTTTCTGTTCCTGTTCTGTTCAATGTGCTTGGATGTTGGATGTTGGATGTTGTATTATCCATTTGGTGTGTGATCCCGCCCCGATCCCGACTGCATATATACATGTCCTTAATGTGTGTTCCTCCGAATGTGTGTAGCCAACGGAGTTGTGAGCAGCACCAGCGAAATAGACATCAATAGTGTCAACAATAACCAATCGAATGAACCGCAACGTAAGTCTTTTTGTTTCCTTGTTTGTTTTTGGATCTAAAATCGAATCGAATCGAATCGAATTGAATCGGAGGCTGTTAACCAAGGTGTAAGGTGTCAGGGATTCCTAGTCGACGGTTCTAGGCGGTTCTTTGGCTAAAAAACAGAACACAACCACACAACCATACACACATTTTTAGAGAGTAAGCTATAAAGCCGCACACCACGATTACTAACTGTTAGTCCTTATGGGAAATTCTATAGCTTTTCGGTCATATTTCGTGTATATATATAGATTCTATATTCTCGTAACTCTGTTATCTGTATAGTTGTGGGTAAAAAAACAAAAAAAAAAAAACGCTAAAGTATAAAGCTGAAGCATCCGAAGAGCGTTCTTCAGCGGCAGAGTAGCACTGTACATCATGCGTACATCATCCGTCATCCCGTCCATCGAGATCGAAAAACCAAGTTATTTCTTGTGTTCATTTTAAAAAAAAGCTTTTCTCTTGCCACTTCCTACCGACAGTACATCTATCTACTTATCGCTCTTCTCTCTATCTCTTTCTATATAAAGATATATATATTTATAAAACATAAAACGTGTAAACGGCTGCTTTCATCAATTTTTTACATCACTATGAAAGTTTTGTTTCCTCGAAACTCTCGCAACTCTAGCAATTTTGTTCACTTCTCGTTTTAACATACCTGTACATCAATGAAATAGAATGAATCCTGATTGGTCCTTCGACCTTGGCCTTGAAAGTTTTGAAAGCTTTGCAAGAGAACCACTCAGGATCCGACAAAAAAACAAACATAAATATAATAATATATTATTCTATATCTATCCGAAAGATACGATTTCCAATACTATTCTGTTTTTAACTGACCAAAACATATATGTTTCGATTCTCTTCTGTTTCTTCTCTCTTCTCTTCCCTTTCGGTTTCTCGTTTGTTTTCTCTTCGTTTTTCTAGCCTTTATGCTTTGCTACACACAAGACGATGCCAATGCTGAAGGAGGTATGTACTCGCCCCGAACCATATATCTCTATATACTATATACATAACATACTCGTATACTCAATATAACTATCTATCTAAATATGATCTAAGAATACCCACATCAACATACTCGTACATCAATACGAATAACCATAACCTAACCTTACAAATTGCATAGAAAACTGCATCTGCTGTAAGATCCTTCCACAACAACAACAGCAACAACAACAGCCATTCCTCACACACATCTACCACATCTATCTAACCTACCAGCATACGTACATACATAACATTAACAATTACATAATAATTAATAACCAATAACTTACATGCATACATCAGTACATTATTAGTACATTATCTGTACATCACACGTGATTAAACGTAAACGTTGATTATTAGTTTGATTTTCATGTAATTTATGTTCGGTTTCCTGTTCTGTTCTCTTCAATCATACCTTACACCTCTCTGTACATCACGCGGTCTGGCGTTTTCATCTCTCTCTTAACTATGACACGCCCACAATAATTATAAATAGCCCACTTTACTCTACTATCAACTATCTTTTTGTGTTCTATACATTATCGATGTCTAAGCCAACTACTTAAAATCAATTTCTCAAACTTGTACTTGATCAACAATGTACATGGAGTGTGTACATTGTGTACATTAAGTGTACATCATATGCATGTAAATGTTCCATAATTGTACACTAAATGTAAGACGTCTGTAAGAGGTGTGTAATATTTGGCTAGTCACAACCGATCTGGGTGTGATGTACATTGAGTGTAATCTAAATGTACCAAAGCTGTACATTCTTATTACAAAAATACAGACCATTACACAACAACAATCGAATGACATCAATAATATCTACGAATCTATGTCGAATATAGAGGGGATCCTGGTTTCTCTTGAGACTGATATCCACTGTACATCCAGATATAGTAGCAGGTATCACATATCAGACATTAGACATTAGACATACTGTTGCTTACAACACTGATCTGATCCCTTCATGTCCAAAACTACTGTCCCTCCAACGATCGATATCCAGGGAAAAGGAGCTTTCGATAAAAGTGTCTATCAGGTTTTTACGTTCTACTTTTGAGTTGAAGTTTTTCGTTTTTTTCGTCCTTGATTTCGAGCATTACATATTGCGTACATCCAGGCATACGGACATGTCCGAACATGTCCGAACACGATGCAGACTGACCTCTAATGTATATCCAATATATATATATAAATATCATCATTTCGATAACTGGCTGTTATTTTAATTACTATCCGCTTGCATCGACGTCGTATCTCAATGTTGCCACCACACTTGGATCGAGAAATCGATCGATTCATCGATTCGTATCGTATCTTTGAATGTACATATAGATACAATATGTGTGTACATTTCAGTCAGTATGTACATTTGATGAATGTGCTTGGTGTGAATAATCAAACAAAAACAACAAACACAGAACAGAACACACAAGTACACTGCAATCATCCGCAAATCCGAAAATCCGTAAAGAAACTCTCCAACTGGGACGGAATGCACTCACAAAACTATATTTTCTGAGTTCCAAATCATGCAGACATCAACCAACCTCAAAGACATGATTAGACATGAAATAAACATGATTAGACATGAACATGAAAAAGACATGAATAAAATGTGATTACCATATTATTGTTGTTAATCTTTTGGTATTTTCGTTCTTTTCTTTTTTTTCTTGAATACATTTAACCCTTGTGTCTGTGTGAACTACTTTGAATTCTTGTGTTGTTTGCCTTCTACTACTACTCAACTACTACTACTATTCTACTATTACAAAAAAAAAAAAAAACTGAAAAAAAAATATCTTCCAACCAATCAACCAACAACAACATCTACTTCAACAACAACTACTTCAACAACAACAACTACTACTACTACTACTACTACTTTGTGTCAACTCAACCGTTCGAAACTACTACTATGTCTACTACTACTACTTTACTACTGTGCGAAACTCGTCACTCCATCTCTCTATTTCCGAATCCGTATTCCGAATATATATGCAAAATATAATGGGACAACCGAACCAAACCAAACCAAACAAAAATCCAACCAAATCAAAATACACCTTCAAACCCATTCCTTGAGTTTTTTTTCCAATTATTTTGTTCGAAATATCTTCTTATTACTTTCTCACCAAAAACCTTCTCACACATCGCACAACAAACCACACACAAACACCCGTATTTCTTTATATATTTATACAAATATATCAAAATATATATAAAAACCAAACCAAACCAAACCAACCAATCAAAAACTTCGAATCCAATCAACAATGACAACCAATATATATCTCTATATGTATACCATATATATATTTGTTATAACCACTGCGACTCTACTACTATTACTGCCACAACCACTATTACTACTACTACTACTACTACTACTACTAAATTCTTCCGTCAACTAATCGACCCAAAAACGCTGCTCCGATCAGGCGAGATTATCTACAGGGTGGAGCTACCCGATATGGAGCAGATAACTCTGATCTACTTGGAGAATAACGATGCTGACTATCGTAAGTCGAGCAAGTAAAAAACCAATCAACAATCACAAACTAAAAACCAAAACCAAAAACCAAAAAACCAAAAATCTAAAGCAACCACAACAAGCAACAGCAAAAATAAGAAAAAAATATAATTCAATTGTTTTTTTTTTGAAAAATATCAATTTGTTTGTAAAGAGTCGTAGATTAACAAGAACAATAACAATTTTAAGTAATATATTTTATGCAAAACAGAAAGCAAAAAAACAAAATTTTGCAAGATCAAATACCTCTCGGTTATATATTTTTTAGTTTTCGTTCGTTATTTCCGTTTGGTTTCCGCCTATCTCTTGCTTTGTCTCTCACTCATGCTGTCTCACTTCATCTCTCTCTCTCTCTCTCTCTAGCTAGCTATCTCTTTCTCTGCTAGACATCTGTCTCTATCGCAAATAAAAAAAACGTAGCATACATTTCAGAGAAGAAAAAAATAATTGAAAACTATCAAAAAGGCTTTCTTTTTCCAAAATTTTCAGTTTCTAAATTATCCAAGATCTTATCCAAAGATTGGAATTTCCTTTTTTCTTTAATTTAATTTAATTTGATTTAATTTGTTGCATTTTTTAATTTCTTATAAATTTATTCAACTGTTGTGAATTGTTGATAGTTGCCATGAAAGTGAATCCACTCATTGCAAACTTAGTTTTGGTAACAACCCACACACTGAGAAAAAAAAGTAACACACCAACCGTCCTCTTGCCACACAAGCAACTTGTATCGTTTGCAATCCTCTTTATTTTTTTTTGTTTCTGTGTAGAATTCATACGGGCCGTTGAAGGACTTGACTCCGAAATCCATTTCCCGATTGCCTTGGTAGAGTTCTAAATCCCAGTGTGTTTTTTTTTTTCAAATAGTTTTTTAGTTGCCAAAAACACACGCACCTTGTTTGCAAAAAGTCTAGAGTTTTCTCACACAACTAAACAAAATCATATAATTATATGAAATAATTATATATACTCCCATATATATAGAGAACTGGACCGACCCCGATTCAGTTGGTTTGTTGTTGTCATTATGTATTTGCTCGTCTCGTGCCGTCGTTTTGCATGAAATTTCACCCAAAAACCTGAAAACCTGAAAACCCCAAACCCAAAACCTAAACCAACCCGAAACCGCAAAAATTGTTTCTATAAATGGAGAAATATATATAAAAATATGCAATATAAACTGTTAAAAACAGTCTTAGTAATATCCAAAGAGTTTCCCCCAAACAAAAAACTGTGTGTGTTTTGTACAATACAAAGTTCTTCTTCGGGCGAGAAAAGGTTTTAATAATTTAATCGAAACTGAATCAATAAAGAGATTGTACCAATCGAGGGAGTTTTATTTTGCCTTCTCAGCCTTCTTTTGTTTAATTGTAAGTCTTAAGCTTCAGCAAAACTGGCCTGGCCTCAAGTGAGTAAAAAATTCAGTGTTTCCTTAACCCTTTCGGTGTCCAAGCCATGCCATATGCCATGCCATGCCAACTTCAAGCCAACAATTAACGTTCAAAGAACCTGGGCTAGCTATATAATCTATATCGAATAAATATCTAAATACACTCACTCACCCACTCATTGCGAAACGAATCAAGTATCAAGTAACAAGTAACAAGTAACAAACAAAATTCAGGATAATGAACACAACAATATACAGAGAAATGCAATTTTATTTCGTGACAAACAAACAAACAAAATGTATTTTTGTGTGCCATGTATGTATGTAACATCATGATGTCATGTATGTAACTATGTTTGCTCGTAGATCGCCTGTAATCTGTCTACCTGTCTACCCGTCTACCCACCAAAAAATATCTAAATATCTATATAACCATAATATCTCTATATATCTATATATCTCGATATCGTAACTGTTCCATTTAATATATATATAAACACCACTTAAGATACATCCAAAACCATAGTGTGTATGCGTGTAGTTGTCATAATCCACATTCTGCGTTCACATTTTTGGTTCTTCATTTGATTTACAATTACAATTCAAATTCAAATTCTAATTCTGATTCTGATTCTAATTCTGATTTCATGTAAAAATTATCAAAAAGATCGAAAGTAGAATTATTTGCTCGATTATTATGTTTATTTTTGTCAGAAATTATTGAATTCTTTTCCTTAGTTTCTGAGAAACAATTGAACAAATGAGAGTTCTTGTAAATTTTTGTATGTGAGAGCTTAACCCGACTTAGCTTAGCAATATATATATAACTTTTCTCCAAAACTAATGCCCCAAAATAATTAAATCTCCCTTAGATGGGATCGAAAAAATCCTTCAACTATAAAAAAAAACCTTTGCTATAACTTTTGCTATAATTAGTCCGAGATTAGAAAAGTAAAATCCGTTTGAGTTGTAGATCCAATCCAAGTTAACCAACCAACCAACCAACCAATCGCTCCGGAAGGAGTTACTAAAACCTCCCATTTGTTTCCGTTTCCGTTCCCACACCCATTCCCCATGTTCTCCTTCGAATCTCCCATTCATTTTTAGAACACTTTGCGATGATTTAGTCCAGATCACGCTTGTCCTAATCCAGTTTCTAATGAGATTCATTGAACTACCTTGCAGCTTCCGAGGAGAACGTCCTGTCCTACGAGGCCGTTCAGCGCTTGTCCATTAATTACACGCGTCCTGTGATCATCCTGGGACCGCTCAAAGACCGCATCAACGATGACTTGATATCCGAGTACCCCGACAAGTTTGGTTCCTGTGT
This sequence comes from Drosophila vallismaia, assembly GCA_035047325.1. Taxonomy (NCBI): domain Eukaryota; kingdom Metazoa; phylum Arthropoda; class Insecta; order Diptera; family Drosophilidae; genus Drosophila; species Drosophila vallismaia. The sequence goes on along the minus strand of JAWNPU010000001.1, from coordinate 9,183,286 downwards.
GCCACGTGAGTATTTCTATTCTATCCATCACGCTATCGAGCTATCGATGACCATGTGATTCTCCTTCGCAGACACCACGCGACCCAAACGCGAATACGAGGTCGACGGCCGGGACTACCATTTCGTGTCGTCGCGCGAGCAAATGGAGCGAGACATCCAGAACCATCTTTTCATCGAGGCTGGTCAGTACAACGACAATTTGTACGGCACCTCGGTGGCCAGTGTGCGTGAAGTGGCCGAGAAGGGCAAGCACTGCATCTTGGATGTGTCCGGGAATGCCATCAAGCGGCTCCAGGTTGCCCAGCTCTATCCCGTGGCCGTGTTCATCAAGCCCAAATCAGTGGACTCTGTGATGTGAGTATGAAATGGTAGTTCTTTAAAATAACTTGACTTATTTGTGAAAATCTACAGGGAGATGAATCGTCGCATGACGGAGGAGCAGGCCAAGAAGACTTACGAGCGGGCCATAAAGATGGAGCAGGAATTCGGCGAATACTTTACGGGTATGGAATAGACAGAGGAGATGTCAAACTACGAACAGATCCTTATCATTATCCTTATTTGTTGTATTTAACAGGCGTTGTCCAGGGCGACACCATCGAGGAGATTTACAGCAAAGTGAAATCGATGATCTGGTCACAGTCGGGACCAACCATCTGGGTACCGTCCAAGGAATCTCTTTGACCAACAGCCACCACAACCTGGACACTGCCGCCTCGAGTTCGCTGTCGACCTGTATCGAGATCCAACACCTCGGCAGCCGGAGGAGCCAACAGTCAGCAGCACCAGCAGCAGTCGCAACAGAAAACGCCGCACTGATGATGCAACACAGCAGAAGCCACTACAGTAACTACAACACCAGCAGGAAAAGCCACAGCAACAGAAGCAGAAGCAGCAACAACAACAACAACAACATCAAACGGAAACGGAAACACGGACAATGACAATGACAATTGACATTTGACAACGGACTTGAGAGAACAAAGAAACAGCTAAACTAAACAGATATATACATATAATAATATAATGACGCAGCCGCAGCAGCCAACTTAATGTAGCAAATTGTCCAACAACTTTTTTTGGATGCACAGACACACAGAGTCACACAGACCTAGACACATACAGGATGTACAATCTGTTCTGAAAGTACATCAAACCAGAACCCAGAATCCATAAACCAGAAAGGAGCTGTAGAAGAGCAAACATCAGAGCAAAGCATTTGGCATCGTAGAAGAAACAAATAACCTTAAAAAAGAATCACATGAGAAACATAAATGAGTGTTCAATCCGAAGTGGAAAAAGGTGTATAGTTTTTAGTTAGAAAAGAACAAAACAAAAGAAAACGTGTTGGAAACAAAAGCGAAATATAATATTATATATGGACAAGCCACTTATATATAGACTAAGGAGTCCCAGAGAATGATTGATAAGGACAAAGGATAACAGATACAAGATAAAAGATAACAGATAAATGGATAAAAGATAAAAGATAAAAGAATAAAACTTAGAGACGTTCGTTAAGCGCTAGAGTGTTGTTTGTTTACGTTGATGTTTATATACGAGAGCCAAGAGTTATAGCGAGTTAGTTATGTTGACGATAATGTGTTTTTTGATATATATTGATCTATATATATACAAAGATATATATATATATATATATATATAAATATGTATACATGCATAAGAGCAGGCAGACAGACATACATAAATACATACACACGGATGCTAATGCATAATTTTACTTTAAGTACGACAATGTTTAGTAGCTGACTACGAAAAAAGGCGAATTAATGAAATGATGTATGACGAGGATACGGGTCCGGAAATGGCGAGACCGGAAGCGGAAACGGATGCGGAAGCGAAAGCGATAGTCAGAGAAAGAGTTAGAGAGGGGGAGAGGGAGAGAGTGACGATAACGATTTACGATTACGATTAATGAATAATGATAAAGATATTGATGCATATAAAAAGCTAACAAAAAAATGATAAAGTAAATGATGATGTAAAACGTTGGTGCATTTGTTGTTAGATGTATGTAATTTTTCCCACTCGCCTTTGCCTAAAAGCAACACAAAACGATATAACTATAAAACTACACAAAACTAAACAAAAATTAACAATGCGTATAACAAAACAAAAAAAAACAGAAAAACTAATGGAAATTTTGCATTAAAAAGCTCCATTCATTTATTCATACTACCATGTCTACTTACACTCAAAACATTTAGCATATAGTCCGCAAGAAATCGTCGAAATAGTCGCGCTCCTTTTTGAAACGCGTCCACAAAGTCATTTAACTAAATAACTAAATATGTATATATATATATATTATGTATTGATATATATATAAATACGAAACTATGACAACTGTTCAACTGGAAGGGAAAGCAGGGAGAGTCGATGGAAGGAAAAGCAATTTGTTGTCGCGTTGATTTAATAAATAAATACGAGTATATTGTATATTTAACAATCTATAAAAACCAATGTAGTATGTAGATAAAGAACACACTTTAACATAAAACCCATTAAAAACATATATACATGGATTACCGATGCGGTTTAATTTTATAAAGCAAAATAATTATAAAGAAAAAAAAAAACAAGAGACAAATCGAATTGCAATGGCAAATAAATAATACACAAGTAAACTAATTTAAATGATAAAAACACACACAAAGAGCTGGAGATGAGATCAACTTAAATTAGATAACTATATATTTGCTGATTAATTTATATTTATATAAAACCAATTTACGATTTATAGCCAACGCACACACATAAAGAAACAAAAAGGCAAGAAACAATTGCTATCGAAATTTGTTCAAGAAAATTTAGCAAAATTCAAGTTGAGTGTTAATATTATTCATAATTCAAGGAATACGCATATATAATTATTTTTTTTTTTGAATACTACTTACTAATACTATTATTATAATTATTATTTTTCCTCTTTCTCACTCCTCCTCTGCCTCCTCCGTCTCCTACTTGAAATATAAACAACTTTTTTTTTTACTATTTTGTAAAATGGAAAAAAAACGTTAACAATGCCACAGCAGCAGCAGCTATGGATATTATTTAAAAAATATATATACATACATATAAATACTATACAATTACAGAAACAGAGCAGCAAGAATTCATTATGATTTTCACAATGTATACGCCCGAGAGCATTGTTATATTTAATTAATAAAAAAAAAAAACAAAACAAAATCTAAAAACTAAACACACAAAACCGAAACATTAAACATTGAACTCTATGCGAATAATTTCAAGTTTAACGATAAATACCTAAAAACCAACTCCAGAAATGAAGACGAAGACGATGACGTTGACGAAGAGACAACCTTAACTGTAATAAACAAAACAAAATAAAAATTCAAACAAATCGCAAACTTCTTAATCAATTTGATACATCAAATTAGAATTAAAAACACACACAAAAAATGGGTGAATGATGATGTTTACTATTAGAATAACCGCTTAACAGGGTGCGCCCAAAAAGATATACTTTTTTGGGTGACTATTCGTAGCAAGTGATTTTTTTCGCTAAAAATAATATAAAAGAATATATATATTATATGTATTTAAAGTAAATGTAAACCCCCGCTAACTGGGAAGGACATCGAGACTATCGCAGTGACTATCGCAGAAATCGATGAGCTCATTTCCAACCGAATACCGATTAACGATTAACGATTACCGATTCGATTCTTCCCACTGCAGTCTCGATCCAATTTCAAGATCACTTTTCGAACTAGCCTTAGATTAAACTATAGCATTGAAGCCCTCGACAAAAACTACCAACTATCAAGCAATTATCAACTAGATAAAGAAAATATATATGAATATATTTAAAGCAAAGAACAAACAAAAACAAAATTAGAGCAAGGAAAATCGATTTTCTTTAACATAAAACCAAATCCTATACGCCCTAGTATTTCTACATGATACGACAGGTTTTTTTTGTCCACTAACACGCGCATTGCTAAACTAAATGAATACGAAAACATAAATCTTTAATCCGATATAGAAAGCATGGGAAAGCGTTTCATCAAAATTGTGCCTTTTCTTTTTGTTGTTGTTGTTGTCGAATCGAATTGAAAATCGATGAAAATATACACAGGACACCGAGATTAACACACAGCCTTTAAGTATTTATTTCCGCTTATATTTATTCATTATAAACCCCAAAAATCCACCCACCCATCCACCCGTCCATCTATCCATCTATCCATCATCCATTATCCATTATCCATCCCTTCCTCAAAAGCAGATCCAATTTTTTTGCCACACAATCATACTAATATTAGCTTAGTGATGAGTATAAAAATTTAAGGAATTAAATCCAATGAATTTTTGTTTATGAAAGTTGGCGTTTCGTATAGATCGGCTATAGCCAAGCTATACACACATGAAACGTATCTTTAGCATAGACGAAATTATTAAAAGAACGACGAAATGGAGAGAGCGGAGATCCTATTAACCAGATGGAGTGGCATTGGGTTGATGTATTTAAAATTATATATATATATATATACCATATATATTATGTATGAGATGATATACTCGTATATTATGTATGGAACACGCATATACATATAAGTACACTACATATGTACAATACTCATGTTCATGTGCAAGACTCTGGAAAACCACAAGAGATCCGATCAAGTGCGTTCTCATGATGTATTATGTTAAATGTAATTTGTTCATTAAACGATGAAACACTCGCCCACACCACAAACAAACAAACAACAAATAAAAAACAAACCAAAAACCTAAAAAAAACACTCGAAATAAACCGTAATAAAAATACGTAATCATAGATCTTGGTTTCTCTCATAAGGGCTTTATTTTTAATTGCCAAAAATCTGCTTCAATTTAAGGGGAGTTCACTAAATTCGGGAAGAATTTGTGGTTGCAAAATATGGCCGCTTAAAAATATGGCGCCAAAAAAAAATGGCCGCCAAATAAATTTCCGCTAAAAATAATGGCGGCTAAAAATAATGGCGGCTAAAAATAATGGCCGCTAAAGAAATGGCAGCTACAAGTAATGGCCGCTAAAAAAAGTGGCGCCAAAAAAATGGCCGCCATCCTTTTTCCTTTTCTTTTGTATTGAAGAAATATGAAAAATGTCTTTTGTTTGATAAATTAATAATAATTAATAATGTTTGATAAAATAATAAAATTCTTTATGGCTTATAGACAATTGGAATCGGGCTTGACCATGAATTTGTTTCGATTGAATTCCGATGGTTTTTACTTGATTTACAGATCGTTGGAGCTAATTTTTCCGTATCGTTTAAGCTGTTTCAAGCCTAAATCGTTTTTCGGTTTTGAGCTTATTGGATTTATACTCGGTTGAATCGCGATTTCTTCAACCGTTTTCGCGAATATACATATTATCCATTTGGCGACCAAATTTGGCCAAGTTGAGACTATGCTTTACCTGAAAAGATTCCCCCTGAATAAAACACACAGCATATCTGTTAAAACAAATATATATTCCAAAGTTTACAGGTGATTAATTATACAGGACTATAACTACATTAACTAAGCGACACAAGCGATAATCGGTATTCGGTGGAAAGCGGGATGGTCTAGGATGGCCCAGGAACAAGGTCGACGACTGCAAGCTAACGATCCTTTACCGGTTGAGGCAGATCATCGTCCGGCGATTGAGCAGGAATCACTGTGCTGCATTCGGGTGTTACACAGTCACCTGTAAAACAGAGACCATGGTTAGTTCAAGACAATATTTGATCTATTTGTAAAAGATATTTACACTACTTATCCAGTGCTATCTTAGGACCAATTACAGATGTCAACAGCACCGAGTATAACGTTATGGTCAGCTTTCAAAGGGACCTTGCAGAGGGACTATAACTGCTGGTTTTATGGGCCAGTATCGATTGGAAACTTCCCGAAACATTTGCTGTAAAAATAAGAAAACATTAAAAATGTAAAAACCTTCTTCTGCATAGAGGACAACCCAGGAGAATCTGGGGAATCAGAGAAACACCTGGAGCAGCCGTAGGATATCTTGGAGAACTAGAGAAACACCTGGGGAACCAGAGCACCTAGAGCAGCCGAAGGAGAACCTGGGGAACCAGAGAAGCACATGGAGCATCCATAGGACAACATGAGGAAGCAAAAAATAACCTGGAGAACCAGAGAAGCACATGGAACAGCCGTAGGAGAACCTGAAGGACCAGAGAAGCACCTGGAGAACCAGAGAAGCACCTACGGAACCAGAGGAGCACCTGGAGCATCCGTAGGAGAACCTGGAGAAGCAAAAAAGAACCAGGGGAACCAGAGAAGAACATAGAGAAGCCGTAGGAGAACCTGAAGGACAAGAATAGCACCTGGGGTACCAGGGAAGCACCTGCGGAACCAGAGAAGCACCTGGAGCAGCCGAAGGAGAACCTGGGGAACCAGAGAAGCACCTGAGGTACTGGAGAAGCACCTACGGAACCAGAGAAGCACTTGGAGCAGCCGTAAGAGAGTCTGGAAGACCAGAAAAGCACCTGGGGAACGAAAGAAGCCCCTGGCGCAGCCTTACGAGAACCAGGAGAACCAGAGCAGCACCTGGGGAACCAGAGAAGTACTTAGGGAACCAGACAAGCACCTGGAGCAGCCGAAGGAGGATCTGGAGGGCCAAAAAAGCACCTGCGGAACCAGAGAAGCCCCTGGGGAACCAGAGAATCGCCTGGGAAACCAGAGAAGCACCTGGGGAACCAGAGAAGCACCCAAGGAACCAGAGGAGCACCTGGAGCATCCGTAGGAGAACCTGGAGAAGCAAAAAAGAACTTGGGGAAGCAGAGAAGCACATAGAGCAGCCGTAGGAGAACCTGCAGGACCAGAGAAGCAGCTGGGGTACCAGGGAAGCACCTGCGGAACCATAGAAGCACCTGGAGCAGCCGAAGGAGAACCTGGGGAACCAGAAAAGCACCTGGGGTACTAGAGAAGCACCTACGGAACCAGAGAAGCACCTACGGAACCAGAGAAGCACCTGGAGCAGCCGTAAGAGAATCTGGAGGATCAGAAAAGCACCTGGGGAACCAAAGAAGCCCCTGGAGCAGCCTTAAGAGAACCAGGAGAACCAGAGAAGCACCTGGGGAACCAGAGAAGTACTTAGGGTACCAGACAAGCACCTGGAGCAGCCGAAGGAGGATCTGGAGGACCAAAAAAGCACCTGCGGAACCAGAGAAGCACCTGGGGAACCAGAGAAGCGCCTGGAGAACCAGAGAAGCACCTGGGGAACCAGAGAAGCACCTACGGAACCAGAGGAGCACCTGGAGCATCCGTAGGAGAACCTGGAGAAGCAAAAAAAAACTTGCGGAACCAGAGAAGCACATAGAGTAGCCGTAGGAGAACCTGGAGCAGCAAAAAAGAACCTGAAGGACCAGAAAAACACCTGGGGTACCAGGGAAGCACCTGCGGAACCAAAGAAGCCCCTGAAGCAGCCTAAGGAGAACCAGAGAACCACCTGGGAACCCAGAGAAGTACTTAGGGAACCAGAGAAGCACCTGGCGCAGCCGAAGGAGGATCTGGAGCACCAAAAGAGCACCTGCGGAACCAGAGAAGCACCTGGGGAACCAGAGAAGCGCCTGGAGTACCAGAGAAGCACCTGGAGAACCAGAGAAGCACCTACGGAACCAGAGGAGCACCTGGAGCATCTGTAGGAGAACCTGGAGAAGCAAAAAATGAACCAGGGGAACCAGAGAAGCACATGGAGCAGCCGTAGGAGAATCTCAAGGACCAGAAAAGCACCTTGGGTACCAGAGAAGCACCTGAAGCAGCCGTAACAGAACCTGGAGAAGAAAAAAAGAACCTGGGGAACCAGAGAAGCACATTGAGCATCCGTAGGACAACATGAGGAAGCAAAAAAGAACCTGGGGAACCAGAGAGCACATGGAGCATCCGTAGGAAAATCTGGAGGACCAGAAAAGCACCTGGGGAACGAAAGAAGCCCCTGGAGCAGATTTAGGAGAACCAGGAGAACCAGAGAAGCACCTGGCGAACCAGAGGAGTACTTAGGGTACCAGACAAGCACCTGGAGCAGCCGAAGAAGGATCTGGAGGACCAGAAAGCACCTGGGGTACCAGGGAAGCACCTGCGGAACCAGAGAAGCACCTGGAGCAGCCGAAGGAGAACCTGGGGAACCAGAGAAGCATCAGAGGTACTAGAGAAGCACCTACGGAACCAGAGAAGCACCTGGAGCAGCCGTAAGAGAACCTGGAGAAGCAAAAAAGAACTTGGGGAACCAGAGAAGCACATGGAGCAGCCGTAGGAGAACCTCAAGGACCATAAAAGCACCTGGGGTACCAGGGAAGCACCTGCGAAACCAAAGAAGCACCTGAAGCAGCCGTAACAGAACCTGGAGAAGCAAAAAAGAACCTGGGGAACCAGAGAAGCACATTGAGCATCCGTAGGACAACATGAGGAAGCAAAAAAGAACCTGGGGAACCAGAGAAGCACATGGAGCATCCGTAGGATAATCTGTAGGACCAGGAAAGGACCTGGGGAACCAAAGAAGCCCCTGGAGCAGATTTAGGAGAACCAGGAGAACCAAAGAAGCCCCTGGAGCAGATTTAGGAGAACCAGAGAAGCACCTGGCGAACCAGAGAAGTACTTAGGGAACCAGACAAGCACTTGGAGCAGCCGAAGGAGGATCTGGAGGACCAAAAAAGCACCTGCGGAACCAGAGAAGCACCTGGGGAACCAGAGAAGCACCTACAGAACCAGAGGAGCACCTGGAGCATCCGTAGGAGAACCTAGAGAAGCCAAAAAGAACCTTTGGAACCAGAGAAGCACATGGAGCAGCCGTAGGAGAACCTGAAGGACCAGAAAAGCACCTGGGGAACCAGAGAAGCACTTGGGGAACCAGAGAAGCACCTATAGAACCAGAGGAGCACCTGGAGCATCCGTAGGAGAACCTGGAGAAGGCAAAAAGAACCTTTGGAATCAGAGAAGCACCTGGAGCAGCCGTAGGATATCTTGAACAATTAGAGAAACACCTGGGAACCCAGAGAAGCACCTGGAGCAATCGTAGGAGAACCTGTAGAACCAGGGAAGCACCTAGAGCAGTTGGAGGAGAACCTGGGGAACCAGAAAAGCACCTGGAGCAGCTGTATTAGCATCACAACAGCTCCTGAAGCACCAGAGCAGCACACCTCAAAAGGTTAAAATCTGAAAGGAGATATTAGAATGGTAATTCCATTTGATTATATAACTCCCATAATCATTATTTAAATTCTTCGATCCGGTTCAAAATATTAACAAGCTTCTACCGCTTTTTATTTGAATTTTCAAATTTAGCGCGATTCCAATACAGGGAGGTATTGCTTTGCAACACTAGCATTATTCCGTTTTCTAACACACATTTATTCCAGGCTTAAGCCTATAATAATCTATATTATAATCTTTATTTAAATTCTTCGATCCGCTTCAAAATCTTAACAAGCTTCTAACGTTTTTATTTGAATTTTAAAATTTTGCGCGATTCCAATACAGGGAGGTTTCGCTTTGCAACACTAGCATTAGTCCGTTTTCTAACACACATTCCTTCCAGGCTTTGGCCTACGTGATCTGAGCTTTCCGGCGTGTGGCCGGCGACAAAAAGCAGCTTTTCTATATAAAACCCCAACGAATCATAGCTCCAACTGCCTAGGACACCTCAGAAAGTGCAGATAGTTCCCTCGTAATAAAATTCAGACTGGTAGCGGTGAGCTTCAGAGCGGCTTGGCAAAATGGTCATCGCCACTTGTGGCGAGATTGGGGCTACAGGTAGCGTCAAAAATGGCGGCGACTGCGCAGCAAAAAGTGAGTTGAGGTAGGTTCTCCCTTTCCAGTTACTATACAGCACATAAGCGACAGTGCCACACGATCAAATGGACCTGCTGAGAGCTTCTCCCTAAGTAAAACACACAAAACACTCTTTAACATGTTTTTATTTTAGATTGTACAGGCGATAGGCTATAGTACTACTACATTACACTAACTAAACGGCACAAGTGGCAATAAATATCCGGCGGAATGCTGTCCTGATGGTCCCTGGCGACATTTAATGTCGACGACACCACGTGAAGGTCCCTCGTTGGAGGAGCGGTAAGCCTATGGCGATTGCGCATTCATCTACTTCAATGGATGTGCTGTTTCTGGGAGCATCCAGTGGATAGTTATACTACAACCAATTCTTTTTCCCCAGGACCAGCTGAGCATGTCAACAGAACCACGTATACCGCGGACCCTTTACACCACTCCATTAGTGGTCTATGTCCTAGCAAAGATGCTTTATATTGCACTTTTTGGATTGGAGCTGCTAGCCGGGTGTATTTCGGTGAGTATCGATGTAAACATTAGGAAAACGTCCGTAATTTTAGCTATTTAATATGTGAAAACCAAAAAATGTAAAAAACGATGTTTTTCATCCCTTTAATAGCGAATATCTCGATCATTTCTCAGCCGATTTGGAAACGTCTTACCATTTCACAATCAGAACTTCAAGCTCCTTCGATCGGCTGTAAAAGATTGGTGAAATCACACAAAAAAATTCGAACCCATTTGCGCCAAAAATGATGATGGTACCCCTTTCAAAAAATACAAAAAATGGGGCGAAATTTTTTTGTTCCGTTTTCAGGATCTTTTGATGCAGTTTTAAGAATATTGAAGCTCTGATTCTAAAATGGTATTCCATTCTAAAATCGGTGGATAAATAACCCAGAAATTCTTAAAAAAGCTAAACTAAAATCGGTTTTTTTTCAATTCCGGTTTATTTAAAAAAAATCCATTTTTTTATAGTTTTGGTAGCGAAAATCTTTGCCATTTTCCAACCGATTTCAAAAAGGCCTACCATTTCTGAATCAGGACTCTAAGCACCTTCTATCAGTGGCAAAAAAATCGGGAAAATCGAACAAAAAAAATTCGACCCGATTTTTGCCAAAAATCATGATGGTACCCCTTTTAAAAATTACGAAAAATGGGACGAAATTTTTTTTGTTCCATATTCCAAATCCTTGTATGGAGATCGAAGAAAACCGAAGTTCTGATTCCAAAATGGTATTCCATTCCAAAATCGGTTGAGAAATATTTGAAATATTCATAAAACTGAAAGAAAATCGTGAAAATTAGACTGATTCGAATTTTGCAAAAAATCGAAGGGGTACCCCTTAGAAAATTCGGAAAAAATGGGTCGAAATTTTTGTTGTTCGATTTTAGAGATGCTTGAATGCAAATCGAAGGAAAACGAAGATCTGATTCCAAAATGGTAATCCCTTCCCAAATCGGTTGAGAATTGGGAAAGATTTTTAAAGGAAACTGTTGAAAAACATCAAATTTTGGATTTAAAACGGCTTCTTAATGTTTTTTTATTTTATTTTACAAATTTAATAGGTTCAACAATGAAGGATACAAAGGGAGGATAAATCTATGCGTAAAGGACAACCTGGAGCTTTGCAACTAACTCCTCGACTTTATGGCAATTGTGGGGTGACTGGGAAAACTATCTTTTACCATTCAAACACTTCTAAAACCTTTCCATTTTGCAGATCCCGAGAAGCCCCCTTTATGGACCTTGCACTGGCTGGTAACAAATCTTTCCGGATCGCAGCGACAAACATTCCAGCATCAGGCAATGCCTCTACTTGGATCCAGTCTTTGGCAGAGACCACCAAGACCATGACCAAGAACCAAGAAACTAGAAACGCCCTCGGAAAAATATAATAGTCATTATTAATAATTAGTTTTAAGCATATTTTGTATTTATTTCCCTAGATTGTAAGCATTTTCCATGTAATTTATGTAATATTTCCCCAATTTTCCTTGATTTTCCCACCTTTCCTATTTTCCCGAATTTTTCTGAATTGTAAAAATCCCACAATCGTCCTCCGCCGCTTCTGAAGTACCAGGAGCACAGAAATCAGCAGCAGATGAAAATTGAAATTTAAAAATAATACCAAATGGCCGATAAATTTAATTTAAAAAAATACCAGACGCCAAATTTAAATTTCAAAAAGTAACGGATGACCGCCAAAAATCAAAAATTTCGCATTCACCTTCTGCTGATTTCTGTTCGCCTGGTACTTCAGAAGCTGCGCAGGAGGATTTTGGGATTTTTCAAATTCTGAAAAATTTATGAAGGTCTGGGCAGGTCCTGGACCCATCCTGGCTGGTCTGGGCAGGTCACGGATCGCCCTAGGTTGCAGGTCCTGGACACGCCCTGGCTGCCCTGGATCCACCCTGGCTGCTCTGGGACCCGCCCTGGCTGCTCTGGACCGCCCTGGCTGCTTTGGACCGGCCTGGGCAGCTCCTGGACCCACACTGGCTCCTCTGGACCGACCTAAGCAGGTCCTGGACCCGCTCTGGCTGCTCTGGACCGGCCTGGGCAGCTCCTGGACCCGCCCTGGCTGCTCTGGACCGACCTAGGCAGGTCCTGGACCCGATCTGGCTGCTGTGGACCGACCTAGGCAGGTCCTGGACCCGATCTGGCTGCTGTGGACCGACCTAGGCAGGTCCTGGACCCGCCCTGGCTGCTCTGGACCGACCTAGGCAGCTCCTGGACCCACCCTGGCTGCTCTGGAGCGACCTAGGCAGGTCCTGGATCCGCCCTGGCTGCTCTGGACCGACCTAGGCAGCTCCTGGACCCACCCTGGCTGCTCTGGAGCGACCTAGGCAGGTCCTGGATCCGCCCTGGCTGCTCTGGACCGACCTAGGCAGCTCCTGGACCCGCCCTGGCTGCTCTGGACCGGCCTAGGCAGGTCCTGGACCCGCTCTGGCTGCTCTGGATCGGCCTGCGCAGCTCCTGGACCCGCCCTGGTTGCTCTGGACCGACCTAGGCAGGTCCTGGACCCGCTCTGGCTGCTCTGGACCGACCTAGGTAGGTCCTGGAACCGCCCTGGCTGCTCTGGACCGGACTGGGTAGGTCCTGGATCCGCCCTGGCTGCTCTGGACCGTCCTGTGCAGCTCCTGGACCCGCCCTGGCTGTTCTGGACCGGCCTAGGCAGCTCCTGGATCCGCTCTGGCTGCTCTGGACCGGCCTAGGAAGGTCCTGGATCCGCCCTGGCTGCTCTGGACCGGCCTAGGCAGGTCCTGGATCCGCCCTGGCTGCTCTGGACCGACCTAGGTAGGTCCTGGACCCGCCCTGGCTGCTCTGGACCGACCTAGGCAGGTCCTGGACCCGCTCTGGCTGCTCTGGACCGGCCTGCGCAGCTCCTGGACCCGCCCTGGCTGCTCTAGACCGACCTAGGCAGGTCCTGGACCCGCTCTGGCTGCTCTGGACCGACCTAGGCAGGTCCTGGACCCGCTCTGGCTGCTCTGGACCGGCCTGGGCAGCTCCTGGACCCGCCCTGGCTGTTCTGGACCGACCTAGGTAGGTCCTGGACCCGCCCTGGCTGCTCTGGACCGACCTAGGTAGGTCCTGGAACCGCCCTGGCTGCTCTGGACCGGACTGGGTAGGTCCTGGATCTGCCCTGGCTGCCTAGGCAGGTCCTGGACCCGCTCTGGCTGCTCTGGACCGGCCTGGGCAGCTCCTGGACCCGCCCTGGCTGTTCTGGACCGACCTAGGTAGGTCCTGGACCCGCCCTGGCTGCTCTGGACTGACCTAGCTAGGTCCTGGAACCGCCCTGGCTGCTCTGGACCGGACTGGGTAGGTCCTGGATCCGCCCTGGCTGCTCTGAACCGTCCTGTGCAGCTCCTGGACCCGCCCTGGCTGCTCTGGACTGGCCTAGGCAGCTCCTGGATCCGCTCTGGCTGCTCTGGACCGGCCTAGGAAGGTCCTGGATCCGCCCTGGCTGCTCTGGACCGGCCTAGGCAGGTCCTGGATCCGCCCTGGCTGCTCTGGACCGACCTAGGTAGGTTCTGGACCCGCCCTGGCTGCTCTGGACCGACCTAGGCAGGTCCTGGACCCGCCCTGGCTGCTCTGGACCGACCTAGGTAGGTTCTGGACCCGCCCTGGCTGCTCTGGACCGACCTAGGCAGGTCCTGGACCCGCCCTGGCTGCTCTGGACCGGCCTAGGCAGGGCCTGGATCCGCCCTGGCTGCTCTGGACCGACCTAGGTGGGTCCTGGACCCGCCCTGGCTGCTCTGGACCGACCTAGGCAGGTCCTGGACCCGCCCTGGCTGCTCTGGACCGACCTAGGCAGCTCCTGGACCCACCCTGGCTGCTCTGGAGCGACCTAGGCAGGTCCTGGATCCGCCCTGGCTGCTCTGGATCGGCCTGCGCAGCTCCTGGACCCGCCCTGGCTGCTCTGGACCGACCTAGGCAGGTCCTGGACCCGCTCTGGCTGCTCTGGACCGGCCTGGGCAGCTCCTGGACCCGCCCTGGATGCTCTGGACCGGCCTAGGCAGCTCCTGGATCTGCCCTGGCTGCTCTGGACCGGCCTAGGCAGGTCCTGGATCTGCCCTGCCTGCTCTGGACCGACCTAGGCAGGTCCTGGACCCGCTTTGGCTGCTCTGGACCGGCCTGGGCAGCTCCTGGACCCGCCCTGGCTGCTCTGGACCGACCTAGGCAGGTCCTGGACCCGCTCTGGCTGCTCCGGACCGGCCTGCGCAGCTCCTGGACCCGCCCTGGCTGCTCTGGACCGACCCAGGCAGGACCTGGACCCGCTCTGGCTGCTCTGGACCGACCTAGGTAGGTCCTGGAACCGCCCTGGCTGCTCTGGACCGGACTGGGTAGGTCCTGGATCCGCCCTGGCTGCTCTGGACCGTCCTGTGCAGCTCCTGGACCCGCCCTGGCTGTTCTGGACCGGCCTAGGCAGCTCCTGGATCCGCTCTGGCTGCTCTGGACCGGCCTAGGAAGGTCCTGAATCCGCCCTGGCTGCTCTGGACCGGCCTAGGCAGGTCTTGGATCCGCCCTGGCTGCTCTGGACCGACCTAGGTAGGTCCTGGACCCGCCCTGGCTGCTCTGGACCGACCTAGGCAGGTCCTGGACCCGCTCTGGCTGCTCTGGACCGGCCTGCGCAGCTCCTGGACCCGCCCTGGCTGCTCTGGACCGACCTAGGCAGGTCCTGGACCCGCTCTGGCTGCTCTGGACCGGACTGGGTAGGTCCTGGATCTGCCCTGGCTGCCTAGGCAGGTCCTGGACCCGCTCTGGCTGCTCTGGACCGGCCTGGGCAGCTCCTGGACCCGCCCTGGCTGTTCTGGACCGACCTAGGTAGGTCCTGGACCCGCCCTGGCTGCTCTGGACCGACCTAGGTAGGTCCTGGAACCGCCCTGGCTACTCTGGACCGGACTGGGTAGGTCCTGGATCCGCCCTGGCTGCTCTGGACCGTCCTGTGCAGCTCCTGAACCCGCCCTGGCTGCTCTGGACTGGCCTAGGCAGCTCCGGGATCCGCTCTGGCTGCTCTGGACCGGCCTAGGAAGGTCCTGGATCCGCCCTGGCTGCTCTGGACCGGCCTAGGCAGGTCCTGGATCCGCCCTGGCTGCTCTGGACCGACCTAGGTAGGTTCTGGACCCGCCCTGGCTGCTCTGGACCGACCTAGGCAGGTCCTGGACCCGCCCTGGCTGCTCTGGACCGACCTAGGCAGGTCCTGGACCCGCTCTGGCGGCTCTGGACCGGCCTGCGCAGCTCCTGGACCCGCCCTGGCTGCTCTGGACCGACCTAGGCAGGTCCTGGACCCACCCTGGCTGCTCTGGACCGACCTAGGTAGGTCCTGGAACCGCCCTGGCTGCTCTGGACCGGACTGGGTAGGTCCTGGATCCGCCCTGGCTGCTCTGGACCGTCCTGTGCAGCTCCTGGACCCGCCCTGGCTGCTCTGGACCGGCCTAGGCAGCTCCTGGATCCGCTCTGGCTGCTCTGGACCGGCCTAGGAAGGTCCTGGATCCGCCCTGGCTGCTCTGGACCGGCCTAGGCAGGGCCTGGATCCGCCCTGGCTGCTCTGGACAGACCTAGGTAGGTCCTGGACCCGCCCTGGCTGCTCTGGACCGACCTAGGCAGGTCCTGGACCCGCTCTGGCTGCTCTGGACCGGCCTGCGCAGCTCCTGGACCCGCCCTGGCTGCTCTGGACCGACCTAGGCAGGTCCTGGACCCGCTCTGGCTGCTGTGGACCGGCCTGCGCAGCTCCTGGACCCGCCCTGGCTGCTCTGGACCGACCTAGGCAGGTCCTGGACCCGCTCTGGCTGCTGTGGACCGGCCTGGGCAGCTCCTGGACCCGCCCTGGCTGCTCTGGACCGACCTAGGCAGCTCCTGGACCCACCCTGGCTGCTCTGGAGCGACCTAGGCAGGTCCTGGATCCGCCCTGGCTGCTCTGGACCGACCTAGGCAGCTCCTGGACCCACCCTGGCTGCTCTGGAGCGACCTAGGCAGGTCCTGGATCCGCCCTGGCTGCTCTGGATCGGCCTGCGCAGCTCCTGGACCCGCCCTGGCTGCTCTGGACCGGCCTAGGCAACTCCTGGATCTGCCCTGGCTGCTCTGGACCGGCCTGGGCAGCTCCTGGACCCGCCCTGGCTGCTCTGGAGCGACCTAGGCAGGTCCTGGATCCGCCCTGGCTGCTTTGGACCGACCTAGGTAGGTCCTGGACCCGCCCTGGCTGCTCTGGACCGACCTAGGCAGGTCCTGGACCCGCCCTGGCTGCTCTGGACCGACCTAGGCAGGTCCTGGACCCGCTCTGGCTGCTCTGGACCGGCCTGCGCAGCTCCTGGACCCGCCCTGGCTGCTCTGGACCGACCTAGGCAGGTCCTGGACCCGCTCTGGCTGCTCTGGACCGGCCTGGGCAGCTCCTGGACCCGCCCTGGCTGTTCTGGACCGACCTAGGTAGGTCCTGGACCCGCCCTGGCTGCTCTGGACCGACCTAGGCAGGTCCTGGACCCGCTCTGGCTGCTGTGGACCGGCCTGGGCAGCTCCTGGACCCGCCCTGGCTGCTCTGGACCGACCTAGGCAGCTCCTGGACCCACCCTGGCTGCTCTGGAGCGACCTAGGCAGGTCCTGGATCCGCCCTGGCTGCTCTGGACCGACCTAGGCAGCTCCTGGACCCACCCTGGCTGCTCTGGACCGACCTAGGCAGCTCCTGGACCCACCCTGGCTGCTCTGGAGCGACCTAGGCAGGTCCTGGATCCGCCCTGGCTGCTCTGGACCGACCTAGGCAGCTCCTGGACCCACCCTGGCTGCTCTGGAGCGACCTAGGCAGGTCCTGGATCCGCCCTGGCTGCTCTGGATCGGCCTAGGCAGCTCCTGGATCTGCCCTGGCTGCTCTGGACCGGCCTGGGCAGCTCCTGGACCCGCCCTGGCTGCTCTGGAGCGACCTAGGCAGGTCCTGGATCCGCCCTGGCTGCTCTGGACCGACCTAGGTAGGTCCTGGACCCGCCCTGGCTGCTCTGGACCGACCTAGGCAGGTCCTGGACCCGCCATGGCTGCTCTGGACCGACCTAGGCAGGTCCTGGACCCGCTCTGGCTGCTCTGGACCGGCCTGCGCAGCTCCTGGACCCGCCCTGGCTGCTCTGGACCGACCTAGGCAGGTCCTGGACCCGCTCTGGCTGCTCTGGACCGGCCTGGGCAGCTCCTGGACCCGCCCTGGCTGTTCTGGACCGACCTAGGTAGGTCCTGGACCCGCCCTGGCTGCTCTGGACCGACCTAGGTAGGTCCTGGAACCGCCCTGGCTGCTCTGGACCGGACTGGGTAGGTCCTGGATCCGCCCTGGCTGCTCTGGACCGTCCTGTGCAGCTCCTGGACCCGCCCTGGCTGCTCTGGACCGGCCTGGGCAGCTCCTGGACCCGCCCTGGCTGTTCTGGACCGACCTAGGTAGGTCCTGGACCCGCCCTGGCTGCTCTGGACCGACCTAGGTAGGTCCTGGAACCGCCCTGGCTGCTCTGGACCGTCCTGTGCAGCTCCTGGACCCGCCCTGGCTGCTCTGGACCGGCCTAGGCAGCTCCTGGATCCGCTCTGGCTGCTCTGGACCGGCCTAGGAAGGTCCTGGATCCGCCCTGGCTGCTCTGGATCGGCCTAGGCAGCTCCTGGATCCGCCCTGGCTGCTCTGGACAGACCTAGGTAGGTCCTGGAACCGCCCTGGCTGCTCTGGACCGGACTGGGTAGGTCCTGGATCCGCTCTGGCTGCTCTGGATCGGCCTGCGCAGCTCCTGGACCCGCCCTGGCTGCTCTGGACCGACCTAGGCTGGTCCTGGACCCGCTCTGGCTGCTCTGGACCGGCCTGGGCAGCTCCTGGACCCGCCCTGGCTGCTCTGGACCGGCCTAGGCAGCTCCTGGATCTGCCCTGGCTGCTCTGGACCGGCCTAGGCAGGTCCTGGATCTGCCCTGGCTGCTCTGGACCGGCCTAGGCAGGTCCTGGATCCGCCCTGGCTGCTCTGGACCGGCCTGGGCAGCTCCTGGACCCGTCCTGGCTGTTCTGGACCGACCTAGGTAGGTCCTGGACCCGCCCTGGCTGCTCTGGACCGACCTAGGTAGGTCCTGGAACCGCCCTGGCTGCTCTGGATCGGCCTAGGCAGCTCCTGGATCCGCCCTGGCTGCTCTGGACAGACCTAGGTAGGTCCTGGAACCGCCCTGGCTGCTCTGGACCGGACTGGGTAGGTCCTGGATCCGCTCTGGCTGCTCTGGATCGGCCTGCGCAGCTCCTGGACCCGCCCTGGCTGCTCTGGACCGACCTAGGCTGGTCCTGGACCCGCTCTGGCTGCTCTGGACCGGCCTGGGCAGCTCCTGGACCCGCCCTGGCTGCTCTGGACCGGCCTAGGTAGGTCCTGGACCCGCCCTGGCTGCTCTGGACCGACCTAGGTAGGTCCTGGAACCGCCCTGGCTGCTCTGGACCGGACTGGGTAGGTCCTGGATCCGCCCTGGCTGGACCCGCGGGTCCAGGACCTACCTAGGTCGGTCCAGAACAGCCAGGGCGGGTCCAGGAGCTGCCTAGGTCGGTCCAGAGCAGCCAGAGCCGGTCCAGGACCTGCCTAGGTCGGTCCAGAGCAGCCAGGGCGGGTCCAGAGCTGCGCAGGCCGGTCCAGAGCAGCCACAGCGGGTCCAGGACCTGCCTAGGTCGGTCCAGAGCAGTCAGGGCGGGTCCAGGACCTACCTAGGTCTGTCCAGAGCAGCCAGGGCGGATCCAGGACCTGCCTAGGCCGATCCAGAGCAGCCAGGGCGGATCCAGGACCTTCCTAGGCCGGTCCAGAGCGGATCCAGGAGCTGCCTAGGCCGGTCCAGAGCAGCCAGAGCGGATCCAGGAGCTGCCTAGGCCGGTCCAGAGCAGCCAGGGCGGGTCCAGGAGCTGCACAGGACGGTCCAGAGCAGCCAGGGCGGATCCAGGACCTACCCAGTCCGGTCCAGAGCAGCCAGGGCGGTTCCAGGACCTACCTAGGTCGGTCCAGAGCAGCCAGGGCGGATCCAGGACCTACCTAGGTCGGTCCAGAACAGCCAGGGCGGGTCCAGGACCTACCTAGGTCGGTCCAGAGCAGCCAGGGCGGATCCAGGACCTGCCTAGGCCGGTCCAGAGCAGCCAGGGCGGATCCAGGACCTTCCTAGGCCGGTCCAGAGCAGGCAGGGCGGGTCCAGGAGCTGCGCAGGTCGGTCCAGAGCAGGTCGAGGACCTGCCTAGGTCGGTCCAGAGCAGCCAGGGCGGGTCCAGGACCTGCCTAGGTCGGTCCAGAGCAGCCAGGGCGGGTCCAGGACCTACCTAGGTCGGTCCAGAGCAGCCAGGGCGGATCCAGGACCTGCCTAGGCCGGTCCAGAGCAGCCAGGGCGGATCCAGGACCTTCCTAGGCCGGTCCAGAGCAGCCAGAGCGGATCCAGGACCTACCTAGGTCTGTCCAGAGCAGCCAGGGCGGATCCAGGACCTGCCTAGGCCGATCCAGAGCAGCCAGGGCGGATCCAGGACCTTCCTAGGCCGGTCCAGAGCGGATCCAGGAGCTGCCTAGGCCGGTCCAGAGCAGCCAGGGCGGGTCCAGGAGCTGCACAGGACGGTCCAGAGCAGCCAGGGCGGATCCAGGACCTACCCAGTCCGGTCCAGAGCAGCCAGGGCGGTTCCAGGACCTACCTAGGTCGGTCCAGAGCAGCCAGGGCGGGTCGAGGACCTACCTAGGTCGGTCCAGAACAGCCAGGGCGGGTCCAGGACCTACCTAGGTCGGTCCAGAGCAGCCAGGGCGGATCCAGGACCTGCCTAGGCCGGTCCAGAGCAGCCAGGGCGGATCCAGGACCTTCCTAGGCCGGTCCAGAGCAGCCAGAGCGGATCCAGGAGCTGCCTAGGCCGGTCCAGAGCAGCCAGGGCGGGTCCAGGAGCTGCACAGGACGGTCCAGAGCAGCCAGGGCAGGTCCAGGACCTGCCTAGGTCGGTCCAGAGCAGCCAGGGCAGATCCAGGACGTGCCTAGGCCGGTCCAGAGCAGCCAGGGCAGATCCAGGAGCTGCCCAGGCCGGTCCAGAGCAGGCAGGGCGGGTCCAGGAGCTGTCCAGGCCGGTCCAGAGCAGGTAGGGCGGGTCCAGGAGCTGCGCAGGCCGGTCCAGAGCAGCCAGAGCAGGTCCAGGACCTGCCTAGGTCGGTCCAGAGCAGCCAGGGCGGGTCCAGGACCTGCCTAGGTCGGTCCAGAGCAGCCAGGGCGGGTCCAGGACCTACCTAGGTCGGTCCAGAGCAGGCAGGGCGGATCCAGGACCTGCCTAGGCCGGTCCAGAGCAGCCAGGGCGGATCCAGGACCTTCCTAGGCCGGTCCAGAGCAGCCAGAGCGGATCCAGGACCTACCTAGGTCTGTCCAGAGCAGCCAGGGCGGATCCAGGACCTGCCTAGGCTGATCCAGAGCAGCCAGGGCGGATCCAGGACCTGCCCAGGCCGGTCCAGAGCAGCCAGAGCGGGGCCAGGACCTGCCTAGGTCGGTCCAGAGCAGCCAGGGCGGGTCCAGGAGCTGCCCAGGCCGGTCCAGAGCAGCCAGAGCGGGTCCAGGACCTGCCTAGGTCGGTCCAGAGCAGCCAGGGCGTGTCCAGGAGCTGCCCAGGCCGGTCCAGAGCAGCCACAGCGGGTCCAGGACCTGCATAGGTCGGTCCAGAGCAGCCAGGGCGGGTCCAGGAGCTGCCCAGGCCGGTCCAGAGCAGCCAAAGCGGGTCCAGGACCTGCCTAGGTCGGTCCAGAGCAGCCAGGGCGGGTCCAGGAGCTGCCCAGGCCGGTCCAGAGCAGCCAAAGCGGGTCCAGGACCTGCCTAGGTCGGTCCAGAGCAGCCAGGGCGTGTCCAGGAGCTGCCCAGGCCGGTCCAGAGCAGCCACAGCGGGTCCAGGACCTGCATAGGTCGGTCCAGAGCAGCCAGGGCGGGTCCAGGACCTGCCTAGGCCGGTCCAGAGCAGCCAGGGCAGATCCAGGAACTGCCTAGGCCGGTCCAGAGCAGCCAGGGCGGGTCCAGGAGCTGCCCAGGCCGGTCCAGAGCAGGCAGGGCGGGTCCAGGAGCTGCCCAGGCCGGTCCAGAGCAGGCAGGGCGGGTCCAGGAGCTGTCCAGGCCGGTCCAGAGCAGGCAGGGCGGGTCCAGGAGCTGTCCAGGCCGGTCCAGAGCAGGCAAGGCGGGTCCAGGACCTGCCTAGCTAGGTCCAGAGCAGGCAGGGCGGGTCCAGGAGCTGCCCAGGCCGGTCCGGAGCAGCCAGAGCGAATCCAGGACCTTTCTAGACCGGTCCAGAGCAGCCAGGGCAGATCCAGGAGATGCACAGGCCGGTCCAGAGCAGGCAGGGCGGGTCCAGGAGCTGCCCAGGCCGGTCCAGAGCAGGCAGGGCGGGTCCAGGAGCTGTCCAGGCCGGTCCAGAGCAGGCAAGGCGGGTCCAGGAGCTGCCTAGGTCGGTCCAGAGCAGGCAGGGCGGGTCCAGGAGCTGCCCAGGCCGGTCTGAAGCAGCGAGAGCGTATCCAGGACCTTTCTAGGCCGGTCCAGAGCAGCCAGGGCAGATCCAGGAGATGCACAGGCCGGTCCAGAGCAGGCAGGGCGGGTCCAGGAGCTGCCTAGGTCGGTCCAGAGCAGCCAGGGCGGTTCCAGGAGCTGCCTAGGCCGGTCCAGAACAGCCAGGGCGGGTCCAGGAGCTGCCTAGGTCGGTCCAGAGCAGCCAGGGCGGTTCTAGGAGCTGCATAGGCCGGTCCAGAGCAGGCAGGGCGGGTCCAGGAGCTGCCCAGGCCGGTCCAGAGCAGGCAGGGCGGGCCCAGGAGCTGCCCAGGCCGGTCCAGAGCAGGCAGGGCGGGTCCAGGACCTGCCTAGGTCGGTCCAGAGCAGGCAGGGCGGATCCAGGATCTGCCCAGGCCGGTCCAGGACCTGCCTAGATCGGTCCAGATCAGCCAGGGTGGGTCCAGAAGCTGCCCAGGCCGGTCCAGAGCAGCCAAAGCGGGTCCAGGACCTTCCTAGGCCGGTCCAGAGCAGCCAGGGCGGGTCCAGGAGCTGCCCAGGCCGGTCCAGAGCAGCCAGAGCGGGTCCAGGACCTGCCTAGGTCGGTCCAGAGCAGCCAGGGCGGGTCCAGGAGCTGCGCAGGCCGATCCAGAGCAGCCAGGGCGGATCCAGGACCTGCCCAGTCCGGTCCAGAGCAGCCAGGGCGGTTCCAGGACCTACCTAGGTCGGTCCAGAGCAGCCAGGGCGGGTCCAGGAGCTGCCCAGGCCGGTCCGGAGCAGCCAGAGCGGGTCCAGGTCCTGCCTAGGTCGGTCCAGAGCAGCCAGGGCGGGTCCAGGAACTGCGCAGGCCGGTCCGGAGCAGCCACAGCGGGTCCAGGACCTGCATAGGTCGGTCCAGAGCAGCCAGGGCGGGTCCAGGAGCTGCCCAGGCCGGTCCAGAGCAGCCAAAGCGGGTCCAGGACCTGCCTAGGTCGGTCCAGAGCAGCCAGGGCGTGTCCAGGAGCTGCCCAGGCCGGTCCAGAGCAGCCACAGCGGGTCCAGGACCTGCATAGGTCGGTCCAGAGCAGCCAGGGCGGGTCCAGGAGCTGCCCAGGCCGGTCCAGAGCAGCCAAAGCGGGTCCAGGACCTGCCTAGGTCGGTCCAGAGCAGCCAGGGCAGATCCAGGACCTGCCTAGGCCGGTCCAGAGCAGCCAGGGCAGATCCAGGACCTGCCTAGGCCGGTCCAGAGCAGCCAGGGCAGATCCAGGAACTGCCTAGGCCGGTCCAGAGCAGCCAGGGCGGGTCCAGGAGCTGCCCAGGCCGGTCCAGAGCAGGCAGGGCGGGTCCAGGAGCTGTCCAGGCCGGTCCAGAGCAGGCAAGGCGGTTCCAGGAGCTGTCCAGGCCGGTCCAGAGCAGCCAGGGCGGGTCCAGGAACCGCCCAGGCCGGTCCAGAGCAGCCAGGGTGGGTCCAGGAACTGCCCAGGCCGGACCAGAGCAGCCAGGGCGGGTCCAGGAACTGCCCAGGCCGGTCCAGAGCAGCCAGGGCGGGTCCAGGAACTGCCCAGGTCGGTCCAGAGCAGCCAGGGCAGATCCAGGACCTGCCTAGGCCGGTCCTGAACAGCCAGGGCGGATCCACGACCTGCCTAGGTCGGTCCAGAGCAGGCAGGGCGGATCCAGGACCTGCCTAGGCCGTTCCAGAGCAGCCAGGGCGGTTCCAGGAGCTGTCCAGGCCGGTCCAGAGCAGCCAGGGCGAGTCCAGGAACTGCCCAGGCCGGTCCAGAGCAGCCAGGGCGGGTCCAGGAGCTGCCCAGGCCGGTCCAGGACCTGCCTAGGCCGGTTCAGAGCAGCCAAGGAGGGTCCAGGACCTGCCTAGGTCGGTCCAGAGCAGGCAGGGCGGGTCCAGGAGCTGCCCAGGCCGGTCCACAGCAGCCAAAGCGGGTCCAGGACCTGCCTAGGTCGGTCCAGAGCAGCCAGGGCAGTTCCAGGAGCTGTCCAGGCCGGTCCAGAGCAGGCAAGGAGGGTCCAGGACCTGCCTAGGTCGGTCCAGAGCAGCCAGGGCGGATCCAGGAGCTGCCCGGGCGGGTCCCAGAGCAGGCAGGGCGGATCCAGGAGCTGCCCAGGCCGGTCCGAAGCAGCCAGGGCGGGTCTAGGACCTGACAAGGCCGGTCCAGAGCAGCCAGGGCAGATCCAGGACCTGACTAGGCCGGTCCAGAGCAGCCAGGGCGGGTCCAGGACCTGCCCAGGCCGGTCAAGAGCAGCCAGAGCGGGTCCAGGACCTGCCTAGGTCGGTCCAGAGCAGCCAGGGCGGTTCCAGGAGCTGTCCAGGCCGGTCTAGAGCAGGCAGGGCGGGTCCAGGAGCTGTCCAGGCTGGTCCAGAGCAGGCAGGGCGGGTCTAGGAGCTGCCCAGGCCGGTCCGAAGCAGCCAGGGCGGGTCTAGGAGCTGCCCAGGCCGGTCCAGAGCAGCCAGGGCAGATCCAGGGCAGCAAGGGCGGGTCCAGGAGCTGCCCAGGCCGGTCCAGAGCAGGCAGGGCGGTTCCAGGAGCTGTCCAGGCCGGTCCAGAGCAGGCAGGGCGGGTCCAGGAGCTGCCCAGGCCGGTCTAGAGCAGGCAGGGCGGGTCCAGGAGCTGTCCAGGCTGGTCCAAAGCAGGCAGGGCGGGTCCAGGACCTGCCTAGGTCGGTCCAGAGCAGCCAGGGCGGGTCCAGGAGCTGCCTAGGTCGGTCCAGAGCAGCCAGGGCGGATCCAGGACCTGCCCAGTCCGGTCCAGAGCAGCCAGGGCGGTTCCAGGACCTACCTAGGTCGGTCCAGAGCAGCCAGGGCGGGTCCAGGAGCTGCCCAGGCCGGTCCAGAGCAGCCAGAGCGGGTCCAGGTCCTGCCTAGGTCGGTCCAGAGCAGCCAGGGCGGGTCCAGGAGCTGCGCAGGCCGGTCCGGAGCAGCCAGAGCGGGTCCAGGACCTGCCTAGGTCGGTCCAGAGCAGCCAGGGCAGATCCAGGACCTGCCTAGGCCGGTCCAGAGCAGCCAGGGCAGATCCAGGAGCTGCCTAGGCCGGTCCAGAGCAGCCAGGGCGGGTCCAGGAGCTGCCCAGGCCGGTCCAGAGCAGCCAGAGCGGGTCCAGGACCTGCCTAGGTCGGTCCAGAGCAGCCAGGGCGGGTCCAGGAGCTGCGCAGGCCGATCCAGAGCAGCCAGAGCGGGTCCAGGACCTGCCTAGGCCGGTCCAGAGCAGCCAGGGCGGGTCCAGGAGCTGCCTAGGTCGGTCCAGAGCAGCCAGGGCGGATCCAGGACCTGCCCAGTCCGGTCCAGAGCAGCCAGGGCGGTTCCAGGACCTACCTAGGTCGGTCCAGAGCAGCCAGGGCGGGTCCAGGAGCTGCCCAGGCCGGTCCAGAGCAGCCAGAGCGGGTCCAGGTCCTGCCTAGGTCGGTCTAGAGCAGCCAGGGCGGGTCCAGGAGCTGCGCAGACCGGTCCGGAGCAGCCAGAGCGGGTCCAGGACCTGCCTAGGTCGGTCCAGAGCAGCCAGGGCAGATCCAGGACCTGCCTAGGCCGGTCCAGAGCAGCCAGGGCAGATCCAGGAGCTGCCTAGGCCGGTCCAGAGCAGCCAGGGCGGGTCCAGGAGCTGCCCAGGCCGGTCCAGAGCAGCCAGAGCGGGTCCAGGACCTGCCTAGGTCGGTCCAGAGCAGCCAGGGCGGGTCCAGGAGCTGCGCAGGCCGATCCAGAGCAGCCAGAGCGGGTCCAGGACCTGCCTAGGCCGGTCCAGAGCAGCTAGGGCGGGTCCAGGAGCTGCCTAGGTCGGTCCAGAGCAGCCAGGGCGGATCCAGGACCTGCCTAGGTCGCTCCAGAGCAGCCAGGGCGGTTCCAGGACCTGCCTAGGTCGCTCCAGAGCAGCCAGGGTGGGTCCAGGAGCTGCCTAGGTCGGTCCAGAGCAGCCAGGGCGGGTCCAGGAGCTGCCCAGGCCGGTCCACAGCAGCCAGATCGGGTCCAGGACCTGCCTAGGTCGGTCCAGAGCAGCCAGGGCGGGTCCAGGAGCTGCCCAGGCCGGTCCAGAGCAGCCAGAGCGGGTCCAGGACCTGCTTAGGTCGGTCCAGAGGAGCCAGTGTGGGTCCAGGAGCTGCCCAGGCCGGTCCAAAGCAGCCAGGGCGGTCCAGAGCAGCCAGGGCGGGTCCCAGAGCAGCCAGGGTGGATCCAGGGCAGCCAGGGCGTGTCCAGGACCTGCAACCTAGGGCGATCCGTGACCTGCCCAGACCAGCCAGGATGGGTCCAGGACCTGCCCAGACCTTCATAAATTTTTCAGAATTTGAAAAATCCCAAAATCCTCCTGCGCAGCTTCTGAAGTACCAGGCGAACAGAAATCAGCAGAAGGTGAATGCGAAATTTTTGATTTTTGGCGGTCATCCGTTACTTTTTGAAATTTAAATTTGGCGTCTGGTATTTTTTTAAATTAAATTTATCGGCCATTTGGTATTATTTTTAAATTTCAATTTTCATCTGCTGCTGATTTCTGTGCTCCTGGTACTTCAGAAGCGGCGGAGGACGATTGTGGGATTTTTACAATTCAGAAAAATTCGGGAAAATAGGAAAGGTGGGAAAATCAAGGAAAATTGGGGAAATATTACATAAATTACATGGAAAATGCTTACAATCTAGGGAAATAAATACAAAATATGCTTAAAACTAATTATTAATAATGACTATTATATTTTTCCGAGGGCGTTTCTAGTTTCTTGGTTCTTGGTGATTGTCTTGGTGGTCTCTGCCAAAGACTGGATCCAAGTAGAGGCATTGCCTGATGCTGGAATGTTTGTCGCTGCGATCCGGAAAGATTTGTTACCAGCCAGTGCAAGGTCCATAAAGGGGGCTTCTCGGGATCTGCAAAATGGAAAGGTTTTAGAAGTGTTTGAATGGTAAAAGATAGTTTTCCCAGTCACCCCACAATTGCCATAAAGTCGAGGAGTTCGTTGCAAAGCTCCAGGTTGTCCTTTACGCATAGATTTATCCTCCATTTGTATCCTTCATTGTTGAACCTATTAAATTTGTAAAATACAATAAAAAAACATTAAGAAGCCGTTTTAATTCCAAAATTTGATGTTTTTCAACAGTTTCCTTTAAAAATCTTTCCCAATTCTCAACCGATTTGGGAAGGGATTACCATTTTGGAATCAGATCTTCGTTTTCCTTCGATTTGCATTCAAGCATCTCTAAAATCGAACAACAAAAATTTCGACCCATTTTTTCCGAATTTTCTAAGGGGTACCCCTTCGATTTTTTGCAAAATTCGAATCAGTCTAATTTTCACGATTTTCTTTCAGTTTTATGAATATTTCAAATATTTCTCAACCGATTTTGGAATGGAATACCATTTTGGAATCAGAACTTCGGTTTCCTTCGATCTGCATACAAGGATTTGGAATATCGAACAAAAAAAATTTCGACCCATTTTTCGTAATTTTTAAAAGGGGTACCATCATGATTTTTGGCAAAAATCGGGTCGAATTTTTTTTGTTCGATTTACCCGATTTTTTTGCCCTGATAGAAGGTGCTTAGAGTCCTGATTCAGAAATGGTAGGCCTTTTTGAAATCGGTTGGAAAATGGCAAAGATTTTCGCTACCAAAACTATAAAAAAATGGATTTTTTTTAAATAAACCGGAATTGAAAAAAAACCGATTTTAGTTTAGCTTTTTTAAGAATTTCTGGGTTATTTATCCACCGATTTTAGAATGGAATACCATTTTGGAATCAGAGCTTCAATATACTTAAAACTGCATCAAAAGATCCTGAAAACGGAACAAAAAAATTTCGCCCCATTTTTTGTATTTTTTGAAAGGGGTACCATCATGATTTTTGGCAAAAATCGAGTCGAAATTTTTTTGTTCGATTTTCCCGATTTTTTTGCCCTGATAGAAGGTGCTTAGAGTCCTGATTCAGAAATGGTAGGCCTTTTTTAAATCGGTTGGAAAATGGCAAAGATATTCGCTACCAAAACTATAAAAAAATGGATTTTTTTAAATAAACCGGAATTGAAAAAAAAACCGATTTTAGTTTAGCTTTTTAAATAATTTCTGGGTCATTTATCCACCGATTTTAGAACGGAATACTAGTTTGGAATCAGTGCTTCAATATTTTCAAATCTGCATCAAACGATCCTGAAAACGGAAGAAAAAAAAATCGATCGATTTTTCGCAATTTTGGCGAAAATGGGTTCGAATTTTTTTTTTTCGATGTAATCGAAGAAGCTTGAAGCCCTGATTCAGGAAAGGTATCCCTCTTCCCAATTGGTAAGGAAATGGCTCAGATATCGGCAATGAAAAGTATGGAAAGAGTGGGGTTTCCCATATTTAATATGCTGCTTTTTCTGATAGCGAAAATTTTAAGTCATTTCCCATAGATGTGAATCGATACTCACCCGAAAACGACCAGGTTAGCGCCTCCTCGAGTCTTGGAACTTTAAGATAAGCTTCCCTTGATAATAAAGGCCAGAAATAAAGCATTCCCTGGTGTAAGTGGTGAGTCCTGGGGAAAGATAAATACAGGATACGCTGACATTAAATATATATAATTAGAATAAGATAAAAAATCGTGACTTAATTTGTGTTGCCAAAAGGAAAAACAATTTGAAAATTAAGTTGCTGCAACACAGGATATTCAGCACATGCTGCAGCAGCATATGTATCTACAGTTTATGCTGCTGGAAAACATGCTGCTGCAGCATTTGATGTTGAGTACATGTTGCGGCAGCACGAGTTTCTGCAACATATGTGCCTGCAGCTTTTGTTGCTGGAAAACATGCTGCTGCAACATATACTGCTGCAGCATGTGTCCAGAACATGTATCCAGAAGATGTATACAGAACATGTATCCAGAAGATGTATCCAGAACATGTATCCAGAACATGTGTCTACACATGATCTCGCGTTTTCCAACACGCGTTTCTGAATTCAAATTTTAAATTATTTTTTAGCTTTAACTCGAGTTAGATCTTTTTGCCTGGGTTTCTATATTCAATAAAAAACATGGTTTCTTTTGGAGCAATGGAAAAAATCTATCGAATAGGTCAGATATTGCGTGGGGCTGCTTTATTATAGTATTCTAGAGTCTTATAGAATCTATGAAGCTTCTTTTGGAGGAATTCCCACCTAGATATTCCCGTTTTCTCAACTTGAAAAGTGGTCGCAGTGGTGATACTTTACAAAAATCTATGATATCTTAAAAGGGAGGGAAAGGATCCCTTCGGGATCAATAGGAAGTCTTTGGAAGTTTGAGGTTTAAAATATAGAAGGGAAATGCCAATGAGATCTTTTCTAGTCCTTCGATGGCATTCCGCTGAATGGATCTGACACCTCAGAGTAGGGATATAGCTTTGCAGACTTAAAAAGGCTAAGTTGATGGGATATAATTGCTACAATATTAAATCCTCAATTTTATTGCAAAGGCTAGCCGAAAATCCGGAAATCCGAAAATCCTTGTTAAAAAGAAAAGTAGGTGGCGAGACATCTGCTGGCCATATTTTGTTTAGTTAATAAATCGGCTTACGTTTTTGGTAATCTTTTACAGATGGCCGGAGTCGAGATGGTCGAGAAAAATGAGGAGTGAAGAAAACAATCTTTTGTCATTCCAACGCCGCTGGATACTTACATTTTAGCCATTTTGTCTTGGTTTTGGCCATTTGTCCCGTCATTCGAGTTAATCAATAAAGTTGTCCAACAGCAATTTAGTGGCTCCTCGGCGGAGTCATCTGCGATTTACAACCCTCCTGGCGCAACAATAAATACTTTATAAATTTCCTGCCACTTGCACGGCCACGGGGAGAGAGACATGTCTTTCGGGTTTATTGGGAATTTGTCACTCTGATCGGTGCTTCAGGCCAGTGTACGTGACTTGGCCGACTCGCAGACGCCAGTTGGCCATGATCTGGTTAAAATTCGGTTATTGAATAGCCCTGGACTGGATTCCTGCCCTTGCCAGTGGCTTCGCTCATTACGTGTAATAGCCATTGTAATTGTCACGTAGCCCGAAAAATGCGGCACAAAAGGCGTTTCTCCCTCCTGACAATGCTAGAAAGAGTCCTTTTTCAAAGCTTTTAACTGGAAAATAATGTCTGGATAAGTGTTCTTGGGGTTAAGCAATTTCTTTGTAGTTTTTCTTTGCCATTTCTATGAAAAAAAACCTCTACAACTGCTTTGGGTTTCTTTCTTACTAAATAAAATGCATTTTGCTTACCTTTTGTTTCTCGATTTCTGTTTCATTTGAACTTGAACTATTTTCTATAAATAATAAATAAAATAAATAAACGATTAATAGTTTGAATAAAAGGATACCTTAAACTACATTAAATAAATTGTTAAGTGAAGAATCCTGCTTATTGTTTAATTTTAAATTAGAAAAGCAAACTGGATTTATCATTTGAAACCTTGGTTGTCTTTCCACTGAAAATTGAACTCCCAATTTGATGCTGCACTTTGGAAATGGACCTGAGGTTTGGGACCCGTGGGGCGTGTGGGGTTTTGGGCTTTGGTCTTTGGAATCTGGACTTTGCATCTACAACGGCATCAGGAATTAGGCCAGATCCCTGCAGTGCCGTGAGTGATGGTGATGGGCTGGCCAATGGAACGGAATTTCATCTATCAGCAAAAAGGCCACAAAACACACTCGGCCACATCGCTGTGGTTCCGTGCAATTCATTTGCTGTCCTTGAAGTGGCAATTGATTTATCCTGCTTCCAAACAGGACTAAGCTCCTGGCCAGCTTCCCTCTTCGCCCTCCATTCCGTTATTAATGGAGCTACAGTCCAGAGTCCTGACTGACTGACTGTCTGACTGACTGGCAGGATAACAGGATGTTCGAGTTGGAAGGGAAAATTTATGCCAAACTCATTAGCTGAAAATGGCCAGGATTTGGATTCCGGCTGAGTGTCCTGGGCTCATCTTGATCCTTGCCAGACGGATTGATTAATCAGCTGAGCTCTCTGGGAGAACATACTATATTTCCCAGAGAGAACCTAACATCCTGACCTGAAAACTATGCAAATCATTTCGTCTTAATTTTCATTTATTTTTACATTCAAAAAACACTGAGATTTTTCCATTTACAATAAAAATTATTAATATATTTCGTAGAATTGCAATTGCCAAGTTCGTTGAAGTGAATTCAAGCATTAAATTAAGACTTTATCCAGCCTGCCTCTGCATTTCATATTTCATATTTCATATTTCAATTATTAAAATCAAACACTTTTCAAGCATCTAGATTGGACTACTTAAAATTGGATTTTCCTGTCTGCGAGTGACTTTAATTTAAATTCAATTTGATATTCCCCATCCCGCCAGACAACCTTTTTATTTATTTATTTATTTATTTATTAATATTTGCAAGAGAATGTCCCCAATATATGGACTTCTTGGCTACCCTGTAAGTTTAGATGTCAAATGCTTTGGATTCCATGAAACCATCCTTTACTTTTTCGTTTAAATCTGAGATATTAAAGGTTTTCTTTCGTGTGGATTATTTTTGATTAGTTTTAATTTGATAAACAGTGCCAGGCGTTCTCATTTCGTTTTGTATTTTATTTGAAATGTCTCAAGGCTTTCATAAAAGAGGTTTTGCTGCCTGAAAATGCTATTTTGAGCTCATGAAAAACAAATGTTTGAATTGAATTATTTTTGTATGGATTTGGCCTGTATTTGATAAAATTTAAATTCATTTTTTTAATTGTTTTGTTTTTAAAAGTTTTAACTTTTACTTATTTACTCTCGAATTAAGTCAAGCTTAATTATTATATATTCTTGCCCTGTTTGTTTGATTTTTTTATACCATTTGTGTGACACTATTGGGTAGTTTTTGCTTTCAAATTGCTTTCAAATATGAATATTATATTTATTTTTAGATTATTAGATTAGTTTTCATCAGAACCTGACACTGGCCTTAAAAAGTGTAACCCTAGGTTAAGTTTCTGTGAAATGTTCACAGTTTTTGGACAATAATTCTAAGCAACAGACACACCGACACACAGATTCAAAAAACGCTAAAAGTTTAGAGTAACAAACAGTATTTTGTTGGAGGTTTTTGGCCCAAATGTGGGCCTTCTTGGCCCCCCCCTTTCTAGCCACGCTCCCTGCCCCCGACTCCAACCACAACCATGTTGGCTCCACACATACACATTTAGAACGTGGGGCAGAATCGTTGACAACCACAGTTTCCGTTTCCAAATCACAAATTGCTGAAGGGACGAGTCCCCTCCCGTCTACAGCGACTCCGTCTCCATATCCGCCCTGCGTCGCCGGCTCCGGCTCCGGCTCCGATTGCGACTCCGGCTGAGGCTCCGGCTGACTCAAAGCCGCGGGCTCTCCAGGATCGTGTGGCTGGACATGGCGGAGTTGGCCAAGGCAATCGAGTTGCCCGCCACCGAGAGGTTACTCTCGTTCTTGGAGCGACGCCGCCAGAAGCAGCACGGGGCACAGAGCCTGTCGCAGATGTTCATTCCCTTGAAGGTGTCCACGAAGGCCCGCCGGAAGCTGGCGTTCATGAAGCAGTAGGTGATCGGGTTGCAGCAGGACGAGGAGTAGGCCAGCAGCTGCAGGAAACTGATGGCCGTGTAGCCCACGTACTCGTACACCACCGGCCCGAACAGCATCGTCATCGTGTTGATCACGTACAGCGGAGTCCAGCAGATGAAGAACTCCAGGACCAAGACGAACAGCATCTTCACCACGCGCTTCTTGCTCTCCAGGCTCTTGCTTTCGTTGGAGCGCCGTGGCACAATGCTAAGGTGTTAGAAAAGCTACTATAGCTTTGGTTTTGGATGTTGTCGGGGGCTTAACATCGAAAAAAAAATCATACAACTAAAAGTTCGCAATAAAAAACTAGTTTTTGAATGGAAAACAAAGCTGTTTTTCAACTTAAAAGTTGGAAAGAAACTTAAAGAATCATTTCTTCTCATCTCAGTGTTTTAAGAAGAAAAAATAGAACGAAATACTTGGCTCTAAAAGCTCTTTAAAAAAGTATAGAAAATATATGAAAAGTGATAAAATATAAGGAGCTTAAATAATAACTAATAATATTTAAAAATAATCACTGTAAGCACGACTTAAAATATAAATAAAATATTCAATATCTTAAAAAAGGATTTAAATTTGACAAAAACTTTGAAATTCAAAAACAAACACTTACCTTCTTAGTCCCACTTCTGTGATCCTGAGACTGGGCTGGGACAAGGACTTGCGTCGGGACTCGCTGTCGCTGGTGTAGCCCTGGATTTGGTGTCGCATCCTTTGTCCTCGACTGCAGCAATCACTGGGACCTGCCCCTGCCATGGATCCTCCGCCACCGCCCGCCGATCCACTGCCATTGACTTGCTGCTGCTGTTGTTGCTGTTGCTGTTGCTGTTGTCTCAAGGACTTGACAGAGGCACTCCGCATGCAGTAGAGATGCCTGCGTCCTTCGCAAGGACCTCCTCCAGTTAGCAAGCGCCGTTTGCTGCCGCCATGCGAGTAACTATTGTCCGCTGCAGGGAGGGAGCAATAAAAATTTAATTAGTTTTGTTTCATGATTCATGAAAACCTCTTCGAACCTCTGTGGGAAAACAAATTGAAATAATCATTTTTCTGTCTCAATGGCAAACCCCAGCCACATCGCGAATCTTGATTGATATATCCATTGCATGCGCCTAATGATCCGTAATAAACTTAATCAACACGCAACCCGAGTCGGTGAAGCGGCTTCCGTTTGTCTCCGGATTAGCCAAACACTTTCAGTTGAGAAGCATTCGGAGATGTTGCTGCTGCTGCTGCTGCTGCTGCTTTTTGTGGCACTAATCCTCTGGCTTTTGCTGGAGGCTGTGCTTATCAGACCAAGCAGCTATTGGAAAATCTTGGGAATAAAAGGTCCAGCAGGATGGCCACTGTTTGGCAATATGATGCAGTTTGCTTTGGGCAGGAAGTCCTACGGCGAGGTCTACGAAGGCATTTACAGGTCAGGCTTCATTACCAATACCTTTCGATTAGTTTAAACATTTTATTTCAGAGACTATACCCATTTTAAATACGTGGGTTTCTATCGACTTTTCAATGAACCCGCCCTCCTCATACGCGATCAAGACCTCATCCGCCAGATATTGATGGGAAACTACTTCCCAAACTGCTCGGATAATGCCGTCAATGTCGATCCTACCCGTGATACCCTGGCCAGCTGTAATCCTTTCATAGCCTGTGGCGAAAACTGGCGCCTATATCGCTCGGATTTAGTGCCGCTTTTTACGCCCAGTCGCCTGCGTCAAATTCTGCCGACCGTGACAAACAGCTGCCGGAAATTGCGCTTATTCCTCCAGAATTGTTCCCGCTTCGAGGCCAAGGAGGTGTCAACTCGATTCACCCTCCAGGTGGTGGCCTCGGCGGTTTTCGGCCTGGATGCTAGGTGCTTGAATGGCGGCGAATCCTTAACCAGAAATCCCTGGCTAAACTGGCTGCTGCCGCTCTTCCAACCGGGTTCTTGGAGTCTGATGGAAACTATGGCATTGCTACACTCGCCTCGACTGGGAAAGGTCCTTAACTATCGGTGGGTACTTACTAAAGGACAACCTTAAACGTCTTAAGTCTTGTAATATTTTATTTCCTCTTCAGTTATGTGCCTTTAAGCCTGCAAACGTGGCTCCAGGACCTGGTGCTGGCCAGGGGTGATGGCGAGAACCTACTGCAGTGGCTCAAAGAGGGCAAAAGGACGTTGTCTGAAAGGGAGCTGGCCGGACATGCCACCACATTGCTGCTGGAAGGATACGAGACCTCAGCTATGCTTTTGGCCTTTGCCCTTCACGAGCTGGCCTGCAACCAGGATATTCAGGATAACTTGCTGCGTGAGTTGGACGAGAAGGGGGAAGCTGCGCCTTTGAGTGAGCTCAGATACACGGAGGCGGTGCTTTTGGAGACTTTGCGTCTTCATCCGGCAATGCAGGCTCTCCAAAAGCGATGCACCAAGTCCTTTGAACTGCCTAGCCAGCAAAAGGACCAAGCCGGCCCGAGTCTGGAGGTTAGGGAGGGAACTGTTTTGGTCATTCCTGTCCAGGCTATACATTTGTAAGTAAATTGTCAAATATTTATAATGATATGATAAAACCATCCATGGTTTGCCTAACAGAGATCCAGAACTGTATCCTGATCCTTTGAAGTTTGATCCCTCACGCTTTTTGGACCAATCGGCCCAGTCAATGGGCTGCAGATTCCTAGGATTTGGCGGCGGTTCCCGGATGTGTCCTGGCATGCGACTAGGCCTGCTCCAAACCAAGGCTGCCCTGGCCACCTTGCTCAGGGATCAGCGCGTTGTTCTGGCAGATGAGGACCAAAGGAAGCTGGAAATATCCCCGCTGACATTTCTCACCGCCGCCAAAAAGGGAATCTGGTTGCGTTTCGTAGACAGAAAATGATAGAGGATAAGGGAGAATCCTTTATGTCTGGGCTGGCAGATTCTGATACGAGTTATGACGGAAATGATGCGCTTCTAATTATATTACCGCTTTTTGCCTATGCAAATTCCGCACCAAGGACATTCACAATTTATTATGGGACGTTGGGTGGCAAACGAGGCGAAAAGTTTAAAAATTTAATCAAATTTATTGTCACACAACCACGTGCCAGAAAGTCTACGGGAGTATGTGGAAATGAGATTGCTTCAATGGACTCGCTCTCCCATCGCCCATCTCCCAGCGCCCATCCGCCTCTGCATTCCTAGTGGCAGGATAACGGCCTTTAACGAGCGCTTAAATGCTCGTCCCGTGCATAATTTACGGCTCCTAAATTGACCTTTTTTTGCGGAAGGAGGACCAAAGGCCAAATAGTGGGTTAAACCTTCTACACTTGAATCATTTTCGGTAACTTTTAATATCCTTAAAGTGTTTGAATCAAAATCTGTAGCTTTCATGGTTGGGAAACTTTTAAACTTTCTTTAAATCAAAATCGAATAGAACCGTAATATTTAGGATAGAAAAAAGCAATTCTAGGTATAACTTTTTTCAAGTGCCAAGTCCGAGAACAACAGGAAATGAATCACTGAAGGACCTTCAGTCCTGCCCAATGCGATGATAATTTTCTGTTTCTACCGAAAACCGAAACCAGAAAGTGTCGGGCCTATGAAAATGCAAATGTTTCCATTTCTCAACCTGGAGTGTCGCCTTAAAGGATATTCCGGGAACCCTTAAATGCAAATGAGACACCAACACCACCCACCATCCACCACCCATGTCCCTGATTTAATTGGACTGGGAGGAGCGGAGGTGTTGGTACAGAAGGATTCCTGAATCGAAGATGAAAGAATTTAAAATTTAAAAAGTACAACGAGCTGGTGTGATTGCCATGGGGATTCCCCGGAATCTGAAGCTCCAAGGAGGCCCCGCGGGGACCGTCAAGGACTCGGCTTGCATTTGCCAAACACGTCACGTTGGCTGATCCTGCTCTCATATAAAAATTCGATTGTACCACCGAATAGCGAATACCGAATACCGAATAACTGAATACATTGCGTACTTTAAGCCGGAATTAGAGGCATTGATTCGGCGGAGCAGGGGCGGAGGCATAATCTCCGGATTATTCACTCCGTGAACCGAGAAGCCCGGCCATTCTAGCCACGGGGAGTGCTCGCAAAAGTCCTCGATGCGAATGCAAATGAAAGTTAAACTGCTGCCGGGATATTGCCCTTTAACACCCCAGCCCACCCAGTGGCCTTCCTCACTCACAGTCCCTACCCAGTGGCTTGTGGGAATAGGCCCGTAAGTCCCATTCCCTCCATCGGATGCTTTTCCGCGATTTCGGCAGCGCACTTCGTGCGTGGCAAGTCGGGAACTCTGCAAATTGTGTGTGACGTAGTTGCTCTTGCCCTGCCATTGGAATTGTAAACACAATTCTTCATAATTTAAGGATAACCAAAGAGTTTTTCAAGATTCCAAGAAGACTCCAGATTAAACACCGCAAAGCTATTGCTTTTTATGGGTTTCTCTCAATCTATATGAGACTCCTAAGCATTGTTATGTCATTTTGTTTCAATATTATTCGGGGAGGTTAAAGGATAGCAGGTGGCTTTTGTGGCAAGACTCATTCTGTGCCATTGAACTAATCTCGAATGGTGTCCCCCGAGACACCCCGAGTGGCAACTAATAAAGCTTCCTTTCACCTCCCAGAAACCCCCGTCAAAGCCCCCAGTAACCCCTTTTTCCTTCGTTCGTGTGTCTCTGTTTGAGAATCAGTAGGCTGAAAAAATGTCAAAATCCTTTTACAAGGAGCACCTCTCACCGTAGTAATACTGCTGTGGATTGTGCTGCTCCAGGGACTGCTGGAAATGGTTGCCGTTGGAGCGCCTCTGGCTGGCGGTAATGGGCGTGGCTGTTTGCATGGCGCCGTGGCCATGAATGGAGGTGGAGACTGGAGCGGTGGCTGTGGCAGGGGCGGACGTCTCTGGGCCACTGCTGCCGAAATTCATGGCCCTCTCGTTTCGCATACTGACGTACAAAGTCCGGGTTATGAACAGATAGGTGAAGCTCAGGGCCAGAAGCGGCAACACCAACAGGGCCAGGTCCAGAAACAGGTTGTAGGCCCTTTCGTAGTTCAGACTGTCTGCGGGCCACTGCTCTCGGCACTTTCGTAGTCCTGCAAAAGGACAATTATTTTGCAAACGATGAGATACATTTTTTTAACTTAAATACTATCTCTTACTGGTTTCTTTTTATTTTCAATTATTTTTGGTAATACTTTAAGAGATTTTTGATTCAAAAAGCTCGTGAGATTTATCCAAGCATTTTTACACTATTTTCCACAGGATAATAAAACTTTTAAACAATAAAATAATGTAGTTATTTAAAAATAATGAAAGTTGATAAAAGCTTACTTTTTTAGACATTTGACAGCATATATTTTATTCGATTTCGAACAGATTTCAAAACAAAATACTATTCCTGAATCAGGGGTTTAGTCTACTTCGATCTGCATCACAGAATCCGAGAAACTAAACAAAAAAAATTATGACGATTTTTTACAATTTTGAAAGGGGTACCTCTTTGATTTTTTTCAAAATTGTCCTCAGTGTAATTTTCACGCTTTTCTTCCACTTTTTTATAAATATTTCAAATATTTCTAAACCGATTTTGGAATGGAATACCATTTTGGAATCAGAACTTTGTTTTCTTTCAATTTGCATTCAAGGATTTCAAGGATCGAATAAAAAAAATTTCGACCTATTTTTCGTAATTTTCAAAAGGGGTACCATCATGATTTTTTATCAAAAATAACCAAAAATTGTATTGTTTAACTTTTTGGATTCTTGGATGCAGTTTTATGCAGTATTAAGCCCTGATTCATAAATGATATCCCGTTTCAAAATCGGTTGCGAATTAGCTCAGATATTTGAATAAAACTTTTCAAAAAAATGCAATTTTTGTCACAAACTCATTTTTTCATCCTTTTAATTTAGTTTTTAAGGACATTCTTGCTATTTGATATCCAACTTTGCACCAAGATACCATTAAAGAATCGGGACTTAAGTTTCTGTCAATCGAGATCAAAGATTTCCATTAAATCGAAGTGAAACGTTCATAAAATCGTTTCAAAAATCGACTATGCGCTCATATTTAAGTTTTTAAGACAGTAAAGTTTTCTAAGTTTTAGCCTATTTTGTTATAGTTTCTTCGTAATTGTTAAAAACTAATCCATGTTTGATTTAGGTTATAGATATCGTAGACAATGAAGGACTCACCTGGTCGACTGGTTGGCATCAGTTGGCTAAAAGCCGCGATCGGAGTCATGCAGAACAAACTGCCCAGCCAGATGATGGCAATGATTTTGTTGGCATGGTTGATGGTCTGCCAAGTGCGGGACCTCAAAGGATGACAGATGGCGTAGTAGCGTTCGCAGGATATGGCCACCAAGGTCCAGGAGGACACGGCCACTGAGGCAGCTGAGCGATGAGGGGGAGAAAAGAAATTGAACAATTAGAAGTCGATTTCCATGAGCAATCAACATGAAGTATCAAACTTTTATGATTCGAATTTAGAATATTAATAGCTTTTTTTTTTGTTGTTGTTGTTCTGCCCCCTTGCCCCTTCATTAACTTTTATTCCATCGAATTGTTACGCCGGCCCAGGAATAATTAAAACGTTAATGTCCTTGTTTCGGTTGGGCAGCGATAGTGGGTTGAGGGTCCGGGTACTTAACGCAGTCTTTTCCGAAACCCGAGACCGCGCCCAGGGTCGAGTCGGAGCCCCCAAACAGCCCAAAACCCCTAAACCCCAAAGCCACTAAACCCAAACTGGCCAAGTTTTCAAGTAGACTATCAGAGTAGAAATCGCAATGGAAACGCCGATTTGAACCTAATCCTTTTCCTGGCATCAGCATCGCAACAAAAGCCAACACTCACACAATAGGTGCACTCAAAAAAAAAAACATATTAACACAAAAAACATAAAGAAAACATACTCTATGGATAATTTAACTATTATTTAAAGTTTGTGGAAACTAAAAAATCTATTCTAAGGTTAAAAATAAGGTTACAAAACAGGTTATATTTTTAAACAAAGAAATAATAATAACATATTTTTAAGAATTCATTGAAAGGGAAATTTAGGTTTATGGGTATTCAATATTTTGCCATTTTGTTTATATTTGTTTATAATTAGAACATTTATTTGTTTCGAGTGTATTCAAAACACATATACTCCTACTTTTTTGACCGAATGCTGTTGGTTTCCTTGTGTGGCGAGATGATAAAACGGGCAAGCTCATTAACAAAATTAAATTTAGCCTCGTCCTTTGTCCTTGTACCCATGCCAGTTCCCGTTCCCGTTCCCGTTCTCGTTTTCGTTCCCGTTTGCTGTTCCCGCTCCTCTATATCCCATTGCATAATTCCCGATCCTGCAAAAACAGGCTCCCACACGAATCCTTTTTTCTTCCCTCGACTGTTTTTGTTTTTATTTTGTGGCGGGAAAAACAGCAAATACAACAGCGAGAAAAACAGGAAAACGGGTAAAACGGACCACGGACCACGGTTCAGTGATTTCGAGTCCGTAACAAAAATGTAAATTTTATGGAAATGCTGAAAATAGAAGTCCCCAGAAACTGAAACTGGACTGGAGCAGGAGCAGTAGCAGTAGCAGTAGCAGTAGCAGGACTGAGAGGCCGGCAATGAAAATGAATGAAAAGCAAATATACTCACCGGCAACCACATGGAAAATGGAAAAATTGCAAAGCGGAAAAGTGTGTCGCCAGTTGGCAGAGGCCGTAAATAGGATCATTGATTGAACTGCAGAAAAAGTTGACATATTGATTGAAGGAAATCAAGTCGGGCCGAGTTCTATTGAGTCCTGCCGTTAATCATCCATAAGTCTACAAATTGGACTACAATACTATGCAATACAATGCTAGGATAGTGCAAGCCCTGTGACCATTCTACATCCTGCACATCCTGTTCGAATGAGAAGACTTCAAATGGATTTTCCATGCTGAACAATCCAAGTGTGTGGTCACAAGAATTGCAAATTGCTGGCTTTTAAAACGAAAAATTGAATATCCTGGTAACCTTTGTCACCGGAAATGATTCTTAAGGAGGACGCTCGAGCACCTTTGACATTTTGTGGCTAGCAATTAAAATGCCACATGTGTTTGAACACGAGACAAGAGAGGTCGGATGGAGTCCTTTCTCCCAACTCCCAACTCCCAACCGACTTTCAAAAAAATATTTCACCAAAAAATATGCCTGACTTCTGGCCAAGTAAGTGTCGTAGTGCCTGGTCCTCGGCTGTAATTTCATAAATTAAATTTCATATTCATCAAAGAGTTGTGTTTTTGTTTCGTTTTGCTAATTGAAGTTTGCGACTCGTTTGTTTCCTTTGCCTGTTTCGATCTTTTCCATCTTAAATCTCGAATGTAGATATTCTCCAGGCTGAAAGTTGCCAAAGCAACTGCAAAGTACAAGCCCGGACTTGGGACTTTATCCTGCCTGGCACAGCCAAGGCAAGTGCAGGTGAAGTTACTTTTTGACCAACCATTACCGATACACAAGAAGAAATTAGCTTTTTATAAGCTAAATCATTGGTTTTTATTACAAAAAAGTTTCCTTTAGCTTGCAACGAGTGCCGGGTATAAATATTTTCAACTATCGCTTTGTACATCCCGAAATTCCCTTCTGTTTGGGTTCAAATTATTAAAATATAAGATTCCCCAATTGGCCAGGTCAGGTTTTTCTTTCCGTTAAGAGAGACACCAGAGCTGTAATTTAGTGAAAGCCAAGTTGTAAGCCAAAAACTTGACTAGCAATTAAAAAGCCAAACTCTAAGCTTCTTCGGCTCGGCATCAATCTTGGCCAGGACGAACCAGAGCCAGGACCATAGCCAGGTGGGATTTTGGCAACACGATATGGCCGGCCCCGTTCTGAATGGCCATGTGTAGTTTAAAGTAAATAAAGGATTCAGCAAATCCAACAGACTGCAACCGCAATACGTGTTATTGCAGATACATGTTCTTATTTACTTCATAATTCTACTTTTTTTTCGGGCAAGGCTTATTAAGTATAAAGTTTCGTAGTTTCCCGAAAGGAGATTTAAATGGTTTTCATTACGCTGAGCAAATATTTGGCCGGAGCCAGAGAGCGGTTAGTATTTATTTTGAAAGCGGCAAGCAGGATATTTTTAGTCCTGCCAACTGTCAGTAGAAAATTAAATTTTTAATAGCCGAATAATTAAAGGGAAAACCTATTTATGGAGAGTCGCAAATTTGTCCTAAACAAAAACCAATTTCCTGATACACAATCTCTGATTGTTTTGTCCTGAAAACCAATTTACACCCCGACACTCTCTATTAAAAGCAATAGATTTGCGTAAATATTTAATGTAATTTTTGAGAGGGAATCGGCTTCATAAATTATTTTTATCCAATTAGAAATGGCTTAAAGCCGGCCAGGCAAAGCAAATCGTTTTGGCCAACATATGTACATGCCGGATTTTCCATTCTCAAAATCAAAATCAAAATCAAACGCAAAATCCAAAGCTCAGACCCGAAATTCAAATCCAATCCAATCCTATGTTGCCTGTGCCCTCTGGTCGTTGTTTTTGATTTGGAGTTCCATTCAATGACAATAAGTCCATTGCCACGCCCCCATGCCTAGTCCTGCAACCCGCCCTTGTCATCATCATTTCCAGTTACATAACTCGCAGCCATAACTGAAAGTGGATTTTTATGGACTTGACTCGGCCCATTGCGTGTCCCGGCGATATGCCATCTGTCCCGGCCGGTTTCTCCAATAAAAATAATTCCAAATTTCGACACAACAATAAAAAACGTTTGTTTTTTTCTCTTTCGCTTTTTTGTTGCTTGTTTTTTTTTGGCAAAAGTTCTTTGGCAAGATTGAAAACGGAAAAGCATCTTTTTTATTTATTTATTATTCGCTGCTCTGAAGA
Organism: Drosophila vallismaia; assembly: GCA_035047325.1. Classification (NCBI taxonomy): domain Eukaryota; kingdom Metazoa; phylum Arthropoda; class Insecta; order Diptera; family Drosophilidae; genus Drosophila; species Drosophila vallismaia. The sequence goes on along the minus strand of JAWNPU010000001.1, from coordinate 9,141,129 downwards.
AAGGACACTACCCTGCAACAACCTGTCACACATAAATTTAGTTTTGTCACCTCAATCAATAGGCCTGTATGTGGATTTAAATAATTCAAGGCAGGCAGGCAGGCAGGCAGGCAGGAAGCTTCATGAGGATATTCGAGCTTTGATTTGATTAGAGAAAGTAAATCAATGTCCTTAATTGGGTTGAGTTAAATATTTAGCAAGAATTTTCATCTATCAAGCTATCTATTTGGATTTTAAAAAAGAAAGACTAAGAAAATGTTTGGAGGATAGAATATAAAACGGAAGGAGGTTGTTTTTGAGAAACAAACAAATATATGAGAAAAAAAAGGAATATAAATATAACAAATAACAAAATCTATAACAAATCTAAAATCAAGTTATCCTCTTTGTGTGCTACAAATATTCCAGGATATCAGCCGATCGACTTTCGCAGTTGTGTTTATCTTTTCATTGATGTGATTTCTACGCTTGGAAAATTGTGAAATTATATAAAAAATTGGGTTTGATTGTTTTCCTTTGTTTTGGTCCTGGCATTGATACGGAAAGTTATGGCAGGATCCGTACCATCGAGTCAGGTCATTCGCGCCCCAAGGGCATGTGGGTGATGGACAGGCTGCTGTGTCAGCAATTGCGCTTTTGTGTGTCCTTATTTTTTGCTTGTCCTTATTTTTTGTGGGAGGGCAAAAGAGGCAAAGGACCCATGAAAGAGCCATAAACTGCAAGCGAGAGGAAATTGTGTAAAAACACAACAAATTAATGTGTCCTACGCACAAAGATTGCCAGAGTTTGGAAAAGAGTTTTAATTTTAATTGAAAAACCGGAAAAACCAGAAGCGCATACTTCGAGGACGAGCAGGAATGTGTGCTTGTTCCAAAGGACTTTCGGAGGACTTTGTGGCATTACTTCATTGGCAATGCAGGACTTGAGGTCGAAGGCAAAAAAAAAAAAAACAAAAAATGGGAATCGCAGTGGCCGTAACAGTTGCCAGTTATTTCCCTTTCGACCTGTTTATGTCGCAACATTTATTGTTTTTACCCGAAGGACGAAGGACGAAGGACAACCAAATAGTCGTTTCACTAGACTGCTGGACTAAAGGACTTAAGGATTAAGCTTCTCGAGCTACCTGAGCCTTTCAAGTACCTGTCTAAAGTTGACGTGAAACCCTTGAGCTGATATTTACCCGCAAAACTGAATATTGGCCAAGTCCCATTGAATTGCAATAATGTTGCTCCTTCTTGGTCTCGCCCGTGTCCTTGTCTCAGTCTCGAACTATAGAAAAGCTTTTGTATCACTTGGCTCCTCGGTTCCTCGACTCCTCGGTTCCTTGGTTCCTCGGCTCCTTGGCTCCTTTAGCACGCCATCATAATAGTTGCCATGACGCTGCCATCGGATTAACTCAATATCAAATTTTATTTTCCTTATTTATTTATACTTATTTATTTATTTATCTTTTTTGCATATACTATCACGGGGTGTTGTAATGTTTTTAAGGATAGACAGTACGTCCTGGCGTATATTTTGATGCGGATATTAGAGGATATTGTTACGCCACCGCCAGAGGTGTTTTCGGACTTAAATTCAAAGCGAATTTAAGGATACAAAATATAAGATATCCTTGTGTTTGATTCGCATTTGAGTTGATAATTAAAAGGCTCAAAACTTATACCCCACTAAGACTTTTTCTTTAATTCTAAATACATAAAAGTTAGATTATATTTTTAGGATTTTTTTATAAAGGCCCAAGGAGTATGAAAACTTTGCGTCCTTTACAAACTCTTCGAACTTTTGCTGATCTAATTTTTTATACTTTTTCTTCGTTGCTTGATGGGTAATAAAGTTTGAAATGATGTCCGCGGCAATCTTGGCTCCATGCGCCGACGATAAATTACAAAAGTAAATTGTTCCCGCCAAAGGTCCTGACGGTCCTTGCCAGGTCTCTGCCAGTGCTGAAGGCCTTGCTGGCCGTGCAACCCATTTTGTTGCACACACAAGCCATGTTAATTTCGCATTAGGTCGGGTCTTTGTGACAAGAGAAAGCACCTCCGGACCCGGCCACTGGGAAATCCTCGAAAAGGAGCTGAAAAATCACTCCTCATTTGTATTCCCTTTGTGGCGGGAGTCGCCTCCGTCTCCGACACATTAATTCGGCTCAGAAATATATTTCATTGGGGCGGCGAAAGGACTCGCCTCCCACATCTCCCACATCCCACGCACATCCTGCGCCTTACGCACTGCCTGACATTTTTAATTATCGGGCTTTAAATGCTCAAGACCCGCTGTCTAAAAGGATCCATTTAATTGATAACCGCACGTTATTTTATTAGGAGCACATTTCCGTGTGAAGTATGCAAATGTCATGACAACAACCCGAGGTCCTGATTGATAAAAAATCCGTACAGATTTTTTTTCGCAGAGATGAAGTACTCAGGGCTATTAATTCTGCGAGTTTTTTTTTTTGGAGCCTGATGGTGGCATACCATATATTTAAATTATTGAAAATCAATAATTTATCCTGTATCAATGCTGGATCCTGTGTCCTGTGGCTTTCGGGTGTCAGTGTCAGAGAGAGCTTTGTGCCACAAATTGCTATTATTATTACCATGAAACGAAAACGGGAAAAAAATCAAACAAACTCAAAGTGTTGATGACCAAAAATTCATGAATGTGGCATTCAAATCAACTTGAACTTTGATTGAGTTGCGAAGGCGGGGGCGTCCTGGGGAACTTTCCTTGCCAACAAACTTTCCAGTTTTTGCCCAGTTAACTCGGTCATTAAAGGAGGCAAAACAACATCTCAAGTTTTGCGAAATATTCAACCACTCGAGCATGATGATGGTTTCTTTGGAAAAGCTCCTGCTCCTGCTCCTGCTCCTGCTCCTGCTCCTGCTCTTGCTTATCCTCATTTTCACATTTTATTTTATTTGTATTTGAGTTCGCTTTTTTCTTCATTTTTTCCTGGTTTTTTTTTCCTTTTTTTTATACTTGTGCCATTTGCTCTTAATGCCACAATTAAGTTGGCCCCGTTTGCAACAGAGTGTGTGCATAATTTTACTCATTACTGTTGCCCCGGGAACTCCTTGAAAATGTGGCAAGAATTGCATTCTACATTTCGCATTCGGCATTCGGCATTCGGCACTCGGCATTCGACGTTTTGCGGCCAAGATGGAATCACAGAGAAGGATTTAGTGGCCAGAACTTCACTGCATCCTCCTGGTCCTTGCCTAATTAATGACTACGTCGTTTTTCGTCTTGATTTCTGTTGCCAGGCAGGACCCAAAGCGGTAGACGCCTCAAAAACATACAAAATAAATACGGAGAAACAAAGGAGCGAAACCAACGTTGAAGAAATTCAATTAATCATTAATTTGGTGAGCTGTCAGCGACTCGGTAAGGCTCTGGACGAGGCCCAGCGGGAGGTCCTTGCGGCGGGTCAGACTAGTTCAAGGCTTTTTCGGGCAACAAGTGCAGACTAGGTGCTTATGCAAGTGGAAATAGAAAATAGAAAATGGAAAATAGAAAGCTCAATAACGCAAAAACGCAAAACGAAAAAAGGCTTAGGATCAGTCAGATGGCAAGGACATGGATACGCAGGATATGGATTTGCATAGTAATTGCAATTACCCGAAAATACATCCAAAACAAAAATATCCTTTCAAAACGAATCTATTTGGACATCAACTTGCAACTAATGCGCCCAAAGTAATCTCCCAGCCAGAGCCATCATCAATGTTCCAATTTGCATTATCGATTTGATGCTATTTTGAAAAGGCCACACTGAGCAGAAAAAGGTGGGGATTTATATAATAATAAGGACTACCTGATTTAGTTACCTTAACTGGAAGATATTTGTTAAAATCTGACCAATAATCAGGAGCTTTTTATCATTAAATATCAATGATGGTTAAATATTGTAATCTATTTTAGAAAAAGTTGTTTCAATATAAGTAGAACTATTTGTTCTTTTAAAATACTATAAACCTATTTTATTAAACCTTTTTTTTATTAGTTTGTTAAGTATATATTTTCTAGACCATTAAAAAGACCCAAAATATATCACCTAACTTTCTAAAAAGATGTTTTTCAATTGTTTTTAAATAAATATAATATCTGAAGATTTTATTATCTTCCTTTCACGAATCTTTTTGTAGCGTGATTTCCCAGTAGTTCTTTCTGTATATCCTTAAAGTTCTCATGATTTACTTAAAGAAGTCATAAATACAAGAAAGCACTCTTGGAGCACTCCAAACACCAGCTTGGCCAAGTCCTTCAGAGTCCTGAGACCATTAATCATCGGTGCATAACAAATTGTCATTTTTGTATTTATTAAATTGAATTTTTGTTTGTGTGCGGAGATGCAGGTCGAAGAAAAAGCCACAAATGCATAATTACAGCTATAAATCAGTGGGTGTGGTCGAGCAGGATGTCTGGATGAAAGGACGCGACAGGAATGGCTCGTGGACTGCACCTCGACTCGATGATGGCCATAAATTGGTGCGGCAGCTTGGCCAGCGCCCAGCGCCCAGCGATGACATTTACAGATTTACGAGGAAGAGGACGACGACGACGACGACGACGACGACGACGGGGGCGGGAGCGGGGACTAGGACGAAAGGAGCAACAGTTCTAACAGGATATGAGAGCGTAGGAGAATCCAAGTGTTTGCTCAACAAATTGGCATGTGTGCGGCCCAAAAGGAGAGGAGCAACTCAAGTTGTTTGCCCCGCCATTGTTATTATGTTGTTAATAAGTTAGAGACGACTACGAAAAAGATGGATTCGCAAGGATTCACAAGGACGATGGCGTGGGAGGCTCTGGCAAACTTGCAGCAACACAAACAGCATTACCAACACTAGCACAGGAAACGGAAACGCCTCCTCCGGGGTGCCTGTGTGTGGGAGAAGGAAGGACACAAAGGATGCAAAGGCGTTAACGTGGGCGGCGGAGACACAAAAGTGCCCAGAGGAGTGTGCGTTGTGTCATGAATTTTGCAATTCCCAGAGACATCACGCCAAATGCATTTCAAAATTGGCCAAGGATGTGCCGAGGGATAATTAGAACGTCCTTTGGAAGACACACACTGATTAAATAGGCAAGTTAATACTGACGAGCATTCCTGACAGGTGTCAGAGTCACACTATCAGAGGCCTTTTCGGGGAAACGACCACTATCAGAGTCCTTTTGGGGGAAGCGACCTGCATCACACAGGACTCGTAGTTTTGGATTTCTCAGGACTTATCTAAGGACACGAATTAATGTCGGGCCAGCGCGCTTAAAATATCTTTAAACACAAGATAAGGGAAATGGGCTTTTCGTGTGAAAGGATTCTGTTAGGATTCTGTTGGGGGAGGAGGAATATTTAATCTTTTGAACCCGAGTCCTTGCCGTATAGTGTGTGTTTTTGAGGGGAAATATGATTTAGGCCATAAATAAGTGCGGAAATTGTGCGTAAAATCGATTGGAGTCACGCCACACTTGCCTCGAGTGGCAAGTGCACAATCAAAACACTAAGTATGGTCATCTGCAAGTTATGGCCGGGACATGTGCTGTCATCCTGGGAACTTATTCCAGTTCCCTCGGCGCTTTAAGTGTAAGGATATTGTGCATTAAGGCGAAATTATATAAGAGGAGCGTGGAAGCATTTCTCACATTGTAAAGAATTCAAATTACAGACCCAAGTACCGGGTATTAATACGAGCCTGCGCTGTATAGCCTTGAATTTGATATTTATTTGAAGGAAAACAGCTCTCTGTGTGACTTTCTATGCGATACTAGGATTTGAAAGGACCAACCGTCGAAGGGCCCGTCCGCTGGGGGCTACCCCAATGCGCCAGGATTATCGGGGCGGTTAATTGGACAAGACAGAGGACATCACAGAAACAGTACCGAGACTGGATTGGATCTACTTCGCTGGCGGGACTGGCTGTGGCTTGCCCTTCGTCTCGGTTGGACTGGCGGTGGGTGGTACGTATGAGGACGAGGATTTATGAGTAGATGGAGATGGAGATGTACACGTTGATGTTGATGCCAATGAGGGTACGGATGCCGAGGAGCCAGCGGATGGCGGTGCAGTTGCGGGTCCTGGGGCTGTCTGGGGGCTGGATACTCCGGGCGCCGAGGCTGCTGATCGGTTGGCCCGATGCTGCTGTTGTAGCTGCTGCTGGCGGCGACGGCGGCGAAAGTACTGGCGGGATATCACCTGGACCGAGTCCATGAACCGGTCCATACAGTTGCCCAGACAGTCCCGCTCCTCGGATCGCAGCTCCAGTCCCGGAGCCGCGACACAGTTGTTGAAGCAGCACCGTGTCATCTTCTGGAGGAGTTCCTGGATGTTTGCCAACACAATTTGCTGCCGGATCCGCTCCAGATCCGAATTGGGCGCCATCTGATGTTGGGTGTAGTTGGGGAGCGTTTTCTGGACTCGGACGCGGACGCGGACTCGGAATAAAGTCGGGTCTCGGCCAGATGGATTGAATGATTGTGGGAATTCCCAGGTTGGAGCTTAAATAACCTTTTAATTTGGACCCCAGCCTGACACGAAACTACAGACCTACCTAGGAGTTGAGATTCTATTTGAGTCTACAAAGTAGGGGCTAAACTGGGGATTATCTTAGATCTCATCGACGAACCAAAGATCTAGATCTGTTTCCCTCTATTTTTTCTAGCTCCCTGACCCCACCCCTAGACTTACCCTGGGCAAACTGGATGAGCTTGCAGAGGATCTCGCCGAAGATAAAGTGCCGGAGCAGGGTGCCCACCAGGGTGACCGGCATGCAGAATACCCCCAGCAGGATGTCTGAGATGGCCAGGTTGAGGAGGAAGACGTTGGTGATGGTGCGCATGCGACGGTTCTGGACCAGGGTGAGCACCACCAGCAGATTACCGACGACAGCGCAGAGCAGGATGACCGAGTAGCAGGGCACCACCCAAATGGGGACATCGGCGCTCACCCGCGGCCTGCCCGGACTCGTCTTCACCGTGGTCACCTCCAGCTTCGTCTCCAGGTCAACGTTCAGGTCCATCTCCAGCCCCAGGTCTAGCTCCAGGCCGGTGTAGTTCAGCAGATCGTCGCCAAGGATCGAGGTGGTGGTGTCATTGAGCCGGAGGACGGCATCCGCGCTGAGCAGCGGCGCCAGGGCCAAGAGCACCCGGCGCAGGAGAGAGTCAAAGGCGCCTATTGTGAGGCCGTTTCTGGGCTCTAAGATCTGGAACTACTCCGGGCCAACCACTCGCGGCACTTCGTCAAGCACGCAACAGTAAAACAGTAAAAAAAAAAAAAACAGAAATGCGTCGAAGAAGCACGGAGGAGGTCACGTTCCGCGGTGTGTGTCGCGCCTCGCAGTCCAAGCGAAGCACTGACACTCGCCGCCAACTTGCCGCCTCCGGAGGCGCCGCGACATGCCGCCCATCCAGTAGTAAGATGCCCGAATTCACCACACGGCGCCTGGCAACATGTTGCCAAAGGACTTGTTGCTGGCACAAAATACTGGCCAATACTTTTTATGGCCCTCATTGTTATGAGGGCTTCAGCTAATGAAAACTTATAATCATTATTGCCATATTCCGCATCATTTGGCCTGGACAAGGAACGATTTTTATTAATCTCATTTCTCGGATTTGAAAACTGAACTTCGAAATTGAAAAATAGCCTCATTGTGCTTTTTATCCTCACCCTGATTGAGGATAGAGATTCCTTCTTGGGTAGGGAAAGATTAATTATAATTCCTGCATCTCGGAAAATCTGTTTGAAGTATCTATAAAAATCGCTTATACTCTCAATTTTCCAATGAAATTTGTTGATCCTCTTCAACATACACAAAGGCTTAAATATTAATCCGCAATTAAAGCATAAACAAACTTTTTATGAAGCCATCATGAAGCCGAAACCCATTCAATGCCAAATGTTTAAACCGAAAATATGACAACACGGCGAATGAGTGATTTTTTTCCAAGCCTTTTGCAATGGAAGATAAAAATGCTCATTAAAAATTTATATTAAAATATATTCACCCAAAAGTACGACTTTTTGGAGAGTAAAAATTTTCATTGAATAAAACAAGTAACCTGTATTATTTGAAATTAAAGCCACAGATTCCTATTCAATTTCTGTAAAAATTGTTTTTTTTTTTGTTTTTTTATAAAGTATAATAAAATATAATTGAAAGGCGGAGGGATTGCCAGATCAATAAGCCAAATAAATCCTCATTTTTAATTGAACTACGAGGCCAGGAAGTAGCAGCAGATCGAGAGGTTAAAGAATCCAAAAGGAATCGCTCCTGATTAAGTCCTGCCATGTTTGGCAATCAGGAGAGCCAACAGTCGCTGGCTAAATAATTTGCATGTTTCCCAGGGGGAAGCCGTGGTTATAATCAGTGTTTTGTCGGCCCCAAGGATAAAGAATAAAGGATAACGAAAAAGGGAAACAAGAGCAAGGAGCAAGAACAAAAGCAGGGAAAGGCCACATTTGTCAACTTAATTAGCGAAGCTCCGTTTCACCGCCGAATTTCACCTGCTTACACCTTTGGCTCATTATTTAAGGACTCTCTGGTGTTTTGTTTTTGTTTATCCTTGTTTGCGTTTTTTTTTGGGAACGTGAAGGAAGTTTGAAGTTTATAAATCACTCAAGGGAGCCACTCGAGAGGAAGAGCCATAAAGTGAAACCGGAGTAGCGCGGATTTGCAACTATTTTGGTCCTTTTTTCGCTTTTCGCTTGCTTTGTGGCCACAACAGGTGGCGCCTCCGTTTGAGCCAAAAACGAACTCCTTTTCGCAAATGAACTGACTTCTAACATTCAACCCGGAGGCGAGTCCTGTGATCATTGGTTCAAATGCCGAAAATGCCGAAATGCCAAAAAGTTACCAAAACACAGGCGTCGTTGTCGCGAATTAATGAATTCAATTAAAGTGTTCGAGAGGCCGCGAAAGACAAACTTTTGTTGGGGAATATAAATAATGCTGCAGCATTAATTAAAGTTGCAAGAACAGAACAGAACAGGAAACAATATCAATAGAGGATTGGGGAGTTGGAAATAAAACAGCCGCGTCCATTTATTTATTTACTTTGGGGCTTTAATTAATTTTAATTATTGTATTTGCATTTGTTAAGGCCGGGGTTTGTTGTTTTAAAAACTGGATGGGGCAGCGATTGCCGGTAATTGAGGCGCGGTTAATGCAACAGTCCGTCCATCCAACAGCCCGATATTAACGTTTAATGATAGGATACAGCGGGACAAGACGGGTAACCATTATGGCCATAATGACGACGGATTCCCACTAAGACCGAGCTACCGAGCTACCGAGCTACCGAGCTACCGAGCTACCGAGCTACCGAGCTACCGACCTACCGAGCAGGCAATACGCAACAAATACGAATATATTGTGAATTCATAATGAGGACCGAGACCATTGCGAATGCGACTGAATAATGAATTAATCGCCCGTTTCAGCTGCTTTTTCCCGGCAACCATGGCCATTTATTACCGAAGGGACACGGACTCCGACTCCGACTCCGCTTCGAACTTGGACTTTGATTACACTTCCCACACCCGAGCCAAGACCAACCCGGTGGAGACGAGTACTTAACACATTTAGCCCAGAGATATGGCAAAAATAGACGAGACTTTCTTGTCAATAACAAACTTGAAGTCTTGATTGGCCTTTTATACATTTTGTAAATAAATTTCAATGAGAAAATATCTGTTTAATAAATTATTCCGCATTCCGTAATTAATATGCTAGAGTAATTAAAGCCAATAAATGTCGAAATGATACTGCTATATGCCATTAATTATTAGTTAAATGAATTAGTGGAATTTCATTCTTTCGCTTATCAACAAATTTGTTAAATATTAAATATTAGCAATTGTTTATTTAAATTGATTAATTTGTTTACATTAATCTTGTATTTTATTGGATTTTTATATGACTTTTAAAGTATCCAATGCATTGAATTAATAATTAATGCAATTAAATCAAATGATTGGATTTGTATGAATTTTTTAGTTAATTAACAAGAATCAACAATGGGAGCGAAAAAACTTGAATTAATAGTATTTGAAAAGTAAAGAAAATATGTTAAAATATAAAGAAACATTCAGAAGCAAATTTAAGTCAAAAGAAAAATAAAAACAATAAACTATTATATGAATAGAAACATTATACTTTTTAACTTGAGTTAGCTTAGCTTCTCATTATGAGAATCGAGGAGGAGAGCGCTCTTTTACAAACAATTTTTTTTATAATTTTTAACTTTAAGAAAGAATTTTAAGAATTTAGAAGGGAATCTTTTAAACTAAAATTTTCTTTCTTTTTGTGTCTTAACTTGAAATTATGAGAATCGAGGAGGAGGGCGCTTTTTTGCAGCCAATTATATTTTATATTTTAAATTTAAAAAACTAAGAATTTTCAAGGCACATCAAGCTATATTTAAGGTACTATATTTTCATCATTAACATTTAAATTTAATTTTAACTATTGTATTTAACTTTATTTATAATCGGAGGCAAAACTTTGACCATTAGATTGAAACTTTCGAAAATTTTTTGATATTGTTTGTTTTTTAGCTTCACATTATGAGAATCGAGGAGGAGAGCGCTTTTTTGCAAAAAATTTTATTTTAATTTTTAACTTTAAGAAAATAAGAATTTAGAAGGGAATCTTTTAAACTAAAATTTTATATTTTTTTGTGTCTTAACTTGAAATTATGACAATCGAAGAGGAGAGCGCTTTTTTGCAAACAATTTTATTTTAATTTTTAACTTTAAGCAAGAATTTTAAGAATTTAGAAGGGAATCTTTTAAACTAAAATTTTCTTTCTTTTTGTGTCTTAACTTGAAATTCTGAGAATCGAGGAGGAGAGCGCTTTTTTGCAAACAATTTTATTTTATATTTTAACTTCAAAAAACTAAATTTAAACGAAAAACTGTATTGAATTTAAATATATTTATAATCTGAACTAAATCTTTGACCATTAGATTGAAACTTTCGAAACCTTTTTGATATTGTTTGTTTCTTAGCTTCACATTATGAGAATCGAGGAGGAGAGCGCTAACTTCAAAAAACTACGAATTTTCAAGGGAATCTTTTCCATGCACATCAAGCTATTTTTAAGGTACTATATTTTCATCATTAACATTTAAATTTAAACGAAAAACTGTATTGAATTTAAATATATTTACAATATAATCTGAACTAAAACTTTGACCATTAGATTGAAACTTTCGAAACTTTTTTGATATTGTTCGTTTCTTAGCTTCACATTATGAGAATCGAGGAGGAGAGCGCTTTTTTGCAACTAATTTTATTCCATATTTTAACTTTGAAGGAATAAGAATTATTGACAAAATCTTTTAGCTTTTTGTATTCCTTTTAAGAATTTATATTTTTATCATTAAGATTTAATTTATAAAGATGCTCTATCGGCTTTAATTCGATTTAGAATTTAAACTAAAACTTTGCACATTAGATTGAATCTTTGTAGCATTTCAAGCAGTTTTTAATTTGTAAATAAAGTACAAGTAAATACTACTCCGAATTGGAATATTTTACCCAATTGGATATAAAACTCGTTTCAGTGCGTGATGTGTCTTCGAATAAATTTGCTTCGCATAAACACCCTGGCAATCGTTAAGTGTTTTCCACCGTGCAAACGGAGCTGGAAAGCACGCGACCATAATTAGACTCAAGCCCGACATTATAGGAGCACGGAAACTGCTGCCCGGAGTCCCGAGTCCCGAGTCGTGGGTCCCCTTGGGGTCTCGAATGTCCTCGGACTGAGCTGCGGCGCCTGTACAGCATCAGAAAACAGGAGACTGGAACTGGAAAGGATGGCTTAGGGACTCGACCAGCTCTCCCAGCTCGACCAGCCAGCCCAGACACGGACGAGATAATTATGGCAAATGCTTTGGATTTGCCAGCGCACCAAATGGATATTAAATTTTTGCAGCAACTGGACGGACTTGAAGGCCCAGCTGTGCCTAGAAAAGGTTGAAGGTATACCCGGACAGCGCCAGGACATCGCAGGGACACTCCCACTAACATTAATGATATGGCATTTTCATTTTCATTCCGGCTCTCCGTCTAAATATCATTAGGCAGTTAATTTTATATTTGCACTGTCCAGTAATTATCCTCTCGTAGAGTTTTGGCAACTCGGGGCTCCAGATGAGCAGCTTTGGTCCTTAGCCCCGCCAGAGGGGAAAACAGAGGATGGGCAAAAAAAAAACTGAAAAGCGTTAACCCAGCACTCGACCTTTATACTTTATTGACTTGGCCGAAAATCCTTTTTTGGCTTTTGCCAAAAACTTTTATTTAACTTGGATCATTGTTGTTGTTGTTTTATTTCTTTCTGCCAAGGCGAGGCGAGGCGAGTCCTTTTCAGTTCTAAACTTGAATTACGATGAAATGAGCAAGCCGCCAGCCAGCCAGCCAGCCAGCAGCATCCCTGTTGCTTTTGGCTTTCATAAATCGTGGCAGAAAAATAAAAAGAACAACAAAGGATAAGCCCCAGAAATCTTCAATCCCCTTGAGAAAACAGGATAAAGCAGCGAGAGCTGCAAGGATAAGACAACAACAGCAACAACAGCAACAAATAGAAGCAAAACGGGGAAAAATGTTCACTTAGCCAGTTAATTAGCCGAGTTGCCCTGCAATTGATTTGCAGAAACATGACCCAAAGGATAAGGGATCCTGCGGCATCCTTTCGCCTATGCAAATACCAAAGCAATTTCCATAGAAATCAATGATTACATTTTAGCCAAATTAAATAATTCTGAACTCTAAAGATGGATATTAATTGAGCAATCAAGATGCAGGCTACAAGGATACAAGGCTACTAGGACACAAGGATAACCAGCAGCAGACTGTCAATCAGGGACCTGGTGTTGTGTCAAGGAAATATAAATTGGCCAGGCTCAGTATGAGTCCTGTAACGACATTTGATTGTCCCTGCCCCTAACTGCTCCTCTCTATAAATATAGAATCTGGAATCCTGGCAGCCTGGCAGCCTGTTGGTAAAATGTATTAATACCTGCGACATGACCTTCCATTTGTAAACTGTTTTCTTTTTCCCATGATTTATTTTTGGCCAGAGCAAGCCAAAGGTAAAGTGAATGTTGGTCCTTTCCAGGGTTTTCTCTGTATTTTCCTTGCTTTGTTTTTGGTCCTGCTTAGTGTTTACTGTTTTGCCAGCTTTTTGCGGTAGAATGATTAATATTTGTGCACGCCCATCCTGTGAAATCTGTAGGGAGCCATTCTAATTCCGAATCCAATTCCGATTCCACCGATTCCCTATTTTTTTTTTTTTTTTTGGGGACCAGCTGCCCATTTGGCAGCCGTGGCACGTCTGCCGGCCTACATTCTGTACATTCGACGAGAGTGTGGACAGCCCAGCCTTCCCAGCCACCCATCCATTCAGTCGCCCAACCACCCACATATATGGTATGAAGCCCACTTTGTTTGCTATGAGCCCTTTAAATTGACGTTACGCATCCGCCCTGTTAGCCGACACGCACTGAAATCTTTATGAATGGGATGGCCCATCGACCAGCAGCACAGTGTCCTGGATCTGGGATTCCCAGAAAAAATCAAGGATGTTGGAAATTCGAAACTTAAGAATCATAACAAAAGGTGTTTAAGAGATATTAAAGCCCAATGAATCAGTATTTTATAATAAAAATCTATTCTATTACGAAATACAATATTATTCACTTACCTTGTAGTATTGTTGAATAATATTTCGTTGAAGTAAGGCAGCCTATCGATTACAGATAGTAGAAAAATCCATTTATATAGCAAGCCAATGGAAACAATCTGAAAAGGATTAAGAAACAAAGGATTATTAAAGTTTTAAAAACAGTATTTTAAAGAAAAAATTTAAAATTAATTGAAAATTAAACCAAGCTATTGAATATTGCACGACCCTAGGACTTTTAAAACATTTAAGCTTTCAATGAATTTCTTTTAAAGAAACTATTATTCTGCTAACATATTTTTTAATAAATAACTAAATAATTTAATAAAGTAATTTTTAATATAAAAGATTTGTATTTGAAACGATACTTTCGACCACTGCCACCAACAGTTCATGTGTGATGGCAGTCATTTGCATTTCGCTTTCATATTTTTGGTAAAAAATTACAATGTGTGCGACATGTGGCTGAAATAAATCAAAGCATACGGCCAGGATACGCAGGACTCAGGATTGTGGGAGGCGAAATTATGCGATGCTCTGATTTGTAGCCATTAGCTTGAAGCTTGCCAGCAAATGTCATAAATTCCGGGGCTCAAAATTAATGAAAAGGCAAGCAATTTATGTTGAACGATGAGGCAGGCAGGGTCCGGGTATTGCTTCGATTTGGGCAAAAAGGACGAGAATGGTGGGTGGTGGGTGGTGGGTGGTGGGTTGTTGATGTTCTTGCTATGTGTGTGTGTATGCTTGTGGCAAAGACAAAGGACCAAAGCTCAGGTGTCGTCCTGGGTTAGAAATGACAGTTCATCACAAAAGGACGGCAGGGGGAAGAACAAACAAACAACAGCCATTTACTTGTGTCATCGACGGGTGCCTTGATTCTAATTTTGATTGATGACTAAGCAAGAGTCCTTAAATAACATCCCTCATTCAGTGCATCCTTCCGATCATAATCGATAAAGGTATGCCAGGTAAGTGGGGATCCCTTCACCAGCGATCACTCATCGTGTAAAATTTCTTGTGGCACTTCTCTTCTCATTGTTAGTTTCTTATCCTCCGGCTGAGCCTTTGCCGCTTTGATTCCCCTTCAGCAGGTACTTTAGCTGGCTAATGCGATTAGGTTGAGTGCTGCCGAGCGATTCTCGAATCGTTTAGCCGTCAACGTCGAAGCCCACTCTTAGCTTACACATTACGAGGCTCCTGCACCTGGTCCTGGTTCCTGGTTCCTGGTATCCTTAGTCCTTTTGCCACTCTCCCTCTTTGCTAACTTCCTCCCTCGTTGCTGGCTTCCTTGCGTCTTTGGCTCTTGCTCAAAGTGCATTTCAATTTCCTTCTGTGTTGACACGCGCTGTCATGGTTGTCGTTATTTTTGTACTGATACCCGGTACTTGTCAAACGAAAGGATGTTCTCTAGGATATTATTGAAAAAAAAATTGTTTTATTTATATTCTTGTTTCTCTTTTGAAAGGAAGCCATGGATCTGTAAGATAAAGTCATGAAATCGATGTTTCTCGCCATAATGAAGGATTTTAATTCCCCTAAGTACCGGGTATTTACATTTTCGAGACCTTCCTTACCTTGGCATTATATTTTTTGCTGTTTATTATAACACACACTTATGAGCACATGCCAAGGAGGAACCTGCTGCATCATTTTGAAGCTTCTTCCGGCTTTTGTTTGTGATTCGATTCATAACTTTTTTCCTCCTGGCTAAAAATAAAGCCGTTCGACGCGAGGAACAAGGAGCGCCAGTGCCAGAGTCTTGGATGAAATAAACAAACAGAAGGAGCGTCCCCAGGACCGTCCGCCTTTATCCGCCTTTCCGCGTTATCGTCGTCATTATCCAAATGCGCGGCACACTCTGCATACAATACTCGTATATACAAAACTCGGTTCGGAGCGCGTGGCCAAAAGTTTTCCACGGCGAAAAGCCGTGTATTTACGGAACACAACTGCTGCTGCTGCTCCTGCTCCTGCTCCTGCTCCTGCCCAGGCTTCCTGCTCCTGCTCATCAAGCAAACAATGAAAGTCAAGTGCAATATTTGGCCACATTAAATTAATGTTTCGCCATAAAAGATGGGGGGAAATACAATTTCTGACCCCGCAAAGGCAGGCAAGCAGGCAGCAGGCAGCAGGCCTGCATTTTTCTTCTACTGCTTATCAATGTTTAAACAGAGCTGCACCAAGGACCAAGGCACGAGGACCAAAAATAATAACAATAAGGAGCAGCAGCAGCCACCCGTAACAGGGCAGTCGTAAAAGCAAGTTCTAAATCGTCTCAGAGACACAAAGGAGGTATTACCCTAGGTGCTAAGTCCTGATATCCTGATATCCTGATATCCTGATGCCCCAAGTGTCCGGCTGCGAGTGTGTGACATGGCCGGACAAATCGGCTTTTAATTAATTAACATCTGACTTTGTGTACTTTCCTGTCGGGTAATTAGTATGCGGTCAGTCTGGTCTCGTTTATCGTTTCTCGTTTATCGTTTCTCGTTTCCTTTTTTCCATTTTAAATAGTCCTTTAGCGATTCTCTAAAGTTTTTAATGACCATTCGATTAAGCTGGCCATTCGGTGATAGACCGTACCTAAATAATTCATGACTTTTGCTCTACTTCGATGCCGTTTCAAGGGGTATCCCGGTAGTCCTTGGTGACAAAGAAGATTTTATAGTATTTGTGATAAGGATAATCTAGTTCTGCGCTTTTTTTTAGATTGTTTGTCCTTTTAACTATTCATCTATGCACTATTCCGTGTGTCCTTTTTCGCGCTTCTTGCACTTTTTTTTAATGATAACCTTAACCTAATCCCCCTTGTCGTGACCCCCATAAGAGTATACAAACTTCGACTCTCCGAATTACCTTCTCCTTGGTGAGCGAATGTCCTGTTTTATAGACTCCTCCTGGACTGGGTCAGTTTTCCCACGAAGGAATGCAGGTTCCGCTTAGGATGCTGCGTATAATTAAATCTGTAAGCCGCTTACTTATGGCTTCCACTCACTCCTCACTCTTGTCCCGTTGTCCCGCTTGCCGGGTGAAGCCAATTGGCACGTGTCGCCACCCCAGGACCTTCAATTCTGACACACAAGGACTCCTGATGGATCCATCCTGCAGTATTCCCTGCAAAGTTAATTAGATGTTGACTCCGCGCTAATTGGCGACAGAAATTCGGGCTTCAGCCCGGCATGCGTACCCGTGTGTGTCCTCCCTCTGAGGCCTCCCTCTGGTAAAGATGCCTTTTAGGCTGGGAAGCCGATGGCGGCAATTTGTCAAAATTTTAATTAAATTCCAGTTGTAAGTGATTGCATTTCCCTGAACATGATATTTTTTCCGTTTCTCTTCATTGTATTTGTTGTTGGAATCAAACCAAATGCCCTTTGAACTGTCCATTAAATTCCAGAAAGCGGACCAAAAGCCACGTGATGGCATTACTTCCACTACTCAAAAGGATCTCTGGTCGTCGCAACCAAAATCCCAAATCAAGAGTCTGGCTCCAGTGCGTCCAAAGCACATTACTCAAATCCACTTCCTCTGCGTTGTTTGTATTTCAGGACACGGAACCGGACACGCAACAATTCCATTTGCCAGCACGTGGGGGAATCCCGGATAGTTTCTCAAATGCACTCTGGGAAAAAACGGGTAAACAATGGATTAAAAAAGCCATCTAAAACGATCTTAAATCTAGAAAAACTTTGGCAATATTATTACTGAAAAGGCAAAGAATACTTTCCTTGCAGTTTTTTGTCTATTTTTTATTAAATATAATTAAAGGGACTCGATTGTATTTTATTTTTAATATCCTTGCACCCTTTTTCTGCCATTCCCGAGAGGCGATGACCACTTGGCTCATTAATCTCATGTAAATTTTTTTGCCAAAACCATGTGATGAGTGCCCTGGGTCCTGTGCCCTTTTACCTTTGGCCCTTGAGCTCAGTCAGTAGTGCAAAGATATTTTTAGAGGACACGTATGAGTAGCTGTGGGCGAAAGTTTAATTGCTAGGGGATTCCCCGGAGACAGAAGAAACAGAAGAAAGAGCAGAAACAGCGGAGACAGAGCACCCGCAGGACGAGTAATCACAATTTCTGCTCAATTGGTCCTGCTTTGCGGTTTGTGAGAGAGACAGAGCCCTGACGGCGGCGCCCCGAGTCCTGTAAGCCACATCCTAGACAGTTTAGTGACCCCGGGTTCAGGGAACCTTCTCCCGCTCCCGCTCCCGCTCCCGCTCCCGCTCCCTCTCCCTATCCAGCGCCCTTCGATGGGCATACATGCGGGACGGATTCCCAATTTCTAAGCAACATATTAAATATTTAAGCGTCAAGCCATAAAAATGCCAATTTCCGAATATATATGAATGAACTTTCAGGTCTTTTCTCTCGGTTCGGGATGCCTAGCATCTGCCATATGGTTTGGATATTTCTCATTTTAACCCAAACATATGTATGGAAAAATCTAGATGTGTATTTTTCATACAACCCCCGGACTCTAGTGCTTTGCGTTTTTTGCGTTTTGCAATTCAAATTATGCTCGAAAGTTGTGAGTTTTCAGGGAGCCTCGTATCCCTAGCTGTTTGGTTCTAGACATTCTGGTCTGGCAGTTGGCCGACCAAGGCTATTCGTCTCGCATTCCCATCACCAGCCACCAGCCTCGCTCCAACTATGTAAGTTCGCTGTAAAAAACTAGAGAAGGAGCAGAAGGACCCCGGATAGGAAACAATTCGTATCTGCTGTCAGGAGCACTTTGCATCCACTTAGCATATTCGCATCTCGCCATCTCGGTAGCTCGGCAGCTCGGCATCTTGGACAGCCTGATAGGACTTGGACAGGATACCGACAGGACCGAAGCTCTCACATCTCTCACAGAAGTCAGCTCAATCGATTCGTGTCCATAATTGGCAGTCCGATCAATATCCTTCCAAGGCATCAATGTCTTTTACATGCATGATAGGATGTTCATTTTTATTAGATCAGCATTTGCGGGATATTTTTAGCAAAGCCTTTTTAAAGGACCCTCTTTTTTTAGATCTTTAGGGTCCAAAATTTAATAACAAATTAAAAAAAAAAAAACAACGCTTGAGAAGCCAAAACTTTCCAATAATAAAAAAAATAAAGAACTAGTTCATAGATAAACAAAAGTAAAAATGGGAGAAAAAAGAGAACGTGACGAAAATAAAGATGGAAATGGAGTCATCAAAATGGCAACCCAATATCGCCATTACCCAGAGAGAGAGAGAGAGGAAAATTGCGTTGGAAGGACATTGGAAAACAGCGTCAGCTTGTAATAACTGTAATATCATTGGAAATGAAATGAAAGAAAAGCGACGCTTAAAACTTTTGTAAATCCGTACCAATTTATGACATATTCACGTTTAAACACAATTTAAGATTTAATAAATACAATTGAATGAATATTGTATATATATTGACCTCAAAACGCAATTAACCATAAAGCTAAAACTTAAACAAGGGGGTACTTTAAGCCATTATTAACAATTAATCAATTTAAATAAAGTTTTAGTCAAAGGAATGATAAAAGAAGAGCTTCTAATAACACTTACCTGTGAATATTAGCCTGCATTCTGCCGTGTAGTCAGCCGTGGACGCCGCATTTCACGCTGGCAATGCCTTTGCCAAACGACGCCGCTTGGAGCACCTTCACACACACGAAATTCCAATATTTCTAAAAACTGCAGTCCAACTACCATTTAAAAAATCACAATTTACAAAGCAAAACACATAATAATTTAATTTAAAACATGCTAATGAAACAAATAAGAGATCTAACGGAGCTTGCAATGGCAAGCGAAAAAACTGCAAAGTTAACGATCCGATCTGCACGAGTAGATTTGAAGAACTGATAGCAGCAGCAGCAGAGCCAACGGGAAGGTGGGCTGATGGGGAGAGCGCTGCGTGAGAGCGCCACCGCTGGGATGCTAAGAGTGGGGCCCTATTTATCAGTGCGTGTGGGAAGGAGAGAGTAGCTGTGCGTTGGGATCGGAGAGTGAGAGTGGAGCAGTTATGTTGATTTTGTGGGAGAAGGTGGAATGCTTTCCATTCGAATGGAAGAGCACAACTACTACCTTTTCTTCCTCTTTTTTCCAGTCATTTCCACAAAATAAAATGTGTTTCCAGTCAAACAAATAATATATCTAACGGAGCTTGCAATGGCAAACGAAAAAACTGCAAGGTTAACGATCCGATCTGCACGAGTAGATTTGAAGAACTGATAGCAGCAGCAGCAGAGCCAACGGGAAGGTGGGCTGATGGGGAGAGCGCTGCATGAGAGCGCCACCGCTGGGATGCTAAGAGTGGGGCCCTATTTATCAGTGCGTGTGGGAAGGAGAGGGTGGCTGTGCGTTGGGATCGGAGAGTGAGAGTGGAGCAGTTATGTTGATTTTGTGGGAGTGGGAAGGAGGAATGCTTTTCATTCGAATGGAAGAGCACTACTATTACCTTTTCTTCCTCTTTTTTCCAGTCATTTCCACAAAATAAAATGTGTTTCCAGTCAAACAAATAATATATCTAACGGAGCTTGCAATGGCAAACGAAAAAACTGCAAGGTTAACGATCCGATCTGCACGAGTAGATTTGAAGAACTGATAGCAGCAGCAGCAGAGCCAACGGGAAGGTGGGCTGATGGGGAGAGCGCTGCATGAGAGCGCCACCGCTGGGATGCTAAGAGTGGGGCCCTATTTATCAGTGCGTGTGGGAAGGAGAGGGTGGCTGTGCGTTGGGATCGGAGAGTAAGAGTGGAGCAGTTATGTTGATTTTGTGGGAGTGGGAAGGTAGAATGCTTTTCATTCGAATGGAAGAGCACTACTATTACCTTTTCTTCCTCTTTTTTCCAGTCATTTCCACAAAATAAAATGTGTTTCCAGTCAAACAAATAATATATCTAACGGAGCTTGCAATGGCAAGCGAAAAAACTGCAAAGTTAACGATCCGATCTGCACGAGTAGATTTGAAGAACTGATAGCAGCAGCAGCAGAGCCAACGGGAAGGTGGGCTGATGGGGAGAGCGCTGCATGAGAGCGCCACCGCTGGGATGCTGAGAGTGGGGCTCTATTTATCAGTGCTTGTGGGAAGGAGATGGTGGCTGTGCGTTGGGATCGGAGAGTGAGAGTGGAGCAGTTATGTTGATTTTGTGGGAGAAGGTGGAATGCTTTCCATTCGAATGGAAGAGCACAACTACTACCTTTTCTTCCTCTTTTTTCCAGTCATTTCCACAAAATATTTTACAACCAATTTATTACATTATTTTTATTTAAATTTATCGAAAAAATCAAAATAGAAAGATGGCCTGGCTTTTAACTTCGAAAATATATCTATTACGTTTTGGATCCCTTTCTGTGATTAAGATCAAAAGGAATAAAGTTGTATATTTTTTAAGATTTCTGTAAAAAGTTTGATTTCTATAAAAAGTTTGATTTTCAAAAAGCGTGAAAAATAGTTTATTACAAAATTTAGCCAAAATGGAAAACTACGAACTCTCTGAGACGGAGAACACTATCTTCGTAAAAAGTAAAATGGAGATAATTGGCGTAGAAAAGAAGTATGCTAACCTATTGAAATTGAATGTCCAGGACTTTTACAAGATGGAGGCCAAAATGGCAAAGGGAGACGGGCCTGATGTCGATTCAAAGGATGAGATCTTGGAGCAAGCCTTGACTGGATCCACCACAACCCTCACCCCTGAATCCGTGGGGGATTCCCATCCTTTGGCTCTTTCTAAAACGAGTTCCTATCATTCATTGGTTGCAGAGGAACACCTTCCAGGCTACTCGGAAACTGCAGACTTGGAAAGCGGCGAAAAAACTACAGGTGAACATCTTGCTGGCAGCTGGGAATCTATCTCCAGCTCCATGGAGCAAAAAAGTGAGGAGAAAATTACAGACTTACAGGTTCCACTTTCACCAGAGGCATTGATTGAAGGGACTTCTGGGGGTCGGGAGCCTTCCGATCATCCAATAACTTGTTCCTTTAACTCGGCGGACTACAGAATTTCATCGGAGGCAATGGCAAGGCTTATGTACGGATCAGACGATCCAGATCCTTGGAAGTTTCCTAGCATGACCCCAAGCGGGTCATTTAAGCTAAGCGGCTTAGCCAAGGATCTGGGTTTGTGCTGGCCTCCAGTTGCTCCCGATGAAAAGAAAGTAGATCCATTGGCATGTCCACTAAATGCCTATGAGGAGGATCGAGTTCCCGAGGACTCTCCAGCAGTCCCCTTAGGTATGTCCTCGAAATCCCAGAACGAACTCCTTGCTTACATGGTTTCTTATTTCCCTTCCAAAGTTGCATCATTCCAGGACAAAGACAAGAGCGAGGATCTGGACAAGATTGGGAGCTTGGACCAGGAGGGTAACGTGTCACAGCCTGGAGAGGATTCTGTGAAAATAAATTCGAGCAAGGATAAGATCAGCGCTAGTCTCGGATTTCCCAGCTCGTCCCTGGAGGGTAAAAAGTCACAGAATGGAGAGGATTCCGTGGAAAACCACAAGAGCATGGAAAGCATCAACGCTTGTCTCGCAGTTCCTAGCTCGTCCCTGGAGGGTAATAAGTCACTGCCTGGAGAGGATTCCGTGAAAATAAATACTAGCAAGAAAAAGATCAGCGGCTGTTTTGAAGTTCCCAGCTCGTCCCTGGAGGGTAACAAGTCACAGCATGGAGAGGATTCCGTGGAAACGATTCATAGCAAGGAAAACATCAGCGCTAGCCTCGCAGTTCCCGTCACTCCCTTGAAGGTCAGGAAATCAAGGACATCGGTTCGGATTGGGTTAAGCACCTTTCGCGGGAGCTCCTGTTCTTCCACAGAGACCCTCTGCCATGTGGGGAGGGTGAAGCCGCGAATGCGTCGCTCCAAGAGGAGGCTCCCAATCTGTCGAGTGTACTTCAGTGATGAGTCCCTTGCCATGGGTGGCACGAAGGTGGCAGAGATCTTGCCGCCTCCCGCGATGGAGACTGGAGAGTGGCAGCTGGTTGAGATTCCCGATCCGGAAGAGCCATCCGCAGAGGATGAAAAGGAGCAGAATGACGTGACTTTCTCTCAGGCCGGGATAGACTCCAATGAACTGGACAACGAGGACAACGAGGAGATGACCCGGGTGCTGTGGGAGCCACCTGTTTCGCAGGAATCTGTCGACAGGACGGTCCGGGCTTTGAAATATTTTCTGTACATCATTCTGGTCGTTGTTTCATGGCCCATTCTGAAGGGATATTTGGAAGAGTTCCTGGACTATTTGAAGCTCTTCTTTCAACGCCGCTTTGACCATTGAGATTCGAAGACGATAGTTTGTTAAATGTTTTTAAATTGTTTCAAATTAAATGTTCAAAATCGTAAACCTTTTACCTTGTTGGGTTTTTAGTTTTGATTTTATTTACCAGAAACGTCCGAAAATCGTAAAGTTCATGACTTTGTGGGCCGAGAGCGACCTTTGTAGTTCGGGATAATAATCGAGGGTCCTTTGTGCAATTGTTTGCTTGGAGAAATTAGAAAGCTCCGAGGAGGACCTGGCCGGTTTGCAAAATTTGCAGTTTGTGTTGCCTGGCGATGCACCAGATAAAACCCAACCGACCAGGTAAACAAACCGCCAATTGCTTTTTGCAGTTCCCCAAAAGGAGCCAAAAAAGGGGCAAAAAATGAGGCCAGGTGAAAGTGTAGGGGGTTCTGGCGAGGATGGGAGGCACCTCTCTCTTTGGCGGTTGAAAGAAAACATTGGTATTTGTTTTTCCAAGAGTACATCCATTTATGGCCACATCACATCCGCACATCTCACGCTCCGTCGCCTCTCATCCTGTCAACAAAATAAGGACCCCGGACACTCTCCTCCTCCCTTGAACAGTTGGCCGGACTCCACTCCTGCCAGGATATCGCCTGAGTAGCCTTGCAAGAAACAAAAAATAATAATAAAATAAACAAAGTTTGGAAGCAAACATCTAAGCATCCGAACATCCAAACATTCAAACAGCAACTTTGCTTAACGAATTCAATTTCATTAGCACAACAAGCATAATTAAATAGAACAAGCTGGCCAAGGAAGGAGGGCTTACACTGTAAACAATCATTAGAGGGTCTCCCTTTGGACTCCAAATACCTTTTGAGACATTTTCAGTGATTAAAAAGTGTTACAAAAGTGATTAAAGAAACCAAATAAGCTCCCAATTAGGAGCATAAAGTCCTCAGTAATCCCCAGTAATATATCTCCCCATTGATTTCCAGTGTAGAAAATTGTTTGGAACTGGCCAGGAATATTCGTCTGACTTCCGATGCCTTCACCAGCGACATCTGTCTCGGTTTTGGCCAGCTTCTAAGCGGCTTAAATGCCAAAAAGACGCGGCCAAACGCCTTCGAAGCCAAATTGAAAATGAAAACGGAAAACTTTTCGTCATTGACAAACGCATTAAGAGTTAAATCGCCTCCTCCCGAGTTCCGAGTCCCGAGTCCTGCGCTCCGAGTGTCCTGGCGCAGCCTTTCCCTGCCAATGACTTTTGCTAATTACTTTCCTCCTCCTCCGCCACCTACTCCTGCTCCTGCTCGCTCCTTTTAGTCCTTATTTTGGTATTCCCAAGTGGTTTCGATTCTCGCGAATTCATTGGATTAGGAGGAAGCTTCCGGTTGAAAGTGCCTGCCACAAATTTTGTGGCAACTTCAAAATGCATCTGACACGATTACACGTCTGAGGGCCAAGAGATTCATTTTGCATTTTGCAGTCTCCCGCTAAAAGGATTATTTCCGTTTCGGGGTCAAAGGTAAACTCGCTGGCGTTGCGTGGGAAGCCACGCGAATTTCCCATCACAGGTATCAGCCTGCAACGGAGATGCTGAAGGTATGATGGAGCACCTTTTACGCCCACTTCATTTCCCGAACAGGACTACACTCGACGAAAGGACTCAGTCCTGGAAATATCAAAACAAAAGCAATAAGCCAAAGGTATGATCCTTTTTTTACAGCACAACTTTTTAAACATAAAATTGTATTTTTTAATGATCTGCTAGGTAGCTGCTAGGATATCCTTTATTTTTCCCTGTTTATATGTGTGGTCCTGTGACAGGACCCACCTCCCCGTCCCGCACCACACCACTGGCACGCATAAATTGGCAAAATTTTAATTTTCCACTAGATTTGCGTGGATTTTGCTTCGGTTTCTCCGTTTCGTTTCGCATTTTTTGCTGCCTTCGCCCTGCTTTGCTTTGATTTTTTACACTCTCCGGCGTATTTGCTTACGAAATGGGGGCGGGACAGTACGGGGGCGGGACAGAACGAGGGCGGAGCAGTGCGGGGGCGGGGCATCCCGGCTGATGGCAGAATTTATGACTGCATCTCTTTGAGGTTCGTTTTTTTTATCTTGCCGCTGTTTGCCTCGCTTCATTTGCAAAGAAAAATACTCGACTTCGTCTCTGCCTTTCCTTGTTTCCCCTTTTTTTTTTACTTTCTTCCGTCTACTTTCTCTCCTCTTTTTAGATTTTTATAGATTTTTTACTGCTATTTCGATGATACCCTTACTGGGAAGAGGATAATTTCAGCCAAAAGTATGCGAAACCGAAAACCCAAACCTCTATTTCCGTGTGGCAAACATTTCCTTTTTTTTCTTCAATCCTTTTATAAATTTTCTCAAAAGTATATAGAGTAGAAAGCACCCGATTTTGGCTGACTATATCCTATAGTTTTCACCCAACTTGAGGGAAATCGGTATTTTGTTATGCTTTTTTGGATGAAAGTGTCAGGCTTTCTTTTAAACTTGGTTTGGGGGGTGATAACCCATTTCAAATGAATCGGACGACTATAGAGTAGCCATAATTTTCAATTTACATATATATACATTGTTTAATAATTATTTAAAAATATTTACCTAATGTATTAAAAGGGTATTCGAACCTCGTTTCCATCCACAATTTGCATATTTCTGTTTCATTGCTTTGAGATGTCGTTTTCATTGTCCTTCCGTCTGCTGGTGATTCCCTTTCTATCTGCAACTTCTGTTTGCTCCTGTTGGCAGTTCTCTTCCTGGACGTGTCCTTGTCTGGCAAATCTCCAGGGATATCAGAGACATGTCCTTGTCCTTGTCCTTGTACTTGTGCTGTCGCTGTCGCTGTCCTTGTCCCTATCCCTGTCCCAGACGTTTTGACGAAAAATACTTTTTTTTTGTGTTCCGAAGGAACCTACAAACTGATCCTGGGACAGTGTATCCTCCAGAGTTTCCACTTCAATTAAATATCGAATCGCTTTAGAAGTTGAAGTTGAAGTTGTGTGGCTAGAATTGTGGCAATAATCAATGTTGCTTCATGGTGACGTGCTCCTCCGCAATTTGATTAATTTTCGACGTTTTTCTGCCAAATGATATGGAAACCTCATCCTGCCTCGCCACCTCCTCTGCGTTTTCAACTTGCCAGTGATTTATGAATGAGATAAAAAAGTCTCTTCTGGGCGCCGAACACAAAACTTTTCCCTTTTGCCAAAAAAGACCGAACTAGGACAGGAAAGTATTTTTAGCCGGGCCAAGATAATGATAACAAAAAGAAAATAATATGGAATATGTATGGGAGGAGGTTTTGGGGGTTTTTGGGGTCTTGAAGAGGCCAAAAACAAATTACTCGAGGCAAGTGGCATGCGGCATGCGGCAAGTGGCACGCGGCAAGTGCCATGTGGCAAGTGGCATCCATATGCCAAATGGGCTCATTAGAGAATGCCGGCGAAATCAAATTAAATCATGGCCCGTGGCAACGGAAAACGAGACGTCCTGCAAGGACACCCACCAAAAGGCAATTGAAACCCTCGCTTGGCCCGTTGAGGTCAAAAGGATCTCTTTTTTGAGGCACCAAAGACCGTTCCTTCAAACACTCACTCTTAAATGTGTTGCCATAAAACATATATTTTATTTTATTTTATTTTATTTTATTCTCCGAGCAGCCTTAATGATATGCCACTTTATTCAAATTTGCCAAAATTTCATAAGAATAATTCCCGATTTGCATACGAGAAGTGCGGGTTTTGTGTAATCAGAAATTTGCTTTTTAAGTGAAAAGTGAAAAGTTATTTCCATTTAATCCATAAAATGCTAACAACTTGTTCAGAGTCCTTGAATAATGTCCTTGGCGAAGAAACGAAGACTAACATGTGTTTTAGAAAATGAAATAAAAGTGAGAATAATCAACTTTAAACCTATTTTAAAAAGATGTATATTATCCGGTACTCTTTGCTTTTTTCTTTAAATATTTCTTCTTATTTGAATAGCTTTGGGTTTTGGTCTTTGGATTCCAATAAACTACAGAAGGACTACATGGTACCCGGTACTTCCAGTTGCGAATTACAGCTAAACCAAGAGGAAAATCCTTTGCAATTGCGACTTCCAGGACTCTATGAAAGAGAAATCAAAAATTATCAATTATAAATTAAAAACTGGAAATTTTTATTGACAAAAGTATGGGATTTGCTAGGGCCTTGACCGAGTAATCCTCTAGTCCCTGTCCAAGGAGCGCAGCTGCTCCTCCACGGCGTCGCGACAGGCCTCGTCCAGCTCGGTGGCCTGGATGCACTTCTGGACACCGACAAAGTCCCGCTTGAGGACCGCAAAGGAGCTGGAGTACAGCATTTTGTCCTTGATGCGAGCCTGCGAAGGACACCACAGCATCAGGAATAGCTTCTCCTTCAGGCACGTGGAGGAGGTGCCCTGGCACTGGTGGTGATAAGCATAATCGTAGACGGCGAACCGGCATTGATTCTGACCAGGACGCAGCAGGTCGGCCAGGAAGTCCTCGTAGCCCGCCGCCCTAACTCCAAGGCACTCCACCCGGATCAGGCGCTCGTCCTCAATCGAAAGGATCGCGTACCGGTGCTGCTTCAGCTTTCGGATCTGCTCGAACACGTGCCGGCACTCCCGGTGCAGGTCGATTCCGGAGGCCATGCCTTCGCCGCTTTAAAGGACTCAACAGCTCGCTCTCCACACGGACAGGCCTAGAAATACAAATTGAAATTTTGATTGCTCTGAGGCTGCTCGTCCCAAACAGCCGAAAGCCGCAGTCAACGCCAACTGGGGAATACACTGTGACAGATTTTCCAATTTTTTTATTTTTAAATTTTGTTGGCCCAAAGCGATTCCGATTCCGATTCTTAAGCGGAATACCTTAAACGATTCGTGGATCGGTTCTCTATCAAACTGCATCAAAATCTGATCACAAATTTTTTTTTTCAATTTTTCTTCAAAATTTTTCTGGGCAGACCCCTTGAAAAAATGAAGAAATCGAAGAAAAGTCCAATATGGCCCAAATCGGAGGCTATATCTTGGCCAATATTTATCCGATTCTTGAGCGGAATACCTTAAACGATTCATGGATCAATTCTCTATCAAACTGCATCAAAATCGGATAACAAATAAATACCTTTTAAGATTTCATTATTGATTCTCTAAAATCTGAACGTGAAACTAAAAGGGGGATTTTTGGTTTATTTTTTCTCTGCTAAGGAGAGGATATCCATTTCTCCGCCAATATCCATCAGATTTTCATTTAGTAATTTTAATTTCTGTTAAAATAAACAACTCCTATGGAAAAAGTAATAAACTTTAACAAACATATCACACATATCGATACATTTTAATCAAAATGACCTTTGAAAGTGGAAACTTTACGAGTATTCCAAGGGCTTTATTAGATTTCTGGCAATTTAAAATTTTCACTCGGCTATTTTTTTGCAAACAAGCAACGAAAAATAATATAAAATTATTGCTTTACCAATTTTATAAAGCTTGAATTCATCAATAACCTGATATTTCTGCCATTTTTCGTGCTTTTGTGTTTCAGTTTAGCAAATTTGGCAGTTTTTTTGCTGCCCAAATAAGGTTATTGGTTTCATGAATATTTATAGCTTTTGGCCTCATCCGAAAGCCACAGATGCGATTGAACCAACCCGAAACTCGAAAGTGCTTACCAGCTAATCAAATAGAGATAAATTTCAGGGCTTTCTCTGTAACAATTTCCTGCCATTTATTCGGAGAGCAGATGTGGCGTCAAGTGCATGTTTGTGAATGCAAAACGGCTAAATGCCTTTTGTGGTCCAAAACAATGGTGGTGGTGAGGGCGGGAGGTCAGATTGTCCTGCCACCCTTTTGTGGCTAATTTAATGCACTATTTTGAATCGGGAAGCTGTAAGGGATGCGGGGTCAGGATCTGGGCAGGACATTGTTTTTTCATTAAACTCAACAGTTGGCAGATTGGCGCATGTGTGTGCTTGGAAAGTTGTTGGGACATTTCGACTGACAGGATAACAAGGACAGGATAACAAGGATAAAAGGGGCGCCCAACAAGAAACCAACATACACATAGACACTCCTACGCCTAAACCTACAGGCAAGTGCATCCATCCTCATCAAGAAGCGGACTCTATGATACCCGGTACTCAGCTCAGCTCAAGTCTGTTTTCATTAAAAGCTACTTGATGGGAAATATATTCAATGCCTTTGGGCTTTCTTTTACTTTCTGCTTAGCCAATTTCAATCATTTGCAGATGTCTTCTTGAATTAGAAGGTAATGCTTAATTGGATATTAATAGTTGATAGATACCCGGTACTTTGCTTAAATATGTTTCCATTTAATGCTACTTACTTACTTACTTAATCCTTTTTATTTTATATAATAACCAGTTCCCCTTAAATCCCACAATTACTGAGGTAACAATTAAAAAGGATTCAACACAAGGATTACCTAACAAAGCGACATAAATGTTTATTAGTGCGTAAAGGCTTTTATGATTGCCAAAAGGATTTTAAAAGTAAATAATTTATGTCGAATTCAGAGCCATATTTGTTCTCAACAATGCCTGCAGTAGGAGTAGGATATAAATTTTTAAATAATTTATTTATGGTCGGTTATTTTGTGTGCTTCTAGCTCGTAACATGTTTTTAAAGAAGCATTGAGTGGCGGCACTCATCGACTTGTTTCCAATTGTAAACATAATGTCTGAAAATGTCACAGGACTCGACGGTTTGAGCTTGAGATCTGGAGTGCCGTGTTTGCCTTGCACTTCATTTCCTAATTAATCTGCGGCAGAGGCATTCACAGCTTGGAGTGCCTTTCGCCGAACAAATGGTGGCATCCAACTCGAGTGGTAGCCGGCAATTTCCCAGACTCCTACTTGGAACCATGGGCTAAACTTTTGGCATTACTTTTTTAATTTTTCTAAACATTATTGAATTTTCTTGGGACACAATCTTCTATTTTTCCCCTATATTATTTAGAATAAAATATGTATTATATTTAAATCCTAAAAGCAGCTTTCCATCCCATAGTGCAAATTGTAGGCGCCAACTTCCGGTAATAACACCTCGGAAAGGAAATGTTCTAGCCTGAATTTAAACTCAATGCGCTCATGCATATTTAAGTGTTATTTATACAAGAATATATATGGTAGATATATATTTATATACGTTTTTTTCCTGGCCTTGTAATCAACATGTATGGCTTATACTTTTATGCCGCTAAAAGCCGCAGCAGTTCGGAACAAATCCCGGGGGAGCCTCGCCTCGGGCTGTAAATTAAATACAAAATAATGTAAAATACACTCGAGGCGGCCACAAAGTATATAGGACTGGGCCAGCGGAGAACAACAACCAGGGAAACCCTCAACATCTACCCTAAAGGCAACACCCACAAAAAAAAGCAACAGAGCGAAGGAGCGAAAGGAAAGGACCTTGTTAGAACTGAAAAAGCCGCCCGGCGGCCATTGTTTGGCAGAGATTTGGTTTTTATTACGCGTAAATGAAAGACATTTGTCGTTGAATGTCGCTTAGAATGGGCAAGAGGGTAGGGGAAAGTGCCACCTACTAAACCACCCACTAAACCACCCACTAAACCACCCACTAAACCATCCCCTAGCCAAGTCCCAACACTTTGCATAGGCTCCGTCCTAAACGAAAACGATAAAAATCGCTTTATGGGTCTACCTGACCTGCCGCCGGAAAGCCATTCCCCAAAGTTGACCAAACACGCGAATGATTAACAAGCCGTCGCCTAAGCTAAAGTTCATTCCAGAAAAAAATATATATATATATTTACTTTTAATTTGATTTAAATCAAGTGCCATAAAAAGATTGATGATGGCGATTAATAGGCCATCAGAAAAGGTGCCCAAAAGATGAGGGAACTTGGCTAGACAAGCCGAGAACTTCCTCCTCTGCCAAAAAGAAAGACATCTTTTACTTCAAAGACACAATAAATTTAGACATTAAAGTACTCTTTGTTGAAGAATAGAAAATATATTTCATCTTCTATAAAAATTTCTGTTTAATCCTTAAAAATGGAAGCCTTGTTTCCTAGAACCAAGCTTATTTTTCTGTCGTTTGAAGACATTTTCCCCAGAAACTATTTTAATGGATGGGATAATGGATAATGGATTTTCCTCTTGTTAAGAGAATCCTACTGCATGATGGAAGAGAAAAAAAATAGCCAAATGTGAAATAGAAAGGGTCACGGAAGTGAAAACACATTTTTGATTTAATTATTTCGATGCCATTCATTTCAGGCATTCAAATTGGAATTCCCATTGATGGTAGGAAATCCTTGCATTGATTCCAACAGTTTTACTCTTTTCGTTTCGTTTTGTTTGTTGGATTGTTAGTTTGTTTGTTTTCTTCTCTATTTTTCCGAATACCGAGTTTCCAGTCCCGGGTCCCGAGTTCCGATCCACAAACCCCCTACTTTCATTTTTGAGGAACAAAAGGAATCAAAGTGCACGTGCCACGATTCGGTATAAAGTTTTCTGCTGGTGCCTTTTGATTGCCGAAGTCTGTAACAAAAAAAAACACGATTTTATGTATATGAATGTCCTTGTTTTGGCACATTTAGTCGCGTTGATATTTTACAAATCAATTAGTATATATATTTCCAGCAACAATCCGCCACTTGAAGAGGTCATTGTCCTCCGGCGAGCAAAACAAAAGACTGCCAGGCCAGGCCAGGCCGGGCCAGGCCCTTGAATTTTTCTTTACTAACAAAGTTCAACAATTTTCCACCAAGTCGGAGTCGGAGTCGGAGTCGGAGTCGGGGTCTGAGACTGTGGGTAACCCCTTTTAAATCGCTGGCAAGCCAAGCCATCGGAATCAGGTGCATTATCCTGGTCCTGAAAGGTAAAAACAAGTCAATGGAGAGAGGCAGACGTGGCCTGGGCCATCATCTGCACCCAGAATCTGCTCTACAAGCCACTAGTTGTGGCTCTGGGGTTGTGTGTTTAAGATTCCCTGTAAATAGAGCGAAAAGGGGTTTATTGTTGGGGATATATGATAGGTTTTTGTGAATTTTTTAGGAGTAATATATACCCCAATATTATTGCGAGAACTGGCTTACCTGAAGTACAGAGTACCTATTTCTGGGAAGTTCTACCTAACACTCTACGTTGTTTATCAGATTCAATCGTATATAGTACTGGGTAGCTATAGTCGTGACGAACCACTCATCGATCTGTCTATGCAAGTACTTTGTAACTATTAAGTCTCAAAAGTTTTATTAAATTCCATTCACAGTTTTCACTTGCTTTTACAATGTTTTTTTTTTGTTGAGACTTTAAAGCTCGACCAAGTATCGGGTATTACAGCACAGAAAATCTGTTTGTTGATTAAATGTTTCGACAGGAATCTAAAAACTCTCAGAAAAAGTACTGGGTATTCCCAGACTCTGCTCCTGGAAATGCAGTTGGCGAGGACTGCCAAGTACCGGGTATCCATTGTCGTGACAGGCCACTCGCCACTCTGCAAAGTGGGACAGTGGCATCGTTACTTACCTGTCGACACTTAGCAGCACTCCTGCGGCGAGCCTGCGACCTTCTCCGTATCCTGCCGCCCGTTGGCGTGGAAAAACAGCCCGCAGCAAAGTCAAGTCGGAAGACTTGACAGAAACGAAAACAATAACCTCGTCCTCTGGATGCCATGCCACACAGAGGAGAGAAAAGGGGCGCATGGGGTAGTCGGGAGGTCACGGGTCGATGGCTAACAGGATACCAGGTCAGAGTGACTCTGCGCAATGTTTATGTGCGTGCATATATCGGGGCACACATTCCTTTCAATTCTATTCTCTATTCTACACAAAAAATACAACAAAATAGAAGATGAAACAAGGAAAACCATTAGGAACATCAAAGTTCATTTTCGGAATGGCTTCAGAGCCGTAAATTACCCGCAAATGGGTGCATTTAAAGTCGGGCATGTTCCTCCACGCCATCCTGCAGGATTATCCTTTGTGCGTTGACTTCCTTCCGCCTGCGGTGGAGATGGGCAAGGGGCAGGTACTGGATTTCCGTTTCCGCGGTATCGTGCCACATCCTCTCAAGGCTGTCTCGTGCACGGGAAACGAGAAGCGGCAATTAGCCTCCGCCGAATCACAGCCGAGGACCACGGACGAATTTTCAATCGATTGGAGGCGCCTCAAATTCAGAGATCATGGTTGAATGGTTGAATGGTTGACTGCTTCGATTGATCAATGATGTGCCCTGGACTGGGCACTGCACTGAGGAAAACGTATCCAAAATGTGGTAAAATATTTCAGATTTAATATTTCAGAATATTTCCTTCGTTTTTAAACAAGGAAAAGGTGTAATTTCTTTGTAAGTCCACAAAAGTGTACAAAAAAGGAAAACAACTGGGATGTTTTTTATCTATTATTTATTTATTTATTTTCAAATTGCATATATCAAATTAATTGTTTGCTCCAGATTAAATATTCTTTTTCCTTTCTTTTACTCTTTTATTAAGTAATTGAATAAAAAAAAATAAAAAAAATAATGAGCGATTACAAAGCAAAGTATAAATGTCCGTTGGGCAACAGGGCGTATGAGCAATTCCCTTTGAAATAGTTTCTAGTTTGTTTCAGTTTCAGTTTCGATTTCCATTCCAGCAAAGGATGCGAAGGCTTCTGCTACCCCCTTGTTCCTGCTCATTTGCCACAGAAATGGCAAGAGTTTGAAATATTTGCACCAACTATTTTCTGGCCAAAAAGCAGAGAAGGCCCTTTTACGCAAAAACTTTCCGACCAGCGACAATCCGAAAGTCCAGAGACCAGTCACCAAACTCTAATGCCCCACGCCCTACGCCCGGTACTATACATATATGCCTCGTGGCGGTGTGGACGGGCTCCAAATTGAATCCCAATCCGATTCCGATTCCGACCAGTCCTGCCTCTTTGACAGTTGTCCATGCAAATTACTTTTCAGTATCCTGCTCCTATAATTGGCATTCCTTACAGACGATTGCTTACCTGAAGTCCAGGAATCCTCCATCTACGCCTCCTTCTGCGGATACTGCTCCAGCTCCACCGCCTCCTCCTCCTCCTTGTCCTGATCATTTTCATTTTCGTTCCTGCCATTGCAGCTGCAACTCCGCTTGATTACGTTTTCGCCCACTTAATGCAGCCGGGAGCAGGATGCCTGGATGCCAGGATGCCGGGATGCCAGGAGGAGGAAGCACACCCAGTTTCCGGTTGCCATACCGATTCCCAGTAATTTGTCTGCCACGTAATCCGATTAATGGGAATTGCGGCGCATTAACACGGCATCGGGTGATTAAAGCCGCTCCGTGCACCATGTCCTTAATGAGGGGGGGGGGGACCACAATTAGATCCTTCAAAAATAATCATATTTACTCGGGGGTGTTTCGAGGGAAATTCTTGCCTACAATTTCCAGGATTAAAAGCAGTCTGTTCTATTTTAGTTTCGTGTTTCTTTTGAAAGCCAAAATTAAATTGAAAAAGTAACATCGGTGATAAGAAATCAACAGAGAAAAGAATTCTCAAGGATTCTGACCAAACGGAGAAGAAGCTGAAAGTCAAGACAAGTTTTCCAAAGGAGTTTCAAATAAAACTTTAAGCAAATAAGTTGGAAATGAAAAAGGGTAAGAAAATTAAATAAGAAATAAATAATAATACTATCCTAGCGGCAATCCAACTTCCAAGTAATAAGAATAATTATAATTGCCCACCCAGAAAGTAGTATTGCCCCCTTAATTTGCATATTTTTGCAGTAGTTATTCAGTTAATGGAGGACTCAGATCTGTCAACACCAGGCCCTACTGTACTCTGACTCCAACGAGTCCTTCCCCACTCCGGACTCCATTTCCTGGAGATGCTAATCAAAATGTAACAGCTCTTGGGCAATTAAAGTCGCAACATGTCAGAAGACAGTTGGAGCCTGGCATTTGGTATTCATGGCACAGGACACACACAGATCTGGCACATACGGAGTGTCCTGGATCCTGCAGCTCCTGCCGCTTCTACACTTCCTGCCGCTTCCACAATTCATTCGGCACATCACGCTCCTTGCCGCCATTCCGTGTGGTGTTTGCTTTTGGGGCTTCCGTTTTTTTCTGGTTTTTGGGAAACCTCGCGAACTGCCAAGCTTTTCTGGTATGCAAATGAATAATATGACGATGACACGGCAAGTTTAGTGACTGCTCCGGCCACAGACTACAACTATACAGGAATTACGGGAATATATTTAGCCTCATCTACATAGAGAATTGTCTGTACATAAAAACGTCCTTAAATAACCGCCACAGTTGCTCAGTTTGGCATCCATTGGTATGCCAAAAAAGGCAGAGACTTGGGGTTCCGGACTGTGTAATACCCGGTACTTATTGCTTGTAATCCATTTTAATTATCTTCGCACTAAAAATGCTGAAAAACATTAGCCACAGCAGTCCAGAATGAACAATACCCGGTATTCGAAGCATTGAGGAATCTTAGTTAAAGGATTTTTTTGATTTTTGACAAGGAGTTTACCAGAAAGAGGTTAATTTAATCATTTAAATCATTTTCCTTTGTATGCAGGGCTTTAGTAAGGCTTCATTATTGTATAAAATACCCGATACTCGGAACATAGTTATTGATATAAAATATACAGAAATCTATAGTCTCTGGATTCCTAAAATGGAAAACTAACATCTTATAATTTCGGAGATGATATCCATTAAGGTATTTTTAAGTCGAGAGAGTGTTCCTCCCTCTGTGACAAAGCAAGTACCGGCTATAGCATACCCTGGATCCCCCTGTAAAGACAAAACGTAGAATAAAAGCAAAACGAATAGTTGATACCCTCAAAGGACTTGCTTTCTATGATCAGAAGGGAGGCGAGGCAATGCCTGGCGGAAATAATGAAATGCAAAAATATTATTTTTTAATTAAGTCATAATAGCAAAGTCTGTGAGGAGGCACGATGCAGGACGAAGGAGGCAGGACGAAAAGCAGGCTAATCGGCAAAGGAGGTGGCTGGCAGCTGGCGGCTGGCGTTGCCTTTGCTGAATGTCGAATGAATGCCGGGCGAATGCTAATGATCCGGGCAGGATGATGGCGAAGGATGATGTCCTTGAACGGGGCTTGAACAGGATGTCTCTTCATATGCGGACGTGCTCACAGTTTTCGGCAAAACGCGCACGCAGTTTGCATATTTTCACATCATTTTGCATTCCTTCAAGGACGATGGCGAGTCGGGCTGTCGCAGGAAATTGCAGGACCGGAAAGGGACTCCGCCCCGCCAGTAATCTAAACTGTAATTATTTGTCGGATATCGGATTCAGTGGAGGAGGAGGAGAAGGAGTAGACCCCAGGAAATTTGAGGTCAGAATCCTTTTTCGCCAAGGATATTCGTCACTCATTTAATCAATCAATTAATCAAAAAAGGGGAAACCCCTCGCTGGCTTACAGGCTTACTGGCTTTTATTGGGGAAAATTAAATTTAATTTTTACGCTAATGAGAAACGCTTGCCAAAGGAGGCGCAACTGCTTTCAGGGGGGGCGTGGCTAAACGCCTCCAACTCACATCCTTAGCATTGGCGTGTGTGTAATTTCTGAAAGTAATTTCGTAATTTGTTTTGGCAGCCAGAAAGTAATTTTCTGTTGGTGGTTTTTTGGATTTGCGGCGAGAGTTCTCGGTTAGCGGCAGGACCTTTTATTACATCCTTATGGATGGAAATATTCATATATCATGGCGACGACGCAGGTCCTGGTTGAGTTTTTGGGGAATTAATCAAACTTGAAACGAGAAACGAGGAAGGAGGAAGGAATGAGAGCAAATACGTTCGAGAACAATTTAATGGATGGCGTTGCCCTGGGCGGAATGTCCTTTAGAATAGATCCTTGTCCCCGGTGGGTGCTCCGGTGATCGGCGACTGTCCGGTGCGCAGGGACCGCTGCTGGCTCCGCACCTGCCAGTGCAGCTTGTACAGCTCGTCGTCCTCCGATTCCGCCTCCTGGCTCTGCTCCTGCTTCTGCTTCAGCTTCCGCAGCTTCTCCGCCGACAGCTTGGTCCTCGACACGGATTCCCCCGGCCGGGCCTCCAGGGTGGCCGGCATCTCGGTTATCTCCAGGCCCAAGGAGCCGGAACTGGCCTGCTCCCCCACCCCACCACGCCACAGGCTTCTCCGGATCCGGTTGAGCTGGAGGCGCGGCAGGCCCATTTGCCGGGGAACCGGCAGCTGGCGGGCCTCCTCCATCCGCTCCCTGACCATGCCGGCGATGCTGGGTATGCCGCTTCGGGCCACCCCCACGGAGGGTCGCGACCATCGATAAATCGAGATGTCCGAGTCGGAGCTCTTGGAGGACCTTCCCGCCTCGCTCCTGGCCTCGGACTCGCCACTCGCCGTCGGCACCGAGTCCAGAAAGGCGAACCGGTCCACGTGGTAGGGCTTCGCCGGCTCCCTCCCAATCCCGGGCGTCATCTGGTACTCGATCATCTGCAGCTTGTAGACGTTCAGCTGGTGGCGCATGCTATGGACGCGGCTCCGGACGAAGGCGGCGGTCAGGTGGCTGCCCAGTTCCTTGGCTATCTTCTCCCAGGCGGCGCGCTTCATCTCGACGTCCTCGTGCTCCGGCAGCGAGGTGTTCCACAGGCAGGCCTGTGCCCGGTACAGCTCCACCAGGCGCAGGTTGAACTCCTCGTCCTGGGTGGAGGGCAGCGACGGTGCCGCAGTCGCCTTCGCCGATTCCCGGCGTTCTCGCTCCTGTCGACGTGCCTCCATCATCTTGGCGGCTTTTCTGTTTTCTGACTTGAAAATGTTTCTTGAAAAATATAGTCTATGGATTCAAAGGCAACTTGGAAATGAAATTGTAGAATTTTTGCCTCCCTATAGCTTCTGCTTAAATACTAAAAGAATTTAAATTTATCATAAATATTATTAAGCAATAAAGATTTCCATTTATTCGTCTATTTTCAAAAACCTATATTCTTAACATTTGCATATTTAATATTTAAATTTTAAATGCGTTCAATTTATTATATTTATACATCAAATTGGCTTCCCTTTAAAGTTGAAACTTTCAGAAACTCTAAAAACAATCAAAGTTTCGCAAAACATACAGTTTCCACCAGAAGAGCGAAAAACTTTCATGGAAAACAATACATTTTTTCCTAATTTACTCAGATAGTTGTAGAAATTCAATTAAGGAAAATCATCTTCCCAGGAGGAGTATTTATTTGGCCTCAAGTTGCCAACAGTTTCTGGTAACTTGGGGATTTTTTTTAAATTTTTTTCAGAGCCGCTTGCCGGATGTCGGAGGAAGGAGGAGTCGTTGCTTTGAGCTTTCGGGGTTATTACAGATGGTTGCAAAGTGCAAATTGCCTGGCAAGGAGCCCCCGGGCCAGGAGACAGAAGACAGCAAAAAAGAAAAACAGGAAAGCAGGAGAACAGGAGGAGGAGCATCCTTGATGGGAGAAGGAAAAGTAAGCATGCTATGTCAGCTATGCCATCACTCACATGCTCCAGTGCATCCGCATAATGCGGAAGGACGAACGGAAGGGCGAGCGGAAGGACGAGGCGGGAAGGCTGGAGAATGAAGGAAGGATGCAAGGATAAAAGGATCGGTGACTCAAAGGCATCAGAATGTGGCAACCGCATAGTTGCCTCTTGCCTGTTCCCTGTTCCCTGTTTCCCTTATCTCGTCGACAGCCAACAACTTGCCACAGACGGTAGCAACCTCAAGGCGAATGCAAAGGACAAAAAGGACACGAGTACATGGCGAAGCCTCCAATAAAATTCAATCACTTCTAAGTCAGATCTCCTACTGTCTTTTCACACTCCAAAACACTTTCTAATTTATGCCAGCTTCTGTTTATTCGGATGTTAGTAAGGGACTTTGTGATACCCGGTACTTCTGAGGGAAACTTTGGCATTTTTTAGGTGAAAAAACCCAACCAGAGGAGCAACTCGCTTCAGTCAGGTCGGATCAAATTCATCCGCCGCAAAAGTACCCATTCAACTCCACAAGTCCCTGGTATTCCCAGACGATTCCCGGAAATTTTATAAACAAACAAAATGTGTTTGCTAATAAACACGAGAGTCAAAACAGTCACTGGCACTCGCATGTTTGTACTTGAATTTCGGTGCTGACGAATTTTGAAATTCAACAGCCAACGAACGCGAGTAATTAGGCCTAATTGGTGTCCCGAACTCGCACGCGCTTGCATAATTTAACAATGAATATTGGTCCTTGGCATAGAGCCGATTCGATCGCCTTCCCAGCGGAGAAGGAGCTCTGCTAATTGCCCGCCAACTCGCCAACTGGTTAGGCGATATTTTGTCGACAATTTGTCCGAGTTACTAACCCCAAAGAGTAGCCAAGAGTGTGATTAATGTTGAATTCCAGGAAATCATAGCATTTCTCACATCCCATCTCACTCCAGGAGGCCTTTCGGTTCATTTGTAATCAAACGACTTTTGTTTCTGCGGTTTCTTACCATTCCCCGTCGAAAAATAATATGCATTGTGAATTGTAAGCACTTTAAATCATTTCATTTAATTGATTGAACAATACATTTACATGGGCCATTCAAACCGAATGCATTAAGGAGGCTTCGAGTCTGTAAACCCAACGAATTCGAGGAGTGGGAAGCACATAATTCATGGCATTGATTAACCATTCAAAGCTAATTAAGTTATTGTGCTTTTGATTAAATATTAACACATTGTTTTTAATTGAGCCCTAAGGAAGAGCTTTGAGGGGTATTTATAGATAAGTACCGAGTATTAATACTAATCCCATTCCCTTCTAATAATTTAATGCCATTAACTTTTTCCTATTCTGTTTGTTATTCAAAGAAATCCCTGTAGAAACCTACGATTACCAAGAATCTAAGCGATGCTGAAACATAACTCTCTTTGTGCCTTTGGAAAAGGACATTCCCAGATCTGGGCATTCCCGGAATGCACAAAATAATACAATTCGAATCCTTATTCCATTCTATTCCAGCTTGTTTATTTTTCAACTGCCTGAAAATATGCGTAACATTTTCAAATTGAAAGTCGGTTGTTTGTTTGTTATTTTTCTTACCATAACCGTTGATGATGGGAGCGTTTATATATTTGTTTGCGATATTGCTCTTTTGACGCGTTTTCGGCTACAAGTTTTCATAATAATTTGACCGCCAGGTTGCGTCCCAACCCTGCTCGACCAACAGGACCAACTGGCCATCCGCCTGACCAAGAAACTTCCGAATAGACAAACGAAAATTTAATAAAGTCTGCCCCGGGCGACTTCCCAGCCCGGTAATTGAGTTTTGATGGTCGAATGTCATAGGCCCGGCCCTCATCCACGGGCCACATCTGTTGCCAACATGTAAATAAGGTTCTCCGCAACTGCACTGAAAGAAATGAATGAGATATATCATTGGGTCAGTAGAATCCTACTTCAATTGTTTCCTAATAACGCCAAGTCATACTTTGCTTTTTATGCCTTTTTATGGGGGTTTCTTTTGTTTTAAATTACCTAAAATCTTGGTTCTATATAATAAGATGAGTATGAAATACAGAAACCACACTTTGCATCTCCAAAGGACTTTTGAAATAATATTACAATTTCATAAACGCATTTGGTACCACGGGCGGATGAGTTATGAGTTTTGGAAAAATATTACTCATACGCAGTGTTGACACAGGTTTGGCTTGGTTTTCATTTCTAATTAAAGAACTCAATGAATTTTGGTCTCTTTTTGTACAAGGTATGCTTTATTTTATAAGTCATATTTATGCCTTTCAAATTGAATTAGTTTTATAGAAAATTTTAGATCGTTTTATAGATCATTAAGGTTGTCGAAGCTTCAGTTTTTGTGGCTTTCTTTCTTATGAAATAGCTTGTGGTAGATATTCTACAAGTACAAGTATGGCATATGGAATAATTCTTCCTTCACCTTCTCTTTAAATATATATTTATTTTCTTTGGGTGCACAAATTCCCACACAGGCAGTTGGCTAACGACGTCCATTTGTCGCCATCGGCCGGCAATCTTCGAGTCATCGTGGGGGTCCTTTGCCGCTGTGCCATCAGCCTTCAAGGACACTGCTAAGGCGCCACTGCCGTCAAGGAGGTGAGCCTTGGCAGTCAAGGAAATGCGAAATAGAAATTAAAGACGTACGAGTATGTGTGTTTTGGGGACTTTGGGGAGGTTTTCCCAACTATATTTACCGACAGCGAAGTCCCCGCAGGATTGGATGCACCGCACCAGGAGCAGGTCCACTGGGATTGCGATACAAAATTAAGCGCTTGTGGGTGGATGGATAGTGCGTGGGTGGTGCATGAGTGGGGGGGATGTGACCTTGCAATCAATGGCCACAAATATACCGGATATACAACTCGTTGATTTCGTTGTTAAATAAATATTCGGATGCAACCGAAAACGAGTTTTCCGCGCAGGACATTCCATTCTCCGCCATTCGGCATTTGGATCTGACAGTAGATTAATTTTAAACGATTCGTAAATGGTGCTACGCCTTTAATATTTAGCAGGAAAGATTTTTAATTAAAAATCAGTAAAGGGCATCAAAATAAAAAGTATTTGTATTTGGCGAGCGACAGGTGTGGGCTTTGCCGGGGAAAAGTGGAAAAGCGGAAAAACGGAAGAGGAAAATCCATGACAGGAAATCAAAAATATTTCCCAGCTGGCGCCACAAATGAGATAACAAGTTTGTAATTTCGCCATAATTGTGGAGGCTTTGCTTTTTGGCCTTTTAGTCCTTTCCAAAACACAACACACACACACACCCCCCTCACATTATATTCAGTTTTTTCTTTCTTTTTTATTAAAATCAAACTCAAACGCCTATTTTGAATCTGACTTCTGAGTCTGACTGTGGCACAAAGGCAACAAAACTTTGTTTCTCGTTTGCCTCTCGAGCCGCCAGGATGAGGGTTCTGTGGGCTCTGCCAGGATCCAGGCAGGATCCAGGAGCACACGTGCTAACAAGCCAATTAAGGACGAGTGTCTTGCTTAAAATTACATTGAGGAGAGGAAAAAACATTGGCCAATATTCAAAATACCCAGAAAATCAAGTTAAGTTAAAGAAAATTCAAACAAGTCTTTGTTTTTAATGAAAAAAGGAAGGAAATTAATGGTAGATGAGAAAGAATATGTATTTAAAATAAAAAGATAAAATAAAGCATATTAAATAAAAAGATATCCTAACAAAACCAATAACAATATTCTGTTTCAAGGTTTTCATAATTAATCAATCACAAAGCCAATAAAACTCAACCCCAATTAAGAATCCAAATTTAAAATCAAATTAAAACATAATAAGCTTGAATAATTAAAGCCTTTGAAGCTTGTGGTAGTTTTTCAGTGATTTTATAGTGATATTTTTTCGTGTGCAGCTTCCTGATTTTCAAAAGTGGAAGGACGAGAGGAAGGGGCTGCCATAGACGCCGTCAAACACCCACGGGAATGTCTCGATTGGCAATTGAAATTTGATTCGTGACACCGAAAAGAGTGGCCAATAAAGATTTAATATTCATTTTGATTTGATTGTGATTTTGGTTTTTGATATGGATTTCAATTTTGTCGCAGATCTACAGATACAGATACAGATACAGATACATAAGTATCTGAGAGGTTAATTCTCATTTCCATTTCCAGGCCACTGAGTCCGATGGCAACGTCCGAGTCCGAGACTCGATTCGATTAAAAAACTTTAATGAAAACTTTCGCCCGCCGGCTTGTCCCATCTAGAAAGTGCAGAAAAACAAAGCCATCAAAATGCCTTCGACCCTTCCGATTGGGCTCTTATTGCGGCTCCACTGTACCATCTTTATCGACTCCCTTTCGACCCCGGGCCACTTGGCCAGAAATATTTATTATATTGTAAATATAATAAAATAGAGAGGCAATGGCAATGGTAAAAGGCCTTTGTGGGCATTGTTGGAAAAATCAAAGTCGACATCCCCCCAGGGCGTACTTTCTTTCCCACTTTCGCCACCAGGAGGCATTTCACTCCGCCAATGTGTATTTTTTGGTATTTTTTTCCTGCCCTGCTATTGATACCCGGTACTTGCTGGGTACCCCTGACATGCTGTGGTTCAGCCAGAAAGGGTTTTCAGACTCTAAGGTATTGGAAAATTATAATTATCAATACTTCTAAGACTGGTAATTGTTATAAATAAATGATAAATTACCCTGTCTTGGTAGAGGTTGTTATATAACCCAGTCTAAGACTGCTTATAACAGTTTCTTATCATCTTAAAAGTCCTAAATGTATTATTAAGTGTCTATATAGAAGCTTATATTTTAAGGTAATAGTAGCTCTGAGCTTGAAGTCCGTTATGAGGTACTGGATGTCATATAATCCATGTTTTTCTAGCCATAAAGACTGTACCTGTGAGGTCTGAATACCAGGTATCACATAGTTAACCACTCGGAGTATCGGGTATGGTAAAGTTCCAAAGGCTTGTCTCTTTTTTAATGGAATGGGGATTAATTGGAGATCATCTACGAGTACAAATACCTGGTATCACATATTAAAAGTCCAAACACCCCACTCTGGCTATTTTTTGTGCACTTTTTTGTATGTGGCAAGTGGCATGTGGGGCATGGGACATGGAGCATGTGGCATGTGGCTTCATTGAGGCAAACATGCTGAAATTGATATGTCATTGGGCGGATTTGCAGGGGATTTTCGAAATTAATTGCGCTTAGAGTGCGGCATGTGTGTGAAATGTGAGGTGACAGGCCAGCCAGACCATCCAGACCATCCAGCCAGTGCTCCCTTTAACAACAGTTTTGGAAGATTTTTGTGGCATTTGAAGCCCGTGGCCGGAGGCCTTTCGGCCAAACACAGCGAAGGGGATCCCCAGCCAACAAAAGTCCCATTTATCCCATGAGCGAGTGCGTGCGGTTCTCATTAAGAATTCAATAAATTTATAAAAAAAAATATTTCCAAAAGAATGCTGCTCTCGTCATTTTGGCCGCAGGCCGTGGCCAGTTGTTGGCAATAAGCGAAAATAAATTGCTAACCAGCCTACGCATTTAAGTTTCATCCTTAAAGCCAGGTCGGGTCGGGTCCGGGTCCGGGACAAAGCCAATGGAGAAAATATGGACACGATTTCTATGGCTGCGGACAGTGTTGATGATTTTGACGAGTTTGGCCAAAAACACTGATGATGTTGACGATTGTGTTGATGATTCTGTTGATGATGAAGCCATGACGCTGATGTTGATTTATCGTCACGAATCAGGACTCAGGAACAAGGAACCAAGAGCCGGGACCCAGAAGGGCCTAGGAGGGACCCAGGACCCAGGAACCAGGAATCAGGAATCAAAACACAAAGCAATCGCTGGACCGTGACAAATGCCCGAAAGTG
The DNA here is from genome assembly GCA_035047325.1 of Drosophila vallismaia. NCBI lineage: Eukaryota > Metazoa > Arthropoda > Insecta > Diptera > Drosophilidae > Drosophila > Drosophila vallismaia. The sequence continues at coordinate 9,096,859 of JAWNPU010000001.1, read as the reverse complement.
GCCGACTCGGACAATATCAAAATCACACTGGTCTGGGATTACTCAAAAAATGCTTCAAGTATAACCAAAAAAACATTTTCATATCCCACAAATCAGTTAAAAGAAAAGCCAACTAGTCTTTGAAACCTTTTCTATTTCTCTTTCTTGAAAACAAACATTTTTATACCAAGTTGACAAAAGAATAAAAACAAGTCCCTGTATTCCTTCAAATGATTAATTCCTTAAAAATTTCATTCATTCTTGGAGAGTACCAGGCATAGCATATTTGTTAAGGATAAATATTAAAAAAATAAAACTATAAAAATGATCATAAACTTTCGCAATAAACATGAATCAAATATATCAAAAGACAAAAATTGTTTTTTTTCGAACAAAAATTTATAACTTTTTTCACATTAAAATTTAAAAACAATAAAACATTAAGAAAACTCTCTATCGTCTTCGAATTTTAACTCATCAATGTAGCGTTGAAAGAAGATCTTCAAATACTCCAGGAACTTGTCCAGATATTCCATCAGAATGGGCCATGAAACAACGACCAGAATGATGTACAGAAAATATTTCAAAGCCCTAATCGTCCTGTCGACAGATTCCTGGGAAACAGGTGGCTCCCACAGCACCCGGGCCATCTCCTCGTTGTCCTCGTTGACCAGTTCATTGGAGTCTGTCCCGGCCTGAGAGAAAGCCACGTCATTCTGCTCCTTTTCATCCTCTGCGGATGGCTCTTCCGGATCGGGAATCTCCACCAGCTGCCACTCTCCAGTCTCCATCGCGGGAGGCGGCAAGATCTCTGCCACCTTCGTGCCACCCATGGCAAGGGACTCGTCACTGAAGTACACTCGACAGATTGGGAGCCTCCTCTTGGAGCGACGCATTCGCGGCTTCACCCTCCCCACATGGCAGAGGGTCTCTGTGGAGGAACAGGAGCTCCCGCGAAAGGTGCTTAACCCAATCCGAACCGATGTCCTTGATTTCCTGACCTTCAAGGGAGTGACGGGGACTGCGGGGCTAGCGCTGATGTTTTCCTTGCTACGAATCGTTTCCATGGAATCCTCTCCATGCTGTGACTTGTTACCCTCCAGGGACGAGCTGGGAACTTCAAAACAGCCGCTGATCTTTTTCTTGCTAGTATTTATTTTCACGGAATCCTCTCCAGGCAGTGACTTATTACCCTCCAGGGACGAGCTAGGAACTGCGAGACAAGCGTTGATGCTTTCCATGCTCTTGTGGTTTTCCACGGAATCCTCTCCATTCTGTGACTTTTTACCCTCCAGGGACGAGCTGGGAAATCCGAGACTAGCGCTGATCTTATCCTTGCTCGAATTTATTTTCACAGAATCCTCTCCAGGCTGTGACACGTTACCCTCCTGGTCCAAGCTCCCAATCTTGTCCAGATCCTCGCTCTTGTCTTTGTCCTGGAATGATGCAACTTTGGAAGGGAAATAAGAAACCATGTAAGCAAGGAGTTCGTTCTGTGATTTCGAGGACATACCTAAGGGGACTGCTGGAGAGTCCTCGGGAACTCGATCCTCCTCATAGGCATTTAGTGGACATGCCAATGGATCTACTTTCTTCTCATCGGGAGCAACTGGAGGCCAGCACAAACCCAGATCCTTGGCTAAGCCGCTTAGCTTAAATGACCCGCTTGGGGTCATGCTAGGAAACTTCCAAGGATCTGGATCGTCTGATCCGTACATAAGCCTTGCCATTGCCTCCGATGAAATTCTGTAGTCCGCCGAGTTAAAGGAACAAATTTTAGGATGATCGGAAGGCTCCCGACCCCCAGAAGTCCCTTCAATCAATGCCTCTGGTGAAAGTGGAATCTGTAAGTCTGTAATTTTCTCCTCACTTTTTTGCTCCATAGAGCTGGAGATAGATTCCCAGCTGCCAGCAAGATGTTCACCTGTAGTTTTTTCGCCGCTTTCCAAGTCTGCAGTTTCCGAGTAGCCTGGAAGGTGTTCCTCTGCAACCAATGAATGATAGGAACTCGGTTTAGAAAGAGCCAAAGGATGGGAATCCCCCACGGATTCAGGGGTGAGGGTTGTGGTTGATCCAGTCAAGGCTTGCTCCAAGATCTCATCCTTTGAATCGACATCAGGCCCGTCTCCCTTTGCCATTTTGGCCTCCATCTTGTAAAAGTCCTGGACATTCAATTTCAAAAGGTTAGCATACTTCTTTTCTACGCCAATGATCTCCATTTTACTTTTTACGAAGATAGTGTTCTCCGTCTCAGAGAGTTCGTAGTTTTCCATTATTACTAAATTTTATAATCAACTAATTTTCACGATTTTTGGAAAATGAAACTTTATATAGAAATCAAACTTTTTACAGAAATCTTAAAAAATATAGAACTTTATTCCTTTTGGTCTTAATAACAGAAAGACTGGGAGCAGAATGCAAAGTTTCAAGGGAGGGGATCCAAAACGTAAGATATATTCTCGAAGTTAAAAGCCAGGCCATCTTTCTATTTTGTTTTTTTCGATAAATAATTTAATAAATTAGCTCTGCTGCCAGATCTGCCAGATCACGTCGTAGTTTTTTTTCCGTGGCAGTAAAAGTAAAAGTGTAGCTCCGTTTGATGTTTCTTTGGTTTCATTTGCGTGTTTAACATAAAATTAAAGTGTACTTTTTAGAAATCTTGTAACTTCCATGGTAAGTTTCCTTGTCCTTTGTTGCCAGGATATAAACATCAAGCAGAGGCTGTAAAACACGAATCCTTCCATTGGAAAACAGGCCGATAAGCGGCCAAAGTGCGCTATCGCCTCCGGTTTTTATTTATTTGAGTGTTTTTGGCCAAGTGTGCCGCGAAAAGTTGGTTTTCGGCCATTTCCGTTTCCACTTGGCTGGCTCGGACTCCTTTGCTTTTAGCGGGGAGGTGAGCAGAGAGGGAGGAGGGACTTTTTGTGTGAAATATTTCCAGGCTAAGGACATAAAAATGTTGTAAAACAAAGGCTGGACTCGTGAGGTCCTAGAGCTTTAAACGTGTCAGAAACAAGACAATGTCGTGGTTACCTCTGAATTTCCTTGAAGGAAGGCTTGAACTGCAGGCTAATGTCCTTGAGTGCCAGGATACATGTGTGTATATATCTGTGTCCTTCACATAACAAAATTACGCAATCAAACAACGAACAAAATAAGTAAGTCCTTTCGGCCATTTGCAGTTTCTTTGTGGCTTTTTAACGTCAGGATATCATGAATGTCCTTCCCAGCAGAGTGGACAGCCAATAACGAGCCCTTGAAATGGATTGCTTATTGAAAATTAAACTGGAACCCCTGATTAAATAATTGTCAAAGAAAGAGCCCACAAAAAGGATTGTCTTCGAAGAGAGATCCTTAAATTGTTTTTCAGACACCCTGAGCCCAGCGAATTAAAAACCCATTTTGAATGCGGGGCGTGACCTCACGACCCCGCCACAAAAATCAAGTGGACAATCAACAAATGCGCGGCAAATTGCATGGACGTCGATGCCCGCAGGATTACCGGACGGCAGACAATGGCGGTTCATCAGCGGGTCCCCGGATCCCCGGGTCCCCAGGTCCTGAGGAGTTCAATGACTGAATGTTTTTTTTTTTTTAAACAATTAAAAGATGGCCAAGAATTAAAGCCAACAAAGATTAGCTTCTTCTTCTGATTTTATATTTATTTTTTGAGCGGTGGAAGAAACAAGGATAAGCATGTGTCACACCCAAGGACATTATTTAGGCTTTGGCTTTGCATAATCCCAGCTTGACCCCTGACACCGTGTCAATATGCCAGAGCCATAAGCACCAGACAGCCATCGCATCCGGAACAATGAGCTCACAAATACGAAGGACGAGTATCCTGGCAGGATAATGCCTGCACACCCCCACTCACCATCCCCCGACAAGGGTCATCCAGCAAATTAGTGACCCATCAGCTGGATGGTGGAGCAGCTGAAAAATACCCGTAAAATTTTGATGCCTTGCAATAATAATAATTCATTGATTTCTGAACGTGCCTCGTGCCTCGGTTTCAATCATTTGTCAAGATTTTCCTTTTTGCTCGCATCCAAATGGACTCTCCCTCTGGAGTGCTGGCTGTTTATGAATATTCAATCATCTAGAAGCCACGATTCTATTATCCCATCATTACATCCCGAGACTACACAGATAAATAATCAATAAAAGCGGTTGGTAGGTCTGGGATGCTCTTCAAATGAGTTGAAATAATATCGGAGGGCATTTGGCTTTGAGGCTTTTCAATCCCAGAAACTATTGACTGGAATTTATACCAAAAAAGGAGTCGCTGATTCTGATTGATGCTTAATTAAAGGGAAAGCTTACAGAGCGGAGACAAGCGGAGAGTACTTTTTTATTTATTTATTAATAATTATCACAACTTGTTTATAATATTTAATATCTTACAGATCAACTTTTCAATATTTTTCCACCTAAAACGTAGAAACCCTAACAAAGAAATGAAGAAAGGGTTGCCTTTGATTGCCTGAGATTTGATATCAATTAACATTAAAATGAAGCTTAAAACCCCTTCCAGAAAAAACCAAGAACACGTTAAGGCTTTCTCGCCGTGTAGTCGATCCCCTCGCATGTCGCACAATTACGCGGAGATACTGATACCGAAACACGCATGTCGTCTCCCGGGCCTTCACGGGGGATTAATGGCCATCACTTGTCGAGCCAATCCAATCACGAAAGAAGCTCATCATGCCCGGGAGCAGGGCAGGGGAGCAGACCTCGACACGGTATATGGCTGGACTTTAATCAGGTCTTTATAGTCCTTCCATAGCCCCCGGTGACTGGCGCCACACGTCAACGAAAGTGAAATTTGCGTGCGGTTTCGATTGTTTGCCGTCACTTCCCTTCCCCAGAAACCGGATCCCTATCCGGGTATCCGGATTAAAACAAGGCATCGGAATGGAGAATGGGGCATGAGGCATGGGGCATCATCACTTGGTGTTTGTTTATGCCACATTGCCGCCGGACAACAGGCTAAGGACTCGGGACTTTGGCCGTCCGGAGCGTGTTGTGAATATTTATACATGCGAGTATTTGATTAGAGTCTCGCCGATGCGAAGCATGTGGTGGCTGGGAAACTTTGATTAGATCAACTATCCGTATCCGGGTATTGGTACCGAACATTGCCACGGAATGTATCACTTAACGGGCCATATAATTGAGCGACCTGGGTGACCCACGAGGTGACCCAGTTTCCCATTTACCATTTCCTATTTCACACAGAATACGGAATACGGGTACTCATTTATTATATACGGCTTATGTCTAGCAAATTACGACAAATAGTCCCCAGAGTGATGACTCTCCATTAGGCAGTTAATGATGTGGGTGGGGTGAGGGTACCAGTCCTGTTTGTCCCGCCAGTCCTGCCAATTCTGATGATGTGGTGACCCCGACAATCTGTCAATAGTCCACTGCAATTCCTTGCCATCTCTCCATCTCACTGGGTTATGATGCCGCAAATTTCTGCCGACGTTGCACAAGAAGTAATGAATAAAAGAAGGCCGTGGCTGTAGCTGGTGGTAGCGAGGTGGTGGACCAAGTGGAGGTCTGGGTTAGACTCCGGGCCCCAGGAGGCCTCGTCAGGAGGTGGTAAGCCATCATCACCGAAGCCTTTGCAGCGGCGGAAACTTTTTCTGGGACCCGGCAAGGCACAGTGGTTCGTTTCAAAAAACTATAATTTATGTTTGGAAATATATACTTTGAAGAAAAACTCATTTCCGATCTAGAGCATTTTAAAATAGTTAAGAAATATTTGTAAAATTTCCTCTATAATTTCTATATTCTAACTTCCCGGTTTGGTGTCTGACAACTGTCAGCTCTGGGATTCGCCATAAATTAAATTACCCCGAAAAGCGAAAAGCAGATTCTCTGGTTGACAACAGCTCGTTTACGGCCATACATCTTCCGGATTCCGGACTCCGGATCCCCGGTTCCCCGGTTCCCCGGACTGCGTGCTTTTCTGCATACGCCAACATTTTCGGTGCAAAATTTGCCTGCCAAACTCCGGAGCTACTCCAAGGACTATTTCTTTATGCGAGATGTGCAGGAATAAAACAAATTGCAGCTTTTCGCTTCACTTCATTACTCTTGGTTTCGGGTTTGGGTTTTGGGTTATAAAAAAAAGGAACGAATATATTTCCACACCCAACAAAATCCAGGATATCCTCTATCTCCGAGGCATCAATGAAAGTTATCTTTTTTATGGAGTTCTTTGGGACAACATAGTTTCTTTTTAGATGGCCAAAAAGTAAGAAAAAATGAGTCCATCTTAGAATTCAAATTTTTAAAAAAAGATTAACCTTCCTTTCCTAAAATTCTTAAAGATTCAATCACAAACTATTTTTCCTGCCATCTGAAAACTTTAAGAAACCAAAAATGATAAGAAAAATAGGAACTAAAGCCAAGTTACAGTTTTTTTTAAAGTGTAAAAGCCTAGCCTCTAATGTATTTTTTTTGGAAAAAAGAAAAGGACATCCTATACGTTTTTATTATTATTTTTTTTAGAGTCCCAAAGAGTATTCTTTTTTTGTGCCTCTTTTTAAAGCCGAAAGCCTGCCTTGAAAAGGATAAATTTACAAGCTCAAAGGATTATCACATCCTTATGATTAACATACCATAAAAACATGATTAAAATGATAATAAAACAACAAAACATATTCTTTGCTTAAGCTTTAAAAGCTAAAACCATAACTTTTTACCAAAAAAAGAGTCTCAAAAGTGCGACTTTAAGCCAAATTAGTCGGCGCTGTTCACTTTATCGTTATGTATCTCAAAATGATGGGATAGCTTGTAAATACCTAGCACTTGTTGATAGCCCGGGGGATGTGAAAGGACCCAGCGGAAGGACCCCGAAGGACACAAGCGGCGACAAGCAGCTGAACAAACCGAAAGGGTTCCAGCCCGGCCAGGACTCGGCACTTTAAAATAATCATCTTTCGTTCAGGGAGGCGTGGCGGCTTTTGGAGCTTAATTGCGGACACTGTTCGTCCTGCGAGAGTCCTGCCCGGGGATCCTCCAGAAGGCGACGAACCGAACCGGACCCGGACCCGTACCCAGACCCGCTCGAGAGATGAGTTCGAGTCAAGTCAAGTTACACTGAACGCAGGGCAAAGGACTGAGGACTAAGGACTTAGGACTAGGGACTAAGGACGAAGGACTGGAAGTGGAGGAGAAGGAGTACGCATGCAGGACATCGGGTTAAGGGTTCGGGACTCGGGGTTAGGGGTTAGGGCACTACGGAGCCAGGCATAAGCCGCTTGTGCTCGACTTAACGCGTCGCCTTTGCTGATGCTGCTGTGAACTTGCAATTAAAATGCTCTCTTGGGGTCCTTAAATTGTAAATGCAGGACAGTAATGAAGGGACCACAGCACTCGCCACTCTCTCTACACTCTTGACTCACCACTCGATATAGTGACACACTAACAGGACATACCACAGGACTGCAAAAAGCATCCTTTGCCTCCACTTGAGTTTTCAAAAAATAAAAATTAGAAGATAGCCAGAAACTATCATAGCTTCTATAAAAGTCATCCGATTTATCTGAATTTTGTCTGCTAGATAATAACTATTAGTATAAAATGGAAAAGAAAAGAATAGTATTTCATCTTCCGATTTTCCCCAGTCACAACAGAAGTGGAAAAAGCATCCTTTGCCTTAACTTGAGTTTTCAAAAAGCATAGAAACTACCATAACATCCATGAAAGTCATCGGATTTGTCTGAATTTTGTTTGGTGTATATATAATAACTATAAGAATAGAATAGAATGGTATTTGATCTCCCAGTTTCCCACAATATCCCTCAAACAGTACCGGATATAACTATTTCTGTTACTTTAAAACGAAAACACTTTGTAGTTAGACTTTGTTTATTTTTGCTGCAACCTTAGGAAGTTCAATTGAAACACCAATAGAGTTTAGTTACGATTACGATTACGATTACGATTAAATACAATTACGAGTAGGTAAAAAAAAATACTCCGTTCGATTCAGTTCGATTCATTTCAATGCGATTCGATTTAATTCGATTTGAATCGATTTGATTCGAAAAAAAAACTCAGCACGCACATACACATAGGAGTACTAACGGTATAATACATATTTACACCAATCGCCTTGGTGTGGGTGGGACTCCAACTTAGAGCTGGGGACTCTCCACGGCGGCGGAGGTGGCCTTCGAGTGGACCACCGAGTTGAGGAGCGACTCGTTGCGGGAGCGACTCCTCCAGGTGCCCATTCCCATGGCTTGGCCAGAACTGGGATTGGGATTCGCAATCGGATTGGAGTTTGAATTGGAATTTGGATTGGGATTGGGATTGGGATTGGGACTGGGAATGAAACCGCCTGCCTGGCTGGCGGTGGACAGGCCAGCTCCGCCGTATCCAGTACCGCCGCCTGCCCCTCCAGCACCATTGCCACGGCCCGGCATCCACGGCAGCCCCTTGAAGGTGTCCACGAAGGCGCGCCGGAAACCGGCGTTCATGAAGCAGTAGGTGATCGGGTTGCAGCAGGACGAGGAGTAGGCCAGCAGCTGCAGGAAGCTGATGGCCGTGTAGTCCACGTACTCGTACACCACCGGACCGATCAGCATCGTTGTCGTGTTGATCACGTACAGTGGAGTCCAGCAGATGAAGAACTCCAGGACCAGGACGAACAGCATCTTCACCACGCGCTTCTTGCTCTCCAGGGTCTTGGCCTCGTTGGATCTGCAAGGATATCAGATGAACAATTTTTTAATAAAATAAAGAAGCTAAAGAACAGGCTACAGGTTTCTTCAAAAATTGTAGGAAAATGTTTTTCATTTACCTTAATGGGGATTATCTTATACTGACTGAATATTTTATGGATTGGGGAGTAAAAAAGTACTTCTCCTACTCGATAGCCTTTAATGGACAGAGTACACATGAGGGAATATTTAGGAAGGACGACATGAATTGAGAAGACAAAAAACTTTGCGGCAAGTTTTCTTACAAGACAAATAGACAAGGGTGGGCCTTGGCGATGGAAAAATAATAAAGTAAGGGTATAGATTAAGCTCTATAGTTTTGCTTTGTATAAAAATATGTATAAATAAATACAATATATTGTATTCAAATTATGTATTAAACAAAAACAAAACTCAAGGATATGAAATACCCGAGCAGTTTGTCTACAAAAACCGTGGAAACATCTTTATTTCTTTATAAAAAAAACTTTTCTAAGTTTAAAAACTTTTAAAATTAAAAAATTAAAATATTTCTAATTTAAGATTATAATTCTGATGTTTTTTATGTTTTTTTTTTTAAATAAATGTTTTATTTACCTGCGCAGAGCCGCATCGTGGACCCGAATGCTGGGGGAGGAGGTCTTGGCCAGAGTCACAGTCGTCGAGGTTGTCACCATGTTGGGGTTAGAGTTGCCAGGTCTTGTTGCCAAAGTTGTCGTTGTTGTTGCTGCACCGGCGTTGTTGTTGTTGCTACTCTCTGGATTTAAAAGGGATTAAAAAACAACACCAAAAAAACCAGAAGAAAAAAATACATTAAAAAGTTACAAGTCGTAAGCTTTATTTATTTAAATAATTAAATTCTTCAGAGTCGGAGTGATTTGTGGTTCCAGTTCTGGGCAAAGAGGCTAAAAAATATTGGTTTTTATTATGTTTTTCTTTAGAAAAACTTTGAAATAAGGTGCATTTAGAATTAGAAGCTAAACTAGAAGCTAAAACAGAAGTAAAACTTTTAGTTTTAATCAACAACGAAAGCCTTTCAGCCCGAATCCACTTTCTTTTCTAAGTTATCGTAGATTTCTGATCAAAAATATTCAAGTAAATGAAATAATAAAGTAAAAAGAATACTTAATTAAAAAATTAAACATTTTATAGAAACCAAAAAGCTTCTGGAGTGTTTGAAAAAGTTGATGATTTCAATCCAATGTCCTTTTTGACTCAAAAAATAATTTTTAAACCCATTTCAGCCAAATTAATCAACTTACCGTTGTACACTCCGCCGGAGCTGGTCAGGACCAGGATGCAGTTGCTGCTGCCACTCGGGCCAGGACCTGCTACGCTGCCACCAGCGCTGGATCCTGCGGAAGTGGCGGTTCCGGTGGCCTGTTGCTGCAGCATCCGGCTGCTGTCCTTGGCCATGCCGATGTAGAGGGTGCGCGTAATAAGGATGTAGGCCACACAAAGGACCAGGAGGGGCAGGACGAGGAGCAGGAAGTCCAGCAGGATGTTGTAGAAGCGCTCGTATCCCTGGTCGGGCCAGGTTTCGCGACATTTGCAGTATCCTGCAGAGGACATCACAATAGCACATCAAAGGTCTCGAGGACGGGGTAAAGGTAAAGGGGACTCACCTGGCCGACTGGTCGGTATCAATTGACTGAAGACCGCAATAGGAGTCATGCAGAGGATGCCGCCCAGCCATATGACGCCGATGATCTTGTAGGCGTGGCTGATGGTCTGCCAGGAGCGCGACCTCAAAGGATGGCAGATGGCGTAGTAGCGTTCGCAGGAAATCGCCACCAAGGTCCACGAGGACACGGCCACCGAAGCAGCTAAAAAAATAGTAATATTTAGTTGTAAGCTTTAAAAAGTTTGTTAATTTTTGTGGTGGGGTTACACTAGTTGAGTTATGTTGCTTCTGTGTTACCAATATGCATAAATCTGTACAATTTGTTATTAAAATGGTTACATTGTTTCGAAAAAGTGCTTTATCATCAACATTTTAAGCCATTTTGTAAAGGATAAATCTGAAAGTTGAAACCATTAAAATGTATATATAAAATGGTTACACTGCTAATGGAAATTGTATGAGAAAATGCTCTAAAAATAAACGAAAAGAACACTAATTGTAAGCCCCATAATTTCGCAACTTGTAACCATATCCTTCTTGGCATTATTCTTCAGAATAGCAAAGCAAATATGTCAACCCACATGCTGTGTTAAATCGCTTTCATTGGAAAGTTCTCTCACCCGTACTCGTTGCATTTTAATTACGCAATTTGCATATTAAAACCGTTCCGCACCCTTTCCCCCATTTTTCCAACCGACACAACCAACTGACAGCCTGACAGTATCTAATCCAAATGTCCTGGCAAACAGGATGCAATGCAATTTGTGCAAACTGCAATTAAACTATTCCCCTGCCAGCCGTCTTCTGCCAACTCTGCCATGTTTTCTCGCCATTCCCTCGCACATTTTTTTTCGACAGTGACTGCCTCCTCCCGTCTCCCGCCTCCTGCCTCGTCTCACAGGACCTCGTCCTGGTGCCATAAAGCAATTCCCCGTCCCGTCGTTTTGAATGCACTTTACACGGACAAATACCGCCGTTCAATATGTACATTGTACTCGTACATATCACCTCTCTGCGGCATTGGCTGCGACATAAAAAACAACATGTGTTGCATGTGTTGCATGTCCTGCGGCTTTATTTGAATTTCAATTCAATTGTTTCGATGTGCTGGCACCGAGAGAAACAGAGAGTTCCCGATAAAGAATGAAACATAAATTAGCAGTTTGATTCTAGAGATAAAATGATTATTATTATGGGTCTGTCGAAGGGTTACACTGGTAAGCGGCAATTAAACCTTTTTTTTAGTTCCACTTAAAAGTAAATTAATTGAAAGCCCTTTTATCTGGAAACCAATTTAATAACTTTGAAGGGGCAACACTGGTTAAACCAAGACAGTGCAGTGTTGCCAACCGTCTGAAAGTGTAGTAAAATTTTGGTAAACTAGCACTGTCTTTTCTTGGAGTGCACTTGCACAGTTTGCCGAGCTAAGCCCCCAAAAAAATGAAAGTTTACCTTGAAGTGAACTGAAATGCCGTAAGTCCGGGAATCCGCGGCATTCCCCTTTTGACATGTTTGTACTTGATTTCTTGCCGCCTCCCCCAAAGCTCAAACTTAAAGGCTAAGCAGTTTGATTGATTCGACGCCTGCCGACTGCCGACTGCCGCGGAAAGTCTTGACAACTAAACCACTTTGAGGAATTCTGGAGAAGAAACTTGGCAAGGGGTTCCCAGTACGTGGATGGATCTACATGTGCTGTGTTTGCAAAAAATAGCAAGAAAAAAACGAGTCTAATTCAATTGGCAAATGCAAAACTGACAGCAAATAAAGAGGCAGCGGCAAATGACGAACCCAAATTGGATTCGATGTCCGTGCCCCCGGACTCGGTTCGGTCGGAGGCTTTTTTGGGGCCCAAAAAACTGATTGAATTTGATTTGTTGGTAGTCCGGGCCAGTGCATGCCTTTTCTTAAGTGGGCGTGGCAGCGCGGACTGGGGGAACGGACGACTCCGGAAAACGTGTTGAGCATATTACGCATACGACACGCAGTCCCGGAGTCTGAGAGTCCCGGAGCCTGGGAATCCTCGAGTCTCGGAGTCGCCCGCATAAATATGCGACTCTGACAGGCCAGAATTTATAAGCGTCAGTTGGGTGATAAAATTTGATTGCCGCAAATAAAAGGGGCATGGCCGTGGCCAGGATGTGGCAGTCCCGAAAGAAAAAAGAAATAATAATAATAATCATCCTGACCACTTTCCTCTCGCAGGGCGTGTCTGGATTACAACTTTAAGTGCTTGGCCTGGAGTGCCCCTTTAATAAAGCAACATATGGCGGTTATTTCAAAGTTGTCAAGTTGTATAAAATTTATTATATATTTAGTATTTAAGGGTTAATTAACCATTTGAGACTTCTTTTAGTTGGCGTATTTGAGGGAAATTATTGAACTTGCTTGGGAAATCTTTCTTAAAACTAGGATACATATTTTATAGTTAATAAAACCCTCAAGACTCTTTGCAGAAGAATCGAAATAACATAGTCTGTGCAATCCAATATCCATCTATCCTGGCAAACAAAACCATGACCATCTTATCCTCCAGGACCTTTCTTAGGTATGCTTGAAATTGGCAGAACAAATTAGGAATTCGCGTGCCTTAAGTTCTGGCTTTTGGCCAATAAAACAAAGCTGGCAGAAAAGTCTTTAAATTAGTTTTTAGGCCAGTGATTGACAAGTGAATGTGGGCGGTGACATCGACTGGCAGGTGATGGAAAGGACATCTAGTAGGGACACTCTCTAGCTTACACTTCAATCGAAGGAAGGAATTCCTTTCATTTCCTCGGCGATTTGTTGGTTTCTTTGCTTTTCTCTTATTGTCCTGAGCACATTGTGGCGATTATTTTATTTTATTTGTAATTCAATCAAAGCTTTAAAGGACGAAACTCGTTTAAATTCAATGATTCAAACGCGGCGGAATAAATGCATTCATTTCGATGTGGAATGAATTCTTTTGGAGGCGCCAATGGCAAAGTTTTTTTGGGTCCTGGGTCCTGAGCCGTGGGCCGTGGGGCTTGGGGCTGGAAACGAAATCAGAGCTTGGCCCAAAATTCTATTAAAGTTGAAAGAGAAACAAAGTTGGCTAAAACGCTTGGCTTTTTTTTATCGAATTAAGTACTTGAGGGGAGCGGAGGTTGGAGAGTGGGGGTGTTATCCTCCAAGTTTTCAAATGGGCCAATTTTCCTAAGCCGAAAAACTCATATGTCTGGTGCAGATGGCAACGGAGGCATCCACGGCTGATATTAATATTGTTCTCAAGTGGTTTTCAGCTGTAAGGATACCCCTGCAAGGATACTGGAGCTCCTATCCAATGCATTAATTAAAAAACTTCATGCTTAACAAATCCCAAAAGGCACAAAACTTTCTTTACTCCTAACTTGGAGCTCGGAACTCCCAACTCGGAACAAAAGGGACAAAACTTACGGAGTAAGTTTGCCGGCCTAGAGACTAGAGAGAAGCCAGTTTCGAGTTCTCTAATGCCCCAAAACGAATATGAATCTTGAGAATCCAAAGGACTCAGGACCAAGTCGCATGCATGCAAGAATTTTCCACAGTTTAAACAGTTTTCACAGTTTTTATTTACCAAACACCGAAAAAAACAGAGAAAAAATAACAATAGCAAGCAAAAGGCCAACAAGGACTCTCCGAGGAGTGGCAGGACCCGCCCACAACATATTATCCTGGACAGGTAAGTAAACTTTTTGCATTTTGTAGCATATGTGTAGCCATAACGGCCCAAAAAACTGATGCCAAACAGATGTTCCAAGCATATCGCTGCCGGGAGCCAGGACACGCGTAGAACGTGTCCTCGTATCCTTGTTTCCCCGGCCGTTTTCCTGGATTTTATTGCCGTTGACAACTGCTTTGCGGAAGGATACCGTTGGCCTGGATTATCCTTTTTTCGCCCAACAATAAGTTTAAGTTCTTAATGTCCTGGATCGGGGTTCCTGGCAGGCTTTTTTGCCTCACTAATTGCCGCAACCCCCTGTCAGGGCTGTTGCATGTTGCATGTTATGCATATACTAATGCCCAGGTGTCCAGTTTGTCACAGCCACGCCCCTTCCAAATGGTCATTTAATTCCCTGGCACTTTTATTGCTGTTGGCTTTAAAATGCCAGGCATTTCATTTCATTTCGCTTGTTTTTTCGCCCATCTAGTGTTCTCGTTTGCCATTGGATATGTCCTGGCATCCTGTCCGCAGGACAACTGTTGGCGAAAAGCGAAAGCGAAAACGAAAACGACGACAAATTGAAAGCGACACGAGTCCCCGTGTCCCGCGACTCCTGTTCCGCGTCCTGGATTAAGGACAAATGCTCCAAAGTTTACGCATTACGCAACGGGCCACAATTTCTAATTTCTGTTCCTAAGTAAAATATATCCTTCGCGTCCTGCGTCCTTGGGGCGTCGCCTGTTAATGCGCCTGCATCATAAACATGAACAACAATGGAACATAATGCCATTGGTGGCCAAAATCCCATTTAATTGTCTGTAGCGCCCCACAAAATGACGTCTCGAGTTCCTTTCGAGTTTTTCCTCCTCAACTGCCACAAGATGTAGCAAATGTCTTTTTAATAGCCCACGAAAGTCCTGGCATAGGCCTGTCCAGTCCTGTTGTATACAGGTTTTGTACAGTGTTTGATTTGAAATTATGTAATGGACCGACCGTCTGGATATTCATTTCGATGGCTCAACTCGAAACTCAACGAATCCTAATATTAGGATATCAATCCAGGAATTATTTGCCATGGAAACTGCGTGGGTGGACACGCACCAGGGCTAGACATGAAATACTCGTACAAGTATAAGTAGATGAGGCAGGAAGGGTTAAAGGTTAACAAATGAGGACACTGTTTGGCATTTTGATGACTATGTTGCTGGGGGGACTTGAAAATGTGCGGTTCCCAACCGGTCCCCCAACCGATTCCTCGCAAAGTCCCAAATGAACTCCTAACATGGCCAATAAAACGATCCACATGCAACGATAATCGTAAAAAATTATTTTAATGTCCTTCCTCGCACACACACACAAACACACACACGTAAGGAAATTCAACCACCCACACATCCTTGTAAGCTCCTACGAATATTTAGCCAAAATATCAACAAAAATGTGCTTATGTATTTGTAATTTGGGCTAATTGAAGGCAGTTCAGGTCTTTGGATGTCACATATTGATAGCTCCACCTTAGAGACAGGTTGTAGCGGATACACCCTTGACACGACTAAGTGATACCCAGTACTAATCGGTCCTTGGGGGGTCATTTAGGGAGCACGATGACCCACTAAGGGGTACCCTTACTAGCACACTTTCGACCTTTTGAGTTCTGTTCCGATTTTTCGGATTGTATGATACCTTGGATCCTTATCTGAAACCTTCACTTACCTTGCGAGAACTGGAAGAGCTTGCAGAGGAATTCCCCGAATATAAAGTTACGCAGCAAAGTGCCCACCAGGGTGACTGGCATGCAGAGGACGCCCAGCAGCATGTCCGAGATGGCCAGATTGAGGAGGAAAACATTGGTGATGGTGCGCATGCGACGGTTCTGGACCAAGGTGGAGATGACCAGGAGGTTGCCCAGCACGGCGAAGAGCAGGATCAGGCTGTAGCTGGGTATGAGCCAGACGGGCATCCCCGAGGAGGATGAGGAGGAAGTGGCGGTGGAAGTGGAGGAGGTAGCGGTGCTGCCAGGAGCTCCTCCCGAGCCTGGGCTGGCGGTTCCGCCCAGAATCAACTCATTCTCCAGGACGACGTCCTCTAGGCCGCCACTATCACTGCTGTTGGAGTAGGAAGCCGTGCCATTAAAGGCATCCGCTGACAAGGACACTATGTGTCCTGCTGCGCTGGGAGCATTCGAGTAGTAGTCGAGGAGCGCTGCCAGGACCGACTGGGCAGCATTCTCGGGCCCGCGGCCAAACATCCCGTTGAGGGGATTATCACTAACCATGTACACGGATCATTTTCACCGGATGACGCCCACAATGTTATGGCCGAAACAAACAAAAAATTCAAATAAATCCGGACAAAGCACTTACTAAGCTAAATTTGAAAAGGAGAACGCTTGCGCGCAGGATACGACGACGAGGAATTGCGCGACTTTTTGTCCGGCGAACGACTCGAACTGGACTCCGGGCTCCGGGATGCCTGATTTTACGGCTACCGTTACGGATAACGCATCGTGGGCTTCTGACGGACTCCTTCGGGGGCGGCCTCCGCCAGACAACATGTTGCGTGGGCGTCGCCATGTGGCGCAAACTCACCACGACGACTTGTCCCAGCAGCATGTTGCCGCAGCACTTTCAGCAACATTTGTTGCCAACACCTCGAAGTCCCACGCATTTGGTGGCTTCCCACACTCTGGCCTTCCCTCCCACGCAAAAGTTTTAGACAATTACAAAGAATTAAACTCGTTATTACCACAACTGTTTTCGCCACCACATTGGGTCCCAGTTGATTCAGGTATTTTGCCATTTGTCTGTGCATTTCCAGCAACAAAAAACGCTTTCAAAATCCCCTTCTGGATTTGGCGGATTTCATGAAAAACAACTGAATTAAGAAACGATTTTAAATCATTTTGTTGGTCAACAAGTCTGTTTTTGGGTGAATCTTCAAAACATCAAAGTTAAACGGTAATTTACTTAAAATACATTACGTAAAGGCATTATATTTTTTTTATACATACATAAACATATACACACATAAAAATGTATAATTTTCTGTTAAGAGTAATTATTAATGAGTATATTTAAAGTCTTTAAATAGTAACTCATAAAGATATATAATGTTTAAACTTACCGGGTTCATATGGAACAAGCGTGAAAGATCGATAGGTTAATCGATTGTTTTCACAGCTTGACAGAGCTGCCAACTGCTGGCAGTGAAACCACATTGGCAGCCCTGCTCGGCACTTGAATCTTGAATCGCCAAAGAATTGATGAATCTACGAAGAACCGTTGATTCGAACGGACTGCCGCGGCAGAGTATCTTTCTGTCTATCTATCTATATATCTGGAGCTTGTGCATATTTTTTTTCGGTTAGCCGTGGTGTATATTTTTGTTTTCGTTTGTCATTTTGTGTGCCGCCTCGATTTGTTCGCCGGTTCCCCCGCTCAAAGCGCCCGGGCCATCCGCTTCTCCAACTGCCACACCGATTCATTGAACCCTCGAGTCTTGAGATACTCTGACCCGCAGCAGCATCCCGCAGCCAGCATCCAGCATTTAGCATCCCCAGTTTCCAGTTTCAACCCATCCAGCGTATCCAGCATGTCGGACGGCATCGAGGTCGAGCAGATAGTGGAGAGCAAGCCGAGGAGGGTGAGTCAAAATCCCAGCCCAGATTACCGATCCTCCCAATGCCATTCCCATTCCCATTCCCGGTATCCTCTCTCCTGCCCCCTCTCCTGGCCATCCCCCAGACTCCTCCCCGGAGAGTTATGCGGGCAGGAAAGTGGGAAAGTGAGTGTGTATACCAGCAGAAAGTAATAAATGCATCAAGGGACAATCCGAATTAAGGGGGCACAATCTCTCCTTCTAGGGCTCCTTTTCATACAACGAATAAGGTATTATTTTAAGTGATATTTTGGTAATCCTTATGGTAATCCAATAAGAAAAACGGAACATTTTATCTTCTGATTGGATAACTATTTGAATCCCTACGGGTTTGGATAACTTTAAAGAATAAAAGTATCTTCGAGATTTGGGGGTTTTTTCCACTGTGCCAAGGAGGTTCCCCCCTTAATCTCGGGAGCCTGAGAGAGTGGAGATACCGGGAGAGCGCCAAGAACAAGGAGCAGGAGAACGAAGAAAAAAGGAAAACGATAAAAAAGAAAAGAGGGGAGATATGCGTCCGATGGAGTCGTGTGTGTATCTGTATTTGTGTGCGTGTGTGCTGTCTGAGCTTTAAATAACTCTGACTTCTGGCTCCAAAAAAGAACCGGAACCGGCTACCCTGGCCAACCCGGCCATCCCGGCCAGCAGACCGTCTATGCGGGGGCGTCTGCACGCGCACACACACGCACACGCACTCTCGAGCACAGACACCCAATGCCCCCAATGCCGCCAAGCAGCCGAGTATCAAGTTCAAGTGCAAGTGGGGAGCGATGCGGTTTCTGTGTCCCCGTTGGCGGCGTATACCTTTCCAAGATTACGGTTAATTTCAGCTGTCAAAATACGGCTAGAGTTGGGCTAGCGCGAGAGAGAGAGTGGTAGAGAGTGCTATCTTTGGAATTCAGCTGATCGCAGATTCATGTGACTCCACCCCAGCTCCCCCTTGACTCGGCCACTTGAGTGCACTTCCAAGGTAATCTTTACAGTTATAATTGCTTCCAACAAAGACTCCTTCCAGCCAGCAATACTCGATAGGGGAAATTGAAAAAATATAACCCCCAATCCAAGGGGAACAACCTGAGACGGCGAGTTCTTCCATTTTTGGCGGTCGTCCCGTTCCGTTCCGTCCCGTCCACTCCCCCGGAGGCATGAATCACGAAAAAAAACTGCTCCTTTGTTTCCACCCCAATGAGTCACACCCACTAGTGGCGCAGGAGGAGGAGCAGCTGCAGATGACTCCCGCAGAACGAGCCACTTCCTTTATTCAAAAGTTTTTCGTTATTCGTATTCGTTATTTGAATCATGGAATATTTTCTCGCCCAGCTGGCTTATCTGAAACTCATTAGTCAACATGCAGAAAGCAAATGCAAAAAGCCAGGCGAGAGCTTGGAAAAATAATACTCTTGTTTCCATCTGATTGTGATTGTGAGATAAAATCCGTTGTTTTTAGAAAATTTTTGGATGGATTGGATGGATGATACATACACGTTGCACCTGCACTTGCTTTTCGTATTCAGTTTCGTTTTCGTTTGCAGTTTTGTTTTTGATTTTCGTTTTTTCTCTTATTTATTATTATGAGATATATATATGTATGTTTTTTATAGGCACACCAACTCAACAACACAACGTTCCGATTGACTAAAGCATATTATTATTACTCACTTATTGCACATTCGTGCACCGAGAGAAATGATCTTCGCGTTGCCATATTGATTTCCTTGCCAGCGCTCCAAGGCAGTTCCTCATGCGAGGCACGCCACGTATAGAGGGTGGGTGCGGAGGTGCGGAGGTGCGGGTTAGTCTCTGTAATCATTTATGGAACTCCATATAGAGGCGGCTAGGAGTCGCCTTATGACGCACACAACGCACACCCAACCCCCTCCGCCGATATGACTAACCCCGAAAACAGAAACAGATTGTTTTTATGGTCTGTAAAATTGGAAAACAAGAATCGGTTTACCCGACACTAATTGGCCAAGTCCAGATCCAGATCTGGCCCAGAACCATACCCAGAAGATAACATTCGAAATTTCCGTCGTAAATCAATTTCGATTTGCGGCTCTTATCAGTCCGGCGGGGAACAAACGAAAAACACACCTCCTCCAGGGCGCAATCGCATCCAATGCTGTCATCGCGTTGTCACTGGAACGCTCTGTGGAAGTCTCTGGTAGAGATATGGAAGCCTTATCGGGCTTATCATTGCTAATTTTAGGCCATCGCGTATCAGGGCGGCGGCACCTTGCAGGGTATCTACAGAGTATCTACGGGGTATTCTGGTAATCCCATTCTCTATTGAGAATATAGATTTTTTTGGCAACGGTTCTGCTAATTAATTCAAAACAAACGGGAGCTCCAGCTCTTCTCGATTCTCGAGTTCTCACCCAGAAACCACACTCTGATTGTGAAAGTTTTTGGCTTTGGCTTTTGGCTTTTGGCTTTAATTGTCCGGCTTTTTGATATTTTCGGCAGACGAGCTAAAGTTGCCGTTTTGTCTTCTGTCTTCTGGCGTCTGTCTTCTGGCGTCCGTCTTCTGGTGACTGTCTTCTGGCGTTTGTCGTCGTCTTCCCTCTCCAAATCGCTTTGCGCTTTTCTAATTGATTTTTCTCACAATACGTCCGGTCATTGAACGCATTATGAAGTGGAGCTCTTGCCTCTCGGCTTCCAAATACCACACCGCTCCCGGCATCTATCTGTATCTGTATCTATATTTGTTCTTCCTTCCTCTAAAAATGAAGAAAACCCAAACCCAAACCCGAACCCGCATCTCAAACTCAACCCGCTTACCAGTTTCGATCTCATTCGTTCAGACCCCAAAAAAGTCACTTATCAAAATCTGTGACCTGCTTTTTACTGATTGAAAATTGTCACGCGTAAATTGCTTTCAATGAAGCGATCTGATGAGGCTTAAGACAATAAAAGCAAGCCCGGCATCGTACACCAAGAGAAATCATTTCTAAAACGAAGAAAATTAACTCCACAAACTCTGTTTTCTTCAGAGAGAGTCTGTAAGAAAGTTGCAGAGTTTAAAGCTTTTCTTGGAAATCATCTTGGCAGCGTCCTAAACCGTACCGCATATTTCTTTCCGTGTAAACCAAAGCCAAATACTAAGGGCATCGATCCCTGTTGATATAATACTTTTTCCAGCTGAACTGCAACGTAATCTCAACATTTATGATAATAATAAACAAGCAAGCACTGCGACTGCGACTGCGACCACTAAAATTTGAACAAATAGTTGCTATATAAGATTATTTCCCGAAAGCGAGTGCATGGCGTGCTAGCAATACGGAAATACCAGGCTGGATCGGATCGGAATGGATCAAATCGAGTAAAATCGAAAGCGAAAGCTCGACTCATAAACCAGACATAGTAATAAAAGTGGAGGCGTACCGTGACCTGACTTCCTAAACTTATATTTTTTGCAATTATCTAATCCACAGATGCCATTGGCTACGTCGCTGGACAAGGACTCCATTCGGGAGGCCTACGAGGATGTGCGCTCTGATCTCACAGACACCGAGTGGGCGGTCTTCAAGTTCGATGGCCCCCAGATCGTGGTCCATGCCCGGGGCCAGTGCTTCGAGGAGTTCCGCCAGCAGTTCGGCGATTCGGAACGCGCCTTCGGCTACATTCGCATCCAGATGGGTGACGAGATGTCCAAGCGCAAAAAGTTCATCTTCCTGACGTGGATCGGCCAGGAGGTGGGTGTCATTCAGCGGGCCAAAATGTCCACAGACAAGGCGCTTATCAAGGACGTGCTTAACGTGAGTAATCACCACCTCCTCATATTCGATTCATATCTAATATTTCGATTAATCTCCGATCCAGAACTTCGCTGTGGAACTGCAGGCGGGCGTAGAGACGGAGCTGGACATCGGTATGTTCCGGGAGGCGTTGAACCGCGCCGGAGGTGCCAACTACGGAACCGGCATCCGGGATAACTAGGCGTTCCTGCAATTATATATATATTATTAAACAATTTTTTTTGTGCATCTCTTCAACCGCTTACCAAACTGCTCCTTTTTACTTAATTATGAATTAATTTTTACGCAACTTTAAATTTGTATATTTTACGTAATATAATACGAAAAGTGTAACATTAATTTCCGATTGTTTGCCAAAAAATTCAGGGATTCTTTTCTATTTCGATGTGGATCTTACTCAAAATTAGGATTTGTTCTTTTTCTCTTTCTTTGCTTGCTTTAATTTCTTTTGATTCTTTCGATCAAGTGCCTTCAACTTTTCCATAGGCTTGGTAAAGACATCGATCAAGTCGCCCCACTCGACGCCCAAGCTTTCGGTGGTGTCGTTCTTGTGGATCAGTCTCCCTTCGTAGTAGAAGAGGACATCCTCAACGGGCTTACCCGTATGGATGCTGTAGGCGCATATCAAGCGTCCCATCTTGGTGGTGTCCTTCATCTCGACGCGCAGCATATGGTCATGGTCGTCCAGCAGCTTGAGGTAGACACGCCCCGCATAATCTTCCTCCGACGTGGTGCTCTTATCCGTCAATTCATCAAGGGTTGTATCCAATAACTCCGACATTATTAAAAAGGGGTATAGAATCGATAGGAGCCTTTAGCTTTTAGCCTTTACCAAATTTCTACTTAAAACTCGAAAACTAATCGGAAAATAAAACGTAAAACTTATTATAATTTAGTAAACTTTTTACTGCTAAGAAATTTCAATGTTATCCGGACGAGTACCGATGGAATAATGAAAGTATAGCCCCTTTGACCAAACGAGGAAGGGCATTAGGATTTGACAGATGGGTGCAAGGACTACTTGGTTTTGGATTATATCAAGTTTTAGAAACAAAGGGTATTTGACAAATGGGTCCATGGACTACTTGGTTTAGGGTTAAATCAACTTTTAGAAACAAGAAAGCATCTTGGAAACATTTCGAGTATCAATATACCTTTGATTTTAATGTCATTTTGGTTTACTTTTTGATCAAGTAGCGGGTTTATAAATGAAACAGAATCTTACTATATATCCAAATATGTTTTATTATTTGACATGTAATATATTATCCGCCATAGACTCCCTCTCTCACACCACCCAATAGAATATAATCAATAGATTTGTGTAATTTAAAATTTTTATTATATTCGCCGAATCTATAATCCAAAAACTCTCCGATTCTGAACATCGCTGGCCAACCATCGGTGAAGGCCAAAGACCGGGGGCTCAAAGCATTCTTAGGCCTTGGAGAGAATGCCTTACATGACAAAAGGGTTAACTTGAATTTGGACTTTAAATTAAATGGCATTGAGCAGGTCCTGTATGTACTTCTCCCATCCCGCGGAATCGGTTATGGCATCGATGACAGCGCCGCACCCTAGGGCCAAAGAGTCGACCGTGTCATTCTTGCGGATCAGCCTTCCCCGGTAGTAGAATCGGAAATTCTCAATGGGCATACCCGTGTGTACACTGTAGGCACCCATCAATTTGGCCATCGTTGTGGTGCATTTAATCTGAAAACGAGTGACGGTGTCCTGATCCCCCACCACCTTCACGTAGATGCGTTTGATCTGTACCGGCTCATTATCTTCGGTATCAGCCTCGGTCTCTGCATCGGTCTCCGATTCTGTTTCTGCCTCTGTTTCAGTATCGGTATTATTCTCAGTTTCTTTTCCGGACGTGTTCTTCGACTCGGTGGTGGTGTTATGAGACGTGCTAGGAGACTGGTCCAGTGATGTGTTCTGGGAGCCGGCCGTGGTGAATGATGTCCTAGATGTCTCAGACATGGTTTATCGAATTTAGATCGGACTTATATAAAAATAAAAAGTATAAGAAAGCCAAAAGCCAAAAGTATAAATAATAAAATATTTTTTATGTGTATTTTAAATTTATTCAATTTTTTTGTTTTGCTGGTGATTTCTACTCTTCAAGAACTAATTTGTGACTGAACTTTCTACGAATCACCCGAACTACCTCAGTTTTGGATATTTGACAGTTCCAGTCATGGACTACTTTTCACCCAAAATGTCCCACTATTCCAATATCCCACTGATTCTCCGGCGGAGCGCTTCCCCCAAGGGGGGAGACCCCTTGGAGAATCCATAGGAAGGCATATATCTTGGCCGATACATCCCACCGATTCTCCAGCGCCTTCCTTTTAATAGATTTCAATATTTGTTTCTAATTATTTTAAAAATTAAAGTACTAAATAATAAATAAATTAAAATATTTAATAAAAACCGCCCTCCTCCTCGATTCTCATAAGCTACACCTAATGAGAATCGAGGAGGAAGACCCTTTTAATAGATTTCAATATTTGTTTCTAATTATTTTAAAAGTTAAAGTACTAAATAATAAATAAATTAAAATATTTAATAAAAACCGCCCTCCTCCTCGATTCTCATAAGCTACACCTAATGAGAATCGAGGAGGAAGGCGATTTTAATAGATTTTAGTATGTTTTTTTTTTTGCATGTACATGTCCCAAGGAGGCTATATCTCGGCCAATATCTATCCGATTCTTGAGTGGAATACCTTCAACGATTCTTGGATCGATTCTCTTTCTAGCAGCCTCCTCCCACCCTCATCGTACACCTTTAGGGGGCTTAGAATGTATTCAAAAGGTTTAAAAAACAAAAATTATCCATAAAAAAAGCATATTTGGCTTTAATCCTTCTTGTTTACTGAATTGCAAAAAAAAAAACGCTAGGTCGTTTCTTATTCTTTGTCCTTCGCATGATTTAGAAGACCGCATTAAAAGTCTTAGAACTAGGAAGATGATGTTAGAGTATGATGCGCAGTATATGCGATGCAGGATGCAGGATGCAGGATGCTGTATGTTGGATGTTGACTGCCGTCGTAAATAGCTAGTCTAGCTGGAAAATTTCCTATTTTGCGGTACGATATTGCGGTCTCTTCCTAGCGGTCTCGAAAAAGCACCGAATGAAGCGCATCAATGTCCACCTCCACGCCGGATGAGTTGGTGGTCACCGTGCGCGAGCTGGAAGAGAAATAGACAAGAATTAATTTCCAAAAACAAAATATACAAAAGTAAACTCACCTTGCCGAGTGAGAGGATCGGTTAGACGAGTGTGGATTGACCAGCACGCAGTGCATGGGCTGATCGTCGAACTCGCGATGATGGTAAGTCTCTACAGCCAATTCGGCGTGCTCCAAAGTCTTGTAAATCACCTCGGCGGTACCAGGACGCACCACATGAGCATCGTACATGGGTCCAATGTCGTTGAAGAGTTCTCGAATGTCGGCAGTGGTGACATTGGCGTGTAGATTACTGACAAGAAGGCGATAGCCAGCCTTGTTATTGGCCGCACCCAAGGGTGGGGAACGACGCGAAGCCATCGAGTGGGCCATACTGGAGCCAGAAGAACCGCCGCCAACGCCACCACTGCCTACGATACCGGAGCCGCTACCTACCACGCCCCCAGGACCAGTATGGCCGTGGCCACCTCTGGGGACGACCTGTCTGGCACCGCTCCTATTCCTATTCTCATTCGCATAGATTCCGTGTGAGACACGTCGGTCCGGTTCGCTACCGAACAAGCGGGCACGTAGCGACTCCGGCAGATTGGTAGTGGCGACCATGTTACGTTGGCGGCGCTCAAATAGCTTGTCCACCGTATCCGAACGCCCCACAATCAGCGGCGATGGCAGCGAGGGGCGCTCGATGCGATTGCGGGCCGCCTCGTATATGGCAAACGGGTCATTGGCAATATTGTTCTTCAGCGGAGCCGTGGACATCTCTACGTCGTCGTGATTCAAATCGTAGCCACCGAAGGTGTAGCGTGCTGGCGGCTGGTTTGTATAGCTACCAAAATGCAAGGTACGACTTATTTCCTCTGTAAAAGAATATTTTAAAACGAATTTTTTATATTAATTCCTTTCACTAACCCTCTTCCAGTTCCTGCATATTATCGTGATCCACATAGCCGCGGGGCACAAACGCCTTGGCCGCCGGATTCAGTCGGTGTGAATTAAAGGTGCGTTCCACGCGGTGCAATGGAAGACGAGGATCCTCATCGGACTCGGATTCGGAATCGTAGGCGGCTTCAATGCTGACACCAGCTCGGTTAGACATAGTAATTGTGCGCTGCCCAAAACGACTCATGTGGACGCCCACTCCTTGAGCATTACGGGAGACGCCACGAGCATGACGAGACTGTAGTTGCGGACCCATCGGCGAAGACAGCGATTCGTCGGCACCGGCAGAGTTCACACCCATCGGACGCTCCTTTTTACGGTCGAGGATCAACTGGCGGGCGTCGATGCCCGACTCACGCATGTTTTGGTTGAGAATTTCCCGTGCATCCGCTATTTTGGCACGCGTCTTCTGAATTATCTTGTTCCGGGCATCGAAAGAGCGTGCGACCGGCTGATCCGATTGCATTCCACCCGGTCCAGGTCCTGCTTTAAAGGCCGGTTTATTTAGCACCCTAGGACGAGGCTTGGTGTAGCTCGCAGCACTGCAATTGATTTAGTTCAGCCTGAATCTCTGAAAAACGCCATTTTCATTTACTCCAACTTACAACTTTTGGGTGATCGGGCGGCCCCCGCCTTGAGCCCGCTTCCGCTCTATGATCTCGTCCAGGCTTAGCTCGATGTCCATGGCTAGGTTGTTCTCCCACGCGCGTTGCGCAATTGCCTATTGTTCCAAAAACTTAGCTAGATCTGCGGCGGAAAAAATTGTTAGATTATTGAGGGAAAATAATAAGGGAAGCGGTGGCTTTTCAGTGCTTGAAAACACACAATACTTTTCAGTGTGGCCAGCCAGGAGCAGCACGAAAATATCGCTATCGATTAATTATTTATTTAAAATTATTTATAAATTTGTTAATTTAACAGAAAAGAATCTGTTTATTTCGTGTCTTTATTCGATGATGGATATTTCTCTAATATTTTCTACTACTACTCTAAACTCCTATACTACTATATACTCGTTTCAAAAATTCACAACATACTCCAACAAATACTTGTAGTTCTATTATGTTCTGTAGGTGGATATAAGCCTTCGTCATGATATCATAAATTTTATTTCGTTGCATTTTTTTAATTAACATTTAGCATTTAACAAAAAATAGTTCAGAATTTATTGTGTATAAAATAAGAATCGTCTTTATTCATTCAGTTTCCAATTTTGGAAAACGATTTTAATTGTATGATTTGTGAACCACAATTTAAGTGAATAAATACAATAAACTATTCTACTGTGTCTTCTTGTCGTCCTTGGAGCCCTTGCCAAGAGGCTCGTCTTTGAAGTGCAGGAAAACGAAGGAGAAGACAAACACCCCGATCATCATCGAGAAGGCGCTGGTGTAGTAAGGGAAAGCGCTTGGAATGAACCGCTCGTACTGGGTGTGCTCCAGCGGACGGACTGACACCTGGGTGGTGCTATACAGATGCGTGTAGCCAACACGATCGTAGTCCACCTTGAACTGGTAAACTCCGTAGACGTCGGGGATCTTGAACTTTGCCTCGTAGGCACCGGACTTTGTTTGCTTGAGATAGGCGCGCACGAAGGGATCGATGCGGACGAACTCCAGCTGAATGTCGTTGGCCTTAAAGGCGCGCCACTGTCCATCGACCAGCTCCTCAATGGCGATAGTGTAGACGACCGGGTCGGTGATGGTGTATGCCTGCTCAGGCGGCAGACGCTCGCCCTCCTTGTTGTGCTGCACAGAGCCGACGCGAAGTCGTCCGGTTTCTCCAAACACCCACTGGCTGATAGACTCGGCTACAGCCCTATTGCCGGCCTGCTTGTGGAAGACTCCACTCTGGGCGTACTGCACCGCCGTGGTGAAGCTCTCGTCGGAGAAGAAGAGAAGGGAACCGGAGAACACCACGCGGGCGTTGTTCCTTGCCTGGAGAGCAGCAATCAGCAGGGTACCACGGCCCACGGCATGCGGATAGTCTGTGACACTGGAGTCGGGATTGTAGCTGTAGGCGCTGCTTTCGGCAGTGAGGACTTTCAGAACCAGTGGGTTCTCCTTGTCGGCAATAAGACCAGTGCCCCGGTAAATCAGAGGAGCTGCATCCGACTTCCTGTTTGCCTTGCCTACGATTGTGTCCGCCTGGATGAGGTTCTTGGCCGCGGTGAGAATGGTGGTGTGGTCTCCAGCATCGCTGGCATCGTAGTTCAGGTGGTCAATAACCGCCGCATTCTCCTCGTCCAGTTCAAATCCGCATTCCGAGGCAAATTCGCGCAGTGCATCGCCGGATTTCTCGCTGCCCGCCACCAGAACATTGCCGCCATCGTCCACAAACTGAGCCAAACGCTCCACGCTGATATCTCCTCCGAACTCCTCGACACTTGGAGCAAAGATGATCAGGTTCTTATAGAGATATTCGCCATACCGCGACAGCAGAAGACTGGAGTCATCCGCCAACTTGTACGTCAATTTGAAGCCGCGATCTGGTAAGAAAAATATAATTGATTTACGGAATAAGTAATAAGGGACTCTCTTTAGTAAAAACAGTCCCAACGTGATAACGCCCCGAATCTTGCCATGACAATTTTGTCCACGTCAGAGGTTAGCCGGCGTTTTCATTTTACCTTGCAGCGATTTAAAGAAAATCGAGTGGGTTTCACGAATGGCCAGGTTGTCCAGTAGCACCAAGGTGTTGGCATCCGTTTCCAGAACCGCCTGGCAGTGGACAAATGCCAGGACGGCAATCAATAGAGTCTTCCACATCATTTTTCGATCTGTTTTCCGGCTTTTTCCAACAAACACAAAAAATGATGGCTTCTCAATGTGACCAGATGCAAGGTATAGTATTAGCTTTTAAAGTACCATATATTTTTTTAAACTTTTAATTAAAATTAAAACTATAATAGCTATTTATTATTAAATTTTTTTATTTAAATTTGACTAATCATTCCTATAATCTTATTATTCATATAATCTTTTAAATATATTTAGTATTTTTCAAACGATTTAAATTCCATTGTTTTTTTGAACGGTCTCACTGTTGGGGCACAACAAGCTCTTTTTTAAAACTGAAGAAACATGGACATTTTTGAGAGTTTCTGCAGGACTTGTGGCAACGAATGCCTGGAGGCATTGAATATCTTTGAAGAGAGCACCAAAACGATGGATAAATCCATTCCTATTGTCGAACTGATATCCACTTGCTTACCGGCAAGTTTGCCGCCTTTGAATTCAGCAGATGATTATCCCAAGCAAATTTGTCGTATATGCCTGAAAAAGCTAACACTGGCCTACGAATTCCATCACCAGTGGCTCGGAGCCCATAGCGAGTTCAATGTGGCACTGAAATTCGAGCAGCGTAGGAAACGTACCATGGCCAACAAAAATCACCCATTAAAAACGGAGGAGACACCACCGATACCCATAGAACCCGTGAAGGAGGTGTCGCCTGAAGAAGCGGATACCGACTGGGTGGACTCACTGACTGAAGAAACATCTCCTGCCCAAGGGAATGGAATCAAACGCTCCAGTAGTCTGGACAGGCAGGGGTTTAAGTGTAGCGTTTGTCCTGAAAGTTTTCACACCGAAAAAGCCTACGTATTTCATTTTAAATTTGCACACAAGGATTTACAACTTGAGCGATACAAATAATAGCTTTCTGTAAGATATTCTCTGAAATCGAGTAGCCTATTCCGTTTCTCCATTTATGATCTTTTTCACACTAAAGTTTTTGTTAAAATTGAAGTTGTATCCTTTGAAATTATCTCCATTAGACAACGCATATCCTTCTGTACATTTAGATATTTTTTTTACTTAGTTTTAGCATAAACAAAAAAAAGGAAAGCTGAGAATGAGACTACCCGCTGGCGAAGTTCCTATCCCATCGTCGACTACGTCCGTTTAATCGTCCTCGTCATCGCGCACCTTTTGGGCACGAGGATCATCGTGGCGGAAGACAACATATCCCAGCTTGTAACGGCGGTTGTCGCCATCGTGGGCATAGTAGTTGGTTACTCCAACCACGGCCATAACAATTCCAGCAATTGCTAGAGCGGATCCGCCGACAATGTCAGGAATCTCGTTCCAAGCGCGCTTCAACAGCGACGTAGAGCCACGGGCAGCATTGGCCGACATCTTTTGATCTATGTGATAAGTTTATACATCAATTGCAACCAGTTAAAAGCTATAAATTGCCAATATTTACCAGAAATTCAAGCGTTTTAGTTACACAACAAGAGACAAGCAGCTGCTGCAGGTGATGGCACTTGATTCCCTGAGATATCGATAACTTAATACTGCTATCGTTACTGCAGCTTTTGGTTGTTGGCTTTAAACAATTTAATTTAACTTACAATATTAGTGCAGGATTTGTAGTTAGGTTTTCGAAGACTGTATCTAAATGAAAAATAGATTCTATTAAGATTTGTATTTAACTGAATTTAAATTGAATACTTGCCAAGTGTCGACTGGGATCTGGTAGTTTTTGTATACAAATTTGTAAATTCAAAAAAAATATATAAAAGACTTGTATCCATGGAGAAATTAAAACCGAGTTAATTTATTTAAACAAAACAACGGTCTCTTAAAAAAAGAAGTATTTAAATATATAATTAAGTCTAATGGTTCTCTGCATCTGCGCCACCTGGGCACACTTGCATCTCGTTCGCGCATCGGCCAAGCAAAAAAAAGACTAATTGAAGTCGGCGAATTTGGCAAAGTGAGAGTGCAAAAAATAGTTAACTCTCAGATCGTTGTTGTTGATGCATATTTAAATCGAAAGGGAAACGCCAATACACAATAATTCACCTGCCAGCAGAATAAGACGGAGATTTTGCAGCTGGTCGTCCCCCCACCGCCTCCGCCGACGCCCCCGCCCCTTCCCCCATCGGACGCCGCCGCCGCTGCTGTTGTTCGTGGGTTGTTGTTGTTTTCCCCCAAAATTTCGTTAGTTTTCGTTTCATTGTTTGTTTATTGAAACGGCAAGTAAAAAGAACTAGGATAGAAACAGGACAAGGAGCAGGATCCATAACTGGAATCGAAATCGGAAACGGAATCGGAGTTGAAGAAGTGCCGTGAAAATGTCGAAAAACAAACTGAACCTGGTGCTGCCGCCGGTGAATTCAGAGGCAACTGGTGCGGCCACCCAAGTGGCACCAACTCCGCCATTCAAAACCCCCTCGGGCACAGAGTAAATATCACATTTAACCCCATTCTTAGTATATATTGCATTTTTAATCCCAATACCTTCCCTTTTCCTCCAAGTTTTTTCATTTAAATTCAAAAGGTTCCCTTTCGTGTATTTTTTTTGTGCGTCTTCGTTTGCCGTTTTTTTTTTTTGATAAGATTACAATTAACTTGGCCCAAAATTCGAGGAAATCCAATCCGCCCAAGGAAAGAGAGTGAGAGGAGAGAGAGCGAGTTGCTGGCCAGGTTGCTCTCTTTTTCCCTGGTGTGGGTGCTTTGGGCCGTTCTTGTAGGCTTCTTTGATATGACGCAGGCGACGCAGCAAAGCCACCCACACCTGCCCACAGTGGCAGTCAGAATTTTAGGACCAAAAAAAAAACTAAAAAAAAGCTTCCAGTACATTAAACTCTAATAATTCGTTTACTTTCAAGGATAAATACTTTTCAAATGAAGAAATAATTAAAAAAAAGTAGTTTATTTTGTCTCGTAGATGCTATTAAAATGTCCGCGATTGTAAACAGAAACCAAAAGAAAGCGCGAAAGGGCACCCACTCACCATTCAACCCTAAAAACCCAGACCATATCCTCCTAACCAGTTCCCTGCCCGTTCCCGTTCCCGTACCTGTTCCCGTTTACAAATTTTCGTTTGACTCGCAAAAATTCATTAAGAGGTTAAATTAAAGCACACACAGTTTGCTGGGCAAGCCGAAGACGAGCATCGATGCGCTGACTGAGACACTGGAGGGCCTGGACATGGACGACACGGAGCGGAAGAGGATCAAGGTGTTCCTCAGCCAGAAGGAGAAGATCGGCGAACTGTCCGACGAGGATCTGGAGAAGCTCGGCGAGCTGGGCTCCGGCAATGGGGGCGTCGTGATGAAGGTCCGCCACACGCACACACACCTGATCATGGCCAGGAAACTGATCCATCTGGAGGTGAAGCCAGCGATCAAGAAACAGATACTGCGCGAGCTGAAGGTCCTGCACGAATGCAATTTCCCGCACATCGTTGGCTTCTATGGAGCCTTTTACAGTGACGGTGAAATCAGCATCTGCATGGAGTACATGGACGGTGGATCGCTGGATCTGATCCTGAAACGGGCTGGTCGAATACCAGAGTCCATACTGGGCAGGATAACGCTGGCCGTGTTAAAGGGCCTCAGCTACCTGCGCGACAAGCACGCCATCATCCATCGGGACGTCAAGCCGAGCAACATTCTCGTCAATAGCAGCGGCGAGATCAAGATCTGTGATTTCGGCGTTTCCGGCCAGCTAATAGACTCTATGGCCAACTCGTTTGTGGGCACCCGCAGCTACATGTCGGTAAGTTGGCATTAAGCATTCAGCAAGTTTCTGCCACTAACAAAGCTGATTTATAATTCCAGCCGGAGCGACTGCAAGGCACCCACTACTCCGTGCAGTCGGACATCTGGTCGCTGGGCCTGTCGCTGGTGGAAATGGCCATTGGCATGTACCCGATCCCGCCGCCAAATACCGCCACGTTAGAGTCAATATTCGCGGACAATGCAGAAGAGGGCGGCCAGCCGGTGGACGAGCCGAGGGCAATGGCCATCTTCGAGCTGTTGGATTACATTGTGAACGAACCGCCGCCAAAGCTGGAGCACAAGATATTCTCCAACGAGTTCAAGGACTTTGTGGACATTTGTTTAAAGAAACAGCCCGACGAACGAGCCGATCTCAAGACCCTGCTGGTAATAATCATCACCCGTCTCGATCTCGACCATATTTAAGCGGATTAAAAACTGTTTTTCCTTGTTATTCCGTTGCAGAGTCATCCGTGGATACGCAAGGCGGAGGTGGAGGAGGTGGATATATCGGGCTGGGTGTGCAAGACAATGGATCTGCCGCCGTCGACGCCAAAGCGAAATACATCGCCCAACTAAGTGGAGATGCAGCTGCAGCTGCAAGGCATTCACAGCATCTACGGCATCTTCGGCATCTCGATCCGATCTGATCTTCATTACCTTCCTATATCCGCTCACGCATACACGTTATTTATTTGTATGTAGCCATGTACTGTTGTATCATATGTAAGCGGGTATTTATACGTTTTAGGTACATGCATGTTATATATATCCATTCTTTCAATTCCTTCCGACCTCTATCTGTATGTGTCTCCCTCCCATCACACGAGCCCTGTCTCCCAATTGCTTTTGCTGGCTCCCAAGGCCACAAAACTGAGAAAAAGAACTTGCAATTAAATCGAAAATAAAGAAATCGAAGTCATACTATGTACGGTGAGAAATTTATACCGATTTGTGATTTGGTCGGACAGGCCAGAGGGGGAGTCGGATCTCTTTGTTTTAAAGTTGTTCAAGTCACACAAAGGAGATTTCTATTTCCGCGCTATAAATTACTTTGTGGAATGTTTTCCATTCCATCAACTTTGCAGCGCAGTATACATGATTTTTTCTATATAGTCTGGATTAGCCATGATGGAACATAACTTTTGGTACCTCAACCTCTTTTGAGATGCAGTCTAATGATATTGTAGTAGATTTAGGATTAGGTTAGGTATAAAACCCATTTGGAATATCAAGTAGGCCTTGGCATCACCAAGTAGGCTTTGGATAACTAATGTCAAAGTCAAACGCAGGCCTGGGCCTGACCCCAGTCCAGCAGCTTCATTTGTCGACCGACTTTAGTGGCATACACATCTCAAAATCCAACAAATTTTTTAAACCCACTCTTCGAAACGATGTCTAGGTTTTTGCGAGTGTTTCGCCCGGTGCCACGCGCCCTGACCATGGCCATGACAAAAGGCCCGATGGGAGGATGCTCGAATCTGTCAGCTGCTTTAGCTAGGTATGAGGGAGCTAGTTCCGCTGCAGGACGCACGATGGCAATCTATAACTTGGCAAGCCGACGATCAATCACTACTGGTAGCTGGCACGGGCAGAAGGTAACTCGCAATCCACTGGCGGAACAAAAACAGCAGCAGGAAGAACAGGAGCAGGAGCGAGAAGATTATCAGAGCCTGAATCCGTTTCAAAATCAGGTGGAGGTGAGCCCAACGGATCGCCATCTGGTCGAGTTCATAACCGGAGAGATCATTGAGGAACGCCGAGTGCAGTTGCAGTTGAATGCACCGCTACTGGTGGACGACTACGTGGCCATATTCCGTGGCTCCGAGGTCGAGCTGGTGAAGACCTCGCCCACGGAGCGGGTCAACATTTTCTTCAACGTTAGTAAGAGTGTGCCGCGCCGCACCGAAGATGCCGCCACTACGTCGGTGCGAAGTGTTCCCAAGTTCGAGGTCCTGATCAAGCGGGGCAAGTCCCTGCTCTCGATCTACTGCCACTTCTCACGGACGGCCTTCAAGGATGGCAAGGTGGTGGAGCCGAAACCGAACCAAAAATGGCCCGACATCTTCCACATCCAGGAGATGTCCCTGTTCGAGCACGCCTGGAACGAGTCCTCATACACCATTGAGGCCAGTCTGATAGACGACAATCTCTACAGCCTCATCAAGGATATGCTGGCCGAGAAGGGGATCACCAACAAGTTCGCCATAAAGATCTCTGACCTGGCCACCGCCCACGAGCATGCCTCATACATTGAATTTCTGGAGAACCTGTCCAAATTTGCGGTGGGCCTGCCGCCGCCACTAGGTGGTGGCGACGATGGTGGCACCAAATAACTCGCTACCAGTCGGGCAGGCAAATAATTTTTAATTTTTTTAATTTTCAATAAAGACGCCTCTTTTAAAGGCGCGCTTAATACCTAAAACGTACATCCTTCACTTTATGCTGATCTACAAAGATATTTAAAATTAATACTGGGTTTTAAGTTTATTTCCCAAGAATCTGTAGGTTCTTGTGTAAACATACTTTGACAGCTCGTTTTGAGGGTCCCAAAATGTGTGTGACTTTGAACTGAAATATTCGGGAATGTTTTTAATATTTCTGGTAACGTAGGAGTATTTACTGTATTACCTAATAATTTGGACCATTTTTTTAGTCACCTTAAATTTAAATACAAATATATATATTGTATATCAGTTTGGCTAGCATTATTTAAATTCAATCTAGCCAAAAACCGCTAAAAATTAGATGCCATATCTGGCAACTCTAGCTGAGACGCCAAATCTTGCCACCTCTAGCTGGTATGTCAAAATAAATAAATTACCAAGTAACAGCTGTAGTAAGTTAGTTGTATATAAAGCACACATACAAATTGTGACGTTATTTGATAAGCGATTTACAGTTACAGACTGGGGCTCAGCACGCAATTACAATTATATGCGGGGGCTTCTTCCTAGCCGATTGAAAACACAAAAAAAAAAAAAAAAGAAAAACAATTTCAAAGGAAAGGAAAACAAAACAACGGTGCCAGAGAGAGTGCAGTGGAGAGCGTAAGAGAGCCAACGACAAATTGAGGCAAGCCAGCAGGCGCGCGTTCTTTGTTGCAAATTATAGTTGGCTACGATCCGATCCGAACCATTCCATTCCATTCCAATAAGCTGTGCGGGTATCGGGGATCGGAGATCCAAGCGACCCATTCCGACAGATCCGACGACAGAAGCTCCAAGACAGAGCTCCAATGCGGACGTGCCGCAACCGAAAGCGCTCTCTCTAAGCGGGACATCATAGCGGAACAACACCAACAGCAGCAGCAGAATCAGCAGCATAAGGGCGCCATGTCGGCGGTTAACAATCAAAAGGAGAGTCCCAGTCGGGACTCGACGGCCTCCACATCTGGACACATTTCCATGATGGCGGACAACACGATGGGATCACTGTCCAGGGACTACAGCCTGGGTAGCCTGAACTCCACCGGCAGCCAGGATGAGTTCTTTCGGTGCAGGGATCATGCCGACAACATCCTTAAAAAGATGCAGCTCTACGTGGACAGCCAGCAGCTGTGCGATGTCGTCCTGATCGCGGGCATCGATGGCAAGCGGTGAGTGAGTGAAAGAGTGAAAGAGTGCAAGACATATGTATATAAGGGACTCCACATGGCCACAGCCAACATCCAGCATCCCAGAGACAAAGGAATATTTCTGAATTGGAAAGTTCATTAGCAATTCCCCCCGCCTCCTTCACCTCCTCTGCCTCTGCCTGACCTTCACTTCGGCGCAGTTGACTTGGGTTCTTTGTCTGTTTTCCGTTTTCTCTGCTGCGCTGTCCCCAACGCAATTCCAACAGTAAACACTCACACACACACGCATGCAGACGACAGGGACAGTGGGGGGCAGGAGAATAGTACTCGAAATGCATTAAGAAAGAAGTTAGCCGCGCTATTAGTTTTCGTTTTCAATTTCCTGAATACCTTATTTCTATTTTTAAGCTTAAAAACAACCAAAGGAGTAGAGTTTCATTGTGGGTTCAGCTATCCATAGTTTATATCCATAATTCGTATTAACTTATCAAGTGGAAAAGAATAAACAGCAGATTTTGTTACTGTTTTTTTTTCCTTTTTACTTCGGAAAGTTCCATTTCCCTTTCTTTATTTACGAATATATGTAGCTTTGTCTATGATTTCCTGGAACAGTTTTATTACTCAATTGTTATTAATTACGTTATTGTTGATATTGATAAAGTCATTAAACTTCTCTTATCAAAGGCATATGCTGATATATGATATATGATAAGGAAAATAGTTTTATTATAATTTGAAAATTGTGGGAAAATTGTATAAATTTAAATTTTGAAGGAGTTCCAAGAGAAGCTTTTATTTTGTTGACCTTTGCTGTGAAAGCGTCGCACTAATTGCGACTTCTGCAAAAAGAGCAAACAGGAGTGATAGTGCAGAGAGAAGATCTGCAAGCCCCACTAGGATAGAAAGAGACGGGACGAATAACAGTTGCAGTTCCCCAGTTTGTTTTGAGTTATCTTTTGTTCGGGGGAGAAGCAGAAACAGAAACAGAGACAGAGAAAAGAAAAGAAAACAAAAACAAGTCCAGCGTGGAAAAGATATAGATTCAACGATTTCCGATCGCGATTTGCAGCTTTATTTGATTTCTTCTGCAGCTTGCTGCACTTAACCGGTTTTGGATCGTAAAAACCTGCCGATCTGTGCCATGGTAAACAAAGGGGCAAGAACCAAAACTCGCTACTTCAACTTGCATGCACTCTGCATGCACCATGGTACAGTGCGTTTCGAAACTGTAAATATGTAAAAGCATGCCCTTAAGAAAAATGATTACATATTACTTGCTTAAAATTTCAAAAGCAACCTTTATAATGCTTCATAAAATCTTGTAAAAATTAAATTACATTTTCCAGAGTGCCTGCCCACCGTTTGGTGCTTTCGGCGTCGAGCGCCTACTTCTCCGCCATGTTCACGGGATCGCTGCGCGAGACCAAGGAGCAGGAGGTGACCCTCGGCGAGGTGCACGGCGATGCACTGCATCTACTGGTGCAATATTGCTATACGGGATTCATAGAGATGCGGGAGGATACGGTGGAAACGTTGCTGGCCACCGCCTGCCTTCTGCAGCTCAATTCCGTTGTCACTGCCTGCTGCAACTTCCTGGCCCGCCAGCTACATCCCTCGAACTGCCTGGGCTTTGCATTCTTCGCGGAGCAGCAGAGCTGCACGACGTTGCTGCGTTTGGCCCAGGCCTACACCTGCCAATACTTCACGCAAGTGTGCCAGAACCAGGAGTTCTTCCAGCTGAACGCCGACCAGCTGGGCAAGCTGCTGTGCAGCGACGATCTCAACGTTCCCTCGGAACAGGAAGTCTTCCATAGCCTGATGTCGTGGGTGCGCCACGACTCCCCCGCCCGCGAGCAGTACATCCCCGAGCTGCTGGCCTTGGTCCGACTCCCCCTGTTGCAGCCCGGTTTCATTATGGATCACGTGGAGAACGTCTGCAATGCCAACGAGTGCCAGCAGCTGGTGATGGAGGCCTTTAAGTGGCACTTGATGCCGGAACGCCGGTCCCGCATAGCCACGGAACGCACCACGCCACGCAAGTCGACGGTTGGTCGCCTCCTAGCTGTCGGCGGCATGGACGCCCACAAGGGCACCATCAGCATCGAGAGCTATTGCCCGCGACTGGACAAGTGGACACCGTGGAAGCACATGACGGGCCGTCGCCTGCAGTTTGGTGCCGCTGTGATGGAGGATAAGCTGATATTGGTCGGCGGCAGGGACGGACTGAAGACCCTAAACACTGTAGAGAGTCTGGACTTGAACACGATGAACTGGGCGCCCATGAATGCAATGGCAACGCCGCGTCATGGCCTGGGTGTGGCGGTGCTGGAGGGACCCCTGTATGCCGTGGGTGGACACGATGGCTGGAGTTACCTGAACACAGTAGAGAGGTAGGTTCAACTTAATACAATTACGAAAAGAATCAGATTCATTTGAGATGAAAACTAGATGGGATCCGGTGGCACGTACTTGGAGCTATGTGGCTCCCATGTCTTCCATGCGTTCGACAGCCGGAGTGGCCGTGCTAGGCGGTCGCCTGTATGCGGTGGGAGGACGCGACGGATCCGTCTGTCATCGCTCCATCGAATGCTACGATCCGCACACAAACAAATGGAGTCTTCTGGCGCCGATGAACAGAAGACGTGGCGGCGTTGGGGTATGCCACCCGAATTACTGCTAGGGGCAAAGCTTAACCATATATTGTGCTGCGTTTTGCAGGTAACCGTGGCCAATGGATTCCTTTACGCGCTGGGAGGACACGATTGTCCGGCCAGCAACCCGATGGTGTGTCGCACGGAGACGGTGGAGCGCTACGATCCAGCTACTGAT
Source organism: Drosophila vallismaia (assembly GCA_035047325.1). Taxonomy (NCBI): domain Eukaryota; kingdom Metazoa; phylum Arthropoda; class Insecta; order Diptera; family Drosophilidae; genus Drosophila; species Drosophila vallismaia. The sequence goes on along the minus strand of JAWNPU010000001.1, from coordinate 9,058,399 downwards.
ACCTGGACAATGGTGAGCTGGCAATGCATGCGATACAAGATTTTTTTCACGATTTCTCTCGTAGATCTGCGCCTTGGCACTGGGAAGAGATGCCATTGGCTGTGCCCTGCTCGGCGATCGCCTGATTGTCGTTGGCGGCTACGACGGTAACCAGGCCCTGAAGAACGTCGAGGAGTACGATCCGGTGCGCAACGGATGGAACGAACTGGCGCCGATGTCGTTCGCCAGAGCCGGCGCCTGTGTGGTGGCCATTCCGAATGTCATACCGCCGGCGGCCCACCAGCCACCGCCCAGTGCTACAGTTTAGTCTAAACCCACTCTACTTTCGGTTGCAGTGTAATGGCCGTCCAATGCATCGTCACTTGTATAGACTTTCATATCAATCATTTCGATTTTGATTTCTATTTTGTGTGTTCTTTAAACGAAGAATCAGATTCGAAATGATGATAGGGAGAAAGTTAATCCATTTCATAGTTGCAAGAGGTTAAAGTTTAGGTATAGTTTATGGAACGTTTTTTAATGTGCAATTTAATAGTTGAAATTAAGGCAGTAAAGTTGTAAAGGCAGTAAAGTAAATTGTTAGAAGTTTTTCAAGTTTTCTAAGCTCTGATTTGATTTGATTTGAAAATGTAAAAGCGATGCATTTGGTGACCATCCCACTCCAACCATTCGTATTGTAGTTGTTGTTGCTGTTGCTATTTGATCGTGTTTTAAATAACCCGGCCAAGTTATGAAAAAGCTCAGCCCAGCTCAGCTCAGCTCACACTCGCCTCGCTCTTGTCTGTGTTCTCTGACATGATTCCTGTTTTGGTTTGGTATGGTCCTTCCCCAAAAATTCCCCAGTTCCTAAAACTTTTTGGCTAAACAAACGAAATCGAAATCGTAATTCAAGTTGAAGCTAAATACCCAGTGAAATCTCATAAATTTTAAGAAGTGCATGCTGCGAGGCTTTTTCCTAGCCGTAATTAACCAACGTATAATTTAATGAAACGAAAATCTTTACTGTAATACTTGAATCATCCATCTATCCAAAGACCATCTCCAACCATCTATATCCATCTATACATCCATCCATCACCCAAAACTTCAATCATTCCTATATTCCTACATTCCCCGGTGTTGTAAACTGCATTTTGCATGCCATTTGGTGACAGATCGTCTATATTCCAAGCATTCCATCGTCTATATCCTAGATAAGACTGCGCCAAGCCAAATTTTTCTTTTCTAAAAACCTAAATTAGACAAAAAAAAAAACAATCAAAAAGACAACTGCTTAGTTTTAGTTTTAGTAACGAATCCAGAAATCGAACCTGTGTATGCCATTTTGCAGCTATAATTCCGTTGAATGTTTTATTTGATTTGATTTGAATTGATTGAGTTTTGATTTTAGTTTCATTTTGCATCGTATCGTCATTTTGTACCCCCGATATTAGCCAGTATTTCTATATCCTTTTTTACATCTTTACATATATACTCTATATACTATATATATATATATATACTTTAGTTGTGTGTGTGCATAAAGAATCGAGCATTTATTTCTAATTGTTTATTATGTTTTTATTTCTCTTTCTTTTATTCCCTTTTTTTATTGAAACAAAAACAAAAAACCAACAAAAATATTTATTTGCATTTAATGCGCGCGCGCGTGTGTTCCGTAGAAAAAGAAGAAGTGGAAGCCTGTGAGATTGGATCCAATCTGCTATAGGCGTCCAAGATCGGTCGAGTTTGTCGACTACTATAACATGTAAATGCAAATCACACAAACTACAAACAAACAGACAACCAACAAACTATAAACATTTAAGACGCCCATCTGGGAACAAGAAAATGAATACGATAAAACAAAAATAACAATTCCCATTGACATTAAACATGATGGAAGAGAAATTCAAATATTACGTATTATTTTATATTTACACATATATATATTTTTACACAAAACATACACTATGCATAAATGTATACACTGGATATGTATTTTTTTGTAATAAAAGAAATCTTATACGTTATTTATACGATGCGAAAGCTGCCAGTGCAAGAATAAAGTCGGAAATCAGAAATCAGAAATAAAAATAAACTTGTTTTTGTCGTTACATTTTATGAGTCTTAATTCGTTTGTTTGTTTTCATTAAAACAAATATGTATTTCTTTATAATCTTTTTAAATTCGAATTCAAAATGAGCGTTACTTTTGTTCAATTAACGGTCACACTATTTGGCCTAAGAAAAAGTGCTGCCAAGTAAAGTGTTCTAAAGGTGGCATCACCAAAACATACCAAATACAATTGGAACTATAATACCAACGTCTTCAGAGACATCACCGAAAAACAGCCCCCCGCACACAAAGAAAATGCTGAAAAGCGAAGGAAAAGCGCTGGTAAACTCCGCCAATTGATAGTGGTCGATCGATACCAATTGGGGAGGTGGCATTCGGGAGCTTGGTCCTGCTGAAAAAAAGGTTGTACATCCGGATTCCGGAAAGTAACTGGTGTCCCCCGGACCCCGCTGAGCGACCGTGAGAGAGAGAAAGAGAGGCTGTGAAGAGGGAGCGACAGCAGGCGAAGGAGGGTGAGGAGTTGGAGAAAAAAACTTGGCAAGGATACTAGGATCCCGGGGCAATGGCCACCCAAAGGACACAGATGCAGGCGCGGAATGCCGGCGCCGGCGCTAGTGCCAGTTCCACCGAATCCGACTATGAAACCCTCATGCAGAGACTACACATTGGTGGAGCAGGAGCAGGACCAGGAGCGGGAGGCGGGGTCCCACAACAAGTAGGCGGGGCGATGAGAGGATACCAGCGTTCGCCGGGCGCCATCGAGAACTTCCTGCAGGACAGCACTCGAGACAACCAGCACTCGCATATCCACCATCCGGACTATAAAATGTACGAGAGGAACAACATTATAGCCGCCTCCAAATACGCCACGCCCCGTCCCGTTGAGCAGCTAATGACGACAACGAATGGCAGCGCCCAGATCTACGCACCCACCGCCCAGATCCTCGGCCAGAGGATCGCCCCCCAAAAGCACTCGCCAGTCTATGAAAATCTCGAATTTTACGGCCAATTCGATTCGAATCACAAGCGGGCCCAGCCCCAAAGTCCCGGCAGCAGGCAGAGCACCATGCTAAACGACTATCTCCTGATGCAGCCCATTCGCTTTGCCCACACGCCGGTGCCGATGCCGATGCCGGAGCATCCGTCGCTGGATGTGGCCAGGATGGGGCGCAGTACTGGGGCCACCGAGGAGCATGCAGCACCCATCTATGAGAACATTATCCCTCACTCCGGCCAGAGGGCCCAACCCCAGGCTTCGCCAGCCACGGCCACCATGTACCAGGAGCTCCAGACCACAACCACGACCAACAGTGGCGGCGGTTCCAACTCCAGCTCCACCAGTGGACTGGATCTCAATGCCCTGCTGGCATCGCCGCTCCACCAGCGCAGCATCAGCAGCAACACGGCCAGCTCCAACTCGCTGGGCTCGCCGACGCAGCGATATCGCAACCTGTCTCTGCCCAGCCACCTCAGTCCGGTGCCGCCCACAGCGCACTCGGTGGCGAAGCTTCAGCAGCACACACCCATCAAGTCGCCCATCAACGTCTCCGTCAATCCCAACTACATCGAGGACATCAACAGCTCGGACTACGTCTGCATGACGGCGAATCTGCACAGGAATTCGGGTCTGGGTCTGGGTCTGGGAGCAGGCGTGGCCACGGGGAAGGTTGCCACCGCTGGGGCAGCACCGCAGCGAGCTGTTCCCGAGCCTAGCGTCATGATGCCAATCACATCTGTAGCGGGAGCAGGAGCAGGAGCAGCAGCTGGATCCCTTACAGAAGCCTCGTCTACGGCGGCATCGGCATCAGCATCGGCAGTTCCTTCGCGGGCCACACCCATCGCCATGACAGCGCCCTTGGCCGTGGCCGTCGCCACATCCCCAACTCCTTCCCAAGGAAGCACCGGTGAGTGAATCGTTTTTCCACAACCTCTTCTCTCCCACCGAAGACCAATCTAATCGAACTAATCTGAATCGTAAATATTTCCAAAAAAAATGCACGCACGCAGCGGTTAATGCCGCCTTGAAGCCCAGGAGAGGTAGGAAGTGGTGGGATTGGTTAGATTCCAATGGGGATTGGTTAGATTCCAATCCATCAATCATCCATAAACCGGTTTGGTTGGGAATCCTTTTTCCTTTTCCCCGAATTTCTGGGGTTCTTTCTTATTTATTTTTTCCCAATTATAAATTATTCATCAGAAAATATGATTCATTACATCTGGTTTTTTAAGTTTTTAACGCCTTTTTGATGACTAATCCCGACTTGGTTCGTCGATGCGTCATCGCAAGATCAAGAACATGACCTAATCGCTGTCCCATCTCGCCCGATCAGGTCTCACCAAGAATCTGCTGCCGTACAGCGTCACACCGCCGCGTCCGGCTGGTCCCACGGAGGCGCAGCGCAAGATCGAGGAGCTCACCCGCCAGCTGGAGGAGGAGATCGAGCAGAGCGAGGAGCATGGCGAGTACTTTGGCATTTGCCACACCTGCGGCGAGAAGGTCAAGGGTGCCGGGCAGGCCTGCCAGGCCATGGGCAATCTCTACCACACCAATTGCTTTATCTGCTGTTCCTGTGGTCGGGCTCTCCGAGGCAAGGCCTTCTACAATGTCCACGGCCGGGTCTACTGCGAGGAGGATTATATGGTGAGTTCGCAGGACTCTCTATTCAAGTTATATATTTTCTAAACTAACTAAACCGTCTTGTCTTGTAGTATTCGGGCTTCCAGCAAACGGCAGAAAAGTGCGCCATCTGCGGGCATCTTATCATGGAAATGGTAAGTACTCCCTGGCCCTATTGGCATCCCTTTCTTTTTGGTAACCAACCGATGGATTCTTCGGACAGATCCTGCAGGCCATGGGCAAGTCGTATCACCCGGGCTGCTTCCGGTGCTGCGTGTGCAATGAGTGCTTGGACGGAGTGCCCTTCACCGTGGACGTGGACCACAAGATCTACTGCGTCAACGACTACCATCGCATGTTTGCACCCAAGTGCGCCAGTTGCGGAAAAGGTAAGCTCTCAATCCTAATTCATCCATTCAATAGGCTTATGTATTTTGTATCCGCGTCAGGTATTACTCCTGTGGAGGGCACCGACGAGACCGTCCGTGTCGTCTCCATGGACAAGGACTTCCACGTGGACTGCTACATCTGCGAGGAGTGCGGCATGCAGTTGACGGACGAGCCGGACAAGCGGTGCTACCCATTGGACGGGCGTCTCCTCTGCCGGGGCTGCCACCTCCAGCGCCTGGCCCTCCAGTCCTCGCCGCACGCCCGCCACCAGGAGCCCGTCTGCGCCTCCTACCAGTACATGGGCTAGATCTTAAAATCGACTGAATGGCGGACAAAAGCACAAAAAGCATAAAATTCATCACGACACGAACAAACTATCGCAATCAACATATTCCAATTAAAAAACTACCAATATTATTCTTAAACGAAAAGTGAAACAAATGCATTTATATTACAACAATTGCTAAGATAAATGGCTTTTATTTCTGTGGCAGTGTCTGGATTTATGATGTATATTTTATACTGCAAAAAGATTACAAAGATTGGAAACTGTATAGAAAAATTTGAACCGGGTTTTTGGTTTATCAAAAAGTCAAATTATTTTACAAATTTCAAATCTCTGTTTTTTTTTTTGTATTCCTTTAGCCTAATAAAAACCACAAAAAAACATAGAAACTTATGCAAGGATTAGGATTCCATTATAATCTTAAATAGAGACAAGAATAAATCGATATCGATTTCAATCCGGCAGTGCTAGTGCATCAGGATCTCCAGCTGGACGAGCCGCTGGTTGGTTTGGTTGGGCATTCGATAGGGAACACTGGCGGCCATGTTGGTCAGCGCCTTGGCACGGCCGCGCAGGTGTCGCAGAGCCGCCTCCTGGGCCTCGTTGTTGGAGTCTTCGTCGTAGTCGCCTGGCTGGCCAGTACTACCCTTCGCCTTCAAGTATTCGTCGTAGATGATGTCCATAGCGGCCAGCATGACGTCCGGCAGCACTCTGACAATGTCCGGTCCCATGCGCTTCAGATTGGCCACGCACTCGTCCACCTCCGCGGAATCGGCGGGAATAAAGCGATTGGCGGCCAGGATCTCCGACGCCAGGCGGGGCTGTCCTTCGTGCAGAAGATTGAAGAACTTCATCAGATGCGTCAGCATTGAGTAGGTGATTAGTACGTGGTTCTCCACCTCGGCCTTCCGCACAGCCAGTACTCTGTCCAGCTTCTCGATGACCTCGCTCATCCTGTCGCGAAGCGAGTCGGGTCGCTCCTTCTGGTGGACCACCTGCGATATCAGAGAGCAGACCAGTCGCAGAGCCTTGTCCAGCTGCCCAGCAATGAAGTACAGCCGGATAGCTGACTCAAAGTTGCTACGCTCCGCCAGCTCATCACCCACCCTACCGGCCAGTGTGTACTTGTCGCAGTCCAGGTTCGTAAAGACGGCAAATATGCCACTGAAATGAGATTAAACTTAGACTATAACTTCTGGAAACCATTACCAATGATTCGCTACAAAACTTACCCGGTTAGGCGACTCGGATCTCCTTCATCCTCGTAGCCAAAGACTAATGACAGCATTCGGTCATCGCAATTCTCAACCAGCAAGTCGGAGACACAGTTCAGCATCACGTTGCTGCCCTTTTGATCCTTGAACTGGCGCAGGAGGTAGTAATACTGCAGCGCCTGGGCAGTGTCGGTCTCTTCGAAGCACTTGGCGTACATTACAATCAGCCGGACCAGGTTGAGGCGCTTCATGGGCGGCGGATCTTCCGGCTCGGCGCTCAGCAATGGTGCCGTAACGGAGCTCGGGTTGCCCAACATGGAGAGCTCGTTGAGGGCAATGGCCATGTGCACGGCATGCACCCGGTTCGTCTCCGTGCGGGCCAGAAACTCGATTGCGGACTCAAACTGGCCAGTGAGGGCCAGAACCTGGAAGTAGAGCGGCGCCTTTTCGCGGGCATTGAAATAGTTCTCGCCGTACTTTTCCAGGATTAGGGACTGCAGGCCGGCGTAGGACAGCTGCTCGATGTCGTAGTGACGCTTCTCGTTCAGCCGGAGGATCGAGAGCTGCAGCCACAAAAAGTCGTCGATGGTGCGCATCAGTTCCGAGTGCCCGTCGTGGGGATCACAAGTGAGAACGACGGCGTACACCGCCTTCCTGTAGGGATCGTTGCAGCTGCGCAATTTATTGTTGTACTCCAGCTTGAGTGTGGTTTCGATCTTTAAAGTCGGAGTCTCGGTGTCGCCGCGCTTCTGCAGCATCATCAACTTGAGCAGATCGGGACAAGTGCCCGACTCCTTGAGGAACTGGATCGCCGCTCCCAAGTCCCCGCTCCTTAGGCTGTAGTAGATCAGTGGCCACAGAGGCTTCCCCTTACAGACGTCATCCAGACCGATAAGCGACCTCGGATTCATGAAATGGACGCCCACATAGGAGGTGACCAGATTGTAGGTATTGGGCACTCCACCTCGCTCTGCCAGTAGCAGATTCTTCTGGACCACCGAGTTCATGTAGGTCTTGTATCGGCGCTCCAGGTAGGTACGCGCTTGCTGGACAAATTGGGGCGTGGTCTGACGGGTGCGGATGGGATCGCCGTTGCGAACCATCGGCGTCACATCGGCCATGTACTCCAGCACGCCCCACATTTCCTGCACGTGGTCATCGTCGAATTCGCGGGACATTTTGGCGAAGGTGGCCACCAAGTTCTCACGATGACCGCCCTGAATGCTTGCCTCGTTATAAGCCCTGATCTTTTTGGCATACTGCTTCTGCATAACGTCCAGCAGGCGGGAGTAGGGTGCCGGATGTTCGGCCAGCATCGTGGGAACAGACTTGCGCTGTAAGTCGGGGAAGTCCTCCTGACGTGGCCCCACCAAGGCATTGAGAAGCGCCTCCTTGTCCTCACCCCATTCAGCATAAACGCATCGCCATTTTTGCTGCTCCACAGCCTCGAAAATCTAAAGGAGGTTCGATAAGTCCATCAAATAAAATGATTTATTAATTATAAAGACACCTACACTCCGATTGGTCTCGTCTATGACCGACAGAATGGCATTCTCCCGCTCGTTCTTCAAAAAGCCCTGCACGTCGGTGTCGGTGAGAGGATCCAAGGGTTCAAAGGATTTTCGCGCGCTTAGTGAATCCAGCTTTTGCGAGAGTATCGGGAGATCCACGCCCTTTGAGCCAAGCAAAATGTGTCTAGAATGGAAATAGACTAAGCATTAGCGTCTTCACACGTTTGTAGGGAATACTTACGCTTGGAGATCATTGGTGCCGGCTTGGGTGACACGCGAGTGCAGTTCCTGGGTGGCTTGGAGCACCTGGGAGATGGTGCGCTCCACTCGTGGCATCTCTGTGTCCATCTTCGTCTCGTTGGTGAGGCGTTGGGCCTGTTGCAGTAGCTCCACCAGGTCCATGTTGCCGCCGGTTCTCTTTTTTTGTTTTTTGGGGGGAAATTATACAAAAAAAAACAAAAGTCGGCTGAAGGCGGCACGCGTGCTAGAGTGACCAGAGTATGGTACGCTGGTATTTCAAGTTCTGTTGCAATTCAAAAATCTATAAAAAGATGTTAGCTCAACGAAGAGTGGGTAAAAACACGGAAATTATAGAAGACTATCAATGTATTTGACTTGAACTCTTATTAAATTGATGAAGATTTACGATAAATTACGATATGTTATCGATCTGGTACAATTAGTAATCAGGCGTTAGCCACAAACAAATTTGCCGAAGTGCCCACAATCGGTCACTCTGCAAACCCAAAAACCGCAGCCAAAACGCATTCATATCGCAAATTCCGCCTCGGCAGCCCGCAATCCGAAGAGCAGATTAACGCTAAAACGTATTTATTTAATTTTTTTTAACTACGAGATCTAGGAGGTCTCGTTTGTGTGTGCGAGTGTGTGTTTGGTGTTGTCCAGTGACTGTGTCGGGGTCTGTGCGTACGTGTGCGTGTGTTGGCCAAAAAAATTAGCACAACAAAAGCGACCAACAAAAAAAACGAGCAAGGAACGCACCAGTCCGCCAGTCACGCGGATAAACGAAGAATTCATTTTTGGACAAACTCTCAGAGAAAGACAAGTACAAGAAGCACCATGTCAGCCGATGTAGAAACGCAGCAGCAGGAGTCCACCAACGGCACCAGCAAGTTCGATGTACCCGAAATTGAGTTGATCATAAAGGTAAGCGGAAAAATGCAACAAAATATGTACATATATAAGTAGGTATAAGTGGTATATACATTTGTATATGCATATGTATGCAAAACTCTACTATGCATCCCCACACACCTACATATGCGTGGGGCTTTGCGAAAATTTCCATGCAGCGGTAAGGAAAACTGCAGCTGCCAAAGCCAAAGCCAAAGCAAAAACAAAAAGAAGGAAAAAAAAAACACAAAATGCCGTTTTTCTTCACTTTATGTTTCTCTTGCTAGCTTCTTTTCCATTCTCGCACTTTGTAGTGTGTCACAGAATACTACAGACAATGGGGGCCATGAATGTAGAAACAGCATTAATATTAAAATTAATGCATATCTAATGGTTTTTTCTGAATTAAAAGTAATATTTCTTCTAAAATTTTATGTAAAAAAATAAAATTGAATTTTCAAATAAAATTGTAGTTGGTAGTAGCTAATTAGCATTTTCTTTTTGACCTGGACTGTGTGTCCCCCCTTATTTCACACTTTAACCCACCTCCTTCTTTGGTTGCGCTTGGCTATGTGTGTGTGTGTTTTTGTAGTTGTTGTATTTTGTAGTTTCTAAGCATCGCCAAAACCGGTTTCCTTTAGCTGCTTCTTCTTCTTTCTGGTGGCTCCCTATCATCCAAAAACACACACACACACACACATCTGCACTAATATCTCCATACGTGACATGTACATGGCTCTGACATAGTGTGCGTGCACAAAGTCTGCAATTCTGGAACGTAACATATTTCCCCCGATTTCTTATCTGCCATAAACTTTAATCACATTTCATTGCGCCAATTGCTCAACAAATGCTCTACGGAATTTATTTTCAACACCACAATTCCTACACTTTTTTCCACAATTAAGAAAACGTTGCTGGTTGTAGGTGTTCGAGGTGTGTGTGTGTGTGGGGGTTCTTTTTTTGTTTTTGTTGGTTTTTTTTTATCGTTTAGTGATTTCTAAATTTCTTGGCGCATACGTCATGCCCCACGTCCAAAGAATCGAAGAAAACACAAAAGCTAACACCTACCTACAGTGCCGGTCAAGGTGATGGCATTTATTAACTTTTTTTCTTTGTTTTTGCGGAAATGAATTTAGAATTCTTAAGTAGATTGTTTTACAAAATAGATATCTATTAAAATAATAGCTATTTTATTTATATTAAAACATTTTGTTCCATTTTTTTAAAGAGAAAATGTTGAAATTTTGCATTTCTAATTGTAATAATTGTAATTATAATTATAATCGTGTTTTTTTTAAGTGCAATTTGAGACAACAAATGATTTAGAAATGTAACCGAAATATGAAAGAGAGTCTTCTGTTTCCCTTCATTTATTTTTCCCACAATTGTAAGTCGGTGGTAAGAGGAGGAGGAGGATGAGGTGCCGGGGATGGATGACTCTTACGGGATGATGGCTTTTATTTCCAGTTTAGGTTTTTAGTCCCACTGTTTGCGTTTGCCAAAGTCATTGTAATTGTTGTTTTGGGAACACTTTGGAGTCCCGCTGTTTGTGGTTTGTATTTGTGGTTTTTTGTTGATTCTATCGAATCACTCGCGTCTGCCGCGTAGGAGGCCGCGCCCATAGTGCGGCCAAAAGCCATGACTAAACCCGAACCCGAACCATCTAGTGGGTTCCGAAAGAAAAACACCCAACGGTTCCACTCCCTTTTCCTGTACACTTTCTGTTTTCTCGTTTCGTATATTTGCATTTTTTTTGGGAAACTTTTTTTTTTGGAGAAAGTACTACCTGGTAGCTGGCGCACCTGTTGCCTGCCAGTAGGATCGCCTTTTACCCGAGCTTAGGATGACGCCAAAAGATGTCCAGAAGAAGCATCTTTGACATTTTTCTCTTCCATTGCCATTTCCATTTCCATTCTCCACTTCCATTCTCCACTTCCATTCTCCTCTCCCTTTGCCATTTCCACTTCCATTTTCCATTTCCACATTTCCCAGCTCGGCGGAAAAAAGTGAAAGTTCAAATTGGTGTGGAGGAAAGTCGAAGCTTGGATCGCGGAGTCGCGGATCGCGGATCGTGGCATGCCTCTCTGTTCCGCGCGTGCAGGCAACAAACAAATACAAATGTGTTTTCTTGTTGTTCAAAGTGGCATGAGTAGCAGGGGCAGTGGCATAAGGCATGTGGCATGAGGCATGAGGCAGGGGCAACAAAACAAAACAATCATTGAACGCTAAACAGGTTTTTCTCGTGCACGCTTTTCCGCCGTCTTGGACTTGGTCTTGGTCGTGGACCTGGTCTTGGGCTTGCAGTTTCCAGAAAACAAGAAACAAGCTTCGAGTCCAAAGCCAGGTTGGAGTCATCGCCCACGCGATCATCCATCCATCCATCGGATCGAATCAAAACAAAACAAACCAAACGTGGAAATCAAAACAAAGCTTGCGGAAATATTTAAAATCAAGTTTATAAAATAAAATATATTCAAATTATTGAAAATAGTAAAAAATTTTTGTAAATAATATTTTAGAAACACGTTTCTCTTACTCTTTCTATTTTTCTCAAATATTATTTTCTTTTCAAATCGATTTCCTTTAATATTTTAATAATAATAAATATTTTCCAATAAAAATTATAAAAATGTTATAAAATCAAAAATAGTTAAAACAAATATTAATTAATAATTCTTTAGAATTTCTTTCTTTCACAAATAAATAGAAACTTTTCTCTTTTTATTTATAATAAACAATATTTTTCAATATTCTAATAAAAAAAAAAACATCCATAAAAATCGTAAAAATGTAAACAATAAACAATAAACAATAAAAAATAATAAAAGCATGGAATGGAAATAACTTAATTAGTTTTATTATAAAGCTTATTATAATTGCTCAATAAATCTCTTTATTTATGATTATTAAATTGTATATTCTCTATATTCTATATTATATAAACGTTAACAAGTGTAATTTTTTATTTTTGTATTAATTTTTATTGTTTTTGTTTAAAATTCCTTTGGGGTCTCCACTTTGGAGGCCTTTGTTTGTCGCCAAAAATGCCATGAACGCCTTCAATTGATGGCTTTGGAGCTGCTTTTGGATTTGCTTTTGGAAAATGCAACTCTTTGTTGCAAATCAAGTTTTTTTTTTGGGGTTTTTTTTTGTGCCACAGTTATTGCCACTGCCACATCGTCCGGAAAGCATCCTGATGAGGGCCTTCTAAGCCTGTTAACGCCCAGGATTGATGCTTAACGGACATGATTCTGCACAGGAACAGGATCAGTTCAAGTACAGGATTTAACAGGATTGAAAATATTTCAATTTCGATTTCGATTTCGATTTGTTGAGAGTTTTGATTAAGGAAGAGTTCTCGAAGACACCTTTTTTCCCCTTTAAAAAGCAAAAAAAAAAACCCATGATAGGCAATGACTTCACCTGCCAGCCAGGCACCTGCCACTCTGCCTTGATTGGGTTTCTATTTATATTTCTATTTGTTGTACTTTTATTGTTTTCTAGAGTTTCTATTATTTCTTTTTTTTTTTTTTTTTGGGTATTACTTCATCACTCCCCGCCTTGATCATCATCTTTATCAGCCCGACTTTGATAAGATATAGAGAAAAAAAAAAAACATCTCTCGGGGTTGATATAATATTTGTGTTTCGAAGAAAATAGAATTGGTTGGAAATGAAGAAAGCTTGCCACAAGGTTGCAGATTCCTCCCATTCCGATCCCTTAGATAGTTTCTTAATTGTTTTTTCCACAAATTGTATTTTTTTTTTTGCTGTAATAATTTTTGTATTATTTTGAATGTTGAGTCAAAATTTGATCAAAATCCGTTAAAAACTTTTCGTGATGTTTCAATGATTCCACATTTTTTATTAATATATATTTATTATTCTTTATTATATATTATTTATTAATAATAATATATTATTTGTTGTTTCTTCAACAAGTTTCATTCTATTTGACTTTACTTTTGGTTTTGTTTTTTGTCGTTTGTCGACTTTTTATCTTATCGGGCCATGTATTTACAATTGAAGGGAAAAGAAATCGAAGATGTTGAGTATGCGGCGGCGGTATTATGTAGGTGGACGGGAGTGCAAGCATACTTACAGATATGGTCAAAAGAATAGCACTTCTCAAGGCGTAGACCCATCATCGGGGAATATTAATCGGAGAATAACGAAAGATAGTATTAGCCAAGATTTAGCCTCCACTGTAAGCCCCATTTGCCGCAAGATCGGTTTTTGATGCAGTTTGATAGAGAATCAATCCACGAATCTTTTAAGGTATTCCGCTTAAGGATCGGATTAGAATTGGTCAAGATATAGCCTCCACTTTGAGCCCAAAAGGCCTTTCAAAGCACTTTTGCGTTTTTCCAAGGGGTCTCTCCAGAAAAATTTACAAAAAATATAACAAATTTTCGGTGATCAGTTTTTGATGCAGATTGAAAGAGGATTGATTGGGAAATCGTTTAAAATATGCCGATTGAGAATCGAGTGAGAATTGGCCAAGATATAGCCATCGTCTTGGGTCATATTTGGCTTCCCAAGAACTTTTGCATTTTTCCAAGGGGTTTCCCCAGAAAAATTGACAAAAAATCAAAAAAAAAAATTATGTGATGAGATTTTGATGCAGAATGATAGAGGATATTTTTAAGAATCGTTTAAGATATTCCGCTCAAGAATCGGATGAGAATTGGCCAAGATATAGCTTTCCCTTTGAAACACAAAATAGCGCCCTCCTCCTCGATTCTCAAAAGTTGTACTTAATCAAGCAATATTTTGATCAATTTTAATATTAAAAATAACGCCCTCCTCCTCGATTCTCAAACGTTGCACCTAACCAAGCAATATTTGGATCAAATTTAAAATAATAAATAACGCCCTCCTCCTCGATTCTCAAAAGTTGTACTTAATCAAAGAATATTTTGATTAATAATAAATTAAAATCCTGGGGAAGAAGGTCCAAGCTGAGGGAAAAACTCGAAACTAATCACATACAAAGGAGTGCTGAAAGCAATCTGGACCTATGGGATACACCAGAATCCAGACTGGACAAGCACCTGGCCATCAACCACCTTCTAGATAATAGCCAATCCCTAAGACGCCTGAAGAGGAAACACCCGCTTGACCTCCTCCCCCACCAATAGACACCTAAGACACCTAGACAGCCTAAGCCATGTACCTCCCGTAAGTCAATGTCACGCCCCAAAACATTTAATAATTATCCAATCGGATAGATTTTAAATATAAAATCTAAATATAAATTATTAAATAACATATATTTTATATTTTCAAATAAATGGTTTCCTGATTTCCATCATGCAATCCCCAATCTTGCAATTTTTTTCCCTCGAAAAACCTTTTTCAAAAATGAGCTCCTATATTTTTTGGGTATTTGTTTGGTTTGCGATTTGAGGTTTCCTGTTTTGCGGTTTGCGGTTTGCGGTTTGTAGCTTTTATTAGCCATTAGCCATAAGCTTTTAGCCAGATGTGCCATATATAGTATCTAAGAGTATACGAATATATATATTATATAATATATAGACGATGAATGGCACTTGACATTTGCTAACTGCTTTTCGTTTTCGGATTCTTGTTTTTGTATTCGTTTTTTTTATTCGTTTTTTTTTCAATTCGTTTTTGTAGTGCCAGCTCATAGCTCGTCATTTCTATTTTCAAAATACTCGTAAACCATAAACCGTATCCGTATCCGTCAATTGCAATCCGTATCTGTGGGATACGTATTTCGAGCTGTAGCTTTAGCTGTAGCTATAAATGTAAATGTATCTGTATCTCTGCATTTGTATCTGTATTTGTATCTTTGAATTTGTATCCGAAAAGTATTTGTAAATGTATCCGTATCTGTAGCTGTATCTGTATCTGTATTTCTATCTGTATATCTGCATTTGTATCTGTATCTTCTGCATTTGTATCTGTATCTTCTGCATTTGTATCTGTATCTGTATCTGTAAATGTATCTTCAAATGTATTTCTATCTGTATCTTTGGATTTTGTATCTGTAAATGCAAATGTATCTGCATTGTATTGCTGCATTTGTTTTTGTATCTTTATGGACTCTCGACTTACGTGATGATTGCCCTGAGTGACTCCGACTGACCTTTTGACGTTGCCAGTTCCCAGTTGCCAGTTGCCAGTTCTCAGTTGCCACATTTCCAATTTCTGCAACTCATAGACGAGTACCGAGCACGAGTACAAGTTCGAGTACGAGATCGAGTATGTTATAGCAGATATGGCAGAAAAAACGCGACCGCGAATGAAAAAATGCGGGCCAAGAAAACAAAAAGATACAAAAAGGAAGCAAAATAAATACAACAAAATACAAAAACGATACAAAAATATGCAAAAAAGATACAAAATACTAAACAAAAATCAAAAAAAAATAATACAAAGATACAAAAAAATTACAAAAAAGATACAAAAAGATGCAAAAATTACAAAAAATATACAAAAAGATACAAAATATCACAAAAAAAGATACAAAAAGATGCAAAAAAATTTAAAAAAAAGATACAAAATAATATAAATAATACAAAAAGATACAAAAAAAGATACAAAAAAAGATACAAAAAAAAGATACAAAAAAAAGATACAAAAAGATACAAAAATATAGAAAGATACAAAGATAGAGCGATACGGCGCGTACCAAAAAAAGTAATCCGGGTCAGTTGGGAATTTATGGTTGTAGATATATTCGTGTCTATAACGTGACTATATTCTTGTATATATCTGTGCCTATATATATCGTGTATATATATCGTCTATATATATCGT
Organism: Drosophila vallismaia; assembly: GCA_035047325.1. Lineage (NCBI taxonomy): Eukaryota > Metazoa > Arthropoda > Insecta > Diptera > Drosophilidae > Drosophila > Drosophila vallismaia. The sequence continues at coordinate 9,042,401 of JAWNPU010000001.1, read as the reverse complement.
CTATATATATCGGTAGTACGTGAACAGTTAATAACCATCAAAAATATGTCAAAAAGAATCCAAAAAAAAAAATAAACCGTTTAAGCTGCGCGCGAAATATATTGATACGGAAAAACGCTTCCACAAGGGATTATTATTATTAATTATTATTATTATTAATTATTATTATTATTAATTATTATTATTATTAATTATTATTATTATTAATTATTATTATTATTAATTATTATTATTATTAATTATTATTATTATTAATTATTATTAATTATTATTATTATTATTATTATTTTGGATCTTATTATTTATTCTTATTTTCTGTTTTTTTTTTCTGTAGTTTTTTTTTTTTTGTTTTTTCGTGTAATTATTGGAGAACCATGTGGGTTGGACTCGACTCGACTCGACTAGGTTCGGGTTTTTTTTGTTTTTTTGTTATTAAGCCATTAAACCCCCCCCCCCCCCCTACAATGCTAATTAACTCGAAAAATTGGCCGCAATTGGTGCGTTAAATTGAATTTACAAAGCAGAGTTAACGCACATTAAGAGTTAATGCTAAATGGATAATAATAATTGTTAAATTATTAAAGCCTCGTTATCTGGCTCTTCGTTATCGTCACAAAGTGTTTGAAACAAAAACAAGTATTTTTTTTTGTGGTTTCAATTGGTAGATATTGCTTAGACTTTCAAGTACCTCTTAATGAGATATTACGTAATTATATATAGAGTTTATTTAGAGTTAAATAGTTGTATTTATGTTTCTCTCGAGAAACTCCTTTCTCCTTCTTGACTTGCAACTCCAACAGACTCTTTCTTATATACCAACTTATATATTTATACATTATATACTGTAAGTACGAGTATATGGTATAGATTCGGTTTCTGTACTCTCAACTGTGTAAAAAGCAATGTGTTGTGCTTATCTAACGAATACAAATTTGCACAACAGCCAGCACAGAGTCAGAGCCAGCAGAGAGCCAGCAGAGTCATAAAAAACGCACATTGATTGCCTGGCATTCGCCGCTTGCCGGAGCCGGAGCTGGGGCCGGGGCCATTGAAGTTCCAGCCGGCTGTCGATGCCAACAAATAAAACAAATATAAAATAAAACAAACAAAAAAAAAAAAAATAACTAAAAAATAAACAATAAAAAAAAGGCAAAAAAGCAAAAAAAAAATATCAAGAAAAATATGTACAGAAAAGGCTGGAAAGTCTCGTTCGAGTACATCAGCCAGCGATCGCCATGACATCATCATCTTTCTTGGCCGCATCGGAAGCCATATCGTCATCTGGTGCAGTGCTACAGTGGGTATTCGATAAGAGATACTATACAGAGACAGACTACTACTAGAAGATACTCTAGAAAGCTGACTAAGCTTTAGGGTCCTTTTTAAAAGCGTTTTGAGGGTTTTTTTTTCTGTGTTTTCAACTCTTTAAACTTTAACCAAGGAAAACGTATAAAAAGGAACTCAAATCTAGAATAGGTTTCATATAGTTTTTTATTCTCTGCATCAAGGATACTAAGCAGTAACTAAGCTATAAATCCCTTATCTATTTTGGATAATTAATAATTAATAGTCTGTAGTTTTCTGGATTTAATTATCTTAAATCTTGAATAAAACAATTCTTTATAGATATTTATTCTCTAAATTAAAGCCATTATCTAAACTATATCTAAACTATCCGTGATCTATTTGGATTATAAACACTGTAGTCTATAGTTTTCCCCTGTCGTCTATCCAAGATGGATGTTTCTATCTTTGTATCTCAACTGAATGTATCTCAACCTTGGCAGTGCAGCGAATCTATGTTTTCCATTTATTTTTCTATCTTTTTATCTTTGTATCTCAACTGAATGTATCTCAAACGAATGTATTTCAAACAAATGTATCTCAAACGAATGTATCTTAACCTTGGCAGTGCAGCGATGCAGAATTTTCGTCTGGCTTGGATTGGCTTTCAGCCAACTTGACTCTTGACAGAATTTTGGCCTGTTTCCGGTACCTAAAATTCGCTAAAATTCTCTAAAATTGACTAAATATTGCTCAAGTTCGTTAAAATTCGCTAAAAATTCTTTAAAATTAGTTAAAACTCGTTAAAATTTGTTAAAATTCTCTAAATTTCTCTAAAATTCGGTAAAAATTCATTAAAATTTCGTTAAAATTTGCTAAAATTCGTTAACATTCTGTAAAATTTCATAAAATTCGCTAAAGTTTGTTAAATATTAGTTAAAAATTCATTAAAATTTCGTTAAAATTTGCTACAATTCGTTAAAATTAGCTTAAATTCGTTAAAATTTGCAAAAATTCGTTGAAATATGCTAAAATTCGCTAAAATAATACTGAAAATATTACTACAAATATTACTGAAAATATTACTACAAATATTACTGAAAATATTACAAAAAATATAACTAAAAATATTACTAAAAATATTACTGAAAATATTACCGAGTAGAAATAGAAATAGAAATCAAAATTGAAATCGGAATATATTAAAAGAAACGAAAAGGAGGGAACGGGAACGACTCGACTCATCACGCGACGTTATTTTCTGATGATGTCACATGATGTGGAAATTATGTTGTTTTATTTCGTTTTTATTTCGAATTTGTTTGATTTGTTTATCGGTAATTGGTGGCACGCGAAGCGTCATTATGCAAGTTCCAAGTGTGGATGGGAGTGGTCATTGGTCATTGGTCAAGCGATGTCCAGTTCCCATTATCATTACCCAAGAACCGTGATTAGTTATGGAGTTGGGGAAAGATTCTATAAATTTAAATATCGTACAACTCATAACTAGACTCTAGACAATGAATCAGCTTCAAAGATTTAATATTTCAACAATAATTTTTGATGCTTACAGGCCTCTACGATCGATGGACGTCGCAAGGGAGCCTGTTTGTTCTGCCAGGAGTACTTCATGGACCTGTACCTGCTGGCCGAGCTGAAGACGATCAGCCTGAAGGTGACCACGGTGGACATGCAAAAGCCGCCGCCCGATTTCCGCACCAACTTCGAGGCGACACACCCCCCGATCCTGATCGACAACGGGTTGGCGGTGCTCGAGAACGAGAAAATCGAAAGGCACATCATGAAGAACATACCCGGTGGCTACAATCTCTTCGTCCAGGACAAGGAGGTCGCAACGCTGATCGAGAACCTCTACGGCAAGCTCAAGCTGATGCTGGTGAAGAAGGACGAGGCCAAGAACACAGCCCTGCTGACCCATCTGCGCAAGATCAACGATCACCTGGCTGCGCGCAATACGCGCTTCCTCACCGGCGACACCATGTGCTGCTTCGACTGTGAGCTGATGCCGCGCCTCCAGCACATCCGTGTGGCTGGCAAGTACTTTGTGGACTTTGAGATACCGGTAAGCGATTCTCTATTCTAGAACCGATATCGTCTTCCTCACATTTCTTCCTCTCTCTTCCAGACACACTTGACGGCGCTGTGGCGCTACATGTACCACATGTACCAGCTGGATGCCTTCACACAGTCGTGCCCGGCCGACCAGGACATCATCAATCACTACAAGCTGCAACAGGTGACGGTCCTTGAATATTAATCACTTTATTGATACTAATTGGGTGCCGTTCATCCTTGCAGAGTCTCAAAATGAAGAAGCACGAGGAGCTGGAGACACCGACGTTCACCACATCCATTCCAATCGATATTTCGGAGTAGGTTCGCCTCGCCATGCTCTACACAGCTCTACACATAATATTTTGGATAACTTTACAATATCAACCGAAAGTAACAACAGAAACTCCATAAGAGAACACACCACCCACACACCACTTGAACTAGGACTATACACATAAATGTATACTTAAAGGATATAACTACCCCACATATGCCCAGGCATATACTATATATATATACTACTATATACGAGTACGAGTACATAACAAGTGTTCTTTAAGCAGCCGCGTTGCCTTTCACCAGCTATGCTTAATTTAAATCCTACTTTTAAACGAAACCCATCCACGACTTTGACTTTACTTTGCTCCGCCAGCCTGTTCTAGAGCCTTTATTTTATATATTTTATTAACAAAATGTATTTGATATACAAATATACAATAAGGATGTTCGTCAGGCAAACAAATACCCAAATACCCCAAAAAAAAAATACCTAGAAAACCTAGAAATGGAAACATTTTAGCCGCTTATCGGATTGATTCTTGATTTAATTATAATTTTTATATTTTTACATTTTGTATTCCATACTGTACTGTACTGTATCCTGTATCCTGTTTTTTTTTTTCTATTTTTTTGCGCAAAATTATGATTTTGGTTATTTTTTTTTTAACGCTCTCCGGCGCAAGTTGCCATTTTGTTTGCTTTTAATTTTTATTAAAATATTTTTATCATAACAAGAAATGAAAAGAAACAACAAAAAAAAAAAACAAATATGAAATGAAAATATGAAGAGGAAATGAAGAGTATTTTTTGTATTTAAGTGAAAAATTACAAATAAAAAACACAAAAAGACAATTTATATAGATTTATATAGAAAAAAGGATACAAATATGTTATAGTATATATATAAGAGTCGGTTAATCCCGCATCGAGTTGTCGGACACCTGATTCCGGATCTTGCCTGCCAACCAAGGCATCTTGAAGGATCTCACGAACCTGACATTGTTTTTGAGGCAATCGGGAAGCAGACTGGCGGGCAGGAGGCTGTGCAGGAAGAGGTGCGTCAGGTAGGCGGTGATGCCCCAAACACGATGTGGTTGCACCAGGAAGGCCGGTATGCTGTAGCCACTCCGGAACTGGGTGTGCCGAGTCGCCTGGGGCTGGATTAGGGAGTTCAGCGGCACCATAAAGACATCCTCCACTTCGTCGTGGTTCAGGCGCAGCTCGGACATGTCCAAGTCCGGGACCACACCCACCACCGGTACAATGGACGGAGTGCGCGGTAATTTAATCACCATGGCGTCACCCCAGACTTGGACGCGGTGGCCCGGGAGTCCAATCTCCTCCTCCGTTTCTCGCAAAGCACAAGCCACGTAGCTGGCATCTGTCTTGTCCATTCTACCGCCTGGAAAGGATGGATGCAGGCTGTGGCTGCGCAGATTCCTGGAACGACGTGTATACAACAAGGATACCTCGTCCCTAGGGGCGAGAGACAGTGAGAACTCCTACTAGACCTGCTTAATCTTGGCCAGATATTACTTGCCACGCTCCTGGCAGAGGGCTATGAGCACAGAGGAGACTTTCTTCTCATCGTCACTTGGTGGCAAGCCTCTGGGTCGTTTGAAAACCGGCAATTTCCTCATGTTCTCCATGCACTTCGTCCTGTTCTCCATTCCCAGAAGATACTTGTAGTTCCCTGAGCTTAGCTGGAGGGGATTCGTCTGCTCCGGCAACGATGCAGGACGGCTGAAGGTTCCCAGGTAACATAGAATGGGGCGATTCAGTAGATTCAATTGGGAAGGAGTGCCACTCAGAAGCACGAAATTACGCACAAAGGTAAGAGACATCCTTTCGGTTTGGCAATTAGGCTCAAAATAGTTGGGTTTTCTTTTAAAACCATATTAACGCAACCATTTGGAATACATTGTAGTCCCGATCTATATCCCTATATGTCTATCTTATCCCTATCTAGTACACTTTGTAAGGTTCCATAAATGGTTACGGAAAAATAATTGATTGGTGAGGATTATCGAAGATTTAGTAGCTTTTTGATTGTTTTTATTTTATTTTAAAACAAGTTGATCTTAACCCTTGACATATGCCCAAAAACTCATTTTTCGCTGCGGTTTTTATTGAATATTTCAGCCATTTCGCAACCTATTTGAAAACGCAATAGCACTCTCGAACCAGGACTTCATTGCCTTTAACTTTTTTGTTAAAATTTCGGAAAGTCGAACAAAAAAAATTTTTTGATTTTTCGTAATTTTTGAAAGGGGTACCATCATGATTTTTTGCAAAAATCGACCGAAATTTTTTTTGTTTTGTTTCGCCGATATTTTGCCACTTTTCAGAGGGTTTTTATGTCCTGATTTTGGAATGGTACTTAGTTTTCAGATCGGTTGGGAAATAACCGAGATATACTCAAAAAACTTCAAAATAAATCGATTTTTTTTTGGCACAAATCGATGGATATTGAAGCTAATCATCATAGAATAAGAATCGTTCTCATGGAGCCTACTACTTTTCGTCGGCAAAGGCTAATTTATACTTATATCTAACATGAAAGTAACTTAATTTAAATCTTGCGCTTTTATTTGAATACTTAAATATCGATAGTTATGTCGAAAAAGTTTTTCCAACACTTTTTTCTACGTTTTGCAGCACTGGTTTTAAAATGGACCCTATGTAAGGGTTAATTAATTAGCCCATCATTTCAAATGTTCTAACTTCAACTAATATTTTGCCATATATCGGAGGATATTTAGGTCCTGATTCTGGAATGGTAGTTAGTTTTCTGATCAGTTGAGAAATAACCGAGATATTCTTAAAAAACTTCAAATATATCGATATTTTTTGTCACAAATTTATGGATATTGAAGCCTAGAATCGTAGAATACGAATCGTTCTCATAAAGCTACATACTTTTCGTCAGTAAAGGCTAATTTATACTTATATCTAACATGAAAGTAACTTCATTTAAATCTTGCACTTTTATTTGAATACTTAAATATAGATAGTTTAGTTAAAAAGGTTTTCCAACACTTTCGTTATTTTTTCTACGTTTTGCAGCACTTATTTCAAAATGGACCCTATGTTAGGGTTAATAAATTAAGCCTTAATTTCAAATGTTATAACTTGTTTTATAATTGTATAATTATAAAATTTTATGCTTGCCCTAATGCTTATCTTTTATCTTTGTTAAGACCAAAGCCCACCTTAAGTGCGAGAGAACCTTTGTCAAGATTAATCAAGCCAAGGTTCTGTAGGTAATAAATTGTATAAGATATTCAGGAATGCTCATTTATTTATTCAATATTCGTACATAATAATATTCTTGATAACAAGGCATCAAATTTTAAAAGTTTACAAATGGCATTTGGCAAAAAATTCTTTAAAAATGCATATAAATGTGTAGAATTACATATGAAAGTAATTATGATTGAATTTAAATCTCCCATCTTTTTTTATATTAATATGATATTTATAAATATTTATGCTTTTTGGGCATGACAATTCCAGCAGGACAGAAACCAGAACCAGAAAAGCCATGTCACCAGTCCAGGTCTCTCGTGTAGGTGTTCTAAGTTTTGATTTTCGTGACTGGCAGTTTCACGTTTGGTCTTGAAAGCGACCAGAATCACAGCATATTAATATTTGGAGGCAAGATGGTGAGTTTTTCGAGCGAAGGAGCTAACAGAATGGTTAGAAATAAGCAATTAGACTTGGAGAAAGCGAAAGGCCTCAAAGAAGATCGCCTTACCTGCGTTATTACTGATTTTCGTCCAACAACTGGGTATGAAAATCTGGAATAATCGGCATTTTCATGTCGCCAGCATCCCTCTTGACATAAATCTTACGCTCGCTGGCGATATAAGAGAACTCGTAGATGGTTTCTATGTCGTTCACTTGCTCCATAGCCCTAAGCATGTCGAGTACGGTGTTTTTGAGAAAACCATAGCACACATTCGGCGACCAATACTTTATCTATATCATTTATTTTAGTTAAGATGCAAATAATTAAGTTTAATCTCACTTACATTCTCTCGGATAAGAGTCTCAGCGACTTTGGATTTAATGCAGTTCACGTAGCCTGAACGAAAGCCACAAGCCATGTAGATCTGCCTGCCATTCTTGAGGTGGCACTCCGACCACCAAGAGAGTGCCTCCTTGGGACCATAGCAGTAGCGTAGGACGTCGTGATCCCTGCTAAGAAGACAAGCTCCAAGCTGACAGTCAGCAAAGCGGTCAAGCATCTTAGTTCCGCGAGGTAAATCACAACTGAAATAAATCATTTCAAGTATAAACGTTTTTAAATACGATTTTAAAAAGTAAATTATAAGCAGTATCCTTACTGAGTGAGGCGTGCCATAGCTCCTCCCATGGGTGCGGAATATAACACGGAAACATCCTCGTGCAACCGCGTATAAAACATTCCGTTTAACTGGGAATGTCCCTCGGGAGAGTTTTCAGCATGATTTATGCCACCGGCGTACGTAATATGCTTGAGGACCGTCTCAAAGTGGATCTTTCGGTCTATGTTTGGATGGTCAATGTTGTCCTTGTCCGGATCTTCCATGCATAAGTATGCTGTATTTTTGTATTGACTCGCTAGAATCTTCCAATTTTCGGTTTTGTTATATGGAGTGGCCATTATGGTTTTTAGCACCTCCATTTGAGTGATAACCCTCAGCACTACCTGCATTCCCTGTCCATCCACACTTGGTGCGAAGAATTGCTTTGGATGGTCAAAGACGTAACGGAACGTATTGGACAATCCGCTTTCGTAGAAGTGTTCCAACTTCTTGGCGTAATCTTCTTCGATCGGGATATTCAGACTTAACGGGAAAAGACTATGGTCCGGCAATTTAATGGGCCGCAACTTGCTCGAATCGTTAAAGTAGTGACGGAACTTGTCTTCGCTGTAAAAGCCCAATGGACTGGGTACGAAGGGCACTGCTCGGCGCAGTTCCGGATCCCTAATTTTTTCGTTAACGTTCATAAATAATTCTCCCAACTGCTCCATTATGAATTGATGATTTTAGCTAACTTTAGTTAAAGTGACTTGCGGGATTTGAATTTCTGACTTTTGACAGAAAGAGCTGAACCGCTTCAGCGTTGATTCCTTTAAGTGTTGGAAAAGAGTGAACGAGGCCAAGAGCTTTGACACGTGACGCGTCAGAATATTTGTGCCAGCTTTTTTCTGGCTATAGCTAGAAAAATACTTTAATCGATGTATTTCCTGTATTTAAAGATTCAACAATATTTCTAAATCTGTTTTGTAGTTCTGGGATAGCTTCTTATTTATTTTATATACTACTATATATATCAGCGGGATTTTATTTATGAAACGAATTGTGCGCTGATTTATGGCTATTTAAAGCAAAAGTTATGGTCACATAAATTTAGTGTTGCACATTGAAAAAAATGGCGAATACGTGCGTGAACATGCCTTGAAAAAGTTTTAAAAGCTTTTAAGAGATTTCTAAAACGTAACATTTAAAAACGTAGCACTCTCTTTTTGTTGCTAAATCTCTTTCTACTTCTAGTCGTTAATGAAGATGGGCCGGTTGGGACACCGTAACGCCAAAAGTAGAGGCGTCCTTGGCTTCTTTCCAAGAAAAGATCGCCTGAATTATTATTTCTGGCCTTTATCAAGACGCTTATCCTGAAGTAGTAAAGCCAGAGGAGCGGTTTATGGGTAAGTATCGAATGGAAATTCGCTGTATAAAATAATAATACATTAATAATGCGAAAATTCATTCTTGCATACAACTAACTGCCAATATCTCAGCCATTTCTGAGCCAATTTGGAAGCGGCGTACCATTTCTGAATCGGGACTCCAAGCACCTTCTATCAGTGGCAAAAAGTCCAGGAAATCAAACAAAAAAAATTCTACCCTATTTTTGCCAAAAATCATGATGTTACCCCTTTCAAAAATTGCGAAAAATGGGACGAAATTTTGTTGTTCCTTTTTCCGGATCTTTTGACGCCAATCGATGGAGTTGGAAAGCCTGATTCCGCAATGGTGCTTTGTTTTTCAATCGATGAAAAAATGGGAAAGATATTTACAAAACAGTGCTTAGAAAAAAACAAATTTTTGATCATTTTAATAATAGTTTTCTGTTTATTATAGAAGAAACCAGAGAAGTGCCAGAAACCATTGCAACATTCAACATCACCTAGAGCAGTAGCTGTAGCATTGGAGCAGCTCCTGCAGCACCTGAAGCAACTCGTGCAGTACCTAGAGCAGCCGTAGGAGATCCTGGACCCAGGAAAGCACCTGGAGCACCGAAGCGGAACCAGAAACACCTGTAGCAGCACCAGAGCAGCTCCTGCAGTACATGGAGCAGCGCCTGCAGATCCTGCAGCACCTGCAGCACCCGGAGCAGCCGTAGGAGACCCAGGGAAGCACCTGGAACAGCAGGGCAGCGCCTGGAGCAGTGGAGCGGCACCAGAAGAACCTGTAGCAGCACCAGACCAGCTCCTGGAGTACATGGAGCAGCTTCTGCAGATCCTTCAGCACCTAGAGCAGCCGTAGCAGATCCTGGAGACCCAGAGAAGTACCTGGAGCAGCAGAACAGCACCTGAAGCAGCTTTATCAGTAACTGAAGCACATGTACCAGGACCAGGGTAGCTCCAGCAGTACATGGAGAAGCCCTAGGAGATCCTCGAGAACCAGAGAAGTACCTGGAGCAGCAGGACAGCACCAGAAGCACCAAAGCAGCACCTGGAGCAGCAGGGCAGCACCTGAAGCAGCTGTATTAGCACATGGAAAACCAGAGCAGAACCTGGAGCATCGGAACGGCACCAGAGCACCTCCAGCAGCATATGGAGCAGCAGTAGGAGAACCAGTGATGAATCTGGGGATCTAGAGAGGCACCTGGAGCAGCCGCGGCAGAACCTGGAGCACCACAAAAACACCTGGAAACCCAGAGAATAACCTGGAACAGCCGTAGGATATCTTCGAGAACTAGAGAAACACCTGGAGAACCAGAGAATAACTTGGATCAGCTTCAGAGCACGAGAACTGCAACTGGAGCAGCTGTAGGAGAACCTGGAGAACCAGAGAAGCATTTGGGGAACCAGAGAAGCACCTGGAGCAGCCGTAGGAGAACCTGGAGAACCAGAGAAGCACCTAGAGAAGCCGTAGAAGCTGCAGAACCAGAAAAGCACCTGGAGCATAACAGCAGCTCCTCAAGCACCAGAGCAGTACAACTGAAAAGGTAAAAAAAAAATAAAACTATCTATTCAAAGGTAACTCCGTTTTCTCCTATAACTCCTATTAACCATGTATTTTAATTCTTCGATCCGCTTTAAAATCTTAACAAGCTTCTAACGTTTTTATTTAAATTTTCAAATTTAGCGCGATTCCAATACAAGGAGGTATCGCTTTGCAACACTAGCATTATTCCGTTTTCTAACACACATTTATTCCAGGCTTAAGCCTATAATAATCTATATTATAATTTTTATTGAAATTCTTCGATCCGCTTCAAAATCTTAACAAGCTTCTAACGTTTTTATTTGAATTTTCAAATTTAGCGCGATTCCAATACAAGGAGGTATCGCTTTGCAACACTAGCATTATTCCGTTTTCTAACACACATTCCTTCCAGGCTCTGGCCTACGTGATCTGAGCTTTCCAGTGTGTTTTCCATGGTTTTCCACTGTTTAACATGTGCCCGGACAAGAAAAGCGACTTATTTTATATAAAAACCCGACGAATCACAGCTCCAACTGCCTAGGACACCTCCTAAAGTGCAGATAGTTCCCTCGGTGAGCTTCAGAGCGGCCTGGCAAAATGGGCATCGCCACCGACTTGTGGCGAGAATGGGGCTACAGGTAGCGTCAAAAATGGCGGCGACTGCGCAGCAAAAAGTGAGTTGAGGTAGGTTCTCCCTTTCCAGTTACTATACAGCTCATAAGCGACAGTGCCACACGATCAAATGGACCTGCTAAGAGCTCCTTCCTAAGTAAAAAAAAAACAAAATACTCTTTAAAATGTTTTTTTTTTATTTTAGATTGTACAGGCGATAGATTACAGTACTACACCTACTGTAACTAATCGGCACAAGTGGCAAAGAATGTCCGCTAGATGCTGTCCTGATGGTCCCTGGCGACTTTTAATGTCGACACCACCTGAAGATCCCTCGTTGGATGAGCGGTAAGCCTATGGCGATTGCGCATTCATCTACTTCAATGGATGTGCTGTTTCTGGGAGCATCCAGTGGATAGTTATACTACAACCAATTCTTTTTCCCCAGGAATAGCTGAGCATGTCAACAGAACCACGTATACCGCGGACCCTTTACACCACTCCATTAGTGGTCTATGTCCTAGCAAAGATGCTTTATATTGCACTTTTCGGATTGGAGCTGCTAGCCGGGTGTATTTCGGTGAGTATCGATGTAAACATTAGGAAAACGTCCGTAGTTTTAGCTATTTAATATGTGAACACAAAAAAATGTAAAAAACGATGTTTTTCATCCCTTTAATAGCGAATATCTCGATCATTTCTCAGCCGATTTGGAAACGGCTTACCATTTCACAACCAGAACTTCAAGCTCCTTCGATCGGCTGTAAAAGATTGGTGAAATCGCACAAAAAAATTCGAACCCATTTTCGCCAAAAATGATGATGGTACCCCTTTCAAAAAATACAAAAAATGGGGCGAAATTTTTTTGTTCCGTTTTCACGATCTTTTGATGCAGTTTTAAGAATATTGAAGCTCTGATTCCAAAATGGTATTCCATTCTAAAATCGGTGCACAAATGACCCAGATATTCTTTAAAAACCTAAAAACAAAATCGGGTTTTTTTTCAATTCTGGTATATTTAAAAAAATCAATTTTTTTATAGTTTTGGTAGCGAATATCTTGGCCATTTTCCAACCGATTTCAAAAAGGCCTACCATTTCTGAATCAGAACTCTAAGCACCTTCTATCAGTGCCAAAAAATCGGGTAAATCGAACAAAAAAATTTCGACTCGATTTTTGCCAAAAATCATGATGGTACCCCTTTCCAAAAATGCGAAAAATCGATCGAATTTTTTTTGTTCCGTTTTCAAAATCTTTTGATGCAGTTTTCCAAATATTGAAGTTCTGATTCCAAAACGGTATTCCGTTCTAAAATCGGTGCACAAATGACCCAGATATTCTTTAAAAACCTAAAAACAAAATCTGGTTTTTTTTCAATTCTGGTATATTTAAAAAAATCAATTTTTTTATAGTTTTGGTAGCGAATATCTTGGCCATTTTCCAACCGATTTCAAAAAGGCCTACCATTTCTGAATCAGGACTCTAAGCACCTTCTATCAGTGCCAAAAAATCGGGTAAATCGAACAAAAAAATTTCGACTCGATTTTTGCCAAAAATCATGATGGTACCCCTTTCCAAAAATGCGAAAAATCGATCGAATTTTTTTGTTCCGTTTTCAAAATCTTTTGATGCAGTTTTCCAAATATTGAAGTTCTGATTCCAAAACGGTATTCCGTTCTAAAATCGGTGCACAAATGACCCAGATATTCTTTAAAAACCTAAAAACAAAATCGGGTTTTTTTTCAATTCTGGTATATTTAAAAAAATCAATTTTTTTATAGTTTTGGTAGCGAATATCTTGGCCATTTTCCAACAGATTTCAAAAAGGCCTACCATTTCTGAATCAGGACTCTAAGCACCTTCTATCAGGGCAAAAAAATCGGGAAAATCGAACAAAAAAATTTCGACTCGATTTTTGCCAAAAATCATGATGGTTTTAAAAATTACGAAAAATGGGTCGAAATTTTTTTTGTTCGATATTCCAAATCCTTGTATGCAGATCGAAGGAAACCGAAGTTCTGATTCCAAAATGGTATTCCATTCCAAAATCGGTTGAAAAATATTTGAAATATTCATAAAAATGTGGAAGAAAAGCGTGAAAATTAGACTGATTCGAATTTTGCAAAAAATCAAAGGGTCGAAATTTTTGTTGTTCGATTTTAGAGATGCTTGAATGCGGATCGAAGGAAAACGACGTTCTGATTCCAAAATGGTAATCCCTTTTTTTCTAAGTTGAGAATTGGTAGAGATTTTTAAAGGAAACGGTTGAAAAACATCAAATTTTGGACTTAAAACGGCTTCTTAATGTTTTTTTTATTTTATTTTACAAATTTAATAGGTTCAACAATGAAGGATACAAATGGAGGATAAATCCAGCCTGGACGGATCCTGAACCTGCCTAGGCCACCCTGGACGGCCCCTGGACCTGCCTAGGCCACCCTGGACGGCCCCTGGACCTGCCCAGGCCACCCAGGACGGCCCCTGGACCAGCCTAGGCCACCCTGGATGGATCCTGAACCTGCCTAGGCCACCCTGGATGGATCCTGAACCTGCCTCGGCCACCCTGGTCCTGCCTAGGGCACCCTGGACCAGTCTAGGCTAGCCTGGACGGCCCCTGGACCAGCCTAGGCCACCCTGGACCTGCCCTGGCCACCCTGGACGGATCCTGGGCCTGCCTAGGCCACTCTGGACCTGGCTAGGAAAGCCTGGACGGGCCCTGAACCTGCCTAGGCCGCCCTGGACCTGCCTAGGCCACCCTGGACGGATCGTGGGCCTGCCTAGACCACCCTGGACCTGCCTAGGCCACCCTGATCCTGCCTACGCCACCCTGGACGGATCCTGGACCTGCTGAGGCCACCCTGGACCTGCCTAGGTTAGCCTGGACGGCGCTTGGACCTGGCCAGGCCACCCTGGACCAACCTAGGCCACTCTGGACCTGCCTAGGCCAACCTGGATGGATCCTGGACCAACCCAGGCTAGCCTGAACGGCCCCAGGAACTGCCTAGGCCAACCTGGACGGATCCTGGGCCTGCCTAGGCCACCCTGGTCCTGCCTAGACCACCCTGGACCAGCCTAGGCCACCCTGGACGGATCCTAGACCTGCCTAGGCCAGCCTTGACGGAACCTGGACCTGCCTAGACCACCCTGGACCTGCCTAGGCTAGCCTGGACCTGCCTAGGCCAGCCTGGATGAATCCTGGACCAGCCCAGGCTAGCCTGGACGGCCCCGGAACCTGCCTAGGCCAACCTGGACGGATCCTGGGCCTGCCTAGGCCACCCTGGTCCTGCCTAGACCACCCTGGACCTGCCTAGGCCACCCTGATCCTGCCTACGCCACCCTGGACGGATCCTGGACCTGCTGAGGCCACCCTGGACGTGCCTAGGCTAGCCTGGACGGCTCCTGGACCAGCCTAGGCCACCCTGGACGGATCCTAGACCTGCCTAGGCCAGCCTGGACGGAACCTGGACCTGCCTAGACCACCCTGGACCTGCCTAGGCCACCCTGGACGGATCGTGGGGCTGCCTAGACCACCCTGGACCTGCCTAGGCCACCCTGATCCTGCCTACGCCACCCTGGACGGATCCTGGACCTGCTGAGGCCACCCTGGACCTGCCTAGGTTAGCCTGGACGGCGCTTGGACCTGGCCAGGCCACCCTGGACCAACCTAGGCCACTCTGGACCTGCCTAGGCCAACCTGGATGGATCCTGGACCAACCCAGGCTAGCCTGAACGGCCCCAGGAACTGCCTAGGCCAACCTGGACGGATCCTGGGCCTGCCTAGGCCACCCTGGTCCTGCCTAGACCACCCTGGACCAGCCTAGGCCACCCTGGACGGATCCTAGACCTGCCTAGGCCAGCCTGGACGGAACCTGGACCTGCCTAGACCACCCTGGACCTGCCTAGGCTAGCCTGGACCTGCCTAGGCCAGCCTGGATGAATCCTGGACCAGCCCAGGCTAGCCTGGACGGCCCCGGAACCTGCCTAGGCCAACCTGGACGGATCCTGGGCCTGCCTAGGCCACCCTGGTCCTGCCTAGACCACCCTGGACCTGCCTAGGCCACCCTGATCCTGCCTACGCCACCCTGGACGGATCCTGGACCTGCTGAGGCCACCCTGGACGTGCCTAGGCTAGCCTGGACGGCTCCTGGACCAGCCTAGGCCACCCTGGACGGCCCAGGACCTGCCTAGGCTAGCCTGGACCAGCCCAGGCTAGCCTGGACGGCCCCCGGACCTGCCTAGGCCAACCTGGACGGATCCTGGGCCTGCCTAGGCCACTCTGGACCTGGCTAGGAAAGCCTGGACGGGCCCTGAACCTGCCTAGGCCGCCCTGGACCTGCCTAGGCCACCCTGGACGGATCGTGGGCCTGCCTAGACCACCCTGGACCTGCCTAGGCCACCCTGATCCTGCCTACGCCACCCTGGACGGATCCTGGACCTGCTGAGGCCACCCTGGACCTGCCTAGGTTAGCCTGGACGGCGCTTGGACCTGGCCAGGCCACCCTGGACCAACCTAGGCCACTCTGGACCTGCCTAGGCCAACCTGGATGGATCCTGGACCAACCCAGGCTAGCCTGAACGGCCCCAGGAACTGCCTAGGCCAACCTGGACGGATCCTGGGCCTGCCTAGGCCACCCTGGTCCTGCCTAGACCACCCTGGACCAGCCTAGGCCACCCTGGACGGATCCTAGACCTGCCTAGGCCAGCCTGGACGGAACCTGGACCTGCCTAGACCACCCTGGACCTGCCTAGGCTAGCCTGGACCTGCCTAGGCCAGCCTGGATGAATCCTGGACCAGCCCAGGCTAGCCTGGACGGCCCCGGAACCTGCCTAGGCCAACCTGGACGGATCCTGGGCCTGCCTAGGCCACCCTGGTCCTGCCTAGACCACCCTGGACCTGCCTAGGCCACCCTGATCCTGCCTACGCCACCCTGGACGGATCCTGGACCTGCTGAGGCCACCCTGGACGTGCCTAGGCTAGCCTGGACGGCTCCTGGACCAGCCTAGGCCACCCTGGACGGCCCAGGACCTGCCTAGGCTAGCCTGGACGGCCCCCGGACCTGCCTAGGCCAACCTGGACGGATCCTGGGCCTGCCTAGGCCACCCTCCTGCCTAGGCCACCCTCCTGCCTAGGCCACCCCGGTCCTGTTTAGGCCACCCTGGTCCTGCATAGGCCACCCTGGACGGATCCTGGGCCTACCTAGACCACCCTGGACCTGCCTGGACGGATCCTGGACCAGCCTAGGCCATCCTGGACGGATCCTGGACCTGCCTAGACCACCCTGGACCTGCCTAGGCCACCCTGGACGGATCGTGGGCCTGCCTAGGCCACTCTGGACCTGGCTAGGCTAGCCTGGATGGGCCCTGGACCTGCCCTGGCCACCCTAGACGGATCCTGGCCCAGCCTCGGCCACCCTGGACGGATCCTAGACCTGCCTAGGCCAGCCTGGACGGAACCTGGACCTGCCTAGACCACCCTGGACCTGCCTAGACCAGTCTGGATGAATCCTGGACCAGCCCAGGCTAGCCTGGACGGCCCCGGAACGTGCCTAGGCCAACCTGGACGGATCCTGGCCCTGCCTATACCACCCTGGACGGATCCTGGACCTGCTTAGGCCACCCTGGACCTGCTTAGGCCAGCCTGGAAGGATCCGGGACCAGCCTTCTGCAGCACCTGGAGCAGCCGTAGGAGATTCTGGAGCACCTGTAGCAGCCGTAAATCCTGGAGATCCAGAACAGCACCTATTTTTCTATATTTTAAGAATTTTCCTATGTAAATACATGTATCTGTATTTGTAAGCACGTTTTATTGAAAATAAAGCACACAGTTTACACCAATTTTCCGAGTTTTCTTTCATTTTCCAGGTTTTCCCCGAATTTTCCCGACTTTCCCACTTTCTGCGGGTTTCCGAATTTTCCTGAATTTTCCCGAATTTTTCTGAATTTTCCCGAATTTTCCTGAATTTTCCCGAATTTTCCTGAATTTTCCCGAATTTTCCCGAATTTTCCTGAATTTTCCTGCATTTTTCCGAATTTTTCTAAATTTTTCAGAATTTTCCTGAATTTTAAAAAATTGTAAAAACCCCAAAATCGCCCTCCGGCCACTTCTGAAGTACCAGGCGAACAGAAATCAGCAGAAGGTGGACGCCAAATTTTTAAATTTTGGCGGGAAAAAATTTGAATTTGAAAAAAATACCAAAAAAATTTTAACGGAAAAATACCAAAAAATGTAACAAAAAAATACCAGATTTTAATATTTTTTGGTATTTTTCCGTTAAAATTTTTTGGTATTTTTCCGTTAAAATTTTTTTGGTATTTTTTTCAAATTCAAATTTTTTCCCGCCAAAATTTAAAAATTTGGCGTCCACCTTCTGCTGATTTCTGTTCGCCTGGTACTTCAGAAGTGGCCGGAGGGCGATTTTGGGGTTTTTACAATTTTTTAAAATTCAGGAAAATTCTGAAAAATTTAGAAAAATTCGGAAAAATGCAGGAAAATTCAGGAAAATTCGGGAAAATTCGGGAAAATTCAGGAAAATTCGGGAAAATTCAGGAAAATTCGGGAAAATTCAGAAAAATTCGGGAAAATTCAGGAAAATTCGGAAACCCGCAGAAAGTGGGAAAGTCGGGAAAATTCGGGGAAAACCTGGAAAATGAAAGAAAACTCGGAAAATTGGTGTAAACTGTGTGCTTTATTTTCAATAAAACGTGCTTACAAATACAGATACATGTATTTACATAGGAAAATTCTTAAAATATAGAAAAATAGGTGCTGTTCTGGATCTCCAGGATTTACGGCTGCTACAGGTGCTCCAGAATCTCCTACGGCTGCTCCAGGTGCTGCAGAAGGCTGGTCCCGGATCCTTCCAGGCTGGCCTAAGCAGGTCCAGGGTGGCCTAAGCAGGTCCAGGATCCGTCCAGGGTGGTATAGGCAGGGCCAGGATCCGTCCAGGTTGGCCTAGGCACGTTCCGGGGCCGTCCAGGCTAGCCTGGGCTGGTCCAGGATTCATCCAGACTGGTCTAGGCAGGTCCAGGGTGGTCTAGGCAGGTCCAGGTTCCGTCCAGGCTGGCCTAGGCAGGTCTAGGATCCGTCCAGGGTGGCCGAGGCTGGGCCAGGATCCGTCTAGGGTGGCCAGGGCAGGTCCAGGGCCCATCCAGGCTAGCCTAGCCAGGTCCAGAGTGGCCTAGGCAGGTCCAGGGGCCGTCCAGGCTAGCCTAGCCAGGTCCAGGGTGGTCTAGGCAGGTCCAGGATCCGTCCAGGATGGCCTAGGCTGGTCCAGGATCCGTCCAGGCAGGTCCAGGGTGGTCTAGGTAGGCCCAGGATCCATCCAGGGTGGCCTATGCAGGACCAGGGTGGCCTAAACAGGACCGGGGTGGCCTAGGCAGGAGGGTGGCCTAGGCAGGAGGGTGGCCTAGGCAGGAGGGTGGCCTAGGCAGGCCCAGGATCCGTCCAGGTTGGCCTAGGCAGGTCCGGGGGCCGTCCAGGCTAGCCTAGGCAGGTCCTGGGCCGTTCAGGGTGGCCTAGGCTGGTCCAGGAGCCGTCCAGGCTAGCCTAGGCACGTCCAGGGTGGCCTCAGCAGGTCCAGGATCCGTCCAGGGTGGCGTAGGCAGGATCAGGGTGGCCTAGGCAGGTCCAGGGTGGTCTAGGATCCGTCCAGGGTGGCCGAGGCTGGGCCAGGATCCGTCTAGGGTGGCCAGGGCAGGTCCAGGGCCCATCCAGGCTAGCCTAGCCAGGTCCAGAGTGGCCTAGGCAGGTCCAGGGGCCGTCCAGGCTAGCCTAGCCAGGTCCAGGGTGGTCTAGGCAGGTCCAGGATCCGTCCAGGATGGCCTAGGCTGGTCCAGGATCCGTCCAGGCAGGTCCAGGGTGGTCTAGGTAGGCCCAGGATCCGTCCAGGGTGGCCTATGCAGGACCAGGGTGGCCTAAACAGGACCGGGGTGGCCTAGGCAGGAGGGTGGCCTAGGCAGGAGGGTGGCCTAGGCAGGAGGGTGGCCTAGGCAGGCCCAGGATCCGTCCAGGTTGGCCTAGGCAGGTCCGGGGGCCGTCCAGGCTAGCCTGGGCTGGTCCAGGCTAGCCTAGGCAGGTCCTGGGCCGTCCAGGGTGGCCTAGGCTGGTCCAGGAGCCGTCCAGGCTAGCCTAGGCACGTCCAGGGTGGCCTCAGCAGGTCCAGGATCCGTCCAGGGTGGCGTAGGCAGGATCAGGGTGGCCTAGGCAGGTCCAGGGTGGTCTAGGCAGGACCAGGGTGGCCTAGGCAGGCCCAGGATCCGTCCAGGTTGGCCTAGGCAGGTTCCGGGGCCGTCCAGGCTAGCCTGGGCTGGTCCAGGATTCATCCAGGCTGGCCTAGGCAGGTCCAGGCTAGCCTAGGCAGGTCCAGGGTGGTCTAGGCAGGTCCAGGTTCCGTCCAGGCTGGCCTAGGCAGGTCTAGGATCCGTCCAGGGTGGCCTAGGCTGGTCCAGGGTGGTCTAGGCAGGACCAGGGTGGCCTAGGCAGGCCCAGGATCCGTCCAGGTTGGCCTAGGCAGTTCCTGGGGCCGTTCAGGCTAGCCTGGGTTGGTCCAGGATCCATCCAGGTTGGCCTAGGCAGGTCCAGAGTGGCCTAGGTTGGTCCAGGGTGGCCTGGCCAGGTCCAAGCGCCGTCCAGGCTAACCTAGGCAGGTCCAGGGTGGCCTCAGCAGGTCCAGGATCCGTCCAGGGTGGCGTAGGCAGGATCAGGGTGGCCTAGGCAGGTCCAGGGTGGTCTAGGCAGGACCAGGGTGGCCTAGGCAGGCCCAGGATCCGTCCAGGTTGGCCTAGGCAGTTCCTGGGGCCGTTCAGGCTAGCCTGGGTTGGTCCAGGATCCATCCAGGTTGGCCTAGGCAGGTCCAGAGTGGCCTAGGTTGGTCCAGGGTGGCCTGGCCAGGTCCAAGCGCCGTCCAGGCTAACCTAGGCAGGTCCAGGGTGGCCTCAGCAGGTCCAGGATCCGTCCAGGGTGGCGTAGGCAGGATCAGGGTGGCCTAGGCAGGTCCAGGGTGGTCTAGGCAGGCCCACGATCCGTCCAGGGTGACCTAGGCAGGTCCAGGGCGGCCTAGGCAGGTTCAGGGCCCGTCCAGGCTTTCCTAGCCAGGTCCAGAGTGGCCTAGGCAGGCCCAGGATCCGTCCAGGGTGGCCAGGGCAGGTCCAGGGTGGCCTAGGCTGGTCCAGGGGCCGTCCAGGCTAGCCTAGACTGGTCCAGGGTGCCCTAGGCAGGACCAGGGTGGCCGAGGCAGGTTCAGGATCCATCCAGGGTGGCCTAGGCAGGTTCAGGATCCATCCAGGGTGGCCTAGGCTGGTCCAGGGGCCGTCCTGGGTGGCCTGGGCAGGTCCAGGGGCCGTCCAGGGTGGCCTTGGCAGGTCCAGGGGCCGTCCAGGGTGGCCTAGGCAGGTCCAGGGGCCGTCCAGGGTGGCCTAGGCAGGTTCAGGATCCGTCCAGGCTGGATTTATCCTCCATTTGTATCCTTCATTGTTGAACCTATTAAATTTGTAAAATAAAATAAAAAAAACATTAAGAAGCCGTTTTAAGTCCAAAATTTGATGTTTTTCAACCGTTTCCTTTAAAAATCTCTACCAATTCTCAACTTAGAAAAAAAGGGATTACCATTTTGGAATCAGAACGTCGTTTTCCTTCGATCCGCATTCAAGCATCTCTAAAATCGAACAACAAAAATTTCGACCCTTTGATTTTTTGCAAAATTCGAATCAGTCTAATTTTCACGCTTTTCTTCCACATTTTTATGAATATTTCAAATATTTTTCAACCGATTTTGGAATGGAATACCATTTTGGAATCAGAACTTCGGTTTCCTTCGATCTGCATACAAGGATTTGGAATATCGAACAAAAAAAATTTCGACCCATTTTTCGTAATTTTTAAAACCATCATGATTTTTGGCAAAAATCGAGTCGAAATTTTTTTGTTCGATTTTCCCGATTTTTTTGCCCTGATAGAAGGTGCTTAGAGTCCTGATTCAGAAATGGTAGGCCTTTTTGAAATCTGTTGGAAAATGGCCAAGATATTCGCTACCAAAACTATAAAAAAATTGATTTTTTTAAATATACCAGAATTGAAAAAAAAACCAGATTTTGTTTTTAGGTTTTTAAAGAATATCTGGGTCATTTGTGCACCGATTTTAGAACGGAATACCGTTTTGGAATCAGAACTTCAATATTTGGAAAACTGCATCAAAAGATTTTGAAAACGGAACAAAAAAAATTCGATCGATTTTTCGCATTTTTGGAAAGGGGTACCATCATGATTTTTGGCAAAAATCGAGTCGAAATTTTTTGTTCGATTTACCCGATTTTTTGGCACTGATAGAAGGTGCTTAGAGTCCTGATTCAGAAATGGTAGGCCTTTTTGAAATCGGTTGGAAAATGGCCAAGATATTCGCTACCAAAACTATAAAAAAATTGATTTTTTTAAATATACCAGAATTGAAAAAAAACCAGATTTTGTTTTTAGGTTTTTAAAGAATATCTGGGTCATTTGTGCACCGATTTTAGAACGGAATACCGTTTTGGAATCAGAACTTCAATATTTGGAAAACTGCATCAAAAGATTTTGAAAACGGAACAAAAAAAAATTCGATCGATTTTTCGCATTTTTGGAAAGGGGTACCATCATGATTTTTGGCAAAAATCGAGTCGAAATTTTTTTGTTCGATTTTCCCGATTTTTTTGCCCTGATAGAAGGTGCTTAGAGTTCTGATTCAGAAATGGTATTTTGAAATCGGTTGGAAAATGGCCAAGATATTCGCTACCAAAACTATAAAAAAATTGATTTTTTTAAATATACCAGAATTGAAAAAAAACCAGATTTTGTTTTTAGGTTTTTAAAGAATATCTGGGTCATTTGTGCACCGATTTTAGAACGGAATACCGTTTTGGAATCAGAACTTCAATATTTGGAAAACTGCATCAAAAGATTTTGAAAACGGAACAAAAAAAATTCGATCGATTTTTCGCATTTTTGGAAAGGGGTACCATCATGATTTTTGGCAAAAATCGAGTCGAAATTTTTTTGTTCGATTTTCCCGATTTTTTTGCCCTGATAGAAGGTGCTTAGAGTTCTGATTCAGAAATGGTATTTTGAAATCGGTTGGAAAATGGCCAAGATATTCGCTACCAAAACTATAAAAAAATTGATTTTTTTAAATATACCAGAATTGAAAAAAAACCCGATTTTGTTTTTAGGTTTTTAAAGAATATCTGGGTCATTTGTGCACCGATTTTAGAATGGAATACCATTTTGGAATCAGAGCTTCAATATTCTTAAAACTGCATCAAAAGATCCTGAAAACGGAACAAAAAAATTTCGCCCCATTTTTTGTATTTTTTGAAAGGGGTACCATCATCATTTTTGGCGAAAATGGGTTCGAATTTTTTTGTGCGATTTCACCAATCTTTTACAGCCGATCGAAGGAGCTTGAAGTTCTGGTTGTGAAATGGTAAGCCGTTTCCAAATCAGCTGAGAAATGATCGAGATATTCGCTATTAAAGGGATGAAAAACATCGTTTTTTACATTTTTTTGTGTTCACATATTAAATAGCTAAAACTACGGACGTTTTCCTAATGTTTACATCGATACTCACCGAAATACACCCGGCTAGCAGCTCCAATCCAAAAAGTGCAATATAAAGCATCTTTGCTAGGACATAGACCACTAATGGAGTGGTGTAAAGGGTCCGCGGTATACGTGGTTCTGTTGACATGCTCAGCTGGTCCTGGGGAAAAAGAATTGGTTGTAGTATAACTATCCACTGGATGCTCCCAGACACAGCACATCCATTGAAGTAGATGAATGCGCAATCGCCATAGGCTTACCGCTCATCCAACGAGGGATCTTCAGGTGGTGTCGACATTAAATGTCGCCAGGGACCATCAGGACAGCATCTACCGGACATTCTTTGCCACTTGTGCCGATTAGTTACAGTAGGTGTAGTACTGTAATCTATCGCCTGTACAATCTAAAATAAAAAAAAAACATTTTAAAGAGTATTTTGTTTTTTTTTTACTTAGGAAGGAGCTCTTAGCAGGTCCATTTGATCGTGTGGCACTGTCGCTTATGAGCTGTATAGTAACTGGAAAGGGAGAACCTACCTCAACTCACTTTTTGCTGCGCAGTCGCCGCCATTTTTGACGCTACCTGTAGCCCCATTCTCGCCACAAGTCGGTGGCGATGCCCATTTTGCCAGGCCGCTTTGAAGCTCACCGAGGGAACTATCTGCACTTTAGGGGGTGTCCTACGCAGTTGGAGCTGTAATTCGTCGGGTTTTTATATAAAATAAGTCGCTTTTCGTCGCCGGGCACATGTTAAACAGTGGAAAACCATGGAAAACACACTGGAAAGCTCAGATCACGTAGGCCAGAGCCTGGAAGGAATGTGTGTTAGAAAACGGAATAATGCTAGTGTTGCAAAGCGATACCTCCCTGTATTGGAATTTGAAAATTCAAATAAAAACGTTAGAAGCTTGTTAAGATTTTGAAGCGGATCGAAGAATTTCAATAAAGATTATAATATAGATTATTATAGGCTTAAGCCTGGAATAAATGTGTGTTAGAAAACGGAATAATGCCAGTGTTGCAAAGCGATACCTGTATTGGAAACGCGCTTAGTTTGAAAATTCAAATAAAAGGCGGTAGAAACTTGGGAAGTTCTTGAATTCTTGAATTTTCAATTAATTATTTAAGACTATAATATTTTCCACTTGACTATATACACTTTACTTTATTTCATCTTAAAAAAACATGTCATCATTATTTAACTACCGTAATAATTTATACAAGAACACAAACGATTTTGGAGTTTTGCTTGGTTTGACCAAAACAATATCTTAAGGAACGGATCTGGCCCAATTCTATTGGACACTAACCTGAGTTGGAGTCGCTGTTTAGCTTAGTTCATTGGCACACTGAGACGGAATAGCTCCGGATTAGACAAGCTCAGTTTCGCATCGAAGGATCCGACGTTTGCTGCTTGTGATGATGCGCTGCCTTCGGTGGAATTTTGAAGGGTCGGATGAACTTGATGTTCGTCTTGAGGCAGTCGGGCAGCAGACTGGGGGGCAAGAGGCTGTGCAAAAAGAGATGCGTCAAGTAGCCGGTAATGCCCCAAATACGATAGTGATCCACCACGAACACAGGTCCACTGTAACCGCTTCGGAATTGCGTGTGCCGGGCGGCCTTGGGCACGACAAGCGAGTTAAGGGGAACACTGAAGGCCTCCTCCACTTCCGCCATATTAAGACGCAGCTCGGATATGTGAAAATCGGGCACCAGACCCACCACCGGAACAATCGTCGAGGTGCGCGGCAAATGCAGCTCCTTGGCCTCACCCCAAACCTTAATTCGTTCGCGTGGCAGGCCGATTTCCTCCTCAGTTTCCCGCAAGGCGCAGTCCACGTTGCTGGTATCGTGGGGGTCCCGTTTCCCGCCGGGAAAGGATATTTGAAAGCTGTGACTGCGAAGGTGACGCGATCGGCGGGTAAACAACAACGAAACTTGCTCCCTAAAAAAAGAAGAGAAACAATTAGTGGTGATTTTAATATATAACAAATAAACCTACGTTTCCCGCTCTTGGCACAGGGCAATAAGAACCGAGGAGGTATTCTTCTCATGCTTACTGGGCGTAAGGCTTTTGGGACGCGGAAAGGCGGGCAAATTCCGCATCTTTTCCATGCATCTAAGCTGATTCTCTGGCTCCACGATGCACTTGTAGTCGGCGGCACTAAGTTGCAGGTGATCCGTGTGCTGTGGCGGGGAAACGCTGGGTGGCGACGAAACGGCCATGGATTCCGGCATGGAGGTTCCAAGGTGGCGATACTGTGGACTCAAGTGACTCAATTGCTTAAGACGCGCCATAATTTGCTGTAACGTGGGGCGACTCGTCAACACCAGGCTGCGTGCATTTGCCAGGGACATCTTATCCGGGTTAACAATAAATTTGCTACGATTATGTGAAGTGAATTCAATGCTAAATGATGTAAACAAATGAAAAACGGACTTTGAAATGTGACTGACATAACAGCGAGCGCTGTGCTGTTATGGCTAACATAACAGCGAGCACCTTGCTGTTAAACGCAAACGCCCAGATGTTATTTAATTATCAGCTGTTTGTTAGGGTGGTACACTTAAAACACAATAAATTTAAATGTTTGGTGTTAAAATAAAATACAATGGCCATTTTTTTAAAACGTTTTATTAAAATTTGTCATCGCTTTGGGAATCGGCTGCACAAAAAAATATATATTGCATTTATTTAATAGTAATCGCCAATGTTAACGCTAAATGTTCTTCTGTTTCCTTAGGTAATCGGTATGCAAAATGTTAGTTTGTTTGTTAGTCAATCGATAACTATCGATTGTTGTGAGGGGTTATCGCTTCGCTATCGGTTTGTTATCGCCATGTTAGCGCCATTTTCAAAATCCAGGTAAGGTACTGCTTACAATTTACAACTAATTAAACATTACTTTCGTTATTGGCTGCCGTCTGTTTGGCCACCGAGCCGGCTGCCACTCGGGTTCGGGTAAATTTACTAATGGACGTGGGCGATGCCGAGGCAGAAGCAGCGGCGACGGCGGCAGCCGCATCCAAATGGAGGCTATTCCCGGCCGGGTAGACGCATCCTTTGCGCCGGCGTCCCGCTGGCGAGCTGCAGTTCCTATCACCGATTTGTACTAGGCTGGGCATGTCCTCGCTTCGGGTGAAAACGAACTCCTCAGAGGAGAGGCGCTTCCTCACTCGTCCGCCCACCACATCCGGTCGTTTTCCGTTGCTCATCGGCGACGGAGAGGCGGGCGCCACCAGGGCCGGGGTTTCCAGGCCGGAGCCACCGCCCAGTAACGGAAAATGCGACTCCAGTACACCCGGACGCATCAGTATCTCCTCGAGATGGGGTCCACCGTTCTGGCGTGCCGGCGTAACGAATTGCTCCAGCGAGGAATTGGCGCTGTAGAAGCTCGTGTCCGTGGAACCCAAGCCCATTCCCAGTACGGCATCCGTCCCGGACGCTATTTCACTGCACTGGACGTGCTGGGAGCGGGTGCAGCATCCCTTCTGGACATCCCGGTCACAGGGACAGTGCGGACACAGTCGCAGACAGTGATCGTCTGACAGAATGTCGCTATCGCTGAAGGTTAACTTCTTCACCGGCTGTGTCTCCCGGGACGCATCCTGCTCGCCCTCCAACGGGTCCGCCGACTTGGAGGTCTGCGGCAACTGGGGCAGCCTCTGCAGGCTGTGCGCTGAGGCCGACTCGAAGCTATCGTCACTGGAGTCCAGGCTGTGATCCGGATAGATGCGCGGAAAGGTGACAAAGACCCGACCCATTCGCTTGTACTGGTCCAGATTCCTGGTGTCCTCGGCACAGCCGGCCAGGTTTTCCGTGAACTTCGGCGCCCGTCGCATCACCTTGGGCGTGTGCAGCTGCGACTCGAAGATGTCCTCGAGCGGCACCTTGTGAGGACCCACTGCCACGCCCATGTGATGGAGATACCGCTCTATGCTGTTGGCCAGGCTGATGGGCACGCTTGTGCGCGACGAGACACTGGAGATCTCTGAGAGCGTCTCCGGGCTGGCCAGTGGTGCTAGCCCGTACCAATCGTCGTGCAGGAGATCCACTCCGCCACCAGTTCCGGCGTCCGAAGCTCTGCGCAGGGCCTGAACTTGAGCTAGGGGCAGAGAGCGCGGCTTCTTTTCCGAGTGCTGGCGCTCCAATAGGGACCTTTCGCCCGACTGGCGACCCAGCAGAATCGGCGGCGGCGTCAGAGCCATATCGAAGGCCACCGCCTTGAGCCGGGGCACTGCTATGTCCTCCGTTTCCGGCTCGTGATTACCAATTACCGTGCCCGTCGTCTCCGAGCTCATCAGCGAGGGACTCTGTCGCAGCGCCACCGTGGCCAGGCTGTCGTCCAAGGCGCTTGATATGTCGTATGGCGTATGGCTGCGCCCCAGGATGCTGCCCGCCAGCGAGGAGTTCTTACTGCCACGCGTTGGCAGTTGTTGCATCGTTTGCAGAGGTGGCATCGTACCGTTTCCACAACCCGATCCGTTCGTGAAGGACGTCTCCAGGCAGAGCTTGTGCTGGGCACTCGGCGTCAGGGGCAGGCAGTTGCTCAGATTCGTGTAGGAACTTTGCGAGAGCCGTTTGCTGTGCGTGCGGCCGTGATTCGTTTCCGGTTCAATTTCCGTTTCCGTTTGGGAATAGGAATTGGGTCTCATCGGATCCGTTTCGCCATTGGGGCTGCCCTGGGCCAGCTCCTGCTGATCCGATTCGTGAGGTTCGTTCGATTCCGTGGAGAATGCATTGGATGTCTGGCGCTGGGGCTTGCGTGGCCCACTCGTTGTTACAACCTAAAGGCAGGAAACAGGATATTATTACGAATTAAACTCCATCCCGTAGTTATTGGGTTTAAAGTCCTACTAATAATTTTAGTCGATCAATTGATCGATTGCTAGATAACTGAGCTTCCAATCGATATAATCGATTTCTTATCCAGCAATCGCATCAATCGATCATGCTTTTTACAGCTCTTTTGGTTACATACAAATGCAGAAAGAGACGAATAGATGTTGCGAGCGAAGGAGAGATAGAGAAAGCGAGCGAAAGTGAGATGCAAGTATGTATGTACAGTATGTACAGTCGGACGCGTGGTGGAGCGTGAAAGGGATAGCGTGTGACTAAGTACAGTTGCGTCAAAGGGTGAGTGAGTGGTTCGGTGGTACAGTTGCGCAAAATGGATTAATAGTTCGTTGTGGTAAGTTGGTGAGTGGGTGGGTGGGTGTTTGTTTTTGGGTGGATTTGTGGGATCTTACGGGTGCGAGACACAATATCGAGATTCGTTGTACATACACAGCGAGTTCAATTACATTTAGAGATTATACAAAAATTAACAGGTTGTTTTTGTTTTGTTTGTTTGAGGTTAGGTTGAGAGCGGGAGAGAGAATATACATAGAGAGAGATAGAGAGAGAGAGAGAGAGAGACTTGTAATTCGGTTGACATAATAAGAAATTTTTTTGGTTTTTAAGAGAGCAAAATGGAAAGTTGCTTTAGTCTTTTGTTTAATGATTAAATTTGAGATTTTCTTTTAATTTTTTTTTTTTTTTTTTGTAAAAAATATATATTTATTTTGATATAGAAGTAGGCGGGCAGCTGTACCTGGTATCAGTATTTTGTGTTAACGTAGTTGTTGTTGTTGTAGTTGTAGTTACTGTCGTGTTATCATTACGTCTACGATAGGTACATGCCTTTACGGTTTGATCTCTACAAGACATGACCTGCGCACATCATCGGGTACGATATTTCAGAACGATATTTGTTTATCGTTATCGTAATCGTAATCGTAATCGCAATTATCGGATATTATCGAAAATCGTTAAGTTTCGAAAAGAAGCAAAACAAGAAGCATTATTAAGTTAATCAGTTGTTAGACAAAATGCGACATAATTAGTGTTCGAATACGATCGGGGCTTGAAAGTCCTTATAGCTTGGAAAAACCACTAAATAAATACTCTCTCATTTGGCATCTAAGCATACAATCTTTTTCCCATCTAAGCCATTACAGAAGCTTTACAACAGTTCAACCAAAAACCATTCTCATGCAGCAGATGTTTCGTGTTTGTGTTTCGGGTGTTTCGAGTGTTTTGGGTTTGTTTTTTGTGTATGTTTTGAGTATAAAGCATAAAATATGAAATGAAGAGACTTACCAAATCAAATCCGCATAAAGAACTCAAATCAAATTATTATTTTGCAACAAATTGAAACCGAGGATTACTAGCGGGGATTACTGGGTACTGGGTGCTTCGAAATCGGCTTCTCATCTAGTAGAGCTTGGGAAACTTACAACTGTAGAGGCACCCACACGATGCCTAAGTATCAAATTAATAATTAATCAAAAGCAATAGTTTCAAATAAAAATTTGTGTATATATTGATCATAAAAATTAAGATAACAATCCAGTTGAAATCCGGTTAAGGTTAAAGCCTCGGCTCGAAGGTGAGATATAATTTTGTGTTTTTATGCAGAGAGCATTGCGTTTGGGAAATGCAAATTACAAATTAAATTTGTTCAGCTTACTCGTTAAATGGACAGACACGGGGCTTACTAAAAGCGAGTTACAAACAAAATACAATTATTTATGGTAAATATATATAACTTAGACGTAATTGTAAACATTTAGAGTCCATTTGTCAAGGCCTTAAATACAAAATAGTGGACTGGATTTCAAGTGCTGGCTAAGTATCGGTATCGGTATCGGTATCGGTTCATGTTTAAATGTTTTCTTAAAGCGAAACAATAAATAAATACGACAAAAAATAGAGCGTAACATTACTCAAAATCGAAAATCGAAAATCGAAAAACAATAAGCGATAAGTCTTAGACTAGACAGCTTTAACGTAATCGAAAAAAAAATATACAATACAATAGGATATTATATTTTTTAGGCAATTATGCTTGTCATGACTGAGGGGGCGTGGTCTTTGTGTTCAAGTGGCTTTTAGTTTTAAAGTGTTTTGAATTTTTGCGTGTTTTTTTCATACTCCCAGCCCCACCCCAAGCACAAGGCTAGACTAGCGGGCAAGGTCGAGTATACAACAACTAACTAGATCGGTGCTGCGTACTCAATATATGCTATATGCTATATGCTATATAGGGTCTATTGTTATACTATAAATATATATATTATATACGATTCTAGGACAACGACGACGACGACCACGGGTGGTGTACTAGGAGGTACTAGGTGGTATTCAT
Source organism: Drosophila vallismaia (assembly GCA_035047325.1). NCBI lineage: Eukaryota > Metazoa > Arthropoda > Insecta > Diptera > Drosophilidae > Drosophila > Drosophila vallismaia. The sequence continues at coordinate 9,012,189 of JAWNPU010000001.1, read as the reverse complement.
TCCAATTAGAATCCCCATTACCAATCCCATTCCCAATCCCAATGCTATTCAACTCCAGTCCAAATGAATCAGATCAACTGGCTGTGGAGTAGCTGTGCTCCGAGGAGCTGGGCCCGTCCTCGAACTCTGAAATTACCTTTTTGAGAGCGGCCAGGACCTTGTCGGGCATGTGATCCTGCAGCATTACCGGCGATATCAGCACCTCGTCAAAGTCCGTCGAATCCGCCCAAATGGCCTGGTAGACGGGCTCTCGATTCTTCAGGACATTTCTGCAAAAATACACAAATCATTATTAAGAATACTGTTCCGGCTAAAAGTTGTCCAAGTCAAATATATCAAAACTACTTTCTAGAGGGAAATATTACACAGCAAGTCCTGCTAATCAATGTTTTACCACAAAATATATATATAGATATATCATAGAAATCGGTTTGGGTTTTGAATATAAATATATAGTCCCAAGTTTTGGATCGATTTGGAATTCATGCTGGGTCTGCTAATTACCTGAAGAAAAGAAAAAACAACCAATAAGGGCACAACTCGTGGGAGTGTGAGCAAGAGGGGCAAACAACGAGAGAATGAGAGGGGGGTAGACAAAAAGACAGAGATAGATATGCATGGTAGTCTAAGTTTAAGAAAGGGATGGAATGAGGCATGCATCATGCAGAAGAAATTATACAAGAACCAAAATATATATCCTTTTTCGATTTCAGGATTTTTCGAACACACAACAAACCAAACAAGCTTCAAAAAAACACAGAGAAAGTGTGCGAAAGAAAGAGAGAGAGCTCGAGCAAGAGCAGGATAGACATAGAAATAAATAAAGAAAGTAAGAGAGAGAGAGATAGAGAGAGATATATATATACGTAAAGAGAGAGAAAGGAAGAGATACAAAGATAGAGACGGAGATTGAGTTACTGCAGCGCTGCTCTCAAGCTCTTCATCTTTCAATCTGTGGGATGCGATTTGTACGAGTATCTGTATCTGAATCTTATATCTGGGTGTGGGTGTGGGTGTGGGTGTGGGTGTGTACTTGTGTGTGTGTGTGCCTACCTCCAACCACTGTCGTATTTTTGCCTGAAAAAATATATTTTTGAAAATTATTCTCTTTTTTGTCACGATTGGAAGGGTTTTTGGGGGGCTTGGATTTTGAACAGAAACTTTCCACAACGAAATTAAAAACAAAACAACTTTTGCAACACAAATTCAATAAAAAAAAGAACCAAAAAACAAACATAAATCTTAACAAGAGTGAGAGTAGTCGAGATATATCCGACAATATGATGCCCTTTTTTTTTTAAATATTTTCCAACCTATATCCATAAACTCTTGACTAAAAGTCAACTATAAATTCTACAATTTGTGATTCTCACTTGAAAAAAACTCGTACTTCCCCATCAATAAACTCTGTTTTTTAAATTGCTTTTCTCTGTTTAGTTTTTTTTTGCTTTTTCTGATCTTAATAAGTGAGACATCACGTTTTGGGCTCGGCTCACAGACATAAATCTCACGGGTATGTCAAGAGGTTTTCGGTTGACGAACCACCGGGCAAAGGGCCCGACCTCGATTCGTGGAGAGTTCAATACCCTTTAGGTGACACAAAGATCATGCACTGAGGAAAAGTATCCATATCCAATGCAAGGGAATACCATATACGAGTAATGTAACATCGAATGGAAGTACCATAAACAATGATATGAAATAGATTTATTATAGATAGAGTATTACTTCTCCCCTAATCTAGTGTCCCCTTAAAAAAACTGGCCAATGTAGAAATGTAGAAATTTATGAGCCTATTATTATTTTTTTGCTGATTTGTAGTGATTGGGCAAAGCAGACGTCATCAGTCATGCCGGGCTATGAGTCAGGTGTGCGGATCAGTCCGGCATTTCTCGCGACTCTCACTGGTGGCAACAGATAAGCCCCTCAATTAGCACGGACCTTGGTCAAAGACGCGGAACTTCGATCTCGGATCTTGAATTTCGAATTTCGAATCAAACAAAACGTCAACAAATAAATCTTTGGGGGTCTTTGGGGGTCGAGGCGGAATCAAATGCGGATTCGGTTTCGGTTTCGGTTTCGTTTTCGTTTTCGGATTAACGCATTTCATTCAAAATTTAGATTCTTTTTGGCTAATCATCAACTCACTCTTCAGCCTTGGGATGATGCCGCACTATGTGGATGATGCGACCGGGCGGATATAGAGGCTGGTGCAATGTCAGGGCGATCGAGCTGTCCGTGGGATGGGCGCTGGTCGAACGGGCTGTGCCTCGTTCCTGCAACAAATCAACACACACAAAGTTAATGGCCATTCATGGAAATGGAATCGGGAAATTCAAATGGGATATACCTCCTGGTACTGGTTTATGTGTGTGTCCTGGCCGGACATGTTCACCACGGAGGTGGGCTCCGGTCCGCAGCCACAACAAATCACTGAACAGGAAATTGTTTTCCACTAAAAAGAAAGTTTCAAGTTTGAAATTATTGCAAAGATTATTACAAAGCCATAAAGAAAGGTCTCAAAATACCTTAGGATCCACGCTGCGCTGAATGGCATTGATTAAATCGGCTCGCAGGGCTTCCATTTGATTCAAGCCGATCCTGGGGACTACGTCCTTGCCCAGAACCACCGAAGTAATAAACGATTTGGAGTACTCCACGGCGGGCATACTGAAACAAGAAAACAATTACCAAACTATAGATCAAAATGTAAGGTTAAACCCACCTGAGAAGGCCCCCAGGAGGAGAGTAACTGAAGCACTGCAGAGTGGGGTAGTCGGGTTTCAAGAGTATCGCCAGAATCGCCGCAGTGCCAGCACCCAGGGAATGACCCACCAGGACCAGGTCGAAGGTGTGCGTCTGGCGATCGGGATTCTTCTGGAGCGCCTTCTCGATTATGTTATCCTCCTGCAACTTGTTCCGTATGTAGATCGCCGCCTGCACCATTCCCTTGTGTCCCAGCCAGTCGTCGCGCGGCGGTTGCAGCGGCAGGACCTCGCCCTCGGCATTCAGATCGGTGAGGATGTCCTTCATGCTCAGCGTACCCCGTATGCTAATCACTATCGAACGCTGTGTGTAGTCGATGGCCACGAAGAAGGGCGTCTCGCCCACGTCCACGTGGTAGGTGGCATAAACGATGTCGATGTCGCCCATTTGGAGGGTTTTCTTTAGGGCCGCGTAGTTGCAGAGACAGCAGTTGTCCTGGATGACCTCCGCATCGTCCCCGCTGCCACAGCAGCAGCCAAAGCATCTGTGAAACGAAGGGGAATATTTTCAATATTTTCAAGAGACTGGCCTTTCTAAGAGTCTAGATTCCATAACTAATTGTCATGAAACTTGGCCAATAAAGTAGGGAAAGAATCAGTTTCTATAGCTTTTAATCTTATCAATCGTTTAATCTAAACAAACAATTGGACTTGGGACTCTTTATTCAAGAACTTTTTATAGTCATTTAAGCCTTTTTATAAAACAATTTGCCATAAAAAGACACAAAGTTGCAATGGCTTCAGGGCTAGAGGGACAAAACGATCGAGGCCTCTAATTGTTAGAGAGTTTTTAAGACCATAACTATTACCTTTAAAAACTAAAAAGCTAGAAATTTATTCTTTAAAATGGTATAATAATTTATGGGAATATCGTTTGTGAATTTATTAAAAAACCAAAGTTAATAAAGATGGAAATGCAACTTCCTAGAAACCTAACGCTCCTTTTCAAGGAAAAAACCCTGAAAATTGCAAAGCAAACTTACAAATTACCAGGAAAAATATCTCTGAAGGCTGGCTGATTCATAATAAAAGCGTAAACATTTTTCACCGTAATGGTTTGCTATTTTTTAAATTAAAGCTCAAATTTACTTTTGTTAACTCGTGTAAAACACATGATACACCTACGCTCTCCTGGCCTGGTATATTTTTTATTCGTATTTGTATGCAATTTCCACATTTCCACATTTTCACATTTCCACGGAATAAAACAGAACAAAGTTGCATTTACTTAACGAAAAAAGGTTGGAAACTTTTTTCTGGTTTGGGTTTGGGTTTGGTTTGCATGCTGAGATTTTTGCTCCATGAACCGAACCGAAGTTTTGCGTTTCCAGGAATTACAGGGAATTACAATTTTAATGGAAAATACAAAGGGGGCGGGCGAAATAAAAAACAATTCATTTCCTGCAGCTTGCAAATAAAATTTCTGCTTTATTGAATTAAATTTGAGGCTTTGTCGCAAATACAATAAAAAAAAAAGCTTTCAATTACCAGCCGGCCAGAGAAATGGTAGAATGGTATTTTTTCTGCCAAAACCCAAATTCGATACCAAGTCTGATGTTTGTGTAAAATATTTCGATTCTGCCTGATTGATGTTGGCAATATTTAATTGGGTTTATTAAATGTCTAAATGGTTTTTTATTAGATAGATTTGGTTATGCTTTTTCTAGGTATTTTTCGATTAAAAGACACCACTTTTGCTTCTCAATTATTGCCAGGTATTGCAAGGTTGAAGTTTGAAATCAAATATCATTTATCCTTTTTAAAGCTTGATAAAAAGAAATGAATCCTGATTATAAGAAAACTCTATAAATTGTTTGAAACAAAACATAAGTCAAAGTTTCGATTTAAAACCTAGATTTTCCCAACTATAATAGGATTAGATTCTAATAAATTATGTTTTGAATTACTATAAGAATTAAATATCAAATAAAATTGTATAATAAATTCTAGTACTAGTAATGATTTACTCACTTCAATTCGGGCAAAAGGTGCCACATCTTGCTCCGGTTTATGATGACGTACATGGGCCAGCCGTAGGCTCCTTGGGCAAAGTACATATAGTGGATGACCGTCTGAAAGAAGTCGTAGTTTTTGGCATCGTTGAGTGCTAGGAACTGGGTACGCTCCGTGATGGGTACGCCGCTGAGGAACTCGTAGGTGCCGTTCTTCCTTTGCCGCACAATGGCCTCCCGTTCCAGGCGCTGGAACTTTCGCAGAAGTACCAGTCCGGCCACCACGTCCGACGGCACCACGTCCAGCTCCCGGAAGAAATCGCTCAGCAGTCGGGCAATGTCCGTAAAGGAGTTCCTGTTCCGCTCCGAGGAGCCCATGCAGCAGAAGAGCAAACGGCAGCGATGATCCCAACTGTCCTGGTAGGCCCTCATCACTTTTCTGGGAAGGAGAAGGGGATCCAATCACTATTTTTTTTCTTTCGATTTTTTCAAAAATATTGGTTGGTTAAGTACAACTTTTGAGAATCGAGGAGGAGGGCGTTATTTTTAATATTAAAATTGATCAAAATATTGCTTGATTAAGTACAACTTTTGAGAATCGAGGAGGAGGGCGCTATTTGTTATTTTAAATTTGACCCAAATATTGCTTGATTAAGTACAACTTTTGAGAATCGAGGAGGAGGGCGCTATTTATTATTTTAATTTTGATCCAAATATTGCTTGGTTAAGTACAACTTTTGAGAATCGAGGAGGACGGCGCTATTTTGTTTTTCAAACGGAAAGCTATATCTTGGCCGATTCTCATCCGATTCTTGAGCGGAATATCTTAAACGATTCTTAAAAATATCCTCTATCATTCTGCATCAAAATCTGATCACAAAATATTTTTTAGATTTTTTTCAAAATTTTTCTGGGCAGACCACATAAGAAAATAAAAAAATTAAGAAATCGAAGGAAAGTCCAATATGCCCCAAAATGGAGCCTATATCTTGGCCAATATCTGTCCGATTCTTGAGCGGAATGCCTTAAACGATTCTCGGATCGATTATCTATTAAACAATCTTACCTTTGCCTCCAATTTCGGTTCATGGAGTTGCTTCTTTTATAGTTGAATCTGGACTCTGTTTCCCGCATGGATCGCTGGTATTTCTTCATTTTGACCCAAGAACGACCGGCGGCATCGAAGGTGCACCAGATTGTGATTAAAGTAATGACCACCAGAGCCCAGTTGCAGATGATGATGGCTGCAAAATAATAAACGAGATCAAACAAAGGCTTCTTAAAGGATATAATAAAGGAAGAATGAAACTTACCAATATAAACCTTCTTGGGATCATCGATGGGGGAATTGGAATAATAATGTCCCAGCCAAACAGAGCCCACGATTAGCCAGGCAATATCGAAGAGAATCACCACTTTAAATAAAATGTATATTTATATTTTAGAATGTATAGATTGTATCAGAAAACGTACAGCTCTTGAGATATATCCAGATATTGATGGAGGTCCTCGCCTCGGCATCTAGAATACTGCCTCTCATCGAGATCACACATATACCTATTTCTACGCATATTGAAACTGCAATTTGAATATAAAAATCCCGCTATATTAATCTAGTTTACGGAGTATTTAAGGAATACTTACAAAAAAGTATCAACAAGTAGCCTATTAGATGATAGAACAATAGTTTTACGCTTAAAATTCGTGTATTATACTCAAATATAACCAACGAAACGCTAACGATCACAAAACTGTCACAACAAGTCGAATATATTGAATGGAATAGAAATATAGAATAGAAAAAAGGGTTTAAATAAATATAATATATATTATATAGTATTATATAGGGATTACTTACCATATAAAGTGTATAGTCAGGAGAAATGCACCCGGCACTACGAGATCATCAGAGCCCACAGACCAGCGGCGTCTGAAGACCACAAGTCCAGGCATCTGAAAATATTAAAGAGAAAAAAAAAGAATATAAATAATTGACTTTATTTATCCATTTCTTAGTGATATAAATATTATTTAGGAATAGAAAACAACAGTGCGTATGAGTAATAAATTATTAAAAATGTCATTTAAAAGGATTTATGATTTATGATTAGTTTGTTTCTAGATTCTAGATTATTTTCTTTATATATGGTAGTTTTGTAAGAACAACTTAAACTAACTAATTTATTTTAAAATATGCTAAAATAACTTATATATTTCCATAAAAGACAACAGTGCGTATGAGTAATAAATAAAATTCTTCGGGATTTTGTGTAAAAATCTCTCAAATTCGCAATCAAAGTTACCAAATCTAATCCCTGATTTATTAAATCTTTGGGATAAAGAAAATTCTAAGAAAATTGAGAGAAATTAATTAGGATTAATTTGAAATCTCAGCGCCGAGTGCTTGGAGCGATTTGTAAGCTTCTATTTTGGATTTTGGATTATAATCCCCGATGGTGAATCAAAGGCAGCCTTAGCAGTGTTTTTGTTTTATTTTTTTTTTTTGTATTTTTTATTCAATGGAATGCTAGCTGGGGAGCGGACTGGGGACGAGGTGGTAGAGTCATGATAGCATGCAAATATGCCAGCAGCTTGGGACAGCTTAAGGTTCCGGGAACCGACGCCCTCGGAGACCGAGGAGTCACCGAGCTCTCGTAGCCCCCTGGAACCCTTGTAGACCGACCGCGAAGCCCCCCGAAGCCCCCAAAGCCACATTGCAAATGAAAAGCAAAACCAAATCAGGGCTAGACACGAGCAGGGAGAGTGTGAAAATGTGGCAACACATGGAAGTACAGTCAAAGAAATAAATATATATATATATATATATTAAATTGAAATAATTAAAAAATGTAGGAATGATAAATTCCTTCCAGGATCATGTTTACCCTTCCTAGCGTTATAGCTTTCAATTTTTAATGTTTTAATAAAACAACTTTATTGATAATTCCCTTCTGTTAGAGAGTTTTTTCCCAAGTGTAACAACTTGTTTGGGAACCCCTCTCCGGGGGGATAAGACGCAAGCAATCATGTTTTACCTCCCCGATAAGCCAACCACCCACAAGTACCGCCCCCCTAATCAGTGGTTCGACATTGCATCGGGCGGGCGGCTGTCCGTCCGATAAGGCGGCTTCGGCTTCAACATGGCAATCGCTGGATGCCTTTTTTGCATATCCGGGGAGTCCGGAACTTGGATTACTGTTGCTATACTCGTACTTGAATATATAGTCGGAATGAAACCCCGAACCGATACCGATGCCATATATCGGCGACATTTATAAATCAATAAAAAGACAAATTGCGGCAAATCTTTTTTGCAAATCAGCATTTGAAGACACATTTTCACACCGTTTTGGATTGGTAGTGCTGGGCATTATTTATAGACTTTTCCCTCGAGACGGGCAAAAAGTTTACGAGTTCCGTTCAATATAAACATAAACAAGTCGGCTAATAAACGTGTTGATTGCCTTTCTCGGTTTCTAGTCTCAATATTTTCCAACTAATCACCTTGAAAAGTGGAAAATATATAGAATATTTTATAACATGACATGGAAACCCATTAAACCGAACCGAAAACCGAAAATAATCCATTAAAAGTGTATAACAATGTACATACCTATTGCTATGTATAATTAGGGTCCACTTTTCAGAGATAATTTTTCGGATTTTTTCGGATTTTTGAAAGTAGATAAAATGTAAATAAACAACAATAAACATTGCCACGATAGATTTGGAAATTTTGTTGAGAAACTAAAACTAAATACACAAAAAAAAAAATATTGTATAGAAATTGTTTTAGTAGGCTTTAAGTCTTAGAGTCTTTTAAAGAATACTGTCTCTTAAATTTTGATGGGAAAAACAAAGTTATCTTGAAAATAAATGATTGCTTTTCTTTTCTCTTCATTAAAGCTTAGATAAACTTTTAATTTCGAAAGAAAAAATGTAATTCTGTTATTAGGTTTCGGGTGGAGAGTCCGATTCCGAGTCCGAATCCTGGTTTTGCAAACTGAAACTTAATTACAGGAGCTGCTTCCTTTAATTAAAAGCAAACAACTTCAGCACATTTGATACTCTGACCTTTTCGAAGAGCTATTTGTTTGTTTACTTGCCATTATTTTCCAGGCCACAAAATACTCGTACCTTTTCAATTTCGGGGCAAAGTTTCCACCTCAAATTGTGGAACTCCTGCTCCTGATCCAAATCCCGATCCAAATCCAAATCCAAATAGCAAAGCGACACTCTGACACGCTGACATTGAACTTCTGGCCAACAATGGACTGGACGAAATGGCCAAAATGGTTAACTGGTTAAATGGACAAATGCCGATGACGAGCCATGATTTTGCATTTATTCGCACACGATTCTGCCATTCAACATTCAACATTCAACATTCGACATTCCAGCAACGCCAATGAGCCGTGTCATGGAGAGCCGAGAATTGTGCAACCTGCCAGGTTGGAAAAGGAAAGCCAACAAAGGCCACAATGGAAACAATGGAAACGTTCTGTCCTGGTCAGCCTGGACAGTTGGACAGTTGGACACTTGGACACTAGAAGAAGCCTTTGGCAACTCGAAAACCCATTAAAACCAACTGCAGGTATTGACCATTATCCCCTAGCTCGGGGTCTACTTTTCTCCACTCGAAGAAACAAATTATAGATTAATAATTCATTAATTCATAATTTTATCCAGTTTTCTTCGCATTTTTTTTTAGTTATTCTTTAAATCTAAATAGGAAAAATAGGAAAAAAGTGAGATTATTGGTATTTCTTTAATAATTAGCTTTAAAAGCTTAAAACCTAGTCAAGACTTTAAGGTTTCAGCCTCTGAAATATATTTTTTACCAACAAAAATCTACTAATTCTAATTCTAATTCAATAATCACTGATTAAATTTCCTAATTTTTTTATTTATTATATTTAAAAATGTTAAGGGTAATGGTTTTTTCATTCTTTACTTAAAGAAAGTTCCCTAAATAGTTGGTTGAGAGTTCAAAAGCAATTTCTTTACATTTTTTATCAAACCTTCTTTTCATATTAAAAGCTTTTTCTAATAAGTTGTTCTACCTGCTTTTTTTTAATAAATTCTAATACAAGTATTAGAAACAAGTACCAGGAATTAGAATAATCCATTATCGTGACTAGTTTATGCGTTTCCTGGGCAAAAGTTTCTCACTAAACGATTTGTTATACAAAAACCCATCAATAATCTTTATTAATCTATAGATTACAGGTTTTTTTTTAATATATAAATATTTAAAATATATGCAAAATAGGATGCAGAGGAAAGTCCAGTGTAGAAAAAGGCCACGCAGCTGTCGAAGAAGCCGTAATGGGGCAAGGGCAGAGTAATTGATGGCAATTACTCTTTTGTTCTGTCTCTGTCATATATCGCAGCGTATTCAATTATTCAGTTATTGCCATTATAAATGATGATAATTCCCGTCACGGTTCTTGGCAAAATAATGATGATCCCGCTGCCCGCTCTACTTTGCTCTACTTCGGAGTTCTGTTCTGGTTCTGGTTATGGTTCTGATTATGGTTCTGGATCCCCCAATAAATCACACACCTGTTTCATTCAATCTAATTTTTTTTCCCGCCACCCCCAACTGTACGATAAGATAGGGCAATGCAAGTCGGCTCCTGGCCCTCATCTTCCATATCTTTGCGATGTTCAAACAGGTGACACATGCACTCGACTCTCGATTCGCTATCATCGCTGGGAGCAAAGCTATAACCAGAGAATCTTCGGTAAACAGTCTCGATAGGAGCAATTAGCAACTGGATTTATGATAAGCCATCGATAACAAATCATTAAAGGTTCGATTTGGTAGGGGATTAACTTGATTCTTGGCAAAGGAATCGATCATGGACTTGTCATGGATTTCTAGGTTGCGGTTCAGGGCCTTTCTCTGCGCTTCTCAAGAAGGTTAGCTAAACGATCCATAAACGAATCATAAGCCCGATTCTTTCTTCTCAGGACCAGAAAGGGATTGTCATGGACATTAAGGACTTAAAAAGACCCGATTTTAGGGCCTTTCTCTGCAATTCTCAAAAAGTTTACCTAAACGATCCACTTCGTTTATGATTCTGTTGTGGATTCAGGCGGGAATTAATCATAAACCAGATTCTTCAGGAGGAAATCGACTATCATGGACCTCTACGGCTTCTCAAGACCCGATTGTAGCGCCTTTCTCGGCGCTTCTCACGAAGGTTAGCCAAAACGAAGCACTTTGTTCAAAATGATGTCTCCTTTTAGTTTCCCATCAAACCATTTCATTCGGACAGACAACTAAACAGGGATCACACTTTCTCAGGGATCACTTTCTCCTTCAAAATTCAAATTCAAAATTCGGAAACAAGAACGGAAACTCTCCAAGTCATGGTCAAGGTCGTGGAGGATATTTTCGGGATTGCGGTGAATCCCTTCAATCAGCAGGCCCAGGTGGTGCGTCGCTACACGATCACGAACACCAATCGGCTCTCGGTGTCCGTCATCCAGCTGGGCGCCACAGTCCATAGCATCCAGGTGCCGGATGCCTATCACCAGCAGGCGGACGTTGTCCTGGGATTCGACGACGTGGCCGGCTATAGCAAATACTCCGAGTACAAGTTTGGATGCTGTGTGGGCCGGATCAGCGATGTGGTCAACAACGGGGAGTTCATCATGGACGAGCGACGGGTTATAGTCACCAAGAACCTGGACGACAAGCACCAGATCGATGGCGGCTATGTGGGGTTCGACAAGGTGATCTGGGACCTGCATATGAAGCGCCCCGACGGCGTTACTCTGCGCCATGTCTCGCAGGACGGGCACGAGGGCTTCCCCGGCAATCTGGCGGTGATGGTGCACTTCACCATCGACGACGACAACCGGTTCTTCATTCGCATCGAGGCCACCACCGACCAGATCACGCCGGTCAACATCTCCAACCACATCTACTTCAATCTGGCGGGCCAGACGACGGGCATTGATGGCATCTTCGGCCATAGGATCAACATCGATTCCGACGAAACAATGGAGACGGTAGAGAGCACCAACCTGACCACCGGCGCGTTCAAAGACGTCACCGATTCCGTCTACGACGTCCGCTTGCCCGTCTTCATGGGGGATCGGGTTAGGCAGTTCGAGAAGAGCCTCATTCCCGGCTACGATGTCTGCTACGCCCTCGACAAGGAGTTCGATGCCAATATCACACGTTATGTGGGCCGCTTCCTTCATCCCGAGTCGGGCCGCTTCATGGAGATCTTCAGCAACCAGCCCAGTCTCCGGTTCGCCACAGCCAACGATTTCCCAATGGAGGTGCACGGCGAGGAGCCGATTCTGGGCAAGAACTGCACTCGATACTGGCAGCACTGCGGCTTCAGTTTGCAGCCCCAAAACTATCCGGATGCCGTCAACCAGCCGGACTTTCCACGGATCTTCCTCAATCCGGGCGAGAACTATTTCCACGAGACCATCTACCACTTTGGAGTTCAGGAATCATGGAAATGCTGCGCCACTCCCGAGGAACTGGCCGAGATGGGCGAGGAGGGCCTTGGAGCTGAAGCCTAACCTGTTTTTTATCGACTCTCCCTCTGTCTCTGTGTATTGTTACCTTTTGGTTTATAATTAGTGACTAAAATAGAACGCAAAACGCAAAACAAAAACAAACAATTTGCAGAGAGCAGATAGGAAGCTTTTATGAGAATCGCATAGAGCGGCGCATCTGGCACGTTTCACGTTCAGATCGATTGGAAATGTAACCCGCCCGATGTTTTGTTTTTGTGTAGCCCAGATTGGTGTTTGCGTTTGGGTCTGACTAAATTTAGCACTGCTCGTTGCGAATCCATTTACTTAAAGTCTATTAAAAGCGAAACCAGGCGTATGGGGAAAATCGATCTAAATTTAGATGGACCACAGCGATGGAAAGGCCCTGCCCTGCCCTGATTATGGGGTTCGTTTTCCGCATATTTCGCAATCGGATTTCAATCTTTTGTCGCTGCAATTTTCGCATAAATTACATTCATATTTTCGGCCATTTAGTGGATGAGCTGGCTCGCTAAATAACTCACCCACGGAAACTGCAGTTGCCCCTTTGGGGTTAATTGCACTGCCCTTTGCCCTCTCACAGCTCCCATCACCTCATCATTATCCTCTTCGTCATCGTTTATGAATAACTTTATAAACCCGGGCCTGGGCCTACGTCTGGCACTCTGATTGCGGTTTCCACTTCCTTTCCACCGTATTATATGGTTCCAGGACTCGCGTGACCCCAGGACTCCCTTCCAAGCAATTAAAAAAGGCAAGCCCCGAAAAAAAACGAAACATTCCAAAACAGGGGGTTGTGGGTGCACTTGGAAAAAAACAGGTTTTGGTTTTTAAAGCTTAATTAATATTTAAAACTTTATTGCGAAGTCCAGTAAAGTTTCTTTTTTTTTTTTTAAGAACTAATATCGAGAGAATCTAAAAACAGTCAGTACCTTCTTTTTAAATCTAATCTAAATCTAAAAAAGAATCCATTTAACCTTTTTGAGAATCGCAGAGAAGGCATCAAAATGTAAGAGAACTTCCTAATTTCTTGCTTCTAATTTTAATGAGATTCCTTTTATATTTTTCTGAATATGGCATGCAAGGGTGACGACCAGGACGACCAGGACGACCAGTACGACCAAAGGGCGGGACTGTTGGTATGGAAAACAGCGAGCCTGCGCTTTGAGGAAGGTAAACACACGGAAGGACTCCGGACTGCGGACTCCGGACTCCCGTATAGTACGAGGAGGGGACTTGCCAACGTTTTTCGCCAACGACCCGCTAATGTTTTGTGGCCCAGCCCCTAGCCCCCAGCTGGCTTCGGTTTACCTTTTTTGCTTTTTATTTGGTGAGTTTTTGGCCTGGCATTATGCGACACGCTCACTCTATTTAACCGCCTTTGGGTGCACCTCCAGTAGTTTAGTGGGGCAGAATTTTAAATTATAATTGGAAACCGTGATGGGGAAACTAGGTTTACTTTAAGATTCGTTCATCTCATAGCCTGAAGGCAGACTGTGACTGTGACTGTGACTGTGAGTCCAGTGAATGCGAAACTCAAAGTTAATTTACAACTTTAAGTTGATTTCCATACAAAAAATGGTAACATTGCCAGCTGGGGAATTCATTTGCTTTTCCCAACCTTTGATTTGTGCATCTTTGATCCGCTAATGGGAATTCTAATTACTGAAATCTGATTACTGATTACTGATTACTGATTACTGATTACCCAACATGGATGGTTGCTGTTCACGCATCAGGTTGTATTTGTTCATCTGTGTCCAGTCCAAGGTTTTCCTCTTTTTTTTTTTTTTTGGATAAAAATTGTATTTAAAACAACTTTTTGAGAATCGCAGAGAAGGGTTCTCTTTGATACTCGCTTGTTTTAAGGTTAAAAAAGAGCTTGAAAGAGCATTTTTGATTACCGCCTTTCTAGATTCAATTAATTAGCAACAAAATTGATATGCATTTGACCCAAATTGCTTAACCAAGGCCTCTCCGCCCTCGGACAGCGCGTCAATAAAGCACATCGGCTATATGGCTATATCGGCTGATTGGCAGGCCATCAAAATCACCATCTCCGGCTTGGCTCTCCGGGAAACAAAAAAATAACGCAAGCCTTTGTGCTATTTGTTGCAATGGGATCAGAATCGCACAAAGCCGACAGCCCTTCCCAGCAAACTTGGCTTCCCCAGTGCACATTCACACACGATTTCTATATACTATATACCATAAATGATATATATAGTCCATAGTCCGTATAGAGTCTATACTGTGGGAGCGTATCCTTTGTCTGGGTGGCGAAAGGCGACCTCCCTCCCGTGTCCCCGTGTCCCCGTGTCCCGTGTCATAAAAACAATGTCATCCAAAGTAGAAGAAGGCAGCGTGTCGGACGGAAATCAACTAAAAGGCCAAGCCAAAGCGAGATGGAAAATCAGCGAAAGTTGCGGCAGGAACAAAGGCTCACAACCCAGAACCAGAACCAAAAGAAAGTTTTATGGCGATGATGAGGAACCCGTTTAATGACGATGATAAAGACGATGATGTGGTTGTGGATGAGCCAACCAGCCAACAGCCAACCAGCCAACAGCCACCATCCACATATTGAATAAAATATAGCATTGCATATGCCAAGGCTAAAACATTTTTACCCATCAGAGTTCAGAGCCTTCTTCTTTTTGCCTCCGCAAATTAGGTTTTTCGATAAATAAAGGAATTATTAATTGACATTAAGAAAGCCTTGCGAAACCAAGGCTGTAAGCTGTAGCTTTTCAAACGAATATTCAATGAGTTTTTTACTTACTTTTTAATAGAACAATTTTATTAAACTTTGTCACCTTAAGTAACCTTTATGAGAATCGCAGAGGAAGGTGCCAAACAGCTTCTAAAAATGTAAATGAAACACATCTCTTATTTCTGCTTCAGAATCGAACTTCCAAAAGGTTTTTTCAACTTCTATCGATCTGGAAATACCTTCTGAATGGAAGTATTAAACCAAACTTTGTCAACTTAAGAAACGTTTATGAGAATCGCAGAGGAGAGTGCTAAACAGATTCTAGAATTGTAGATGAAACACAGCTCTTGGTTGTGCTTCTGAATCCAACTTTCTTCGATCTGGAAATACCTTTTGAATGGAAGTATTTAACCAAACTTCGTCAACTTAAGAAACGTTTATGAGAATCGCAGAGAACGGCGCAAAACAGATTCTAGAATTGTAGATGAAACACAGCTCTTGGTTGTGCTTCTGAATCCAACTTTCTTCGATCTGGAAATACCTTCTGAATGGAAGTATTAAACCAAACTTCGTTACCTTGAGAAACCTTTATGAGAATCGCAGAGAAAGTCGCAAAAACAGATTCTAGAATTGTAGATGAAACACAGCTCTTGGTTGTGCTTCTGAATCCAACTTTCTTTGATCTGGAAATACCTTTTGAATGGAAATATTTAACCAAACTTCGTCACCCTAAAAAACCCTTTATGAGAATCGCAGAGAAAGGCGCAAAACAGATTCTGGAATTCTAGATAAAATACATCTCTTGTGTTTACTTCTGAATTGAATATAAAAGGTTTCTTAAACTTCTTTTTAATGGAAATATTTAACTAATATTCGTCACCTTAGGAACCCCTTTTGAGAATCGCAGAGGAATACCTTAAAAAGCTTCAAAAATTGTTCCTAAAATATATTCCTTGTTTACTTTATTTTTCGAAATACATACATCAATTGGTTTTGTAGAATTTTGGAAAAAATTCCGCCTGGTTTAGTTGGCGACTTTCCCATTTTTCTGTTTTCAGGACAACAAGGTCGGTCAGAAGCAAATGAGGAGGAATGTTGCTCATTTGACATTTTTAACCAATTTCGAGTGTGTGTGTGTGTGTGTGTGTTTGTGTGTGCGTTACCCATACTAGACACACACACAGCAAAAGGATAATTTCGTCCTGCGTTTTGTCGCTTCATCCTATTGTTTCTGTTGGTGTGTGTATTTTGCGAAAGCTTTACATTGCTTTGCATTTTTAATTTCTTCTGCCCGCCTTTTATATCGCATTTTAGTATTTATTATATCCAATGGAATGTGGCAGAGCATGAAAGCTGCGCTCCGGCTAAGGATTTTTCGGGGGCCCCAAACCAGGATAAGCAAGACGGAGAAAGGTCAAGCAGGCGAAATTCAAGGAATGCTGCTGCCGCCTGCTTTAGATTTTTTTACCCGCCCAAAAGAAAAGAGTTTGTGTTTCAGAAGCAACAAAGTAGAGCTTCAAGTTTTAAATAGAATCCTTGAAGACATCGAAATCTTTGGATTTTTTCACCTACTTTTTGGTTTTTATTTAACATTTCTCGTCTTGTTAAGTTGTTTTTTAACTAAGAAACTTAAAAAATATATTTTATATAAATATTTATTTTCGATTTTAGAGTATTAGGAATGCATTTTGTTAACGATATCCTTTTACTCGCCGGATTACCGGGTATCAAAACAAAGGCAAAGCTTCTTAAATCGTTTGAGGAAGCCTTTCGCATGTTTTGTTTTTGTTTTTGTTTTTGTTTTCGCCTGCTCCCCATTGTTATTGAGGGATTGAGAGAGAGGGATTGAGGGAGTAAAAAAGAAAGCAGGGAGAGCAGGGAAAGCAGAGTAAGAGAGAAAAAAACACAACTCAAAAAAGGGAAAAGGAAGTATGAGCACCGACGTGTTGAGTACCGCAATTTCTGTCTTTCTGTCTCACTGTCTGACTGTCCTACTGTCTCCCCCCTTTTTAGCCTTTCTCTTTTGCGGCGGTATTTACCCGCAGGCTGCGCAAAGCAAAGAAACGAAAAGAAGAAAAAAATAAAGCAAAGCAAAGACCCAAAACCGGAAGAACGCCAGAAACATTTGGAGAGCCTGCAAAAATATGCAATTGTTTGTGCCAAACAATTTGCCAAATAGAACAAGACAAACCGTCAAACAAACAAGAGTCTAACAAAAAGCAGCCAACAAACAAAAAGAAAGTTTTCTAGGGGGAAAATATTATACCAAAAAAATGTAAAAAGACATTTGACAAAAAAATTCCTATGCTAAAAAATCCCAAAAATATAAATTAGCTTTTATATCTTCAAAAATATCCACTTCAAGCACTTTCCCAAGTTAGTTTTAAGTTTTTCGAGCGAAAAAAAATTACAGTGCATCCTAGAAAAAGAAAGCAATACGAAAGCCAGGAGGCAAAAAGTAAGAAGAAAGCGGTTTGCCAAAAGACGGTGGTGAGTTTTCCAAAGTTCACCCACCACACACGCACACACACTTGCACACACACACACTCGTACGCAACACACCTCTTCTATCTCCTTTCCCCAACAACCCTCCCAGAGTCTTGCTCGAACAGGGACGTCGCTAGGTAGTCTCTCGAAGAGGGTTTTAGGGAATTCAAATATGAATATAATTTTTTTTGTTAAAGGTTGCCTAAAAAAAAGGAATGGTGTAATTAATTTTCGTCTTCGTATAAACCAAGATTATGTTGACTAAAAATGTTCAATTCCATTTTTTTACTTGGTATATTTTACAAATAGAAACTCTTTTAATAAAACTTATTTAAAATCCCCTTGAAATGGCCTCTCTCTAGACTAGAGAAGCATAGAGAAAGCGCGTGGAATGACAGACAATAACAACAAGAACAAGAACAAAAACAAAAACAACGACGATTTTCATTCCAGCACAAACAAAATCCGCTAAAACTCGCCGATGGCCGATGGTCGATGGCCGTTGCCGCCGCGAGGGGAGCGGCTTTGGGTGATAGGTGGGTGGCGCTTAGTGGGTGGTGGTATGTTGGGTGGCATCGGGGTTAGGGGTGCGGTAAGGTGGCACAAGTGACGCTTACGCTTATGGCGACAGCCTGGCAGCTTTGACATTTGCATGTGTATTATGCGTGACTCTCTGTTTTCCCAGAGTGTTTGTCCTGGAGAGGTTTTTGCCAATACACACAAACACACACACACACACACACACACACACACAGCAGCATCATCGATGTGAGGAAGAAAATCCTTCGAAGTTGCCAAACAGAAAAGCAGCAGAAAAGCAGGCTACAAAAATCCATCGACATTTCGCCAAGTTTTGTTCGATTCGATTCGATTCGTTTCGATAGAACAAAGGACATCAAATGGAAAGATGGTCGCAAGGATAACACTGACAGGATGCCTTGCAAAACTCTCCACACTTTAAACAGCTAATGCCGAGGCAAGGCAGAATGCCTTGAAACTTTTCCTCCATCAGGATCAGGATATCACTTTTCAATATTAAGTTTGTATAGTTTGTAAGGACGAAGGACGCTATATATATATATATATATATTTTATAGACATTGCCAGGAGCCGCGTTCCACGAAAGTGAAACAACACACGTTGCCCTCGCCACAGGCGAGGCATCCACCACACACACAACCAACCCACACCCACATATCCTGCGACCTGAGTTTGAGTCCTGAATCCTGAGCTCACCGAGGGCTGCTGCTGCTCCGGCTCTGGCTCTGGCTCCGGCTTCTGCTGCTGCTGCTGTCGTCCCCAAAAATAACTAACCCCCGAAGTGCCGCATCCATAGTCGGTCGCCGTTGCCGTAGTCCTGCCCGGAGCCGTAGCCGCTGCCACGGAAGTTTTTTGGATGAGAACGAACGCTGGCAAGGGAATCGGAGGTGGAGGTGGAGTGGAATGCCTGGACATGGAGGACAACCACTATACACCGGCTTATTCTGTGTCCTGTCTGCCTTCTTTTCGCCTCATGGCTAGTCCTCTTCCAATTTCCATTTCCCTTCTCTCGAAGCCGAAATGCCACCACCCAGAAATTGCCGCCCACCTTTCGACAACTACACGGAGAGAAATATCATCAAAATGGGATATTTTTTTTTTAAGATATTACTTTTTTGTGATTTTATGATAAACTACAAATTTGTTTAAATATTTATAAAACAATATAAACATTTTTCTAATTTTCTAATCGGATTCTCCAATCTTGGAATCTTAACTTTATTTTTTTTCCAATCAGAAATCAGTTGTAAAAGTAATAATTTTTAATAAAATATACCGGAATTCAATATTATTATTGTTAAACTAACTTTTTTATATATTTTAAAGAATTATTATGAAGTTTTAAGCCAAACTTTATAATAAAAAACACTTGGAAAAAATATTTAGGGATCTAAAATCATATATTTTAGGAGTTTTTATATATAAAAAACATATTTTAACTTTTTTGTATGCAAATAAAATAATGATATTTATATAAAAAATAGTTAAAATATATTTTATACAATTTGTAGTTTTTTTTTAGGTTTGATTTTGCTTTTCAGTTATCATTTATAATTTTTTTAAAGAGAAAAAAATCGATTAAATTCCCATGAAAATTTAGAAGTTTTTTCAGATTTTTCCCTGTGTACTTTGAAGGCATCACAATCGAGAGAAACCGAATACAGCGGCCGGCAGGCGGCAAGCAGCAAGCGGCATCAGCGAATTTCTGTCTATTTTTATCGCTTTTTGTTTAATTTTTTTCTCTTTATTTAACCCCCCAGACTCCCCACTTTGACACCGCCTCTGTCTCTGCCTCTGCCTCTGCCTCTGCCTCGTCTTGGCCATGTTTGTTTTTCTTCAACAGTATTTTTTTCCTATTTTTTTTTTTTGTACATTTCTGCCATCTCATTCTGTTAAACGTTAATTTTCATTTCAATTTCCAAAATCATTTACACTTGCAGCAGAGTTCGAAGCATTTTAAATTCCTCGATTGGGGATGAAGGTTTTGGTTTTTTTTTTGGCCCGGAAAAAAAACGAATTCTAATCAAAAGGAAAGAGCGGAAAAAAGTAGGAAAAAGGAAATCCTGGGGGTGGCTTCACGTCAACATCCTTTCTAGATAGGCTTAAAGCTTATGCTTCTAATACGGGGATGACATTTACCTATCACTTAAATTCCAAACCTAAATGGATGCGATGATCAATTTTGTCAAAAATAATTTTCCAAAAAAATTTATTTAATGTGTAGAGAAAAAAAAGGAAAAAATTAGCCAAAAATTAGATATTTCTTGTTAAAAATTTGTGGGTTTAAATTCCATATAGACGGGATTTATCACAAAAATTTGCCAAGAAAAATGGAAAGAAAATGTAGAGAAAATGTATTTAGTAACAAAAAAAAAACAAAAGACCATTGAAATTTGTCATATTTTGATTAAATTTGTAGAGAAAAATGAAAAATTTGGCCAAAAAATTGAAGTAATTTTTGTAGAAATATTTGAGCTTCGTTTAAACAAAAAAGAACTACCTTTGGCATTCATCATAATTACTAATTTATAATCTCTCTTAATTAATAGATAAAATTACTATGAAATTTCCAAAATTTAATCAAACTAAAAATGCCAATTTGAGCGACATTTTGTCACTGAAATTCCTGGCTTTTGTGCAAAACAATCCACCACTTTTCGCCACAAATTAGTTATCCAATAATCGGTGGCTTTGCTCTGGATTTAGTAAATGGGATTCCTCTGATAGAGAACGAGATGGGGTTTTGGCCTTATTCCGTATTTCTCCCCACCTCGCCTCCTGTCAAACTTGGCAATTTTTGTTTCTCGCTTTTCGGTCTTCGGTTTTCGGTTTTCGTTTTTCGTTTTTCGGTTTTGTGTGGTTTATTATGCTGTGTCTACATTTTGGCAAAATTACAAAACAAACAGTAAAATCATCTACAGAAAGTAAATATATGCTTGTGTACTTCTATATATATATTTTTTTTCTGGAACGTACAGGAAAGATGAGATATGGGAATGACTACAGTGGAGAGTATAGTAAAAATTCTTGGAAAAAATGCATACAAAAATTCATACAAGTCTTGTAAGATATATGGATAGATCGAATTATATATAAAACCAAACGAATATATATATATGTGTATAGAAAATAGGAAAATGGATATAGGAAAATATTTTTTATTAAATTTTAGAAAATGTTTGTGTTTCCTTTTCCATTTTTAATTAATTATTAATTAAGAAAAAATAAAGTAAGATAAAATCTTTCCAATTGAAATATGTAATAAATTCTTCTATTTTCTAGGTTTCTATGGCTTCTTTGAATTTTTAAAATATTTAAATGTCCCTTTATATTATTATTTCATTAAATAGAATAAAATCTTTCTAATTTTTGTTATATTTTTGTCTTCTATGGCTTTAATTTTATTTAAAATTGCATTAAAAATGTTGTTTTTGATTTAATAAATAAAATTAAAGCCTTAAACACTAATTAATCTAAAAAAATGTAATTTTTTTGTAAATTTAAATATAAAAAATGGAAAAAAAATGTCATACCGCAATTTGTTGTTGCCAGCGCAACGCTGGCTGCAGTCGGGCGTCGCTGTTGACGCCGCTGCTGGCTGTGCCGTTGACTGCTACTGCTCTGCTACTGCGCTGCAACTGCGCGGCTACTGCTGCTGCTGGCTGCGGTCGAAAAAGTTGGCAACTTTTGATGGTGGTTTTTGGTTTAATTTATTTATTTTTTTCCTTTGCGGATTTTCCTTTTACTCGGTTAACGGTTTTCACTGATTTTTCTGCTGCTGCTGCGTCGTCTATTTGTTGGCGTTTTTTTTGTTTTGTATTTTCTCGCTACTATTTTTTTTAACAAATTTCAAACGGTAAAAAAAAGTGAAAAAAAAATGTTTCACGCTTGGCTTCATTAGCATGATTATTGGTGTGGTTGTTGTTGTTGTTATTTGTGTTTTCTCTTAACACTTTCTAATGAGTTCAAGATATGGAAAATGGGAGAAAGAGAGGGGGCGTGGAGGAAAGAGAGGCGTTTATTTTCCACAGAATCCCCATAATTTGGCTAATTCCCCCTTAAAGTTAAAGCTAAGCTTTACTGTTTAGAGTTTAGTTTGCAATTAATGCAGTTTTTTTTTTTATTTTTAATCTCAAAACAAAGTAAAAAAGACTTTGAAACTCTTTATAATTCTATGGCTAAAAAAATTGCAATAAAAAAGAATAGCTAGAAATGTCTAACTTTTAAGAGTTTCTAGAGGGTTGTATATATTTTTTTTTTATTTCTTGGGGTAAAGGTTAAAAATGCATTTTAAATTATTATTTAGAAAGATAATTTTCTTGTTTTTTTTGGTCAGTTTTGTGGGAATACCATAACGTAATACCATTTATGAATCAGGATTGAAATACCCGTTGATTCTGTATAAAATATTGGAAAACGAGGATAAAAAAAATTTACTCGATTTTTGAAAAAAAAATGATGAGCTTACCCCTTTCAAAATTTTCGAAAAATCGGAAAAATTTTTTTGTTCCATTTCTCTAAATTTTTAATTCAAATCGAAGAAGATTAAAGCTCGGATTCATAAATGGTATTTCGTTTTAAAATCGGTTTGAAATTGGCTAAAATATAATCTATTAAATGGTTAAAAAAGTAATTTTTTTTGACAATTTTGACATTTTTTGATCTTTTTGTATTTGATAATTTAATTTATCGATTAAAAGGGCCATAAATTGGTTTGTTCATCTCCAATCGGCGAAAGTGATGCCTTTCCGGATTCGTATCTTCGAGTACTATCTAGATATCGTCAATAGATCGAGCATATTTCTTAAAAAACCCAAGTTAGGGGGCGAGAAAAAACCCATATGGCTTATAAACGATGTTTGAAGCTACTTTTATAAAGTTTTCTCTTCAATTAATAATAAATCTTTAAAAAAGATGGACATCAATTGAAGTCCCGACTCCTAAATGGTATCTTGATGCAAAATCGGATACAAAATGGCAAAAATATCCTAAAAAACTTAGGCAAAAGGATGAAAAAATGAGAAACTTCTCGTATTTTAAAAAATTCCCATTTTTCGAATAGTTTTATTAGAATATCTAAGCTAATTCTCAACCGATTTTGAAACGAAATATCATTAATGAATTAGGGTTTTAATCTCCATCAAACTGCATCCAAAGATATAAAATATTGATAAAAAAAATTTAGTCGATTTTTGAAAAAAATCATAAGGGGTACCCCTTTCAAAAATTGCAAAAAATGGATCCAAATTTTTTTTGTTC
Source organism: Drosophila vallismaia (assembly GCA_035047325.1). Lineage (NCBI taxonomy): Eukaryota > Metazoa > Arthropoda > Insecta > Diptera > Drosophilidae > Drosophila > Drosophila vallismaia. The sequence goes on along the minus strand of JAWNPU010000001.1, from coordinate 8,988,946 downwards.
TACTTTCCATATATTTGAATGCAAATCGACGCATAATGAAGTTCCTATCGCAAAATGGTATTCTGTTTCCAAATCGGTTCAGAAATGGCCGAGATATTCAATAAATAGTTGACGGAAAATACCAAAAATACCAAAACTGATCCTGACAATATTCCCTCCTGAATAAAAAACACACAAGAAACCTTTTAAACCCTATACTAGAAACTAGACAACTTTCGGTTACAACTCGAAGTATTATTTTCTGGAAAATGTAATCAATATTTTGAATATTAATTCTAAAAAGACCTAAGAAAGTCCTTGCCAGTCTCCCTTGCCATTTCTGCAAGCCAAAATCCGTTGATTAACTTTTAGACACAACTCCTAAGTATTATTTTCTGGAGAATTTAATCAAAATTTTGACTTAAAAAGAGCCAAGAAAGTTTCCAAATTTCAAACCAAAATCCGTTGATTAACTTTCGTAATCTAAGCGATGCATGGCAGAGTCTAAACCCACTTCGAAACTGGTTGCCAATAATGTAGTTTGATTAACTTGCCACGCTTATTGACCTCGCTTTGTGCGGGTGTCATTTAATCTCGTTTATATCAACATCATCATTATGATCACCATCATCATCGTGGTGGAGGAAGACGATGTCGTGTGACATTATTCGAGGAGGAGTTTCGCTGCATTTCGGTTTGCATTTAACGAGCCTGAACTTTCAACCCGCACAGTGGATGAAACACGCAGTTCAAAGGTCACTTTTAAAGGTTTATTCCGATTTTAGCAAAACTTATCACAAATCAATTTAAAAGTTCAAACAGATAAGCGCAATTTTCACTTTTTTCATGACTAATCATGATTATGTTTATCAAATGTTTCTTATCGCAAAAACACAAAACAAGCAAAACGAACATTAAAAGTTATTGAATTTATTGTGTTTACAAAATCTTAATGGGGATTTTCTTCAAAAACATTTGCCTTTGAAACATCTGGTTCTTTAGAAATTGATTTTTATGATCATTTAAGAGTTTCGATAAGTACTTTTCAGTAAATATTCAGAAAAGTTTAAGAGCTGCTAAAGTTTATCTTAAAAAAAAACATATGGCTTTTCTTGGAAAGAGTTTTCTTTGTTCCAAAAAGATACTAAAAAGTATCCAACAATAAAATTTTAAACTTTAAAAGATGTTAGAAAATGACTTTTCCTTTTTTCCGTTTTAAAAAATCTTGCATTTTTTTTATGATTCTTTGCCGATTTTCATCCACTGTGCAACCTGCAACCTGCCACCTGCAGTGGTGTGCGGCTTTAGCTTCAGCTTCAGCTAACGGTAAAGATATGGCTTGAGCACCGACGGCCTTGCAGACTAATTACCGGTTACCGGTAATGCGCCAGCAGCGCAGTCGGCGTCGCAGCCTTAATCCCGCCGTAACGGATTATGTTGATGAGATGATTCCGTCTTTTACCGTTTCTTTTTGCCTTTAATTCAGGTCGATAAAGGAAAATCGCCAAAACCTAATTTCCAGCCACTCTCCCTTGCATTTCCATTTTCCATTAATTTTTTTTAATTAATAATTTGTTTTTTGTATTTTTTTTTTAGTATTTACCACCATTCACTGGACTACTTTTTCCGCCGATTGCTATTTATATTTATACACGAAAAACATTTATCTGGAACCACCACCGAAAAAAACACAAAACAAAAAAATCGGAGAGCACTACAGAAATTCGTTAATGTCCATCAGCATCCAAAGAGATTCTGCTGCTACTGCCACTGCCGTCTTCTTCGTCGTCGTCGTCGTCGTCGTTGTCGTTGGCATCGGCATCGGCATTGGCGTTAACGTTGGCTTCGCTGTCGGCGTCGCCATGGCTGGCGCTTCTTTGGCGCTTTCTTGTATTGTTTTTGTTGCTTTTTATGGATTTACACACGTTTGTTTACGTTCCTACTCTACTCTACTACCGCCGTCTGTTTTTATTTCATATTACTGTTATTCGGTCAGTTAGCGTCGGGCGAATTTCTAGCAATTTGTTGTTTTATTGATTTAATGTTAATGTTTCATTGATGCAGCGTGCACCATTTCAGGCTTGTTGTGGTTCACGAGTTTCCGTGTTTGAAGTTTACAAGACGCGTTCGCAGCGTCTCGGCAAGCGAAGCAAAAAGAAAGCGCTGCTGCGCCCGTTCTGTTCGACAGCTTTCGCGCAAAAAAAAAACAAACTAGGGTTGTTGATAATACATCAAGCTATCAATGTATCGATATATCGATATACTTTCTTTTAAATTCGATTTTTGGAACTATTTCTGGCATTGCTCCTCGCAAATGGTTCCGATATCGATAGCTGCAAAACGATAAAGGCGGAAAAAGAACTTCATTTAAAACTTCCAATTTTCCTGCTCCCTGTAAGCTATAAATCATTTAAAACAATATATTTTTCACATATTTTATTCAAACCTTCTTAAGGCTTCGTAAGACACTGGCAAGAGGTATCAGGTGATAATAATTATAGGTGATGTGGCCGATATACAAAGATTTTTGTATATAAAATGTGATTAAATGGGAGTTTAAGTGCTAGATTGGAGCTGTCTACTCCACATGAACTGTATCACCGCAGGACAATTGTAGATCCACGTTGGAAATCCTTGATATATAAATGCCAAAACGCATGCGTCCGCTTTGGAGGCGGGAAATGGTCGTCAGAGTTTCCGGAGAACGTTCCCCGGTCTTCTGGTTAATGCAGATCATATCACACCGCTGGCAGGGACCTTCCACCTGGAACTGGACCTTGCCAATGGCCAGATGCTTGTAGTTGAGCTCATCGAAGGGTACACCGGTGTCGATGATAATGTTTGCCCGGAAACGATCTACCGTGTCATCCAGCGGCTCCTCGAACTGAAGGGAACGCACCGAGGATCGATTGAGAAGCAAAAACTGGGCCTGATTAACCAGGCTGAGCTTCTGCTTATCCTTGGAGGAGTTCCTATGACCCGACTGCCTTAGCAAACGGAGCCCGTCCTGGCCAAGGTTCGTGCTCAGCCACTCGGCAACGGCGTCGCCACAATCCAAGCCCTCCACCGGCTGGCGACACACCTTGCTGACGCATTTCGCCGAATCGGCAGCCTGATCCTCCAGCGAGAGCGGCACCGACACCGAGGAATCCTCGAAGTGCAGTTCCAATGAGGAGCTTTTAATCACAGGCCTGACCAGGCACAGCTCCGTGCAACGTTTTTGGGTCAGGGCCATGCCATTCATGTCCACGATCATCCACTCGCGGTCGTACTTCAAGCCCTGGTCGGTCAGTGGCCAGGATTCCTGTGATCCCTCGATTTTAAAGGCTGCACAGGACTTCACCGGAAAGATGGCCATTTGCAGAAGCTTTGGCCTCAAACTCTCGACGCGTTTCTGCAGTTGCGGAGACAATTGGTTCGCCTGCTCTTCGATGAACAAAATCCTTTGCTGCGGCTTCGTACCTAGGTAGCTTGAGCGCAGCATTTTCAAGAACTCCTCCACATCCTGGATCCGGGTCATGTAGCCGAAGGACACACGCACTGCACCCGTGGGCTGGCCATCAATCAAATCGAAATAGTCGCCGCAAATCCTGCCGGCACGCTTGTAAATCGCATCCATGGCATTGCCGTCGAGACCCAAATAGTACTGGCAGGCTCCGATGTTGCAGAAGCAACCGGTTCGCAAGATAATACCATGCAAGGCGGCCACGCAGGCAATCTCTCCAAAGCCCACGTAATCCCCGGTGTCTGTGCGAACATTGAAGGCAACGATGCCGCCTTGGCGGGATCTCTCCTGGTAGCCCGCTTTGTTGTAGAGTTTGATAAGTGGCTCGCCATTGGGATGCTTCAGTTCCTTCAGCTGGCCCTCCAGATACTTGGCAAGGCCATGGACGTGCCTGTGGAAGGGACATGGCTATGAAAGACTATTACAATTTATAAGTTTAACTCGCCTAGAAATTCTCTCCATTGAGGTCGACTCCTTCGTCTTGGGCACCATTCTGTCCAGAGTTCGGAATCCTTCGAGCAAACCCACAATCGCCAAGAAGGGCAGCGTTCCGTCCTCGTAACGCTGCTGGAAGGACTCCCGCATCTGATAGTCCATGGAATGGGGATAGGCGTAGTTGATGGTTCCTCCTCCAAAGAATTTCCTTTTTCCGAAGGCCTCTGCTCCCCGTTTGCTGACCAACAAAGCCCCCACTCCCGTGGGATAGCCGAAAATCTTGTAGAAACTAATGCAAACGAAATCGGGACGATAACGCTTCAGATCCAGTGGATTGGTGGCCACAAAGGAGGCAGCATCCAAGCAGACATAGTAGTTATTATTATGGGCTTCTCCCTTAGAGCCCCAAATGTTTTTCCCCGGAGTCTTCAGGCCACATTCCTGAATCTTTTCAATGGCATCCAGGGGTATCTTGTAGCCACTGAAGTTGCATTGGGCGGAAAAGGTAACCAGGGATTTGCCGGGATTGGTAAGTTGCTTTTTGGTTAAACCATTTGGAATGGCCAGTCCGGAGATTTCCTTTTCCGTTAGCATGTAGATTCCCTGGGCATCTCGGACTCTTTCGCGCATTCCCAGCACTGAAGTGTGATTCTCCTGGCAGAAGTGGAAGTTCCCCGAGCAGCCAAAGTCGAAATTATCCGCCACCAGGAATAGGGCAGCTGTGGCGTTTGCTGTGAAGATGACATGATACTCCTCCGCGGTGGTATTGAAGAATTCCAAGATTCTGAAATGTTTAACAAACGGTTTAATATATATTCTAGGTATTAGTTGTAAACTATTATCGCCGTTCTCCATTACAATTACCAAGAGATTAAGGGTGACATTGCATGTTTATAACAAAAAATTGTATAACAATATACAAAGCGTGTCTGCTTAATACAAATAAAACATATTATTTACAATGAAAAGTGGAAACTCTATTGGGAAATTCAAAAGAATTATAAAATTATACAATATTTGCGAATGTAAAACCAATTAGTCATGCGGCTTACATATGGAATAAACTGATTTAAACATTCTAGAACTTATTTGAAACATAAATCCCTAAAAACCACATATTTTTGCACTTAACGGACATGTTCTTTCTTAAAAATTATGACATTTTAAAGGCAAACTATGGTCTTCCCTGGAAGAGTATTACAAATATCAATACCCATCAATCTTTAGTGTTAGATCCGCGATATTATCCACGATTCCCACTCACTTGTATCGCACCTGGTCCACAAAATCGCCGGTGAGGCGGGAAGTGTGCGGGTTGCAGATGACATTCCGCTGCAGTAGCTCCGCGGCAGCTTTCACCTGGCTTTCTGCGTAAAGTGTGGTGCCAGCCTGGTCAAGGTAAACATTCTTGTTATCTGGAAATTACATTAGAACCATTAATATATGCTATCTGTATTGTTTTGATGTCTATTTCACAATATTGTTGTTGATGCTTCTTCTTCCTAACCACTTACCGGTTAATCTAGAGAATTCTGCGTCGATTCTGGACTGCTCCGCGTCGCTGAACTCCGGGCTATATAGCGTCATGTTTGGCACTGATGGCTGCGTACGCGTTCGGGTCTTTATTTATATGGGAATGCAATTTTTTAATTGCTGGCGATAAAAGCGCGGGACATACCCTGCTCCTCGACGAAATGATGAATAGCTAGTTCGGTTATCGAATTCAGTTTGGCATATCCCAAAGGCAAGGGTAGCTAATCTGCATTTTGACATATTTAAGTTATCGTCTTTCGATTTATTTCGTAGTATTTAACACATCTATTTACCTATGCTATTTTTGTTAAATAAAATCTTGTATATTAGCTGGAACAGGGTATTTATAGGTTGGTACGGAGGAAAATTACTGATAAGAATCATATGTTTTTGGCAGTGCTGGAAAACGATTACTGTTAAAGACTACACGGGAAAAAATGTATGATGAAACATTTTATTAAATATTTTCAACATTTTATTACAATTAATTAATATTTTGCAAGCTATTTAATGAATAAAACATGAAAATCAATAAATACTAGATCGTATATAGTTTTTGATGAACTAGTTCCGATAAATATTCTTATTGAAACCTATCGATTACCGAAAATCTTCAGATGGTAGTTCCACCACTATCCCTGTTTCCCTTAAGTTTTTGTTTTCATTGCACATTTCACAATTATTGCAATTTTTTGGCATAAAGATGCCCAAAGATATGTCCAAGTCCAGAAGAAGGAGTCGCAGTCGCGGCAGGGACCAAAGTAGTCGCCACAAGGAGCGGGAAAGGGGGCGAGAACGTGACAGGGACCGAGAGTCTCGCAGGGAGAGAGAAAAAGAGCTAGAGCGTCGCAAGGAAAAGGATAAATCCAATGATAAAAGAAAAGATAACAAGAGCAGGAGTCGCAAACGTCGATCATCATCCAGTTCCTCATCCTCCTCACGCAGTTCCTCCTCGAAAGAATCCTCCAGATCGCCCCTCGCCAAGAGCTCGATGAAGCTGCTTCAGACCCTGGAAGCGCGACGTTTGAAAGAGCAGCAGGAGCGTCAGCGCAAGAAGGATGAGCTCAAGGCCCAGGAGACACCGGAGGAGAAGCGGGCACGTCGCCTGCGCGAAAAACAAGCCAAGGAGCAGCGGCGCCGCCAGCGAATGGGCTGGGATAACGAATACCAAACGTATTCCAACGAAGACAACCCCTTTGGTGACTCCAATCTCACCTCGACCTTCCACTGGGGCAAGAAACTGGAGGTGGAGGGCCTCTCCAATCTATCAACAAAGACGGTGGAGGTTCTGTCATTGCAGAAGCAACTGGAAAATCGCAGGGAACTGGAAAAGGTGAAGAAGCGGCGCCAAGAACGCGAGCTGGAGCGACAGGTGCGCGAGGACGACCTCATGCAGCAGCAGCGGGCCAAGGAGGCAGTCCAGTTCCGCGAATGGCAGCGCCAGGAGGATCAGTTCCACCTGGAGCAGGCTCGCCTGCGCAGCGAAATCCGCATCCGCGATGGCAGGGCTAAGCCCATCGATCTCCTGGCTCAGTATGTGGCCGCTGGCAATGCACCCCTAGAGGAATCTCTCGAAATGCAGATGCACGAGCCATATATGCTCCTCAACGGCCTGCCAATGGACGAGCTGGAGGATCTGCTGGTGGACATCAAGGTCTACGAGGAGCTGGAGCAGGGCAAGCACATTGACTTCTGGAACGATATGATCACCATCGTGCAGGATGAGCTGCAGAAGCAGCAGAAGAAGCAGGCCGAGTCCAATTCCATGAACCAAAGGCGCGATGGCATCCACCAGAGCGTGGTCAAGGATGTGTCGGACATATTCCGCGGCAAAAACGCGCAGCAGCTGGAAGAGATGCGGCAGCGCATCGAGTCCAAGATCAGCAGTCGAGCGGATGGCGTCGACATCAGCTACTGGGAGAGTCTCCTCTCGCAATTGAAGGCACACATGGCCCGGGCACGGCTCCGGGATCGCCACCAGGCCCTGTTGCGCGAGAAGCTGCTGCTGCTGAAGAAGGAAAACGAAGACGAGGCGGCCCAAGAGGAGATGGCCATGCGGATGAAGAGGGAGGAGGAGCAGGAGCACGAGCTCGCCCAGCAGAACGAAGCGGAGGGTCGCGACGACGAGGAAGCCGCCGAAGACGAAGATGAGGACCCTCTGAAGGAAATCCGCGAAGCAATGAATCGCTACAACAGTGGAAACTACAGTCCGCGGTATATACGCGAAGAAGACTTTACGGGACGGCGGGTCCAGACGGAGGAGGACGAGGATGACCAGGCTGAGGGCGTTCTCTACGACGAGGAGGACGACGAGAGAAGAATCCAGGCGCAAAGAATGCAGGTCCTGCATCCCGAGCGGGCCGACACCAATCACCTGACGGCCCAGGAAGTCCGGATGCGGAACGAGGCTCGCCAGGGCATGCAGGGCGACGAGGCGGAGTTCAGTGTGGAGACCACATTGGACGCAGTGCCCCAGCTGGCCACCGACAAGTACAGGCCGCGCAAGCCGCGCTACTTCAACCGCGTCCACACCGGCTTCGAGTGGAACAAGTACAACCAGACCCACTACGACATGGATAACCCGCCGCCCAAGATCGTCCAGGGCTATAAGTTCAACATCTTCTATCCGGATCTGATGGACAAGTCGCAGACGCCGCAGTATTTCCTCACGCCCTGTCCGGACAACGGCGACTTTGCTGTCCTGCGCTTCCACACGGGTCCACCCTACGAGGACATTGCCTTCAAGATCGTCAATCGCGAGTGGGAGTTCAGCTACAAGCGTGGCTTCCGATGCCAGTTCCACAACAACATCTTCCAGTTGTGGTTCCATTTCAAGCGCTATCGCTACAGGCGGTGAAGAATTACTTTTCCCTTTTTTTGTATACATTTTTTTTAGAATAAACAATAAGAACAAAGATGAAATGAAACACAATCTCTTTGGTTTTATTCTGTGGACATGAATTAGAGAAGGAAGCTGAACTCCAGAGCATAACAACAAAAAGATTAACAATTAAAGCTTCAAATTTCAACCATGTCGTATCACATGAAGGGCCTAATCCTGGGTCTCACTCTTAACACATAATTTTAAGATCTAATTTCATAAATAGTCGTCTATGCCCAGCTCACATCACGATACAATCCTTGATGGGCTCTTCCAAGACTCTTTTCACGGGCTCGCCGCGCTGGGCCCTCTGGACCTGGTCCAGGACGCTGTCATGCTGGGGGAAGGCCAGCGATGAGAGCTTCGAGTGCACCAGTTGCCCGTCGATGGCCACCTCGAAGGAGCCGCGGCGGCCCTGGCGGCAGGAGATCTCCAAGTCCGGATCGGAGGCCAGCAGGAATTGCTGCAGAAGCTGACACTGGCCACTGAAGTTGCAGGTGCCGCTAGGGGTGGATGAGGAGGAAGTAGGGGTCAGCAAGGATGCCATGGAAATGGTTTTCTATCGCAACTTACCAGTACTCCACCTCCACCTTAACCATTACATAAAATTCAAAACAAAAAGCCGGTTGTGTCGGTTCAGCTGTTTCGGAGTTGCCAGGGTGTAGGGTTGTCAAGTCTTACAATTACTCAGAGTACACAGAAAGAAACTATACTTAATAATTTTAAATAATTTCATTAATTAAGAATTCAAAGTCTTTATAAACTCTGAAAAGAATAAATATTTTTAGATATCTTAAAATCTTAATAGTAAAAACTTTTTATATAATTTTTTTTTTATAAATGGAAACCAAAAATGTATCATATATAATAGTATAATGTATGACATACCAGGCATTATTTTATCAGTCAAATATTTTCCTTTTATAATATACCTTATATATATTTTAAATCATTTAAAGTCGTTTTCACAATGAAAGGGGTCTTTTAAATAGGTTTTTATCCAAACTTCTTATGGTATTTATTATTTATTTATTATGAAACATATAAGAAAAATGTATTTAGAGAGAAAAACAAGTCATTAAAGTTCTCAAGCCTTTCTTTTCCATTAAAAAATGTCTGAAATTGCAATATAAAGGAGTTTTTATTAACATAAAATATTCACAAAGTCATGTTTTTTCAATAATATATTACACACCAAGCATTTTTTATTACTGAACCTTTTTCCTTATACTATATAAATATTTAAATCACTTATATAAAAAATCACGATATAAGGTTTTATTTAATTATATTTTTTACACACTTCATAAGTTCTCAAAAAACGCAAGGTCTTTAAAAAGTTTTACATTTCTCTTGAAATATAAACCAAAACAGTATTTAAATAGGAAAACAATTCATTAATGTTCTCAAGCCTTTATTTTACATTAAAAAATGTCTGGAATAGCAATAAAAAGGGGTTTTCATAAAAAAAAATTATTTTTAAAGCGATAAATACTATTATTTTGGAAAATATTGCAGTTACTATTGTTTTTTGTTTCATTTTTTAATATTTGAAAAAGATTGCATATTTATAATTTAGTTTCTGACTCAAATTTGTAAATTTCAGACATTTTTTCATATAAAATTTCCAGACTTCATTATAATTACAATATTTCAGATCATGTAGTGTACAATTTGGATTTTAAAGTATCTAAAACCTAGTTTAAAACATTAGTTTTTAAAAACGCAATTTCTATAAAATCGATTTAAAAAAATTGGCTATTAATTTAAAATGTAGACGATGTCCTTAGCCCTTTTTGGCCTTGGCCCTCAAGAGAGTTTTGCAGGCTGCATTGTGTGTTTTCAGAGGCAGTTCGTCTGGAAATAAGAAACAATTCGTTTAAATCTAGATTATCGAAAGTAAATTATTAATAACTTACAGATCTTGTGCTCGCCCTGGACGGGCAACAATAGATTCAGTTGCTCTGGCTTGGTGCAGACGAAAACATAGGGACTATCCGACTCTCCGTTGGGATACAGATCCCTGTACTCCTCCTGCGGCAGGCAGCCGTCCACGTGGACGCAGCCCAGGAGGCTGCTTGTGGGATAATGACTTGGAAACTTTATATTGGGATCTGAAAATATGGGAAGGAGTAGGATAATTGCCATAAAATGTAACTATATTGTTATGGGTTTACCATCGTAGAGAACGCGGTAAAACTCTTCCATTTGCGCAATGTCTTCGGCGTGGGGTTCCTTGGATGTAGAAGCTATCCACAATCTGCCACGGTGTTCACTGTACCAGACGCGACCCTCGTGTCTAGAGAAGGATATAATAAATACAGGGACCTCAGAAATGGGCAGGTTACAAACTTTTTAATGCCCGCCACGAGCAAGGAAGCCCAGGGCTGATGCATCGACAAGCACTGCCGCATATCCTGCATTTCGAGCAGCTCCTTATCCTGCACGCGATTGTAGATCTTCTCCAGGCCGTCACTGGCAGCGGTTGGTACGGGCCAGCTTTTGGCCTCCTTGCTGGCCTTAAAAACCGGCGGCTTGGCCATGTCCAAGTTGGGGGCCAGGGCCATGGCCGAGTGTCCTGTGAGCCCGGACGAGCTCCAGTTGTTGGCACTACCGGAAGCTTTGGTCACAGCCGCCAGCTCGCTAATCACCTGTTGCTCGTACTCCTTGGAAATGGGAAGTTCCTCGGGCATTTCCCTGCCAGCAAAGTCCACACGGATCTTTCGCTTTATCCGACTGCCGTGTTTCATGTCGTGCATCTCGCTTTTCAGCTTCTCGAACTTTTCCCGCTCCACGTCACTTAACCAAACGGAATTTTCCTAAAAGAAAAGAAGAGTTTAAAAAATATATTTAAGGAAATTATTTGAAGAGGATTACCTGGAAGTAGTCCAGCTCATCGTCAATGACCGTGGTTCGCTTCTCGCTATTCCGATCATACTCCAGCAATCGATCCCTTTGGGCCAAGGCCTTTTCCAGAGATTCCTTTGAAGGTTCTTTGGCGGATTCCTTTGCCTGTTTCTTTCCCTGCTTCCCTCCGGACTGTTTTCCGCCAGCAGCCCCCTTCTCCCGATTCGCCTTGGCCAGCTGCTGCTCCTCCTCCGGCGTTCGGACGGGCTCGCCGCAGAACAGGCAAGGACCACTGCCCTCCTGCTCGCAAACGACGCGTCCGCAGCCGAGACAATTGTTGATCAGCTTGTGCTGAGCGGCCTGGCAGTTGCAGTGACGCCTGCCCTTCAGTAGAATGGTATCCCCTTGGACGCGACCATCGCTGGCATAAAGATTCACATATTTTCCCGACTTTCCCTTGGCTCCTTGGCTGTTTGGAGTTGGCGTCGTCTGCTTTGTTGGGGTGCGACTTTTTCCATTGTGTCTGGGCTGTTTTCCGCTAAGGAGCATTCGCCTGCAATTCAACAGGAACATGCGGTGCTCCTCATTATCCTCGCTCAGCAGATTTCCAAAATACTGGTCAAAGTCATAGTCATCTTTGATGTTTAAGATTGCGCTGCCAAAATACATTGTTAAGAATACGAATATGGACCGGATTTTGATACCTACGACATCATTTGATCGGTGACCACACAATCCAGGCATTTTGAGAGCGTATCCCGCACCCAGTTTTCCATTTTTTAATTCGAATTGGTAAAGTTGTGAAATTTAATGGAAAACTTCTCGACAGCTGGAAGCCTGTGTTGAAAAGTGGCGTTATATATCGGTTTAGTAGCCGGCGATAGTTGTGAGTGTTAGTCAACGTCAGAATGCATTAGAAACTTATAAATATAAATATTCTTCTGTTTGTGTATCAGCTTAATAAAAAGGATCATTTTAAATTTAAACATTTTCATTATTTTATTTTTAATTTTAAACATATAAAAGTCTGAATTTTTGTTATATAAATATTAAAATAAACTAAATAAATGGAAGTAAATAAAAGATATGAAATATTTACAAATTAATTTCGTTAAAAGCTTGTTTAATTTTAAAACGAAAGAGAGAAAAAAAGACAATGTTCTTAGAGATGGATTTTTTCAACTATTGCTGTGTTTTTATCGATATAGCGGCAAAGTTATCGACGGGGCTTCGGTCGCCTTTGCCATCTCTAAGCAAATGCAAAGTAAACGCAAAGCAAAGCAAAAACCAAACCTTACTGAACTGAAAGTGCTGTGATCTTAGCAACAAATCGAGCGTGGCGTGCGTGAAATCCGTTTTGTAAATAATATTATGAGTGTCCGCCGGGCGAACGGTTTCAGCTGCAACGGCGGCGTCGGGCAATCGTGCAAATAGAAAGTGCTAGGTGAAATGCGACAAACAACAACAAAAACTTGAGCAGAAGAGGAAGCAAAGACACGGAGAAAAAAATCAAAGCGACGCCTCAGATTCCTTCCAGATTCATCCCTTTTCCTCCTCTCCCCTCCCCCCTTTGAAAGTCTTGCCATCAGCTGTAAAAGCTGTAAAAGACAGTTCTGACGTATTCTTTTAGCCCACTGTTTTGTGTTTTTGTGTTTTTGCGTCCGAGTACGGTTGTTGGGCCAGCTAACGGTATTCCATAATAAACGTTATTGTTGTTTGCCTGTTTTGTTATTGCAATTATTGCGTGCGAGGTGGACGCTTTCCTCATGGCTGGCAACCCCTCTCCGAAACCTCTCTCCGCCCCCCCCGTCAACTACTGTATATCTGGCTTTGTTTTACTTGCACTGCCGAAAAATCGTGATTTACTTGCCATTTAATGATGCAAATCAATAAAGCAAAGTGTAGTAATGCAAATGTTAGGCTTCAATTAGTGATAAATCGTAAATATTAAATAAATATATGCATTTCTCGTATAATTACGTGTAATTTTAAATTTAAAGTGTCTACAATTAAAAAGAAATTAAAAGAAATGTAAAGTAAATAATTTTTTTGCAGCGTATAAACCCATGCCAGTGTGTTTGCCACGCAGCGACATCTCCTCGAATTACCGTTTTTTTTGTTTTGTTTTTTACTTGTTTTTTTTCTGTTCCGTTCGGTTCTGTTCTGTTCTGCATTTTTTCTGAAGACACAGTTCAAGTGCTTACGTACATGCGTGTCTCTGTGTGAAAGTAACCAAAAATAGCCAACAATAACAATAACAATGCACTGGCACTGGCACGGGCACAGGCACGGGTGAAAGAGAGAGAGAGCTGCAGGAGAGCAGGATGACAGGAGAGAGGAATGACAAAACCGGCAAAATCTAGAAAACAACAAAAGTAACAAACAAAACAGCTGTTCAAAAGCCTTTAAAAAAAATTCATTAAAATTCATTAAATATTTAAACAAAAAAAAAATTCCTTTAAATTACAAAATAATAAAAAATTAATTTTTTTTTTTAAATAGTTAATAAAAAAAACTGGCTACCAAAGAGATTAAAAATTAACAATTAAAAGTCTTCTGCAAATCAATAATAAATCAAGTAGAAAATAAAAAAAATTAAAATAAAAAAAAACCGGAACCGGAAATCCTTACCATGTACCGCATCAGCCCCATTGGCCGGAAATCGAACTTCCATTCGCGCGAAAAATGTCTGATTGGACTCGTGCTGGTAACGTTGTGCTTCCTCTGCTTCGGCGGTATTTTCCTGTTGCCGGACAACTTTGGCGGCGACCGTGTCCTGCGCGTCTACAAGCACTTCCAAAAGGCCGGTCCGGAGATCTTTATCCCAGCCCCGCCCCTGGCCGCCCATGCCCCGCATCGCAGCGAGGACCCGCACTTCATGGGCGATCGCCAGCGCTTGGAGCAGAAGATTCGCGCCGAGCTGGGCGACATCCTGGACGAGCCCCCGGCGGCCGGAGAATCCCCGGGCGGCGGCGATAGTGCGGACGGAGCTCGCTTCCAGGTCCTGGCCCAGGGCCAAGCTCCTGCCCAGGCCCCGGCTCCGGAGCATCAGGAGGAGGCTGCCGCCAATCCCGTCCTGGCGGCTCCAGTCCAGGGCGAGGCAGCTGCGGCGGGCAGTCAGTCCTCCCACCCCCACACCCATAGCAGCCAGCCCATTGTCCTGCCTTTGGGCGGAGGCGGAAACGATCAGGCTCCGGACACCCTGGACGCCACGCTGGAGGAGCGACGTCTCAAGGTCAAAGAGGTGAGTCGGAAATAAACGATTTTTTTGATTGTATTTTTTATTGTATTTTTTATAAATTTAAAATTACAAACAAGACTCTAAAAAAACCTTTAAAAAAACTTTTAAAGTTGAAATAAATGTTTGCTTTTGAAATTCTTTAATATTCTTGTTAAAAACTCTGATAACAATATTTAAAAAATATTAAATAACTATTAATTAACTAAAAACTAACTAAAAATAATATTTAAATAGTTGGAAATCATTTGAAAAAAAGCCCATCAAGATGTAGTTTCTTCTAAAAAAAAAAGAATAATACGAAACATTTCTAGTCTCTGATTATTCTAGGCTAAACCCCTTCTATATAGAATTATTTAATAATATATAATATATAGTTAAGCTTTTAGGGTTTTCAACTACAAAGTCTGACTCGTAACACCCAATATTATTATTTTTTTTTGGGGCAGCAAACATTCACCTCTCTGTGGGGTTATCGTTCTGCGACTTCCACAACTTCCACAAATTCAGCGAAAAAATCGCGATCTCTGCTTTTTTTTTCTTCTCAATGCTCTAATTCGGAATATATTTTATTTATTTTGTAGTTTTGTTGTTTTTATTTTAGTTTTGTAAGCCGGCAACGTGAGCAATTATCAACATTCCCCAACTTGTTGCCGCGTTTTTTGTGGCTTTTTTTTCTCGCTTCCGTAGAACGAGAGCGCCTCTGTTTTTTTTATTCATTTTTTCTTCTTTTTTTTGTTCATTTTTTGTTAATTTTTTGTTGATTTCTTGTTTATTTTTAGTTAATTTTTTTTGTTAATTTTTTAGTTAATTTTTTTTGTTAATTTTTTAGTTAATTTTTTAGTTAATTTTTTTTTATTTAGAAAGCCAGGGTCTCGAAATATGAATTTTTATTGAGGATGTTGGGTTTAATCTTATGGAAATTAAATTTTTTTTTAAATACGCTTTGCATTGGCCATGGGGCGCTGACGTGTATTGCATGGCTATGTAGAAAATTGTTTATTTTTTTTATTATTTTTGGGGATAAATATTAGAGATAAGTAAGCTAATTGTTTAAAACTTTTCTCCTCTATTCGAAATTCTTGAGAGAATCCATGGCTTTGCATTAATTTGGTCATAGGGCGCTGACGTGTGATGTATGGTTAGTTGAAAATCGTTAATTTCTCCTTTTTTTTGGGATAAATATAAAAAAAAGCCTAAGATTTAGTTATCTAACTGTTGGCTTTGCATTTTTCCCCCTTTAAATAGCCATAGGGCGCTGACGTGTAATGTATGGCTATGCCAAAAACCTTTGATTTCTCCATCTTTTCTGGATAAATATTAAAGATAAGTTAGCTAAATGTTTGACACTCTTGAAGGCATCCGTTTTCACTCAGTAATTAACGCATTCACGACTAACAAATTCCATAACGAATCCGCAAGTCTCGTTTTATAGTTTTTTTTTATATTTTTTCTGCCTTTTTTTCGTATTTTTTTTCTGCCTTTTTTTCGTATTTTTTGTACCTTTTTTTTGTATTTTTTGTGCTGGTTTTCGCTTGGATTCCACTGACCCAGAATCTGAATCGGAATCTGTGGAGCTATAGCCCCGGGCCCAGGGGTATCGCCGGACTAATCGCTGAAATCAGCAACAAAAACAAAAAACAGAAACATTTACGAATAAAAAAAGAGAGAATAAAAAATGATAAAAACGATCACCTCATCATCGTTTTGCTTTTATAAGAATGATTCGATTGTTGTTCTAATTTATTGCTTGGAATCAGCGAATCAATTGAATTCGAAATTGAAATTTCTTGTTAAATGTCGGGAAATCGTCGTCGGTTGCATTGTCTCAAATTTTCCATTAGTCAGTCTTGGCTGGGAATTCAACGACCTCTGAGAGCCAAGCAAACCCGATTTCGTTTTCGAATTGATCGAGAAGAACGATCAGAAGAAGAAGAATCAAACCACAAAACAAACAAACAAACAAATGAATAAATTTCGGGTTTTGGCCTTGCCTCTGGGTGTTCCTTTTTTAACCGCAATTAATCTGGCTCAGAACTTGCTTTAAGGTTAAAGGGTTAAGAGATCGAAATCGATTTAGCGATAGAAACGCTTTGGTTAGGGAATTGTTTTGAGTTTCGTGACATTTTAAAGCCTCATAAAGCTCAAGTTTAATCAATAAACTATATAAACATTATAAACACAAAAGCCACCGGAAAATTATACGCCTGAAAGCCCCCCGACGACATCGGGCCGGACGGACCCAACGAACCATTTAAACACGCATTAAAAACCCATCATCAGGCAGGCAGGTACTATGATCTGGATCTGTGAGATATATATATCTCTTATATAGCATTTTTATACTCTAAATATTTACAAAACTAAATTTAAAACTATATTTATTTATAGATATTTAAAGACATTAATCAGGGTTTTAGAGTTACAATCATTTTCAGGGCTAGTTTTGTGATTTCCAAAAGTTAAGCGACATTTCGTAAGGATTTAAAGGATTAGAAAGTATTTAGTATTTATTATAAATCATAGATCTTAGTTCCTTTAATACTAAAAAATATTTTAAAACGAATAAATATTTTAAATGATTTTTAATTCAAATGGAAGTCACGAATCTTTCTAAATTCTTAATTCCAAATACATTAAAATCCTAAATATAAAAAATAAATGTTTAAAATGATATTTTAAAGCAACTGAAAGTAGTTTTTTTCCTCTGAATAATCGCTTTTTTTTATTCGAATCTTTCTTAGTTTTATTTTAAAATTCAAAAAAGTATTTTTTAACGATTTTAGGGATGAAACTTCTTCAAATATTATAAACTATAGAACATTTCCTATAAATCATATCTTAGTTCCTTTAATACGTAAAATAAATATGTTTTAAATAATATTTAAAGCAAGTAAAAGTCATGTTTTGTTTCGAATAAACGCATTTTTCTAGTAGAATTATTCAAAAACCTATTTCTAAAACCTTTTCAAGCCCATTTCCCCCTATTTCTGCTACCAAATGCTATTTAAAAATTAACCAAACGTACATCTTATGGATTATCGTCTAGCCATATATATATTTTTATATTTTTATCGCCATTTGGTGGCTTCAATTATTTTGGAAACCATATTGAGATAATGTGCGTTGACGGCTTTCGAGTCGGGTCTTTGGGGTCTTTTTTGGGGTCTTTTTTGGGGTCTTTGGCACTTGAACGATTACGTCCTTGGCCAAAACTAAACGCAAAACTATGACTACGAAACGACAACCAAAAACAATCTCTATTCATGCCACCAGTTGCTGCAAGTTGTTTGGCTTTTTAAGGAAAAAGTTGGAAGGGGGGCGGGCGAAAAAAAAGTGAAAGGGGCATTAGAACAATGTTGACCTATTTGGGCGAGGTCTTTGCTTTGTAAATTTAGTCATTGCGTATATATATTTACATTGCAATCGAAACAGTGGCACAAAGTAGCCAGAAAAATGGTATTCGATTTGGTAAATCGAGATAATAATTATTAGAAAATAATATAAAACAAATTTTAATTCATTTTTTGAAACAAAGAGTCTCTAAAATCTTTGATGATTTATTTAATTAATTCGATTTTGGAATTAAAAGGCGGTAGCTTAGGTGTAGCTTATGAGAATCGAGGAGGAGAGCGCTATTAAAATACTAAAAAAAAAAATACCAAAAATATTTAAAATTTTATATAAAAAGTGCCTTCTTAAAGTACATCTTATGAGAATCGAGGAGAAGGGCGCTGTTAAAAAAATTAGAATAAAAAATACCAAAAATATTTAAAATTGTATATAAAAGTGCCTTTCTAAAGTACATCTTATGAGAATCGAGGAGGAGGGCGCTGTTAAAATACTAATTATTATTAAAATACTAAAATAAAATACTAATTTACCAAAAAATAAATAAAAAATTACACAAAAAGTTCCCCCTTAACGTAAAACTTATGAGAATCGATGAGGAGGGCGCTGTTAAAATACTAATTATTAATAAAATACTAAAATTAGAATAAAAAAAATACGAAAAATATTTAAAATTTTATACAAAAAGTGGTCTACTAAGGTACTGCCTCTGAGAATCGAGGAGGAGGGCGTTATTAATAGATTTTGGTATTTTTTTAACTATAAATTCTTGTTTCAATAATTGTTTGTTTTTTATAATTTAAACGAGTATTTTAACTGCAGAAATTGACTTTTTTTTATCAAGGTTTCTTTATTAAAAAGCTAATGACTGATAAAGTTATATTTATTCCCAAAAATATTTCTAAGATTAAAACAAAGAATGATAAAAATTTTGTATAAAAAAGATTAATATTTCTCAAAAAGAAGAATTGAAGAATATCTTATCTTTATATTAGTTTTAATTAAAATATTGATTAATTTGTTAATCTTTTTCTATATAAAATATCGAATATCAAATGTTTTCTGGCTACTTTCCAGTATGCGTGAAAGTTCTTTTTTGTTTAGAAACTCCCTCGAGTGTATGTTTTTTGTGTTTTTTTTTTGCCAGGCTTGGCTTTCACCATCACTTCGTGCTGTGAATACGAAAAAGCAGTAAAAAGCGAATAAAAAGAGAGCGAAATGAAGGGGAAGAAGAGCATAGAATAAAGAATGGATCCAAAATAGAAGCAAATGTGTCAATAAGTAGGCAAATGTCCAACGGGGCCAGTTCGGGGCTTGCCACAGTAGGTGGCATTGTGCTGTGACTCACAATTAGAAGCAAACAAAAAAAATCAAAAAAAAGAGTACTAAAAAGTATATATAGTATATAGAGTATATAGAGTATATAGAGTATATAGAGTACATATCGTGTGTTTACCTACAAATGGAATAAAGCCAAACATGCCAACAGTCTGTTTGCCATTATCATGTTTATCGAGCGCAACACAATCATGTTTTTTTTTTTTTGGTAAAACATTACATTATTATAGAGAGAGCATAGAAATGATTTTATCGTGAAAAGGGCATCATGTTTAGGAAATTCAATTCCCTCAAACCTGTCCACCTGTTGTCTATTTTCAAAGTTTTTCAAAACTGTCGCGATAAAAAGGTCACAAAAGTTACCCAAAACTAGCCATAATTTATGACAATTTTCTATTATTATTTATGAAATCATTTCTGGCTTTGGTATTAACATTTCAAAGTAAACAAAACACATGTGTTTTCATGAAATATATTTTTTTATTACTTCAAAAAGGTCTCATAATATTCCAAAAGCTTTATTTTAAATGATTTTATTGGAAAACACAAAAAAGAAAAATAGTTTTCTATTATTTCTTTTTCAAAATAATATGAACTGTTTAACAATCTTTAAAATATCCAAAACCGATGTTATTTTAATAAAAAACTATATTTTTTTAAAGATATTCTGTTAACTTTTAATAACAAATCTCTACAAATATTGCCAATATTTCTAGCTTTTTGCTAAATAAAAACAAATTTCTTTAAAAATTTACCGCTTTCCAATTTAAAAACAAAGCAGAACTTTTAAAAACTTTGAAAAACTTTGTAAAACTTTGAAAAACTTTCAGACTTATCCAAAAAAGAGGAACCTCTTTGCTTGCTTTACGTGAATTTTTGTTCTATTTTCCATTTCGTTCCGCTGCGGCGTTGAACTTTGCTTGAAAAGCTCTTCTATTTGGCGAGCTTTCCGGAGCTTCCACCAAATTTTTGGCGCCAAAAAGAAATGTTTTTTTTTTGTTGAAAGGGAAGAGAGAAAGTTTTGAAAGGGTCCATGAGAATCGAAGAGAGTATTGTTTTTATTAAAAATATTAAAATGTAATTCTTTTATTTGTAATTTTTAATAAAATTTAAGAGAAAATTGAAAAAGAAAACGAAAACTTTATAAAAATCTATTCCAAACTAAGAGTATTCCAAAGTCGTTGTAAATCATAGCTGTAGGGATCCCCACCCCACTTCCTCCTTCGACAGGACGACTCGACTTGCAGTCGGTTTGGATTTGAATTTCGATTTCGGTTCGGCGTCGGATTTGTTTCGTTTCGGGACTCGAGGACTCGAGGACTCGAGGTGTGCACCGAACTGGAGCCGAGGTCCTTCGGCTTGGCCGGGATTGGAGGAGTATTTCCAGGGGCGTGGACCGCGGGGGGAGGTGCTATCTGGCTGCGCTGCTGCTTCTGCTGCTGCTGCTGCTGCGGCGGCTTCTTCTGTTGCCATTTGGCTCTGGCGCGTTTAATGTCTCGCCTGCGCTTGAAGCGTCAACTCCTTTCCGTTGTCTGGGTCGCGCCACGCCACGCCACGCCACGCGTCCTATACGCAACGTAGAGCCTCACGCATCCTCACGTCCTTACGTCCTTACGTCCTTACGTCCTTACGTCCCTTCACGTCACGTCACGTATACGCCGCGTATTCTCGATTCGGTTCGGTTTGGTTTATTTACGCTGCCGCTTACACATCCTGCGGGCCGCGCGCCTCCTTTTTTTGTTGTTTTTTTTTTCTTCTTTTTTTGGTTCTGTTTCTGGTGTTTGTGTTCAAGGCTGCACCTGCTGCAGTTGACTGCAACGGTAACGGTAACTGCAACGGTAACTGCAACTGCAACTGGAATCCCAGCTTCCGCAGATACATTGACAGTGTTGGCTGCCTAATTTTTAGGCCAAAAAAGGGAACCAAAAATATATCAAAAAATAAAATATAAAAAAAAAGAATTAACACATAAACCTTATAAAAAAATGTACACTAAAAAAGTTATAAATTCTTAAATGAAACTTCAAAGAAATTATCAAAGAAATAAAGACATAAAATTGATGTTTATTGTTAGTTTTTAACAATTTATATTGAAAAAAAAACATTAAATTTTAAAAAGAAACAAAATAAAATCCATAAAACAACAACAATTTCTTAAGAATTTTTTCTTATTTTTTGTAAAAGAAACCTAAACAAAAGTTAAATTTCTTTAATCAAAAAATAAAGCAAAAAGTTCAAAACTTGAAACAAAAATCTTTCCCAAAAATCCCTGCAGTTCCTTATTAATTGCGATCACTGTACTTTGAACCAACAAATTAAACAGAAATAAAAAAACAAATAAGAAAGAAAAAAAAAAAACAGTTGCTGGTTGCTGGCTGGCTGTTGTGGCCAAAAGAGAAAGAAGGCCAACTTATTGTTTGCTTGGCCATTAATTGTGGCCACGCTGGCGAACCGGAAACGGAAGTGCAATGTGTTGATGACACCATCTTGTTTTTTTTTTTGCGTGTGTAAAAAATATGTGAGAAAGTTATGGAAAAATTTTGATCATTTCTAAATGATTTTTAGGCGTTTTTAACAGAGTTTCTATAAAGTTTAAATATTATCTGTTTTTTTTTTTTATTCTAAGATGTTTTTTTATGGAACTTTTGGGTTAAAAATGGTCTAAAAATTCGAACAAAAAAGGATAATAGTTAGATTTTTATAGAAAAATCCTAAAAAATTCGCATAAAACAGGATTAATGTTTTTTTAATCATCTAAAAAAATATAATAAAATAAATAATAAAATTCAAAATCAATATTCAAAATATTTGAATACATTTTTGGCTAATTTTCTAGTTACTTAAAAATATCTTTCCATATTTCTATAAATTCTAAAAAAGCGTTAGAAAGGTCAATTTCCTGAGCATTTTTTTTCCTAAAATTTACAAAAGTTGTTCCTAAATTATGCCAAAAAAAATTGTTCAGATTTTAATCAAGTGAAATTCCATTAGAAATTATGCGACACGGGAGTCGGGAGTCGGGAGTCGGGAAATAACTTTGAATATTTCTCTTGAGTAAAAAAAAATAATAAATAAAAGAAAAAAAAAAAACCAAAACAGAACAGAACTCTAGGGGACCCTCAGCAGGGTGTCGGGGAAAAAAATACCAGAAATATATATAAATAAAAGCTAAAAACTAAATCCAAATTTCGCGCAGCAGGCGGAAGGCAAAAAATTCTTTACACGCGCGAAAAAAGGCAGCTTGGTGGAAGCGAGAGGGGGGCAGCTGGGCGAGCGAGATAGCGCGATAGCATGCTGAAAATTTCGCATAAAAATCTCGATCCTAGACAAACTCTTCAGGGGTCTTGTGTTTTTATGGATGTTTGTTTGCGTTTTTTTTATTTTTTTTTTTTTTTAAGGATGTTTGGATGTAGGGATGTGTGTGGCCACAAGGGGTTACACAGACACAGACACAGGTTTTCCATACACCCCTACACTGCCACACACACTCACACTTCGTGCCGCACACTCACTCTTCCTGCCACACATTGAAAGTAACGCATAATGCGTCATTTTTCACTTGAGTTTTGAAGCAACATAATAACGCGGCACAGCGGCTGTGGCAGTGGCAGTGGCAGTGGCAAGGAAGCAGACGGATAGCGCGGGAAAATGTGCGAAAAATCAAAGGAAACGTCCTGGGAAAATGGGTGAAAATTAGTGAAAACGAAGGAAGTCCTTTCTATGCGGGAAAAGCCTTTCAAATTTTTGGTTCTAGATTAAAAACCGAAAGAAGTCTGACTTTCAAAAGCGAATTTTAATTAAAAATATACGAGTGTTTCTCAAAATAGTTTTCTTGTTCCAAAAATTGAGTTTTTTCTAAAGAAAGTATTTTTTATATAAAAAATATGAACAAAAAACTTTAGTTTTTGGCATAAATTGATGTCTAAAAGTTCCTAAAAATACCAGATTCTTGCTTTTTGTACCGGGTATTGCTAAATCTATATAAAAGCAGATGGTTTGTCACTCCAACTGGAAAGAATAAAGATAATTCTTTCGTTTTTTATCAATTTTTTTTGTTGCATTTCCCTCACTTTTCAGTCTAAAGTGCATCTTTAAGCCTTCTCCTCCGTATGGCTCTTGCAACGCATTTGAGGCTAGACAAAAGCGTATCATGTTCTCAGCCAACCTTCCAATCTCTAGCCACCCTTTTGAACCCTCATTTTGATACCCTACAAGGGGGTAGTATAGTTTTTAGAACTATTTTGATGCCAGGCAGTCGAGGAGACATCTCCGACTCTAAAAAGTATCTATTCTGGAGGCTGAGAGGCTTTTTTTATGGGAATTTGAGTCTATCTGGAGAGATTTCATACAGATCGGCAGACTATATCCTATAACTTCTATATAAATAAACGATCCGAAAGGCCACAACTTTAGTTTTTTGGAAGTAGAAGGGACTCGTTTCATTTTAAAAGGAAATAGCTTGAGTTTTTTTTAAGGATCTGCTTACCAAAAGCAGAAAGAAAGCCGCCATTCAACGGAGATTCAAGGCTTTTGATTAAATATTTGAATAAAATATTAAATACAAGATTAATGATAAAATATATATTAAAAATTGTACACAAAAAGCGCCCTCCTCCTCGATTCTCAAAGCGAATACCTTATGAGAATCAAATTCTTAAATTTATTTACCAAAAAAGTTTAAAAAAAATCAAAATTAAATACCAAAATAAGAAATAAATTTATTAATTTTTAATATAAAGCCAGTACCTTAGCTGCAGCTGATGAGAATCGAGGAGGAGGGCGCTATTTTGTAGTATTTTAGTATTTATTTTTAACGAAAAAATTCAAAGTTTAAAAAACCTTCCTCCTCGATTCTCATAAGGTGTAGGTAATGAGAATCGAGGAGGAGGGCGATGTTAGTATATTTTAGTATTTATTTTTTTAGTATTTTTTTGTTCAAAATTAAATCTTTTTTCAAAGTCTATTTTATGAGGAATCAGCCAACTATATCTGATATTTTCTATATCTTTAACCAAAAGAAGCCCCAATAGAAGCCTCGAAGGGTATTAGAAACTTCGCCTTTGCCTCCTTCCGAAGTTGGCTTTCCTTTCTTGTTTTATATAAAAAATATCCTCTTTTTAGCAGCCTCCTCCCTGCCTCCCCCCTAACTACCGCCCACCTTGCAGCCACCCCCTTTGGGGGCAAAGTCATGTGTTTGTTTACAGGCAACTCGAGTGCACTTAAGCGGTGATACGGGAGCGGGAGCAGGAGCGGTAGAGAGAGATAGAGAGAGAGCGATGGGGAAATGGAGAAAACAAAAATAAAGAAAAAAAGTAGAGAAAAAAGGAAAGAGAAAAGCCAAGACTCGGGCTAGACCAGGACAATCTACTTGATGCTGACAAGCACTGAGAGAAAATACGATAAAAAGTTCACTTTTTTTTACCATTGTGTTTCGGAATTTATTTAATTTTCAATGGATTCTGGTTTAGTATTTTTTATTTTCATAACAAAATTATTTATAATTTTCACCCATTTTTTTCTCTGTGTATAAAAAAAAGGATAAATCCAGAGAGAAGGGACTGGGAAGTAATGTTCTAGGCAGAGATAACGAGGAATTTGAAGAAATTCCCAGCCAAATGGTGAAGAACTTGTCAAACAACTCGCTTTTCTCCACCCATCTCTGTCTGTTTTCCTTTTGTTTGCTGTCTCTTTCTCTTGGGCGCTGACTGGCGTTGACCTGCCCCAACATTTTCCTCATTTTCCCCGACATTTGACAAGAACCCAAAGCTAACACCCTCCCACCCATCCACCACCCACTCGTACGATTTGATAGAAAGAAGACATCTTTCAATGCCTACTTTTTGGCTCTAAAAAAAATATTTAAAAAAAAAATATATTTAAAATTCTAAATAAATATATAATTAAATAAAATAGATAAAAGTAAACATTAATCCTTTAATTTTTTATTAAATAAAAATCAAAAACATTGGATATTTAATTAATACATTTTTTTTACTCCCTAAAAGAAGGTTTCTTTTTAATTTTTTAACTTGACTTCTAATCTTAAAAATATATAATTATTGTTTAGAATTTTTTATTATAACTTTTTTATTAAAAAAAATGAAACAAAATCCTTTGAAGACCTTTTAAGCCTTTTCTTTCCTCTTTCTTTGGGTTAAAAAAAAATCCTGTTATTTTTTATGTCAGTTTCTTCTTTTTTTTTTTTGTTGATTTTCTTGCGGGATTTTTTTGTTTCTTTTTTTGTTTCTTTTTTTGTTGTTTGTTTTTATATTTTGATGGAAGGCTCCACCTTCTCCATTTATTCACTTCCTTCTGGCTCTCTCTCTTCCCCCTCTTTTTACGCTCTTCTTGTTTCGCGTTTTTTCTTCTTCTGCTTTCTTTCTATAGCTTTCTTTCTTTTTTTTTTTTCTATTTTTTTTTGTGTTTTTGTCTTGTTGATTAATAATTCATTGGGCTTTCCACGCCTTTTCTTGTGTCCAGCCATAATTCTTGTGGCGCCGCCTGCCGGATAAAAAGGGAGCCACAAAAAAACACTATTTATTGGTCATGCAAAGAGGCGGCGGAAGCAAAAGGGGGCGTGTCAGTTTGATACCCTTTTTTAGCTGCTGTTTTTTTTTACCTGTACTTTTGCGGTGCTTTTTGTGTTTTTTTTTTTTTACAGCCAGCAAGGCCTGACAAAGTTTTTTATGGGGGAATGTACAGTGGAAAAAAATGTCTATACTTTTCATAAAAAAAAAATAATATTTTTTTTTACCGAATATAATATAAAATTTGAAACAATATTGGAAAGCGAAAAATTTGCTGACTTTTTCCTGCAAAACTTTTCTTGTATTCCCCATTCTAGCCATCTCTTTTCCTCTACCATCGCCCTGTCCTTGTCTAGCGTCAGGAGTCAAGTCACATGTTGGATTTTAATTGCAAAATCTAGTTTTATTTCGTTACATTTTCGGGTTTTCTGGGTTTTCTGGGGGTAATGCGAAAAATGTCCTTTTTGTCGCCAGTCCGAACAGAATTGATTGGACTGTCTCTTTCTATTGGTTTTATTGTTTTTCCTCCTTGTTCCTCCCATTGTAGTTGTAGTCCTTGCAAAAGTCCTGCCAAAGTCAGATGCGGCCAGAACACAGACAATCCATTTTGTCAGCCAACAATTGAGGCAAAATGCGGTTTTTCTTTTTCCACCGGTACTATGCGGACATTTTGTTTTAAAAAGGACACAGCACCGAGAAGAAATCTTGGCCAATATCCTTAAAAAAAAACGATGCACATTTCATTCAAAGTTTATTAGATTTTTTCATGTTTTTTTTTTTTTGCTTGTTTTCTGGGAGAATTTTGAGCATATCTTTTTGCGTTTAGAGTCCTGGAAATTTTCTCTTTGTGTAGTTGGAAAAAATTGTGGAATGAAGAACCGAAATGCAATTAAGCGGAAGGTTGCAAAAGCTGCCATTTGAAAAGCCAGCAAGGAAAGTAATACACCAGATTCCATTTTATTTTTTTTTTTGACAAAATAAAGTCGGAATAGGAAATGTATCTAAAAGATACACGGGATAATTATTATGAAAGTACAGCCTGGAAATTGCATGAAAAAGTGTCTAAAAATCCTTGTTAGATCCTCTATAAAGTCTAGAAAACATCCTAAAATATATCTTCTTAGAAGAGTCTCTTCAAGAGTATTTCCCTTAAAAATCTGTCAAGTTTTGGTTCTTTTTTTGGTAGCTTTAATGTATTTTTTAAAACTAAAGAGAGGGAACTAAAGAAATCGCTTAAAAATATATAAAAAAAAAAAAGATAATAAAAGAGAGCTTTCAAAGCGATTACCATAAATATCAATCAAAGTCATCGGTATTTATCGATAAAACTGATTTAATACAAATTCCTCTCAAAATTTCATATCCGTTTTTTATTCTTAATATT
This sequence comes from Drosophila vallismaia, assembly GCA_035047325.1. Classification (NCBI taxonomy): domain Eukaryota; kingdom Metazoa; phylum Arthropoda; class Insecta; order Diptera; family Drosophilidae; genus Drosophila; species Drosophila vallismaia. Next base: position 8,961,928 of record JAWNPU010000001.1, on the reverse strand, counting down.
TTCCTTGTTTTTTATTGCAAATTAAAACTTTAAAATGCAATATTAAATACATATTTTCTATAAAAAAAACAATCACCTATCGGTTAGAAAAGATAATTAAAAGTTATCGATTGAATAATTGTGGAAAACTCATTGGAATTATTGATGGAATCTGCTTGAATTTATTGTCATTTATTGGAAATGCATTTGTTTCGCGTTTGACACTTTCAGGGCTGATCAATTTGTTGCATGCCCCACGCTTATGCCTTTGAATGCATAATAAAAATCAACAAAAAAAAAAGTTGGAGACTAAATAATTTATTCGCCAGGACGACACACACACACCCATAAATACACATACTAATACATGAAAGTCATGACGCAGCACCTGAATAGGATAAGGACGAGGAAGGATACGGGGGGCTGGTGTGGCCTGGTGTGTGTGTTGAAGGCTTCTCTTTATGGGCACTAAACATGTCCTGGCAAGCTGCCATCTCCCTTTTTATTGTATCTTGTATCTGGGCCCTCGAAGGACTCCAAAGGACTACCAACTACAAAACTACAAAACTGCATCTGGTGATCCTACGACTGTCTTTCTGATTCTTGATTCCTGATTTCGATTTGGAAATATCCTTGTCATCGGTTGGCATTGACTAATTAAATTTTCCATCGATTTATGGATAGAAATTCCAAAGGATATAATGAAATCCTTAGATAAACTCATTCATCGACTCGAATATAGTCTCGAATATCCTGTGTGTTGTCAAATGCACAAAACATTACACAAAGGACACTCGCTCGCACAGAGTACAGGGGTTTTGCAGGATTCTTTCAGCCCTTGTTATTGTTATCCTTGTGCGGTGCAGTTTTAATAATTCAAAGTGCCTGCAATAGACGGACTGCTTACTGCTTACTGCTTACTGCTTACTGCTCATTGCCCGTCCTTGTCCTTTTGTTTGGCTTTTAAAACCGCACACTGTCGAGAGAGTGTAGGGCAGACTGTACAGTGAACACACACGCAGAATTGAGAGAGAGAGAAAATAGGACCCAGCAGGGCACATTACGTATACGCCCCGAGTGCACTGCAGGGAAATAAAAACAACAGCAGCTGCCGGACACTCGGACTGGTCTAAAAGGTAGCTCTGATGACAGAGTCCTTTCGTTCGTCCTGTCAGCGTCACGTGCCATACACATCAGGACGTCAGGACGTCAGGACGTTGAAAGTCAATTGCTTAAAGCAAATAAATTTCCTATTAATATTATCCTGGCCCTGGCCCTGGCCGTGGCATTGGCATATTTGTCTTTAAACAACCAGCTTTCTCTCTGCGCTTCCTTGAATATCAATGGCAAGCAAAGCAAAGGACTCATTTATAATGAAATTATTACATAATTGACTTACTGATTCCCTCATTCTATCTGTCAGATAATACCGAGAGGGAGCGAAAGGAGCTTGGGACGTGGAAAACATTTATTAATCCTGCCGACAAGCAAACGTCATTAACCAAATGGCCAGCAAAAAAAAAGGCGCCTCTGTTTATCCGACTCTGGCCAAACAATGCTCGCTGGACAGGGGAAAATAATTAAAATAAATAGACAAATGTACAACAAAGGAGCTACGCAAAAAAATAACAAAATTAATCACCTTGGAAGGGACATAATTTGGTCAACATCTTCAAGGGAATCCTTCAATCTCAGGCGCATAATTATTGCTGCCAAAAAAACTAAAAAAAAAAGGGAGCAGGAACTGCAGAGGGGGCTTAAGGGGCGTGGCTGGTCTTGTCAAGGGGCGTGGCTGGGCAAATAGTTCCACTAATTAGAGGCAGGTTGCAAGGGCACACGGATTCGGATGCGGAATGCGGATTCAGATGATGTCTCAGCTTGTTTGTTGATTTAGCCGGAAGGCTCGTTGCAGCAAAATGCGACTCACAAATAAACTGAAACTCAGAACAGGGATGTATTTCAGGTATCGCCAAGAAACGATAAAAAAAATAACGATCCATCAAAGTTAAATAAGAAAAGTGAAGTAGAAAAGGAGAAAAGGAGAAGGATTTCAGGAGATACTTTTGAATTCTATAAATAAGAGATGATCTTGAATCTTTTTGCTTATTAAAAGCTGCTTGTCGAGCATCTAATTTGAAAAAGTACAAGCTTTATCGATAAATATCGATGACTTAGACAACCTTCAAGGGAAAAAGCAGCTTCTCGAGTATCAAACCTGTCAAGTACAGGTTGTTATCGATAAAAATCGAAGACTTTGATAACATTCAAGGGACAAAAGCCGCTCTTCGGGCATCAAACTTCTACAAATGCAAGCTTTATCGATAAATATCGTTGACTATCGGTTTCTGGAGAATCAATTTCCAAAGTATAGGTTTTATCGATAAATATCGATGACTTAGAACATTAAACTTGAAGAAAACCCCCTCTTTATCGATAAAAATCGATCACTTTTATAAACCTTTCAAGACAGAAAACTGTTCGAAATGTACGAAAGAAAAGGATATCTTTTCCCGTAAACAGGACCTATAATTCCTGGTTAGTTAGCTTGTTAGTTTGGGCCATCGCTCCATCTCCGTTTCAAAGGCTGCATACGGAATTAGAATTTGTGTTCGTTTTTCGTGTTTCGGTTAACTCGATTTGTGCGGACATTTGACAGGCGAAAAAAAGGACGAAAAAAGAAAGCTATGAGAAGGAGGAGGAGGAGGAGGACTAGGAGAAAGCCTGAGCAACTTCGACTTGGCCCAAGGACGCGGCTTCTCTGAAAAAGAGCCTTGGGATTGGATTTGGGATTTGAATTTTTCCTTCGTTTTTTTTTCGGGGACTGGGACTGTGGAAATGCAGCCAAAGGAAAACATCTGCCCAGCCTTCGGGGCACAAGGAACAAAGCAGAGCAGTAGCAGTACCAGTGGCAGGAAATATACAAAAAACAAACAAAAAATTTGGAAATCCAAAGCCTCGACGTGCCTCGAAATGAAAAATACATTTTTTTCCTCTCCTCTCAAAGCCAAATGCAAATGACAAAATAATGCGTTCAGGCAGGGTAGAAAAAAAAAATGGGAAAAAAAGTAAATTTTGGGGCGCAGGCCTCAGGAGGATGCAAAGCTGCAGCTGTGGCAAGTTGACCATTGCAGCAATGAGCCCAATTCGTTGGCTGCAACTTCAAAACAGGCCAAAGAATATGAAATACAACCATAATCAGCCAGACTGAATATTGATTCAAAAGGCCAAAGCCATTAAATGTTAAACGGACACGAAATCCCGGACATTGTTTTGGGTGGAATTCTGAAATAAACTTGGACAAAATAAAGTTTTCAAGAGGAATAGCATTGGATTTAATACTGGAAAAGAAATGAATCGATTCAGCAAGCTTTTGAGGTATTCCGGTTAAGAATCGGATAAATGTTGGCCAAGATATAGCCTCCGATTTGGGCCATATTGGACTTTCCTTCGATTTCTTCATTTTTTCGGAAAATTTTTAAAAAAATCGAAAAAATATTTTGTGATTAGATTTTGATGCAGTTTGATAGGGAATTGATTAAAGAATCGTTTAAGACATTTCGCATGAGAATCGGATGAGAATTGACCAAAATATATCCTTCCCTCTGAAAAATAACAAAGAACGCCCTCCTCTTCGATTCTCATAAGTTGTAGTTAACCAAAGAATATTTTTGAAAAAATCGAATAAAAAATTTGTGATGAGGTTTTGATGCAGTTTAATAGAGAATCGATCTACAAATCTTTTAAGATATTCCGGTTAAGAATCGGATAAATATTGGCCAAGATATAGCCTCCGATTTGGGCCATATTGGACTTTCCTTTGATTTCTTCATTTTTTCAAGGGGTCTGCCTAGAAAAATTTTGAAAAAAATCCAAAAAATATTTTGTAGTCAGATTTTGATGCAGTTTGATAGGATATCGATCCACGAACCATTTGAGGTATTCCGCTCAAATATCGGATGAGAATCGGCCAAGATATAATCATCTTTTTGGGCCATTTTGGCTTTTTCTTGGAATTTTTTTATTCTTTCAAAGATTTTCCGCAGATTTGAATAAAAACAAGGAATAGAAATATAATAAAAAAAACAATAATACATTAAATTCTATATAATTCTCTTCAAGTGAACCTTTTTATTATTAATTTCTGGGGCGCTTGCTGTTTCTTTTTCTGGGCAACCCTTTGGGCCATTACGCATACGCACCGTTGCACGCCTCCTCCAATGGAAGAGGGGAAGAGGGCGGTTAACCAGGGAATAGGGTGAATAATAAAGAGAGAGGGGGGATACAGGGTGTGAAAGAGAAAGGTAAGGGAGCTGGGAATAAATTGCAATTTACTTTCGTAAATTTAATAAAGTTTTCCATCGCCATCCTTGTCTCGATTATCAAATGTACAACACTTCCCATCTCTCTCAGTCGAGGTGACTCCATCTCGCTCTTGTTGCAACTTGTTGTAATGCAATCTGTTTGCCGTTCGCCTTGAGCCGCAATTTTATGAAAAGCTGTTGAAAATAATTAAGATGAAACGCCAAAGATTGCGGCGCATCTTTACTTGCTTGCAGCTTCTTGTGGCAACATCAACACCCTCCACGCTGTCCATTCTCATGCCTGATGGATGTTGTTATCTTGCAATTTATTCTGCCAAAACTTGGTTTGAGCTTCAAAGCCCAAAGAACAGCTTTAATATTGGCTTCCGTTTCTGTTTCCGTTTCCGTTTCCCCTCTTTTTTTTTTTATTGTGGAAAATAAATCAAGAGTTGAGAGTGAAAGTTTTTTGCAATTAACCTGATTACGGGATGTGAATCAGAAATGATTCCCAATCGAATGCCTAATCACATGCCCGGCAATTTGTCACAAATTACGACTAATTGAAATGCCTGCAACATGTTTAATTGAAACTGTAATCCGTTAATGCCCCAAACGCGCTCCGATATACCAACCGCAACCCTTCAACGAATTAAATCTAAATCCATCAGAGCCCCTTTTTTTTTTTTTTTTTTTGGGAATTAATTAAGCGACAAAGAAGCAGCTTCATTAATTGAAATAAATAGCAATGGTCCCCGTTTAAGGGTTGAGCCCAAAACACAATGAAGAGAGTCCCAGTCTCAGTCCCAGTCCCAGGCAAATGGAAATAAAAGTTTGATGCGAATTCTTCTAGGCAACAGGCGTTAATATGCAATTAAATGAATTTCTTTCTCTTGTTTTTTTTTTTCGTCCATCAAACACACGCAAGAATCGTGGTGCGTGTCTCCCAAAGGAGGTGGTTGTGCGTGTCGGCTCAATTAAATCCGCAAAGTGTCCCCTTGCCGGCCCCAAAAACCATCCACAAATTCTCACACCCACGCCCCCTAAACACCAAACCCCAAAGACGAAAGACGAAAGACCCTCCCGTGTGCAGATCCCATGAAATGAATGCTTAAATCCTCCTCCGAAAAAAAAAAAAAAACGAGAAAGAAATTACACACAAAGGCACAAAGGCGAAGAAAACCAAAGAAACAAAACAGGAAACCTTAAGAATTTTATATACTCTATAGGATATTTTTGGGATCTTTAATGTTTTTATTAGAAAGCAAAAGAAAAACACAAAAGTATCAATATTTTCTCTATAAATATCTTATAATTGTAGGACTTCTCTAACGAATAGATAGGTTTATAGTATTCCTTGTTTCGATTTACCATAAATAAGCTCGCTAAGATCTCGATAAATATCGATTTTCTGTTAATTTTCAATTGATATATTTGAGAGTTCTTGATTAGTATCGATTTTCTGTAAGCTTTCATCCAATATTTATGAGAGTAATCGATAAATATAGACTTTCTGTTAATTTTAAATTTAAAATCTTTAAGAGTTATCGATAAAAATCGATTTCCTGTTAATTTCAAATGGAAATTTTTGAGAGTTCTTGATTAATATCGATTTTCTGTCAATTTGGAATGAATATTTTTGAAAGTTATCGATTTATCGATCGATTTTGTGTAAGTTTTCATTAAATATTTATAAGATTAATCGATAAATATAGACTTTCTGTTAATTTCAGATTGAAATCTTTGAGAGTTATCGATAAAAATCGATTTCTTGTAAATTTCAAATGGAAATCTTTGAGAGTTCTTGATTAATATCGATTTTTTGTTAATTTAAAATGAATATATTTGAAAGTTCTCGATTTATCGATCGATTTTGTGTAAGTTTTCATTAAATATTTATAAGATTTATCGATAAATATAGATATTCTGTAAGGTTTCTTGATAAATACAGGTTTTTTCTATAGATTTTCGATGAATATTTCTTAGAGTATGAAGCTTAGAGTATGAATATTGTTTATTTGGAGCTCCTCTAAGCTTCTCTGGGATAAAAGGGTATTACTTTGGCATTATATAACCCGACTTCTCGACCCGATTCGATTACACGTAGAGAAAGCGAGAGGCTTGGATAGTCAAGGCCAAGCGGCTTAGGAAGTGGGAAAGGCGGGTGAATGGGGAGGATAATGGGTGGGAAAAAAATACAGAAATAAGAGAAAAAAAAAGAGAAAGGTGAAAGATTATGCGAGACGAATTATAAGTTAATAAAATCGATGGATTAATGAGAATGCAATAGAAATTAATTAAGAAAGAATGTTGTGAAAGAATGTTCCTGTTCCTTCCCTGAACTTTTCTGAGATATTTTTGCCAACATTTTCGGTTCATAAAATTTATAAAATTCATAAAATTCGTAAAAATAAATTGGACACACCTCCAAAACAAGCGACCAGCAATTGCGATTCCAAATTAAAAATTTTACGACCTGAATTTTCGTAACTTTTCGGTTTTTTTCTTTCTTGATTTGTTCTTCAGTGTGTTTTGTGTGTTTTGTGTGTTTTCTTTTGTGTATTTTCGCAAAGATACAACAACAAAAAAGGTGAATAAAACAAACAAACAGCAGGTAACCGGTGCAAAAATAAACAAAAACGATCGCCAGGCGGTTTGTGCAATAAAATAAATCACAAATCCAATTGCAATCAACAAAAACTTTAGCCCAAATATTAGTAACACTGGAAAAATAAATCTTAATCAAAAAATATAAAAGAAATCAGCTTCAAAAACAACGAAATATTCAAGAAAAGCAATTCATCAACACTGTTTATGCTTCAATAACATTTTTCCAACACTATAAGTAACAGTAAAACCTCAAAAAGTGCTCCTATATATTTCGCAAAACATTCCGAATAATAAAAAATTAACAAAAAACAATTGAAATAATTTCCACAAATCAAAAGAAAAAACGTAAAAAACGTAAAAAACTAAAAACTGGAAACTATTATTCACCGAAAAAGCAAATAAAAAGTGACTGGAAAGAGAAGTTTAAATAAATAAATTAAAAATAATAAATAAAAAAACAAAAACAATTAAAAAAAACAACAACAAAAACAATTCATGATGCAAATCCGCTTGTGGCAGCTGCGCAGCTGCAGCGGCGTCAGCTGAGGCAGCAGAGCGTGGGAACAAGCGAGCAAGCTAGCCAGAGCAGCGACTTGAGTGCGACTTTAACAGCGCTGCAGTCGCGTTCCAGCTGCACCAGCGAGCGGAGCAAGTCGCGCATAAAACGCGCCACGATCGCGAACAACAACTATCGCTGAACTTTAAACGAGTTAGAGCCCATAATTTTGTTGTTGTTGTAATTTAGTTGGCGGTTTTTGACGTTTTGTGAAGAACGACGCGATTTGAATGCGTTTCTTGGCATAAAAAGTCAGCATGTGCAGCCGGAAATGCTTCCGCATGCCCACCCTTGTCATCTGCGGCGTTGTGCTGACCATCATCCTGGTCTGCATCACGGGCATCACGCTGACCAACAGCATCAACATCTCCAACATTGTTAAGCTGCGGGAAAAGGTCGCTAGCGACTCGGCGGCGGCCAATGGCGGCCACCAGGCGGCCCAGACCCGTGCCGCCCTCGTCGAGCAGCAGTACTCGACGCTCCAGCAGCACCACCTCTCTCGCAGCGATCTCAACTACATCCAGGCGGCCACCCACCCCAAGAACCTTCAGCGCCAGATGCAGCAGTTGCAACTGCAACAACAACAGCAACAACAACAACAACAACAGCAGCAACAACAACAACAACAGCAGCAGCAATCGAACAAAATTGTCATTGAAATTGGCCTAAATAGCCGGGCGAGCAACGAGAGCGGTTTAAACAGCGTGAATGCGAATGCTGGCGTTTTAAACAGCCCCCGGGCAAGCAGTTCGGCGGGAAGCAGTGCAGCAAGCAGTCTACCCAGCGAGGGATACAGTGGCGGACATAATTCTGCTCCGCCCATTCTGCAGGCTGCGGAGGCTCTGATGGAAGGGAATGTGGACTCGATATCCTTGCCGGCTGCCTCGCCGCTAATGCAACAGCCCATTCTGCCCGACGGCAGCAGCGAGGACGAGGGGGAGGGGGAGGGGGAGGCGCCTTATTACTCGGCGCCCCCCGGAAATAGGTCGCAGAGCGGTACAACGGACACGCCCCCCCATCTAATGGGCATTGGTGATCACAACCCCGGAGGGATACAGTTCGAAAGACGCGACCACGTCAAGCAGGTACACACTGAGCGAAAATACGAGCGACTCAAAGAGTTGATACAATGGCGTTAAGGAATATATAATTTAAAATACAGATTTTATATAAATTTTATATAATTTATGTATAGTTTTTCATAAAATAATGTTCTTAAAAAGGAAATTCTAATTGAAAAATTATCCTAAAAAGCAATTATAGTTTAAAAAAAATCGAACTTTAATTTGAAAACATTCCAATTTTGTTAGTTTTTGTTTAGCAACAAAAGGTGTTCTTTAGCTTTTTAAGTTGATTAATTATTAAATTAACATTTGTAAAGAGTTATATATATTTTAACGAGTTCTATATTTTTAAGACTTGTATTTTGTAACCAATTTGCAAATTTTCAAGTGTAAAAAATTCATTTAAAAAAAATGCATTTGAGACGCATTTTTTTTTTGTTAGAAGTTTAATTACAGTGTATGGGATATCGGATATATATATATATATAGATTACCTGTGTCGTGTAATTTTCACAATTACAAATTGAACAAAAACCGGAGGTAAAAATTCACAACTCGCGAACAATTGGCATTTCCATTCCATTTCGAAAATTCAATTTGCAAACTTTTTGTTTTGTTTTCTGGCTCACGTTTTTCACCTGCCACCGGCATTGTTTTCTCTATTTTCTATTTTCTATTTTCTATTTTCCATTCAAAGTTCTCCAATTCCCAGTTCTCGGTTTCCAGTTCTCAGTTCTCGGTTCTCGGTTCTCGGTTCTCGTTTCTGGTTCTCTATTTTTGGTTATTATTGTGGCTGTCAGGCTGGCTAATGATTCCCCTGCATTGTCACGATTTTGCGCTTTTTCACCTGCCACACCCCCAATCCCAATCCCAATCCCAATCCCAATCCCAATCCCAACCTCATTCTCCACAAAAATTCCTAAAATTGCGAAAATGCATTTGTTTTTCGGTTCAATTCGATTCGATTCCGCCTTTGGCCAGAAATTTTGGCCAAAAACTCGCCTCTCGCATCAACCCATCATTTCCCCAATTAACTTTTCCCTCTATATCAGTTTTTTTTTTAATGCTTTCCATAATTTTTTTTATTGTTTTTTTTTTATTCTAAAAAACTATTATCTCGAGCCGGTTTTCAATGACGTTTTATGCTAATGGCGAGACATCAAGGAAAAGTTGTAATAAAGCCGTTCCAGTTACCGTTTCTACTACAACTTTCAATGCGGATATTATTCATAATATTATTCATCTATTAATTATTCATCTAAATAAGCTTTTACTTTTAATTTTTTCTTGACTCTTAATAAGAGAAAAGTAGGCTTTAAAAATACTTAAAAAAACATTTTAAATTGGAAAAACCTTTCTTAAAGTTTATTTCTAATAAAAAATGTTGTGTAATTTATAAGTATTTAATATTAAAATGTATTTCTACTTAAATATTCTTTATTAAAAAAGCGAAAAATCTTAAATCTTTCTTATTTTTCAAACATAAACTTTGCTAAATTATTAATTATGAATTATTACCGCTTTTTTTTTAGTTCCCCAAACTAATTAGTTATTAAACCCTTTGGAATTAGAGTGACAGAAATTAATTATAAAATCTAGAATTTAGTATTGATAAAAAAAAAAGAAAATTCGCAAACACTTAACACATTTAATAATAAATACGGGTCAGTGGGCGTAATTACGGCATTCAGAGTCCGTCCGCAGGTCCCCATCCGGCAGTCAATTACGGAAACAATATCATCCAACTATTTGGTCTACCCGGGGGCATTACGGAGAGAGACAAATAGATTACAGATTACCATAATTAACATATTTCTAATAGCGCTGGGAAATCAAAATGATAAAAAATCTATAAAAAAAAAAACATCAACTTTATTTTGTGACAAAACAATAAACCCTCCTCACTGCCTCACAAATCCCTTGTAAATCGCACATTTTCTCTAATGCGATTAAATTCATACTCGTACAAGTCAAAGTTCACAAAAGTCAGCTAAAAAAAACACAAAAAAAGTTAATAGAAAAACTGGGAAAAAGTTGAAATGAAATTTTAGTTTATAGTCCAGTTTGAGGTTAGGTTTTTCCCCTCAAAAAAAAAAGTAGAAACTCAGCTTTGGGAAGCTTTCCTGGAAATGAAATCAAGGATAAAAAATAAATATTTAGTAAACTTATATTTAAGAGCCTTTACTGGACTAAAAACTACAAAATAAATTAAATTTCTGACACTTTTAATGTAGGATTGCCAATTTTTTATTAGTTTTTTTTTTTTTTTTTAGTCAGAATCAGAATCAGAATCGGAATCAGTCAAAAGCCAGCGTAGAGCCAATTAACTTTTCAAACTCATTTCGTGTCAAATTAATTATTTGATTTTCAATGTTTTTTTTTTCTATATATTTTTTTTTCCATGTTTTTTTTTCTCTCGGAGATAAAATGAATTTTGTGTTAAATGAAGAGAAAAGCCAGAGAAGGGAGGCAGAGGCAGAGGCAGAGGCAGAGGCGGGGACAACCCACAAACAATTTAAAATGATGAATTTTCTATGAGACTCATTCATTTATTTAGAAACGCTAATTTTTTTCTCACTTCCGTTTGCATTTGATTTGCATAGATAGTGCTTTGTTTTTTATTCACTTTTTTTTAAGCTTAAAATAGAAACTCTACGATGCATAGATTAGCTAAAAATATATGAGAGAAAAAGGTCTACAAAAAAAGCCTAAATTGTGGAATCAATAAAAGGCAATAAAAAGCATTCGAATCATAAAAAAAAATAGTTCAATGGTTAAAGAATAGATTCTTTCTTAATTCATTTTTAAGAAGATATTATAAAAAATATTTTTACAAGCTTTGTTTTAAAGATTAGAAAACTCTTTTGCTCTTTAAAAAATATAGTTTTTGGAATAAATTCATTAATTAGGATTCTAAAAATATTCTAAGAATAGATTCTAAGAAAGATTCTAAGAAACGATTTTGTTGTTCTAGTTTTTTGTTGTTATTTAGAATATAAAATATAGAATATAACATATGGAGTATAAATAATATAAAAACACTTTCATTTTTAGCCAAATTTCCCTTCTTTTTTTGCCCTAAAAATCTCAATTTAAAGCTTTTTCAAGTTAAAACAAGAAAGTAGAAAAGTGTGGCCATGTTTTTTAATATTTGAGGACCAAAACCAAAAAACAGCAGAGTATGACCAGTTTTTTTTTTTTATAAAATAGAAAAATAGGAATAGGAATAGGAAAATAGCAAAGTGTGGCCATGTTTGTTGAATATTTTAGGACTACTACCATTTAGGACTATTAAAATCTACAATATCCTTTTTTTTATTTAAATATTTCTCTATTTATATTTCTCTTTATATATTTCTCTTTATATATTTCTCTATATATTACTCTTTATAAATTTTATTGTTTTTCTTTTATAATTTTCTCTATTTCCCTTTTATAGATTCCCTTTCAATTGTCATTTTGTGCCTGACTTGTTATGCATTTTTTTCGAATATCCTTCATTTATCATAAACAATTCTCCAAACAATTTTTGGCCAGAAACATGAGGGCCATAACCTTTACCCCTTGCCCTGCTTTTGGCCCACTTTCTTCTCTCCCTTTTACTCTCCCTCTCCAGCCTCCTCTCGTTCTGGTGTAAAAGTTTTTCTTAATAATAAATTGCTTAACTTTTTAGGTAAACAAAAGCACAGTTTTTGGCTTTCAACTCGCCGCAGGCTCATCACGTGCGGGTTGTGCTCCCCAAAGCGTGAAAGAGACAGGGGGATAGGGCAAGCGATAGTGCGAGCGAGAGGGGGTTATGTGCGAGAGAGAGAGTGGGAACGAGAGGGGGCTAAATGTAGTAGCTAAATGAGACTTACAAGTTGGCCTGTTCTGGAAATTAAAATAATTGCGAGGGACGCTTGGGTTGGCTTGGGTTGGTCCTTTGGGCGTTTTGTCATTATCGCCGTAAAGTTGAACTAGTTCCGCCGCCAAGTGAACTAGTTCCCCCCAATGATTTGCTCTTGCTTTTACCAAATTATAATTTATTCTACAAGTTAAGGCTGACTTTTGGTTTTTAGGCAAACATTAAGACTTTTTTCACTTTTTTTAACTAAACAAAACACATCCTAGAATGTCCTTCTATACTTGCTCTTCAATTTAAGGACAAAAAAACAGAAACTAGTTTTGATTTATTTGTCATTTTCGCAACAATTAACGTTCATTTCCAGTTTCCATTTTCCATTCTCCATTTTTCCCATCAAGCCGCCACTTTTCCGCCAAGTAAATGCTTTCTGTTTTTTTTTTCTATTATTTTTTTTATACATTTTATTTTTTATGCTGATAAACGGTTTCTGCCTCCCCATCGCTATACATCTGTCATGTCTGAGGAGAGCCGAGAGCCGAGAGCCGAGAGCCGGCCTGGTCATAATTTATAACCAACAATTGCAATGCAAAGCAGCCTCTTTATATGGAAAACACGCGCCTGCTGCTCGCTGCTCTGCTCGCTCTTACAGCCTCACAAATACACCGATAAATTCGCAAGCTCAAACGTGTCAATGCACTGGAAGAAACTTTTGCGAAAAATTGGGAAAAAATCATAGTTTAAGGTTAGAGAATAATGGAATAAACTTTTGGAGGTTAAACGTTAAAAATACTTTAAAAGTTAGTCTTATTTATTTATTATTTAAAATAATTAAAGTTCTAGCTATATATTTTAGTTATTATTTAATATATATTTTGCATATAAGAGATAAAAAAAAAGCTACTAAGAAATACTCTACTCCAATACTCTATTCCAATAGATTTTTCTTTATTTTTTTTTATATATATATTCCTAGCTGTAACTCCTATTTTATACTACTATTTCTTCTCAGTGTCTTCATGTACTTATTTCTCTATTTTTTTTGTTTATTTTCAGGTGAGTTGCAAGTGAATGATTTGAAGATAACTTTTTGGTTCGTGGTTCCTTCTGGCTAAAAGTTTTGGCCCATAACAAGTATATTCCTTCCTATACTATAATGTATATATATTATATATCCTTTTCTATATATGATAAATAGTCCTAAGAAAAGTAAGAAATCATTCTAACAATAAGCCTCAATTTGATGCAGAAAATGGTAAAGAATACCAAGAATGAGGATTAAATTCGAAGTTAATTTCATTAAATTCAGTGAGAACGTTGCATGATTTAGGAAATCGGATTAGGAATATATTGTACCATACATGAATAGAGCAAGTTTTGTGCTAAATTGGCAGACAAAACGAAGTTTCTGTGTCTTGCTGGGACAGGAATTAAAATACCTTCGAAAAAGAGCAACAGAACAAGCAGGAGCCTTGTCCTGGACAAAGTTTTGCTCACTTGGACAAATGCGTAAATGGCAAGGCCCGAATGCTTTCAATTATGATGTCCTGGTCGGGTCTGTCCTGGTCTGTCCTAGCATGTCCTGTCCCGTCCTGTCACTATTCTGCAAGCAGGCAAAACTTTTTCCGCATATTTCCCAAGCAAATTGCTTAGAAAAATCCTTAAATATTTTACTCCGAAGGTCTTGGCTTGTGTATTCCAAGAAAAATGATTTAAGATTCGGATTCCTGCTTAGCCTTGTAAGGATTCTGATTTTGAAGCAAAAATGAAGAGGTCCTTGCATGATATTTAGGGTATCGATTGGGAATTGTACTCGCTTTTGGCGGTCAAAGTTTTCGGGTCTTGGGGCTCGGAGGGTAAAAGGAAAGTAATCATTGTTCAATACCGGAAACTATTCAATTTCCGCATGACATGAAGCGAGGACGCTGGAGGAAACGCTCTCTGGCAGGGATCCTGGTAACCTGATATTCTGCCACTGACAGCGGTATCCTGGCAACTATTAAAGTCCTAGTTCCAGTTTAAATTTAATCAAATATTAGTATTTACGGAGAGAATTCATTTTGCAATATTTTCGCCACTCTTCCGGGGAAAATTGACAGCTCAAGTTTATCTGCCTTGAACTTGATTTTTCCATCAGGCTTGGCTTGAATTTTCCCGCTGCATTCAATGGATTTTCCGCCTCAGGGAGTGGGCTTCGGGGGTGAGAGTCCTTCGCAGGAGGACAGGAGGAGGAAAAGCCCCGACGTTGACTTACTTTGTTGATGTTTGGTTTTCGGGAAAGAAGCTGCTGCCATCCTTCTACATCCTTTACCATCCTTTCCCCTTCCTCGAGGCTGGCTTCCTATTTCCGCTCTTCCCTGTGTGTGCTAAGCTGATTTTGTCCTGCACTGCTCGAGGACATGTTCGTTTTTTTTTTTGGTGGGGGAGAGAGGGTCCTTTTAGCAGAACCCGAAGAAGTCAATTCTGTTGTCTGCAATTTCTTGGCCTCTCACCTGGCTGTGGCTGTGCCACCTGCCAGGACCTCTTCGTCCTCTTACCTGTTACGCTTCGTTAACTATGCGCTTGTATAAAAAGCTTTTGGCTATCAATCAATTGTCCTTATTCAATTATTTAGCACACTTTGCTATTTATCCGCTCCTGGTGAAGGATACACGGCAAAACAGCGCAATCATTGCCAAATAAATACAAGTTTTGGAAGGTTTTAAGTGTTTTAAAGGACATTAGAATCAAAAATCGTGTAAAATAAGAAAGGTTGAAGGGTATTTTTCGAAGAGGAGATGCTGGTTTTTGGGTAGAATTTGGCTTCAAAGTGGAGCTGTCTTTTGGAAAGTTCAAGAAAAAAGAAATAATTTCATCAATTTATTGTTTAAAAAAAAGGTTGTCCTTTCTCCCAACTTACAGATATAACAAGGATTTGGTATAAAAACTAAAAAATACTGCGAAAATACTGTAAAAAAATAGAACTTACCAGGGAAATCAAAGTATTACAAGAGAAATACTACAAGATGAGGTATAAAAAACATTTTGATTGGTTAAAACCATGATTTTTTTCTATATATTTTTCTCTATATGCATTATTAAATCCTCCGCCCTGGTAGTGTCCTGTTTTTGGCCAAAAACCATCGTGGTTTGAGGTTAAATGGCGAAAACAGAACAGAACAGAACAGATGGGGGCTTGGGCAGTCAATTTGGAGCGATAAACGATTAAACATTTCTCCGAGAAATCTCTGGAAACATTTTGCCATAGATCATGGGGATTTGTAGGTTGCAATTGCTGTAGGGGGGGGGGGGGAAATACCCGAGAGGACATGGCAGGACTTGGGAAAAAAACAGGACTGAGGACCGAACAACGAAGGACGAACCATTTTGGCCATCGTTTGTTTTACGACTTTTTCTAATTGCCTGGTACCGAGGTTTCCTTCTACTGTACCTTCTTCCTTTCGGCTTCCTTCGACTACCACGCCCCCTTTAACAGCAACCGGAAGGAAGAAGGCAGCAGGCAGCAGGCAGTTCGTCCTTTATTTATTGGCTACGCCAGGCACTTTCTTCACTCGACTCTTCTAGTTCGATTCGATTCCAAAAGCGAACAAAATAAAACGAAACGAAAGGCATAGGAAATTGGCATCGATAAGGATGAAAGTCCTTTGGGAAGTGGCTGGCTGACTGGCTGGTCAATGCGAAATAAAGAAGAGGAAAAAATTATCCAAAAAAAGAATCAGAATAGCAGAGAGATCCTGAAAGGGATAAATCATAGACTTGTATTTTTCTGCCATTTAGTTTCTTTATTTTCGAAAATTCCCTTCAAATTTCCCTTAAAATTCCCCTCTATTGTACTTATTGTATTTATGATTCCTTTGGGAAAAGGAGCTTCCGTCAATGTCCTTTTAGAACTCCTTCCCAGGAGAAGTTCTTAAAATCTGCGCGTACCGCAGCTGGAAATCGCTTAGGAAATGCTTCTCAAGTGCCGCTTGAAGGTTTCTAGACGAGAATTGGGTTGCTCGGGATTCTCAGGATAACAACCTTGAGGGGGGGCGATGTCCTGCCACCGAAAGTAAGAGTGACAACCAGCAGCTGGGGCTGCCAAAAGAGCAAAAAAAAAAAAATAATAAAAACCGAAAACCGACAAACTCATTGCCATAAAAAATACAGGGAATATACGAAACGAAACGAAATGAAATGAATCATAAATATGTGATGAGTGGCAAAAAGAGGGGGCGTGGATAAAGAGGGAGAAGGATATCTGGGGAAGGAGTCTAATCAGCAGCTGACTTTATAACTTCTTCATAACTTTTCCTTCAACTCGTACTTTGTCCTGAATAGAGAGTTTCAGGATTGATGGCTTGGGAATAAATATTAACTGAGTGACTTTTAGAAAAACATTTATTTATGATACACAAAGTTGGCTCTGGATAGTTGCTTATTATATTTTATTTACTTTATTTAATAGATTATCCAAAATAGAAACTAAAAAATATGAGAGCAAATAAAAAATCCCACTATTTCTATCCATTTGTTGCTTTCCTTTCAAGTCTTAAGACTTTGGTTATTATCTATTTATTTCCTAAATATTTTTATTACTAAAAAAGTTACTAAATTCGAGAGATTATCTTGTATCTTATCACTCGATAATCCCCAGCAATGACTTCCTTTTCCAAAACCTTCCACTGTTAGTTTGAAAAGGACTCTGCTTTATGGGTCTATATCTCTGGCGTTTATAAGCCATCTCCTTCGCCAACAGCTGCTTCTCATACACTTTATGTATATAAGTATAAAAATATATACTTGTATATATATATATACCATAAATACTCTTTGAAAAACTTGCTGATAATCATCAAGAGGAAAAGGTCAAAGCAGGAAGTGGGAGTTGGGAGTTGGGAGATGGCGAGCCATGACATTGGCATTTGTGGGGGGAAAAAGTGTTTACGTCTGGTCTTGCGGTTGACCAGGACACACACACACAGAGCGAGTCCCCTCTCAAGCTGTTTAATTTTTAGTTTATGTTGCATAATTCTAACCAAAAAAAAAAAAAAGGTTAAAAAGACTTTTTTGTGCTGACTCAAGATGGCATCATATTTTTGTCGGGAAAGTGCTGGCAAAACAAGTTCCTGGGGTCCTTTCGATAAGGATAAGGATGATGATGGGAATGATGACACAATGATAATGAAATCGAGGCCAGATATCAGGGCAATTATTGGGCTATCGAGGGGGTATCCAGGGTGAGGCTGAAAAAGCAAGGAAACAAATTTGAGGTTTCACAGCTCAATCATTTGATTGACAAACTGGAGAGAGGTGGGTGGCGGGAAATATTGGGAAATATTGGAGGGATAGGAGGGAAATTTTCATCACTGACTTGTTGATGCTCTTGATGGAAATTCCTTTGGTTTTTGGTTAAGAAATAAAGCTTTTAAAATCGATTTGGTATTAATTTCTTATTTAAATACCAAATATACCTTATTGGTAGAGAAGTACTGGGTATAAATAACCTTAAAAGTTATAATTTTAAAGGGAATTTAAAGATATTTAAGAATTATTTAGTATATTTCCAAGTTTTTTACCCTAAAAGAAGCTTTTCTAATAAATAATACCTAAGAAGGTTATTTCTATTATTTTTGCTCCCAAATTAGTCTTAAAAATACTACAAAAATCTGTAAAATAATCCTTAAAAAATCCCTTAAATATCCCTAAATAATATTTTTTCACCAACGACTTTGAAAATCGATGCAACTCGACCGCCTTCAGAGGGTATCCTTTCGAGGAATGCTTTCTGTGGTCAGCCCCCTGTTGGAGTAAGGACCTGTTATTAATACACTTTATGGTTGTTGATATTATGGTTATATACTCATGTCTGTGTGTGTATATAATATATATATATATATTATAAATGCGATGCCAAACAATGTGTGTCCTATAACAATATTTGCTTTTCTGAAATTGTCGGTCACCGAAATGCGAAATGCGAACTCAATCAAAATCAGAATCAAAATCAAAATCAGAATCAGAATCGAACCCGAAAAGGTATGGGAGCTGTTCAGAAATTCAGGGACTTGGATGCGATGTATTCGAGGCTTTGTTTGTGGCCTCATCAAATATGCCAATCCATGGAAAATGACCCAACCTGAACCGCCCTGAATTACGTCAATCCTGTGGCATTATCTATCGCCCCTCTCTGGCAATGGCAATGGCAATGGCAGGATGTGTGTGTGTGTGTCTGTTTTCTGGTTGACAGGTCCATGGGTGATGATCCAACCCTTCAAAAGGACCTCTCAATTCACATCAACTCGACTCAATTCAATTCAATTCAATTCAATTAGTTATGCCATAAGGTCCTGGCAGGTCCTGGCAGGTCCTTGCAATTACATTGCATACTTATTCATTAATGTTTTGCCAAAACTGCTCATATTTGTTATGCAAATTCGGCACCGACATCGCCAATCAAATTTATAGCTTACAGATTTCAAGGAATTTGCATAAAGCACCCGAATGAATCCTTGTTCCTTTTTGTTGCAATTTTAACGGAAAATAAACAAAGTTTATAAAGGATTTTCTTTACACGAAAGAAACCAAGTAGATTCAGATTCATTTTTATCTTGAAAATTATAAATAAAGTGTTTCTTTCGATTAATATTTCACTTTTTTCTCTCATAATTTCTCCATTTTTTGCTTTAAATCGTTGTAAAGCGTTGTCAATATATATCAAGGCAAAAAAAAGTATATGGTATTACCAATTAAATATACGGAATATATAGAAATCGAGAGATATATATGGAGGTGTCGGAATAGTAGCCATGCCTCAAAAAAAAAAATGCCCGACAGGAAACGCAACGAACTGAAAACTTTTGATAAAAAGCTTCACACATATCAGAGCAAACCAGAATATAAAGTTAAATGTTACGAATGTACCATAAAGGTGAATGCAGATGGCTTTAAAAAAAAAAACAAGGGTATTTTATAAATAAAATAAATCATAAAATAATTTATAGAAATACATTTTTTATAAAGTTAAATGGAGAGAAAGAGTTAGGGATTATTTTTCAATATTAAATAGGAAATATTTTACAAGAATCTGTTTTTTTCTTAAACATTCATTTATTTAATGAAATAAAAATGTCAGAGGCAACAGGTTGGCTCTCCTTCGGCTCCTTCGTCTCCTTCGTATCCTCAGGCCTCGTCCTTCTTTATTTAATTTCGTTTTATTGGCTTACGGGTCGTATGAGTCATTTTAAGGAGGCTGCCTTGTCTTCTTTTAATGCCTCTGGCTGGTAGCATTTAATACGCGTTAACTTCATAAGGTTATTGAATTTAGCTGCCGCCCCTCCTGGAGGTCCTGCGTCCTGCGAAACCCGCATCCCATTTACTCGAAAGGCGTCTCATAAATTAACTTTGACTTTGACAGCATAAAAGACATTACGCATACGACCCATCAGCCAGGACACAGGACACATAGCCAGGATACAGGACACAGGACTGGCAACAGAAGCAGTTAAAATTCTATTTTTATAGAGGCTCCCCAGGAACAGAGGGCGTGGCTCTTGGGCTCTTTAGTGGTGTGGGGAAAAGGCGTGAAAAGCTTTCGAGTAACAAATTTCAAGAAAAGTTCAGGAATTTCCTGTGGATTTTTCTTTTTTTTTTTAATGATAAAAAGTAATACTTTTCAATAAAAAAAAAACTAATTTTTTGGCTAATAATACAACTTTGTTATCAGAAAAAGCTAAGGATTTAACGAAAAGTTGAAAATGCATTAAAAAACAGCAACTTGAAAGCCAAGCACTTTCGTTTAAAAAAAAGAGAGAAACTTTAAGTAGTTTGACCTTTGGCATTTAACCCATTCCATAGCCATACTTTTTTACACTTTTCAAATTTGAAAACCGAAACCCCCTCCCGCCCCTCGCAAAGTCCTCGTATTAAGAGGCTTTAATGCCAGTAACCAAAAAGGACTCGAACATGAATATAGAATAAAACATATTTTTTTTTTTTATTTATAGCTGAGCATAAAAATGGGGAAAAAAAACGCAGACTATAGGAACCAGTATAGAAGAAAAAAAAAATAATAATAATAATAATAATATAACGTAAAAAGTTTTATGGCTCGACGGGCTCTCGACACAAATGAAAAATTGGTTTTACACGCCATTCGGCGGCTGCTTTTTTCGGATGCGGAGGCTGATGCGGAGGCTGATAATCATCTGGATGATAATGATAATAATAGGGATGGGCTTGAAAAGGGGCATAGGACAATGTAGGGGGGGAGGGGGCGTGGCGGATAAGGATATAGGCAGCTGTTTTGGCTCTGACTCTGGCTCTGGTTCCTGGGCGCAGGCTGTGAAATTCTACCAAACAATGTCCATGAATTATGATTATTGGCGGCCATTTTGCGATAATGTCACACACACACACACACACAGAGACACACACACAGAGACACATGCAAATGGCAATTCAATCGATGTCGTCACCCCTGACCCTCTTTTGGGCCACAGATTAGCCAATTGAATGACGAGATTTAATGCCCAAATTGGTTAACTGCTTTTCGGTTTGGACTTGCCCGGCCAGTTACCCGGCCAGGACACGTATATCCTGTTCGGTTCAGGGATAATTCATGGCTCGCTTCTACATCACGAAGCTTGTTTTTTTTTTTCAAATTGAAATTTGGCTGGAAAGCTGTTAAGGTTTTGTGCCAGGAAGTTAGAGAGAAATGGCTAGAAATTGTTGTCCTTTTAAAGGGATTTCAAGACTATATGATAGTCGGTACTTCTTAGTATTTCTACTCCCTTTTTCAGTCTTAATTTTCTAAGAAAGAAAACGGATTTTGAACTTTGAAAAGAAAATATTTGGATAAGGAAACTCTTGTGTTTTTTTCTTTTTCAAAAACGTTTAAAGACTCAACAAATCTAATGGAATCTTTTATCAAACAAAGAAAAGGCCCCTCCCTTAAAGTCTTAAGAATTTGGCTTTATTTCCGGCGTTGAACCACAGTTTAACCCTAATTGGATGAAAACGAAAACCTTTAACTTGCAAATCAACTTCGGGATCTCGGTCGCATAATTGCTGAGGATAATCAGCTTTGCTTAAAGCTTTACAATTTTTTTTTTTTCCTATTTCTTAAATGTATAATGAGGCAAAGTTTTATTTGGTACTTGACTCCGATTTGTTCTACTTTTCACCCTTGTGGCTCTTCTATCTCTGCTGCTGCTGCTGCTGCTGCTGCTTCTGTAGCTTTCAACCTACTTTTTCATTTATTTATTTCGTGTTTTTTCATGTTTTTTCATGTTTTTTTTTTTCGTTTATTTGCGAGAAGATTTCAATTAGCAGATAAATCGCAAATAACCAAACAAACATTCTCGCTCTGGAAATGGGGCGGGAATGGGCGGGGACAATTAGCACATCGAAGTCGGTGGGGACGACCTTGATTTGCGGCTGATTCGTTCACGGAGCTCACTTTTTGCTCCTAATTGCTTGGCCAGCTCTGTAATGATCAACATGGAAAAATATTTAGTATTTTTAGTATTTTCTTTTTAATATTTTTTATTGAATTTAAGAAAAACAACGAGTTTTTGGGATGTTTTTGAGGTTAGAATTGAGGTAGAGCTTCAGCTAGTTAACAATTCTAACGGTAACTAAAGGAAAGCAAAAGTGTGACCATGTTTTTGATATATAAAAAGGCTTTGTTCTTAAGCAAACGCTTGAAATTTTTAGGATTTTAGGATCTTAAATGTAAACCTATAACTATTTCCTAGCATATCCTTTTCTCTAGTTATATTCTAAAATATTTAATATGTAAAAGGGATTTCCTATACCATTTTTTCTCTCCGTGTATTGCTGATTTTTCCGATGCTGTTGCTTCTACTACATTTGCTGCAGCTGGTAATTAGATCTGGGAGCTGCAACTGCGTTTAACGAACCTTGTGGCAGAAAGTTCCGCCTCCGCCTCCGCCTCTGCCAGCCCCGCCTCCATCTTACTTGCCACACCTCCCCCTTTTGGCAGTCATAACCGTAATCGCAATCATGAGCACAATTTCATTTCATTTCCAGAATTTTTCCTCAGCCTCTGCCCGGCTAAAGGAGAGGAGAGTTTTGCGCTTTTCGAGTGCGTTTAATGAGGCTAATAAAGTGGAGGTTTTGGCCTCCAAGGGAGCTATCCCTCCTGCCCCTGCCCCTGCCCCTGTCCTGGCCACACCCCCCTCTAATGAGCTTATTGCATAATAATTGATTTTTATTGGTTGATCCTGAACGAGAGAAATTAAGGATATTTTCAGCTTATATTTCTTGCTTTTCTTGGTATTAAATCGGTTGGGATTAATGGAAGAGGATAATCGGAGGAGTTTTTTGAACAAAATTGGGACAAAATCTTACACTAACTATGATTTTATATATTTTTTGGGTAAATTTTAGCATTTGAAGGCATAAAATATATAGAAAAAGTTTAAATAAGACTCATAATATTAATATCCGGTACTTGGGAAGTATAAAGGAACATTTTGAATACCAGAAAAAGGATTATTTTTCATGTCTAATAAGGGATCTATTGATTTATGTCAAGGATTCTTTATTAACTTGCTCTTACTTTCATTAATATTGATATCCGGTACTTGTGAAGTACAAAAGAAACCTCAAAAACCTCGAAAAGGTTAAATTTTCATTTTTAATAAAGGTTTTCTTTGTTTATTTTTAAGGATTCTTTAATAATTTTCTCTAATTTAATATTATTTCATTAATATTGATAACCGGTACTCGCGAAGTACAAAAGAATCTTGGTAATCCCTTAAAAAAGGTTTCATTTTTATCTCTAAAAAAAAATCCATTGATTTATTTCAAGGATTCTTTATGAACTTGGTCATACTTTCATTAATATTGATAACCGGTACTCGCAAAGTACAAAAGAATATTATTAAAAGAATATTACCTCGAAAAGCTTTAATTTTTATCTCTAAAAAAGGTTCCATTATTTTATTTAAATTGTTCTTTATTCTTTATGAATTTTGTCTTAATTTTATTTATTTTATTTATAATTTTCTTTATTTTCTTTATAATTTTCTTTATTTTATTTATATTTTATTTTGTGCTTTCCTTATTTTTTTCCCGATTTTTTTTTTTACCGATTTTTCACATATATTTCTCTGACCATTTTATTTGTTAATTTCCTGGCTTTGTTCTGTATTATTTTCGGCTTTTGGGTTTTTATCGCTTACTTTAAGCCACATATTTGGGCCATTTTGTTGTATTTTTTTCTGTTTTTTTTTTTGTTGTATGTTCGCATGTTCGTGGCAGAAGCAGCAGCAGCAGCAGCAGCAGCCCCGCCCCCTTTTTTTTGTGTGTTGCCACAAAGTGGGCGTAATGTTTAGTGCCTTTTGTTGTAAAGAGTTTTATTTTATTTCCATTTTCTTAACATTTTCGGCTCTTCACTCGCTTTTTGTGTGTATTTTTTTTTATATTATTTTTTTTTTTTTGCAAGCCCATAAATCTCATGTGTGTGTGTTAGAGAGTGTGTGTATTATGGCTCACACACATAAAGAAAATGGCGAAAAAAATAAAAATAAAATGGCCGCAGTGAATGCATTGCAGTGACTTTCTAAAAATGGCGAAAAATTTCTTCTTTATTTCATTTTTGGCAAAAAAACGAAACCATTTATTTTCTTTATTATATAATAATATCCAATATAATATATCCTAGATTTATGCATTAGCTAATGTTTTTTCCATATTTCTCGCCAAAAAATGTTTCAAAAACACTCGAATCCCAAAGGATATCAAGTGACTTTGATATTATTCCCTGAAAGATCAACTTCTCTTTGCATTACTTTCACTTTATTGATGACACTCGTGGTAAGAGGTGGGGGGAAAATAATTGAACTACGTTGCAGCTAACCACGCCCACTTTGAGGACGAGGCTCCTCTGCGGGTTATTGTCATTGTCGTAGTCATTGTCCACTTTTGTTATTACTCGTAAATGGATTAATGTCCTCGGTCCGAGGCAAAAAGCATCTACAGCTGTCTCTTTTCACTCAAACAACACCCTCTCTTTCCATTTCTATATCCTGTATATCCTGTATATGAATCCTTGTTAATTTCTGCCATGGAGAGGGGGAAATTCTATTAACAAGCCAGCAGGAAGCGAGTTCCTTTATAGAAAAAACGTAATAATAAGCATGCTATGCGATACCCGTTACCTTTGAGTACCAGGTATGAATCCTTTTTAAGGAAAATACCTCTCAAGTGTTTCTCCTAAATGGCTTTTGATTATTTTCCTTCAGTTATTGGCACCTTTCGGCACCCTCATTGTTTGTTATTTTCAATTTTCTGCTCTCATCATTTTGTGGCTTTTGTTTTTCCTTGAAAGAGGAAAGGACAGGACAGGACAGCAGGCGGCGTGAAAAAGTGAAAGTGGAACCGTGACAGGCGGGGGAAAGTGTTGAAAGAAAGTGCCACTAACAAAAACAACAAAACAACAATGCAAATCGCAATCGTTGATCCCCCTGAGCCGCTTTCTCCTCCTTGCCACGACACGCTTTCTTTTTGAAAGTTTGTACGTGATTTCCTTAGGCGGACAAAAGGATGCAAACAGGAGACAAAAAAAAAAAAAGGAAACAAAGCGAAAGGATAGGCAACAAAGTAATAAAGAAGAGTTAATTAGAAAAATGCTTTGGTTGGAAGAAAGGAGGAGAAAGCACAAGAAATTAGAAATTATTACAAGAAAAATAGTATAGTAAGGAAAATAATATTAGAAAAAGGATATACATTGTTTAGAGATAATAAAATATTCTTTCTGTTTACTTAAAATTAAGGATATTTTTGTGTATATCCAAGAGACATCCTTACATTGTCTGAAACTTTTGTCTTGGTTTTCTTTTGGTTAATGCCGCAGATACAGATACTTTGCTTGTTTTGACACTCGCTGGAAAATTCTATTGTTGTTGTTGTTTTTCTTTGGTTTTCCCTGGTGTCGGTGTCCTTTGGTTGGCTGCCTTTGTTTCTTTTTGGCCGAGACAAGTGCTAAAATGCTACCCTCGTTCTGACTCTCGCACTTTTACCCACTCACTTACCCAGTTAGTAACTTACTTAGTGGGGCTTATGGCCAAATAAGTTATTGTTATGAAAATACCAGGACCTGGAATGGAATGCAAGCGAATTAATTTATGTTGGCAGAAAAAGCAAAAGGAGGCGGCCAGGACATTAACCAAGTTGACAGGGAATTAGTGCAGAACATTTTTCAGGCATGTTAGAAAATGACAGGAGTGAAAGGTGAGCGGTCTGGGAAGGTATATGGTACATTGTACTTGTTCGTCCTGAGAAAGGAGTGAAATATTTAACAACAAATAACAACAACATCTCTGGGCTTTGAATAATTTAAGTATTAAATGAATAAATTCATAGAATTATAAATTGTTGAGATTTTCTTTAAGAAACGTTAAGAAAAAGTGAAAAACCTTAACATATCAAAGGTCTTAATTAATTTCCCGCAACCCGCAACCCAAATAATATTCTAGAAAAACGGATGAAAGGATTTTAACCCAGTTACTTTTTTTCTAATTAGTTCCCAGCTTTGGCAATTTCTTTACAAATTTGTGCCATTTAGCATCGCAGCCACCGCTCTCCGGATCCTTCGCCTCCTCCATTCAGGCTTAAGCCACTTTCTTTTACTTAATCTCATGCATACAGGGCGTATACTTAACACGTTTTTATGATTCGCCTTTTCCTGCCATTTCCATGGCCACTTTCTTCGCCTTTCTTCCTGAACTCTCGTTGCCTCGTTTTCATTTTTTTTATTATACTCCTGCGGGGTCCTTACACATTTTTGGGAGCCTTGCAAGGAAGGTAAAAATTATCCTCCTCTTTTGATAAATAATCCCTAAAATCTCTCTCCTAATTTTTAATATAAAAGACTCAAAAAAGAGCATCACAACTTCGACTTGTCCTTTCTCCTTTTTTCCTTACATAGGCCATAAAGCTGAAAGGATATTCTTGGGGAACACAAAATTTGTTTTACTTACAGCATTCCTTGTTGTCCTTGTTTTCTTTCTCAACGAGTTTTGAAACACCAACTCATAAATTTAAGAAAAACGAGCTCATTATCTATTAATTTTTATAAATTTTTATTTATTGCTTTTTAAGACTTGACTTTCCCAATAACGGTTCTCCCGTGTCAGCTTTAAATTAAAATTAATTAATTTATTAATGCGAAACAAAAGCTCAGGCATTTGCCTTTGATCCATAAAATTGCAATTAGCATTCGAAATGTATTAATATTTTTGAATTTATATGCCTTTCGGGTAATTAAATGCGAAACAATAATTGCCATTAAATCGCAAAATTCTGCGTCATTTCGTTATTGATTAATTGTTAATTTATTTCATAAATATTTCCATATATTTTTGCAGTTATTTTTTTTTTTTTTTGTGTTATTTATAATATTTTGATATTTTCCAAAACCCCTTCTTGAATTTTCCCCCCTTTTCAAGTTTCCTGTTTTAGCTTTTTTGGTTTCGAGCTTTTTGAGGTTCTCCATTGCCAAATTGTTGCTCATTGCAGTGTCTGTGAGTGTGTGTGTGTGTGTGTGTGCGTTTGCGTGCGTGTTTCATTCCATTCTGTTCCGTTCTGCCTGTTGCCATTCCATTTACCGCCATGGCAAACTTTCAACGCTTTTTCCTTTTTTTTCTTCTTCTTGTTGATGCACTTCGTCGAATACGTCGCTTGTCGTTCGTTTTTCATGTCTATAGTATTTGTCAGAGATGCTGCAGAGTGGAAAAAGCTAAAGGGAAAGTTTTGTAATCTCAAAAAACGATATTCCAGATACATATATGACTGCAATCGTTCCAAAGTTATATTATAAACTATCTTTTATATGTCTCAAATCCAAAGTTAAACAAAAACCAAGCTTGTTATATTTTTTTCAATGAAAAATATTAAAGTATTTAGTGATATATTCAGTATTTTTCATATCTATTCTTTAAATTTATTAAATTAGATTATATTTTAGTAAAAATGTTAATGAAAACAAGAAATAATACAGAAAACCTTGAATTTTGATTGAGAAACCGAAGCCAACTGCTCATCTCTGGTCGTTTTGCGGTTCCGTCGTTTGAAAGTTCCGTAGTTCGGGTGTCGGCTTTCGCCTCTTGGCTTTCGGGATTCGGCTTCTGTTTGTTTTTTTCCGCCGTATTTTCGTTAGTCCGGCCCATTGGTGTTGCCTCAGTCACCGCACTCGGTTCGTTCTGTTTTCCGTCAAGCTTTTCGTGCACGCGCGAAAAATTCGGAGGAAAAAAAGTACTATAGGGGGCGTGTAGAGGGGAGGACCTAAACCTAAACCGAAACCGAAACAAGAAAACCAACAACAAGAACAAGAAAAAGAAAACAAAAAGAGACGCACAATAGCATCCCGTATCCCGAATCCCGAATAAATAATAATAATAAAAATAAGACGACAAACTATTAGCAACATCGCAGGAGAGGCACGAAACGAAACCCATTCCGTTATAAATAAAATGTGTCACGAAAATTCTAACCATGAAATAGTGAATTCTCAGGCGAATCAATTGAGATGACAATTAATTCTTCTGTCTTTTTTTTTCTCGTGTTTTGTGTTTTATCCGAAAATAAATAAAAGAGAGAGAGGAAAAGCAACAGTTCCTAGTGTTCCGATGGCCATAAATCTTGTGGTTTGGGAAACAGTATTTGGAAACAGTTAGGAAGTGAAAGATGTACATTTAGGGGTGGAGAGGGGACGGGTTATGTTAATTATTTGTAAAAACGGAACTCAATATGTTGGAAAAAGGATTAGTTGATTGAAAAAACAGGCAGAAAGGATGAAATATTTAGTATTTTTTGCTAAGTGATTAAAATTAACATAAAAAAGTGTTAAAAATACGTACAAAATATATTAAAAAGTGGTTAAAAATATAGAAAAAATATCGAAAAACGTTTTAGAATATTGAATATTAGTTTTTTTTTTTTCATTTGTAAAAGCCTTTGAAAATCTAAATGAAAGTCAGAAAGGCTGCAGGGTGCCTGGCACCTACCCCCACCCACTCCGCAGAACTTTCTCCATTTTCACCTGCCAGGTGGATGGTAGATTTTTTGTTTGTTTTTGTTGGTGCAGAGGAGAAGAGAAATTTGTAAAGGCCGGCGGCTTCGTCTTCCTCTTCAGTTTTGCGACAAGTGCCGCAAGTTGCGCTTGACACGTTTTTTTTCTAGTGCAACCTCTCCATGTGTGTGTGTGTGTGTCACTTTGTTGTGTTTATGTTTTATTTCCATTTCGTGTTTCTTTTAATTGCCAACTGCCTACCGAGAAGACTCGTCCTTGAGCCTGTGCGACCACCCATCCTGCGCCCCCTCTATTTTTGTTGCATGGTTGCAAGGTGCACGGTGCATGGTGCACGGTGCATGGTGCAGCACCTCCCCCCGCTTAGCCGTGTAGTTTTTCGACCATTTATTTAAATCGAAAATAAATATATTTTTAGGGCCTCGAATATCTCAGAAATTTCATCACTTTTTGTTTATTTATTTTTAGAAAGTTTCCAAATACATTTCAAAACTTTTTCCAAATCGATTTTGAAACTTTTCCCAGCACATTTTTCAAATTTCTCAACATTTTTCAACTCATTATCATAACAAAAAATTCTATTACTCAAGAAATCAGATTAAAATTAATACATTTTCCACTCAAAAAATAAAATAAAGTGTAATAGAAACGTGTTGAATATTTTTTGTCGAGTGGCGTGCTTGAAATTAATTCGAATTCAATTAAAATTGTCGGCGTTCGGGTTCCTAGCGGGTTTTAATAAAAAAAAACACACACACACACAAAAAAAGGGAGGAAAAAATAATGAAAATTTCTAATAAATAAATATATGAAAGCAGGAGGGGAAGCAGGGGGATGGAGAGGAGGAGGGTAATAATTATGGAATGTAAACAAAAATGATTGAAAAGAAACAACGAAATGTTTCTCTTATCGGATCAATCTCATCCGATCTCGTTATTAAATGCCTTTTTATGACAGCTTTTTAATAGATTTCATTTATTTTTAATCTTCTTTTTTTTTTTTACAACAATTTTTCATTAGTAAATGGAAAGAAATATTTATTTTTTGTTCTGTTTTCGAAGTAGAGTTTACTTTGCGTATACGTGATATTTTTTCCAATCATTTTCCTGGAATAATAAATTTCTTCTTTCTAAATTCTTTCGCTGATTGCTTTTTCAGCTGAATTTTATTTTTTTTTCTCATTAAAATTAATTAAAATTGTTTTTTATTTCTTTTTTTTTTTTTTGCATTTCAAACACTGCGTATACGTAATATTTTCTTGTAAAACGTATTTTTTGTGTTTTAATTGTTTTTGGTAAATGGAATTGTTATTTTTTATCAATTGTTGACATATTTTTGTTATTTGTCATTTTTTATTCTTTTTTTTTAAACAGGGCGTATACGTAATTTTTTTTATACCAAAACTTGACATTACGTATACGCAATATTTTTTTTTTTTAATCCTAAAATTCAAATGGTATCCAATTTCTAAGATTTCCTTTCTATTTTGATAATAAAATTAGAATTAGATTTTTTTCTAAACTCAAAAAAATTACGTATACGCCCAGGTGTACGAAAATTTGTAAGATTCTTTTTGATTAGTTTTACTTTTTCTTTGGAAATCTTTGCAATTTTTGCGCATTAGCATTTTTATTCCTTCGGGCATTGATTGTTTCGAATCGAAAGTGCAGTCGTGCGCCTTAAAAGCAAACTTTGGATATTCATAATATGCAAGGCGAATAGAAAAACGACGACAGACAGACAGACAGACAGACAGACAGACAGATGGAAAGTAGGAAAAAGTTAGGAAGAAAGTAGAAAGAAAGTAGAAGAACACTTTAGACATTACACGGGTCCAGTTCTCACCTAAAACTTTCCATCTTTTATTTTATTTCTTCGTCGAGGAAATTGTAAAATATTTGTTGTGCTACTCGAGGAGGAGGAAATTCTTCTTGGGCAGGATGTCCTTTTGGTTTTTTTGTCGAGGAGAAACGAGAAACGAGAAACGAGAAACGAAGAAGCTGGGAATGCAATAAAACCTTGTCAACTTTTATATTGCTCCGCTCCTTGAAGTACTTAGGAGAAGAAAAATCGGGCAAGGAGATTCCTTTAAGTGGTGTAAATACGAGGGGGAATTAAAGGTATCCTTTTGCGCGGGGGGGGGGGTAGGGTGGAAAATGCAATCTAAGAAAGCAATAAAAAAAATGTATATCTAGGGTTGGGAAAGGAAATTGCTGACATTTTCTAAACTTTTTAGAGAACAAAAGCTAATTTGTTTAATAAAAAAAATAGCATCAAGGACCTAAGGAAATGTCAAATTAAACTTGATGCCGAAAACATTTCAAAATCAAAAATAATTAAATCGAAGAAAAGGAAAATCAAAAAGGAACAAAATGTGTCCCAAAACATCAAAGACGACGCCGCTGCTTCTGATAGCCGGAATCTGCTTCGTGATCGTCCTGGTGGGAATCACAGGGATCACTTTGATTAACAACATCAACCTGTCGAACATCATCCGGCTCAACGAGAAGGTGGCCAGCGACAGTGTTACCAACAACGAGAATCAAATCAAGGAACTCAACTACGTGAACAATCATCCGAGGAATATCTACGCCAAGCTGAATGCCAGCAAGGACACATCGCCAGATGAGGAGGACATGCAGAGGGAGCAGGAGCAAGTGCCTGACCCTTCTTTCAGCCAGGATAATCCTTTCC
This sequence comes from Drosophila vallismaia, assembly GCA_035047325.1. NCBI lineage: Eukaryota > Metazoa > Arthropoda > Insecta > Diptera > Drosophilidae > Drosophila > Drosophila vallismaia. Next base: position 8,930,850 of record JAWNPU010000001.1, on the reverse strand, counting down.
AAAATCAATTGCCGACTCAACGGAAGCCAGAGAGCCAGTCTTTTGGTCAGGCAACAGTCTCGCCCTTCTCGGGGGATATCCCGGCAATGCCCTTTGGCGGGGTCAAGTCCAACGCTTCCCTCGGATTGATTGATAACGAGAAGCGAGAACGCGTCGTCCAGGTGAGTCTAGAGGTTGGGGGTCAGGTCTGGTATCCATTTCAAATGCTTGACCTTTTTGCCGAAACAAACTGACACGAAAATGAGGCAAAGCCTGGGATTACGCACCAAAAAGGAGAACTTTGAGGGGGCAAAGGATCCCCAGGATTGCAGGAAAACGACGAAAATCAAAAATTCCTTCTTAAAATTTTTTATCGGAAAACTATTTATTTTAATTATTATTAATTGTTCCCCCCCAACTGTTTGAGTTCCCGGCAAAAGGACATTCCTCGAAAAAGGACTCCTTCCTTTCTCCTCCTTTTGTGAACACTTGAAGGATTTCGAGCAGCAAACACGGATACGGATCCGGATCCGGTTGATATTGAGCCGTACAAACAAGCACGTGGCAACAATAACAACAACTATCACAAGTGTCAAGTACACGAAGTACACGAACCACCCTCGCACCCACTCGGACAAGCCCCCGTAGCGCCGAGCCCCCCCTGTAAGCCTCTGAATGTGATCTAAATCTTGGCGTTTATTACGCTCACTTGGCTCCTTTTCTTCTCCCCCCCCACAATCCCACAATTGCCATTACGTGGCTAGCCATAGTGAGCACCCCCCCTTTTGGTGGGCGTGTCCTATGCCAATTTCTTTACGCTTTTACGGCTCAAAAGCCCGTGACAACTGCAAGGAGAAAGCTGGCGAAAGGGGCAGAGACCTTGAGGCGGTGATTGCAGTGCAAAAAGTACACTGTAAAAAAATGCAGGTATCTCTGGAAGGGAATACTTGAAATAATAAATAATAATAAAGAAAGTTTTAGAAAGTGATACCAACGATGTAGGAAAATCTTTAGGAAAACTTTTATTGCTAAATCGATTAGGAATTGCTTTGAATTTCTCCCAGTGTTCGGTTCTGTCAGTAAAGCTTTCAATTAAATATTCAAATAATTTAAAACAACAAACTAAACCCAGAAACTATTCAGGAAATACAGAAAAAAAAAAACATAAATTCATATCAAAATATTAGAGAAGCGATTTGTAAAAACAAAAGATTAGACACGAGAATGTTAATTAAACTGTAAAGGATTATTTTTATAATTGAACAAGAAGGACACTTGGCAGTTTGATCGAATCAATCGAATTGAAATTGTAAACTAATCAAAATCGAATCGAAATCGAATCGAAAGGAAACTTTGTCTTGGAGCAGGTCTACGAGTATCTTGGCGGTAATCGAAAATCAAATTGCATTCCATCGACTTTTCTATTGGATTTTCATTTACCAACTGAAGCAGGTAATTCCTCAATCAGAATCAGAATCAGAATCAGAATCAGAATGAGAGAAAACTATTCCACTTTCTCTTAAGGATGGGTAGTGGGTGGCAAATATTGCAGGTGAATGTGAATAAATTTATTCGTTTGATTACGATTACGATTTGCGGTGGCGAATAACAGATGAAGATATTTGTTTATGCACATCGATCCTGGCTCTCCTGGCTCGTCCTGCCAAAGGACAAAAAACAATCTGTTGCAATTTAACTTTCTTGTTTCCTTTCTATTCAGAATTCGGAATTCCTTGCCTTACTTCTGCCTTGATTACCTTCTGCGATGTTTTATTCATTGTTCTCTTCCGTTTGTTTGTTTTTCATTTCAGGTGAGTTAACCGGATATTGATGAGGTCCCCCCCTTAATGGTTAATCAAGGACTAAGGCTAAGTTTTATATACGAGAAAAAACTAAACTAAAGTAGGTATATCCTTGTGATTTTTTTTTATTGGGACTAAAAGCTGCAAAAGATTTCCTGATTTAAACCTTTAATTTAATAATATAATTTCTTATCCTTAATATAATATTATTTTTTTATTAAGTAATTTATATATTTTTATTTAGAATTAGTTTCTTTTGGTCAGCATTCTCTTGTCAAAGAATCGCTTTTCTCCTTATTATGTCTCAAGTTCAGAAGTCGGTCTTGGCAAAGCCTTAGCCTTGCCTGGGAATTGCCATTGGAGGCGATTTTCCTTGGGCTTCCGCTTGTTCTTTTCTCTACTTTCTTCTCGGCTTTCACCGCCTTTCATTCGGCTTGTTTTGGTTCCCGTCTTCTACACATGTCGATGTCGATGTCGGCAGCTAATAATCGAATTGTGTTCAGCCATTCGTCCGTTGTCCGCCCTCCGTTGTTTAATCCAACCTCCCGTCTAACGAGGAGCCCAGCTCACCCATCCACCCACCCAGCAGCAGTTTTTCCGCCATGGAAATTCCAAAAAAAAAAAAAAAAAAAAAAAGGAAAACGAGCCAGCAAAACGCAAAATAAATCGAACGAGAAGCATTGAAAAGCCAAACGCAGACAACTGAGCCACTTGTTCAAGGTGAAAGTAAGCGACGGAGGGGGAAAAACTGAGGGAAAACTTTAGGGGGGAAGCAAGAGGACTGCGTAGCTTTGACCAATTCAAATGGCCGCCAAAAACTGGCCAAGCCAAGTGGGAAAATACCCAAAATACCAGAACACACCACAACAGTGGTTGAAAATCTATTGAAATAACAAAAAAAAAGAAATCTTAAACAGAGACCTCGATTGTTTCAAAATTTCTAGTTAGATAGGTTTCTCTTTTTTATCATTTAAAAATAATCTGATAAGTCTGAGTTATTGGCTTTTATTGGCACTTTTTTTTTGCGACTTCCTATGACTCATTTTTTATGACAACTTCAGGCAGTTGACAGGAACTTCATTGTTCGATTAGATAAGATATATATCTTTTTTTCATACTCTGTGATAGGAAAGATATATCTTGGGTAGTGCAATTTTCGGTACTAATAAAAACTAAGTTAAAAGACTCCTAAAGGTAACTTTGGTGACTGAAAAATTAATAAAAAATTAAATAGATTTAAATGTAAAAACAGGAAAGATACTGTAAGGTACTCGGTACTCGGTACTCCTTTTGATAATTAAATGCAATAGAACAAAATCCAGGAAGACTATTTAGACTCTACAAGTACCGGATATCAATACTTTTCATGTCAGAACATGTCAGATATCGAAAGCTACCTCTCGAACTGTACAATACCTGGTACTCTTAATGCTGACTTTAGTTTTCCAATTAAATGCAACGAAGGAGCAAACAGAAGGAATATTTAGACTTTACAAGTACCGGATATTGATACTCTTCAAACAAGGACTTTTGATATCGAATGCTTCCTCTTGAACTGTAGGATACCCGGGACTGAAAAAGGGACTGAAGAATATTTATACAGAATAAATATTTAGATTCTACAAGTACCGGATATTGATATCGAATGCTTCCCCTCGAATTACATAAAATTTCTCCTATTTTCCCAACATTTCCCTTAATTTTGAACCACTGTACAGTCATCAGTTGGCTTGAAGCTCGGAATCCAATGTCCTCCAATTGGATCGATGTCTGTGTGGGCCACATTGGCATTGGTAGCTGTCTGAGTGTGTGTGTGTGTGCTTGACCAATGGCTTGTGATGATGCACTTGCTGGCCATGTTTTTTAGCATTTTGACCATTTTGACCGTTTTGACCAGTTTCATTGTCAGTAGAACGGGGTCACCCAGGGGTTAGCAGAGCTATTTCAGGGGGGGAAATAAATAAAAGAAAATAAATAAATAAAAGAAAAGAAATAAATAAAAGAAAAGAAATAAATAAAAGAAATATATCAAAAGCTGAGAATAGATAAAAAAAAAATAGATAAAAAATAAATCCAAAATAAGACAGGGGAAACCTTAACCTCAATCGGGTTTACCAAAAAGTTGAAAACCAAAACAAAAAAGTATCTTGGAAATTTTTAATAGTTTTCTCTAATATTTTCTTTATAGTTTTTCTTTCTTTCTTGCCACACATTTGTTTGTTGTTGTTTGTTGTTGTTGTTGGCAGAAACTTTGCAAGCTATTTGGTTATGCAGCCACGCCCCCAACAGTGACTGCCGCCTCTGGCACCTTAATGCAAATTATTTCCTGTTTTTTTTTGGGTTGCTACCCTGTGGGGATACATCCTGGGGATAAATCTGTCCTTAAAGTAGTCCTGATTGAAGGGATCTTTGGCATTATTTTGGATGACAATTTGTTCTACTTTAAAGGACTATAAAATCCCCAAAGGAGTTCCAAGGAGTCCTTAATTATGAACTCATTAATTAAATTTAATCCTAAAAGTCCAATCATTTTTTAAGACCAAAGTTCAAGAAGAAAGGAAAGTCCTATGATTCTCTCAGGACCTTTTCCCCTAGATTACGCGACAGAGACGCGAATATAGAGTGAGATAGAGAGGGGGGCGTGGCAAAGAAACACCTAGATGATGGCCATTTCCCCCCGCCACCCCCTTTCGCATTATTTTATGGCCTTAAGCAAATTATTTTCTCTGCCAGAGAGAGAGAGTTTCTGGTTAAACTTTTCTGCTTCCAAGGAAGTTGATCTTTCTGTGTGTGTGTGTGGAGGTCCTTTTTGCATATTTTTTACAACAATTTTCAACTTTTTTTTTTATTTTTTTGTTATGGAATTTTTGAATTTTTATCTCCGGTTTTGTTCCTGCTTTTGTTTCGGAGCGAAAGGAACTTTGAGCTTTGTGCAGAAAGTTAAGGATGCGGGAAGTTGCAGTGAAAATATTTTTGATTATTCAATTATGGACGAAAGCCAAAGATGCAGCCGCAGGGAATATGCATCTCTTTCTCTAATTTATAGCCTCTCTCTTTCTGGCTTGAATTCTTTTTCGGCGTTTTTGGTGCAATATCCTTGCTGGCTTCCTGGCTTCCTGGCTTTTCTTGGCTGTAAAGATTGTGCTCGTAAATCGTTCATTTCTCAAGGGGCTCTGGCATTAAAGTTTGAAGCTGAGAAGCTGTTCGAAAGAGACAGCACCAGGGGGACAGAGCGAGATAGCTAGAGAGAGAGAGAGAGAGGGGGATAGCTTTTAAAATGGGAACACGACTGAAATGAAATGCCGCAAGTGAACGAGGCAAGTCACGTGCCGGCGGCTGACGAAAAACAATTCCAGCGAGTGCCAACATTCAGCTGTGGCATGCCTCAAACTAGAGGTATGTGAAACCGCCTGCACTGAGAGAAAACTAGTAGAAGAAATGATACTTGTTGTTTTAGAAACCAAAACATGAATCAGAATTAACTGAAAAATTCATGAATTTCTTAATTTATTAAGTATCCAACATGGCTCTCAGTGTATTTGTGCCACCTACCGCCTGGGATATGGACACATTGTGACATATGACGAGTGTCCCTCGCTCTGTCTGTCTCTCTCGCCCATCGAGTGCTCCTGTCTCTTTCTAGATCCATGTTGGGACATTCCACGGCGGAAATTATGTTCCAACATACCAATACCCAGTACATGTACGCTCAAGTACAGTAAAAACTCCCTAAAAAGGAATGAATTTTTACTTATTCTTCCCTTACTTGCACCAATTTATTTCTCTGGGTTTCTAAGGACTTTTGTCATCTCTTTTGTGGTTTCTACTGTACTGTGTTTTGACTGTACCTTCATTGGGATGTCACACTCACGCACAGCCATTTGAAACTGACATTCCTGCGCTTGTGCCTGTGGCACGTTTTGTGCGACGTTTGCACATTGCCAGGATATAACTTGATGCTTAATGAAGACATCCAGGCACACTCCCGTATCCAGGACACTCTCCTCCTACACACACACACACACAACCAGAGCGAAACACAAATTGGGAAAAGCCTGCTCTGTGCCGTGTGTTTGCCTAAAAGTATGCCACAAAAATACGAAAATTACTCAATCAATCAGTCAGATCCATCAAGCCGTTTCCGTAAATTCCGGCAACCTGATGATTTTCTGATTTAAGCCACAAAAAAAGGCCATCGACTTGAATGGTTGTGTGTTTTTTTTTTTTTTTGGCTTTTGTTAAATGATATTCATTCGAAGAGAGTTTTTTAAGGGGTATTATAATATAATTAATTAGAAGAAATAGAAGTTTAGGTTCTTTGGCATAAGGACTTAAGGGAAATAGTTAAAAAAAAAGTTTAATTTCTTTTAATTAGAACTTCTTTCTACTATATTCTACTCTTAATTTTTGTTGAGAATTCTTCTGGCTTGACATAGTCTTATTTTAAGTTTTTATTCTTAATTTTATTGCATTTTTTTAATGTCTCGGTTCCGTTTTCGTTGTAATTTCCATTTAAATGTTGGGTTAGCTGTTCTCGTACTTGACATTCCTGAATGTCATCCATCAATCCGAGTCCTGTGGCTCATTAAATCACAGAAGCTGCAGAAGCTATAGAAGCTGCTAAGAACAAACAGCCAGAGGGAGTCGCGGGAGGTGAAATGTGAAAGGAGAAAGCACAAAAGTTGCTTCCATTTGACCGCCTTGATGACCTGTGCCCTTCGTCCGTTAGTCCTTCGTCCTTTCGCCACTGTTTCGTCCTGGGCTAAGCCCCTTTCTCACACTTTTCCGCACACAGCTGTTGTAATCCGTTTAAAGTGTTTTTGCGGGTTGTAAACATTTCGACTTTTAATTCACTGACAGCGGCTCTTCATTCGCCCCATCTCTGTCTTTTGATATATAGCCATCTCTTTTAGTGACCACCGGCTTTGAGGTTTTCCGGAGAATTGCGGCCGGATTCCGGATTTCGGTAGTCCGGCGGGTTTTCTGTCCCCGACTGAATGTTTTTTTTCGGCTAAGAGTTTAATTCGCAAATAAAAAGCTGCTAATTAGGTTTTTTTGGGGTAAAAAATAAAAGTAATACGTTAAGAGAAGGGAATAATAATAAAGGACTTGGCGATATTAAGTCATTTACAGGCTTTAAATTATTTAAAATTAATATTATTCTAGCTCCAAGCTGGTTTTAAGTTGAAAATCCAAGGGATTGCAGCTTTTTGAGGCTAAGTTTTGTGGGTTGAAAGGTCGGAAGGGTGGGGTGGGTGGGTTAAGTGGGAGGATGCTGTGGGAGAGGCCGAACAGTAGGTTGTGTCAACGCGTTAGACTTTAATTAATTACCGGGAAAATTGTTAATATTTTCTCAGCCCTTTCCTTTGCTCTTCTCGGCCAAAAACAAAAGCAAACATTAAGACAGAGCGAGCGAGAGGTGGCCCTGGGAAAATAGAAAGAGAAGCGTGGACAGAAAAGTACACAGAGGAAAATCATATAAGAAAATCTATAACTCCAAAAAAAAAACAAAACAAATTTTACAATAATTTTGAAGGTATAATAACCCATTAAAATGCTGTTTCCTAATTAATTTCTTAAATTCTAATGTAAATATTTAACTAAGTTTTGGGTTCTTTTTTTAACTAAAAAATCAATTAAATTGTTAAATATTAATTAATGAAATACTAAATACTTCCTTGGCCTAATTTTTGGAGTGCTGTGTGCTTTGTTGCACAAAAATGGAGAAAAAAAATTCGCAAACCCAATCCGAATGGAGCCGTGGGTGCGGAGGGATAGGGTGGCAGGAAGTAGGAACTTGGGGAACGACAGGAAGTGGGCTGGGGGAGCGAGCGAGTGGGCAAGAGTTTAACGGGAGAGCCTCTCGAAAGTATGCAATGCCAAATTATGCTATGTATGCAGGTGTGTGTGTGTGTGTGGGAACGGATGTGAATGAAAGGAGAAATGCAAATGCCTGCAGCAAAGGCTACACCCCTCACACACACACACGCGCATACACATGTGAAAACACGCACACAATTGCAAAACCAAATACTTGCAAACCAAAATGGAAGCGAAAAAAAAACGCAAAATGAAGAAAAACCTCAGAGAAAATGGTTAAAGTCGAATATTTAAATACCCTACAAATTTCATAAATTTCTTTGGAAAGTTTATTAAAAATATTAAAAAGAAATAAGATGAATAATAGACTTTTTTGTTTATTTTCTTGTATAATCCTTCCCAACATCCTTTATAACCCTTGTTAGGGTATTGGAGTTGCAAAAAAATTTCCCGCTGTCCATTTCATTAACATTTCTGTGGCTACCGCGACTCTACGTGACTTTTCAGGTGCGCCGCCTGCCCAGTGGGTGATATTCAATTGAAACCGCACCAAAAACTACACAAAAAAAAACACATTCCACATATATCAAAAAAAAAAAAAAAAAAAAAAAAAAAAAGTTTGCGGTAAAATGGGTTAAAAATCAACTTTTACGTTGGCAAACATTGCGAACCGAATTGGAAGCGAGAAACCAAATATGAAATAAATTCTACTAAAGGCCACACATTAAGCAGAGTAAATATAGATTCAAAAATGGAAAAAATTTGTGGAAATTCAGCAAAAAATTTATGAATTTTTAATGTACGGATATTTGTTCTTTTGTTTTATGGCCGGCCGTTTGCTTAATTGAAATTGTTTAAAGAGTAATGTTTAAGTCTATGAAAATTTAATGCCCCGTAAGGTTTAAATGGTTATTGAAAATATTGTTTTTAAAACTTTTCAGATGGAATTATTGGTTAAATTATTTTTATAATGGTAAAAAATATTAGAATAATGAAAATAAATAGAAAAGATTTAAGAAAAACAGCGCCCTTCTCCTCGATTCTCATAATTTCTACTTAAAAACCCAAAAACTTTGAATAAAAAACTATATAATTCTTATAATTTACATGTAGAGGTTCGATTAATTATATTCTATATATATCCTTTTTATATCCTTTTTATGTCCTTTTTATATCCTTTTTATATCCTTCACATATCCTGCATATATATCCTATTTAAAAAACTTTACCTCTAATAGTAAATAAAAATAAATAAATAGAAAAGATTTAGCAAAAAACAGCGCCCTCCTCCTCGATTCTCAAAACTTGTACTTAATCAGCCTAAAAAGTGTAAACAAAAAATAATTAAATTTCCATAACATACTTTTGGAGGTTCGGTTAAATATATCCAATATATACAATATATCAAATATATGTACATATATCCTTTCTATATCCTTTTTATATCCTTTTTTATATCCTTTTTATATACTTTATGTATCCTATATATATTTCCTGTTTATATACCTGTTCCTGATATAAATGTAAACGATATTAGAAAAACAGCGCCCTCCTCCTCGATTCTCAAAAGTTGTACTTAATCAACCTCAAAAAATGTAAACAAAAAAGTAGAAAATTTCTATAACATACTCTTGGAGCATCGGGTGACTATATTCTCTACAGATATCTTTTTTTGAGGATCGGGTAATTATATCCAACATATACATCCTTTCTATATCCTTTATATATAACTCCTACCTGAAGTAAGCTTTTCCAACCCGCCTTAAATTTCGAACTAAACCTTTTCTTTGAAATTCTATTCCAGATGATGGAGCACGCGTGGCACAACTACAAGCTGTACGCGTGGGGCAAGAACGAGCTGCGTCCGCTGTCGCAGCGGGCCCATGTGGGCAGTATTTTCGGGTCGTACGACCTGGGGGCCACCATTGTCGACGGCCTGGATACCCTGTACATCATGGGGCTGGAGAAGGAGTACCGCGAGGGCCGCGACTGGATCGAGAGGAAGTTCTCGCTGGACAACATCAGCGCCGAGCTGAGTGTGTTCGAGACGAATATTCGATTCGTGGGCGGCATGCTGACCCTGTACGCCTTCACGGGGGATCCGCTGTACAAGGAGAAGGCCCAGCACATTGCCGACAAGCTGCTGCCCGCCTTCCAGACGCCCACGGGCATCCCCTACGCTTTAGTTAACACGAAAACGGGCGTGGCCAAGAACTACGGCTGGGCCTCCGGCGGCAGCTCGATCCTGTCGGAGTTCGGCACTTTGCATTTGGAGTTTGCCTACCTGAGCGACATTACCGGGAATCCACTGTACCGCGAGCGGGTGCAGACCATCCGCCAGGTGCTCAAGGAGATCGAGAAGCCCAAGGGGCTCTATCCCAACTTCCTCAATCCCAAGACAGGCAAATGGGGACAGTGTAAGATATTTTATAGAGAGAGAGAGAGAGAGAGAGAGTGATTTTATTTACTTTTACAATTATTATTGATATTTTTTTCGTATTTCTTTCAGTGCACATGTCCTTGGGTGCTTTGGGCGACAGCTATTACGAGTACTTGCTAAAGGCCTGGCTGCAATCGGGCCAGACCGACGAGGAGGCCCGCGAGATGTACGACGAGGCCATGCTGGCCATCATGGACAAGATGGTGCGGACCAGTCCCAATGGACTGACCTACGTTTCGGATCTGAAATTCGATCGGTTGGAGCACAAAATGGACCATCTGGCCTGCTTTTCAGGTAACGTTTCTATAAATATTGTAAAGTAGAAATGTAATAAAGTATTTTGTATCCTTTTCTAGGTGGCTTGTTTGCCTTGGGAGCTGCCACGCGCCAGAATGATCACACCAACAAGTACATGGAGGTGGGCAAGGGTATTACCAACACCTGCCACGAGAGTTACGTGAGGACGCCCACCCAGCTGGGACCCGAGGCTTTCCGGTTTGTGTTTGCTTCTGCATTGCTTTTGATTACTCGAGAATTAGTTTATAATTAATTTTGCAACCAACAGGTTCAGCGATGCTGTGGAGGCACGCGCTCTAAGATCCCAGGAGAAGTACTACATCCTGCGACCGGAGACCTTCGAGAGCTACTTCGTCCTGTGGCGATTGACGCACGACCAGAAGTACAGGGACTGGGGCTGGGAGGCGGTCCTCGCCCTCGAGAAGCACTGCCGCACGGCGCACGGCTATTGCGGCCTGCGCAATGTCTACCAGCAGGAGCCCCAAAAGGACGATGTCCAGCAAAGCTTCTTCCTTGCCGAAACGCTCAAGGTTTGCAATTGCCTCAAGAAGGCAACCTACATGTTTAAGGCTTTAAACTATTGTATTTCGAATCTGGAGTAATTCTTGTTATACTCTTTAGTACCTGTACTTGCTGTTCTCGGACGACTCGGTGCTGCCACTGGACGAGTGGGTGTTCAACACGGAGGCGCATCCCCTGCCCATCAAGGGGGCCAACGCATTCTACCGCCAGGCGCCCGTGACGCTCTCGGCCTCGAATGCCTCGTAAGCGGGTCAACGATGGCCGCTAGTTGGCCTGCTGATGCTGGCCAAGATGCACCTTACTTAGCTCCCGGACATCTGCATACTTATACATGAGTAAAGGACCTTATTTCGAGTCTTTGTTTCGTTTTAATAGGAGTTTTTTTTTTCGTTTTTCGTTTTTCGTTAGTAGGTAGCTTAGCGTTTTGCAAACAAATGTAATCTCAGCCGAGGCACACGAGAACCTGTCGATGTAACATATTTATAAAGCTTGCACATATATATAGAGATATATATATATATATATATATAAACGTATATGTAGGAAACCAAACGGATATATCGTAGTCTAGTTTTAAACTCTCTGCACAAGTTTCCCCCACTAAGGTTTTTTTTTTGAATATTTTTTTAACGAACTATATTAATCGAAATATTCACAGAGGTGTAGAGGGAAGATAGATGACGAAGGCGGTGACGACCTCAATTTCCATTAGCGAAACACTCTTGATATTAAAGATATAATGATATATATTTATGGATAACAGATAACGGATAAATGGATATATGTAATGTGTAAATGTAAAACTCAGGTGTTCTAAATATGATTTTCCTTGCATTCTCAAGGCACTTTCTCACTGACTAACCAGCAACCAGCTAACTAACTATCTCTGAAGCATTCTATCAAGCAATTCTCGATCTACGATCTACGATCTACGACTATCTATATATCTTGAACTACCATATATATATATATAAATTGTATATTTTGTGAGGAGCGGAGATGGATGGTTGGACTCTCTGCTACTCTGCTACTCTGCTGATTTCCAATTCGAATCTTTGATCACTTTGTTTTGTAAATAATTTCTCAACTTTCCTCGCAAAATGAAGGCGAAAGAAAATCGAATTGATATTTATACAAACATATATAAATGCATATATTCTTACACATTGTTTACTTTGTAGTCTAAATATTTAAATATAATTATAAATCTAAATCTAGAGTCTAGCTTACTTTATGTAACAAAACGAATAATAATATTAATCAGAGAGGATAACTGACATTTGAAAAAGAAAACAGAAAAACAAAATAGAAAACATCAATGAATGAAATATTTAAAAGTAGGACGAGAACGTAAATAAATTTATATTTGTATTTGTATTTGTATTTAATTAAATCAAATGAATCGTAGGCAATTGTTAAATTTAAATAATTATACAATGGCACCGAGCTCTGATCAACTGTTTGATCGATTGTGGTATCTATAAAGGATTTTTTATAATACAACAGCAAAAGCAAAAGCAAAAGCATAAAGCAAAACAACAATAATCATATTTATAATTCTATTTAGAAATGTAATCCATAGTCTCTAAGGCAACACACACATCGCATGAGAAAATGATGATCATTAGAAATTATGCAATTGTTTTTTTTTTTTTAATATTATTATTATAAAATTATTATAGAACATGCCCAGTCCCATGGGCTGTGTAAAGTGATTAAATAACAGTAAACTTTATATTAATAATACATAGCAGCTAAGGCATGAATGTGAAAACGAAGAATTTTAAACCGAAATTTTAAACCGAACACAGCAACTTAAATAATTGAAAATTTGGCATCATTCAAGATTCAAGATTCAAGATTCAAGATTAAGAAACTTAAACCGAAATAACGAAAAATATTAAACGTGAAAAATGATAACTAAAGCATTAACGTAGAATTTACACCAAAACATCATTTTTTTGTTTAGATCAAATTAGAATTGAGGCAAATACAAATAAAATATCTAGATATATGCATAAATGTGGTATAAAACGTATCTGATGATAAAAAAAAAAAGTGAAAAAAACGTGGAAATGCATTAAATTATCCATCAATTGCGGTTCCTGAGCTGCTGAAGATGACCATTGTATTTTGCCTAAATCATAAGTTTAATAAAGATCTAATAATTAACTTAAAAATATATATTATAAATTTGTGCGGTTTGTATTCTGAGTGGCCATTATTATTGTGATTATATTAAGTTATTTTTTAGTTGTATAGTTTTAAGTTTGATTTTGTACATTTAATCCATTTATTCTCCTTTTAGATACACACTTGGAGATACAGATGCAGATACAGATACAGCTCTAGATACAGATATATACTCGTATCTGGCCACAATTAATGAGCACTTGAACTGCGTGTGTCAACTGTGCGTATACTTGATGAGGGAACTTGGAGAGACAATTGGAAAAAACTTTCACAAAGCACCGGACTGAGGTTAACAACATTCTCCGGCGATTCAGCAATTCGGAGACTCCAGAACCCGGAAAGGAAAGGGACTTTGCGTCGCGACTGAAAGCCAATCATCCAGGCGTCATACTCTCTACGGTTAACCCCACAAGGAAAAGGTGAGTTTTTAATCATTCTTTTATATTATATAATCGGTAGACTTTATCCTATAACTGGCATATATCCAAGTATACGTTAAGAATAGCCATAACTTTAGTATTTTTGAAGCTAGAAGGTTGTGATTTTTTTTTATTAACTTTTAAAGAGAGATTTTAAAGATTAGGAATCGGGGTACTATATCTTCTAAATATAAGAAACCCAAATTTCTGGGGTTAATACCCATTCGGGGAACAAAGTCCAAAGCATAAACATAAAATGGAGGAGTGCCAAGCGACGATTGCATTAACCACCCACCGCCCACCGCCACCCACTGCCCACTCGCCCCCCTATTTGCAACTCGATTCACAAAGAGAGAGTCGCCACAAAGAGAGGGTGCAGCAGCACGTGGGCCACGGGAGTGGGAAGCCGGGAACGAGACTCTTCCAGACTCGCAGACCGGTCTCTCGCCCGGCCCTGCTCGGCTCTCACTTTCCGTTTTTTGGGGATCCAAATCCATAAGATACCTCAAAAACAACAGCTCAATTTTTAATATAAATAATACAATTTATTATATTTTTTAAACCATTTAAAATATATTAAATATAAGTTAGTCAAAGTCGGATTAACTCACCTTAGTTGGCAATAGATACATTCTCTTTGATTTGAAGATACTTTTTCCTACAAATGCAGATTATTCAACCCAGAAAACTCATTTCTGTTTGAATAAATATCCCTTTTAATCACCATCTTCAAGTTAATATGAATTTCTTTCTTTAAAAAACGATTTAAAAAATATTATTATACTTAAAAAAAGCTAAAAAAAAATGCCAACTGATTATTAATCCCTCTGTCTTTTGTTGTTGCCTTAAACGTTGTTGTTCTCTGTTGTGACTCGCTGTTGTTGTTGGTTCTTTGTTGACTAGACGAGCCCGCCAGACCAGCTCTGCGCCAGTGTGCGTGAGTATCTGTGTGCCTCTCGCTGGAAAACCCAAAGTTTGCCCTAACTTCAAAATGTATCTCAAGTGGCTGCAAAAAAATGATTTGCCAACTAAATATTTGCCCACTCGAAACGTGCTTAATCATTTAAACTGTTCTAATATATATAATATTTTTATATAGCCTTTAAATCGTTAAATTTCCCTTTAAATATCTTTAGATATTTTTAAAAAATTGAATTTAATTAAAAATTATCTTAGAGCTCCATGACTTTTGAAGTTAAAAAGTTTTCTCTTCCCAAAGAATGCTTTCACTTTAAAGTCAAATTTTTTCGAGTATACTACTAGCCCTGTTTTTGTGAGGCATTCGCAGGGAATCTTCTAGTCGGCTACCTGATATCTGGCCTCTCTTTGTGCTTCTCGTGTTTTTGTGTTTTTTGTTTTGGTCGTTGACGTTGCGGCGTCGCTTCTAGCAAGCCGCACAGTACGCATCGAGACTCCGAGGAGAGCGGCAGCAGTGCCAGATACACAGTTGCAGATACAAAACAAGATACAAAAACAGATACAAAACCAGATAGATACGGATACCAGGGACAAGATCCAGATCCAGATCCAGTCAACCAGACACAAGTCCAACCGATCCAGTTGCAAAATGCCGTTCCCTATCCATCCGCCGAAGCAGATGCCCTGCCCCCACTGGCAGCACTTCCCCATCAGTCCAGTGGACAGCAAGCCGAATCCCTTTGACGCCGTGGGTGGTGCGGCGGCAGCTGCTCAGGCTTCCCTGGGCAACAACAAGCCCCCGGAGCCGGTGTCCTACAAGTACTGCCTGCAGTGCAAGACCTCCGGCAAGGAGATGACCAACGGCAACTCCTCCGACAGGGATTAATGACCCTGGACGGGTCACCCAGTCACTTTGCATTGGAGTACTCCGAAGTAATCAGTAAAGTAATCAACGAAATAATCAGCCATCACCTGTAATCAATCCACTCACCAGAGGACAATGGAATCACTAGCTTTCCCTGCACAAGTGCTTAAAAAAACCACAAAAAATCACAAAAAAAAGCAAACCCTACTCATAAAATATTAGAAATGATAATTAAACTACTAAGAGGAGAACGAGACGAAATTCAAAATGAATTTTAGCAACTTTTGTTTGCTGTGCATAAGAAACCTTAAATATATTTTAACTTTTTGTTAAATTCTTATCAAAGATGTCCAAAAATAACCCAAGAAGAAAATCTTTAATGTTTAATACAACCCAAACACATGTTCCATTCTAATTAGTTTCTTTTTTTTTAATCTTTAATCGAGTGTTTTTAATTTTAAGCATTTTTGGTACGTATTTAATTTGTATTTAGAGCTAAAGACTACAGTTTATACAATTTTTTTTTTGATATTTTGATATAGCCTATATACATATATAAATAAATAAATAATTGTATAAGAAGCGCTAATAAACGCACGACACATTTTAAAAAACGAGTTCTACACAAATACATGGAAACTATATATACATATACGTACATATGGTGGGTTTCCTTTGATAGTGTGAGTTCTTGGCGTTTTTTATTTCATTTTTTTTTTTGGGCATCAACTCTGGCTTTGTGTTTGTTTTCGTTTTCGGTTTTCGGTTTTATTTTCGTTTTCGTTCTTTCTGCCTACCTCTGGTTGTTTGTTTTTGTTTGTGTCAAAAATGTTCAAGGTCGCAGACCAAAAACCGCGATAAGAGCGGCTTCAGATTTGATTTTTTCCAACGTTTTTGAAGGAATCGGGAACGTTCTATGCGATTTTCCTTCTACAAACGAAAAAGTTTTAAGTATTTTTTTTGTGACAAAGTTCAACAAACTGTTGGCATCGCAGCGAAGCGAATTAAAAGCGAAAGCTGATGAAGAAAGGGGCTAAGTGGAAGACGATAGAGGAGGGTGGGTGGGTGGATTGAATTAATTGCATTCGTTCTCCGCCTGCAGAATAATTGAGCACAGTTCTCGCAGATGCACCAACACTGTACAAAAATTGCTGGCACTATTGGCAACGAAACATGCTTTTCTGCGGTTTATTTTTTCCATTTCTTAGTTTCATTCTCAACAGATGTTGAATGAATGTTTTGAAATGTTATTTAACGACAATTACAGTAAAATTTGCAAATAAACTCAATGAGTTTTATTGCCAACCGCAAACATAAACATAAATATGTAAATATTGTTTCTTTTTTAAACAGATTTTGCTCTCTGTATCCCTGTATTTATGTAAGGATGTGCTGAGGCTCGTCTAAGTACATTTGTACTATATTTAACCTTATCGCGTGAGTCCGCGGATGCGTGTGTGAAAATATATATCAAAATACTATATATAATACTACATATGGCAGTCGAACAGTCGAATAGTTCGTGTTAGTCCCGCCGATCGGCTGATTGGGGACATTAGCGTACTGGAAATGACACATTTCCATCTCAAATTTTAGAGTTCAATTGTCGGACTTTACATTTCGGCATTGTGTGTTTTAATTAATAATTTATGGCCGCCTATTTCGGCCTGGCTTATCTCTGGGACGGTACGGTACGGGCATTATCTGGGTTTCTGGGTCTGGCCAACGTGCCCCCTAAAAATCACACAGAAACCATATCACATTCGAGATATGCAATCTGAAAAACTGCAGATAAAAGTGAAAACAAACACATAAATAAATACACACAAGACTATAACAATATTTATTAAACGGTGTTATTTATTTACAATTTTTTCTTAAATTTTGTTCATACATGCCACTATTATTCAAAATCTAGAAGTAAATTAACAAAATTTACCTAATAATTAAATTATAGATATGCATAAAAAATACTGGTAATAGCTTTGGATTGTCATACAAAAAATATGTTAAAAATACTGGGAGCAAACGTGCTTTTTCTGCAGTTTTTACAGGATATTTTTGGCATTTTGCATCCGATTTTGGAGCAAGATACCATTTAAGAATCAGGACTAATTTCCCTTTCGATATATTCCAAAGATTTATTATTCAATCGTTGCGTAAAAGATATTTAATGATCCATTTCTTGTCAACTAATCCATTTGGTTCAATTTCTTTAATTACAGGTGTAAACAGCACTTCGTTCTGCCATTTTCAGCATTATTTCTGGCCTTCACAAAACGCGTATCCTGAAGTAGTATAGCTGGAGGAGGGATTGAAATCGGACGGGTTATCGGTGAGTATCAAATGGAAATAGCCCAAAACATTCCCTGAAAAAAATAAGAAATAATTAAAAATGCGAAAACCCACTATTTCATAACTATAATTGTCAATATCTCACCCATTTCTCAGCCGATTTGGAAACGGCATACCATTTCTGAATCAGGGTTTCAGGCTTATTCGGTTCGCTACAAAAATCGGGAAAATCGAACAAAAAAAATTCGACCCGATTTTCGCAAAAAATCATGATGGTACCCCTTTCCAAAAATGCGAAAAATCTATCGAATTTTTTTTGTTCCGTTTTCAGAATCTTTTAATGCAGTTTTACAAATAGTGAAGCTCTGGTTCCAAAATGGTATTCCGTTCCAAAATCGGTGCACAAATGACCCAGAAATTCTTTAAAAACCTCAAAACAAAATCAGGTTTTTTTTCAATTCTGGTATATTTAAAAAAAACATTTTTTTATAGTTTTGGTAGGGAATATCTTGGCCATTTTCCAACCGATTTCAAAAAGGCCTACCATTTCTTAATCAGGACTCTAAGCACCTTCTATCAGTGCCAAAAAATCGGGAAAATCGAACAAAAAAAATTCGACCCGATTTTCGCAAAAAATCATGATGGTACCCCTTTCCAAAAATGCGAAAAATCGAACGATTTTTTTTATTCCGTTTTCGGGATCTTTTGATGCAGTTTTACAAATATTGAAGTTCTGATTCCAAAATGGTATTCCGTTTCCAAATCGGCCAAAAAATGGCCAAGATTTTTCAATTAAAGTGTTGATAAAAATCGAATTTTGGATTAAAAACGGCTTCAAAATGTTTTTTTTTTATTTTATTTTACAGATTCACAGAATCGAGAGCAAAATATATGGCTTCCAAGGATCAAGACGACAAATGGAGACGGATCTATCCATGGAGGACAACCAGGAGCTCTGTAACTAACCCCTCTACTTTATGAAAATTATGCGGTGAGTGGAAAAACACGCTTCTTACCATTCAAACACTTACAAACCTCTTTTATTTTGCAGATCCGGCGACGCCCCCTTTATGAACCATATCCTGGGTGGTAGCAAGTCTGTCCGGAACGCAACCCCAAGCATTCCAGGAATAGGCACTGCCTCTACTTGGATCCAGGCTTTGGCAGACACCACCAAGATCATCACCAAGTACCAACAGAGCGGAAAGTCCCTCGGAAAAACATAATAGTGGACAAGTGGAACACATGGACAAGACATTCCAGCGACATCACACGATGCGGGTTTCAGATATAACTGCTATTTTCCCAATACTATTAGCTGTATCATTTATTTTTTATTATTAATAATTATTTTTAAGCTTTTTTTGTATTTAATTCCCTATATTTTAAGCATTTTCCTATGTAAATACATATATCTGAATATGTAAGGATGTTTTATTGAAAATAAAGAACATAGTCTACAAAAATTTTCCGAGTTTTCTTTCATTTTTCAGGTTTTGCCCCGAATTTTCTCCAAATTTTCCCAAATTTTCCCGAATTTTTCCGAATTTTCCTGGATTTTTTCCGAGTTTTCCTGAATTTTTCCGAGTTTTCCTGAATTTTCCCGAATTTTCTTAAATTTTCCCGAATTTTTCTAAATTTTTCAGAATTTTCCTGAATTTTAAAAAATTGTAAAAACCCCAAAATCGCCCTCCGGCCACTTCTGAAGTACCAGGCGAACAGAAATCAGCAGAAGGTGGATGCCAAATTTTTAAATTTTGGCGGGAAAATATTTGAATTTGAAAAAAATACCAAAAAAATTTTAACGGAAAAATACCAAAAAATGTAACGAAAAAATACCAGATTTTAATTTTTTTTGGTATTTTTCCGTTACATTTTTGGTATTTTTCCGTTAAATTTTTTTGGTATTTTTTTTAAATTTCCCGCCAAATTTTAAAAATTCGGCATCCACCTTCTGCTGATTTCTGTTCGCCTGGTACTTCAGAAGTGGCGGAGGGCCATTTTGGGGTTTTTTTTTAATTTTTTCAATTCAGGAAAAATAAGGAATGTTCTGGAAAAATTCGGGAAAATTTAAGAAAATTCGGGAAAATTCAGGAAAATTCAGGAAAATTCGGGAAACATCTGCAAAAATATGTAAAACACAAAAAAATGAGGAAAAGTCGTCTAACTTCATGAAAATTCAGGAAAATTCAAAAAATTTTCCCGATTCCTGATGGCTAGAATTTTCCTGAATTTTCATGAATTTCCACGAATTTTCCTAATTTTTTCTGAATTTTGCGGCATTTTCCTAAATTTGTATAAATTTAAAAAAATCCAAAAATCGGCCTCTGCCACTTCTGAAGTACCAGGCGAACAGAAATCAGCAGAAGGTGGATGCAAAAATTAAAATGTTGCATACTTTTGTGCGTTTTAATAAAAGACCTGATTTTTATTTTTGCAAAAATTTAAATGTTGCATACTTTTTTGAGCTTTTTAAATAAAGGACTAAAAGACCACTACACAATTTAATACTTATTTTTGCAAAACTTTTAATGTTGCATACTTTTTGGATGCGAATTTCTGAGCTTTTTAAATTTTAGAACTTCCCATCCAAAAAGTATGCAACATTTTAATTTTTGCAAAAGACCACTACACAATTTAATACTTATTTTTGCAAAAATTTTAATGTTGCATACTTTTTGGATGCGAAGTTCTTAAATTTAAAAAGCTCAGAAATTCGCATCCAAAAAGTATGCAACATTTAAATTTTTGCAAAAATAAAAATCAGGTCTTTTATTAAAACGCACAAAAGTATGCAACATTTTAATTTTTGCATCCACCTTCTGCTGATTTCTGTTCGCCTGGTACTTCAGAAGTGGCAGAGGCCGATTTTTGGATTTTTTTAAATTTATACAAATTTAGGAAAATGCCGCAAAATTCAGAAAAAATTAGGAAAATTCGTGGAAATTCATGAAAATTCAGGAAAATTCTGGCCATCAGGAATCGGGAAAATTTTTGAATTTTCCTGAATTTTCATGAAGTTAGACGACTTTTCCTCATTTTTTTGTGTTTTACAAATTTTTGCAGATGTTTCCCGAATTTTCCTGAATTTTCCTGAATTTTCCCGAATTTTCTTAAATTTTCCCGAATTTTTCCAGAACATTCCTTATTTTTCCTGAATTGAAAAAATTAAAAAAAAACCCCAAAATGGCCCTCCGCCACTTCTGAAGTACCAGGCGAACAGAAATCAGCAGAAGGTGGATGCCGAATTTTTAAAATTTGGCGGGAAATTTAAAAAAAATACCAAAAAAATTTAACGGAAAAATACCAAAAATGTAACGGAAAAATACCAAAAAAAATTAAAATCTGGTATTTTTTCGTTACATTTTTTGGTATTTTTCCGTTAAAATTTTTTTGGTATTTTTTTCAAATTCAAATATTTTCCCGCCAAAATTTAAAAATTTGGCATCCACCTTCTGCTGATTTCTGTTCGCCTGGTACTTCAGAAGTGGCCGGAGGGCGATTTTGGGGTTTTTACAATTTTTTAAAATTCAGGAAAATTCTGAAAAATTTAGAAAAATTCGGGAAAATTTAAGAAAATTCGGGAAAATTCAGGAAAACTCGGAAAAATTCAGGAAAACTCGGAAAAAATCCAGGAAAATTCGGAAAAATTCGGGAAAATTTGGAGAAAATTCGGGGCAAAACCTGAAAAATGAAAGAAAACTCGGAAAATTTTTGTAGACTATGTTCTTTATTTTCAATAAAACATCCTTACATATTCAGATATACGTATTTACATAGGAAAATGCTTAAAATATAGGGAATTAAATACAAAAAAAGCTTAAAAATAATTATTAATAACAAAAAATAAATGATACAGCTAATAGTATTGGGAAAATAGCAGTTATATCTGAAACCCGCATCGTGTGATGTCGCTGGAATGTCTTGTCCATGTGTTCCACTTGTCCACTATTATGTTTTTCCGAGGGACTTTCCGCTCTGTTGGTACTTGGTGATGATCTTGGTGGTGTCTGCCAAAGCCTGGATCCAAGTAGAGGCAGTGCCTATTCCTGGAATGCTTGGGGCTGCGTTCCGGACAGACTTGCTACCACCCAGGATATGGTTCATAAAGGGGGCGTCGCCGGATCTGCAAAATAAAAGAGGTTTGTAAGTGTTTGAATGGTAAGAAGCGTGTTTTTCCACTCACCGCATAATTTTCATAAAGTAGAGGGGTTAGTTACAGAGCTCCTGGTTGTCCTCCATGGATAGATCCGTCTCCATTTGTCGTCTTGATCCTTGGAAGCCATATATTTTACTCTCGATTCCGTGAATCTGTAAAATAAAATAAAAAAAAAAACATTAAGAAGCCGTTTTTAATCCAAAATTCGATTTTTATCAACACTTTATTTGAAAAATCTTTATTGAAAAAATCCATTTTTTCACCGATTTGGAAACGGAATACCATTTTGGAATCAGAACTTCAATATTTGTAAAACTGCATCAAAAGATCCCGAAAACGGAATAAAAAAAATTCGATCGATTTTTCGCATTTTTGGAAAGGGGTACCATCACGTTTTTTTGCGAAAATCGGGTCGAATTTTTTTTTTCGATTTCCCTTTGGTGGTATCTGTGGGCCTGGAACTCCGAAACAAATATCGCAGGTTACTGTATTCGGACTTCCCAAAATCATTGTTCAATATTCAAAATAGTGGAAATTAAGGAACAAAAATATGGGAGAATAGTGAAGTTAAATCTCTATAATTGACCAACTATAGTAATCGGGATAAGATTCCGTAGACAAGGCTTGATTATCCTTCGATTTACTATTTTACATATTATTTAATAACGTTTGAACTCTTCTTTCGTATCCATTCTCAATAAAGCTTCTTGGTGTAGCTTTTTATTTAAATTTGGCGGCTAAGTGCTGCCATTTAAGCCATTTTAATATGCATTTTATTTTGTACATTCAATGCTTGTGAAACTTATAAAACAGCCTATTATTCCAAGGGTTTAAATGTATAGTATTTTTCCAATATTTAAATAAATTAAAGCTGTATTTTCTTTCCCCATATTAAAACCTGCATAAAAGGATTGAATATTTTGTAGCCATTTTACCTCAAAACAGAGAAGCTCCATGTCCTTCCGGTTAGCTTGGTAGCACTGCTTGCCAAAGCTTTCGTTCTGCTTCCTTAACGCTCTTTCGGCGGCGTGCGCTCTCTCTGAGTCGCTGCGACTCGTTAGCTTTTTAATCATGTGCCATGCTCCGCTTCTCTTCCTCGTCCTGCTTTCTCCGTCTCGGCCCCACTGTGGCCGCAGCCTCTGCTCCTGCTCCTGCTCCTCCTCCGGCTGCTGCTTCTTCTTCATCATCATCTCGGCACGCATCGCATCGGATTGGCAGGCTGTGCTGGCAGTTTGGACGTTTTAATACAAATTTTTTCTGGTTTTAACATCATCGAGGAGTTTCCTTTTACAATGAGTGATTAAATAATATTTATGAGTGTCTGGGAAATATAAAAATCTGCAAAATTTTAATTAAAAGATAAATATTAGAGTATATTTGAGTTCTTGGAGCATCTCCCCAAAAAGTATGCTATAAAAAATTTATTGATTCTAATCGGCACATGAAAGTTTGTATTTAGAGGAGTACTAGGCATAAAATTGAATTTATTGAATTGGTTCTATGTTGAAAGGCTTTTCTTTGGAACTTAAGAAGCTTTTGCTAGTTTTGAAAGAAGCTTTTCCAAACCCATAACCTAAAAGTAGCGAGTATCTTACAGCAAGGATATGTCCATGTTCTCTTGTAGATTTAATCACTTACCGTTCCTAGTTTAGCTTTGGACAGAACCTAGTGGGGCATCACTAGTTATTCGGGGTCTCGCGAAAGGCGCCGACGACAGCGAGGACACGACGCAGCAGAGGCGGCAGCAGCAGCAGCAGCAGCAGCAGCGTCGGCGGTAGGCACCGCATTGGCAGTGGCAGTCGGAAAATCGTAAGCAGCAGCCACAGTCGCAGCCGCAGTCGCAAGCAGAGAAGCAAGCAGTTGCAAGGGCGCCGCCTCCGTCGAGTTGAGTTCTACTTCGATTTGATTTGCTTTCTCCGCATTTCTCCGCCTTTCTCCGTTTCCGCTTTTTACGCATTAGAAACGTGTCCTGATTTCGCACTGCAACGATAAATAATAATAATAATAATAATAATATTAAAACAAAATATATAGAAAAGAGAAAACAGAAGCATCAGCAGCAGCAGCAGCAGCAGCATCCGCAGCAGCATCAGCAGCTGAACAAGAAGAAGAATAAGAGGAAGAGGAAGAAGTACTAACAGTAGCAGCAGTAGGTGGTACTACAACGGTAAATTGCAATGTGCGACGCGTGTGCCAAATTCCACTTTCTATATTTGCGAATTACTCTCCTTTTCTCTATTTTGTTGATTTAACATTTCAAATGCCAAAGAGCTGCTGCTGTTGCTTTTTCCGTTTCCGTTTCCGTTTTCTATTCTTTTTTAATTTGATCTTTTTTTGCCAGTGTGTGAGTGAGTGAGTGGTCTATGTTTTTTTTCCTGTTTCTCGGTAAAGTGCGCCAAAAAAACAACCAAAAAACAGGATAGTAAAAAGCTTAAAAAAAAACAACAAGCCCAAAATTAACAATTGCCTTAATTAACGGTTGTTTTCCCACTGGGGTCGCAACAGGCCCCCATGGTGCTATCTCTGTCGCTCACCCCCCCACCACCAAGCACCCTGCTGCAACTCCCTCTTCGACACCCATCCCTCTTTTCAACTACGTCACACATTCGCAAATGGGTGTGTAAGGTTGCCTTAGGCAGTGTTCACAGTTGTTCTTGTTTTTGTGGTTGTTTTTGTTTTTGTTACATGGGTGTGTGTGCTGGTGTGTTTATGTGTGCAATAAAATTTCATAATGGTTGTTGTAGGAGTCGGGAGGAGCCCCTCCCCCTTTTCGCATCGCATCGCCTCTGCCTAACCCACCTCAACATTTCTTGCAAAACATAAAAAAGTACTTTTAATTAAAATTAAACCGCAACAAAATAAAATCCTAGAAGAAATTTATATAAAATAGAAGGATAAGAATCCTTTGAAAGCTATTTTCTTCTCAAAGGCCAAAAGAAGTTGAAAAGCCACAAGAAAAATGGAGAAAATTTCGCTGATAAAGTGACCCAAATAAAAGAAACCATTATTTTCAAGAAACTATCAAAAGAAACTTTAAATAAAACCAAAAAAAGTTCAGGGAAATATTTTGAAATCATATCATAATAAAAAGTATATATAAATAAATAGAAAGTTATAATTGAAAAGCTTAATTATGAAAGGGATAATAATATTTGTTATAAAACATTTCCCTGATAAATTAAATTAAATTTCCATTTAAAAAAAAAAAGAAAAAAAAAGTTTTTGAAAAGGATAAAAATAGCTTTGAATAGTCAGCATCGTGTTTAGTTTTTTAGTTAAAAAAAAAAGGAAAAGAAACTGTCATTTTGTGGAGACACATTGAAAATTATTTTCATTTGTATTTTTTGTTGGAATGGTGTTGGGTGAAAAAGACCGCCAGCTCCGCCCACTCTCCGCCCCTTTTGGAAACCCCGGCCCCTCTTCTTATCGCTGAAGAGTCACGTTTTTGACCCATTTTCGCATTCTATGTTGCGGCCCAGAGCCAGAGCCAGAGCCAGAGCCAGTGTTCAAAATGTTTAGATGGCATAAAAGCTGCGAGTATGGCAACGCCTCCTGCCCCACCTCCATGCCACACCCCCTCACATGCTCCTTATGGTGCGTCGTGTTCCTCTTGTTGCCCATTAACCCATGGCAGCCACTTAACCCTCGAGTGGCTCTCGCTGATGTAATGCCATTCGATTTGATTTGCCATGGTTAACCAGATTTGCTTGCCAAAGCCATTCGGCATTTTGCGGTTCCCAGAGTCTAGTTCATGCACTGGGGAAAAAATCTTAGCCTGAGATGTTTGATTTCCTTTCTTATTGTGAGTTGAAATTAATACAATTTGAAATTGAATCAAATTTAGGCTCAATTTTACATTAAAAACTAAACCAAAGGCACCAAAATGAGATAATAACTCAAAATATGATTCTAATAGCATTTAAATTTCAAAGAATTTAAACAAAAAACCTTAAGATTAATGTATTTTGAAGGGCTTTTAAAATAATAATAGAAATCTTCTTAAGAAAAGAATCATTGACAAATATTGAAACCCTTTCAATATAAATTATGAATAGATAAGAACTTTCCTACAATAAATAAATAAATTATATTATTAATATTAAAAGCATAATAATATTTCCCTTCACCAACACTCCTCTTGAAGCTTCAAACCAAAACCCCGTAGGATTTTCTCTCAGTGTAAATATGTAAATGTCGAATATGTGAGTCTGCAAATGAGCAAAATTTTAGCAAGTGTGTGTGAGAGTGTGTGTGGGTGTGTGTGGCACTGGTTGATTACTTGCCACATGAGCAAAGATAAGTCAGTAAGTTAATGGCCTCAATTTGCGTACGAGTCTAATTTGTTTGTTTTTTGCGGCTTTTAATAGTTAACCCATTGGTGGCCCACTGGGTGACCAGCATGACCGTGTTGCTCGGCAAACTCCCACTCGCTGGAACTGACAACTGAAATCCCCGGTGTTTTCCCACTCGGACCTCACCTCACTTATCTTTATATATAAATCGCACGTGCTTGGGCATGGACTAAAAAAAAAACAGGATACTAGGATACCCCCAGAGCCGCGAGGACTAGCAACAAAAAACAACAACAAACTTACCCAAACGCAGGAAAAACGACTTAATTATCGGTGAGTAGTTTTTGAAAGTTTTACGAGTGATTCAGCGGTTAATTCTAAAATAAAAAAAATATATATATATAAGTTTTACATTTTACGATAAAATTATCATTTAGATTTGCTGTGTATATTGAATGATTTAATTATATAAAATAATTAAAGTCTTGTGGTTAAATTGATTCATTTGGAAACAATGTCCTTATATTTTTAAACCCAATTAATCCCAAATATTCGCGTCCCAAAAGTCAATTAAAAATGCATTGATTTCTGATTTCATAATTGGACGTTTAGTCGCGAATTTTAATCGCTGCCTTCACTCGCTTAAGCACATCAATTAATTCGGATTTAATTTATCAAATTTGTATCTGATGCAGGCAGCCCATCGGTTGGGACTTGATCCAAACTGGCCCATCAATTTTGGTTTTCTTACCCGCCACCGGGCGCTGGCGGCGGTTCCTCAAGTGAGTCTTACGGTTTTCCGCATGCTGGGAAATATTTAATAAAAAAAAAAAAAACTATATACAACCAGGGTATCTCGTAATCCCCCTAAAACTAAACACCTTCAAAAAATATCAATCCCATTTGTGTTGTTTGCCCCTTCGGTGTCTATATAATCTGATTGATCGAATATAATCGAAACCGATCGAATATAATCATAGTCCATAGGAAGTGCCAATATTTTTCGTTCTATTCGTATATAAATACAAAATATATATATATAATTTTTTCTGGTATGACTAGGTCATCCTGTGAGCCCTCTCTCTGTATATCTATTTGTAATTTATAATCGTATATATGTATCCTATATATATGTCTGTATGTGGAACGTTTGTTATCAAGTGATTCCTCCTCTCCTCATATATATCAATCTAGATCTGTAAGCATTTACGTATCAATATCCTTCAAGTATCTTATATTGTGTAACCGATGATTTGCATTTCCTTCTGTTGTTGCCATTACTGAGGTAAATCTTTTTGATCACATAATCCTAGAAAATATATATATAGTTAAACATAATGTAGATCAGACCAAAACATAAAAAAAAAACTAGAGCCAGAAGCAAAGAGAGATTAGAGTCTATGAGTCCTACGTAGAATTATTTTGTTTGCTAGGAAAATATAGATTGGAAGATAGGAAGCTTATACCTTTATCTTGAATGGCTTTACTATTTCTATGAAATTTCAATTAGGCATTAATAATATTTACATTTTGTTGGCTAGCCTTTAAAAATATAATATGATCCGCAGATTTTATTTCAATTAAAGTACTAATGATTCTAGATTGGTTTTTTGTCATTTCTTTCTTTGCTCTTCTTTGATTGTATTCTCTTCTATTTTGTACACTGCAACAAAAATCTATTGTAGCCAGTTTCAAGTGCATAAGGAATAAAGCATAACAATTACATAAACAAAAATACAAAAAGAAAAAATAATATTCGAAAACAAAAACTTAATCAACATCCTGAGATTGAGATCGTTTCCTCTCTCTCTATCTATCTCTTTCACTCTCTCCGTCTATCTCTTGGTCTCTCGCTGTCTCCTTCTCTGTCTCTCTATCTCTTTCCCAAAAAGACACACACAAACACTCCGCACTCACCCAACGGTACTTCCAAAGGATCCCAATTCCTATCGTTTCGGTACGTGCCGTGATCGCGCGCTCGAAACTATCGAAATTATCGGAATAAATCGGAAAGCAAAACAAATCGAAATTAAATCGACACGAAACGAAAACGATAACGAAAACAACAACAACAACTACAACAATATCATTACAACAGCTACAACAACATCAGAAACACTTTGAGGTAAGGATTATAACTCTTTCTCGCTTTCACTTTCTCACACAAACACACTCCGTCATCTCTCTCTCTTCCGCTCACTCTCTCCCTATCTCTCTCTCTCTCTCTCTCTCTCTCTCTCCCACTCTGTCTATCTCTGTCTGTTTCTCTCTGGTCTCGTAGTTTTGGGTAAACTATACTATAGACCCATCCCGCCCCCCCAAACACCAGACCCCATGCTTAGCAAATTTCTGATCAACTTCGTTGTTCGATTTGTGTTTCATTTCTATCGTTCGTTCTATTCGTTCCGTATTCGTTCCAGTAGCTCGTTTCGTTCCAATGTTCGTTGCTTAGCTCTCAGTTGTTCCCTCGGTTTGAAATTAAAATTTAGTTTTCTGTTCTCTAGTTTTTTTTAGCTTCTGTTTTAACATTTTATGTTAGTTTGTAGCGCTTTGAGTTTGGCAATGATGATGATAATGATATAGTGATTATAATAGCGATGATGATGGTGATAATGACGGTGTCCCTGATGTGCATAAAACAGGTGAATGATGTATGAATGGAATGGGGTCAAAGGAAAGCAAAGTGCACTCATCGTGTGCGTAAACTTACCACCGTCACTGTGCGATATCCTTTGAAATTCTATACCGGAATGCGGTGAGGGGATTTCAAATGGGAGCAACCATTTGAACCGTTAAGGCCCTTCAATGGGATAATTGTGACTGTTTTAAAGGTTAAAGAACATGAAAATACAATATACAAAAGTATAAAATCCTTTTTTAGTCAAAAAATTTGGGACATCTGGAGGGTCTCTAGAAATTAAAAAAAAAAAACAAAAACAAAAATAACCTGAACTTATTTTGAAAGTTTGCGAGAAAACGGTTAAGAAGACAACCGTTTGACGTGTGTCAACTGGAAGAAGCCAAGGCCAAAGCTCAAAGCTCGTTAACAGAAATGCACAAGAAATAAAATTTTATAAAATATTCTGATATTTACAATTTAAATTATTATTGTGTTATATATGTTTCAAATTAAAGAGCATTATAGAATATAAAAAATTGTCATAAATAGACTTGGAATTGTTGAAAATAAATTATAATTTTTAATACTCAAGCCATCCATAGTGTGGCCGATTCCCTAAAATATTCTCTACTTTTGTCATATTCATGTATTCAAATATTTTTTTAATGTTTTTTTTTGAAAATAAATACTGTTGAAAGATTACAAATCTAAGCCATTTCTAGTGTGACCATTACACGAAAATTTCCCTACTTTGGGTCACACTAATATGAAATATACTATAATTATTATTTTGTTTTCCTAGGCTAATGTTTGTTGTTGTCACACTTGTGGTTGCCACAAATAAATGAGCTTTAACACCTGATGGGAAATTCGCGACCTGCAAAATGAGAGAGAAGAAGACGCGACCGACCGACCGACTAATTGGGACGTGGTCAGTGTTTCGGATATGGTTTTAGTTTCGCTTCTGTTTCTGTTTCTGTTTCAGTGTCAGTGTTGTTTGGGTCCTCGAGGTTGTTGGGTTGTTTTTTTGTCATTTGTTCAAAAGCAAACCAAACCAAACCGAACGGAAGAAAAGCGGGAAAATGTCACCGCCACGACTAAGTCGCTATTTGATGGCCGTTCGTGGGCGTGAGGGGGAGCGTAAGTAGGCGCTTGGGGGTTGGGGGACGTGGCCTTGAAAAATAGTGCGTCTGTGTGCGTGAGTGTGCGGGTGTGTGGGTATTGGGTGTTGGGTGTTGGGTGTTACTGTAGTTGCATGCTGCGATGCTAGTTTTCTATTTGCCATTTAGCACTTTTCACTTTTTCACCAGGTGCATGCAATGCCAATTGACAGAGAAAATTGCAATTGAAAAACCATTGAGAATCGATTGAAACGGCTTACCTTTCTTTGTTTTCTTCTCTTTCCTTCTTTCTCTTTCTTTCTTTCTCTCTCCTTCTCTTTCTCCTTCTCTTTCTCTATCGTTCTCTGTCTTGTTGTGGGAAACAAAACATATGTTTTTTGTATTGTTTTGTATCTTTTTTCCCCCAAAATTTAGATAGTAAAAATTCGCAAACGGACGAGGAAAAGCAGCGCGATCGACAGCGAAACGAGCGTGAGGCGAAAAAGGAAGAGCAGGACGCCATCAACTACAAGGTGAGTGTGTGGGTGTGTGCGTCTATCCCCGTCTCTTTCTCTCTCTCTCTGTCTCCGTCTCTGTCTCTGTCTCTGTTTCTCTACTGTGTCTCTCTGCCAACCGCGATCAATTCGGTATGTGTGTGTGTGTCTGTGTGTCTCCTCTAAATCAAGCGCGTAAAAAATTATTAATTAGCAATTCGTAATAATTCGTAAATAAAAAATAAAAAAAAAAAAATCACAAAAGCAAAAAAAGAGAAAAAAGCAAATAAATCAAATAGAGAAAAAATGCAACAGTGATTCTGTAAACGCAACAACAATTACGATGGCAATGCGATAACGTTATAACCAATTAACCTGATTGTAAGAATGCACTTTGCGACAATTGCATGCAAACAGCGCGACAAGGAGCAACGCGAGGCCCGCCTCCTGGACTTTGAGATCCGCCGGCAGCAGAAGCGCGACGAGCAGCAGCAGCAGCGCCAGCAGCAGCAGCAACTCCAGCAGCACCGCGAGCACCAGCACCAGCAACATCGCGAGCAGCAACTGCAACACCAGCAGCAGCAGCAGCAACAGCAGCAGCAGCAGCAGTCCAGCGAGAAGAGCCCGCCCACCACCTCCCAGCAGCAGCACCAGTTGCACCTCCAGCAGCAGCGACAACACCTGCACCTCCAGCAGCAGCATCTGCAGCAGCAACAGCAGCAACAGTCGACGGGCAGCGGCAGCAGCAACACCCCCGTCACCCCCAAATTGCAGACCCCGCCCCCCGATCGCTCGCTGCCGCCCGCCTTCCGGAGCCGCTCCATCGAGCGGGAGATCCTCTACGAGCGGAAGCGCTTCTCCCAGCCGGATCCCGGCGAGATCAAGGTTTCCCACTACCCCCGCACCTCCAATGACCTCCACATTGCACCCTCACCTGCAACCTGCAACCTGCAACCTGCAACCTGCAACCTGCAATCTGCAATCTGCAACTTGCAACCTGCAATCCCCACTCCCCTATGAAGATGAGGTGAAGAAAAATCGTTGACAGTTTATATTGGATCGAGTTTGCATTGTATACTAGGATAAAGGATTTATTTATCAAAATAGGATTAAAGAAGTTACTTTTGTTAAGATTAATTTGCGTTTTAGTTGATAATAATATTTTTTATGTAATTTATATTTAATTTTGTGCCTTACGAATTGTTTTAAGAAATGCTTCAAATTTTTTAATGCATGTTTTCTATAAACTTATATTATTTGTTAATATTTCTTTCTCAAAGATATTAGAAGATATTAAAAATGTATAAAAATATAAATATGAATATATTTTTATGAAATTCTCAATGTTCTTTGAAATTAAAATGTTTTTGGTAATATTTTTAAATGTTTTTATGGTTCCACAACTAAAGATTATTCCCATAACTATAAAGTTTTGATTGTAAATTTGTTTTGTATAGTTTCTTTTATGGTATTCTTAATAAGTGGAATTGCTTGATGTTTCGAATGAAATTTTTGTTAAATTGTGGCATGAAAACCCTAAAATGTTTTAATGTTTATATTAAAAATATAAATTTGTGCATCGATCATTGTGTCAGTGATTTTTCTTCAACTCCAATAATAACGATTTCCTAATAGAGTAACCCTTTTTCGAAACAGGAACTCGAAAGCACAACATCATCATCCTCTACCCAGCAGACCTTTCCCGGCGGCACAGTTGCAGCGGGCAGACCGGCGACCGCCACAGCGACAGCGACAGGAGCAGCGGCTGGAGGAGGAGCTGCAGTAGCGGTAACTGGAGCGGGACAAACGACGACGACGACATTGGCGGGGCCGCCAGCAACGGCCGCAGCTGCCACAGCTGCCATTATCCCGATCTTGCCGCTCGGCGTTGCCACGCTGCGCGATGATTCCACCGAATCCGATCAGTCCGTGGCCTGCGCCCACCAGCACCACCAGCTGGATGCCTATCACCGCATCATGTAAGTAGCGCTTTTACTTTTACTTCTCATTTTAAGTCCGCAAAAATCTCAACCAAATGCTCTCAAAGCAACACTTTTAATACAACTTTCTAGCCTCATTTCCGGTTCCGGTTTACATAAACCGAAAGCTATATCTCAGCCAATTCATATCCGATCCTTGCAGGGGATACCTTAAACGATTGCTACATGGATTCCCTATCGTTCTGCATCAAAATATTAAGCGCAAAAAAATGTTAAATTTTTTCCAAAATTTTTCTGATGAACTCCCTTGAAAATGCGAAAAACCATGAAAAAGCATATATCCCTTCAAACGGAGGCTATATCTCAGCCAATTCTTATCCGATCCTTGCAGGGGATATCGTAAACGATTGCTACATCGATTCCCCATCTTTCTGCATCAAAATATTGAGCATGAAACATTTTTCGATTGCTACATGGATTCCCTATCGTTCTGCATCAAAATATTGAGCATGAAACATTTTTCGATTTTTTCCAAAATTTTTCTGATGAACTCCCTTGAAAATGCGAAAAACCATGAAAAAGCATATATCCCTTCAAACGGAGGCTATATCTCAGCCAATTCTTATCCAATCCTTGCGGGGGATATCTTAAACGATTGCTACATCGATTCCCCATCTTTCTGCATCAAAATATTGAGCATGAAACATTTTTCGATTTTTTCAAAAATTTTTCTGATGAAGTCCCTTGAAAATGCGAAAAACCATGAAAAAGCATATATCCTTTCAAACGGAGGCTATATCTCAGCCAATTCTTATCCGATCCTTGCGGGGGATATCTTAAATGATTGCTACATCGATTCCCTATCGTTATGCATCAAAATATTGAGCATGAAACATTTTTCGATTTTTTCAACAATTTTTCTGATGAACTCCCTTGAAAATGCGAAAAACCATGAAAAAGCATATATCCCTTCAAACAGAGGCTATATCTCAGCCAATTCTTATCCAATCGTTGCGGGGGATACCTTAAATGATTGCTACATCGATTCCCTATCTTTCTGCATCAAAATATTGAGCAAGAAACATTTTTCGATTTTTTCCAAAATTTTTCTGATGAACTCCCTTGAAAATGCGAAAAACCATGAAAAAGCATAAATCCCTTCAAACGGAGGCTATATCTCAGCCAATTCATATCCGATCCTTGAGGGGGATATCTTGAACGATTGCTACATCGATTCCCCATCGTTCTGCATCAAAAAATTGAGCGCGAAAAATTTTTCGATTTTTTCCAAAATTTTTCTGATGAACTCCCTTAAAAATGCGAAAAACCATGAAAAAGCATATATCCCTTCAAACGGAGGCTATATCTCAGCCAATTCATATCCGATCCTTGCGGGGGATATCTTAAACGATTGCTACATCGATTCCCCATCTTTCTGCATCAAAATATTGAGCGCGAAAAATTTTTCGATTTTTTCCAACATTTTTCTGATGAACTCCCTTGAAAATGAGGAAAAGGACTTTCTATTTGAATGTTTCCCTGAAATATATGAATATGTATATGCAAAGTTTTTGTTCTGTTACAAAGAAGTGCCCTGTCTTGACTTTATGGAAGTTAAGCTCGTTAGCATTAAATTAAGCAACCTTTCGCCTGAGGTCAGCGGTGATTTTCCGAATTTCCCATTTTCATATTTTTGCTCTCTAGGTTTTGGCATTTTGCTCTCACCCTCTCAAGCCGTCTCGCAATCTCTTCTATCGCGGAAAGCTTAAAAAATGCATTCAAGGTGTGACCGCTTTTTTATAAATACTGTTAAAAAAAATATCAAACTTTTCTTAGAAGAAACAAAACATAAAAAGTGAAAACCAGAGCTTTTGCAACGATAAGGAAAATGTGCAAATCTGAGAATGCATTCGGTTTGCCCTGAAATGTATGCTTTAAAAAATTCAGCTCAGGTGGAATGTAGAAAGCATGTAGATACATGGAAAATCAAGCATACGCCATGTGGTACGGATTGCAGTTGCAGTTGCATGCTGCCAGATGGCGCCAGTCATGCAGCGGAATGCAAGTAATTGAAATATTTATGAATTTATTATATATTTCTATTATATTGAGATATAATATTATATTGGGACCTTTTCCAAATTTTTATACATAAAATTAGGGAGACTAAAGGGAGCGAAGATGTATAAGAGGATAGAATATTTTTCATTATAAATTCTATTACTTTCTAAAACTGTTTATAATAAAAATAAAGGAGTCTTTTTAGTCCTTAGACTTATTAACTTTCGAATTCCCAAGATTCCTGCCTGTTTAACATATTTTGGTAGCAAAATATTTGTTTTAAATAATTTTGGTTCACCTGAAGAAGCCAAAACACAGTAATTTTCTTCACAAAGCTGCATACCTTCTTCAATCAAACTAATCAATCATTTCGGTTGGTTAAAGTAAGGACCCTCGCTTAATTGTTAAATTGGCAAATTACATACTGTCGGCATGGCCTCAAACTATACTGTTTCATTTTTTATGAGGTCTAAGACCCCAATAGACGGCAGGGCATTTGGCCGAAGGACTCAATTGTGTTTGATTTGTGTCCAGCCTGCAGTCTGCAGTCCACAGTTCCGGCAATCGGATCGAACTAGTGTCCTTCACGTACACACCATATATGTGTAGTTATTTGTATACAAAAAGAGAAGACCTGTATCAATTGCCTTGAGTAAGTGGCTAATAATTGAGGTGGCCCTGGGGAATTAGTGTCCCCAGAGTGTCGCTAAGTGTCCTTTCAAGTATTCTAATATGTGCGTTTCTTCTTCTCTATACTCTTCTATATGCATAACGGTTTTAATATTGTGTATTTTAATATGTATACGAGTATGTACCATATGTACTTGCCAGTGTGTTGGTGTTTGTAATGGCCTTTGGCAAATGACTTCTTTGCATTTATCCATTATTCATTATTATTCGTGGGGTGGGGTGGATGAGGCGTTAGCCATCGGCGCCATTTGTGCAACATTTGGACCAGTTCCAGCCGGGTTCCCAGGCCCAATGCATTAGCCTCCTTCATAGGCGTTGATTGCCATATTCGAAATGGGGCCATTGCTGCAAAAAAAGAAACAAAAACCACATAAATCTTCTTTAATATCAGATTTTTCTCTCTTTCAATTCAAAATAAAGTAAATACGAATTTAAAAATTGGAAAAAGGAAGCTGCGGATTAATTATATCAAAATTGCTGCTTGTTTTTAAAGAAAACAATCAATTTTCCATAGAAAATCTTTCTTTTTAATAAACTTAAGCCCATAAAAAAGTTGTAGAGAACACAGGATATAAGAAATATACATACATATATTAATCTATAAAAACAAGATAAAATGTGAGTCTTTAACACAACTTAAAGGCCTTCGGGCTACAAAGTGCTGTCGCGTGAATTTTCCGCCAAACATTTTATTGCACTCAAAGTGAATTTATATTGCCTACTTATGGGGGCGGCCATAAAACGCAACTCCTAAAGATATTGGAGTTTCGGGGCCGATGCCTTTTTTGCGCCAACTTTAAACATACCAAATATACTGCCAATGATCAATCTTAGGTGAAATATTTATATATATATGCTGTGGGTCAGGATGTGGGCGGGTGTGGGTGCGGGTGGGTGTGGGTGAGCCCTCGTCCTGGGGACTCAAAAAAGGAGAACAAGAAATAGGGAATGGGAGTGCCATGTAGGCCCCAGAGTATAAGCCGAAAAGGCAATCTCATAAAAAACACGCACTTCCATCCATCTGTAGTACTACACACACACACATCCTTACACACACACATTCACATAGATACATACATTCACGGTTGAATTGTCATTGCAATACACGGAAAACCACTTTTGCATCAAAAAAAATATACAAAGTCTTGAAAAAAAAGAAACACAATGCATTTTGTACGTTACTAAGCCCCCTGATCCAGAGTGTGTGTAGTTTTCTCTCAGTGCACACCCTCGCATGAGGAATAAAGAAACGTGCCGGGCCAATTTGCAGCCCAAAAAGCAACCGCAAGAGGAGAATTCTAGCGGGAGGGCTAGAGCAGGACGATGGGAAGAAGCGAGTGAGAAAGACACTGCCCGAGTGAAAGAGGAGAAAGTGGGGGAAGGGATTAAAACACGGGCGACTGGGTGGTGGTGGTGGGGAGGGCTCGAATAGGGACACGTGCGTTCGATTCGGTCTCCGTCTCCGAAATTCACCACAAAAACAGAGAGCACCCTGAAAAAAAAGCTCAAAATTCTCAAATATTGCGCGCGCTGCTTGCTCTTAACTTCTCTCTAATTTCTCTCTTTCCCTCAAAACGTTTTCCATGGCTAAAAAATGTAATAGAATCAAAGTTTTCTCTTTCAATCAATTTTGGAAAATTATAGAAACAGATTTTTCAGGTTTTTAGAGTTTTGAAAAATATTAGAAACAAGACTTTGGTTTAAAAAAAATTGGAATGATTCATAAATAAAATTAAATAAAGTCAATACTTTCCCAAAAACTTTCAATAAATTATTGGTTAGTAAATAATTTTTCTACTATACTAAATTATTACTTGTTTTAATTATTTAAGAATTTAGGAATCTATATCAAAGAGCATTCCAAATGCGATTAAAAAATTGGAAACTTTCTATATGTCTCCAGTTTTATTTTCGTTTCTGTTGATTCTCTGCTGATTCCTTAGGCTTGCAAAAAACACGTGCATTTTGCCGCATCTCTTACGACCCCACTACCACCCCATTCCTATGGCCTACCTCCCCTATATTGCCCGATTACCGTTACGGCAGCCGTAGTGCCTAGTCCCTAGTTCTTAGGGCCTTCTGTTTTCGCACGATTCTTGCTCGTCCCGTTCTGTTTCCTCTCGCTGGTCGGGTTCTCTTCGGGTTTCGTTTTGGCTTTGTTTCTGCTTTGTTTTTAGGCTGCTGACAGTGTTGCCAACTATCGAAGAAATTCAGAATTTCCCAATATTTTTAGAGGAAAAAAGGAAAAGATTCAAATACTACTTATGAGTACTAAATGTTGAATGATTTTTTAACAAAAACAAAACAATAAGTGTTCAAATAAAATAATAAAATATTCAGTTCTAATTTAATTGAATTCCTAGGATATTTTCTAATTGGTAACTCTGTAAAAGCCAAATAAATCAGCACTTTTGACCAGCTTTTCTTGTCTTGGTCAGCGGCATTTTGCCGATTTGCCATTTGGCTTTGTGCTAGCAATTTTCGCCTGACTGTGTCTGTTTCTGTTTCTGTTTCGGTTTCGGTTTCTGTTTCGGCCGATTTCGGCAAACGGGCCGAAAAAAGTCGAGTGAGCCAACTAGAAGGGTGAAGAGGGGGGATGAGGTATGGGGGGGTTGGTGGGCGTTAGAAAGTGGCAACGAGAGGCGGCTGGGTTTTTGGCTCTGGGCCTCATTGCGGTGTTACGTGTTTCGCGTGTCAGACGGACGCGTCGCGCGCGCTCTTCGTTGGCGGCGACCATTTGGGCGAGATTATTTAATAAAAATTTATAAATAATTGTAAACATAAAAACCAAAAACATAAATACAAAACGAAAAGCAAAACAAAACAAAATACTTAAATACAAGTATCAATGCAAATGCAAGCCAAAAGCCTTACAATCAGTGCAAATTTGAATTTGATTTTTCGTCCATCCTTTTTTTTTGTGTTATTTTTTGCTAGTTTTGTTTGGTGCCAAAAAAATACAAAAAAAAAAAACGCTATATCTGCATATGAAATATGTACCATGTTCTATGTACATATATACTCGTATATATAATAGCACGAGTATATGGTATAAATTGTATGTACAAAGTCGCATGTGTAATGCGGCACATAAATACAATATATGCTTATAAATCATGGCTGTCAAATGTGGAGACGGAGACGGGGCAGGAGACGAGGAGGCGGTGGCCGAAGGTCGGGGGCGGTGATTTTGTTGTACCGTTACATGTGCTGGCTGTCGTGGGTAAACATTGCCGTTACATACGGCAACGGTGCGTATGCGTTATGCGTTATACGTTATATGTGCATTGGCCCAATGGCCAATTTATAACGTATACGCAGTGTGGCCTTTCCGGCTCAACAGCCCGTTTGTGTTGATTTCTTCTTCGACAGCGGGGATTTTAGGGATCGAAAGATTCTATTTTAATTGTAACTCGTGCATTGCATTTTGATGAGAATATTTTGAATGGGATTTCTGGGCTACATTACGTATACGTCATGTGGGTTTTCCGGTTTGAGGACAAGTGTGTGGAATTTCTTGTTCAACAGTGCTAGTTTTTATCTTTCAAATAGATCTTGTTTTAAAACATAAAACACTTAAGGGAATTTTTTTTGGTAATATCTTTCCTGTGAAACTTGATTTATATTACGTATACGCAGTGGTGATATTTTGTTGCACAAATGATAAGTATTTAACGAAAAATATGAATTTTAAAGCAAAACTCAACCGTGAAGCATGAACTAAGTATATATTTTTGAATTTTAAGAACCAAACTTGGCTTTAATTATTTTCAAAATATGAATTTTAAGAATAACTATTTTGAATAAAGTCTCATAGACTTCTTTTAATAAAGGAACTGAATAGTTTGAAAGGTTTTATGAATATTCAAAGCAAAAGTTGAAGGAAAAGTTTTAGTTTTGGGCTCCTATTTATTTCCATTTAAATCAAAATCCGTAAATGAAACAAACAACTTTCGGAATTTCCTATTTTCTATGAAGTTTTCGACACTTCAAATACATAGATATTGCATTTCCCAATGACAAGTCTGAGTTTTAGGCAGATTTGGGTTAGTTTTGTCCTCCATCTTACACACACACACACAGAGACACAAACACACACACAAACACTCTTACCAATACAGTGACGGGGGATGCCGTTATAAACAAAAGGCAGGAGGCAAACATCTGTGCCAAAATCGTGCTCCCATGTGTGGGTTTGTTTGTGTTTGTGGGTTCGTGTGTTTGTGTGTTTGCGGTTTGTAGGTGTATGTGTGTCAACGCTCTAATTTCCGCAGCTGTCCTTTTGTCCCGAGGAATTCTTTGGGGAGAACTCAAAAAGCCAAAAACAAACATGGTTACAAAACGCATACAGTGAAAGAAACAAGTATGCGGCAATGCGGGAAAGCGGGTATGGAAATGGAAATAAAGGAAGGGGAGGGGAAGGGTTTACCCTTCGGGACCATAACTCCGCGTGCTGAACTTTAATGTCGTGTGAATTGCATTCGATTCGGTGGCAGAAACCGAAACAGCAACAGGAAAAAATTGTGTTTAGTAAGTAATTATCCAGTCACGCCACAGTGTGATTTCTCAGTTCATGTGTTTGCTGGTGTTTGACTGTATTTGTGGGTGTTTGAGTGTGCTGGTGTTGCGGCTAATATCGATAAACCCGCCACGACCGCACACCATCGAAGCTCAAAGGACTCAAAGTTCACAGACAGCCTGACCAAATCCGAAAAAGGCAAACACAAACACAGAAATAATGAAAATAACAGTCAAACTTGGGTTTATACTGCCAGGATAGAGCCAGGATATGATAAAAATCTATGATATTGAAAATCATAAAGAAAATAAATAAATAAAGGCCTTTCGATCCTTATAGTTTCTTCCAGTGTTGACACACTTATTCATTCTTCTCATAAAATCGAAGTAAAAACATCAAAAAATGAATAATTTCATTAATACTTAAGGAAAAAAACCCTTTATTGATGTTTGACTGTAAACCGTGTCCCTGTAATAGTGCATATGAGCATGTAGGTGTGGGGGTGTGAGTGTATCCCGAATGGGCATATCCTTGCCTTGCCCCTGGGCCCCAATATAACCTTGTTGATTCAACTCGACCTGACTCGATTCAACTCCGCCCCCCTGGCCCTGATGGGAATATAATGCAACCAAGATTCGAGGGAGGGGGTAAGGTGGTGAAAGGAGGAACGTAGAAACGTAAGGACATGCGGCAGGCAAGAAGGCCCCATGAGGGACTTTGACTTTGGATTCGTGTGAGAAATATAATTTCAATATGACATGCCACGTGTCACTCGATCTGGCCGCTGATACGGGATATAGAAAAAATGGGCAATTGCATAATTTTCTTTGAACAAAGGCCCCCGCCTCCCCGGTATCCTTGTCCCTTTGTGCTCCCTCAAGGCTTGTGAAATAAATCAACAAACTTATCGAAATTACTTAAAAGCCTATTAGGAGAATTGAATTCCCTTGAAAGAAACCATAATTCAGGCTAATTGCATTTCGAAAACGAAACCTTTCAGATAGGAACTCAGTCTCTTTTCCTTAAGAATATCAACTAGTTTTTGACATTATTTCGAAATCATTTAAAGTGGGTGCCTGTATCCGGTGTCCTGTATGCTGTTTCCGGTTACCGGTTTCAGATTTCGGGCTTCTGGTTTCCTGTTTCCTGTTTCCCGTCGCCCTGTTTCCGCTTCCTTATTTCCGGCAGGCCTCAACTCTTTTTGGTAATCGATTATCGAAGGACCTCCACTCCTTACGGCCGAGTGCATTTAGGCCCGAAAATTGCGAAAAGCCAGAATCCGGAGAGCCAGAATCCGTGGAATCTATATCCGTAAACGTATCTCCGGGTGGCTCTGTATCCGTAATCGTAACCGTAGTAGGCCGGTCAGCCCGTCAGTGGGTCACGGCTCCCCCCATGCCACGCCTCCTCCGCCCCGTAGGCGAGAAAGCGAGAGAGAGAGAGAGAGATAGTGGTGTACGGTGTGTGTGTGGGAAAAATAGAGAGAACGACGGAGAGGAATGCGGCATATCGACCGGTGTTGGTGTCACGCCATGCTGCGGTTGTTCATAAAAAAAAAAAATAGGCAAAAAAACACAATACAACAATAAATACAACCTAAAAAAAATAAGAAAAATATAGGAAAAACAGGAAACAGCAACAGAAACAGCAGCAGAAACAGAAAATACAGCACTCGCACACACATGGTGTGTTTTTTATATTTATTTTATTATTTGCACTTTCGGCTACGTGCTGAGCCCAAAAAAAAGCAAAGCCCAAAAAAAAGCAAGCCTATGGCAAGTCCTTTGAGCCTGGCCAGAAAGGCAGCAGAGAAGAGAGAAGGAAAGAAAAATAGAAAGAGACGGAACTGCAGTTGCAGTTGCAACAGTCAAGGTTGCTTTGGATGATGTTGCAGCTAGAAAGTAGCAGGCAAGTGCCTCAAATTGGATTTTTCTTGGAGCCTGCCACCTGCCGCCTGATCCCTCTCTGGCTTTGTGCCACATAATTAGGAAACCAGAGGCTGACACTATAAACCATTTTTCTTATTTTTTTTTTCTCGTGCCATAAGCTGGTAAACAGCTTAGACGCCTTCTGGCCTTTACACAAAAGAAAAATTGTCTAAAAAAAAAATAAAAGGGAAATAAGATATAAGAAATAAGGAAAACACATTTTCCAATTCGTGCATGAGTCAAGGTCGACAAAACAAATGCCAGGGAAAAGCAGGAAGGATAATCGCCAATGATGCGATTTTAAGTGCAGACAGCCAAGTGTCAGCAGCAGTTACAAAAAACAAAATAAAGGGGCTACAATTCGGAAAAATAGAGAAAAACTAACAAAGGGCATCGGGGAAATTCAAAGAAAAACAGCCAGAGGGAAATTAGCCAAATGGGACAAGTGCAGTGCAAGTCATGAATTGATTTGACACAAGTGTGACAGAAAAAGCCAGGGAAAGGTAAACCTTTCAAAGCCAAATCAAGGCAAAGGCAATTAGTCCTAAATCGGTTGACAATCGGTTGAAAGATTTATTGTCAAGGCCAAACTCATTTGCATGACTTTTAAATCGTTTTCTAGAGTAGTTGGAAAAAAATGTTAATATATTAGATTGGAAAGAAAAAAAAAGAGATCGATGAAGGGATAAGAATTACTTTAGTTAGTAATAAAGTAGAAGTTATTAGAATTAGTTTGAAACTCGCTACTCTTCACTCTTTAATCGTCGCTCGCTACTTCTTACTCGTTCTTTCTTATTCGCTAAATCTTAAAATTTGACTAAAAATAATTTACTTTAGTTTCTTCTTTGTTCTAATATCTTTTTATTTCGAGGTATTTAATGCATTTTTAAAATATTATTCCCATGAAATCTATTATTTATTTAGGAAAAAATTCCCATGAAATTTTCTATCAAGTTACAAGTTTAAAGTTTGTAAGAAAAGCAAAACTTTTGTTTCTTCTTATTCCAAAATTATTAAAATTTCATGGAAACCACATGTTTCTTTATCCTCCGTAACCAAAGAATAATTAAGTTGTTTTTCCCATAAAATTGTGGAAAACTTTAATGGGACCCGAAAGACTTCCGAACAAAGGGCAAAAGTAGTTCTCCCACAAAGTAGCTGTCAAATCAAGCACATAATCAATTGCTCGTTGATTAAGGATTTGTGTAACCTCCGATTATCCTTTTGTCAGGCGTCAGAGGACGTTCAGGTTGGCTTGTTTTTTGTGGGTTTTGTGCGACCCGATAATCTTCCGAGCTTGTCGAACACGCCTCCCCGCACGCCCACTTGTGGGCGATAATCGGGCCAGCAACCAGCAAGGACATCAAGAAGAACGGGGATACCGGGGATAACGAGGATAATCGAGGAGGAAAGTGTCTGCCAGCCCACGACTAAAAGTTTAATTTCTAGATTAGCTACCGTTTCCAGTCCCTCGGGCTCCCCTCCCTCGACACTTGCCTATTTATAAATATTTCTCGTTATGTACTTTCTTATGTACACTCTGGGCTATATATTTACTTTGAAAAGCATGTGCTGTTCATTCAACTGTCGTCCTGGCCTAGAATCCATTGTGTTTGGAAAAGTTTGCAACAACCGCCTCTCCAAACTTTGCCCGAGATGCAGTCTTTGCCTCAAAATGGTCATTGATCCCGCCAGGAAATTAAGTACAACAAAATATACGTTTTTTTCTACTTTTAGGTGCCTTAAAATATTTATAAATCTAAAAAACTATACATATTTTAATTTGGACTCGTTAGAGACTCTTTTTATAAAGTTTAAAGAATTTCAAAGCAAAATATCGAGAATAATTATGCAGAGAAATGGAATTTAATAACAACTATCTATATATAGTTTCGCATTTCCTTGGAAAATCTACATTTCATGTGATTTAAAAAAGTAGAAAGTAATTTATTGAATAGTTTAGCTCAAAACTTTCAAGAAACTTACACCACAAGCCTCTCAAAAGTTTGCTGGCTAGTGTAGAGTCTCCACCGCCCAGCCCAGCTCCGCCCAGATTGCCCCTCTCGCTCTGGATCCTGGCTACCTGTAGAGGTGTCAGTTTTATTGTGTAAACCGTTGCATAAACGTCAAAAGTTAGCAAAGAGGAAAATAGAAGGAAATGCAGGGAAAGGAAAAATTTCCTAGTTTTCCTTGTTTCTTTTTGCTGTTGGGTGGAAATGGGTGGAGAGGTGGAGAGGTGGAAAGGGGGAGGGAAAATACACCGGTCATGGTGAAAAGCTATCCCTATCTCACACTCTTTCTCGGTGGGATCTCTCTCCCACCTCCCACCCTCTCTCGCACTTGGCTCTGCATCCAATTTTCCATTTTCCCCGTTAAATATGCATTTTCCTGCTGCGATTTGATTTCCAAATTGATTTCCCTAATTAAGACTAAAGAGCCGTCCGAATCACTGCCAAGGTTGATCTAAAATTAGCTCCCGATAGTGGGAATTAAAACAAAAAGTATCAGAAAGACACATCGGCACAGAT
The DNA here is from genome assembly GCA_035047325.1 of Drosophila vallismaia. Lineage (NCBI taxonomy): Eukaryota > Metazoa > Arthropoda > Insecta > Diptera > Drosophilidae > Drosophila > Drosophila vallismaia. The sequence goes on along the minus strand of JAWNPU010000001.1, from coordinate 8,886,969 downwards.
ACAGATACAGATACAGATACACGGACACGACGGATATATAGATAGACAGATACTGATATATAGATATAGATACTTTTTGGCCCGTGGCGGATTAAATGAGCCGGCAGCGATCTAAATTTAAAAACCATCAAAAGTTTATTTATGGGCTCCGATATTTCGCCTTTTATCTGAAAGGGGCTGTTCAAAAGATCTCTATTCGATATATTGGGATATAGCTTTTCAGCTATTCAAGTGACAGTTTGGACGATATAATGAGTGTGTTGGCGAAAAAGATGCCCGGCTGGCTCGGAAATTGTTTTCTTCCAAAAATAAATAGATTAGGTATACGAATTTCTGAGTTTTCTGACATATTATCAAAGTAGTTTTCGAAAAATAGATACTTATCTAAGAAAATATATAGAAACTACACTTGAAATGTATATTCTGGCTCATAGATTAGATGATATGGCATAGAAAAATTCCCAAAAATCCATAAAAAACATATTTTATTGATTCAAAAGATTGCATAATTTGTTATTTATCTTATTTCCTGATTTTATATTGTTTTTAAAATTTGAAAAGTGTATCGACTTGTATGGGAAACATGGGTATTCGGATGTAGGACAAGATTAGGCCATGTTAACAAGTTGGCAGGCAGTTCCATTTGTCATTCGAGTGCCGGAATGGGAATGGATGTGAGTGCCGGAATGGGATGCTTCCTCCTCTTCTTTGAGTGTGGTGAAAAGCTCTTAGGCCATCTGGTCTCACTCCACCGTCCCGTTACCTTTGCTCTAGAAATGTTTTCTTTTGCTTTACTTTTTGTTATTGTTTCGTTTTGCGGCTTGTTTTGCGGTTTCTTAATTATTGTGGCAAAAGTTTTGGCAAAAGTTTCGATCAAGTTTTTTGTTTCATGCAATTTTATTGCCAGCAGATCCAAAAAAAAAAACAGATAAAAAAACGATTTCTCTATAGTGACAAAATAAATAAACAAACAACCGACTGGACTTTGCCTTAAAGTATGCTATATATAAAGAAAAAAAACAAAAAACATAAATCCCATGTGATTTGTAGTCCAGTCTTAGTAGAATAATAAAAAGAAACTAAACAAAAATCGACTTTAATCGACATAAAAATAAAAAAAGCCTAAAATGCTAGTGAAATATATAAAAGAAACCCTTGAAAAACACGTGAAAAATAAATACACTGAACAAAAAACCCATGAATATAGCGAAAAAAAAAACAAATAATGGCGTCCAATAGTGTCTAAAAAAATAAATAAAAAAAGCCGCAAAGCCAAGAGAAAAGGAAAATACACTGAGAAAAAAAAACAGAGAAGACAGCCACAATGTCCATGGCGTTATGCAACTTAAATGGCGACGGCAGTCCGGCGCAGCCAGCTACGCAGTCGCCTGCAGCAGCTCAGACACTGACTCACTCGCACTCGCACTCCCACACACTGACCCAGGAGAGCATTCTTGACGCCAGCAGCGCTACGACGCCGCTTCTCTTGGGCCACGAGCAAAGCGGCGGCAGCAGCAGCGTCGCAACGGAGAGCGGCTGCGTTAGCGGTGACGTGGTTGATGGAACGGTGACTGCCATTGAAATGCCAGCCCTGGCTGCCTCTGCCGGCGAACCTTTGCCTCTGCCGCCACCACAGGCTCTCCCGCTGCCGCTGCCGCTGCCCCACACTCAGTCGCAGTCGCAGACGCAGCTACAGCCAGGGGGGCCGCCGCCCCCAATGCTAATGGCGCTGCCCCCAAACCTTAATTTTGTAACGGGACCGACCACACAGCCCCTGCAGCAGCAGCAGCTGATGATTTCTAACGGCGCAGTCGCAACCTCGACCAATGACAACAATAACAACAACAATAACAACAATGTGGACAATACTAGCGACGACTCGAACCCGGTGACCATTTACAGGTAAACCAGTTGGCGAAGAGGTCTCCTCAAGAATAACCGTTGTTTGGTCCTACCTTTGGGTAGACTCTTTGGTCTAAATTGCCTTTAAATAAAATATTCAAGTATCCTGATCTGTGTCCTACATGGCGTATGAGTGATATTATTCGAAAACTATCCTTTATATCAAACACCAATTAATATATCTTTTAATGGTTTTCTAGTGCATTCTCTTCGGTTCTAAGAAATATTTCCCTTACTTATTTCCCTAATCCCTTAGAGCAATACCCGGCGTATGAGTAATATTCAGAGTAAAAAAAAATATATTCTTTACAAATAAAATATCAAAAAATTAGAATATCTATGGGAATTAATATACAAAACTCGTATTACTACAAAAATCCATTAAAAATTAAAAAAAAAACTATTTAATATCAAAGAACCCTCGAAGTCATACCCGGCGTATGAGTAATATTCAAATATATTAAAACCTTGCTCTCAGCGTCGCTTAAATGTATTATCGCAACTACTAAATTTAAAAATCTATTGCAGTTTATCGAAACCTATTGAAATATCTATAACATTTATAATGTACGATTTAATATCTTGTTTTTCAGGTGCCGGGCTCCCATTGCGTCACTCGACTGTATGGAGGAGTTCAGTGGTACGGGCGGTCATCTTGATTTCGGTATCAAATTTCTCACTATCATATAGGCTTATCATTTATGTTGTTTCGATTTATTCGATTGCTCGACTGTTATGATTGTTTTAATCGATTGCTTGACTCTGCATGCTCAAACATTACTCAAACTATTCAAACAGTTTTTGTGCAAACGCAAACTCTTGATAATTGTTGGCTTTTTTGTTGGCTAGCTGTTTTTGGGCTTTTGGGAGCAGCTTTTGGAAGTTAATGGCCAAAACTTCATATACTCGTACATAATTCAAGTTGTAATTTATTTTATTCGTTTTGTACAATCATCACGGATCGAAAGAAATAACACTTTCGTCAGTCCTTGGTCCTGTGGCAACCACAAACTTATTCCTGCCGCACAATCACGCACCCAAAAATACGAAAATACAAAAACAAAAAAAAAGAAATAAATAAATAAAAAACACGCACCGGACGCACGCACTTTTAGTAACAAAAAATGGCTTTGGGGCATAAAAAACTGAAGGAGGAAACCAACAGAAAAATGTCACTTTTGTTTATTCATGTTCATTGCACGGCGGCTCGTACTTTTTTCATTTTTTTTTTTTTTTTTTTTTTTTCATATACTCTGCCCCCGAGGCAGCCTCAATTAGCTAATTGGAAATACGAATTTACCTTTTTTGGTAAAAATCTTGAACGGAAAATCTTTAAAAGGCCGCCGTGACTTGCAGGGAGATTTTTTAGGGAAAGCCTAATGGCAAGGAGCTTGAAGTCCTTTCAGGAAAGGCAGCAAATGTTGTCTTTTTTTGAGGAACATCTTATCTTGTTATTTATTTATTAATTATTAATTAAAGTTTTAATATTACTCACCATTTTTTTTTTTTGAGTTGATCTCCGTATCAGTTCCCTAAAATTGAAATTAAGAGAAACTGTTAATATAAAAACGAAAATATCTTTTGGAAAAATATTCAAAAGTCTTTAAATATTAAATATTTTATGCCATGATTTCAAGATTTTCTTTTTAAAAACTATCATTTTTTAACAACCAGAATAGCATTAGAAAGGGTTTTGGAAAATCTGTGATTTTATTATCCTTTTTTTTTTATATATCTTTGGGAAGAGTATTCCCACTTCGGTATAGTTTCCCTAATTTATTTGAAGCTTTTGTCGTGGAGTTGCGTTTTGTGTTTTTAGCCATTACGATTGTTGTTCTTGTTGTCGTTTTGTTGTGTTGGTTTTTGCACGTTTCCGAGCACTTTTCGTTTCGACAAAAAACCCATAAGGAGCACCCACTAAACAGAAATGTCCTTTTATTTCCGCGCCGGCACTCGACGATGACCGTTTACCTGGGAATTCCGCTCCGCACTTCCGGTCCCGCTCCCGCTCCCGCTCCCGCTCCCGCTGCTGCTCCCGTTGCCGCCCAAGCAGGCCGCTCAATCAGTCTGGGCTCGAATCCGGCACTGCCCCTCCGGCACGGCTCCACCCCGACCCCGGGCCTCCGGTACAAGAACCTCGGGAAGAGCGGCCTACGGATCTCAAACGTCGGCCTGGGCACCTGGCCGGTCTTCTCGCCGGGCGTGAGCGACGACCAGGCGGAGGCCATCCTCAAGCTGGCCATCGAGAGCGGCATCAACCTGTTCGACATTTCGGAGGCCCACTCCGAGACCGAGATCGGCAAGATCCTGCAGCGGGCGGGGTGGAAGCGGACCGCCTACGTCATCACCACGAAGGTCTACTGGAGCACCAAGTGAGTAATACCGTGAAAAGTGTGTGATTTTTTACCAAATCCAAGAAAGTGTAAAGTAACATGATTCAAACATGATGAAAAGCTTGAAAGGACCTCTGAATAAATTCCAAAAAGTTGCATTAATTTTGAATAAATTGTCCTTCTTGAAAGGTCTGAGGAGCGAGGTCTGTCGCGGAAACACATCATCGAGTGCGTGCGAGCGAGCCTTCAGAGGCTGCAGTTGCAATACATCGACATAGTGATCATCCACAAGGCGGATCCCATGTGTCCCATGGAGGGTGAGTGGCGGCAGGACCAAGTATAAACTAAGGTAGGAGTAACAAATGATAATTGCAGAGGTGGTGCGAGCCATGAGCTATGTGATACAACAGGGCTGGGCCATGTACTGGGGCACCGCCAGGTGGAGTCAGGTGGAGATCATGGAAGCGTACACCAACTGCCGGCAATTCAATTGCATCACCCCGATCGTGGAGCAGTCCGAGTACCATATGTTCTGTCGGGAGAAGTGCGAACTGTATCTGCCGGAGATGTACAACAAGATCGGAGTGGGCCTGATGGCCTGGGGTCCCCTGTCCATGGCCCTGAGCGACACCCAGAACGGGGACAAGCTCTTCCTGCCGAAGGGCTCCTTCAAAACGAAGAGCTTCTCCTGGACCGAAGACGAAATCAATCGGAATGTGAGTGGGGGTGGGACTGGGGGAGCCCTCGAACCGGAGTTTACTTTTTTCCCCTTCCATTAGGCTGCTCTCTCTCCCCAGGGAAGCTGGGGCAAGGATCGGATCGAGGAGGGGCGTCGTCACTGCGACCGCCTCCGGGACTTGGCCGCTTTGGCCGAGAAGCTCGGCTGCAGCCCCACCCAGTTGTCCATCGCCTGGTCCCTCAAGCACGAGCCCGTCCAGTGCCTCCTGCTGGGCGCCACCTCGGCGGAGCAACTGCATCAGAGCCTGCAGTCCCTTCAGGTTTGTGAGCCGCATTCCCAAGCTAACACCGGATATATCCGACATTCCACATTCCCATTGCAGCTCCTGCCCCGGCTGTCGTCCAGCGTGATGCTGGAACTGGAGCGGATACTGGAGAACAAACCGGTGCGGCCGCCGATGATATCGACCTTGGCGCTGCGGTGACAATCAGCGTGCCCGCAGGGACCGCTCAGCCTGAGCGGCGGCGGACCCTGCGGCGCCGACTCGCCGAAGCACGAGGATGAGGCGTTCATCGAGGAGGTGGACGCGGCCAAGGACGCTGCCAAGCAGGGATTCTGCCTCATCCAGTGACGAAAGGAGTCCTTAGATAACGATAATAAATTTTTGAAAGTGATTAGCAGTAAAACTAGCCTAAGTAGCAATACCATGACGACAACAATAAGCAGGCAGGATCAGCAGCTCCAACAGCTTCAGCATCAGCATCCGCATCAGCATCAGCATCAGCAGCAGCAGCAGCCTCTGCAGGCCATCACGAGCTCTAGCGAAGGAGTGACGGTGGTGCCAGGTGGTGTCCTGGTCGAGTCCTGGCAATTCGACAGCCTCAACAACAACAACAACAACAATAGCGGGCAACAACAAGGTAGCCAGGACCAGGACGAGCCACAAAAGCGACGATCCTTGCTCAATTTCAAGTCCCTCGACTTTCATCTCAAGTCCCTCTACACAGGACTCCGCGGCACCAACACCAGCCAGGCCGCAAACAGTTCCGCTCCAGCCGTGGATCAGTCCCAGCGCCGGACGCCCTACCTGCGGGTGGAGAGCGTCGATCCGGAGACGGAGGTCTCCGTCGCCGTGGAAGGACTACCCGTCGCCGGGGCTCACTCGCCCAGCTTCCTATCGCCGTACAGCGGGGCTGTTGGAGGAGCTGTTAGCCTCCAGTTGCCGTCAGCCGACGCGGCCACCATCCGGCGCTCCTCCACCTCGGACATTGTGAGCTGCCGACGAGGCGGGGGAGTGGCCGGTTCCGGGTCGGGGTCAGGGGCAGGAGCAGGTGGTGGCCAGGACTCGAGGCGACCCAGCACATCGGATCTCCTGCGAAGGGCCAGGGAGCGGAAGGGGAGCGAGGCCCGCATGGGCAGGAGTGTCTCGCACAGCGGCCTGACCAGGGGCGGGGCCTTCGGTGGCGGCGGGGGCTTAGGGGGCCGGCGTACCAGCATGGCCTTCTAAGGAAAATTGTTCCCAAGTTGGACAGGATGGTTTTGTGGGGTTTTGAAACAAAAAAAAAAAAAAACAAAAAACTAAAAATTAGCAAGAAAATGGGGATCCGAAAAGTGCTCGAAAAGAAGAATTCTAAAAACTAAAAGAAAACGTAATGGTGTAGTTAATGAAAAAAAAAAAAAACTGTTGATCAAATCTGAATCAGAAAAATCGGCTGACAAAATGGCGCTTATGAATTTTTATCTAGTAAACGTAAAAAAAACAAAAAACGTTAAAATATAAAAAGTAAAAAACTGAAAACTGAAAACAAAAAAACAGCAGCTAGTAAGAAATGACTTTTTTTGTGAATCTATGATTATCATTATGATTATTATGTATTTATGGTTACTACAATTATGCCTCGAAACTCGAAACTAAACTTAGTAGATAATTAATAATTAATGAAATTAAAACCAGAGTCAAAGGAAAAAGGATAGGAACATAAAACATTTCATCTTCTCAACTCTCTCTCTCTCTTTCTATTTCTATTTCTCTCTCGAGTCCCAGCAAACTTCGAAAAGTTACAAATTAATAATATTATTAACCCTTGTGCATCACATCGTCCCAACTTTTATGACAATATTAGAACCTAACTATCGTGTACTATCGTTAACTATCGTTAACTATCGCCAGGCAAAAAAGCTCTAAGAAGAAAAGAAAAACTATCCTGCGTTTTAGCCCAAAAAATTGTTCAAACAAAAAAAAAGATCTATTCATGATCATCTTACTGTGAGAGTTCATATCAAGCTAAAAAATTAAAAGAAAAACAAAAAAAAAAAACACTAAAAAGAAAAGCCCAAAACTAAATTTAGTTATGCCATTTTTTTTTGTTAATTTATCAATTAGTAGACTTAAAGAATGTTAAAAAATTGTTAACGAAATGTTTTCAAGCAGAGATTGGGACGATTAGCGATCAATGATAGCGATTAACGGTAACGGTAACGGTAAAGATAACGCCAAGGGAAATTCATCAGATTAATAAATCAATTTTAGCTAACAAGAATTCAACTAAAATAAAATAAAAAAACAAAAAACAAAAAACAAAAGAAAAATACAAATACAAATCGTAAACAACAATGAACAATTCAAATCAAATCTTATTATATAGACATTACTAGACATTATATTGTAGTTAAAAAATAATACAAATTCAAGCGAAATTTTTTTAAAATCAACAACAAAACATAATGCCTTTCAAAGCAACAACAACAACAAGAACATGAACAACCAAAAACAACAACAAATTTATATTTTAAATAAATGCAGAATATATTATTAGATATACACAAAAAAAAAAAAAAACCAAAAACAAAACAAAAATTATAAGAAAATGCGAAGAAATAAAAAATACAGAAGCAACAAATTGTTATTAATTAATTGTAGTTGCCGAACAACAAAAACACATCTCATACCGTTTTTTTCTCGAAAACCAAAATAAAAAATAACAAACAAAAAAAAAAAAAAAAAAAAAAACCAAATATTTGCAACATGTAGGATAATATGATATACATATAAATATATATAAACAATAGTAAGAAGTAAAGCCCATGTATTTTACCATCATTATCGATCGAGTACATATATAAAGTCTTTCTCACATACGGACTGTGATTTCATATAAAAAGTAAACGTAAAGAAAGTAAAGAATTAATTATATTAATGAACGATTCAATAAATTACGTCTAACCTAATGTAAAATTAATTAATTAAGTTCCCACACACACACTGACACACACACACACACACTAACACATATATATGTACACCTGTAACTGTACATATTTATTTGCAAACTAACAAAAAGCGAAACCAAATAGCAATTTTCAAGTCGAATGGCATTATATACTATACTCTACAATTGATTAACCGAATGCGATTGCCTTAATAACAAATAACAAATAACAAATAAAAAATAAAAAAAACAAGTATAATTAATAGCAAAGATATAGACACCACACAGACATACGGATCGGGAGCCGGTTTCCTCAGACTTTAGTTCCAGATTGGAAAAAAATATTACATAAAAAAAAACAAAAAAAAAAACAGCCACAAAGCCAACCCGCATTCCTTGCACTTTTGCTTCAGAAATCGTCCCGCGCCGACAAATAAATATTTAAAAACTAAATATATATATATACAATATATAAATTGGTTTAGCTCCATCGGATCGATCACTCGCAGCGCATATATACAATATAGAGTGTACTTATAAAAAAAAAGAGTAATTGCATTTTTTAGTAAGTAGATAATCCGTCCTAAACAAACGGCCAAAGAATTATTAAAAAAAAAACACACTTACAAAGATAGGCGCTACTTATGGGTTTTAGGATCAGACGAATAATTTTATTAATTCATATTTATATTCATATCCTCAGATTAGTTCCAGATTTCAGAGAAAATACTTCTCGAAATTTTAGATTTAAAAAACACTTTTGAATAGTTTTCAAAGGCTTCTAAATTATTTAAAAAAATCTAAACAAGTTTCTATAAAGCTGTTCAATTCTCAAGAATAATTGTTATATTAAAACTTAAAAATTTTTATTAAGCCATGATCTAAAAATTATTCTAAAAATTCCAAACGTATTTTTGAATCAGAAGCCGTTTGCAAAGAAAATTGAAAATTAAATAGTGATTGAATATTATATTTAATTATTTAAAATATATTCCGCTTAATTTGTTACAAGAACTTGGCTTAGGCTTCAAATTTGTTATTTCAAGGTTGTGATATAAATGTTGTCAAATTTTTGTTATTTAGAAAAATGCTGAAAAAATCAAAAAACATATCTATGAATAACTCTAATGTGCAAGTATTACAAGCTTGGTGAAATAATAATTAGCTAAAAAGTGTAAAGAAACAGTTTCAAATTTGTTTAGCAATTTAATAAGTAGCGCCATTCTAAAAAAAAATATCAAACCATCAATTGTGGCCATGCCTCGTCCCCCAAAGTGAAAAACCCAAAACAAAAAATGCCACAACGTGTAAACTGGAAAGCAATAAGGCAAAATAGTGCTGAAAACCAAGTTCAATAAAAAAACACTCAAGTTTATATACATAACATAACAAAATAAACATAAAAGATTAACAGACACACACTTACACACAATCACCTTGCACATCAGCTTAAACGTAAAAAAGGATTCATTTTAGTCGGTTGTTAACGCAATTATTATCACGATTACGATTATTATGATTACGATTATTATAAACCCGTAGCTAGTAAATCGAATGAGAAAATGCAATTTATATAAGCCTAAGCCTAAAGCTCACAACACCCAAGAGAAGAGGTACCATAAACTATAATAATAATTTAATAGCAATAAACGCAAAAAGAAGCAAAAAATTAAGCAACTCAGAAGCAAAAAATGTAACAGAAAGTATTAGATCAGAGCGAGACAGCAATATGCGTGAAGAGGATAGCGAATCAGTTAAGAGAAATCGGAGGAAGAAGCATTAGTCAACACTAGTCAACAAATTGAAAATTGAAACCAAGAAGACAAGAAGACAACAATTTGCAAAAGACACGGCGGCGAAGCGATAAAGATAATAAATATCTTGAAAATATTTTCTTATCGAAAGTGGCAATAATAAATATTAATATAAACTTAAATCGATAAATGAGGAAAGGAAAATAAATATTATACACGCATGATGCGAACTTCATAGGTAACATTGTGGAAAATCAAACAGAAACAGAAAAACACACTTGATTTCAAATTAAGTCCCACGCAAAGCGTAAAAATCACACATTTACACACAAAACGGAAACGGAAACGAAAATGGAAAGTGAAACGGAAGCGGAAACGGAAACGGATTTCGTATGTATGAAGAAAGAGTGTTTAGAAACCGATCACAATTTGTTACTGCACACACACACACAAACACATTCAAAAGAAGAACCTAAGAAAAACAATTATTATAATAATATATATTTAACAAAACACATGAAATCAGCTTTACTTTAAATTTTTAAAAAAATAAATTAATTGCAGGGTTGCTTAGGGTCGCTTAATAATTGATAAAAAAAAAATCGTAATAAAATCGAGAAATCGATGGAAATCCGATTCAAAAAACAAATCCAATTCAGACGCTTGCTTATAGCCCCAAATATATATACAAAAAATGATACATTATGCCGCAAAACAGCATTCAACTTACGATCATATTATTTCGATAAGTTACTAGAACGAACACCAATAATATAAACTAACTCCTGATTACCATATATAATGCAACAAAAAATCAAGAGAAATCGTTATACGTATGTATCTGGCAGATAGAGGAGGCAACAGAGAACAGAACATATAGACGCAGACAGATTGTTTACATTTCACTTTTAAAACCACATTTAATACTAATAATTCGAAAAAAATGCTAATTAAAATAAGTTAATAACAATAAACGAACGAAAAACAACAAGACAACAAGAACAAGAACAACAACACAGCTAAAATACGGAAAAATTATATAAAAATAAAAACTCTTATCTTTCAACCAAAAATATATTGAATGAGACTTTGTTGTTTGTGGGCGGGCGGGTTAATATTTGATTCAAAATAAATTTCAAATGGGGAAGGGAATAAGGAAGGCAAAAGCTGTTCATTTTTCAGGATGGGGCAACGCCAAGAAAAGTGCTGCCAACTCTCTTACATTTGGCAGAGATTTCACAGATATTACTCCGAAAAACAGTGAGGCCAATTGGCCAGAATAATGGAATCTGGTCAGTTTGGAACCCACAAAAATAGGCTAAACTTTACGCGAAAACAGCCAGCACTGGCAGCACTGTTTTGTCATTGGAGAATTTGAGGGGCTCCTTGGCATTCCGGCCGTCGTGGATAGGAATTGAATTCAATTGGTTCAATTGGCCACTGGGAGCGATAACTGGATCAGCAATCGCCGGATCCGGAGCACGGCAGGCGGATGCGAAAATCACAAATTGTGCTGGTGCGAAAAAATTGTGGTCCCCGTGGAGCCCGTGGAGCATCTATCCCGCAGAGCACACTCTATCCCGCAGAGCCATGAAGCAGTCACCGTCGCCGTCCCCGTCGGCGGTGCAGCCAGACGCGGCCTCCACCTACAGAGCCACTGCGGATTGGGTGGCCTCGCAGAATTTTCTGATCAATCCAAATGCAGAGGAATGCGATTGTGAGTACACTTTCAGATACATGTGCCCACCCATACATGAGCACTAGAATACACACACACACATATATATATATATATATATATACGAACATGGACAGGCAGGAAGGGTCACAGTGGCGGTCAAGTAAATAGTTACAAGGATATTGCAGTTCTTGGCAATTTTCTTTTTTTTTTAAATAAAAAAAAATATTGAATTAAATGAATTAAGAAGATAAATATTAAATATTAATAATGAATAGAACTATAAGTAAAAATATTCTCTTATTTTCCAGCAACTGTCAAGGAAGAGCCCACAACCAAGTCCGAAGCAGAAGTGGAAAAGGAATCTCCAGCTCCAGCTCCAGCTCCAGCTCCATCCATTCCTGCTATTCCTGCTATTGACAAGCTGCGCCGCTTCTGCTTCATTGGCTCAACGGAGGTGCCTGTTTATGCCACACCCACCCTGGATTTGGCCGTAGAGAGGAGCGTTCCGGCCCTGCAGGCATTATGCTCAAAGGTGGACGAGTCTGAGCTGGTCGAGTGCCTGGCCAGTGTCCTGGGCAATGGTTTGAATGCCGAGCATTTGCCGCGACCCGACGAGCCGCTCCTGATCCTGGCCGTCTTCCTGTCCACCAACGGCGACGAAAAGCAGCGCAAGCTGGTGCGCAACCAGTTCCCGAAGCTGATAGCCGGCGACCAAGAGCTGCTCCTGTTCGTGCAGCTGGTGAAGCGAGTGCAGAAGGTGCTCGGCCGGAAGACGCCCTTCAGTCGCACGATCCGCAAGGCCGTCCTGGAGTGGTACGGGAAGCAGTCCGCGACAACGCTGTTCCACCTCTGGGCCGTCGGCGATGGCAACCGTTGGTCAGCGCATCGAGATCTTTTGCACAGGTGCCACTACCACGACGTGGACTTCCCGCCCGATATCAAGGCCGGCTTGCGCTTGCTCTCCACCCATCCTAAGGAGCTGTCCACCTGGCCTAGCTACCTGAATCCCCTAGAAAGTGTTCGGGGCTTTATCGAGACCGTACTGCAGCTGCGCCTGATCCAGGACCCGAGGCTAGCCCTGCCCTTGGTGCAGAGCAACAGCCTCATCAGCGACAACGTCCCGGTGGCCCTGTTCCGGTACCGTGCACTGGCCAAGCTCTTCATGCCGAAAATGAGCTACCATGAGTTATTGTCCCGGTGGCCACGCCTCTCGCGCCGCTACCGTCCTATGAATTTGTTGATAGAATTGCTCGCCGACGAGAAGAAAATCAAGGCCGCAAATGTACCGCCCGTGCGACTTTTGCTGGAGGATACGCGTTTCCGGAAGCCCAAGAAGGTGGTAAGTCTGCGTGATATATTTTAAGGGGAGACCCCTTGGGAAAACGAAAGTCCTTGGGAAGCCACGTATGGTCCAAATCGGAGGCTATATCTTGGCCCCCCCTTAATATCGCCCAAAGGGGGGGCTCTATCTTCAACAATATCTATCCGATTCTTGAGCGGAATACCTTAAACGATTCGTGGATCGATTCTCTATCAATATGCATAGAAACATTTTATATACATATTTTCTAATATCAAAATTATATTTATATTTAAAAAGTCCCGTTTCGCGCCCGAAAAGCCCAGTTTTCTGCGTAGCGCTTACGAGACATCCTTTGGACTGAATAGGGCCATGGGGAAACGACTCCACATCACCCTTAATCTGGAGCAGTGCTACATGGGCAGTAAGTAGAAGGAATCCTAAGCCAAACCCAAAGATCCAAATCAATCCCTCCTCTTCCCTAGAATACCTGACAGGTCGCTGTCGTTCTGTGAAGTACTTGGACGCTGTGGTGGCTTTGGCCTTTGGATATTTTCGCAGTGACTCGAGGGTGAATGTCCAGTTCTGGCCCGATCGAACTGGCCAGCTGAAGACACTGCCCTGGACAAAGAATATGTCATTGGCGGAGGCTACCGCCTGTTGCGAGAATCAGAAGGTATTTGAAATGATTATGTTGGCAAGAGGTCAGAGACATTGCTATTAATCGTACTTTGCAGGTGCACAAGATCAAGCAGTCGCTGACAGGGATTGTGGAGCAGGCCCTGAAGGATAGGGAGTATACGTATGATGTGTTTGTGGTCCTGGTGCCGGGCGCTGGTCGAGGGAATCCTGGAAACAGCTCCAAGAGTCTGGCTGCTCTCATTGACCAGTATCGCGGACACCGCCATTATGATGCCAAGTAAGTTTACTCTCTTCCAAGAACGAGTAGGGATATAGCCAGATATACGGATAATCCTATACCCATTTTAATCAATACTTGACTTTTTGTGATGTAGATTTGTTGTGGTGAGCCTGCGGCAGCATCACGCCTCCATGAGCTACTCCAGTGAGCGGAACGAGAATCTGCTGGAGCTGTGCAGCCTGGACGAGCACACGCCGCAGCTGATCAACGCCTTTGCCCGCAGTAAGTTCTACTAGAATTCGAAGGATTCGAAGGACTCGACCGGAAGGAGCAAGCCAAGAAAGCTCGATGGAAACCCAATTAAAGAAAAGGAAACGCACGACTGCCAGGACTATTCCGGGCACACTCACACGCTCACATCAAACCGAAAATCCTTTCACTTCCATTTTGTTGAAGGACGATGGCTAGGTTTGTTGCCCTCTCTTTCGCTTTCATAGACGCCACAGCCCTCTCACTCACACAACACACACACACACATCCCCCCCACAAATAGCTTTCTTGTAACATAGGTCTTTGCTGTATTATTATATAATAAGAATAATAATAGAAGAAAAACAAAATACGTATGTACTAAAAACATATTAATTAATGGATAAACTAAAGATTAAACAAAGTTTACGCAACTTCAGACTCCAGAATTGAAAATGAATGGTTAGTTTAGAGAGTTATGATGAGATGTTTTTTTTTTGAAACCAGCTCGTTTTGTGTAATCACCTTTGTATTCGTATTTTGTATTTTGTATTTTGTATTTGTACTAGATTTGGTGGATTTATTTTTTCAAATCAAACTGAATCAACACTGAACTGAACTCAATCTAAATTCAATTTGGATTAAAAACAATCTCAAAGCAAAAGCAAAAGCAAAAAAGCAGTAAACAAAAAAAATAAAAAACTTATAGAAAGAGTAAAAGAATTAAAGATTAAAGATACAAAAATACAAAAAACCGAATGAAAGAAAACAACAAAACAAATTGCCTTACAAACAAAAATGTTAGTAAAACTTTCATTTTAGTTGAGACTTTTTCAAAAATCGAATACTGGAACTGAAACACAAATTATGGCATTTAGATAAAGTTAAAGTTAAATGTAAACTAATATATGAATATATATATACATCAAATATTGAATATTTAATCTAAAGTGAATTATAATGCAAAGAAAAAGCAAAAACAACCAACAAAATAGTCAAAGTCCAAGCAATAATCATCAATCACTAAAAGCAAATCAAGTTATAGCCTCAGATCGATCATAGATTTATGTTGTGCTCGTTCGTTTAAAATATAGAAACGAATTAATACAAATTAAAAAATTAGCTAAATAGTCAGAACGCGTACAAGGAAAAAAACAAAAGATAAAGTTAAATATAAAAAACACTCCCAATGTGCCATACACTCACTCACAGACACAGACACAGACACACAGACAGAAAACACAACACAGATCGAAAAGTTTATATAGATTTTGAAAAAATCCATAAACCCCATAAAACTCATAGAACCCATAAAACAGAGAGAACAATAATAAACCACAAGGACAAATGAGGAAACGAAACCGATTTGATAGCAAACAAAAAATTAGTTAAGTGAAATTATACTCAAATTACAATTAAATTACATTTATTGTATAGAGAAAGGCATAGCAAACCGAAATTTGGCCGAAACTTGTAAGCAACAAACAAAATGAAACAAGAAAAATAGGGAAAAACTGAAACTGAAACTGAAACTAAAACTAAAACTAAAACTTAAAAAAAAACTGATACCCAAAATTAATCTGAAATCGAAACGAACAAATACAAAAAATAGAAAATATTTCTACGGACATTTCTAACCGAATGTTTCCACACGCGTCTGTGAAGTAAAACCGTTGTGATCGCTTTAAATTTTTGATTTAAATAGGAAAAAGTATAAAAAATAAACTACAATACAAAAAAAAATATGAATATGAAATTATGAAAATGAGAGAGAGTCAGAGAATGTAGAGAAAGGATCCAGTACACGAACAGCTATAAGTTATTCTATATAGTTTGTGAAACTCGAAATATTGAAAATCAGTAGAGGAGCGTAACCGAAAATAAAGTACCTATACAACAAAAGCTACAACTGAAACTAAAAACTAGGAAAAAAAAAACTAGAAAAACAAAACATAACAAAACTCTGCAACAGAAACTGAAATAAAATCTAAATCCAATCAATAAATCATAAAAAAATTACAGAAAAGAAATTACAGAAAACTAACCCGCGCTGCCGCTGGCGATTGGAAGGACATCGGAGGAAGAATTGTTACAGCAGAAACGAATCTTGAATTGAATTTTTGAATTTATTGTTACTAATCTTAAGGATTTAAGTCTAAGAAAACGAAAACCATTAATCATTTCACATCAAATAGCATTTAGTTTTTGTTCCCAAGGTATTATTTTTAAGTTTCGGAATCATTTGAAATGAATTATTTATTAGATTATAAGCTTGACAAGGAATACCATTCAGTTTTTAAAGTTTGTATGCCACATACAGTGAGAGAAACTCAAACCAAACATGCCAAGGAAATACACACACATTTCAGTTAGAGAAATTTTAATAAGCGAAATTATTGTTGTTGATCAAATCAATTTAAGGAAACTTGAAAAACCTAAAACTAAAACTTAAAACTCGAAACTCGAATCGAAACGAAGAGAAACAAATCGAAATGAATTAAATCCGTAAAAAGGAGAACAGCAACAAGAAGCAAAACCTCATGTGATATCTATTTCAAAAATAAATCAATTGACAAACTAAAGAGAGAGACCCTAAAACCATAACCGATAACCGATAACCGATAACAGAAGAAGAATATAGTAAAAATTAGCCTAAAAAACCCGAAAGCCACGAAGCGTTCAGAAATCACCAGAGTTTCCAGGACGAAGCAGGAGAAGCAGTTTTTTTTTATTTTTTTTTTTTTATTTATCGTTTCCCATTCAAATCGTTAATTAATTAAGACAAATCACACACACACACACAAACACACCATACATATATATTACATAAGATATATATATTACATAATACAAAAATCAAATCCAAATGAGTATTAAATAATACCTTTTAAGGACACTCGAAAACCAAATACAATTCAATACATGGCTCGACTCTGTCCATCTCTTTCTATCGCTCTATCTCTATCTCTTTTTCGCACTGCATCACTTCCATCTCTTTTTACCAGTCTGTAGTGTTTTTTGCCAAAAAAAAAACAAAAAAATGGGATTTTACGCGCGCATTCCCTCCCCCCAACCGATTTGTAAACTTAAAGGATAATTAAAGTAAAAAGAAAAAAGAAAAAAAATAAAACACGTTCAACTCCTTGCTAAAGTATTCCAGAAGGTTTTTTATAGGCATATACATAAACGTATACATACTTCTTATACACTAATCTAGGCTAAAGTTGAATAAATTCTGAATGATTCGCAAAAGCACATATTTTGTACTCTTTACTGACGGGATGTCCAGGGTAATCGATGTCCTTTGTTATCCTGTATCCTAATTCCTGGCTTAAGAAGTAGTGTCTAGTAAGGTCTATCTGTATTTGTAGTCTTCTGGCATCTAGTTTCCTGACATTTGATGATGATGGAGATATATATATTATATAATATATCATTCTATATAATATATTATTAATCATATTATTATATGGTATCCATTGTTGTAAAAACGTCTTCATGGAATCTATACTAAAGGAATATTTTTTAGTTGTTAACAAAAAAACAAAGAGAAACTTTGGTAACCTACTTATAAATCTTCTGTTCCCCTTGACGAGTCCTTTCCTCTGTTTTGTTTTTTTTCTCTCTGTTTGTGTTTCATATTCCTCCTGCTACCCTAGAAGTAGTCCTACTTGTTCTCCGTAATAATCCCAGCAGGGCCGCAGACATAGAGCTGCTTTTCGTCCCGATCCCGGAGAGGCTTGAAGCCCAGCTCGTCGGTGGGGACGCCGTACTGCTTCAGCTTGCACTCGTACGTCTCGAGGAGGTCGTCGTGGGCCTTCCTGGCCTTGGCCACCTCGTAGCGAAGGTCCAGGATGATCTTGTTTTTCTCGTCGATGATGTTCCCGACCCGCTCGTCCAGGCTGGTCAGCTTCTCTGCAAAGTTGGGGGCGCAGGTGGCGATGGTCTCGTGCAGGACGATGCTGCGCTTCTCATCCTCGCGCATCAAAGCGGCAATCTTCCTCTCCAGCAGCACGTTCTTTAGTCCAGTCTTTTGCTGCAGCTCCACGATGACATCGTTGAAGCGCTCCTTGAGGCCTTCCCGCTCGGATACCAGCGAGTCGTTGCGCAGGATCAGTGTCTCCGCCTCCCAGGTGAGTCCCTTGACCTTCTTCTCCAGCCGCGTGTTGCGTCCCTTGAGGCGATGCAGCTGCTGCTTGTCCCGGTCGTAGAACTCCAGCTTCCTTCGGTACTCGTTCAGCTGGATGTTGGCATGCTCCAAGGGCTCCTTCAGCTTACGGTTCTCGTACGCCGTGTCGGCCGCTATCCGGTCCGAGCGCTCCGCCTGCTTCCGCAGATGCTCCAGCTGCTCCTTCATGCTGCCGATCAGCGCCAGATTGTTCAAGGTAATGTCGTTGTAGTAGTTCTTCATGTCGTTAAAGGCCAGGTCGTGGTGGTCCTGCAGGTCCTTGATCTGCTGGTTCTTCCGCTCCTCCACCTCGAACATCTGCGAGCCGTAGAAGAGATCCAGCTTCGACTTCTGTTCGATCATCTTCTCCTCGTGCAGCATCTCATTGTCCTTCCGCTCCCTCTCGAACGTTATCCTCTGTTCCCTGCATGGATGTGCCACAAAAATTTATTTAATTTATAAACCGATAAAAGTCCACACCGATAAAATTTTCCTTAAAAATATTTACAGAAATATCAGTCACCTTTTTTTTGATTTACAAAATTTCTAATTTTCCAAATGTACACAATTTTTTCTACTATTTTTACGATAATTTTGATTTTTTTAAAAATTCACAAAAAAAAAAGAACACAAAAATTTTGTTACACCTCGCTGAGAGTCCGAACAGAAAATGAACTGACTGAAAGGTTTCAGTCAAAGGTTAACAAATAGTGAAAGGCAAAGCATACTTTGTTACACTTTTTGAAGTTCCAAAATAATACTTATCATTCGATGTGATCGATAATCGATAATTAATACTTAAAATTATATTTTAAAGAGTATTTTTTTTGGGTCTGAGGAGTACCAAAATTTGTAGCAACTAAAACCAATGATTTAGGAAATATTTTTAGGATTGTTTTTTCCCATTAGATACGCACAGGAGCTTCTCGTTGAAGTGGGCCTCCATTTGGCGCAACTGCATCTCGCTGATCTCCATCCGTTCGCGCAGCATCCGGCGGAGCTGGCGCTTGTCCCGCTGCAGCTCGTTCTCCTGGAGGACATGGTGCTCCTGGGCCAGCTTCAGCTGGGTCATCGCCTCGGCCCGGACCTCACCCAGCTTGTTGTGGTTCTCGAACTGCAGGTGCTTCATCTGCTGCATCACGTGCTTGGTGTCGATGTCCGCCAGGTCCTGGGTGGCCTCGATCTCCTTGTCCTTCTGCTGCAGCTCATACCGGGTCTCATCTGGACATTTACTAAGTAAAGGTACAACGAGCGATGTAGTGTTTCCCCTCAAATCTCACCCAGCTGCTGGCGTGTGATCTCCCAGAAGGTGCGGATCTTGTCCCGCTCCAACTGGAAGTAGTTGCGCTCCTCCCTCTCCCGGTCCATCTCCGCCTTCAGCCGGAGGGCGAAGGCCTCCAGCTGGTCCCGGGTCATCGCCGACGTGTCCACGCCATCGATAAGGACTATGGTGTGGGTTTAATTATATTTAAATACTAAGCAATTGGATATTATTGGATATACTACAAAAAAAAACTATATGAAAAATCGAAAACAAAACAAACTTCCTTCCTTTCTGCTGTCGAAGGTGAACAAGTACCACTAAATGGATTAATAAATCCCTAAAAATATATCTAGCACCAGATATACAAAATCCTAAAAATATTGTTTCAAAACCCGAAGCTTTAGCGCATAACTCGCTTATTTTACATCCGATTTGGAAACGGAATACCATTCCTGAATCAGGGCTTCAATAGCCTTCGATATGTGGTAAAAGATGGGGAATCTGGAACAACAAAAATTTTGGATAATTTTTGCTAAAAATCATAAGGGGTACCCCTTTCAAAAATTTCGAAAAAATGGTTCAACATTTTTTTGTTCGACTTTCCATAAATTTTAATGCAAATCGAAGCGGGATGAAGTTCCAATCACAAAGTGTTATTCCGTTTCTAAATCGGTGGAAAAATGCTCCAGAAATGCATTAAGAACGTAAACAAAAATCGCGTTTTTTTTTCAATTTTAAAATTTTTGAAAAAAATCCTATTTTTCACAGATTTGGGAGGAAATATCTTGGCCATTTTTCAGCCGATTTCGAAAAGGCTATCCATTTCCGAGTCAGGGTTCTACGAATCTTTTATCTCTGCCAAAATATCGAGAACATGAAACAACAACATTTTTGGCCAATTTTTGGTAAAAATTTTGAGGGTACCGATCGAATTTTTTTTTGTTCCGTTTTTTAGAACTTTTGATGCAGTTTTAAAGAATCTAAAGTCCTGATTCCAAAATGGTTTACCAATCAGAAATCGGTAAAGAAATGGCCAAAATTTTAAATTTAATATTAAAGCATTTCAATTGCCATTTTTTGTCCATTTTTGTAAGCTTATTGTCCAGTAGTGGAGTACTCTTGGGGTTTTAGTGAGTAAGTGGAAACTTTTGGCCGCATTTTTGGGGTTCCCAGCTTTATGGCAATTTAATGAGAGCGGCACGCCTGGCCAGTGGCAACCCTACGCCTCACCGCCGGCTCCTCCTCCATCATCCTTTTCGGGCCATGCCACGCCCCCTAGTCCTTGGGCAAATGCCCGCATATGTGGCCCAGCAGCAGACCGTGTTGTAATTGTTTTCTGTAATTGGCATCGTTGGCCGGCTGGTGCCAGGAGCCAGGAGCCAGGAGCCAGGACTCGGACTCGGACTAGGAGCTGGACGACTGCTAGGAGGACTACTCCAGCTCAAACTAGCAACTACACAGAGCCCTCAGGACATATAAAAAAGGTATTAAGATTTAAGTTTATTAAAAAAATATTTTCCCATTTCCCAGAGTTATTTCTTATTGAAACTTTCGCAAAAAAAAGGATAAAATAGGTTTGGAAATAGGAATATATTTTTTTCCAGTGCAGGCATAGAAACAATTATGTGCGTTAGATGTTGCAGGAGCAAGGAGCGGCGGGAGAAAATGGGGAGGGGGAGTGTACTCACTCGTGGAAATTAAGTGGACAGTTTGGCCCCCGCAATTTTTTTTCTTCTCGAAAACTCCATTTTTCTGGAGCGGTGGAAATGCATTCGGCATTTTCTTGCCCGCAGTCCTGCTCCATTTTACATTTTCCTCAACGGCCCTCTAACCCTGCCCTGTTCTGGTTCCACGTCCTCGTCCTCGTCCTCGTCCTGCACCTTGCCACGCCCCCTTGCCACGCGCCTCTCCTCACGCAGATTATCGTTATTTACTAATTGTTTTGCTTGGCCTTTTTAAATTGCCTTGAATGACCAATGTCCGCCATGTACCTCCTGCACCCAGGCATCTACCCATCTCTACCCATCGCCCAGCATCCTTGCCCCTGTGGCATCCTGCTGCCATTAATGTTCCCAAAATGAATTGCCGGACAGTCCCCATTCCGTTCACAGCCATTCCGGAGACCAGAAGAGGCGGCTTTAATTGACGCAAAACTTAAAGGGAAAACCCGGTTTGGCAAATATGCAAAAAGCTTACCAAGGCCAAGGGCTTTCGTTTCAATCGATTTAAAATAAATAATAGTAATAATAATAATATTAATAATACTTATTCTAGTTTCGGATTTTGAAATGGCTTTAGTTTCTTTTTATGCAACGCAACTAAATCAATAATAAAACTTAAAAGACTACTCACCTGGCAACTTTTTGCCCTTCTTTCCTTTTTTTCCCTTGGGCGGCTGAAAGAATAAAAATTAATACATTATTATAATTCATAAAAATTAATTAAATATATTTAATAAAAATCGATGAGATCGACAAAAAAGGGGACTTTATGTGTAAAATGAACTTAAAAAGAAATGTAATCAAAGTGCAGATGAATTGCAATGAACTTGTCAAATATTTGACCGCAGATGGACGAGAAGATGAGCTGCTCATCGGTTCAAGTTTTGGCCAAACAAACGAACTTGGCCCAAAAGAATTTTCACATTTGTCTATGCAAATGAAGTTGGAGTTTCCGCAAAAGAGTTTCTTTGTGAAATTGTCGCCTTTCGCCAACTATTACTCGCACTTTAAATCCTTTAACAGGATTCTGTTTCTCTCTCCTTAGAGTCTAGAGATCCCTCCTGCCTCCTTGTAAGCCCAGTCTCTATGTATGTCTCTAGAGAAACGGGCTGCCGGGCATCGCCGCTTTAAATAATGTGATGGCGCGGCTTTCAAAACAATTTTGCAACAGCTGTTGGCTGTTGGCTGTTGGCTTATTGCATATTTTATGACTGCAAATTATTCAAAAATTTTCGAAGCCGCCTGCTCCACCCCGTACACCCCTTACACCCCATCCGCCATGGCTATACATTACTATATAAATAAATATGTAAGGGTACTTTACAACAACCGAAAAAAAAAAAAATAATAATAAATAAAATAAAACCAAAAAATAAATGCAAAAAAAACAGCGGGGCATAAAAAAAAGGGCGGAAGAAGTCAAATAAATATATGCAGGAGGCGGGTCTATACATAAACAAATGATCGAAAATAGACAACAGGCCAGGACAAGGCGAGAGTTGGCTGAGAAAGAGTGTTAACTGTGGAGCTACAGTGGAGCTTCTGCAAGAAGGACTGCTCGAAATAAGACTCCATTTCCAGTTGATTTTTCAATACAAAAAATAACCCCAAGTTCTAGTCGATATAAAGATTCTCTTTAGGCTGGTTTCACTGTAGTTTTGTATCCAAAGTGGCGTTTGGAGCCAACCATGGTGTGCATTTTGTATTTGCAGCAACAGCAACAGCCTGGTGTGGCATGAAAAATTGAATGCGCCGCGCCGCTTGCAGTGCAACCGAAAAATGCGGAAAACGGGAGGAAAACGGAAGAAGGAGGAAAATGGAAAGGAAAATGTGCAGGGAAATGAGGCAGGAGGCTCTGCTCGGCTCCTCTGCCAAGGAAACAGGATGAAACCTCCACTGGCCAAGCAGGGAGCGCTGATAAATAAAGCGAGTCCTGCCGCTGATTTCACAAAACTTATTACTCACCATTTTGCTGTGACTTGATCTAGATCTCAGTTATGTCCTGCAGGACCTCCGCTCGTCACTGCAATGTCCTGCCAACTGAGCAGCTCCCTCTCAGCACCCGCACCCGCTCCCGTTCCCGCACCCGCTCCCGTTGATATTTCCAAAACAAACTTATCGATAAAGCAGTTGACGACGCGGTTGCCAGCAAGGATCTGTATCTGTGTCTGTGTCGGTGTCTCTTTGTGTCTGTGTATGTCTGAGTCTTAGTGTTTGTGTGGGTAGTGCCTGGCAACGGGAGCAAGGACGAAGGTTAAAGGTTATGCTTTTCGGTTCTTCGTTTCTGGATTCTCCGGGCGGGCGGAGAAATGTTTTGAAATTTTTTACAAATATTTCCTGGGTTTCTGGGGTGATTTTTACGAATTTTTTGTAATAGTTTTTACTGTCAAGGTGGTCGAAAATTCTGGATAAAAACCCTATAGAAGGTAGTGTTTTTTTTGGCATTTATTTTAAACAACTTTAACTTGGAAAAATAAAATTAATAAAGAAATGGCTTCAAAAAATGGTTTGTTTTTTAGAGAAGCTTAGGAATCTTGGAAAGGTTGAGAAGCTCGTGACTTTTTTCTATAAAATAGTTTCTTAAAATTAGAAAAATTAAATGAAATTGAAATGCGAAAGCCAAGTCCTGGAATCTGTCGACTTTGTTCCTTATCGCAGTCTGCTGTCTGTTTTCCCCGAAAATATATATATCCCTCCGTTTCCACCATCAGAAAGCTTCCCTCCGGGCAGTTGCATTTTGTGTTTTGTTTATTTGGCAGGACTCTTGGCGGACTCTGGTCCTTAAATGGCCAAAAGCAGAGAATCTCTGCATCTGACTGGCTGAGTGGCTGACTGGTTGGCTGACTGGCTGGCTGGCTGGCTGGCTTGACTGTTTGGCTAATTTGATGATTTCGTGAAATACGATTTTATCAGGAAAGTGCAGTTTGGATTTTCCGCTTCCCTGCCTGCCCGATGGTCTCGAAACAGTCCTTGCCGCCGGCTTTAAGGACACCTCCTTCTGTCACCTACGAGTCGAAAGTCGAATATCTTGAAGCTTTTTCCTCACAATTTTCTCGCCCTAATTAATGTAAACGGGCGAGAACCCGAAACCGAAGGAGCAGAAGCAGCAGGACGAGATTCACCGTCAACAAAAGGACGAAACAGGACGAAACGAAGGCGGCTCAACGGTTAAATGCTTTAATTGAAATTAATAACCACAACCCGTTTGCCAGTTGAACGGAGAACGGAGTCGGCTTCCTCCGGGCCATGGAACACCATTTTGGGATCCGGCACAGACACCGCGAATTTTCAATTGTTTTCATTAAAAGTCAATTTCTGATGGCCAAGATGCCACGGCTGTTACACTTGAAGAAAACTTACACTAAGACCTTGTGGAGAAACTACAGATTTTAAGATTGAAAAGCAAGATTTAGGGAAGAATTTCTTTGGGGAAACCCTAAAAGAGTTTAAGAAATGAAACGTTTTTTTTTTGTTAATATTTCTTTCAGTGCCTTAACTCAACCCTTTTTCTTTGCCCCTCGACTGGCCCTGCATAATTTTTGTTTCATTTTGATTCTGGCCAACTGCGGTCGGTCATGGCCCATTGGGTTTTCGTAACGGCTGTCAAGGGTCGCGGTGGCGGGCGGCGGGAGAGAAAGTGGAGAAAGCACTGATTGTAAGTGAAAGTATTTAAAATATGATTAGAAAATTCTGCTTATCAAATTTGAGGTGTTCTTGAGTGACTTTAAAGGCGAGCAGGGCTTTAAATATGGAACTTAAATTTCTAGAAATTTAATTTCCAAAAAAACAAAAACCAAAATTTATATTAAATAGTTTTTAAACAAAATTATTATGCTTTCTTTTATGATTTTTTGTTGTGGTTTATTTTATGTAATTGCCATAAATGTCAACTTGGATGAGGATGAGGCAACTCTGAAAACAAACTCTTTTTTTTGTGTAAAATATTATATATATTTTATATAGAATATAGTGTGTGGAAATTTATAGAACTTTGCCAGAGCCAGTGCTAGGGGGGGGTGCCTGTTCTGATGCAGCTCAGTGGTGCTCATTGCGGTGGCAAAAGTTATTTGCTGTGTTATTTTCACAACAACTTCCTTTCGGCGCAGAAACGGATATCCTGCCTCCAGATCCTGATAGTGAGAGGAGGGGGGTCCTAGTTGGGAAATTGCTGTTGGTGCAGCTGCTCGGACACCTTGTCTTGTCTGTTGTTACCAACAATTCCCCCCACAACGACCCCCTCCCTCTTCTTACCTCATATGCAGATTCTGCTTTTACAACTCTCGATTCAAACTTTGACTTGTGCAACTGCCCCGCCCCTTGCCGCCTCCTTTCTCACTGCCCCTCTGGTCGGTTCCTTCAATCTCAGAACTCACTTCTGGCAATTTAAAGTTTTTGATTAATTTTAATAAATACACAAATATAAATAACCTGATTTTGTTCAAGGGAAGCTCTCTTAATTAGTCTTAATTGGGGTCTTAACTCTCTTGGTTTTAGGCCTAAGCTTTGCTTTTTTATAGGGTTAACCTTTGACTTTCTTTTGGAACTAAAAAACTGTAAGTTTCTGCGATTCTTTTGTTTCGATTTTACCCAAATATTCTCTCTAAAAGATTTCTAAGAGTTCTCCCCGCAGACAGTCTCTTTCAAGCAGAAATATATTTAATAAGAAAACTTAAACATTAAAACAATAAACAGTTAATTAAATAAATATATTAAAAATATAAAATATAATAAATTCAGAAATCAAAATTCTTAAAAAGTATTTTCCCAAAAACCAAAAAAACTATCCCCTTCCCTTTTGTTGGTAATAAAAAATCAGTTTTTAATTTTAATAAATATATTTTTGTCCTTTATTTGTAGAATTTGTTCGTTTACCATATAGTATATATATATAGTTATATATATATATATATATAATTTGTCTTGTATATATATATGCGGTTTATTATTATATATTAGATATAATTTTATACTTTTGCGATTTATGCTGTGTTTTTGTTTTTTTTTAAATATTACTATATATAATCGTTCGTATATATAGAGCGGTTCTCGGTTAATAATTAATTTCATATTTTAGGAGAAATATTGGTATTTCTGGGAGAACTTGAATTAAGCTTCAGTGTTGGGTTTTTACTTTAGTTTTATTTTTGTTTTTATTTCGGGGAACGAAACGGGGAACGATTCGTAATTCCAATTCCACTCTACATAAATATTACATTTTATCGATATAGTATCGCGATTCTGGCTATATACATTTTGGGTTTAATTAGCTTTTGGATGTTCGTATTTCTTTAATATTTTATATACAATTCTTAGCCCTAAAGTGAGTGCAAAAAAAACGACGATGTTTTATATAATATTACATTCACACGATTTATATAGATTTAGTTTCAACAAAACTATATACAGAATATGAAATGATTTTAAAAAAAATTAGCATTTTATTTAACAATCTAATAGCTTTTTTTTTTGTTTATTGTTTATATTTTTTGTTTTATTTTTATTTTTTGTTCAGCATTAGTTTTGCTTATAATGGCACATAATATTATTGTTTATTTTTGTGTTGAGCTTTATTCTCGATTTTAAGTTTTGATATAAGTACAGTACCATCCATGACTATATATAGTGTGTATATATATTTGCAAGTACATATATATCCCGACAAGCGCCCACTTAGCATATGAACAACCTTGAATCGATCCAGTTTCTATATCGTTTCTATATCATATTTAAACCGGAATCCACAAACTATTAGTTATGCCTTTGTTTTTACAAAATTGCCATTTTACTTTATACAGAAAATACCGAAAATACAGAAAATACAGAAAATACAGAAAATGAAAAGGTAAATATTTTCCTCTATTTCTCGTCTATATAAGATATAGATTTCTGGGGGGTTGCTTAGATCTTGTGGCTAGATTTGATTTTTGTTATTGTTATTGTTGTTATTATTATTGTAGAAGGAAAGGATATAGAGGATATAGGAGAATGCACACAGCACACACTCAAAGGACTCTTAATTAAAATGCAACAAATGAACAAAGCGAATCCTGCAGCAAGACAACTGTTGCACAAATGGTCCAGTCCAGTCTGCTCGAATAAAATTTCAATTAAATCAATTCAAGCATGTGGCCAGAGGGTCCTGTGAGAGTCCAGTGTCAAGTGCTCCTTCGAGTGTTGCACAAACACACTTGCAACGCAGCAACGCAGCAACGCAGCAACTTGCAACCTGAAGCAGCTGTAATTGAATTTCGGGCTCTACAGCTCGAGTGGCTTGTTATCTTGTATTTTCTGTTTTGTATTTTGTATTTTATATTTTGTATTTTGTATTTCGTATTTGTTTAATTTTATTTCTCGCTCGGCCGCTCGTCAGTCATCATCTGATGGAAAGATTACGGCTTACGGCTCCGAGCCAAGTTCCTTTACACAAATCAAGTTATATTCCCGCCATGCACTGGCAGAAAAAAGGAAACTTCCTTTTAACTAAAATATCTTAAGAAATAATGTTTAAAAAGCAAATAGAAAGGTAAAAAGGCAACCAAACTGTGCAACAAATAAACTAATTAAATTGTTTCAAAATATCTCTGTAATATATTATATTTTTTTGTATTTCAAAATTAGTTTTCGAGTCGTTAAAGATAATTTCTTGCAGTGCTTGGCTGCTGGGGCCAGCTGTTTCTTGAGAGTTGCTTCAGATTTTACAAAGCGAAGCCATTTACGTGGCAAGCACACGCACACGCACACGCACATATGCAAACGATTACACACACACACACACACCAGCAAGGACACACACACACATACACTTAAATGAAGATCCATATACTGACACTCATTTCATTATTGAATCAAAAAAGTTGAGTAAATTTTGCAGCCAGCGGCTGACAGGCGGCTTCGGCTTCTCCCTCTCGCTTGCACCCACAAAACTTTGCTCATATTTTCCCCCTCACTCCCCTCACTCCTTTGCTGTGTGTGTGGATGGGTGTGGGTGTGTGTAACAATTCAACTTGATTGCCATTTGTTTTAGCGAGCTGCTGTCCTGTTTCCTGACCCAACTCCTGTTACGCCCCCTCCCCTCCGCCACAACACACGCACACCCCACACCGCCTCCCCCGCCCATCTACCATGCCCCTGCCCCTGCCCCCTGTTGCAGTGTAAAGTAAAGCGGTGTATTCAATTAAACTTCCGTCAAACATGAAGGAGAACTCAGTGCCACCCCCACCCATGCCTCATGCCTCATGCCTCATGCCACTCCACCTCCACCATCAAGCATCAGCTTCTGCCTTGAGGTTATAAAATAAACATGTTGCCACACACAAAATTTAAATAGATACAAGTTTGCCACAATAAACCGCATAAAAACAAAAAGTACAAGCCTCGCCAAGTACACCCCCACCGCCTCGAAAAGATGATAAAGATGAAAAAATAGGAATATAAAAATAAATATAAATATAAATATAAAAGAAACCCCCCCCCCCCAAAAAATACAGACAAGGTAAAAGATAAACTATGTCGGTCCAGGATGAGGAAAAAAGCTGGAAATTATGGCCAAAAAGGATTCCAAAAGGCAACTTTCGGCAATAAAAATAAAAGTACTTTTAATAGAACAAAATTAGGGATAAAAATAATAATAATATGGCAAATTATTAGGGATAATTATGGATAAATTAGTATTAAAAAATATAAAAAAAAATATCCTAGAAACCTTAAAAAACAGAATAATAGATTATTCTTATTAAAAAATATAAGAGAACTAATTCATAAGCTTTAGTTTAAATTAAAAATTAAATAAATTTAAAGGATAATGAAGATAATTTAAAGTAAAAGTAAGTCTCTTATAATCAAGAATATTATTTGGAATCATAAAACCCATCCTTGATTTGATGTAAAAGACTTGTCAATCGGGTAAAAGGATACCCTCTGCCCAGGACTCTGAGTCCTTTCCCCTCCCCTTGTCGTAAAAAGAAGAAAAACTCTAAACAAAAGCAACTTAAGGACAGCAGTCACACAGCCCGAGGAACGGCAAGAAATTATACAAAAAAAAAAAGAAGGGAAATGCGAAATTAAAATACAATTTCGAGAGCATCAAATAGAGCAATTAAGCGGTGGCCCCTCCCCCAAAAGCCCTTCTTGAAGCGCCCCAACACACGCCCACAAACACAACGCCCACAAACACGCACACATGTGTAAGAGGGTGTGGAAAACTTGATTACAAGTGTCGCGGAAAGCCCTCCATAACATAACCATCATCATAATCAGTGAAAGTGCACTGAGAGATAAATAAAAATATATAAAATAATGTTTAGAAAATAAAATAAATTCTAAATAAGGCTTAAAAATCAAAATAAGAGAGAATATTTATCAATCTCAAGATGATGTTTCCTACTTTTTTTTGTCCCAAAATGTGTAAAAAGTGCTGGAAATAATTGAAATAAATAAAAATAGAAATTGATAGTTTTTCTCTCACTGTAATTGCGGGTAAAGTGCATGTTTTTGGGCGATATTATCTCTGGGGGGGGGGGGGGGGGATGTTGCACACATTTTGTATTTGGTATTTTGTATTTTGTATTTGTTGTGCCATTTAAGCCTTACAAAAAGGACAACAAAGGATGCGCCATTCGAAAGGCGAACAAAGCCGCCGGCGGCAATAACAACAACAATAATATAAGCAACAACAACAAAGAAAGAAAGAAGAATTCTTGATCATAAAATGTACAAATATATGTTTAGAGATTTTGTTAAAAACACACAATTATTTGTAAATATTTGTTAAATTTTAAAATTAAATAACACTTGATTTTTGTCGATAGCTGAACTTATTTGTATTTGCGGCAGCCGTGGCACAGCCTGCGGCGACTAGAAAACAAGCAACATCAACATTAACACGAACAGCAACACCGCCAACAACAATAAACAAAAGCAGCAGCAGCGGCAGTGGCAGTGGCAGTGGCAGCAACAAAGCTGCACAAAAAGCTGCAACAGCAACGCCAACACCGAAAGGAAAGTGTTGCAGCTTGACTAGTTCTCGATGTTGTAGGTTGCTGCTTGGCTTCCTTTTGCTACGGCGCGTCTCTGTAATTTGAAACACTTGTGTCAACGTGGCCAGGACCTTCAGGACCTCCAGCCCCTCTAGCAGCCTCCTTTTTTAGGCCCCTCCCTCCCTTCGTCCTGCCGCCTGGTGTCCTGTGCCTGCTGCTGACATGTTGCTGTTGCTGCCTTTTGCTGCTGATGTTGCTGCGGTTGTCAGCGTCTTATTATCATCATCAGTGGCAGCTTTTGGCGGTTTTGTATATTCCCTTGCCACCCCCTTTTGCCCCACCCCCTCCCCACACCGCGTGGCAGGAGCAGCCAGGCTTTTCTTTTTTTGGGGGGTTTCCTTATTTAGTTGTAAGTTCTGGTGGAGAATTGTTTTTGGTTTTCGAAAGACGGGGCGGTGCCTCTTACAATGAAATTCACTTTGCTAAAAAGTTTTCGTTTCATTAAAAAACCTAAGGGTGTGTGTATGTAGGGGTGTGTGTTGCACATGTGTGTGTGTGGTTTACTGACATGCAAGTAATTCATCAAAAGCAAATGCAACCAACAAAACTGACGGCAGATCTGGAAGATCCGAGACCGAGGCCGAGACCGAGACCGAGCCCGAGACACACATACACTGCAAAAAACACACACAATCTGAGAGAGCCAGACGTTGCCACAACAGTATTAAAAATAAAACTGAAACTGAAAAGAAAAAGTTTCTCGGTGGCACAAGGGGTTAAGAAAAGCCTTAACGACGCCTTAAAAGTCCAAACAGTGAGTGCAAATAATTTGCATAAACATGCCGAGGACCGTTGAGGAATTTAATTATTTTAAAGACAGAAACAGAAACAGAAACAGAAAATGAATCAGAAAACATAAATTAACATTTGAAAAGGTATCCTTTCATCGGGTTTAGGTCCTACATGTATTTCCCATACCTTTGTCAATCAAAAGTTAACAAATGAACAAAACCCATCCAAAGAAATCGGAAAAGTTTCTCGAAATTATTTGTTATTTTTCAGCGATTTCTTTCTTTTATATTAATTGACCTTTTTGAAAGTTACTGGGTTGTATACAAATCGGTTCGGGAAATTGCTTTTCTTTTCATTTTTTTTTTCGGGTGAAGAAAAAGGCTGCCAGCCAAGCTGCCAAAAATTTAATGAGAAAATCAACACAAAAAAAAAAAGAAAGGGTTTTTTGGCACTTGCTTTAATTAATCATCAATGAAGTGGAATACTTTGATTCGATAACGAGAGGTAGAACCCAAAAGAATAATAGGGCTAGGAGTCTTCTATATATAATTTTTATGTAAATGCTTTTTTTTTTGGGTACTTTGAGTAACTGGTTTTTAGTGGAAATTCTTAATCTTAGATCCGATTACTTTTCGATTACTAGGCAACCCCCGTTCAAAAAATTTCCGATACATTTACTAAATATCGATATCTCCGAACTGCTTCCCTGTTTTTCTCATTCTTTCTTTTTTTTTATATTTAATCCTTTTTTTTTTTTTTTGTTATGAACAATTTAACATTTGCTACTACAACATGTGTGTGTTGGGACAATGGCGTATAAGAAAGGGATTCTTCAGAAGAATTGGAAATGGTAGAGTTCTTCTTAAAGTCTTTTAGCAAGAGTAGAAAGTAAAGTAGAAATCTTCTCATTTCTAAGTTTTAAATCAATTAAAAAATAAATATATTTAAGCCTTTTGAAGGCTTTGAGATATTAAAGAGAATTCGCTTTTTGAAACCCTCCCGCCTACGCCACTGCATGTGTGGTGTTTTTTATGTTTTTTTCTCTTTGGGTGAATATGAAGTGTGAGTGTCCTGTTTTTTTCCTGTTCTCCTTTACTTTTTTTTACCATAGTTCTTTTTGTTTTCTGGCGAGTCCTTTAGACTGCGTATTATAAGAGGACGAGGGAGAGGCAGAGGCAGAGGCAGAGCGTGAGCAGAAAGCCGGACACGGCGGACAAACCCATTAAGAGCGGCTGTCGACAGTGCCAACTTTGTGGATAGAGGGGGAGGTGGAAGGACACTGGCAGGAGCCGAAGCTGGAGAGGCAGCAAGGGCAGCAGGGGTATGAGGGTGAGCAGGGACCATGCCCCTTGGAGTCGCGAAACGCCGGAGCTCATTTCGTTGTTGTCGATGGCGCCGCGAACCTCCGTATTCCCGATGCCGTAATAGGGCGGCGGCTTACGGGTAATGCCCCCGCCCATCTCGCCACCCCCTGCACCTGCCCCAGCCCCACCCCCAGCCCCAGCCCCAGCCCCTGCCCCGGCCCCACCATGCTGCTGGTGGTGATGGTGGTGGTGATGTTGCTGCTGATGTTGATGCTGATGCTGATTGCCGCCGGAGTTGCCGCCAACGCCGCCGCCGCCACCGCCACCGCCCGGCTTATGTGTGGGCGGCTTATTGCCGCTGGTGTAGTAAACGTGCGGCGATAACGGACCCCCCACTCCGCCCCCCATACCGTCGCCGTCCTCGCCATCGATATCCTCCACGGAGCCGTACTGCAGCTCCTCGTCATCCGGCTGGTAGGTGACTTTGACTTGTTGTTTCTGCTTTAAAATGTCATTGGCATCCGCATCCAGGTTGCCGGATCCTCCACCGCCGGACACGCCTCCGCCCTTGCCGCCCATCGGGTTTTTATTACGGTTCGGTCCCGGGATTTCTGGGGGACACGAAAAAAAAACACACTCAAAAATATAAGTAAATAAAGGGAGAGATTGTAATTGAAACAAAGGTGCCAAATAGGTGCCATTTCGCGGACTTCCCGCAACATGGGAGACTCTACAGTTGTGGTCGGAAAAATAGCAACTGCAGAGGCTGAAAAACGTTATCGAAAACTCACCGTAGAGGCGAATACTGCTGTCGACCTCGCCCAAGGAGTTCTTGGCGATGCAGCGATAGGATCCCACGTCGTCCTTCTGGAACTTCCGCACGATCATGGACATTTGGGTCTCGTACATGGACTGTGACTTCTCCTGGACATGGTACTTGTTCGAGGTGACTATCATTTCGCCTGAAAATCGAAAATCGAAATCGATTGAACAACAAAATTCCCATCCAAGCAAGCTGTGACACGAAATGTCAAAACGAAGTTCAGGTGTTCGAGCGGCTTGTGGATATGGGATCAGTATATTTTCTACGGTAGACCACAACGCACAAAATTTCATAGAAAAAGCTAAAATAAAAACCGAAAACAAAAACACTTCCTGGAAACAAATAATTATTTGTTCGATAGAAAACGAGAATCGATTTTGCTCAAAAGCAAGTTTATTTGAAATTTTAAAAGCGACTATTCTGCGTACCATCTAATGCTTTCGGGTGAGTTCTTCGAAAATTATTGAAAAACATAAAAAAAGTGAGTAGAAAAAATGTGTGAAACCTGGTTAGGCCCCAAAGTTTTCGGCCATCTGGAACGTGGTGCATGGTGCATGGTGGCCGGTGCCTGGAACGGACGAACGTGCCACAATCTGACAACTGACTAATGACAATGCCAAACGATTCGATTCGATTCGATTCGAATCGATGTTGGAGTAATGATGCGTTCGCCCCCCAGAGTCCGACATCTGCATAGATGTATGGTATAGTCTGTGTATCCATATATCTGGCTATCTACGTATCCTTCCACCGATAGGCACGGCAGGACACTCATATATACACACAAATACTGCTGCACTTACCCGTGTCCTTAATCCAGTAGTTAATTGATTTGGGCGAGGCCTCGACGTGACACTCGATTTGAACATCAGTGCCAAGTGGTGCGCCGACTAATTGATTCGGCACTTGGATGACTGGATGAACTGCAACAGGATGAACGACAGGGTTAGGGGGTTGGGTTAGTCCACAGACGATACACAGGTTAGAAGTTAGAGGTTAGAGGTTAGAGGTTAGAGGTCAGAGGTTACAGGCTGTAGGCTGCAGTCTGCAGTCTAGAGGCTAGGCTAGAGAGCTCTTTCTAAATATGGTTTTAATAGATTAAATTGATTCGAAACACAGAGGTTGCTATGGTTTCTGATTTTTTTTGTTCTAGAAAATAGATATAAAATATCGCAGTAAGCTTTGTACTTTTCAGTCAAAACTTGGCAGGAACTTTCGTTCTCAAACCTCATAAAGTTTTAGTTGCTTTCCACATCAACAGCATTTTGATTATTTTTTGGAGTAATTTTTTCTAAGCAAAATCAAAAAATAATATTCTAATCAAAGTCATTGAAATTTAATTAAAAATCATCACCGATATAGATCGGTGAGACTAATCAACTAACCACAACCATCCACATTAATTTATCCTTAATCCTTTTCAGACTTTGGCCTTGAATTGATCATGTCGGACTATTCAAAGTATTTGATCATCTTGACCGAGCAGCTGGGACTGGCCCAAGGAACCTTCAATGGCCTACGTCCTTCCCAGAAGGCTGTGATGTATGTTGGAGCTGCCACCGTGGCATGCGTGATGTTGGGACTGACTGTCAAGTCGCTGCGCGGACGCAAGCGCCAGGACACGCAGAAGCGTCGCTCTATCGATGTTTTGGACGGAGCTGATCTGATGCCGGGATTCGGCGATGACTCTGTCGGAGACTCCAAGGACGATAGCTGGATATCGCAGGACTCGTCAGAGCCGTCTTTCGGCGAAGGGGACTCTTGGTCCAGCACACTCTATTAAAGGAAGGATACTCTACTTCCACATCGATCATCGATAGCCGCCAGTCGATAATCGATATGCATTTGCATTTCCAATTCGGTAATCGATAACCGTTCAACAAAAATAACCGTTTATCGATCATCTATCAAATTTAATCAGCACCCAAACACACACTTCAAACACACATGCAAAAAGCACAGCGCAGCACAACACAGCACAGCACAGCAGAACACCCACGGTGAAGGCCACATCCAAAATGATTTGTAAATCCCCTCCTCTCTTATATATATATATATATCTTATATATATACACATATAGCTCTCGATATATAGATATATAGATATAGTTATTGTTTAAAGCGTTACTCGAGTTGAGAAATATATTTTGTAATTTTATGGCGGCCGCTCGAGGAAGCGGTCTTTAGTGAAAAGAAATTTACTTTTAAATGGGGGAATCGGAGATTGGGGAAAGATATAGAAGACATATTATAATATTGAACATAAATATTAATTAATATCTGCTTTTAGGGCTTCCTTTTACTGTAATATATATTACTGAATGGCATCTCAATTATTTCATGCTCGATTATTTCAGTAATTCAAAAATGAATTTAATATTGAAATAGTCCATTTTAATTATTAGCAAATATTTGCCTAATTGAACTTTAATTTGAGGCAAATGCTTTGTGGGAGGGCGACTTGAATGTCCTGCTACTGCTACTGCTCCTGCTGCTACTGCTACTGCTGTCCTGTTGGAGCTATTAATGCGCCGTCCAAAGCCATTTAGAAAGGACTCCGAACGACTCGCAAAGGACAAAAGTTGGTGGCGAGCTTGAGGGCCAATTGAGTGTAGCATAATTTGATGGCATGGGGATGCCCACCTCTCTGGTGGGTCAGAAAGGACTTATCAGGATGCAGGATGCATGCAGAGTCTGGTGCTCCTGCATTGACAACTCTTTTGCCGATGGCCCAACTTTCGTATTTATTGTCACTTAGGCCAGGTAGAGAGGTAGAGAGAGCTCCTTTTGGTCCTTTCGCATCGAAATTGGTGGTTTTGTACAACCTGCCTGCAGGATCTACTGCCAGCCCCGCAGGACACGCCGTCCCTCGCCGCTCGTCCTGCTCGACCAGCTTACAGATGGCAGATTGCATATTGTCTTCGCACTTGAGACATTTGCGGCCATGTGCATTGATAGTTGATTGCAGCAGGACGAAAAGGACCGAAAAGGACGAAAAACAGGACGCAAACAGGAGCAGCAGCAGCATCAGGAGCATCAGGAGCATCAGGAAAACTTCTTCTGAACAGAGTTTTCCTAGCCAGAAGGATTTTAATTGATTTCCATGGCCCAGTGCGTTCTGTCTTGGTCATCACTCATCCTTCGTCGTTCGTCCTGCATCCTTCGTCTTGCATCCTCTAGTCGGCCATCGAGAGCTTCTGAAAAGCCGCTTGTGGTCGACTCTCTTAAATTTCATTTATGCATATAAAATAACTTTTCCGGCTTTGTTTCTTTTCAGTCAGGCATTCCTGACTTTCGGCTTCCATCCGATCATCCAAATAAATCAAAATATTCTAACTTACTTTTCGCACTCGGCCAACGAGATTGATTGTGGCTTTGCCCGAATTCTCTTCAAAATTAATTTAATATTCACGCAAACGCTATTACTATTTAATATTCTATTAATTGTTTCGAACAGAAATTATATTGATTTCAACTAATATTGAATTTTTATTCAACATTAAGCTTTCTAATTCATTCAAAATGTTGGAAATTCGTAAATAAAAGCGTATAATTCGAGGATTCTTTGAAAAAGCATTAAGAACTTCAAAGGTTTATCTTATTTATGATAAAACTTTAATAAATTAATAGAGTTTTTTTAGGAGTTTTGAATTCCAAAAATGTTGAAACAAGTTGCCTAAGATTTAAGTTTTAAAAGGTGTGTTTCTAAGACTTTTGTTTCTTTTCTAAAATGAATTTTCAAGCCAGAACTTTTACTTAGATTCTTAGAAGGAAACTATAAATTAGAGTACCTGATTTTTCCGAGTGCATTAAAATGGACAGGCCAGGCTGGCCAACTGGGAGTGGTAACTGGTTCTCGATTCTCGATTCTCGGTTCTCGGCAGGGCAGCCTGGCATACGTGCTGGTCCGCTGGTCCTGCTTTAATCCGCATCCTGGAGCCGAAGGACTGGCAGGAGGAATGGAGGAAGCTTTTGCCACATTTTGGGGTTACCTTCCCGGTGGATTTCGGGCAACGGAGAACGGAGAACGGAGAACGGGGAAAGGACTCTCTCTCGGCACTTTCGCTTGGCGATTTGCAATTTTGCAATGATTATTCTGAGCATGTTCCTGCCCGGTGGCCAAACGGTCACCTTTCAACCTTTCAACCTTTCAGCCATTCTGGCATTCTGGCATTCTGGCCATCAGGCTGCCACCTTGCCACGTTGCCACACGTTGCCTTCCTTGCAGCTCGCTCAGTTTTGCGGCAAACAAAGCCACAAATATGCACTAATGACGTCGTCAGCTGGTGTCTCCTTTCCCCTTTCTCCTCTACTTTCTCCACCTTTCTCCACCCAGGCTCACCCTTCTCCCTCCCCTTTCTCACCTCAAAAATCCACCTGCAATCTCTGGCAACAGACTCGCAGCATTTTGTCGATTGTTTTTCGAGGGCCCGAACCCTTCGAAGTCGGCAAAAAGTCTGAACACATGCGTGTTGCACGTTGCTGGTACAGTGCGTTTCATAAGCATGTCAGGGGGGGGGTCAGGGGCCTCTAATGGCCAAAAGGTTCTTAAATCTCTTGAATCAAGTTTTGAGTCGAGACTTAATTGTTTCATCAAGTTTTCTGACTCTAAAAGTTCATTTTTAACATAAAATTTATGGAAAAATGAATTTATTAACAAAGAATAGTTTTTGTGGCATCCACACGAGCGTGCTTCTTGTCATTTTGCAACATTTTTTCGATTTAAAATCCAAAAAATCGCAAAAAGAATAAAATTGAGATGAAGATGTCAACGATTCCGGCCGGGTTTTGTGATTGCAGCATGTGGCACGCGACCTGTTCCTGTTGCACTTCCCAGAGGTGCAACTAATTAAGGGAAGAGCCTAATAAGGCGCCGCACCAACCGCCGGAAGTGGAAATGCAACGGAAATGGTGCGAAATGTGGCATGTGGCATGTGGCATGTGGCAGGGACAATGCACAGACAGAAATTATTGTACAGAAGGTACGCAGGTAATAAAATATTAAATTATAAATAAAAATACTAAAAAAACCTTTTTGGTGAAATAGAAATAAAAAATATATAAACTTTTGCTAAAAAAAAATATTAGTTTTTTAAGCACCTGTTAGTTTTTTTGTTGGTGTAACTTTATCAGGCAGATGCAGAATCTGTTCGTGCAACTGACTCCGGAAAAGTTTGCCAGCGGAAGGTGGGAGACGCGGTGCACCCGCCAACTCCTTGGCAAACAAATTGCAAGGAAGTTGCTGCAAAATGGCAACAGGAAAAGTAAACACGCAGGAAAGCCCCTCAGGGAAGGAGGGTCGGAGGAAGGAGGCAGGAGGCAGGAGGACCCTCCGCCGAAGGACTCGAGTTGATCAAAACTTTGGCCAGGTTCCCACCTCAGCAGCAGCCGCGCTCTTCCGCCGCTACAACTGCTTCCCGAAGATAACTGTTAACCAGAATCTGTTTACTGTTTACTCCCGACAAGCAGTGCCAGGCTATTTTGATACCCTGTAACAATATTTTACTTCTAAAAACATCAAGGTTTTCGTTAGGTTTAGTTAACCAATAATTGAGACCCCAAGATCTGGAATATTCTTCAAAAGAAAGCATTATTCAGAAAAAAATGAGGAATCTTTTATCAGAAATATGCAATACTGGAAGATAATATTCCGAAAAATAGTAGCTTTTGTTCCAAACTTTAATAATTAATTAAAATTATTTACTTTGAAATCCCTTTAAGGACCTTTTAGGAGTTAAAGTTGCCCGGCTCAGGCACCGCGACACATGGCCAATGGAGATGCACTTAAAGACCGCATTAACACAATGTCAAAATGTTAAAAGGCGTGATTTTGGCCCAAACAGAGGGAGTGGCAAGGCGGAGTCCTGTGTGGAGGGAGTCCTGCGAGAAGGGAATCCTGCAGTGGTAAACTGCCAGAGCCAAAAAACAAACAAACGCAGTGAATGAGCTGCCATACCCTAGCCCTGCTCCTGGCCCTGCTCCTAGCCCTGCTCCTGGCCGTAGTCCTGGCCCCCTTTTGGCCACCTTTTTTTGGCCCCTACGCCACTGGCCCGATGATTGAGTGAACTGCCACATGGCAGCCGAGCCAAGGGGTAAGTGGCAAGGGGGAGGTGCAGCACGTGCTGCAGACAGTTTGACAAAAAAGCTGTGGCCCACCAAAAAGGCACCTGCCACGCCCCCTCTCTTCCCTGGCCAAAAAGAACAGAAAAAGAATGCAAACGGAAGGACGCAGAGAGGAGCAGGGGTGAGGTACAGGTAATGCTCGGTATCAGTGACAGGATTTAAACGGATTACAACAAGGACAATCGAGTTAGCACGGCACATAGAGCATAGAAGCTCCGGTTTACCTTCTGTCTTCTGTCTTCTGCCTTTTGCCTTTTGCCTTTTGTCCATCAACTCTGCAGGACCTTCCTCGTCCTTTTTTCACACGATTTTCCACCTTTTTTTTTTTTGATTATTTTTTGTATACTTGCTGCTTCCTTGGCTGCGGGGCATTTCCTCGCAACGAAATGAACTGTCCCTACACTGAGAGAAGATTATGAATACCTTAAGTACTTATAGTAATTTATTTTCTAAAAACCAAGCTTAGCTGGAAATATTTGTTTGTCATTTAAAGCCCAAAATTTGTATCAGTGTACAGACTTAATGTTAGATAAACGTGGCAGCTGCCCTGGCTGTTGGCCTGGCCAAAAACCGAGCCGTCTGACTGATGGATTCCCAGGCCAAAGGCAAACGGAAAGGGTCAGAAAGGAGCTGACCAACCGCAAGCGTCTCTAATTAATGGCGCATCCTGCATCCTGCTGCCTGCATCTCGTAGGACCTCTGACCTGGTCGAGGACAGTGCATATGGGGGCCGGCCTGCTGATTAAATACTTACAGTGAATGCTGAGGGAGATGCGCTTGGAAACCGAGGGCGGGACCCCGTTGGAGGCGATGCACAAATAGGAACCCATCTCGTTCCTAGAGATCTTTGACAGCTTCAGGACCTCGCCGCGAAATGAGGGAGCTACAAAATGGTTAGAATTCAAATTCAGAAAACATAATTAAATAGAAATGGTTAAGAAGGAATCCTCTATCAAGGATACCCACCCAGAGTCTTGGTTCCCACATTGTCCTTGAGGACGATTTCGTTGCCATCTTCACGTCGCCAGGTGACAATCGGTTCTGGATAGCCACGAGCTCTGCGGAATCAAATGATTAGCTTACAGTGGAGATTCGCTAAATAAAGCTTAAATTACTAACTTTTTTCTTAAAATAATCGATCTTAAAATAAGTTTTTCTCACAGAAACACGATTTGTTTATTTAAAAAAAGCCAAAAAAAAAGCATTTATGGATTCATAAAACAAGCTACCACGCCTCCTCAATGGTTATGGCCAGTGGCAAGCGGCATGTGGCATGTGGCAAGTGGCAAATACCTAATGGTAGCAAGCACTGGAATGCCAAATAGAAAATATTCGAGTTCAGTGGCTTATTAAATTTAATATGTCGAGGCTTCTTCAGCTTTCCAAGATTCTAGGGCCTTCTGCCATTGTGTTCCTACTGGGCCAAAAACCAAAAAGAAAGCAGAAAGAAAGCAAAAAACTTTCATTGAAAGCAGAAAAGCACAGCACGAGCAAAGCACGAAGAAAGCAAAACGCTTGAAGCCAGCAGGCGCGGTTCGAGTTTTCTTGGCGACTCAAGTGTGTGAGAAAAAATATTAAAAAAAATACATTTTCTAAAGACTAGAACTATACCTTTTAAGAGTTTAAATCTATTTATTTATATTTTAAATTATTCTAATATATAAACAATAAAAAGGGTTAAAAGTAAAAGGTTTTTCTAAGAAGAGAAAAGCAAATCTGTTTTAATCTGTTTCTACTTAACAAATAATTATTCTATATATTATTATTCTATATCTTAATATTCTATATATTCCATTGTCGAGCAACAGTTGCTTGTCCTTAGCCGGGAATGCATATACCCCCGTGATCCTAATCCTGGCCAGGATATCCCCAAGAGAGAGAGAAATGCGTGTTAAGACAGAAGTTGTTCAACAGCGAACCAGACACGGGTGTGGTAAATTTTTATGATGCCGCAAACAGATGCAAAATGGCTAAAAAGAAAATCAACCCACACAGACACAGACCAACCAAACACAATGGCGGACTGGCTAACAGTTTTCAGTTAGCATTCACTGCCAGTTGCTTAGCCATATTTAGTCGGGCCAAGATGGAATATGTGGTAGTGGTTGTTGGTAGTTGGTAGTTGGTTGTTGGCTGGTTGTTGGCCTGGAGTCTCTGTCTCTGGCCAAACTAAGTGCAATTTACATGGCCAGAAGACAGACAGACAGACATCGCGAACTTGGCTCAAACAAAGCGACAGAAGCAGCCACTGACGGGGAAGCTCTTTTGACCTTATTTGAAGCTTTAAGCTGGGTTTTACTTTGAATTTGGTTGCCTTTTTGAAGCTACATATTCGGGAAGGGAAATTTTTAAAATTTTGAAAGGGGTACCCTCATGATTTTTTTCAAAATTCCGATCAGTCCAATTTTCACGACTTTTTTCCATTTTTTTTTTTTCAATTATTCGACCATTTCTTAACCGATTTTGGAATGGAATACCATTTTGGAATCAAAACTTTGTTTCCATTCGATCTGCATTCAAGGATTCGGAAAATCAAACAAAAAAATTTCGATCGATTTTTCGCATTTTTTGAAAGGGGTACCCCTTATGATTTTTAGCAAAAATTGGCCAAAAATTTTGTTGTTCCAAATGCCCAATCTTATGCCACATATCGAAGACTATTGAAGTCCTTATTCAGGAATGGTATTCCGTTTCCAAATCGGTTGCGAATTGGCTTAGATAATTGAATAAAACTATTCCAAAAATAGGGAAATTTTCGATTTTCAAAATACGGGAAGTTTTCCAAAACCAGATTCCTTAATTATATAATAATGCTATATTTTATTTACTATTTAAACTATTTTCTCTTGAATTCGTGCAAGTTTATTAGCTTTTAATGTGTTTTTCGCCAAAAGCTGAACTCATTTCAAGGATTTTGTTTAAGCGGCATTAAAAACGAGTCGGGAAATTTTCACACAAGCTCTCTAATAGCTTTCCACACACACACACACACACACACACACACACACATATCACACCCACACACTCGCAGATGGAAAACAAGGAAAAGCCAGGAAAGAACACGCTTATCGCCATCGTTACATCATTTTGCGGTTAAATCGTTAAAAAAAAAAAACAAAAAACGAACAGAAAAATATAGGAAAACGGGAGCAACACTTCGTGGTTGCGGTCAAGTTCATAAATCAGGAAACCCAAGAACCCCCCTCCGACTCTTTGGCCATTCTGGCATTTAGAGACTAACCAACACAAATTAGAGACTTCTGGTAAGCCGCCTAATACCCTTGAAAGTATACCCAAGGACTCTGAGATCTGAGATCTCGTGACCGAGCGAGAAGCCCCAACTACCAACTACTCCAGGGTAGCCGGGGAGTTTAACGCTAAATCAAGAGAAATGAAGTGTCACTTAATTTGTTGACATTATTACACCAGAAAGAGACGGAAGGAGGAGGAGAGGGAGAAGGATATATGGACTAGAAAGAGAGCGAAAGCTAACCAGTGACATTTTCCATTTAAGACTTAATGTGATTTGCTTTAGTTTAAAAAATAGCTTGTAAGTCTACGTCTATGTGCCTTAAAGTTACATTTAAAGGTAAAACTATTATTTAGATTATAAATAAATATATTTGCACTATCTTTAATCTTATATTTCTTTTATTGAAACTAAACGTTGTCAGATTTGAAGGACTTAATGCCACTCGGGGGTTACCTACTCACCGACATGTCAATTTCACGGAACTGCCCTCCGGCACAATCACGTCCGATGAGGTGTCCTCGCTGATGAAATCCGGCGGAATCACCACGTCCAGAAAGCCAATCTATGGGATCCAGAAGATATATAGAAATTAAGTGAGAAAATATGGTTATTTCATAGAAGAAAAGACACTTTTTTTTTGAAGAAAAGATACTTTCAAAGTAAACCTACGGAGAGAAGCTCTATTTTTATACTTGAAAAGATCGAAAGTGTCCTGTTGAGGGCTTTAACTAATCTATAACCAGATTGTAATACCCACTCCAAGGATATTAAAGAAGAACCAAAACATTAGCACGTCGACGCGTCGCAAGATTTTATATTCCATTTACTTAAATGATCGCAAATCGCCCCCCAGAATAGAATCCCAGGACATCATAGTGCGGGTCTTGACAAAAAAAAAAAAAAAAATTTGCTGATTATGCAAGTGGCTCGTAAAGCAGGAGTAACGGTAACGTAACGGTAAAGTGTTTTATACGACAACTGGACAGGAAACGGAACAAAAACGGAAACGAAAACGCACACACACCGAAAGCAAAGTGATGTGGAATAAAATGAGAATAAACTAAGGTTGCCAAGGCGAATGAAATGGCGTTAAATAGTTTAAGACAGTGCCGTGTGTGTGGGTGTGTGGGAGGGGGGGTAGTGCACTTTGACCCCACTGTTCCTTCTCCAGCGCTCCCAACGCTGTACCTTCCTGTTTGCTTCCTTCTTCTCCTTGTTATGAAAAGCGTAAAAGTGCAAATAAAAATTAAGGAAGCATGAAATACATTTTATTGGCACCATAAACTTCACTTCGCTGGACACACGAGTGTACGTGTGAGCGGGCACACACACACATGCTCCGCCAAAGGGGCATGGCAAGATACATTCGGGGTCAAGATTATAGGAAAGCTTTGATTTGGATCTTAAAAAAGAAACTATCTTTTGTGTATCTTTTGTATCGATTATCAAAATATGTACTATTTCCTTGACCTCTGCTATATCCTAGCTGCCAATATATATTCCCCGACATGTGAGTTTGTGTTTATTTTTCGCATAGTTTTCGCTTTTCCCCCCTATTTTTTTTTTTGGCCAAAAACAAAGAATAACAGCCAAAGTACAACAGCTCAATGCATTCGCATTTTACTTTTCCAATTTAATGCCGCATGAAAAGGAGAAAACCAAATGATGGCCGAAAACCAAACAAGGCGTGGCAAGGCGTACAAGTGCCACAACAGCTTCTTGTTGCAAGAACCAACCATAGGAAAGTCTTGTATTCGTTCACTCACCTGACATTTCATCGGATCCGTGTTTAATTGGCACATATACCCGCCCCGATCCTCCTCGGACACGCCCTTGATGTGTAGGTTCCAGGTGTTCTGGTCCAGGTGGCTCACCGTGACACGCGAATTGTGCGTGATCACGTTCTCGTGTATCGCCTGGATGGCCTTGGTGTCGGACTTGAGCCAGCCCACCTGCAAGGGTTAATATTAATCGATATTCAGACTTAATTGGGGGGATTTCTTTCTTAGATTTAAGGAATTTTCTTTAGTTTTTAAAAGGGATTAAATTCAATAAGACTTGAATTGGATATAAAATAATATTTATTACGAATTATTACGAAACATTAACCTTAAGCCTTAATCTCTTTAAAATTCAATTAAATTTAATGAAATTTATTCCAATTTTATGGCAGAAGCCTTTCTAATCGGCTTTGTTTTGATTTCAGCAAAACCTGCTTAAATGTTAGCCTCTTAAGAATACAAAAATAAATATAAAAATAAATAAAAATATAGAAAAGCAGAGAGACTTACCCGATAGCCGCCCAAGTGGCGGACGTGGCACGTGAAGGTGGCATCGCGTCCAACGGCGACGGACACATTGGAAATGCTTTCCACGAATTCGGGTTGAAAGGCGCCAATTGCTGGATGGGGATGAGATGGGGAGAGATTAGA
Organism: Drosophila vallismaia; assembly: GCA_035047325.1. NCBI lineage: Eukaryota > Metazoa > Arthropoda > Insecta > Diptera > Drosophilidae > Drosophila > Drosophila vallismaia. The sequence continues at coordinate 8,842,145 of JAWNPU010000001.1, read as the reverse complement.
GTGCAACAGAGAGTGTGTGGCAAGCGTGGCAGTGTGGCAGTTAATGATATCGCAGGTTCACTGGCAATGAATGCACTCTGCCCCTCTGCCCCTCCTGTGCCACTCCTGTGTGCTGCGCCTGCCAAAAAGTCGGTGATTTATCGCTTTTAAATGTGCCCCCTTTACCTACTACGCCACTGATTTGCTCTGGCCTTGCCAACAAACTTAACTGTGCCAGACACTGAAAGGGGGAGAGCGAGGTGGAGAGGGAGGGGGAGGGGCAGGGTATGCGGCAAGGTCTGTGGCAGGGGCACAGACTATCAACAGACAAACGACGCCGGCAGCAGACAATTTAAAGAGCTGCGGCGGCTAATTGAAGATCGACATCCGGCCACCACGGCGGCTACGTAATATCTCTCTCCCCCCAGCCACTCCCCCTATTCGCCCCTCTACTGATTCAGTCCAGTAACGGTAAACCAGCGAAATGGCCAAAACGGGCCAAACGGCAAACGCAAATATAAATAATTTATTGAATCATTGAAAATCAAACATTTCACTCGCAAGTGCTGCAAAAAACTTTTTCAGGCCGCAAGGCACAGGAACCAATAAAAAAAAAACGGCATCAAAAACGGCATCCTTGCAAAGGACATTCAATAGTCGACTCGGAAATACTGCAGCTTTTCAAGTTTAAAAATATAAATACTGGAAAATAATAAGAAATTAATTAAAAATTAAATATTATGCTGTAAAGTAATACAAATTTTTTGGTTAATATTTTTTATATTTCTGTAAGGATATTTAAGAATTTTTATAAATAAAAAAGAACGAAATAATTAAATTAATAAAATAGAAAATAGAAATATTAATTTATCAAGCTGTTATAATAAAAATCTATAAAAAAAAGTATTAATTACGGATTTCATTACCAACCTTTGATTTTTTCCTATAAAAAAGGCTTAAAAATGTTATTCTAAACACACAGAATTAACATACACATATATATTTTAAGTAACTAATTACGGATTATTTTTTAAATCAAATACATAATTAAAAATAAATACCATAAATAAAAGTCTAAAAAATCAATTAAGATATCGAGTTAAAGGCTCAAAATCGTATCCCCCAGAGCGGTCCTTTAAGGGGTATGAAAAAATGAATGGAAGCAAGTCGAGGCAAAGGAGGAGTCCTGCAGGAAAGGATATGGCAGACGGCAGGAGCAGCCACGCACGACTGGTGTCCTGGCCGCAGAGCCGAGCAGGACGAGCAGGACGAGCAGACTCTCCATTTTCCAGGAACGTCTACATCATCGTAATGCATGCAAAAAACTTTTGGCAAACTTGAAATTTAAATATTTATAGACAGTGTACACTATATATATATATAGAGTATCCTTGCCAGGACACTCGGGGGTGTATATTGTGTAAAATATATATCTTAGGAGTTATCTGCTGAAGAATGTGCTGAATCGACTCAATTGGCCAAAGGCATGATTTATCGCACTTTCGACTGCCAAATGCAAAAGTGAAGAAAGCCTGCGAACTGGGAACTGGCAATGGAAATGGAGGATTCCTCGTCCTAGTTCCTGGATGATAATCCGGATAATCTGCTTGCTGGCCACAAGCTAAAAATGTTTAAACAAACTTTATCCGCTTCGAATGGGAAATGGGAAATGGGAATGGGAACTCGTATCCTTTCACATCGATTGGCTTTATAAATAATGAATTAATTGAAGACACATTTGATTAAAATCATTATTGATTTATTGCCAAATTGCCGGGTGGTCGAAAGTATTTGTTTCTAAATAACCAAATTACAGACAAAATCAAATCCATCTGCTTTAAAAATATTCAGAAACTAAGCCCGAAAGAAAGTATTTGCAGAAAACAGAGAGCAGCTGTTGAGATCTGAGAAAAAGCAAAGCAAAAGCAAAGCCAAAGTGTTGTGGGTGTATCATTGGTATCACTGTAGTACAGTGCACTCTCCCCCAAGCACACACACTCACAGAGTACACACACTCCGTGCAACATCCGGCTGCAAATGTAGTTGCTGCTTCGGTGACTGCGGCTTGTTTGTCAATCTGTTGGAGAGGCCAAGATGTTTTCCAGCATTGTGCCAATCCCAATGAACTTGTCACCCAACGAACTCCTCCTGCTCCTCTTCAGTAGTTTGTTTGCGAACTTTAACCCCCGACTTTCGGTATCGTGGGTCAATTGTCGTTGTTTCTGGCTGTATTTTGGTTTCTTCGGGCCATTTCTGCAGGCGTTCTGGCCAAAAACCGAAACCAAAGCCCCAGCCAAAGTCAATTAACCCCTCAACCATCCCATCCCATCCCATCCCCCTACTCGCTGCTTTCCAAACTCACTTCATTTCAATTTGCATTTCTTTTGCACGCATTTCTCGGGGCTTCGGGCTCTTGTCAATCTTTTCCTCTCATTTTTTTTCCGCCTCACATCCTGAGGCTGCTTTCTGTCTAGAGTCCTGGCAAAAGTTTAAATCACACACATTGCCAATACGAGGATTTGCCAAAGCAAATTTATGGCCAAGCACATTGACAACAGCTAAGCAGGGGTATGAATTTTGGGAAACAGGAACGGTGGGTGCATTGTTTTATAGGTGGAAAGGTAAGAGATTCGGGATTCGGGATTCGGGGATATAGGATACAGCGATTCGAGGCGATACAAAGATGCCAATCTGCATGGGAATGGCATTGGCGACTGGGGACACACACACATGGAAACCGAGACCCATCTGCACTGGAAGAAATTCTAAACGAAAGTCCTTAACAGGCAAGTCAAAGATTCTAAAGAACTGTTTAAATTTATTTCAAGAGATTCTTAAGATTCAAAGGTATTCATTCTATTTCCTAGATTTTTATAATTTTTTATATTTAATTCCCCTCATAATTTTCTCTCCCTGTAGGATGACACCTTTTTTGGGAGCGTTTTTTATGGCCTCGCACTTGGACAGGCCCACAAATCCAGTGAAAAGCAGCAATGATAGGTGATAATGGCAAATTTCTTGGCCTTTTCCTGTCTCAGGACCCAAAACTTAAATGACAAAAAAAAACAAAAACGACAAAAAAGTGGAAAGTGGAAAAAAAAACTAAAATGGAAACCAAAGTGTGTCTTAAAGTCGAGTTTTTGGCCAAAACAAATGAATGCTTCGAGCCAAATGGGAAAAGTGGCGAAAACGCCTGCAAATGACTCTCGACTGGCATTGAAATTAGCATTTTTACAAATCGTCGTGGGACAGCGTTGAACTACTGCCAATAGAAGGCAAAAATTCTCCGACTTTCTCAACTTTTCCGCCTTTTCTTTGGCATTTTTTTGGTTTGTCTCCAGAAATTCAATTTAAATATCTCGGCCTTTCCTTTTTTTTTTTTTTTTTTTTGGCCAAAACAAATGTCACGCAATTAATTGTGTCTTGATTTCTGTTTCACACGTTTTTTTTGTGAATATTTTCTTTGGACTTTTCGGTTTTGTTTTATTTTGAAAAGGGTTCTTCTTTAATTGACAAACTTTAAGTGACGAAATCGACCCAGGGGTTGGGGTTTCTTGATCTGTTTAATGTAATTAGAGGTCAGGTGGAACGAGTTTTTACTTTGGTTTTCCATTTAAGATTTTGGCTTAAATTTGAAGCCGTTTTTTCTTGATTTTCAGGCTTAAAATTGCATTGTTTTAAGGTAGGAAGCACTTTGAATCTCATTCATTTTTTTTGTCTATTTTGAATGCCATTTAAAGTTCTCGGTAATCCTGTAACTTTCGTATCTGAGCCCCGAAGCGGGCGCACTTTCCGATTTTATTCCTTGGGCGTCACATATAATTAATTACGAATTACGCGCATTTTTCAGACCAGGGTAACTTTTGCTTTCCCGGCTTTCCCGGCTTTCCCGGGCAAAAGTTGAGGGACTTTCCAAGCTAACTCCGTCTGCGGTTTTTCTTTCCTTTTTTTTAAATTTTTTTTTGGATTTTTCCCGCTGACCGCAGGCGTTAAAAGCCGAAGAACCGCCGGTTAACAAAAAAAAAAAAGGAGTAAAAAATAGGAGTATTTACATATAAACTTTCCATAAAGGTAGTTAAAAATTAAAATAAAAATAAATTAAGAGCGAAAATGTTTTTGCTATCAATTAAGTCGAGGCAAAGCCCGCGAAAAAACACCAAAATTTCCATTAAAGTAGGGAAAACTGCCATGCCCATTTGCCACTCCGACCGCCCATATTGTGGTTTTTATATTTCTATATATGTATGGGTATTTGTATCTGTGTATCTGTGTATCTGTGTAGTGTGTCCTTTTCGGGTTGGCAATTAATTTGCATATCATTGATATGCACACAGAGTAACATTCTAGCTTTATATTTGCTTAGGATTATTATCGGTTATTAATGTTGCTGTAATTGAAAATTATTTTCACTTTTATGTTTATCATTATCAGCTGCCATTACAAATGTTTCTGATTCTGATTATGATTCTGATTCTGATTCTGATGCCCATTCCCGCCCCTCGAGGGTCCTCGATGCATTATTATTATCGCTTGGGAATTATTGTTTGCCGTTATTTAAGTGCTTTAAATATGCACATCTGCATGTATTTAATATTTATGCCATTGCGGGTGGTGGTCCTGGGTCCTGGACACGTTCATGCATAATTATCAACATTATGGGAATAGTTTTCGGCACCACAGTTCCAGGGACCAACTTCCAGGGATTTAACACCAAAAATTGTAAATGCCAAATATGCCAGAAACTCGGTACAAAGTTAATTGATATTTCCGTACAGTTTCAATTAATTTAAATTATTTTCCAAAAATAAATAAAATAATTGCATAATTCGAGGGAATAGAAACAATTCATAAACTCGGAAAGGATACAATAGTTAGAACAGAAAATTAAGAGAAGAAAAAAGACTTTTAAGGTTTAAGTATTTTAAAAATACAAACGAACCTTACATTCTTTTAAGAAATATGCAAAATATGGATATATTTTTAGCCAAAAAAAGTACAAAATACTGTAGAATCCTATTAATTTGTAACTTTTCTTAAAAAATCTACTTAAACTATAGTAAATGCCTCCTCATTTTGATATTTCTCAGCCTATTACAGCTTTGATTTAGAAATTAGTTACATTTAGGGTCCATTAAATGGAATAGTCTCGTGGCGATTTTCCGCCAATTTCCCAAACTCTCAGCCCGGCTCGGCCAAATCAAAATTAATGATTCGATTTAACCGCAGTGGCCGCCATCGAGGCCGGGGAATAAAAACAAAAGGCCAACTGTTTTTAGAATGAAACGAGGCAAACAATATGAGGCAAATGGGAATGCCCTCGATGTAAATATTTAATGCAAGGATACGGAATACCAGGAATACCTAGAATATCAGGAATATCAGGATAATGAGCAATGCGAGGAAGGAAAGTATTTGGTGATTGTCGCGTCGACGTGAACAATTTGGCACTTCATTTTTTACAATTATCAGACACCAGGCAGACAATCAAGCCGACAATCGCTGCCGGCCAGGAAAAGGTGGAAAAGCCTGCCGGAAAATACCGGGGAAAACCGGGGGAAAACAAGTGGGGAAGGTGAAAACATAATTTTATGCAATTAAAATGAGGCGAATTATATGTATGCACGATTGACTGAATCGGTACAGTGCGTTTCACCAAAATACAGACTGATATTGTTCACAATTATACAAAATCCAAGATCCCATTCTCTTGAATCCTTTCTTTCTATATTATTTTAAGCTTTAAAATTTGTAAATTTGTAATGTAAAACAATTTTTCATTTAAAAAACAACTCAAACGGGTTTATTATATTCAAAAGACTATGTAGAAATTATTGATATGATTTTGTAATACTTTTATAGGAAAGATTCATTGCAAGTTTGTTCTAAATAAAAATTAAAAGAATCCCCAACCTAACATTCAAAACTTGATATTTCTGTTTTTGAATAAGATTATTGAACAGGAGACATCAAAAAATACATTTTTATATTAAATCTATAGTTTGTAATACAAAATATATGTTTTCCAAATATAAAAAACACTAAAAACCTGTCACAAATTGTATCGTTGTGACTTTAAACAGATTTTCGTATCAAAAGAATCGCCGCTGGTGGATGCGAGTCTGCGAATAAATGAATATGTGAGTGTGGGGGGTAAGGCGGGGTTGGGGATGAGTGAGTGGATGAGTGAGTCGGTAAGTGAGTCAATTAAATCGCCATTGAATGGCCAGGGCTCGGTCGGTGTACGGTGTTCGGTGTTCAGTTTTCCGATTGCCTGTTGTCTTTTGCTTTGCTTGTATGGGCTTTTATTTATTTATTTGTTTGCATGTTATTTATACGTTTTAATGCCAAATGGCAATTGCAATTGTCAGTGCCACTGGATGTGGCAATGGCAGCACCAGCACCAGTGGCAGTGGCAGTGGCAGACGCAACAATGCAATGCCACGGCCAGTGTGCGAAAATGTGCGAAATGGTAGCCATGACAGTGCATTAAGCAGTCTCCAGCAGCTAACGGGACATCATGTGCCGTTATTAATCGCTTACCACTCCCCACCCACTTCCCAACCATCCATCGCTTTTCACTTTTCCGGACTTCAAAATCCCGCATTACGCCATAAAAATAATTTCCAAGTAGGTTTTACGTCGGAATTGCCCGCCGGAATTGCCCGCCTCGCTGACACCGCTCCAGTCCGTCCGGTCCTTCACAACACTGGTTACCGAACCGGAGATAAGTACCCGTTATCTCCATTAAGCCCTCTTCAAACGGATCCGATCACAAGGATCAAAAAGTCCTTTACAAACATCCCGTTTTCCACAAAACGACCAAAGCCTATTTAAAGTATTTGTAATTATTCGAAAATGCTTTTCATTTTGAAATTTATTTCGTTATGAAATGAAATAAATGCTTTTGTTAAGAACACAAAATATTGATTTAATATTAATGGTTCTTGGTGTTTTAATTTAAGTTTTCTGCTTACTTTTCAATCCCAGCAAGTTTCTCTAAAATTGTCTTTCTTTTAGAACAAAAACCAGTATTTTTTTAGATAATTAAAATACGTTTTAAGGCCCTATTATTTATATCCAATTTATAGATCTCAAATTATATATTTCAATACTCGAAACTAAATATAAAAATTAATTGATAAATCATAAACTAATGAATAATATTGAAATAAATTGTGATCACTTTTTCCATTCATTTTTTCTACAATTCTTAGCAAAGCTTGAATTTTTATTATTTTCAAGCAATTTAAGTGATTCTCTGATACTTTTCCAATAATCTGAATGCAGTTAGTTGATTTTTTTAAGATTCCTTTTCAAGACATACTTTGTATCTGTATCTGTATCACAAATTTGAATCATAGAAGTTCGAAGCACAAGCATCTCATATTTTCTTCAGAAACTTTTAAAAATACAGTTTTTGGAGCTTTTAAAAACATGAAAAATGTATTTTATTTTTAAGCTATTTCTCATTTTTATCTTCTTCAGATTAAATGCACAAAAAATCATAAGTAATTTATAAATTTTTTCGAAACGGAAGCGAATAAAAGAACCAAAGTTAAGAAATCACTTTAAGGCCACAGTTTTAAGGATAAAAAAAACACCAAGGATATCCTTTTTTTTTTTTTGGGACAAAAACTTCCCAAAACAGCTCCTAAAAAACTCCCCCCAAAAACCCGACAAAAATTCCTGTTTCCTTGCCGAGTTCGAGGACTTTTTCGATCGTTTACCTTTCCAGAGGGAAACCGTCAAGAGCAGTTGGATCAGCATTTTGCCATTCCGAAGGATCTGGCAGAGCTGAAAGTTTCGGGAAAGCCGCTTCGCTGTGATTCGCATTTGGAAAACTCAAAAATTCCGCACCGACATTTGCGATCAGCACGCGAACAAAACGATTACACTTCACTTCCTGTATTTCAGTTAAAAAAATGCAAAAAAAAAATTTGGAGGATTTTCCAAGGATTTTTCCAAGGACACAAAATGTGTGTTAATACGCGTATTTTTTAATTTAAAATTTTGTTTTTTTTTTTTTTATTTTTTGTTTTTAAGCGACGGCACGTAGACAGCGCTGTTACTGAGACGTTGGCAGAGCTCGCGAAAGCTTCCGATTCCGATTGGGATTCACCGTTATTCAACCAGCCGACAGCGCCGCAGTTGATCAACTAAAAATGAAACCGTTAGAGCAGCGACCGCAGCATCCGAAGAATGGACACGAAGCAGGCAGCACGAGGCGCGAGAGGCACGAAAGGAACGAGCGCCAAGCCGAACCGGAAGACAAAAGGAAGACCGGAAGCCGAGCCAAGGCCGAACGGGTGCCGATTTAGGGCGAAGGACCTTCGTCCCAGCCGGCCGTTGGGCGCCACCGAAACGAGCCAAAGAGCCGAACAACTCGGTGACGAACGCCCGTTGCCAATTGTCGAAGTGGATGTTCGAATCGAACGGCATCCACCATGTGCCGAATGCCATCCACACGGTGGCCACGTGGTGGAACTTATGGCTTGGCGGCCACGGCGGGGTGCCCTCCGTCCGGCGCAGGCGTACTCTCCGCCGGAGGAGGAGTGTCGTCGGCACACGTCTGACAAATGGTACGACAATTGCTACAAGCTGTGGTGGCGACTCCCCGGGCCTCGACCGGGAGTAGGGGTTACCTTGGCATACGTATTGGGGCACCGTGTTGGCCATTAAGGAAGGCTCACCATCCTGGCTCCTTGCTGCTCCTGGCCACAGGCTCGGGTTCATCGCCAGCTCCAGTGTCTAAGGTCGGAGGGTTACTAATTTTTCGTGGCTTTTCTAAGAGAGACCTACAAGGTAGGTTTGGTTACTTTGGATATAGCTCAGGATATATAACGGATCGGAATAATGTTTAAGGATACGTTTTGTATACTTAATTTTGTGTGATTTTATTTCCATATCCTTTTTCCTTCCTTTCCACCTTTTATTGTTCTTAAACTTCCCAAAATCCTGCTTTTGTAAATGCAGAAATAGGGATATTTTCACAATATGGGGATATTATTAGTCCCAATTCTATAAATCCCTTCGTAAGAGACTATTTTAAATTTTTGCCTTTAAATATTTCCTTCTCTTAACTGATATTCAAAGTATTTAATATAATCCTTTAAAAAATAAAGTAAATTAGGAAATACTTCAAGAAGAAACCCTATTTCTGATGCCATAAAATGTTAAACCTTAAAAAGTTTCTATAATATTTCTTTCTAAATCAAAACAATAAAAAATATACATAATAAAATATTTAAAGTACATATTTTATATATTTGTTTTGTGTACCAACTTTGTTTGTATTTATCCTTTGGAAGGACCCTTTTCATTTTCATATGCGAACCTGGACCTTTGGTGGTTTTTCCGGCCCAATTGCGAACGGAAATTTCCCACCCACCCACTGCCTAGGAACCATTTCCCATTTGGCATTTTCCATCATAAGGAGAAACTTTTGGAGCGCAAAAAAAGTTTTGAATTGCATTCTGCATTTGAAATTCCGAGTTCGGGAATTGTGAATTGCGAACGCTGTCAGATAAGCAGGCGGGATGGCGAAATCCGAAATCCGAAATCCGAAATCCGAATCCCAATTGACATAATTTTCAATATTTCAATGTCGATGTTGGAAACTGCACTGGAATTTAATTGAACTTTAAGTGTCAGTTTTTTGAGAGGGCCTTTCCCCAGCGAGCCGGAGGAGCCGGAGGATCAAGGATTCCTCGCTGCTGCTGTGTGACAGGAGCAAAAGTCGCCCTGTCAAACCTGCCTTAAAGTGGCTTAATTATCCAATAGACGTTAGACGTTGGATGTTAGATTTTTGGTTGGGACTTCTTCTCGTATTTAACTTGTCAGCGGGTGGCAGTCACATTAAATGGCTGCCCTGTCCCCTCTTCTAGCTCCTGGTAGTCCTTCTCCATCTCCCTAAACTTTTCCTTTAACAGCTCCTTCAACTTTTCCGCTAAATAACTCAATTAGTTGCTCGAAATGCCAGGCCTGGCATAATTATGCAATTATGCAATTTTTACCACACCACACACACAGATCCTTCTACTTTCTTATTTTTTTTTTCTTTCTCCAAAAATGAATTGCAGCTGCTCTCCAGAAATTTGCAGAAATTTCGCTGCAACAAATCAAAGTGCGATTCTTTGAACGACGACGACGACGACGGCGAAAACTTTTTGGCAATTATTCGCAGAGCAAGAAATAAACGAAGAAAAGGATTGCATTAATCCTTTAACAGATATATGTATAAAAGCTAAAGGATATATCCTTAAACTAAAACCCAACATTTTCCATTCTATTTCCTCTCAAACAAAAGACTTGCGATTTCGCAAATCACCTTTAATTTCATTTTTGAGGGATTATTAACACCTTTGAATAGGCGCACACATATGTCCTTACTAGCACATATGGTTAACTAATCCTTAGTCCTTCCCCGTACCCCCAAACCTCTTGAAAAACTTCTGGGACAACGAAGAAACCAAAACCAAAACTTTTCTTTCCCAAACTCGTGTTCCAAGCCCTCTCTCGTCGTGAAAAACAAAGGACGAAATTCAAAAGGGGAGTCCCCCCAGGTGTGCCAGTGTGTCCCCGTGTGTCCCCGTGTGTCTCTGTGTGTGTTTTTGTGAATTTTGAATTTGAAAAAGTCCCTGCTCTAGTCCTCTCCTTGTCTGGCTGACACCTGCTGGAGCTGTAATAAGTATCCTGGAAGCAACAAAAACAACTTTCAATACCCTGGGTTTTGCTTTCTAAGTTCTTTTTCGGTTTCTATTTATTTAGAAAATACTATAAAATACTAAAAAATACTAAAAAAAAAACAATATAGTGAATAAATAGTTTAAGGGTTTACCTGTTTTAAGATATTTTTTATACTTTTTACTTTATTGAAGCGTTCTTTGACTCAAAAAGAGAGATCCTTTCGCTTCCAATCAATGATTTGGAACAAGATTTTAATCCCTAACGAAAGCCTTTTCTGCCTAAAGAAGAATATTATTTATATTTTACTTACCTTAGGTATCCTTTAGTCTAGAAAAGGACCTTAGAACAGGCGCCACTTGTTCTTTGCTTGTTAGGTGTTAAAGTGGGCGAATTTTGGAGGCCAAACTGGTGGGTGGAGGCAGCTGCATGTGTCGCGTACGTGTGCGACAACAACAACAACAATGACAACAGCAAACAAGTGACAACAGTGTGACCGAATGTGCGTTTGTTCGGGGGAGTCTTTGGGGCGGATGGGCGGATGGGCGGATGGGCGGGCAGAGTGGGTGTGTCGCAACATATCTATGTAAATCGCACATTTCAATTTGCATGTGTTAGCGACAAACTTTTGATAAGTGTTACTCACATTAGACGGAGGAAGCGGGATGGGACAATGGATGGTGCAAGGACAAGGATCCTGAGACACACGCACAAGACATTGAAACTTATTGTCAAACACGAACCGGGAACCAACCATCCTCCATCCTCCCAACTTCCCCCTTCTCGGCGACGCACATATGCAAAATTTAAATGCAAAACACCCACTCACCCACTCACCCACCCGTACACCCACACATCAATATTTTTCAGACTCTACGTGCTCTCTTGGCCAATTTGGAGCACCTCCCGAAACCGAAATCGATGGCTAATAAAACGGCACACGGCGAGTTTATTATTGAAAACAAAATTCCCAAAACTAAAACTGTCTGAGAAATTGATTTTACAAAAGAAAGTTCTCAAAGTTTACACAAAGCGAGCTATTTATCGCTAGGATAATAGTTTCTATTAGAAAGTTAATTGATTATTATTCCCTTTTAATTATTTTGAAACAACCTTGATTACTTCTAGAAGCCGAAAATGAATTATTTATTCGTTTTTAATTAAATATTAACCTCTTTTTCATCTTGAATTTATAGAATTTTCAAAGCAATTCAACTTTCCCACAACTTGGTCCCACAGGGCGTATGAGTTATTTTGAATATTAAGTATACGTCATGTTAGCCCATCATAACACAGAAAAAAGGATAAATTTATCTAAATTATATAAAAACATTCACTTCACCTTAAAGAATCTCTGAAACACATCAATCTTTTCCTGACTAAATGGGTTAATAATAAAAAAAAAAGACAACCTTGAGGTCACCTACTGATGTCCTTTTCTTTTCCCTTTTATTCAAACCAAACCAAAAAAAAAAAAAGGATGAGGTTTTCGCGCTTTTCCTCTTCTCGTTGGGCGTTGATGAGTCCTATAACTCGGAGTTATCTGACACCCATATCCCATATTCCCATTGCGACATTTTCCCATGTTAACTGTCGCCTTTAGCGCCGCCTGTTGACTAACAGCTGAAAAGTGCCAGATACCAAAGGATGCCAAAGGATACCAGTCCCCTACCCCCTCAACTCGTGTGCGAGAGTATCCTTACAGAATTATGAACATATCCTGTGAATTGAGGAACGTCATCAGGGCAGACAAAGGACACAACAAATTGAGAGCAACGCTCCCGCCTTTCTTTCTTATTTAATGTGTTGCAAGTTGTAAGTCACGTGTTTTGGCTTCTTTTTTTATGGAAAAATATTTAAATTTATTCACAAAGCAAGGATTTAAGCAAGTTTTTAAACTAAAATTTAATAGAGTTTTAAACCAAGTTTAAACCAAAAGTTAAGAAAAATAACTATTTTAATATTTTTTAAAGATAAATCTTTTATTTTTAATGGAATTTAATATCTTCTATCTTTAATATTTTCTTCTCAAAATCATATTAAAAGTTCCTTTTTTTTTAGCTAAAAAAGTATATATCCTTCTGTGGCAACACTAATTCCCGCTTTTTTTAGCTGCAACATAAAATCTGTTGCAAAACCCATACCCTTTGAGGCAGAGATATATATGTACCTATATAGACACATATATATTCACATACCGACAAATATATAGAAGACGTGTTATCTCTCGGCTGTGCGTCATTTCACAAGAAGAAGAAGAAAGAGCAGAAGACCGCAACAAAACAAAATCTGACAATAAGTGTGAAAATTGTGCTCCCCCCTCGGCCACCCTTTCGTGTCATGCAAAACTAAAAGAAAAATGTTTAAATATTTCCTGTTTTTTATTGTGGTTTCAGTCGCAACTCCCTTTTGCCACCCTTTCCCCCCTCTCTCTCTCTCTCTCCCCAGCAAAATCAAAAGCTGCAAACAAGCAACAACAATGAAGAAAGCGGCCCAGAAAAAAAAGAAAGCACAGGATGCAAGAAAATATTAATAACTTTTTGTTTCCATATTTTTAATGCCCTTTTAAAAGTAATATAAAAATTATTACACCTTTAAATTGGGTTTTTTTTTAAAAGAAATTAACTTTTTTTTAATAGTTTTTAAAATATTTAACTTAATATTTTGGTTATTCATAGTTTGTAGGGTATTAAAATCGTCTCTTGACTTTCCAAATAAAACTGAACTATCAGGAGTGGGAAGAAGAAGCTAAAGCAGAACAAACGGGAGTAAAGCATAAAAAATGGCAACACTTTCCGTGTGCTTTGCTTTGTTGTGAACACTGAGAAAAATAATACAACAACGAAATAAAAGAAAAATCAACTAAAATTAATTTATTTCAAAGATTTTAATTACAAAATAATAGCATTAAGGAATCTTTTAAGGATTTTTCTGTTTTTTTAAGACTTTCTCCTTCTACTTTCTTCCTTGCCCCGTTTTTTCTCAGTGTCTCTGCCGTCGTTTGCTGTTTACTTTTATTGTTGTTGCTGTCCGCGACGACGGCGCTCGAAAAATATGAAAACTTTCGACAGGAAACAGGAAACTGATAAGGGCATTTTTGCGCCGTTACCCGTTGTGTCTCTATCTCTATCTCCTTCGCCCGCTCCCGCTGCCGCTACCCCTCCTCTAAAGTATAGCTGTCCCTTTCTGTGTCACTATTTCCCATGGCTCCCGTGTCATTTGCTTTTGGTGCTTTCACCGTTCTTTTTTTTCACTGCTCCTCTTTCTCCTTTTTTCTACTCGAAATTGGGATGCTCTGCTTTTTCTGCCAGAGAACGTATTGTGTGAGATTTATTTACAGTGGAGATTGCCTAAACAAGCAAAAAATACAAACAAGTTTATTTTAAACTAAATTAATATTCCATAAGATATATAAAAAAACAAATTTTTAAAATATTTTTTCAACAAAAAAGACTACATTATCCATAAAATTATAATAATAATAAAAACCTATTTTTCAAAACTGTTTTGTTTAACCCTTAATCGTTTTAAATAATCTTAAACCTCAATATATGTTTTCCCCTTTAAACATTACCCACTGTACTGTCAGGATATCACACATGCTGTGGAATTCCTTGTTTTATGGCCCCCCGTTTTATGGAAACCAACAAACCCGGGTGCTAAAATATGATCAGTTGCCAGGATCCTTCACTGTATCGTGTTAGTTGGCATCGTTAAGCTATTGCCACGCCCCCTGGTGACACGGCCCGACAATGTGTGCCCCCTGCCCCACGCCCCACGCCCCATGCCCCAACCGTCTCTGCATCTTCTTGTGGCATGTCCTTTCTTTCATTCGTTTTTCCGTTTGGGGACAGCTGTTGCAGCAATGTTGCAAGTTGCAAGTGCCACGGTTTTATGTCCATTTCAGTTCAACTTTAAAATGACTTTAATTTAACATTAAAAATAGTTTGTTTTTTAGTTTTTATAATAAAAAAAAAACAAAACAATTAAAGAGCAGGCAACGAAATAGTGTAAATCCTTGTCCGTGGAAAGTAAATTGAAAACAAAGCCGCTTTCTGCGGCTCATCAGAATAAAGGACGAGGAAAAAAGGAGGAGGCTCATCAGAGCCTAGTTGGCGGCTTAGAAGGATATCCAAGAAGCTTAACTCCTGATGGCCGCGGGGATTACTGATGGCCGGAGGCGGAATAATTTAAAGGCAAAGCTGATTTAATTAAATAAGTCATCAGGCATCATCGTTTGGGTTAAGCCGGTTGAGAAGTCATTCCCTTTTTTTTAGGAAACAAGGAGGAGGTCCTGAAAAAATCTGCTTATTTACCAAACACACTCTTCAGAGTTCGCGGGCCAATGGCCAATAAAGCTTGTGCGAGTCCTGCCAGCACCTGTCCTTGCCCCAAACGAGTGCAACATAAAAACACGACCATGAATTAACGTTAAAACATGGCCAAAAAGGCAGGCAGGGCCCACCGCTGTTTCCCTGTATCTGTGTATCTGTGTAGCTGTGTATCTGTTCTGTATCTGTGTGTATCTGTGTGTGGCTGCCACACGCGCTCGCCGCAAACAAACACATAAAAATGGCCTGCTCTTGGTCCTGGGTCCTGGTCGAAGGACCACGACTCCTGCCCAGAGTCTCGCCAAACCGGCGTGAAAATCATTTAATTTACAACACGAACAAACACGGAACGGCGTGGCATGGAAAAGCTGCCCCCGAATGCTGCAGGAAAATGCTCGGTTTCGGAAAATTCCAAGCGAAAAGCAGACAACGGAAGTCGAGAGCTTCGGCCTAACAATATGAAGTGAGTTTTCATTTAATGGACTGCCAGCGGGGAAAATGGTTCGACGCCGTGCCTCGTGGGCGTGGGGCAGGGAGTACGAGGAGTACGAGGAGGAGGTTTGGAAAATGGAGGGAAAAGCAGGTGCAGACACACAGATAGTGGGTGGACGGGGTTGGAAAAACTAGTGGACAGACTGGCAAAGCTAAGCCACGTTATGCGGTTAACTAACCGTGCCACAAAATACACACATTCGCACACAGCTTTAACCCCTTGAAAAGCGAAAGTTGTCGGGCTGGGTGGCTGGCTATCAGCTGATGCCAGCGATTTATGCTACTGGCCGGCCCAAAACACACAAATAGATTAAAAAAAGCTATCTAGTCTAAAAACCGATGAAAATAAAGGAAAGCCTCCATAGGATAGCCTCCAGATGCAAGATTTCAGTGACGAATATTCAGTCTCTTCCAGTCCAGTTTAAAAAAAAGATGAAAATAAAGGAGTTTAGATTAAGGAAATAGCTTCTAGAGTCCTCTAAGTTCCTCTATTAATGTTTGAATAACAAACCAGTTAAGATTTCAGTGACGAAATCACATTAAACTACACAAATCTGATGACATTCGTCACCTTTTTGATCTCACTTTCATATTTTTCTTTTTCCAAATTTATTTTTTATCAAATTTAATTACTTCTGTTTCTCTGATATTTCAGCAACAAATAAAGACAAACAGGAGAAGCTTCCACTTAAGCGGATCAAGGACAAGAGGTCCTTTTGCTAAAACAACTCCACGATATCCCCTGTATTTGGCCAAGATCTCACACTCCACAAACATCTATATATCTCTATTTTTTGCAAGTATTTCCTTTTATAGGCATTTATGTCAATATTTGTGTCAGGCATATCGCAAGCAGTTTTCCTCCGATTTTTCCAGCTTTTCCTCGCACGCACGACAGGACTGCCAAGCAAAGCCGAAAGTAAGTGGGAAACTCTGAGCAGTCTGTGCAAATATTTTAACGTTCCTTGCCCTCTTCTCCTCTTTTTCCTCTCATTTCCACGACACGTTGAAAGGATTTACCCCAAAATTTACCAAGAACCAAAAAAAAAAAAACAAGCAACAGGGACATCAACAGGGGTCAGTAGTGGCCAGGATTCCCATGGAAAGGATAAAAAAAAAATAAAAATAGGCCAATTCAACGTTGAGTAAATATTTGCAGGACGAAAAAACATAAAGGTGGCCGGCGATATGTGTGAACAAAGGCGGTGACGTCCTGTCATCCTTCGGTCAAAAATGATTCACTCAAAATGCACTGGAAAAAAGGATTGTTTAAGACATAAAAAAGTTTTTTCTACAAAAAACTTATAAAAAGAAAGCTTAAAAAAAAAAGGAAATTTTCAAAACGAGTTTCTAAGAAAACAAATCATAGTTTTTCCCCTCCTTTTAGTTTCTCTCAGTGCCTGGCTTTCAGCGTCTTTGGTTTTGCTTGACTCGCATTTATCCTCCTTTGACAACGTCCCCTTCTCCCGATCCACCTACCAACCCAAAACCACCTACGCCACTGCCCTGGGCTCAGTCGCTGCGTGTAATATCAGGGATTCAATAAACACTTCAAACATAAACTTGACGATTTATTACAACTGAATGGGCAAGCGTCTGCCGGCACGAGAGAACGTCTCTATATGCATTAAACACTGAAAGAAAAATCCTATTCAATGATTAAGAATACTTTTTAATATAGGAAATAGTAAAAGAAATAAGTTTCTAAATGTTTTGATGCAAATTTAAAGAATAAGTAACCAAGAATATCTATTTTCTTCTCCCAATAAAACCTTTCCCAATTTTCTCTCTTTGTAGAAGTGCAAAGGATATGCTCCTCCATTTCGTAATCCTGTGTGTGGGTGGGTGTTGGGTGTGGGTGTGGGTGTGGGTGTGTCAATATGCCATGTGACAGTTTGCTGGTGTCTGTCTTCGAGTGGCAACGCGATGTTCATATACGCAATGAATTATTAATTCGTTGTCCCGGGTCCGGGTCCGGGTCTACAGTCCGGGGGCTTTTGATCCGTGTCCGTGTTTGTATGCGACTCGGAATCGGAATCGGAATCGGCGTCGGCGTCGGCGTCGGAGTCAGAATCGTCGTCAGAATCGGAATCGGAGTCCCTGCACGTCGCTTCGTCGGCGTTTAACTGCTGACAAATGATAAATTTATTATTTACCAGTCCAAACAGGAGCAGGGAGTGCACATTTGCTAGATTAAAATATGTTTTAATATTTGCTTTCGTTACACTCCGATGGAGCCATGAAAACACGCACAAAAATATATACGTGACGAAGCAACCTTGGCTGGCCTTAAGCTCTGCCTCTCGTCTCTGGTTCTCGGCAGGACAATAATCACGCGCATTTGATTAATTACCCGTGTCGCCTGGCAAGGCATCCTGAGACTTAAGGACATTGCAAGAAATCAAGAAAGGATTCGAAGTAGAAATTTCTAGCTTTTAAGGATCTACAAGATTTTAATCATAATTTTTCCTAATTTCAAACTTTCTCCTTGTATTTTTGATACCAAAATATGGTTTAATATTTAAATATATTCAACTATTTTATTTCTAGTGTCTTAGACATCAAGCAGGACTTCAAACACACTTTATTCTCAAGTTCAACACATCGTTGTAAGTTTTCTTATCGCCGCGAAAAAGTTTCCCAGAAATTTTTGGCGGGAATCGCAGGTGAGAACTTTCTCCGCCCAGAACTTTCTCCCCTTCTTGGAGGAGAACCTCCATACGTGTCCATCCTTGAATCCTTCCGCTTAGCCCGCTTCTTAATTGTTTAAGGCCACGCCCAACCGCCAAAAAAACCGCCCATTTAAAGGGGTTTCTTGTTTGTTCATTTTTTTTTTTTAAGTTTTCTAAGAGATTTTCTCTACTTATTTTGTATTTAAAATGGAAAAACCTTCAGAAATTGTTTAACAAATTTAAATTTTTGTTTAAAACAATGAATTACCCTTCGATGTTAAATACTTAAAGCTTTTTGTAGGAAAAACCTTGAACTCGCCTTTCAATTTGCGAAACCCAAACCAGATGCCAGTTTTACGGCAAACAAAAAGCAAGAAAAAAAAAGCACAAACAAATGTTTGGACAAGAAACAAAATATAACAAATAAACAAAATGAAGAAAATGAAGAAAAGGTTATCATAAAACGATTTTCTCACTTAAAGAAACGAGAAAAAAAAAACTTAAATTATTGCAAATCAATTTGGCAAAAAAAAAGAACGAGGTGGAGGAATTGGGGCAGCAGATGTTCCTCTTTGGAAAAAAGGGGGCGAAAGGGGACCAAGGCCTAGACAAAGGCTGCGACCCCGTTATTACACTCCACCCACCCACCGCCCACCGTGTTGTTTTTGCTGGCACAGCCATAAAGCACATTTTATTGAGTTGTCGAACTTAAGTACCAACAGAAGAACAGCAACAAGGACCAAGTCAAAGGACCAACGAAAAAATTGCCAAAAAAAAATTTGGCAAAAACAAAAAAAAATGTGCACATCTCAAGAAGAAGTCTGGTGTTTTGGGGCACGCATGTGGTTCGATCCCCTTTTTTGGGGGCACATCTGGGATACACTATTTTTAAGAGGTATGCTAAGGTTTTTTTTTTTAATAATAAAACCTTAAATAATTGTATTTATTCTTAAAAAAGGTTTCCAATTCAAGTTGAGTTTTGGAAAAACCTTAAAAACTATGTTGAAGTTTTTGATTAAATCAAAGTTATTAAATAAAAACATATATTTAGTTATTAGAATTATAAAATATAATAATAATAGAATAAATTTTAAAGTGTATTCAAGGAGGATCCTTCGAAAATCCTCGCAACTAGATTGTTATTTTCTTTCAACATTTTTGCAATGTAGGGCAATGTGGCGCATAGACGGGCTCAATAATATGCCAGCCATCCAGTAATGGGTCTTCCCTTGCCCCTTGCCCTGCCCCGCCCTCCTAAATTGCAGCACACACCCAGACGCCCATGAAGACAAATGCGATTGGCAACGTTTTTGGGCAAAAAAAAAAAAAAACACATGTGCCAGAGAGCTTTCCTCTTCGATAAGTGTTTGTGTTTCCACTGAAAGGATACACATTTCTATATTCTCAATTCTTGAAAGAAGACGATGCCTTTCTTTCAGTGTACTTCCCGCCACCCTCTAGAAGCGTAATCGCTTACAGCTGCTCGAATGCGCAAATAATTTGCTAGAAATGTGCTCCCAAAAATGTTTATACGCCGAAAACCAATGAAGAGGGTTCACTGTAAACAGTGGAACCAAGAAGTAAAGGAATTAACTAAAAATTCTAAGCAAAATAACATAATTTTTTGACTTTTTTTTTGCATTTTTATATGAATATTTCCCTTGAATTGAAGCAAAAATCAACTTTAAAAAAGGAATTCTTACAGATTCTTACATATTTTCTACCTTTTTTCTTCCAGTGCATAATTCTGGCTCATTAGTAGACAATTTCTCCCTAGACTTTCCAGAAAAACACACACATGCTCCATCATAAATGATTGGCGCCAGCTTTTTTAAGACAAAAAAAAAACCATTTCAAGATTTTAAGAAAAAAAAAAAACCTTTTTTTATCGAAAAGAAAATATAAATTAGAGTATTTAATGTATTAAAAAATAAAGTTAAGGTTAATACACTTACCTATATAAAATATATATAAATTTATATACTTACCTTGTAGACATTTTCTCTCCGTGTGTTTTTTTTTTAAACATTTCCACCAAAAACTCGCGATAGCTTTTCCCCGCTTTCCGAAGCCATTATTTGATCATATTTAAAGGGGAATTTGTCGGTGTTTTCATATTTTGTACCCGGAGCCATCAATAATTCACTTTCGCTTAAGAGCCAATTAGGGAGCCGTACTCCAGGGCAATCGGGGTCACCACATGTGACCCCAAGCCGACCCGATGGGACCCCCTTCTAAGCTGTCGCTCGTAAATTTGACAGTTTATTAATTACGACTGCAATTACCGAAGCCAAAGGGTTCTCTCTCCTATCAGTTGTATTTTTACTGCCTCGCCAGCGAAGCACTTAAGACAGTGTCCTTTGGGTGAAAGTTTTCTCCTAAAAACAAGGATAAAAAAACAAGGAAGTTAACGCGATACGCTTGTTGAATTTTTAGAACCGAGAACCGGACTTTGTCAGCTCCAGTCGATTAAAACAGGAAACAAAGAAAACTTTTCAACAGGGAAGAAAACTAGAAGAAGGACCTAAAGTTTGGCCAGGATAAAGTCTGCCATTCAGGGATATCATATCATAAATATCTATATTCCCGATGATTCCCGACAATCAAAGCTTAAAACCCAAACAAGTTAATCCCGAAAAGGGGGTAGATTCTCTAAAAATCCATCTGCTTAATGGCTTTTGTTTAATCCTGTCGAAGGATTCGTTACACTGACCCAATTATTTTGTTTTACGAGTCCTCCCCCTTGGTCGGGGCTTAAGAAATCCCCCAAAGGATCGCATAATGAGCTGCGAAATGCGTCAAACATCAAACAATAAACACCAGACATCGGACTGATATCGTATCCTTGTATCCTTGTATCCTTGGTTCTGGCGGCACTCGAATTCAATTGCGGAAACGTTTTTCGTATGCAACTGTCGTTTTTCAACTATTTTTCTTACAGCATTTTATTGGCGCTCGGGGGCTTGGAGGCTGCCCCTTGGCTGCCTTGGGGGAGTGGCAGTCAGGGTGGACACGTACTCGATTTAAAATGACACACCCCGAACGACCTAATAGCGGTTAAAGCTGGATTACCCTGGAAATACAGGGTAGCTTTGATACTAGACTTGCTTTCGTCACCTTCTTAAAGTTTCATTAACTTTATTTTTAATATTTTCTTGTTAAAAATAGTTTTTTTTTAAATAAAAGTAAGAGAATGTTTTAAGTAAGAAATATTTTTAATAATTAAAAAAGTGAATTTTTTTGCTACTCTGTAAGGGAATATCCCCTCCGGATAAGCTACCCTGTAAATATGATAATAAGTCGGGTTTGTTTTTTTTTTTTTTTGGCCGCAAGCCACCCTCCTACCCCCCTGGCTGACCACAGGGTGGGGGTGGGAGTGCGTTGACAAGGTCGTGCATGGCATTTTCTATTAAGAGCCAGAGCCGAGGGCAGGGATTCCCCCCACACACACAAACAGTTTTTATTTTTTCCCCTATTTTATTTTTATTTTATTTTATTCTGTTATTGTTATTGGACAGCCAATTTGACACCGCAAGGGGCCGAAAGCGAGAAAAATAAATAAAACAAGTCCTGCGACAGTCAATAGGAGAGACGCTTTCGGAATTCGAAAAATATTTCTCCAACGAATGGAAATTGTTAAAAATTGTGTCCCAATGCCACAAATATTTGCATCTTGTGCTGTGCGTGTGCATAATTTTTGGGGAGCCACTGTGCCTGCCAAAGTCCTGCCAAAGCCAACGTGTTTGTCATAACTAAAAAGCCAACCAAAGAGATCTAGATCCAAATTAGGTTAAATTCAAACAAAAACAAATTGCAACTCCTCAAAAGTGAAAAAAAAACGACGAAAAACAAGGCAAACATTAACCAAATTAAATGCCTGATAAAATTCATGGCTTTGTTTTGATTTTATCCTTTTTTATACCCACATCCTTGTCGCCAAGTGTCGGGCTTTTCCACATATTTTATGGCCACAAAAACTTATTGACTTTGAAAAGTCCGAAAAAGTCCCGAAAAATAGCTAAAAAAAACAGTGAAGCTTTTTTTTTGATACAAAAAATTAAACGATATTCTTCTGTAAAGCTTCCCCTTGGTTCATGTCCTTTGTTTTTACTGTACTTTGTCCTGCAGAACTACTTAAGGGAATGTACTAGGTGCCAGGCAGTCCTCGAGGTCCTTGCCGACGGGCGAACAAAATAATTTTGCTTAATTCAGTGCATCAAAGGAATGTGCTGGCTTGGGGTGGCTTTTGGGACGGAAGTTGCAAGGCGGCAGCAGGTGGAGTTGCAACTTGGGGTGGCAAGCAGCAAGGACCAAAAGGGATGCTGAAAGAGTTGCTGCCGCCGGCTTCCTGTGACGCAATTAGTGCAACATTGTTGACATTGTTTTTTGTTTATCCTCAGATTTTTATTATTTTTTTTTCCTCCTCTCCCTCCTCTCCTGTATCTTCTGTTTTTTTTTACGCTCTGAGCTGGTTGCCTTGTGGCTGCAACTTGGTCATGCCACAGGCCAAAAGGCTTCTAGTTGGAAGTTGACTTTAAAATAGTTTCCTTGACTCGGGAATTATTTTAAATAAATAAAAAGTTTACTAAAAAATAAAGCCAATTAAATGGTAATTATTAATGGAATTTTTAACTTCTTAATTTTAATTTTTAGTTAGTTTTTTTTTACTTAAGATCTTTTTTCCATTTTTTTTGTTATAATTTTTTTGATATTTCTTTTTTTTGATATTTTTTCCTTTTTTTTATTTGGTTTTTTTATCGTCCTTCGGTCTAGTGGTCCATTTCTGCATTCCTTTCAGTTTTTATCCCGCCAGTACTTGACTTTTAATTCCTGCTCCCTCCCCTACCCGCGGGATTTTGGCCGAGTCGAGAGCTCTTAGCTGATGAAGCCATTGTATCCAAATAGAGACACCCGACCATTTACCATTTACCACTTACTGGGCCCGCCCCTTTGGCCCGGAAGACTCCACGGCACGGAATCCTTGATACCGTAGAGAGGGGATTCCCAGGATCCACTTCAAGACCAAATCACGCGTAAAATGAGCGAAAAAGCTTTAAAAATTTCAATTTTTTCCACTTTCCACTGCTGCTTCGTTGCATAAGAGGTGTGGCACGGAGGTGGATGGACCGTTACTCATGCATACGGAAAATGGAAAATGTGGCAGCTGGAAAAGTATCGAGTTTTCTTTTCGGCATGTGGGGGCGGCAAGAGGCAAGCGCCAAGACTGAGGCAGCTGCAGGGCTAGAAACCAATCAAAAACAACAAAAGAACTCGCCAAGAACTTTCTAACTGGAATTTCTGAATTTTTCCATGCGAAAATGTTAACCCAAAGATATGCACAAAAATACCCATAACAATAACAACAAATTCTTGCTAAAAGCCCATCGAAAAATAACAAATCTCGAAGAGAATTTTAAAATTAAAATATATCACATTAACATATAAAAAATATGTCAGATTTTATATATAAAAGGATATTTATCAAGGAATCAATAAGCAAAAGTCAATAATAACGAATCAATTCAATTAAACAAATCGGACCACTTACCCGCAACTTTTATTCCATTTTTTATTTACAATTTTGTACATAGTCCTGTTTCTACATATTTACATCCTCATTTACATATGTACATCCCTGTTTACTTACATACATACGTATGTAATGTTTGTATGTCGCTTTGGTACATCCCGGCGTAACTGTACCGTTTCCATGGCAACCATGGCAGGGGGCGCTGCAAGCTGGAAGCTGGAAGCTGCCCGCCCCCACCCACTTCTTAGGACTCTTTAAACATCCGCGGATTTTCTTTGATTTTCGCCGTTAGAACGCGATTAGTTAGTTAGATCTTTTAGATACGCGATCCCAGATAACTTTTCCTTCATCCTCCAACTTTTTCCGCCGCGAAAAACCGCCAAAAACCGCGAACGAACCAACGAAAGAACGGCACAAGACACACAAAAAAAAAGGAAGAAAAAAAAAACACATATACATACACACACCTGCAGGCTCCCCGCGCGATGCCATCATTTTGCAATAATTGACTTTTAAAACACAACTGAAATATACAATTATGCTTAAGAAAGATGCAGGGATTATATTTAATCAAGGCTCAGCCTTTTCTGCCAAGAAAAACGCACATTATTTCGATTTTCTTTCAGCGGCCCCGGGAACCGCGCCAAAAACCGCACACAAATCACAACATTCGCCTCCGCCCGTTTGCACCTGTTTCTTCATCGAAACAACTTACTTTCGACGATTCCCGCACCGAAACTAGTTAGTATTACTAACTAATAGTACTAACTCACCGTTTAAATCACTTTTTAACGAGGAGGAGAAGGAAATTCTGGGAACTGACGCCGCGAAAATGCAAAATGGAGGACACTGATCTGCAGGTGAACGGATAGAGAGAGAATGGCGGAGAGAGCGAGTATGGGAGAGAGCAAAAGCCTGAGAGAGAGCGAAAAGTGTGCGAGATCGCAGTGGGGGGAAACGGTCACATTGCCCAGAACTTTGGCGCCAACAGACGAACTTTTGAATTTAAAATTGATCTTTTTCAATTAAAACATATATATCTCGGATATACCCCACCGATCTGGTTGGAGTTTCCAGTTTTCAAGACTTAGTCCTGTGGAAAGCATTTTACGAAACTTTGGCACGCAAAGATCCACTAGCCCACTGCGATGACTATATCTTGGCCAATATCTAACCGATTCTTGATCGGAATACCTTAAACGATTCGTGGATCGATTTTCTATAAAACTGCATCAAAATCTGACGACAAAATATTTTTTTGATTTTTTTCAAAATTTTTGTGGGCAGACCCCTTGCAAAAAATGAAGAAATCGAAGAAAAGTCCAATATGGCCCAAATCGGAGGCTATATCTTGGCCAATATCTAACAGATTCTTGATCGGAATACCTTAAACGATTCGTGGATCGATTCTCTATAAAACTGCATCAAAATCTGACTACAAAA
Source organism: Drosophila vallismaia (assembly GCA_035047325.1). Lineage (NCBI taxonomy): Eukaryota > Metazoa > Arthropoda > Insecta > Diptera > Drosophilidae > Drosophila > Drosophila vallismaia. Next base: position 8,817,015 of record JAWNPU010000001.1, on the reverse strand, counting down.
TATTTTTTTGATTTTTTGCAAAATTTTTGTGGGCAGACCCCTTGCAAAAAATGAAGAAATCGAAGAAAAGTCCAATATGGCCCAAATCGGAGGCTATATCTTGACCAATTTTCAGTTGACCAGTTTTTGTTGGGAATTATCCGATAGATCCTTTTATAACACTGAAAAAAAACATCGTTTAGTGTGACCTCTGTACCAAGATTTCAGGATATATTCTTGACTCTTTTCATGTCACACCTGGAGCCCCAAAAAGTTGACGACGTGAAGTTCCCTTCACATCAAAATCATTCAGCGCTTGGAAGTCAAATAAGCCAGTTATATCTCTCTTATTTATTTTTTTATTATATTATTTATATTATATTAATTTATATTATTAGGATTTTATTTTTTATTATTTTCTATTCAAAACTTGGGCCCTAAAAATCTCCGCCTCCACGTTCCGGTCTAAATTTTCTTTTTTTTTGTTTCAATTTCTTGTATTTAAATGTGTTCCTTCCTTTCATAGCTGAATCCTGTACTCGGATTTTATTTTTTTTTATTTGTTTATTATTTATTTATATTTATTATTAAAACCTGGACTCTTTTGAATTATTTTATGAGCCTGTGCCGGGAAAATCGTTCCGCGAAAACAATTAAGCATTCATTCTACTTTTTTTTACTTTATTTGATTGTTTTTATTTCAATTTTAATTTGTGACAAACCTTGGATTTTAAAGGGTTCTCCTCTTTCACAACTCTTGTTTTTCTTATTTTCATTCAAAAAACAATTTAATCTGTTTCTTATTTATTTTATTTAAAAACAAATTAATCTGTCTTTCTTTTTTAAATTTGAACTCTGATTTGTTTATTATTCATTTATATTTATTATTAAAACCTCGACTCTTTTGAATGATTTTATGAGCTTGTGCCGGGAAAATCGTTCCGCTAAAGATTTGGAAAGTTTTTTCCAGCTCTACGTTCCAGTCTTATTTTTCTTTTTTGTTTTAATTTTTTTTTATATAAATGTGATCCTTTTTGAATCCTGTACTTGGATTTTATTTTTGATTATTTTTTATTGAAATCCTTGGACTCTTACGAACATTTTTCTTATATTTATTTCAACAACAATTTAATCTGTTTCTTATTTATTATATTAAATTTCAAATAAATTTTATTTTTTATATATTTATATTAACTTTGGACCCATGTGAACTTCTACCTCTACGTTTGGGTCTCAGTTATCTAGATAGAGAATCGATCCACGAATCGTTTAAGGTTTCCGCTCAAGAATCGGATAGATATTGGCCAAGATATAGGCTCCGATTTGGCCCATATTGGACTTTTCTTTGATTTCTTCATTTTTTTAAATGGTTTAAAGGGTTTTTAAGGGGTCTGCCCAGAAAAATTTTGAAAAAAATCCAAAAAATATTTTGTATTCAGATTTTCATGCAGTTTTATAGAGAATCGATCCACGAATCGTTTAAGGTATTCCGCTCAAGAATCTGTTAGATATTGGCCAAGATATAGCCTCCGATTTGGGCCATATTGGACTTTTCTTCGATTTCTTCATTTTTTGCAAGGGGTCTGCCCACAAAAATTTTGAAAAAAAACAAAAAAATATTTTGTAGTCAGATTTTGATGCAGTTTTATAGAGAATCGATCCACGAATCGTTTAAGGTATTCCGATCAAGAATCTGTTAGTTATTGGCCAAGATATAGCCTCAGGTTTGGGCCATATTGGACTTTTCTTCGATTTCTTCATTTTTTGCAAGGGGTCTGCCCACAAAAGTTTTGAAAAAAATCAAAAAAATATTTTGTAGTCAGATTTTGATCCAGTTTTATAGAGAATCGATCCACGAATCGTTTAAGGTATTCCGATCAAGAATCGGTTAGATATTGGCCAAGATATAGCCTAAGTTTGGGCCATATTGGTCTTTTCTTCGATTTCTTCATTTTTTGCAAGGGGTCTGCCCACAAAAATTTTGAAAAAAATCAAAAAAATATTTTGTATTCAGATTTTGATGCAGTTTTATAGAGAATCGATCCACGAATCGTTTAAGGTATTCCGATCAAGAATCTGTTAGATATTGGCCAAGATATAGCGTCCGATTTGGGCCATATTGGACTTTTCTTCGATTTCTTCATTTTTTGCAAGGGGTCTGCCCACAAAAATTTTGAAAAAAATCAAAAAAATATTTTGTAGTCAGATTTTGATGCAGTTTTATAGAGAATCGATCCACGAATCGTTTAAGGTATTCCGATCAAGAATCTGTTAGTTATTGGCCAAGATATAGCCTCAGGTTTGGGCCATATTGGTCTTTTCTTCGATTTCTTCATTTTTTGCAAGGGGTCTGCCCACAAAAATTTTGAAAAAAATCAAAAAAATATTTTGTATTCAGATTTTGATGCAGTTTTATAGAGAATCGATCCACGAATCGTTTAAGGTATTCCGATCAAGAATCTGTTAGATATTGGCCAAGATATAGCGTCCGATTTGGGCCATATTGGACTTTTCTTCGATTTCTTCATTTTTTGCAAGGGGTCTGCCCACAAAAATTTTGAAAAAAATCAAAAAAATATTTTGTAGTCAGATTTTGATGCAGTTTTATAGAGAATCGATCCACGAATCGTTTAAGGCATCCCGCTCAAGAATCGGATAGATATTGGCCAAGATATAGGCTCCGATTTGGGCCATATTGGACTTTCCTTCGATTTCTTCATTTTTTGCAAGGGGTCTGCCCACAAAAATTTTGAAAAAAATCAAAAAAATATTTTGTAGTCAGATTTTGATGCAGTTTTATAGAGAATCGATCCACGAATCGTTTAAGGTATTCCGCTCAAGAATCTGTTAGATATTGGCCAAGATATAGCCTCCGATTTGGGCCATATTGGACTTTCCTTCGATTTCTTCATTTTTTTGCCCACAAAAATTTTGAAAAAAATCAAAAAAATATTTTGTATTCAGATTTTGATGCAGTTTTATAGAGAATCGATCCACGAATCGTTTAAGGTATTCCGCTCAAGAATCTGTTAGATATTGGCCAAGATATAGCCTCCGATTTGGGCCATATTGGACTTTTCTTCGATTTCTTCATTTTTTGCAAGGGGTCTGCCCACAAAAATTTTGAAAAAAAACAAAAAAATATTTTGTAGTCAGATTTTGATGCAGTTTTATAGAGAATCGATCCACGAATCGTTTAAGGTATTCCGATCAAGAATCTGTTAGATATTGGCCAAGATATAGCCTCCGATTTGGGCCATATTGGACTTTTCTTCGATTTCTTCATTTTTTGCAAGGGGTCTGCCCACAAAAATTTTGAAAAAAATCAAAAAAATATTTTGTAGTCAGATTTTGATGCAGTTTTATAGAGAATCGATCCAAAAATCGTTTAAGGTATTCCGATCAAAAATCGGTTAGATATTGGCCAAGATATAGCCTCCGATTTGGGCCATATTGGACTTTTCTTCGATTTCTTCATTTTTTGCAGGGGGTCTGCCCACAAAAATGTTGAAAAAAATCAAAAAAAAAATTTGTGATAAGATTTTGATGCAGTTTTATAGAGAATCGATCCATCGTTTAAGGTATTCCGATCAAGAATCGGTTAGATATTGGCCAAGATATAGCCATCCCAGTGGGATAGTGGATCTTCGCGTGCCAAAGTTTCGTAAAATGCTTTCCACAGGACTAAGTCGTGAAAACTGGAAACTCCAACCAGATCGGTGGGGTATATCCGAGATATATATGTTTTAATTGAAAAAGATCAATTTTAAATTTAAAAGTTCGTCTGTTGGCGCCAAAGTTCTGGGCAATGTGACCGTTTCCCCCCACTGCAATCTCCCACACTTTTCGCTCTCTCCCACGCTTTTCGCTCTCTCCCACGCTTTTTGCTCTCTCCCACATTCGCTCTCTCCGCCATTCTCTCTCTATCCGTTCACCTGCAGATCAGTGTCCTCCATTTTGCATTTTCGCGGCGTCAGTTCCCAGAATTTCCTTCTCCTCCTCGTTAAAAAGTGATTTAAACGGTGAGTTAGTACTATTAGTTAGTAATACTAACTAGTTTCGGTGCGGGAATCGTCGAAAGTAAGTTGTTTCGATGAAGAAACAGGTGCAAACGGGCGGAGGCGAATGTTGTGATTTGTGTGCGGTTTTTGGCGCGGTTCCCGGGGCCGCTGAAAGAAAATCGAAATAATGTGCGTTTTTCTTGGCAGAAAAGGCTGAGCCTTGATTAAATATAATCCCTGCATCTTTCTTAAGCATAATTGTATATTTCAGTTGTGTTTTAAAAGTCAATTATTGCAAAATGATGGCATCGCGCGGGGAGCCTGCAGGTGTGTGTATGTATATGTGTTTTTTTTTTCTTCCTTTTTTTTGTGTGTCTTGTGCCGTTCTTTCGTTGGTTCGTTCGCGGTTTTTGGCGGTTTTTCGCGGCGGAAAAAGTTGGAGGATGAAGGAAAAGTTATCTGGGATCGCGTATCTAAAAGATCTAACTAACTAATCGCGTTCCAACGGCGAAAATCAAAGAAAATCCGCGGATGTTTAAAGAGTGCTAAGAAGTGGGTGGGGGCGGGCAGCTTCCAGCTTGCAGCGCCCCCTGCCATGGTTGCCATGGAAACGGTACAGTTACGCCGGGATGTACCAAAGCGACATACAAACATTACATACGTATGTATGTAAGTAAACAGGGATGTACATATGTAAATGAGGATGTAAATATGTAGAAACAGGACTATGTACAAAATTGTAAATAAAAAATGGAATAAAAGTTGCGGGTAAGTGGTCCGATTTGTTTAATTGAATTGATTCGTTATTATTGACTTTTGCTTATTGATTCCTTGATAAATATCAAAAATCCCATTAAAATCCCTAAAAATAATGGTACTTTTTCTGGGGTTTGGGGCCTTTACCAGTTGTCTAAAACCGAAGGCGAAAGGGAAAGTTGCGGTTTCGGATCCAACAAGCATTTTTAATTGATTTCCCAACTGGAACTTGAACTTTCCCATCAAACACACACACGAGTCTGAAAAGTTTACAATAATTTTTGAACATTCAATGGCCGCAACTAAATACGCCAAAAAACGATCGAGGAGTACAGGGGCGTGGCAGAGGAGGAGGGTGGAGTACAAAAAGGGGGTTAAAGGGTTACTGTCCGGTTTTCAATCCACAACTGGGACCAGGAAAAAGCGATGACAAAACAGAAAATAAGGATAAATACAGGGCTGTGGAGAGCGGTGGGTGGACAGGGGGTGGACAAACTTTTTCCCGGCATTTGTCTGTTGGCATATTTTGAAAAGGAGTTTTCCAAAATGCACACCCACACCCTCACACACACACACACTTGGTCAGACACAAACAAGGAGTTCAAAGTTCAACGCATGATTGTGAAAATGGAAAAATGGAATTGCCAAAGTTGGTAAGGGAATTTCCAAGGGCGTTAAAAAGTTACAAACAACACAACAAAAAATACTGGTTTTTAAATAAAAATTTCCCATGAGATAAAAAATCCCAGTATTTTTTAAATTCCTTATATATGTATATTTTTCCTAGCCTTAATTTGTTTTATCCATATTTTTTAAGTTTCCTTAATTTCCCATTATTTTTACAAGTGTATTATTATTAAATATTATTTTTTTTTTAAGTATCTCTAGCGGACATATTTTTGTCTACCTCCTTATCGCTCTTTAGTCTCCTTTTTTTTTTGGCACAACTTCCGGTTTTCCTTTTTCTCGTCCTTTATTTCTCCTCTCGGCCTGTCATTCCGAATGGCAGCATCCTTTTGTCCACTGTGCGCGGCCACGTTGACCAGAAAGCTCCCACTGTCAATGCAAATATCTGTATAGGACATAGATATGTACAGGAACATATATATGTATATATAGAGACGATGTAGGTGGCCCAGCTGTGAGCAAATAATTTCAATTTGATATCTGAAAGCCAAAGTTCCTAATTGAAATTATTGTTTGGGCCGACTTGGCGAGTTCAAGAGGGTAGTAGGGAGGGGTTTCGGTCCAAAAAATAAAGCTTGCTTTTGTTTGGCGACCAAAAAGCAACGAAAACTTGAAGCCAAGCTTTCGATTTTTGGTTCTTAGGATTCGCAATCGGTTCCGGCAATCCCGAGATGAACTTGAAGGTCGGATTACAAGGTCGATAGGATCTAATCCTGTGTGATCAGTTAACTCGTTGTTTAACAATTGTTAATCGTTTGCGATATACATCGTCTTTCGTTTTGATTTCTTTTCGATATTTTTCGATACTTTTTTGATACTTTTTGTTTCAGATCGTTGATACAAAACATCATCATCTCATCTATCATCATGTCTAAGAATCACACTGGTCGTTCTAACAACAAACGGTAGGAACACACTTTATTTTCTTTCTTACTATTTTCTGATCGCTAAAGTACGAAATGAGCAAAACTTGAACAAAAAAAAAAAACCACAATATAAAAATTTCCCTTTTTTGTAAAATTCGGATTAAGCCGAGTTTTGAATATATTCAAATTCCCTTTATTTTGAGCAAAACTTGACCTTTGATTATTTCCTTTTGTGTCTTTCCCTTTCCATCCTTTCTTCTTTACCTTTTTCCCTTTTCCTCTTCCTATCTAAGACTTCGGCCAAGCCGAAGCCCATAAAAAATCCATTAAACAAGCTCAAGTCAAGCTTATCTTAAAGTTTATCTTAGATTTATTATCAAAAGCTTTGTTTTAAAGCCAAGATCTTCAAGAAGCTTCCGTGGCGGAGTCTGTAAGGCGCTTTGCAAGTCAAGTCAGGTCGCAGGTTCGAGTCCGGTTTGAGACAAAATATTGTTTCTATTATTTTTTTTAATATTTTTAAATTTATTATCGTTTCTAATTGGGTTCTGTCTTTTCCTTAAATTATAATCCCCAATAAATTACCAAAAGGACTTCCCAGTCATTATTGAAAACAAAACGAGAAAAAGTGCTTGGAAAACGCCCCGAAAATCAACGAAAACGAAGAAAAACTGCAACTATTTAATTTCAATTATAGAAAAGACGAAATGCTGTCGCTTAACCCTCCCCCAGCCACCAGCCACCAGCCACCAGACCCATCGCTTAACCCATCAATCCTGATCTAAGGACGAGTCGGGTCCGGGTCGGGGCAGTCCTAGAAAGTGGCTTCAACTGGAAACTGGAAATACATACCTCAAAGCAATCAATGCGAGAGAGCGAGTGTGTGCGGGTGTGTGTCCTGTGCTTTCACTGACCCACCCACTACACACCACCCACCACCTACTTCCCCGCACTTCTCCCCCCCGCAATCAACATAAAACAAAGACGAAAGGCAACTGTATAAAAATTAAGCTCAATTACCAGAAATTTACAACATCAATAAAATAACTGAAGAGTGCTCAACACAAAATCACACCGAACCCAGCACGTGTGTGTGTGTGTGTGTGAAGTGGGGGTGGTGGTGGTGGTGTGGCGTTGTGGGCGTGGCACGGGCGAACGTAGCAAACTCATCACCGGATGCTGACATATTGAAACACGTACCGGCAACATGCTACACCAAAATTATAGTCACTTCCTTGATTTTGATTTCAAGTACTGTCGGTGTCAGGGACGGGGTGGTGGCTGAGTGGAAGAGGGGTTGGTAGTTGAGCAGGGTCCTTGTCGAGGAAATTCACCCTCACACCCCTAGAGAAGACTGAAAGAAAACGGGGAAGATTTAGACTTCTTTTTTTTTTTTTTTTTTGATTATTTTCTTGTTAAAACTTGAATATTTCTTGGAAACAAATGATTTTTTTTATGGAATATTGAAATACCTATATTTTTGCTATATTTTATTGTTTAAAAACATTCTCAGAAATATTTAATTAAACCTTTTTCTAATATTCACTTTAAAAGTTCGTTAAAAATTCGATTTTTGATTCCTAAAACTAAAGAATTCCTTAAGCCACAAACAGAGAGGTTTCAATTACATTCTTCTTCCAGATTTTCTCCCTGGAAATTGACAAGATTTTTCTCCCAGTGTAACCCCCCCCCCACTGTAAGCAGACCGTAAGTGTTGCAAAATATGTTGACTCAACTCATAACAAGCCCAAAAACTGAACGTAACTGAGAACGTGGCAGAAGCAGTGGCAGTGGCGGTGGCAGTGGCGGTGGCAGTGGCGGTGGCAGTGGCGGTGGCAGTGGCGGTGGCAGTGGCGGTGGCAGTGGCGAGTCGAAGGGGGTGAGATGGGTGGTGTGGCAAAGGAGGTGTGGCAACAAAAAGGAACAAAAAAAAAAAAAAGCCGGGGAGTAGAGCGAACATCAGTTGAGGATTTCCTAATGAGTGCTTCATGAATGAATTTCAGCCACAGAATACTAATTCGATGGAAAATTCATTTTTCCACACGATTGGCAATTAAAAGAGATTTTCTACCACATACACCCATCGGTTGGGGGAGGGGAGGGCGTGGCCGGCAAAGTGGGTGGCACACACAGCTTTGTCTAGTCATTGAGTTTGAGTTCGAATTGACAGGCAAGCTAGAGTCAGAGATACCCCAAAAAAAAAATCGCCAAAAAACTTGTATAACTTTCGTCACTAAAGATAATCTTTTGGTATTTTGAGTATTTTTTTTATTAAAAAGGAAAGGAAGTTTATTTTAACTTTAGTATTAACTATTTTCTTTGCATTTATAATAAATATTATTATGAAAAACCAAATAAAAATGCTTTCTTAGCCATCGTTTTGCTCAAAAATTATTTTTTTTTTTTTTTATTATTTTTTCATTTACCTTTAAAAATTATAGTTTTTTTTTATATATTAAAGTATATATAGCATTATATAGCATCTTTATTAATCATTATCATAAAAATTAATCAAAAATACCATTTAAAGAGTTGAAAATTTCAGTGACGAAAGTTGATTAGAAGCTGAAAATTTTAGTGACGAAAAAAATACATTTTTTTATAATGATTTCTTTTATAATTTAATTTTATTTTAACCATAAAAAAGCCAAACTGTCATCTCGAATTGTGTATTGAATGTTGGGTGTTGGGGGGTGTTGTGGGTGATTAGGGGGTTGGGGGATGGTTCGATTGGTTGACTGGACTTCTGCTGGTTAGCGTTGTTAGGTCTCGCTGCCACGCCCCTGTCCTAGGACACCTCTTACTCCCCCCTTGGACAGCCCCTCGACTTGGAATGAATTTCCCAGCCCCAGCCCCAGCCCTAGCCCCAGCCCCAGCCCCAGCCCCAGCCCCAGCCCCGCACATGTGGCAGTGTGTGGGTGTTTTTCGTGACTTATGCTGTGCGAAAGCCAACTTGTCAATGCGAGAAGGCAAGCAGTCGACAGGCGTTGACGTATTTGACAAACAGAGACAGAGAGAAAGAGAGAGGGGGCAGAGGGGGAGACACGGACATTTGTCACCTCTGTGGCAGAGTTGCAAGTTGCTGGGCTAATTACTTTAATTGTTCGATTCTGTTCCGCTTTAAAGTGCCATTGAAATGGAAATTGTGCGATACAGAAATGTGGCATGTAGGAGAGGCATGCCCCAGCCCCAGCGCCAGCCCCAGCCCCACCCCCTAGGGCCAATCAGCTTGAACAGCACGAACCATTTCTGTTTCAAAAGTTTGCCATGGAAAATCTAATAATGCCCCCAGAATGCCAACTACTTAAAAAGTGCACGACAAACGCATAAAAACAATAAATTGCACAAAAAGCAAGGGAGCCGGGTGTATTAAGGGGGGGTATTCCCTTTCAATTTGAGTTAAATAAAATGCAACAGAGGGGCAAGAGAGAGAGAGGGGCAGATCATCGCCCGAAAGAGACAGCCAGAGCCGCTGAGCCGCAGAGGGCAGCCTCGTAATAAAGAAGTTTTCTCGGTCTCGACCGAAACCGAGACCCGAGACCCTTCGAATTTTCCATCCAAAAAACCGAAGAAAAAAGAGTCCTGCTTGGGCAGAAACAAAAAAAAAATAAAAAAAAAAAAATACCCATGATACTTATTGCACAAAATACAATTTGACAGCTGCAGCCAAAGGGAAAGCGGAAAAAAAGCAGGAAAAGCTGCGATAGCGGGAAAAATACAAATTGCGGCATCGCATTAACTGAAATCGATACAAAACAGCCGCTTCACTGATTTCCTTCTCAAAAAAATTAAGAAAATAGGGATCAAATTATAAGTAGAAAAAAACATACAGGGAAAAGTTTTCTTCTTTGAAAATAATGGTTTTTAGGTGTATTTTATCACGAATTATTTGTAAATCTATTATCTTCTCACTGCCTTAGGAATTAATAGAAAAAATTAAGAATAAAGGGATCAAATTAGAAGAGAAAAAAATACAGGGAAAAGTTTTCGAAATGAAAAATAATGGTTTTTCGGGGTACTTTTCATGAATTATTTCTAAATCTACTTTAAATCTTTCCTTCTTCTCACTGCAAAGGGAATTTATCAGAAAAATTAAGAATAAAAGGATCAAATTATAAGTAGAATAAAAAATACAGGGAAAAGTTTTCTTCTTTGAAAATAATGGTTTTTAGGTGTATTTTAGCACGAATTATTTGTAAATCTATTATCTTCTCACTGCCTTAGGAGTTAATAGAAAAAATTAAGAATAAAGAGATCAAATTAGAAGAGAAATAAATACAGGGAAAAGTTTTCGAAATATAAAAATAATGGTTTTTCGAGGTACTTTTCATGAATTATTTCTAAATCTATTTTAAATCTTTCCTTCTTCTCACTGCAAAGGAAATTTATCAGAAATATTAAGAATAAAGGGATCAAATTATAAGAAAAAAAAATACAGGGAAATATTTTCTTATAGTATTAATTCCAAATACTTGGTAAATATTGTTATATTGATTTGTTTCTAAGACTATTTATTGAAAATATGCCGAAAATCCTTCAAAAATTTGATCCTTTTGTGGCAATGCCTTGGATTTCCCCGACTTCCTCGACTTCAAGACAGGAAAATGTTACTCCAGGACAAGTGCAGGCGGAAATAACTTAACTCAATTACGCTTAATTATTTCCTACTTCGAAAGGAATTTTCTTCGTTCTACCATCTGTCCGCTGGTTGTCCTTTTGGCGTGTCCTTAAGTCTCCGCCCGCCGCCGCCGCCTTTTCCCGCACAGACAATAAAACTTTCCTTTCGTTTCGTTTCGTTTCGTTTAGTTTTTCGCATGTTCACAGAAAATAGAAAAAAAGGAGAAGAAATAATGTTAAGAAAGGTCCTTGTTCCTTGGTCCTTGGTCCTCACACATGTGACCCTATTGGGACTGGAAGGAAGAGGAGGCGGGGGAGGAGGTGGAGGCGTCGAGGAAAGCCCACTTCTGATGATTATTATTCACTTGGGCATTTTTACGAGCTGCTTTAGACAAAAAGTTCGCCTCGCATTTTGGGGATAGTTTCGATGTCCTGTCAAAGGATATCTCCTTGTTGTTACCCTGGAAAGGGTTCTTTTTTTTAAGGATAAAGAGGAAATTATTATTAAAATCCCCTTGTTTTTTTATTTAGTTTTCATTTTTTTTTATTATTTATTTATTTTTTATATTTTTTTGGGGTATTAAAAATCGTAACCTTTTTTCCTTCTTAAAATCCTACATCGTCTGTGCATTTTTATGAGCCCAGCTGCCGCTTCCTCTTCTGCTTAAGCTATGGATATGGGCTGTCCTTTGACCTCCCTTACACCCCACTACCCACCACCCACCACCCACCGCCCACTCTCATCTCCCTCCATTTTAGAGCCTTGAGAATTACAAATCAGACTGCCGCCGACAATGCCGCTACCTATAAAAAGTGCTAATAAGTATGTGTGTTTTATTGTAGTCGACTTTATTGCCACGTTAGTCCTGATGTCCTTTTCTTCCTGTCGGAAGGGGCATTCCCCTCTATCCTCTATCCTCTATCCTCTATCCATATATCTCCTGGCCAGGCTGACATTTTGATGCTGCTTTGGCTCAGATTATTTGAATAGAATGTCTGATATATGATTGCGAAGAAAGGCCCACGACCTGGGACATCGTTAGGGGAATAGCGAAAGGTCAAAGGGGAATAAATGAATAGAATTTCAAGAAAAGTTCCCCAAACAAAAGAAACGATTATAAAAGCAATGGAAAGTCTATAAATTATCAAAGTAAATAATGTTATTACGAAATATTTTGTTCAATTTGCATTTCTTTTAATGTAAGAAAACTATTTCCCTTTTTTTAGTAACTCCAAGATATCTTTTCAAGGCAATCTATAGCTTCATGAAGGCTAAAAACAGATTAAAAGTAAACTTTATTAATAAAACTTAAACATTTCTTGCGAGCAATTTCGGGTTTGACATTTCAAAACATTCCATCTTTAATTTGTAATTCGGCCAGGCAGGGCCACTGCCTGGGTGAGAAATCCTGCAAAATTACAGGAGTCCTGCGAGAGTCCTGCAGTAAAGTCCAAAGGAAGTTGTGCAGTTGTGCCCCTCCTACTGCCCCCCCTTTGCAAAAGTTATGCATCCCAAGGAAGGTTTAAATATCAAAGGGAAGCAAATGATAATTTCCCTCAATAAAGTTCCCTTGACTTTGGGCGGGAAAAGTTTGCTTCAGGAGGGAGGCGATAGGTCAAAGGTTATGGCCATGGCTATGAGACAACAATAAAAACAACAACAAGAGTGCTAGGCCTGAACAACGAGAACGAGAACGATGATGATGATGATGATAATATTTATAGGGCTCCTCAAGGACACCAGGATTGCGGCTCAAGGACTGGCCACTTATGAGCCACAAAAATTACCCTGGTGGCTAGTTGGCCACAATTTGTGCTTTAATTTAGCCACAACCCCGAATGCAGCCAAGAAGGAGTCAAACTTTTTACAATAACAAAGGCCTCTGGGGCCAAAGAGCCCGAAAAAAGAAAAAAAAGCTGCCCCGAAGGATTTCTGGGATTTAAGTTGCTGCTCATCATTTTTATTTGTTTGCTTTTTCAAGCAACACCATTACCCCATCCGAAGGACATCACTCAAGGGTGTTTTTCGAGGGATATTTTTATTTATTTTCCCCGCCCACCGCCCAACCGAACCAAACCAAACCAAACCGAGAAAAAAAAAAACAACTTGAAACGAAAAAAAAAACTTTGTTTACCTACAAAATTGAAGTGTGAAATAAGCAAAGTTGAATTATTCCTGGCGGACATGATAAACTGTTGGCCCAGTGGTGTCCTTTCGACAGGGGGGAAGGGCCACTCTGAGGGCCACTCAGCATTTTGGTTTTTGTGTCAATTTGTGAGCCCCGACTTTGGGTTAATGCCTCCCAGTTTGCAGTTTGACTTTGACCTGTCAAGTGGAAGCAAATGAAATGGAATTTATTTCTGATAAAAACGAGGATACTCGCTCTTGAAAACCAACCTTCAATTGCCTTGTTATTGGCGGTTATTGTTTTTTTTTTTGAAGGTTTAATGGCAATTAAGAAATTCCTTAAAACTAAATATGGAAAATTATTTAAAGGATTAGTTCCAAAGATACTTTTTTTCCATAAAAACTTCTGGAATAAATTTAATTTTTGAAACACTTTTTAGAAACATTTTAAAGTAATTTATTTGATAATTTCTTAAAGTAATACTTTTAATAATTAAAGTGTATTTTATAGTTAAAAAAGTGAGAACAAAAGGTGATTGGTTTTTCGCCGCATGTACTTTTGTTCGAAACCAAAAAGGAAAATCCCGACTGCCACCCACACGTGGAAAATGTGTGCTCCTTGTTGCGTTGGCAAAAAGTTTTCCACAAGCTCGGAAAAAGTTTCCTTTTTGTCGATGGCTCCACCAGCGGATAATTTGATTTGGGGGCATTAATTGCACAAAAAGTCAATTTTAATTAGGTGAGGCAGTGAGGCAGAGAGGCAGTGGGGGCGGTCCTCGGACTTCAGACTTTGGACTTAATCGAAAGTGGGCCAAGTTAATAAAATCATCGGGATGCGTATTGGGGGGCGGGGCTGTAGAGTCGTGTCGTCATGTCATCAGCCATAATTAATGGCAGCGACATGTCCCGGGCGGCAGTCACGATTTAGCTAATTCTTTTATCGATATATGTCGATAAGACGTGTTCGAGTTCCCCGTTGCATGGACAACATCTGTCTATCGAAGGATACAGGATAATAGGTGGGGGCTGGTGCCGGTGCTGGTTGGGAAAACTCCCACGAAGGCCAAGACACAATTATTGCGGACACTCTTGGGCACTTCATTAGGCTTTTTGGTTCCGAAGACCGAAACTCGGTCAGACTGAGGCGATTTTTATGCGTTTTAATACCCTGGAAGGTCGAGGGGGATATTGCTTAAGATCTACAAGTTTTAGTTAAAAAAAAAAATACAGAAATAAACCATAACCATAAAATGTAGCGATAGTTTTTGCTTTCAACTATCGGTTTTTTATCGAAATAAAGTTATCGAAGCTTAACTATTAAAAGTTATCTTTTGAAAACTAATTAATTAATTAATTTGTAACTTAAACTCATTTAAGACTAAAATCAAGAGGTACCACAATATTTTCTTCCTCAAACTCCACCCAATTATACACTCTCTTGTTGTTGAGGCAAAAAAAAATAATTATTTTAGGCCAATTTGCAGTAAAAATGAAATTCTTTTGTAAACGTTTTTATTAGTCCTAACTAAATCCAATTAGCCTGGCCGGCAGGATCAAAGCCAGCCACACCAATACGAATTTCCAGGAGGGGTGGTTGGGTGGTCCTTCGAGTTGGGAATGTCCTGGTGTCCTGAAAGTGCATTGAAACAGCGTCGACGTCGGCTGTTGCTAATGCCTTGTGGAATTTCTTATGACAAAAGTTTTCACAAAAATATGGGAAAAATTATGATGAAAAGAGATATGCCATGAAAATTAATTAATGTAAAATGTGCAACTAATTAGCCGAATCAGACGAATTTGAATAAAAAAGTGATTCTTAAAGTTTCTATTGGATAAAAATCCTAATAAATTACTTGATTAATCAAGGATTAAGAAGGATAATGAAACGTAATCTTGAATATTTAATATTCCCTTAAAACTAGCCACAAAATACACAATTCCTCGACCACAAAATCCCTTTTTTAAAGCTCAAGCTCTGCTCTGAACAGGACTAGAAAGAGAGGGGAGATGGTCGGGGATGGAAAGAGAGGGCAGAACAGAACAGAGCTAAGCTGGCGATTAAACAACAATTGGCTGACAGTTATTTACAGAAGTAGCCCGCATTGTGTATATTGATCACATCCATATCGATATCCCCATGTCTATAGTCTATATCTATTTCTATATAGTTTCGATTCAATGCAGTCTGCTTCTGCTTCTGCTGCATAATATGTGGCATCTAAAGAGAGAGACGGAGTCAGGCTGCCGCCTATTGTCTGCCCGACTCCCGACTGGGCAAGGGGAAGAGGCTCGATTAAAACACAACAATTTGCTGATTTCTTATGCAACTGAAGCGCGGAACCCGGCGAGAAAGAGAGCGCCTGACTGGGACGAGAAAGAGACGGGCGATGGCGGCGAACAAGAGAACTCACGACAATCGACGCCGTCAAACCTTATCCACAGCGTAAACACAGACGAAAAACTGCTAAATCATTGCAATACAAAACCAACAAAAGCCCCTGTCGGTGGTCCTTTCCCCTTCCCCTTCCCCTTCCCAAGCATCCTGCTTATGTCGGTGTGACACGGCAATGGAAAATATACAGCTTTGGTCACACTAAAGTTTCAAGAAATTATTCAATTAAATAAATTAATATGATAAATCAGTTTATTAGAGTTTCTTATTAAGTTTTATTTAATTTAAATAATTTTTAAAAATATTTCAAGAATCAAAAAATATCCTTTTCTTTCCGCTTTTGTTAATTTTTTTTTATTATTTCTTGTAAAAAAAAATATTAATAATACCCTACAATTTTCGATTCCAATGCCATATAGCTAGTTAATGGTTTGGTATCAAGCAGCCCCTCCCCCATCCAAAACCCATCCAAAACCCATCCAAACCCCATCCAAACCCCCCTCCTCGTGAGCCACTGCAATTCATTCTTCGGCTCATTCTTCTTGCCGATGCGCAAATATTGAAAATACAATCCGTCTATGCGGAATATTGATATGCCGTGCCGTCTATATCTATCTATATAGCCAAGAATAAGGGGGATAGGGGGATATGGGGTACTACCCCCAAGGGGGGCTGCTACTTGCGGTTGCCACGCCGCTGCCTCACACAGAAGAGTGCTTTTAACGCTGTCTGCGGAATGATTTATTGATGGGGCCAGGACGTATGCGCATTTTGGCATTTAGCTCTGGCAACAAAAGCGCCAAACCTTAAAAAAAAAACCTTAAAGAATAGAAAGGCCAATCAACTTGAGCTTTTATTGGTAATTAAAAAATCCAAGCCATCAAATTATATTTAAAGCTTCAAAATGGATACAAAATGTAGAGGAAAAATATTGAATATTTTCCCACAACAACAACCAAAAAAGGAATAAAATCGGAATCGCAAAACAAAGGACCTTTCCGCTTACCAACTTCAACCTCAAAGTCCGAAACTACATGCTTTGTAAGAAGACAATTCAATTCATTAGCAAAGTGCATTTTCTTGTATGGAAAGGAGCAGTCCTTGCTGCTCTTATCCTTTTTAGTTTTTTGTGTTTTATGACTCATTCATACGCACTTGCGATTGGGGGGCAGGGTCCTTGCCACGAGACCTCCTCGCCACGAGTCCAGTCTGCTTCCAGCCAGACGAGTTTTAAGCTAACCAATAAATAAGGATACCATTTACAGCCAAATGAGAAGGATATTTTGTTGCTGGAATCAGTTGGAGTCCGTTGAAGACTAAATGATATCCTGGAGGAGGTTTAACCAACTTTTAACCTTGACTCAATGCAGAAAAAGGGAACAACAAAGTCTAGAAAACTATTAGAAGATAATATGGAATATTTCCAGGATATAACCCATATTCCAAACCCAAAATATAATAGAAAAAGCCAGGCCTAAAGGTCCACAGGAGACAGGAACAAGCCAAAAAGTAATAAAAACGTGCTTAAAAATCATTTATTGAATTCGTGACGAAAATACTTGGTGGAAATGTTGGAAAAAAAAAAACGTAATGGTTGGGGAGGTGGAAAGAAAAGTTTGGCGAAGAATGCGACTGCGACTGCGACTGCGACTGTCAAAGATTCGAATGCGACCGTGCAAGGACAATATTTGCCTGCGTCAGGACGCTCGGCCTTTGCTATCTGTCTCGTCCTTTCTGCCCCTCGCCAAGCGCCAAGGAAAAGGACCAAAAGGAATGCAAACAGGGCAAAGGGAGGGGATCCAGGGGAAGGACCTAAAGAAACCAGATAGCCGGTGGAAAAAATGAAAAAGAAAAAAAACCCGCAACGACTGCAGCAGCATTTTGGGTTCCGACATTAAAATGACCAAAAACGCCAACAAAATGCAAAACTAGGAAGGACCTCAAATGGTATTGGAAATATTAGATATTGTCATTGTCCTTGAAGTTGTTTTATTTTCCATTTTTGTTGTCTTTAAATATTAAAATAAAAATAACAAGAATACTCTAGAATAACGAAAGGAAAAGGTATTCCTTATAGGTTTTTATATTTTATATAAACCTTCATTTAAATCTTAATCAATTAATTAAATAATAAAATAAAACTTTCAAATATTATTACAGAAATCTTAAGAACCTCCCTCCCGAAAGAAAGTTTTGAATGGGAAACCAAGAATGAATCCAAGAAATGATAGCAACTGTGACTGCGAAATGATGAATTAAATTATATGCAAAAAAATAAAGGATGTAAAAAATAAAGGATGTCAGCGGAAACAAGACACCAGAAAGAGACGGGTAGACCGGAGACTGGAAGACTGGAAAGAGAGGGGGATAGCCGGGCAGAGGCCACGCACTTGGTTGTCCGATAACTTTTTTCCTTCTGCCGCCAGTAATTCTCCTGCCGGGTTGGGGGAGTGGCAAGAGTGTTGCAAGGGGACAGGGGGGGTGTTGCAACACCACACAATGAGCGTCTGCCATTTTTGCAGGTCACTGCGCGTTTACAAAAGACAAAGAAAAGCGGCAGCGGCCGCCGACATTTGGCACAAATCGCTGAATAGATTTGTTTGCCACTGCCACTTTGCCACTACCCCCTCCCTACCCCCTCCCTAACAAAGAGGGGGGGCCTTTGTTGGCAGTGCTGCAAGTGACAAGCGTTTTGCGTGTGGCACACGGTGTAAATTGTCCTTCTGCCTCTGCTGCTGCTGCAAAGGCTCTGAAAGCCAGATAAAAACCAGGAAAACCAGCGAATGCAACAATAGTGGGAAGAAAATAGGGGGAAAACATTAAAACAGACTCGCTGATCAATAAAACGTTTGCAGAAAAGCTTTAATTTATGTATTTTGTTCTTTTTTTTTAAAGGGAAATGTTAACTTTTTATTAAAAATTAAGTAATTTCCAAATAATTCATATTATTTAGTAAAAGTTCAGCAAACACTTGCTCTCCTGTTTGAAGGTAAAATCAAATGGCTTTTCATTTTTCCAAAAATTTGCCTTTTGTTTGATGAATTTGGGAAATGGACTGCGTTCGGCTGGCATTCCCTCTTCTGACCTCTGACCTCAAATTGAGCGTCTACAATTGCAGCTTGAGGTCAGGTTCGTTGGGTTTCGATTGTTCGGATACAGCGAGTGTGTTTACAGTAGAGTGTGTGTGTGTGGGTGCGGGTGTACTTGTAATTTGTATGCACATTTTGTGGGCGTGGCCCAGCACACGCACACGCACACTCACACGCACACCCAACACACCTACAACCTGGACGTGTCTGGACGAAGCAAAAACAAAAATGGGCTCGAAGAGAAAACATAATTATAAGCACATGTTGCTGCCCCACACACCCACACCTACACACACACACCTACATATGCTGCAGTTTGTTGCATCTCTTTCTGGCTCACATAAATTACCGCAAAGTCGTGTTGCAAGTCCAAAGATTTTTCTACATGAATGCACTAAAAGAAAAAGATTTCAACTTGTCTTTAACCAAATAATGAATTCCTGATGTTTTTTAGTATCGATTTTTATCGATAACTCTGTCATAGAAGTTTAAAAACATAAAAAAAACCGATTGAAAGATTTTCTCTCAGTGTTGTGTGTCCGTTTCTGGTAGTTGAAATTTTGGCCTTATATTTAGTTACATGATTCGAATTTCTAAAAACTTTTTCGATTTGTTTTTGTTTGGCTCGGAGCTTGTGCATTTGAAAAAGATGGCGTAGGGGATGGCGTAAGAGCCTCATCATCGCCGGAGGTCCAGCAAACAGGACTCGAACAGGACTGCTCCGAATCTGACACTCTTCATCCCGGTAGAATGTGAGTATTTATGTATGGTATAGTAATTAGCCAAACAGAACTCTAGTCCTGTAGTCCTTTGGTCCTGTAGTCCTGTAGTCCTGTAGTCCGGGAATCAAAAAGAATTAGGATGCCTTTGTTCGGGATTTTACGAGATTTCTGTTTCATGCCGCTTTAAATCTTATTTTTGGAATATGAACTGCATATTGATACTACATCTTTATGATAGGCAAAGCAATAGGATGAGTTGGTAAGAGAATTGGAAGAATTTTGAGTATTTATACTCGGTACTTGTAGAGAGAAACTAAGAACCATGAGGAGCGAGTAGTACCGTGTATCACTCCCGAAAAACGCACTTTTTGTGGATACTTACTAGAAGGTAATGTTTATAAAGCTTAAAGTTAGATATTATCATAAATTGTAGTCGAATTAAAACGTATACACTCTCCCGTGTCCCATGTTACGGGTATTTCTAACTTTTTGTTGATGCTTTCCTGCGGTAAACCCTGGAAATCCCCGAGCAGGATGCAGGATCGCTGTGCCACTCCCATCCCTGGGGCATAATATTTCCGAAAATGCAAACATCCGACTCAGGTGACAGTTTTGCACATTTTTGCAAATGCCAATCGCACTTATCCCCCCCAGAGTCCCCCCAGAATCGGACTATATATATTTTACACGATATCGTATCCCCCACATAGAAGATATGATTTATATAGCTCGGGCGAATTAATTTTGTATGAAAATGTTTCAAAAACTTGCCGCTGGTGACTAATAAGCCCAACGGGGACACTGGTGGGGTTTGGTTTCCTTCATTTTTTGGTTTTAGGGTGGACCTCATTCGAGGGTCCTGGGTGGGGCCTGGGAAGTGGAAATGGAAATTTATTAGTGCTCTTGACAATCGGCAGCCAGAATGTGCAGAGCGCACATTTTTCATTCGCATTTCAATTCATTTGGTTTCAGTTAATGCCACTCCCCCTATCGCTCATCGCTCATCGCTCATCGCCCATCGCCCATCGTCCTTGGTCAGGGGCGTAGTCTAGGGGATTTGACAAAAGCCCTATATAACATTTTTCCTCTCATTCTCTTTGCGAAAAATGTGTCCGCGTTGCAGAAAAATGAATTCCAACTTCCGCCAGCCCGCTGTCCTCTCGTGTCCTTTTTATCCTTGCCAGGATCTGTGAAATATGACAAACAGCAAATCGCACCAGTTATTAAATCGAAGCGGCTCAATAGATTATTACATTCAGCTTCCCCATTTTCCATTGTGAATGCACTTTGAATGAATCGAAATGAGAAAAAAAGAAAGTATCGTATCCTTGGAAACCGACAACCGACAACCGACAACCGACAAATGGCCAACGAATTAGGTTAATATCTATAATTTATTCCTTTATTATTCCGAGATTTATATAAGGAAATTTTAGATTTTATAGTGGATTGCAGAGGTTTAGTTTTTAGAACAGGTGAACGGAAAATATAAAACAGACTAAAGGATACCTCGTGGTTTGGTTTGAAGTAATCTTTAAGCCTTTTGTTGGAAAGTTTTATAAAATATAAAGATCTTGGATACCTTTGGGTATTCATTTAAATTATATATATAAAAAAAAAAGATCTAGCAGCATAAAACGATTTAAAGAAATTCGTAGCGGGTATCATATAGTTGAGTTCTAGAGTAGAAACCCATCATACCCCTTTTTTGCTTACCAACTAATGGGCAGACAAATCCATCAGTTATTGAGCCTTTTTGCGGGCTTATTGAAATCCTTACAGACACACACAAGGACAACGGGATGTAGCCAAGTCACAGAGAAAAAAAAAGGACGATATGTGGGAAGGATATAGCCAAAGCCAGGACTCGTCGTAGGCCATTGTAAAGTGCAATTGACATTTCAATGAAACATCCTAGCAGCTCTTTTTCGCTTCTATTAACCAAAAAACGGCGCTGGAATTGACGTTTTGGGCTTTCGATTCAGATATCGACTTTGAACCAGATTCAGATTCAGATTCAGATTCAGAATCAGGTTTCAGGATTTCCGATTCAGATCCAGACGGAGATATGAAGATACAACGGACATCAATCAATGGCCACAAAAGGCGAAGGCTTTAGCCTAAATTTGTAAAGCATTTGGCTATCAAAATGATTTAATTGGCTCTTGCGGCATTGTGTTTTTACTTTTTACTTTTTCCGATGACGATGACGATGACGATGACGATGACGATGACGATGGATGACGTCTTTGCACTCGATTGACCACAAATCAATCGGCAATTTAGAGCAAAGGAAAGAGCTGGCTAGATGCGACCACCTGATTCCGAGTATGGGAATTTGTTATTCATGAGAAGCCATCAACACCAAACAATGTTCACAACAGAGGACAGCAACAACTACCAAAAAAAAAAAAAAAAGTAAAACAACAACAGCAGCAAGGACTCTTCCTGGCCACGTTCAAAGCTTGATTGTCCAATGGGCTACTGACGTTTCCGGTTGCCAAATGCAAACGGAAATGTCAAAAAAAAAAAGAGCGGCGAAAAAAGAAGCAAGGAGCGATTGTTGGGGAAAAAAATGTTGCCGAGGGGGAGGTGGAGGGAGCGGAATTCAGGATTCAGGATTCAGGACTCAGGAGCGAAGCGGCTGCAACTGCCAACTGCTTTTGTTATGAATGATGATGGAAAATCTGGCAACAGCAGCAGCACCAGAAAAGCAGAAAACCAGTTGAGGCATCTCGGGCGGCATCTCGATGGACTAACCAATTACACTGAGAGAAATTCTGGAAAACTGGAGCGGAGACAGATCTTTTAAAGGACTAACGAGGGTCCTAGGACTAACAAGCTCCACCTAGAAAAATTGAGAAAAAATTAAAAAAAAATATTTCTTCTCAGATTTTGGATGCAGATTGATAGAGAATCGATCCACGAATCGTTTAAGGCCTCCTGATCAAGAATCTGTTAGATATTGGCCAAGATATAGCGTCCGATTTGGGCCATATTGGACTTTTCTTCGATTTCTTCATTTTTTCCAAGGGGTCTGCCCAGAAAAATTTTGAAAAAAATCAAAAAAATATTTTGTAGTCAGATTTTGATGCAGTTTTATAGAGAATCGATCCACGAATCGTTTAAGGTATTCCGATCAAGAATCTGTTAGATATTGGCCAAGATATAGCGTCCGATTTGGGCCATATTGGACTTTTCTTCGATTTCTTCATTTTTTCCAAGGGGTCTGCCCAGAAAAATTTTGAAAAAAATCCAAAAAATATTTTGTAGTCAGATTTTGATGCAGTTTTATAGAGAATCGATCTACGAATCGTTTAAGGTTTTCCGATTAAGAATCGGATGAGAATCACCCGAGATATAGCCATCCCAGTGGGCCATAAAATTCATTCCTTGATCCTCCTGATTTTCTCGCAGTGTGAAACAATTGCTCTGGCCTTCGGCTGTGGTATTGAATGTGCCCCTTCGAGGGGGTGGAGGAGTGGGTTGTGGGTGGTCCTGCCTAGAGGGGTGAGCGGGGAAGGATAATAATTTGGGTGACTCAATTCAGTTTGTGCAACGAGCAGGGCAGCCAAAAACTTTGTGTGCAAGAAAGGAATCGGATTCCTTGTGCTGGTCAGGCGAAAAAATTCCTTAAGGGGTGGCCACGAGAAATTTCTGGTATCCTGGCAGGTCCTTCTCCCCCTCAGTTCCCTCCTCTGCAGTGGTCCATCCCCCTATTGGGTATTGAAATGCAAATGGTCGCTCTGGCCTGCCGAAATTAAATTATGTGGAAGTAATGATAACCCTTCTGTCTCTGTCCTAGAAGACCACCACAGCTCCACCCCTCTCACCTCCTGATTTTCCTGGTAGCTCCCTGGTAGGACTCTCACCACCCTCCTGCCCCCTCTATCCTTTATCCTTTGGCAGGGTCTTCATTTAAACGGCGACGTAACGCCTTTTTTGGCAGCTGTCTTCATTGTGTCCTGCCACTGCCACTTTTCCGCTTTTCCCCTGAGCGGTCGAGGGAGGAAGAAGAGACAGGACGATCGGGTGGCTGGCCAGTGGGTGGTTAGCCAGTGGGTGGCTGGCCAATGGGTGGTTGGCCAGTGGGTGGCTGGACAGTGGGTAGTAGGTGGTGTGAATGCAAAATGAATTGGGTAGGTGTGTCGCCAGCAGCCGCTAACGGCAATTAATTGTTTGCTAAAGTGTCTTCGCACTTAGTGCAAGTGGGGGAAAAGTGTTGGAAAAGTGGAGGGAAATGTGCGAGGACACTGGAGGACACTGATTTCCCCCTTTTCTGGAAAACTTTCTGTGCAGATTCATTAGGGTCGGAATGGAGCTGAGATTGAAAGGTGTGAACAGCTTCTGAGCTTCTGAGGGCCAATAAATTTCCCCGCAGAACTTATATTCGAAATCAATCAATGCTTTTGGCATTTCCCCGAATATTTACGTATTCCAGTTATGATTCTTTAAATCTCAAGAACCCTCAATCTCAATTATCCTCAAGAATGAAATAAAATCCTGTAAAATAATTTGGTATTTAGTGCTTCTTCCGTTGGGTATAACTCGTGTCTTGTGTCCAACTTGTCTCGTAAACTTGATTCGTGAACTAGAAGAGCCCTTTGACCCTGAGTCCTTGTCCAGATGAGTCCTGTATTTGTGTTGTCTGTGTACTCTCCTTGTTTGTTTCGATAAGGTCTTTGCGGGCTGTAAGGACACACATGCCGCAGTCCATACAAATATATGCTAAATATATATAATATATATATTCTCATTCGCAGTGGCATGTTCTCTCAGTGCGGTGATGTTTTCCTTGGCATTCGATGCTATGGCCCCGGGGGTATAGGCAAGCACAGGACAATTTTGTCATCTGCTGCTGAGAATTGCTCGAATTGTGGCAAGTTTTTGTTTCGGTTTATTTAAATAGACAACCCGCTCGGTTTGTGTTTCAAGTTTAGGCCTTTTGTGGTACGGGATATAAGAAATAAACAGAACAGAACCGAACCGAACAGAGAGCCATGCCGGTTGCACTTTCCACCCATCATCAACCTCTCGAGTCCTCCCAGCACCAACACCGAGCACATCCTTCTAGATCCTGCGATTCATTTATGCTGCCATCCTCACACGAATGCATATTTACTTGCCAAATATTAACATTGTGTAATTTAGTTGCTCTACAAAATGTGTACAAGGATATAGGCGACTTGTTTCGAGTGCTCCCAGCCAACAGTGCGTTTCAAGACTGTAAGTTGAAGCTATCGAAAGCCCAGGGACTGCGAACTATTTTACACGAATTCTACACGATACTTGCAAGTTATTTGTTTTAATTAACTGAAGATAAACAATTAAATATTTTGTTTTTAATGAAATATTAAATATAAATTCGAATATAAAAGTAATTCCGAGAAACCCGCTGACTGTACCGAAGAAAACCTGTCCAGTGTGGATGTTTGGCCAAGACTTTTGGGGGAGATCCCGACCATCTAAACAGGATCTGAAAGGCGGGAGTTACATTTCCATTTTGGTCCCAGCCCCTGGAAACTTTCCACATCTCACTTGGCACCCGCAAAAGTACACACGGCGAAAAGGAATGGGAGTACTCTGGGTTCTTCGGGCACTTTCGCCACTTTCCACACCACTCCGGAGTGTATTTATTCAAGGGAAGGCCACTTTCTGGGTTTTGCCGAAGCCTGCCAGCTGCCAGCAGGACTGTGGCAGGAGAAGAACTGTCATAAATCGTTCTGCTGCCTCGCCTGCTATTATAAACTATTATTCCGTCTTGGTTGTTGATATTTTTCCAAATTTAATTGCATTTCTGCCCGGAATCCAGTTTGCTTACACATATATCCATCTTATATCCTTGTATATATCTTTATTGTATATATATATTTATCGGGTTGTGTAATGGAAGCCGTGGTGGAGGCGTAGGGGCTGGGAGCTGGGAGCTGGGGGCGGCAGTGACAAGACAACTCAATTTGATGGCAAATCACATCATATGCTTTCCAAACACGTCCCAACCAGCAGCGACAGCAGCACGCAAAAATTTAAGTCACGAAAACAATTTCGTCAATTGTTGTTGTCTCTGGCGGACAAACTGGCGGACAGGCGGGCAGAAGGACGAAAGGACAGTCGGACGGATAGCTGTCCTTAAGTGGCCAAGCGCCTTGAGTGGATTACAGCGCAACGAGGCGACATTATTGTGCTTTCCCCTTCCAATTATCCTTGGACTGCGTCATCGTTATGTGCACTGAGAGAAATTAGTAGGTTTTTTTTAGGATTCATTAAGCTCTTAGATACTTTTTAAACAGGATTAGTTTCTACCCTTCAAACGAAATCAACTGAAAAGTGTTAACCCTTCGCTTTTTAAGACTATCTGATACCCGTTACTACTTTCTTGACTTGAATTTCTTGACTATATGATACCTGGTACTCCTGATACTCATACCTGATACTCCTTCGGCTTTAAAATATCTGTAAACATTGGTTTCCAATTCTTATAATACTCTTCGACTCTTTTCATTGGATTGTCTCTGTTGAGCTCTAAAACATTCATTTCTAGAAACACTGAAATTTCTTCGAGTGCAGTGGCGTGTCCATCCTGTAGAGCGATGGAATTCCAGTTGCATTTCGGATGTTCGGCTGGGCCAAAAATTTGAAACAATTGAGTCGCGAATTAGCATTAAGTCAATCACTTGTCTGGCAAAGGAATAAATATCTAGCCCAGGCAGGGCACGTAGAAGCCATCCCAGATCCCAGATCCCAGATGAAAAAAAACAAAGGCCTGGAGATTTATTTCGAGTCTGAGTGTCTCGAAACTTATTGCTTATTTCTTGGCCGTCTTGGCCAAATTCTTAATAATTTTAACGATTGTCGATGATTGTTTGTCTTTGGGGGGAAATTTGGAATTATGGAAAGTCTCCCTCAAGAGTTTCAAAGATTTTTCAAGAAATTTCATGGAAAAATAGGATTTTTCTTGATAAAGGATATAATACTCGTTTATGGGTCACATTCTCCAGCTTCTGGTTGAGGGAAACCACAAACTACTAATTACTAAAACGATTAAGAAAATCATCACAAGGATAAGTGTGGCGGCAAACAAAAAGCATTTCGAAAATCGGCCAGAATGGAAATCCAAATGGAAAGCCACAGGATGATATAGTGTCCCTGTTCCATTGGATAAATTCCAAACAAAAAGCGGACAGACAGCGAGAAGCTTTAAAACAATTAATTATAAATTTATGGAGCCAGAAAACGGGCTCGAGGCTCAAGGATAAGGGATACGGGCTACGGGATACGGGCTACGGGTTACGGGCTACGGGCTACGGGCTACAGGCTACGGGATAAAGGATAAAGGAACAAATGCAGACATTTTAAATAACTCGCCAAACAAAAGCCAAACAGAACAGGACACTTGAGTTCTATAGAGACGAAAGAGACAGATGATGGAACGAGGGAAAGAGAGGGCTGGAGAAAATGGATTTCCATTTAAGGCGGCATGTTGAGGACATTGTTTTTATTAAGTGTCGCATGATATGTGCCATAAATACATGTATATGAAATACATTAGGGTGATCCGATAAATAGAGAAATAATTTTGATTATTATGGAATACGAATTTCTTTATAAAAAAAAAGAGTGCTGGAAAAAGGTCCTTTGAGAAGGTCCTTCCATGACTAAATCTAGTTTTAAATGTTGGAAAATTAGTCCACCCTCATGGGTATATATACGGGGATATACATATAGACTGCTTCTAGTCGGAGTCTGTGCCATTCACATAAACACTTCAAGTGGCAACATGACGTGCAACTAATCCGTGCCCCAAAAAATATGTTACAAGTGGGCAAGAGCCCTCAAAAAACGAGGGTCCAGAGGCCAGAAGGACACTGCAATAAACAGAAGGACATTGGTATCAAATAGGTGTTTTATTTTGTTGAATTTCGAATATATAAATGTTGAATATTTTTATTGAATTTTCACAAAACCCGAAGCCAGTGTGCCAAAGGACATCATAAAAACAGCTGCGATGACGATTGCGACTCCGAGTCCTGATGTTGATGATGATGACCCTGCCAGGACCCTGTCCCTGTCCCTACTCCTTGTTAGACCTCCAACTCCATATAATGCTCGCTAAATACATAGTTTGAAAATAGTTTTGAACCCTTTCATCAGGCAGCCCGACTCCGACTCCGACTCGCCGGCAGCCGCAAACAAACAAAAAACCCATGGGAACTCGACTCGTGGCTTTCCCTCAGCATCCTAAAAAAGTCCTGCCAAGGGCGGGGCGGGGCGAGAAGGATAGAAGCAGAAGTGACAAGCACTGGCAAAGCATTGGCTGTCATTTTCCTTATTTTTCCCACTGTTTGTTTTATTTTGTGCCACATGACCTTTTTTGTCACATTTTGAACGAGTTAAATTTTGTCACTCCTTAACCATCTCATCATGGGTGTACTGGTAGTTGGGAAATTGTGTCCAACTGCACTGCTTTGTGCTGATAAATGAAAGGAGAATTCTGCTCTGAGTCCTTCCCCAATCCAGACCCAGACCCAGACCCAGACCCAGACCCCAACTCAAACCCAAACCACATCCACAGTCTGCGTCTGAGAGTCTCTGTGTGTGAATGGCTGCCGAAATGAATGTTGCAACTAAATGAATAAATGGAAATTAGTGCCAAAAAGGCAACGATGCGCACACAATGAAGGGACTGTCGGACAGACGGACAAAGTGCCAAAAATTTTCAACGGAAAACATATCTCTCATCTCTACAAAAATAGAGCAATCACACGACATGCATTTCCTTTTTTTTTTTTTGATTTCTTACAAGGCCTACATTTTTTTTATGGGGTTTGTGTTTAGTTTCGAAAATTCAAATTTAATATTCATTTGATTCGGTGATCTCAAAGTAAAGTCTATTGATTATTTTTTATAGAGAGTTTTAAAGAGTTTCGTATGAGGAGTACCGGGTATTACAGTCTAAAGGCTCTTTTACCTATTTTATTCAAATTATTAAGTATTAATTCTTATACAATAAATAATAATCGATATCGATATCGATATCGATATCAATAGAGCATTATTGAATCCCAGCATTGAAAAATGTGAAATGCCAAAGCGATTTATATTTTAAATGCGCTTAAAGCCTCAGCTAGTTCCCGACCCCCCCGGAATGGGTGGAATATTATCGTATAATTCTGGTACTGAGGGGAATGGTAGGAGTACAAGGGGGCAGGGCATTGAAGCGAACGCGTATCTATCATTAATATCGCTGCAGTCAGCTGCTGTTGTGCTTAAAAAAAAAAGGTAAAAAAAATGAAAAAGAGAGACTAGTTGTGGATAATGACGAAGATTTAATACCCTTTAATGCGACATCATCCTCAGGATTCAATTATTTTTTCTTCAAAACGAATATAGAAAAATTGCCTAAAAAGTTATTAAAATATATCAAGTTTGCAAAAATATTCACAAAATCATAAAAAATTGCTACTTTCTCTAACAAAGAAAGCAAGAAACGTAACCTTAAATATCTTTTGTATTTTCAAAGTAAACAAATTCGGGATAAAAAGGATAATACCCTTGTTGAAGTAAAATAAAAAGGAATAATGGCAGAATTTTCCCAAACACACACACACATGGGCAGCCATGAATGCTAACATGTACACAGGGGCTTGAGGGAAATCCCTTTAAAAGGGGGTTAGTCACTCCTCTTTGTGATCAATTTTTCATTTCTGATCAAAAATATATAGTAATTTTTGACTCAAAAGCAATGGCCAGTAAATGACCCCCCCATGACACGTCTCTGGGTAAAAAAAAAAAAAAAAAAACCCCCCCGATCGCTGGCATTGTGTGGCCCTGAGGTTTGGTGGGCTGCATTTTCTGCTGCAGCCGAGAAAAAGCAAAAGCTGTGGCAGTAACTGACTGCTGAACTACTGCCAACTGCAATTAATCATTTTTCTATCATTTTCAGATTTTTCCAGACACCCACACACCCACACACCCACACATGAATAGTAGATTATTCTCGTATGTATATGAATATAATATATACATTCCATAGCTTGTATATGGCTTCTACATATATAATATATAAGATATAGTCACCCGATGCTCCAAAAGTATGTTATAGAAATTTTCTACTTTTTTGTTTACATTTTTTGAGGTTGATTAAGTACAACTTTTGAGAATCGAGGAGGAGGGCACTATTTTTAATTTTAAATTAGATCAAAATATTGCTTGATTAAGTACAACTTTTGAGAATCGAGGAGGAGGGCGTTACTTTTAATATTAAAATTGATCAAAATATTGCCTGATTAAGTACAACTTTTGAGAATCGAGGAGGAGGGCGTTATTTTTAATATTAAAATTGATCAAAATATTGCTTGATTAAGTACAACTTTTGAGAATCGAGGAGGAGGGCGCTGTTTTTTGATAAATCTTTTCTATTAATTTATTTTTATTTACTATTAGAGGTACAGTTTTTTATACAGGATATATATGCAGGATATGTAAAGGATATAACAAGGACATAAAAAGGATATATGAAGGATATTTTTAGGATATCATTAACCGATCCTGTAAATGTTAATTATAGGAAATATATTTATTTTTATTCAAAGTTTTTAGGTTTCTTAACTAGAAAATATGAGAATCGAGGAGGAGGGCGATGTTTTTCTTAAATCTTTTCGATCTCTTTCTTTTCATTTACTGTTGCTTTTAAAATATTCTAATTATTAATTTCAAATGTTTTGCTGTTTAAGAATTGTCCACGAATTATATTTATTCTCCCAATTCTCACAATTTATTCTCCCAAAACGTGCAACTTTTTGTGTCACATTAATTGGTTTAATAAAAATAAACCAAAAACTAATCCTAAATAATGCAATTATCTTCAATTAATATTTGAATGCAATCATAAAGTTGTCGCTGAGAAAACTTATCAAACTTTTACGGCATCCTTTCGGCTTGTCAAGAGAGGAGACATCCTTGAAACGCACTTTCCCCGAACGCACAAAGCCCCCGAACAATGTGATGTATCTCAAATGTACAATGTATGGTACATCGTAAATGGATATGAGTATATATATCTGCATATATACATACTTTGTAACATATTTACGTACATAAAGAGGCATCTGCCTGCTATTAGCCGCCGTAAATTGCATCGTCGCCATCGGCCTAAGCGATTCCTAATGGCGGGGCCCAGCGGGCGGCTGCCAACGCCCCCTTTCCAGCCTTTTCAGCCTTTCCAGCCACCTGAAAGCCCAGTCCTTGATCCTGACTCCTAAATCCTCAATCCTCAAATGCCTCGCTGCCAAAGTCCCACGCCCATCGAAGGCTTCTCTGGGAGAGCACTGCGAGAAAAACTTAAAAGTCACTCGTCAAATATTACAATTAAAAGAAATATTTAAATAGAAATAAAGAAACATTTAAGAAATGTGAAAAAATCGTATAAAAGAAAGGAACACAAGTATCGGTTACCCGTTTTTTTTCGGGCAGTGTCCTTTGGCACATATGTGCAGCTTGCATCAGGACAGACATATGTACATAGATTAGGTCAATTTGCTGGCAACTTTTGATGATGCCCGCCCCCGTCCCAGTCCTCGTTCCCGTCCTAGATTGGGAGGCGAAATCGGATTCAAAGTCACAGGAGCTGCAGGAGATGTAGGAGGGAAAACTTTTGGGCCGGTTGGTCCTCGGTCGTTGGTCGTCGGTCACTCATTGATGCGGATACATCCGGTATGGTAAGGAGGTACTGCCAGGGACGGGCAGGGTCTGAGGCAGGTCAAAGGGTCGGGGCATCAACTGCTAACAAGTCAACAAGACCGACGAGCTCGGTTCGGTTCGGTTGGGCGGCATTCCCATGGGACATTTGGTCAGTTCGGTCAGGTTAAGTGTTTTATGAACTTGTTTCAATGAAGTCATACAAAGTGCGTGTATATCAGGATATATACGTCTGTGTGTGTGCAGGTGCCATGCGGTGACATGTGGCTACATCAAGAAGAAGCTAGAGAAGCTGGAGAAGCTGGAGAAGAAGCAGGTCCTTGGGATCCTGACCGACCATCTCTCGTCTGTTGCCATTGAAGCTTTTAATTTGATTTTCGTTCAAGTGTCGTTTTCTGTGGTTCTCCATCGCTCTGTCTCTTTTCACAGCCCTACTCCCGTCTCTATCGCTTTCGCACTAAACTTGAGCCTTTGCCAGTTCAACTTCTTTCGAATCCTCTCGTTTCAGGACATGGTTTTTTTTTTTTTTTTTTGTTTTCTGGGTGACTAGGATTTCAGTTTCGGGGCTGCTCTTCCTGTTTCTCGTCCTCCTAATGAGGCAAGTCCTTTAATTAAAGGCAATACTGTATTCAGCCAACTGCTGGCAATAAATTCTGTCAAGATTTCGTTTCTCTTATAAATCAAACCATCAACTGGGTCTATTTCCTATTTACAATTTCGTCAAACTCAATAATTTATTAATCCATTTACATTAAGCTTTAGCACCTCTTATAGGTAGAATCAAAGCAAAAGTCCATCCAGCCATCCAAACCACAACAAATCGACTGTCCTGTCCTGTCCTGTCCTGTCCTTTCAAGGAAATTAAATAAACAATTTGGATAATTTGTAAAATGGAAATTGGAAAGGTGGTGGGAAGTATAAATGGGAAGCCCCAGGACTAGCGACTGTTCAGTTTTAGTTCAAGATGCGAGTGCCACGAAACCGTCAAAGGACGACTCCGATTTTGGGGCAACCACAAAAGAGGATTGCCAAACCAAGGACCTTTAGCATTTCGTTTGCCACTTGGCGAGGCATCCTGTCCAGGAACACAGATGAATTTTGTCGCAATACAACGATTCATGGTCTTAAATATATAAACAACAGCAAATTAAGAACCATTGATAGGTGAAAAATGACTAAAATAATCGAAAAATATCGAAAATATTCGAGATTTGAACTGAATTATTCAATATGTAGAATATTCTTTGGCATTGCCCTACTGGCAGTCGTGTCGATTGCGGTGTATCTGATACAGGACGCCTTCGATAAATGGAACACCACACCAGTGATAGTTGGCATCGATCCGGAACTGACCTCCATCACCCAGGAACCATTTCCGGCGGTGACCATCTGCAATCTGAACCAGGCCCTGGCCGAGAGGGTCGTTAACTTGGCCAACGACACCGCCGAACATGCGATGCTCCAGATGCTCTGCCGGAGACGGACGGAAAGCCTCCCGGCGGCCTCTTCCTCGGCAGTTAACTCGTCCAACTGGGAGGAGTTCATCATGAATGTGAGTCTGAATTGAGCGCCAAAAACAGCGATCACACACGCTCCCCCACAGTTGAAGTGTTGTTTGTTTTGTTGCAGAGCGTTTTGTTGCAGAGCGTTTTGTTGCAGAGCTCTGCTGACCCAGGGGGGTTACCACAATTAGTCGGGAGTGTGGCCAACCCTTGATAACTGTGAGGCGCTCGACCGCCGATTTTGACGCATTTAAAAGCGCTATTTGTTCAGACCTTTTTCGAATATGTACTTGGGAATTATAAAGCAAAAGCAATATGACATTCTCTGGATACCTGGAGGGGTACTGAGAGATACACTTCCGGTCAAACCCGTTTTATTTTCGCACTGAGATCGGCACTGAGGCGGCCTTTCATCGGATGCTTTCATTGTCTTTTTTTATGCAATATTCCAGAGCTTATAATGGGAACTGGGATCGATCGGGTAGATAGTTTTCCTATCAAGTTTTGGTTGGTCTTAAGGTTTACCATAGTCTTGAATTTGGAATATAATAAACTATAAACTATATTATTGTTTTGGAAATGTATCTTTGACATTACAGATATCGCAGCCGTGTCAGGCAATGGTGATTGGATGTCGATTTGGCGGCGATGATTACGAATGTGCCCGACTTTTCAATCCCATTGTAACGGATGAGGGCCTGTGCTGTGTTTTCAATATGCTCCAACCCAGGTTTATGTACAGGAAAAGGTTTACACTTTCCATAGCTTTCAATCAAACATCTTCCTTTTTTTTCAAACCAAAATCGTATACTTTTGAGCTTTTAACAGAAATGCTTCAAGGCAAAAGCTTTCTATTTTGAAGCTTAAATGATTTATGGTTTTGATTTATGCTTTCTCTTCATCTTATGGTTAGAACTTTAACTTTCTTTTGATAAAGGATCTCGCAGTGCTTTCGTCACCGTAGTTTCCGACTTTCGATTCGATTGCAGTGTCCCGCTGTCGCACCGGAATGTGAGCCTTCCTCCGGGATTCCTTTCCGTGAATTGGCACGCCGAACTGGGCTACAAGCGGCGTGGCGTGGGGCAGGAAGGGGACTTGCCGCTGTACCCGCGACGGGGTCAGGGCACTGGCGAGTCCTTGGGCCTGTCGCTGACGCTGGATGTACGGGCGGACGCCTACTACTGCTCCTCGTCCAGCAGCATCGGCTTCAAGATCGCCCTGCACAGTCCGAACGAGTCGCCGAACGTCCGGGAAATCGGCGTTCTCCTGGCACCCGGAATGGAGACCAAGCTCCGGATAGATCCGGCCAAGATATTGACCGAGAAGCACCTGCACTGGGTGGACCGGAAGTACAGGCGATGCTTGTTTCGAAACGAATTGAAGCTCCGCTGGTTCGCACACTACACTCAGAGAAATTGCGTCGCCGAATGCCTCTCCGGGCTGTTGATTCGCCACTGCGGCTGCGTGGCCTTCTACATGCCGAGGCTGAGACAGAACGACACCATTTGTTCCGTGGGCAAGAGGGACTGCGTCGAGCTGGTGCGCCTGCGGACCATTGAGGCCGTGGAGTCCTGTCTGGAGGAGTGCCTGCCCTCCTGCTTCGATCTCTCCTTCAGCGTAACGGCATACTGCACGAAGATATCCTACGGCGGATTCATTCAGATCCATCCGAATAGTCGCTGGAACTTCACGGAGCAGTACGTGGAGCGAAATGTGGCGGTGGTGAATATGTACTTCAAGGATCCGACTTTCCGGGCCAGCAAACAGACGGAGTTCATTGGATTCTCCGATTTTTTATGTGGGTTTCAACGATTACAAGTGACGCCTTAGTGACATTTTTAAATACGAGTATTTTTCAGCTTGCGTTGGCGGCCTAATGGGTTTATTTTTGGGCTTCAGCTTCTTGTCCATCGCCGAGTGTGTTTACTTTGCCCTGATCCGTCCCTGCCGCACCTGTTCGGAGCTGCGACAACTGCGCCAGGACCAGGAACAGGAACAGAATAAACCCCAAATGATGCCCCGAAAGAGGTACCTAACCAGCAACATTAAATTCATAACACCGGCTAATTGGTTTCAGGCCGAAATGGCCCATCCACAGCCCCAGAGGCTTCGGCTTCACTTTAATCCAGCTTAAGTTTAGGTTTTAACTCTAAATATCTAGATTAGTTGAAAGTACTTGGTAACGCATCCGGTTTTGGGCAAGGCAAAGTTTCCGGGTCGTTCGTAGTTCAAAGCAAACTGCTTGGCCTTTGTCTGCAGTTCATCGTCGAAAATCTGAAAAGGAAATCATTGTTATTATGCAGGAATCAATGAATTTTCAATAAAAATAATCAACAAGGACCTACATTGCACTCCTTCCTGTCCAGCAGCGGCGCCAGATCAAACTCCATGATGGGCAGGGACGAGTTGATGAATCTCGCCGCATTGGCCACCTCGGGAATGGCGTGCTTCTGCAGCAGACTGATTTCCCACAGAGAGCTGTTGATGGCCTCCGACTTGACGGGATTGGGTTCCTTTTCGTCATACGGATCGCTGACTTCGTCCAACGCCCCACTGGCTTTGATTAGCTTCTGCAGGCCCGTGTGCCTCAGCAGCAGATTGCAGACGAACCGGATCATGATCACGGCGTCTTCGGTGGGCGATTTCAGAGCCAATCTGGCCAGTCTCTTGACAAAGGCGGCCACCAGGTTCTCCGGCAAGTGGGTGGAGGTGAGGAATATATCCGCCAGGTAGAACAGGCGAGCCTTATACTTGTTGTAGAACATCCGGGGATAGAACATGTTGTACAGCTTCTCGTAGACATCCGGATAGGTGATGTTCTGCTTTTGCATCAGCGTGAAGATGCCCTGGAGGGCCAACAGGGCGATCGGACCGTCTAAACCAAAGGATTGTTAGCTTTGGACATTGATTAGAAAGAAAAGAATGTCTCCTACTAACCGAACTGGTGCAGGGAATCCATCAGGAAGTCAGTCAATTGAATGGGGTCATCCAGGTGGGTGATAATCCGCTCCAGCAAGACCACCAGAAGCTGGCGGTGAACCTTCTCATCCACTCCACTGCTCGACGACATGACGGCCTTCCACAGCTTATTCAGATTCTTCTGGCTTTGCTTGTAGTTAAACGCCGTGGACTTATCCTTCTCCAGAAAGTATTCCTCCGCATTCAGCACGGACTTTCCCATATCGACGAGATTAAGCAGAGACAGAAAGTTCATTGCCTTGACGGGTTGGTCCGTGAACTCTCCCTCCGGCACTAGATTCGATAATTGTCGCAAGGTGATATCCAGGACGTCCAGATTCTTGCAATATTTGCCATAATTGGCAAGGCCAACTGTGGGTGTCTCTTCGGCATTCAAAAGTGTCTCCAGTATTTGGCGAAAGCGGTAATAGGGCCTATTGCTTCTTGGTGCTATGGGATTCTTGGCCTCTGACCTTATCAGCTGCATGCTGACCTTTATGGCCACAGAACTCTCGGTGTCCTGGAGAAGGTTTTCCATCAAAAGCAGCCAGGTTTCCTCGTACAGCTCCCGGATTTTCTCATTTTCGCCTCCATCCAGGGATTGTCGTTTTATTAGATTTTTGAATATGACTTCCAGGGTATTCATCACATCCCCAACTGGCACATTGTCTGGTGTGTCTCTCTGTGAATATTCAAGTGTTTTACTTTGAATTTATTTGAATTCTTTTCAACTTACCAGCATCTGTACAAAGCCCTTGAGCAGTTTTGTGTTCACAGTTTTGGCATTTAGCAGGGCATTGGCTTTTGTTTGTAATTGCTTCTTGGCCAGAGGCTCTGCCACATCCTCCCCCTTCTTAGCTGAGGGTTTCTTCATTTTAGCCTATTTTATTAAGCTTACAAACTCAGCAAACTCCAAACAAAAGCAAAATAAATGAAAACGTGCGGCGTGCTCGCCTGAAGTTGCCAGATCGTTGTAAAATGTATAAAAGGGCTGCCAGCCTGATAAAAAAAAGGCGATAACATAATGAATATAAATTTATATATAATATAATATAATGATTTAATAATAGTAATCCCAAAATTATGATAATTGAAATAAAATATAATATTGCCCGAAAATATTTAACGATACATCGATATTTTGGGTTTGATGTTCATCTGTGAATTAATGTGACCGTTTGTTGAATAACATTCCGAAGTTTATGAATAATATTTTATAATAAAACAATATTATATTATATATAACGATAAATAATTTACATAAATAAAAGTATCTTCATCTAGAAAATATTTTAAATTTTATAAAGCCGATTTTTTCGCAGTTTCCGAATAAAATATTAAGTGAAATAAAAAATTTCTTAATATATGGAATTTAAACTACTATTTAAATTTAGTTAAAGTATCCAAGACTATCACACTAATTCGATTTCTTACCGATACATCGTTAGTTTAGTAAATTCAAATGTACCATCCCTAGGAGCGGGAAAATTTAACATAAAAATATATAAATAAAATCTTATAGAACTTGGCGTGGTTTCTTTGTAGAATCGATGTAATAATTTTTAAAAATAATAAACTAAAGAAGCAAATATCTTCTTATAGCAGTGGTGCTTGGACATTTTCATTCATAAACCTAAAGGACTCCAATTGAGTTTTTGCTCAAACGAATCGAGGTCCTTTTGAGTTCGGCATTTCGGATTCAGATTCGGTTTCGTTTTTTGGTCTCAATTGCTATCCTTTCGGCTTTCGTTTGTCGGTTTTCGGCTTCGTTCGCTTTGTTTACAAATATTTTGTCTCGCCATCCTTTGGGAATTTGCATGCGCGCCTGTTGATTCCATTTCCAATTTCTCCAGTCGTACTTTCTCCGTCCTCTGCCACTTTCTATTCGCCGCCGATAATAGAATTTTCAGCGGGGGAATTCCTTTTCTGTTATTATTATTCATTTCTTTTTTTTTTAGAGTGCACACGGTAAAAAACATATTGAATTATTGTATCCTTTTATACTTTCTGTTTGATCTGAAAATATAAATATCTGCCATTGATTTCTCAGAGAATCAAACAATAGTTTTAAAAATTGTTGAGGCC
Organism: Drosophila vallismaia; assembly: GCA_035047325.1. Lineage (NCBI taxonomy): Eukaryota > Metazoa > Arthropoda > Insecta > Diptera > Drosophilidae > Drosophila > Drosophila vallismaia. The sequence continues at coordinate 8,779,539 of JAWNPU010000001.1, read as the reverse complement.
AATTATATTTTATTAATTCGTTTTGTTTTCTCACCAAAAATAGAATTCCATACTCTGTGTTTCTTTGTTTTCCATTTTAGAAATCCAAAACAAAGAATCTTTTGTTAGTATTGTTTCAAAAAAGAGTTTTTAGTTTTTAAATTTCTTAAATTCAAAATTGTATTAAAAACCGAAAATTGAAGGAATTCTCAAAGTTTTTTAGCTTTGAGTGCTTTTCCCGCCGGCCAAAGGACCAAAAGGACTCACGTTGAGTGAGTGCCCCGATTGAGAGGCGAGCTCGTGTCCTGGCACATCCTTCGGCTTTCGGCGTTTGGTCCTGTGTTTTGGTTTTGGCCCACTTGGCGAATGTTCCGCCTATAGAGGCGCGTAGTTCGCTTGCGAATGTCCTGACCGACGGTTGTGTGTCGGACTAGAAAGGACCCCGAAAGGACTCCGATAACGGTATTCAAACTCAGTTCGAAACTTTCATTTTTTAAAAGTGTCACAACAATTAATACAAATTTTTTCTCATTTTTTTTTCAAGTGCTACAAAATATAATTAAAAAACAAACAAACTAAATGCAAAAACCTAAAAATCAAAAACTAAATTATGAATTTTTTGAAAACAGATAAATAAGCAAGCCTGAAAGTGAATTTAAAACAAAAACTAAAGATACCAAAGTTTAATAGAAATTTTGGTAATCGCAGGCTTTGAGAATTTTGTTGAGTTTTTCCGCGAACCGGAAAATGAAATGAAAATCAGGTGAGTGTTAGCCGGCGGAAATTGAAGAAAGAGACCGGTAATTGAATTAAAACCCAGTCTGAAGTACATCCCGAAATTCGGATGTCCTTTAATTGAGGCAAGTGTCACGCTTTTTTTCCGCCTTTTCCTAATCAAGTGCCACATCCTGAATCGGGGAATTAGAAATCCGGAGCGGGTTTAAACTCCAACGGGGCTTTCCGAGCGGCTTTCGTTCTCTAGTTGATTGATGAGGCTTAGAGGGATTTCTGCTCTGACCTCTGCAGGAATAGAATAAAAAATCAAGCAGCCATACGCTGGTCATCAGAGCAGTGCCAGGTGGGAAAAAAAGGACACGGTGAAAGTCCCTCCCGGGAATGATCAGGCACTTGAAGAAAATTCCCTTGGCTCCTTGCAAATATTTGTAGTTAAATATTTTGTACTTCTTAATAATTATTTTATTCTGTTTTCTAAAATCGAAGTTTTCAATTAATTTAAATTGATTCAAAGAGCAATCGAAAGCTCAGTTATTACACTTAAATCCTCCTTCAAAGTTGCTGGAAGGGGCAGGTGGAAAAGCCCCTGCCCCAGGGTAATTGTGTGGCATTATTGCACTTGCCACTTAACCCGCGTGTTAAATATCCCCTTGGATGTGCGACAAAGCTGGTTATAATTTTAAAAAATCCAAATCCGAATTCAAATCCAAGTCCGAGGTAGGTATCACCTAAGCACGCGATGCCACTTGCCACTTGCCATATGCCACATGCCACATGCCACATGCGACATGCATTTAATTTCAATTTGAGTTGGCCGCCCAATTTACACATTTAATGTGTGTAATTTGCAGCTAAATTTAATTGGCCTAATTAGGTGCGACATGGCCGTGAAAGTAACTTCCAAAGGATGAAAAGGATGGGGCGGGCAACCGGCGAGAGACGAGAGGCAGGTCCTTGGCCGAACACTTAATGGCCAGGACCTGCCTCAAAGCAAACCAGAGTCGCGTCAATTCGGGCGAAATCAAGCGAAATAATTGTCGAATTGCGGCGATGGTGTGACTTTAAGTATTTTGACTAATTGCAGCATCCTGCCTTACAGGTCCTTACAGGTGTCTCACGATGTCTCAAAAATACAGGGAAATTCTTGTATTTTATATTTGAGTGTAAAGTGCGTTATTAGTTGGTCTTTTTTTTATATTTTTGAATGGTTTCTTTAAGATTTGCTCTTAAACAATATAACAAAGCCCAAATAAGGTTTAGTTTTTTTCACTATTTATTTTTTAGACACTTGACAACCCTGAAAGGAGAATAAGTAAACGACGAATGGCGCAAAAAAGTAATTTTTAGGGCCTAAAGGGGAGATTTCTCCGGCTCGGGATTCCTTTTAAAGCGCAGAAAGAATTGTGAAAAAGTTTGCCATAATATTTTAACAAGAATTTAACGCTGCAGGCAAGGACAACGCACACAAGTCCTGTAGCAGTGGCACTGCCACACCCATCCTGCACTCTCTCCGCCGTCCCACAAACATTGTCCGAGACCAAGATGTGGCATTAAAAATGGAAAAGCAACTCAACTCAAAATTCCCTGTCTCGCAAATGGGAACGCAGCAGTAAAAATACCAAAACGCATAGTCATACGGGGGCGTAGTGTTGGGGGGCGTGGCCGGGTTATGTGTAACTGAAACCTTATCCTTCCTGTTTTTATTTTTCCTCCTGCTGCCGAGGTCCTGGGCTCATCTCATCTCCGGCTCATCTGAGGCATGCAAAATGAACCATAAAGTGCAGTCAGTCAAGATGTTTTCGGGTTCCCGTCAAAGCAGCAAAGACCTACAGTCCCCTTTTCCCCTTTTCGCCTTTTTGCCGCCCCTGATAAGCACTTGACTCGAAGGCTTTGACCAGAGCCCGCCCCCTTTTGTTTCGGTCGCACAGAATCAGCTTCATATTTCCAGGCGCCGGTCGCCAGGACTCTCTCATCAGCTCGGATTCATATCTCAAATTTTTGGCAAAGGGTCCTGTCCTGTCCTGTCACAGTCCTTTCGCCCCGAGGCCCTGAAATTATTGCTCCGTCTGAGGTGGAACTGCGGCCACCGAAAAGCTAATCCCAAAGCCAGTACCAGTATGATTCAAAAGATGTCATAAGGAAGTGGTTTTTGAGGAGATTTTTTGGAACTTAAATGACATTCGCTTTTGTTACCAAAACCGATTTTGCATTTGTCACTTTCTCGAAGCTCCTCAGAGTCCTTGAAAAAGCGTATCTGAAAGTCTTGCATAGCAACCCTCCGCAAATTAGAAGAATAATCCTGAAACTAAAGCTCGCATAAAGTGCAGCAAGTGGCTTTGCCGCAAAATCCGTATCCTTGTTTTTATGTCCGACTAATCAGTTTGGCCATAAACATTTTAGCCGGGTTCATTTGGTTTTGAAAGTCGGCTAAATGAAATGCAGCCGTTCCGGGCTCCATAATAATAATGCTTGCCATAAAGCTTAGGAATTACACCTTTGCCAAATGCAAATGTTATTGTGTTTCTTTCCTGGTCTCTGTATTTTTGCCTCCTCATGTGTGGCAAGGATAAGCCCGTGGAAAACCGTACCTCGGACCACTCATAAGCTTACTTTGCACACAACAGGGCCATAACAAGATAAACACGTTTACAAATTTCTGGCAAAGCTCAACCGAGAAGGGAAAACACACGCGAGTACCGAGTACCGAGTATCATGAAAAATGTATGAAAAGCGCCGCCAGTGTGTTTTCCACTCCAGCCTCTGTGTTTTTCCTCCTCCTTCGTTTTTTTTTTTTTTGCTGGTTGGTTTCCTGGTTCCTGGTGTGTAAATTTAATTGATTGACATCACTAAAGCGTAAGGACAACCGACAACCGACAACCGACAACCGAAAAAAAAGGTATACGTGTATATATCGGGATATATATGCACATATCCTTGTCTTCGGGTGGCACAAAACAAAAAGGACGAGCGTGTAAACAAATGATTTGTGAATTGCCTGTCAAGCAAAAATGATATTTTTTGGAGGCTTGTCGGGGCCCGAAGAACTCACATCTTAATTTGTTTTCAATGCAAATATTTGTCAAAACCGAAACACTCTTGTTTGATGTTGTTCCCTCGAATGGATTCGCCACTAAACCCCGATTAGTTGTCGCTCCCAAAGTTAAGTGGCTATGAAAACATTTTTAATGGACAAGGCAAATGTCAAAGGACATTTGTGGAGCAGTCATTCCTTGGAATGGAAAAGCCACAGACACTCTTAAGATCAAAAGTTGTTAAAATCAAATGCTAAGAATATCCTTTTAAAGGCCTTTAACCGTCAGAATAATTTAGTTAATTTTACTACAAAAATATATTTCTGTTTAGTTTCAAAACAATAATAGCCTGTATTTTGATGAAACTAATTGCGGGAATATCCTTTGTCCTTTTCACGGCACTGTCGCTAATATTTTTGGCAATTCAGGGAATCCAACCTATGCGCTTTGTCCCCGAGAAATACTATAAATCGTTGACACCGAGATGAGGGGAGTTGCCTGAGCCAGAATGCCTTACTCACAATTAGTTAATTAACTTAAATTCGCACTGTTGGTGGCACATCGGGCGTCATTTTGGTTCCTCATCAGGGTTATCAAGATGAAAGCGACTTTCGCTGGTATTTCTGAGAAGTAAATAGAAAGAAGAGAAGTGGCACGAGTGTGTCTGCAAGATACTTTTCCAAGACTGGGTGTTGCAAGAAAAAATTGCCATTGATATGTGAACTTGGGATACCCTTTGACTGGCTCTGAAAAAATGTTCTGGAGAAACTGGTCGGACTTCAACGACTTCTCAATTCCCTACAATGAAAATAGGTTAACTTTTCCAGTGTATTTCCATCTTTTTAGTCACAATTACAATACCCCCAGTGAGGGTATCCAAAAATAAAGAAAACATAAATGTCGTGAGCCGCCAAAAAGTTACTTTGAAGTGCTCCAGAGCCGCACCACACATCGTCGGTTGTTTTCAGTGTTTTTTGAGGGCTGTTTTTGTTGTTTTGTTGCATGTTCGAGGGAATCGAGGGAATCGAGGGAAATTGTGAATTTTAGCCGCAGGATGAGCCGCAGGACTCCCACTCCTCGAAAAATAAATAATTGATTAATAAATTACAAACAGTTTCGCGTTTCACACATGCCTCTGATAACTTTTGCGATTTTGTATAATTAAAGCTTAATGCCACAAACACGTACCTCATACTTTTCTATATATGGTACATACTTGTATGTATATATTTTTTGATATATACGGAATATGTATATTTGGATATGCACATTTATATGCCCGTGGATAAAAGTGGCTTAAGTAATTGCCTGAAAACCCATTTCTTGCCTTTCCTCGGCTTATTTACAATTCAAATTTTGTTTTCAGTTCAAATGGGAATTCGTTGAACAAAAACAAAAAAAATATATCTAAAGTCAGCACATTTCAATTTCAATTAAATTAAACACCCACGCACTTTTGTGGGAAAGTCTCTTAAAGTTAATTATGATTGGGAGTTGTTTCTATTAAGTTAAAAACAAGGATCAATTTTTTGAAATCTAGGAATTCCTTGGCACATCCCTTGATCGTTTTCTTAATCGTTTCGATTGCTAATTAACACACTCAGCAAAATCGAATAAAATCAAACGTGCAAGATTGAACTTCGACCCCAATCCATCGCCAACGCGTCTCAATTAGCTGCAATTCAATCTAATTTCCACAGAGTATCTGCCATTTAGCATTTACCCGCACATTTGCCACTCGTCACCCGGAGATTTCCCGCCCCCGGGAGACGGAGACGGAGACCCAGAATCCGGAATATAGAGTCCGGAGTATATAGTTTGTTTTTTTTTTTTGCTGGTTTTGGGTTTCGGGTTGGCAATGTTTGGTCAGTTGCGAAATTGTGGACATTCATTGCCGGAATTCTGAGAATTTTCTGCGGCCACTGTCCGTCGGAAAAAGAGTGCAAGGGAACAGGACAGGGACAGGGAATAGTTCCCCGAAAGAGACGGCCCGATTAGGTGGAGAGTCTCCGGAGTACGGAGACAAATTCCGGGGAATAACCGGAAAGGAAGTTCATGATGTGTAGTTAGCCACTTGTGTACCTAATGAACTTTACGGTACTTCCCCGGTTGGGTTGACCGGTTCGGGGGTTCCCTGTGAATCGCTCGGCGAACCAGGTTCGGGGAAAAGGTCAGGCGTTCATGGCACTTGAGAAGTCACTCGAGCAACAAACCGGAGGCGGAGGCATCACGAATGGATTTTCTTAACAAGTTTCTTTTCATAATTCGCAAATTTTTATGCGAGTCTAGATTGCAAGCTACTTTATTTCATATTTTCTGCCTAATAGTTGTTTTGAATGTAAAATAAATTGTTTAAAACTAAGAAACAAATTAACTTAATTGCGACTTTCATTAAGGATTCCCAAGCTTCCTTCTTTAGCTAAGATATTAGCTGTTTATCCTTGAAGGTCTGTAAATAATTGTTTTTAAATCCAAGGCTTCGAATGGAACATAAATAAATAGTTTTTTTGCTTTCGAAAGCGAAGCAATTAAAAGTTTTCCCAAAAGCCAGGATAATCACGAAATCCTGGAATAATAAACCAATCCTTTTTTGGACTAAAACTTTAATTGAAATTGCCTAGGTGGGAAATTCGTTATCCTTCCAAGTTGGCAACAATTTGGTGTCAGGCACATATTGCCAGGATAATTTCATTTTTCTGGCAAAGACAACGGCCCATCAAGTTTATAGTGACTTAATTCTAACCTAATTTAAAGTTTAGCACATCGTTTCATATTTTCTACGAGTATGACTAGCATAAAGGCAAACTCTTGGGGAATCCTTGATCAGAGTAAGCCGAGCTAACGTGGCACATGATTAATCTTGATTCAAGTTACGTTTGCTTATTAAAATTTATGATCAATGTTTGTCGACTTCCCCATCGTTAACCCCACGCCCAGGCCCACACTCACGTCCCTGCCACGCCCACGCCATTGTGGCTAAAAAGTTTTACAACTTTTGCCCGAAATTATAATTTTTGTACTGTGTCTCGAACCTACCCGAGTAATAAAACTTTTACGCCCAAATGTATGCAATATGCATGTTACAGTAGTCACTCCCCATGTGTCCTTGAGCTCCGCGAGGAGGTGCTGTTTACAAAGCAAGGCCAGGACTTTCCATTCTTTTATTTCAAGGGGTGTCTCCAAAGAAAAATATGAGAAAAAATTTTAAAAATTATTGGGGATCAGTTTTTTAATGCAGTTTGATAGAAAATCCACGAATCGTTTAAGGTATTCCGCTCAAGAATCGGTTAGATATTGGCCAAGATATAGCCTCCGATTTGGGCCATATTGGACTTTCCTTCGATTTCTTCATTTTTTCCAAGGGGTCTGCCCAGAAAAATTTTGAAAAAAATCGAAAAAATATTTTGTAGTCAGATTTTGATGCAGTTTTATAGAGAATCGATCCACGAATCGTTTAAGACATTTCGCATGAGAATCGGATGAGAATTGACTAAAATATAGCCTTCCCTCTGAAAAATAACAAAGAACGCCCTCCTCCTCGATTCTCATAAGTTGTACTTAACCAAAGAATATTTTTGAAAAAATCGAATAAAAAATTTGTGATGCGGTTTTAATCCAGTTTGATAAAGAATCGATCCATGAATCGTTTAAGGTATTCCGATCAAGAATCAGATAGATATTGACCAAGATATAGCCTCCGATTTGAGCCATATTAGCCGGATATATTTTTGAGTGAATCCTTTCTAGAATCCTTATTTATAAAATATTTTTCTCAAACGCCCCCTCGCCTCTTTGAAGCAACATGCCTACGCCCCTGAGTGGGTGGGTGGGTGTATGGGTGGGCTTTGGGCTTTGGGTGTTTGCGTGTGACGAGTCGAATGTCACAAAGGATTCTTGGTTGCTTCAGCGACATCAAGAAAAATGGTGGGCGTGGCTGGGACGAAGGGCGGAGGGCGGAGGGCGGTGGGCAGTGGGCGGAAGACAGGACCCAATGTTGAACAAAAGAATTGTGAAAATATGCCAGCGGGTTAAGTTGCCGAGAAGGTGCAGACTCCTTTCCCTTTTGGGCCAGTGGGCGTCGCAATGGCATTAAATTATGAAGTCAACAATGCATGTGTCGTGTCGTGTATAGCAGTGTGTGGGTGGGTGTGGGTCCTTGTAAAAGGGCTGGCTGCCAAAGGGGGTCGTAAGTAATTGTGGGTGTGGCTAACAAGCCCAAGAACTGCGCTATTTTGGACAAATGGTTACATTTTTGATTACAAGCTTGTTCCAAAGAACATAAAGTAAGTCGGAAAACCGAAAAGGGAAGAAACTTCTATTAAATAATTACCCAAAACAACTAAAGGAAAAAAAAGGAAATAGTTGTGACCCTCAGGACACTCTTTGGACAAACATAACTTCTGCTTAAATACGAAATAGTTTGGGGCCATAGAAAAGATTAATTTGATTTTATTAATGAAATCATTAGTGGGCCAAAAGGTAGAATAAAATGAAGAAACCGAAACCGAAACCGAAAGAGAAACAGAAAAGACCCCAAACACACAAAAACAAGAAATAAAAAAGGGGAAAGGTTAATGTAGCATGTGAATGTTGCGACCCCCCACCACCACCCACACACGCAGTAAAAAAATTCAGTTTCGTCTTTCATTCATTTGGAAGAAGGTGGTTTTGCGTGTTGGCCAGCTTAATTTTTTTTTTTTTTTTGTCGGTTTCAGTTTGGGGTTTTTGTCATGCCAGGCGGTCATTTCATTCACTTTCTGGGGGCGCCCTTCTGACCCTGCGACCCTGCGATCCTGCGACCCCCTGACCCAGCCGCATGTGTTGACCAATGACAAGGTAACGGTAAACATATGCACTGCGAGGATTTACTCAACAAATTTGATGAAAACCCATACCATTGAATGACATTTCGGGTAAACTTTCGAATAACATTTTCCAGTAACCTTCGTGGAATGAATCCCAACATATGGCGATTATTATCCAAGTCTATAGTATTTTTTTTAAGTGCATTTCGAGGCCTGGCAGCGACAACGGATGTGGTCATTTACACAAATTAAATAATTGCTTACGCTGTTGTAAGTGAAGCGTCATCGCAGGACATCAACGACGTCGACGAGCCGGTCCGGTCCTTTGCCCTTTAGAGGCGACTTTCGCTTTCACCGTTGGCAACTTTCACTCTCCAACTTTCACTTCCCTTTCCCCTTCCGCCTGCCGCCTGCCGCCTTCCGCCTTCCGCCTTCCGCTGCCACTCATTCCGTATTCTGTGTTGAATTAATTGAAGCAAATTTCGTGTTTTACCTTTTGGCAAAGGAAATTCGAGCGAATGAAAAGAAATAACGGACAGCTGACAACATTTCGCCTTTCTCCTTGGCAGCTGCAGCTATTTCTTCGTTTTCCAATTTCTCTGAATCCTTTGATAAACTCTCTGAAAAGCAGTCTTCTTGTGAACATTTTCAAAGTGCGAGCCAATGAATGAGATTCGATATTGAAAGCCGATTTAAATCTACAAAACACGGTAGTTGTCAAAGGCCAGAGTTACTTCGCAAAACTCCAAGCCATTCAATTAGACAAAAAACTTGGCAACTCTAACAGATACCGTTTTTTTTGTTGTTGTTCGATATTTACAGGTTTGAAGAGTTATTGGAATTTATTAAAATACTTTTAAGCTTAAAGACTAAAGACTAAATATCTTAAATGTTTGTTGATTAAAGTTTCTTTTGGGAGAATAATTTCTAAGCTAGACCTAGGCCAATAGTTTCCCATCAAGCTGTGATAAAGGACCTTTTTTTGAAGACTCTAATATGCAGCTTAAGGTAAAACTCATTTTAAAAATCCACCTTTTTCGAATGGCAACTGAATCCGCCTCTAATTGAAGAACTTCTCAACTGGAACTTGTCTGTCAAGCAAATGAACTCAATTGAAGCGAATTTTATCACTTGTTATCCCGTCGCACACTCCAATTCATTCAATTTCCTTTCATTTAGTTTATTTCTTCTTCGATTTTTTCTTTTTTTTTTTTTGAGGATTTTCTGGGCTCGATTAAACTTTGATCTAAGCGCTTTCGAACTTTTTCTTCTATACGCGTGTCTCTTTTTGAATTGAGTCCCGGCTTGGAGGCTAAACATTTAAATAGATTTTTCGGGACCTCCTCCTGTTTTTCTCGCTATTGTTTGGCATTTTTTCTGGTTTTGTCGTCGAGTGGTCAGGAGTGGAGAGAAAACCGCAAAGAATTCGGTAACGGAAAGCGAAAGGGCTTGCTCGGAGAGTGTAAATAGATTGAGGCTCGAACAGAAGATACTTTTATTTGTCTGTTTGCTTGACGAGTTACCTTTCGGGCCAGCAGAATAGATCCATCTATGTGCTCGGCGACCCACTGGAGCGCAACCAAGCACACATCGCCCACCTATCCTGCCACGCCCACTTTGAATGCGATACACAAACGTCAGGAAACAAATCAAATGTGGCAAAGGATGCGCCATTGAGACGCGTTGAGGCGCCAAACGTGCCGGCTACGCCCATGCCCCTTTCCGTTTCCCAAAAAAAAGAGACTAGATAAAGATACCGAAAAACGGTAACGGTAACGGTAACGGCAACGGTAAACGAGGCGTTGTCAGCTTTATCTGGCGCCCCCGCAAACCCCATTCACGTCTGATTGCGAAATACTTGATATTCCATACGTTGGCACACTCGAGCAAAAAATATGTCATTCCATATCGATTACAGTGTCTATTTATTCGATTTCTGTTTTGCGTGGGCTTATGATTCCCAACTAGAAATTACACGTGCAATATCCCTGTATTTTTATAAACAAATTGATTTATTTATCCAAAAAGGATTCCTTTTTTCCCCGTGCTGACAATACCCAACTATCTTTTAATACGAAAGCAGTATATATATTTTTTTTTTAAATCCATTTTTTTGAGTGCAGGACTTCCGCTAAGACAATAACCGTTGCTAATGTATTAGACGTGTCAATGTGGCCTCAGCTTTTGACTGATATCTGTCTGCTCTCCTCCCACTTTCCTCCCATGGACTGTAAGTGTGAGTGGGAGGAGGAGGAGGCGAGTGGAGCTGTCGATTTGTGACAAATAGCATTCGTCCTTGTCTCGCCCTAGCACTCGCACAATGGGAAATGAAATTGCAGAAGCCAACAAGTTGGTGACCCCAACACGCTCTCACTCTTATACTATCGCTGAGAAAAAAAGATTCAATGCTATCGATTAATCACGGCGACTATCGATCGCCATCGGCGGCCACTGGCAGTGGATTGATACCGAGACCGGACCGAGAACCGTTTGATGAAAAGACAAATGGCCGGCGTCTCGATTGGATTCCTTCGAGCCATAAATCTACCGGAGAGCGATGGATGGCGTGCTTCTTAATAATCAGTCTCTGGGAATTGATATTCTATAGAAAACCATAATCATATTGAATTGATTCAATTTATTAATCACGAAATAATTCATTTTTGAGGGGCTTTCTATCAAACATCGATCTATACGATTAATTGGAATCGATTTATTCGATTAACTGGTTAAAGGAAATTGAATTTATCAATCATGATGTTATTAATTTCGTTTGATTTGTTTGTGGAATATTTGTTCGATTAATGCGATCAATCGACTATTCGATTAATCATTAATTATTAGTGATAATTAAAAGAAATAATCTATTTTTTAAGACAAAAAAAACCTTATAGTTCCACTGTGTTTAGAAGAGATTACCAAGCCCTATGGAAAGTGTCCCCCTCGGGAGTGGCAGAGTGTCAGAGTGGCAGAGTGGCACGAATTTGAGGCAACCCCCTTCATTTGCTGCTCCCTTTTTTGAGCCTAAGTAAGAGATAAGCAAGGACATAGGACACGTACTTTAGAGGGCAGGGAATGACGAGATCTATGTGTGTGCTTGTGCCAAGGACATGATATATGGATATAGACACCTACGCAGTCTCAAAAACATTTATGGCTCTTGGCTTTTGTTGGGTTTTGGCGCATGTAAATGGCTAAAATTTAAATTGAATCAAGTTTTTGGCCCAACTCGCAGCGAACTCATATATTTGCCATAAGGCTTAATGAACCCGCTCCAGATTTAAGTGACACTTTCTTATTTTTCTCTACTTTGTGTGGAGTATGTGTTTGATGCAATTTTCATAAAGTTGTCAAAACTTGGTTTTTGCCTTTCATTTGTGTTAAGTTTTTTATGAGGAGACTCGTTATTTTTTTTGTTCATACTCTTAAAGAGCGGATATTTTGACTTATTTAAGACGCTTATAGGATAAGGACTTTTTTAAGGATATTTTAAGGAATATATATTTTCCATTTTCCATTTCCCATCTATTCGGATTCCCCGCTTTTCGTCTGAAACTTTCTTCATATATTCCTTAATGTTCCGCGAAAAATATATCTTGAAATCAACGAAATCGGTAGACTATATCCTGTTGAATATAACCCGGAAAGTGTATTACATTATTCGACTTGCTTCCCTCACTTTTCTCAGTCTTTGCTCTCGCATTTTGGGCAATTCGAAGTTTGGCGTATAAAAAGGAAAAGTTTAAACAGTTTACAGCTCGCAGCTGGCCCCGGAGGATATAGAAAATGGTAAAGGGAAAGGGCTAAAAGGGGCGTAGCAATTTATGAGGCCAACGAGGGTGCGAGGGAAAGAGATAGGGGGCAAGAGGCAACAGTTGGAAGGCTCGAGAATACAAAATGTTTGGTCACATCAAGCATACGCACTGTTGTCCCTGGTCCCTGGTCCCTGGGCCTGTCAAAAATTAAACGAAGCAATAAATTATGGTCCTGTCAATGTGTGTAAGCGAAAGGACTCCACACACAGATATATATACATACGCCTGTATGGGTGCGTTTAAATATCCCTTTATATATGCAGATTTCCAGAATCTCTGTTCGCCCACAAAAAAAAAAAAAGGGTTTCCGAGCAAGGATACCCGATACTCTGCCACCCGGCCGGATGACCCTTGAACTTGGGTTAACTGAGGGTGGATTAGGTTCGATGAGCGACGGATTGATTCGGCATCCTAGGCTCCAAGGGCATTAATCAATAATTTAGGTTTTTAGATTCTCGTTAGACTTGCGGGTCCCACAAAATGATTTTCAAATATCCGGAGAATTAAAATTATAAATGCGCTTCATTTGTAGTTACAAATCCACAAAAAGGTCGGAGCTTACTATAAGTTTTTATCCTCTTGGAAAACTATTAAAAAAAAGGGTTTTAAAAGTTACCTAAAAAACAATGCAGATTTTTTGTCAGTGTATAAACCAAAGGATTATTCATTTTGTATTTGGTTTCCAGGATTCGAAACAAGTTTGCAGTTTTACCAATTGAATCCGAAAAGTTTTCTATAGTTTCTCCCGAGGAGAGAGAGTTTCTGGTGTTAAAGGATGACAAATTTCTGGATATTTGACGGATTTGGTTAGATTAAATATTTGATGTGAATGTTCCGAGCGACGGGGTGAAGCCTAATCTCTTTTTTTCACATATAAATTCGGGTGTGCCCCCCCCCTTATTTTGCGGAATGTTTGTCTTTATGTTAATGTCTTCATTTGGAGACACTCCCTTGTCCCGTTTCCCCCTTTTTTTGAGGACATTCTCACGCAATTCGAAACATAATTCGGTCTTGTTTAATGCCCATATTTATGCCTCCTTCCCCCTTGGTTTTTGTTGGTTTTTTGGATTCTCATTTTTATTTTGTTGTGTATTAAGTTAATTAATGCGACGCATAAGCCGCCGTTTCTGCCATTTAGCTCGTCCTTCGTCCTTCGCCCGTCGTCCTTGTTGTCCTTCGTCAAGTCAATCACATGATAACAGCAACAACAAACATTTTGAATGTTTTCCCAACTTTATTTTGGTTCCACGTTGTTTTTCTCCTCTTTCTTCTACTGTATTTTCTGTTGCTTTCTTTTTTCGTTTTAATTAATTTTGTGAGGGATTTGTGCGGCTTATGAACTTAAAAATATTTCATTTTGTTTTCGGGGCCTAAAAAGCTTAAAAAAAAAATACATTTTTTCTAAATGAATATATAAAAAGTGGGCGAAAAACGTCGAATTCAGGTGGCAGGACTTTTTCAAATGATTGAAGGGACAAATTTGTTACAGCTCCTTGCTGAGTGATAAGGGTTTTTCTGCCAATTGCTTTCCAAAAGGATATAAAAAAGTTGACAAAACTAAGCAGCTGACAATCTAATTAAATTAAGGCTTGTTTAAAGAAGATTATGCATTTTTATTTGGGGTTTTGTTGGTAAGTTTTTAAAGTAATCTTATTTGTTTTTGATTGTTTAATGAAATGCAAGAATGTTTATCATTAATCTGCTAGAAAAATTTAGGAACCTCATATTTTTATGGAAATTTTGGCAAAGAAAAAATTTGTTTGCAGGATATACACTTTTTAATCTTTTCCCAGTATTTTTCGCTAAGAAAGTCTTATTTTGTGGGAAATAAAAATCAGACGTGAGCAAACACATTTCCTGCAAATGGAAGATAATCCGAGGCTTTTCTGCTTTGCATTCCCTTTCATTGGCTCCTTACTGGCCTCCTGCTTTGCCTCCCACCATCAGGACACTCAGGACACACACATCCTTGTAGTGACAGGAAATGTATGCCATGGTACCACATATTAAAATGCTGCCACTCAATAAAGCCAGGCAATGGGTATCCTGGTATCCTGGCAGGGAAAAATATGCAAAAAACAAAAGTCGATGGCACTTCCTGGGCGCAGGACATTTCTTTCTTTGGCCGGCAGATGAAGAAGGAGATGGCCTGAGCCAACTAGACAAGGACAGAGCACAAATAACAATAACAAAATGTAAACAAATCACAATAAATAACAAAAAGGCATTCGTCCTTGTTTTTTATGCCGTGCACTTGACATATCCGCCTTGCCCCTCCTACCATCCTCTACCGCCTCCCTCCCCCCTCACTCCTTTGTATGTTGTGTTTGTGGGGGCGTGGCTAGAAAATTTTTTCAATTATATTGACAGCGGCAAAAAAAAAAGTTTTTTTTTCTCCTCCCGATACGTTTGCATAAATTTGAAATCACAGAAAAGTTTCCTTTTTATTTATGTTTGGTTTCTATTTTTTTTTTTTTTGGTCCTTTGAATCCAAGGCCGCGACATGTGTAAATTTGATAGGCGTGGCAAATGCTTAATTCAATACGCATCAGCAATAATTTATGAATTTTTATTGAAGTTGTGATTCTGTTTTCATGATGAGCGTGTGCAAAAACCAAAAAAAAAAACAAAAAAAAAACACACACAGCTTCCCAGCTTTTGAATCATAAATTATATTCCACAAAAAAAAAGAAACAGAAAATATAAATAAAAATAAGAGAAAGCACACGCCTTCGAGGGAGATGTTTCTTTTTATTTCCTTTGAGCTGCCAGCAGCAGGATGCTATTAATCCTGCATCCTTTTTCGCACTCGAAAGACAAATTATTGAGATATCTTCGAGTGAAGGTGGAATAAGGAGCTTTAATTTGTGGGATATTATAATGAAGATAAAACGTGTAGTAAATATTTTAGACATTTTGAGAGTTTCAGTTTCAGACTGACAATACCTCATTTCCATAACAAATTCTTGACTTTCTTATCCCTTAACTAACCATTCTTAATTGTCTTTTATTGGTTTAATGGAATTCCCTTTTTCATTCAATAAATTCCGATCCATTTCAATTGGTTGGAATATTTGGCTCATTAAAATGCCGTCCAAGCCGAAGACAATCGCGGCCATTTTGTGGATAAGGTTAACAACTTTGGTTGGCTCCCCCAGCCAAAAAAAAAAAAAAAAAAAAAAAACAATCATCAAAGAGGTCAGGGTCACAAACTCCCCTCGTAAAGAGAAGAGTATTTTGTGAGGTCAGGCTGTGGCGCCAGTTGATTAATTCCCGCTTTTATTTGGCATTTTTATGAGCAACTGCATCGATGGGGACATTCTCGTGAAAGCCAAGCCCCGCAAGCAGTCGGGATTTTGGTTTCTTCCCACCTTCCTGGACTTTCTTCTGCCCTCCTGGCCTCATGGCCGCTTCCCCCTATTTTTTTACACTCGTTTTCCGCTTTTGAAATGTTGCGATTTTGTTTGGTTTGGTTTCGGGTTTCGCTTTTCGACATGTTTTTATGCCACCTATCAAATTTCCACACACAGGCATAGGTACACAGCGGAAAACACGGGTATTAAAGGGAATATAAAATACTATTGGAAGTTAGGATAATTTTAAGGCATTTTTTAAGCATTTTGGATATTTTTTTCTAGAATAAAGAGTAGGAAATACTTTCAGCCACCTTTCGGATATAGAAAAATCAGAAATACATAATTTTTTCTTGACTTTTTCTGTAATTTTTCTTGAAAACATTTTCCCTGTATTTTTTTTTTCACAGTGACCTGGACCAGAGATGGGTTATATTAAGGTGGCTTTTGCCTTTTAGGCCTTTTGCGAGGAGCCGGGAAAAGCGATATTTTATTTTACCATTAATCGTAAAAATTGCTCGTTTTATTGCTTTGAAAGTGTTTGCCGAATGCCCCGATTGCCGGTCCCCGATTGAACTTTCTCTGCCGCTTTCTCCGCGCCTGAGAAAGTTTGCATGTGCCTCCTGCCTCCTGCCTCCCGCCTTCGATTTTATTTTGTTTTATTCCATTTTATTTATTCTGGTGCCTGACAATGGCCAAAAACACACACAAAATAAAAAAGAAGGGGAAAATAAATTTGGAGAACAAAGGAACGGCGGGAAAAAAAAGGACTCAAAGCAAACATCGCCAGGTGGTCGAAGGTGGAAGGATAAGAGGAGGTTCTGCCAAATGTTATGCATAAATCGTTGTACTGTGCTGTGGGTGTGCGTATCCTTGTCCAGGATATTCTATACAGGTCCTTGGCATCAGCCGAGTGACTTTGACGGATGGACGACAGGAATATGGGCGTGGTGTGGCGTGGCGTGAGGGCGTCAAGGACGGATTGATATGTCATTTTTATTTTTATCACTCGATGATAATTTTTCGGGTGGGCTCAATTTCAAAAGAAATAAATAAATTATAAATTTCTTTCAGTAACGTTTTTAAGTTAAACCATATTTTCAGATTATTTCTAAATATATTTCTATATTTTTAAATAGACAGATTTATAACAAAAGAAAGTAATTACAAACTTGACACTGAAAAAGAGACACAAGCAGCCCGCTGGGAAAGAGAAAAACATCGTTGAATGGCGAAAAACATCGATTTCAATAACCATAAATCCATGCAAAATAGTTTCAGGAAAAAAAAAACAAATAAAAATAGACGGAATATAAAAAAAAGATAAAAAAAAATCAACACTACCCAAATAGAATATCCTGCCGCCCATTACTTACCATTAACATTTTCCGGGGCCGAAAAATTGAGGCAACAAATTTATTTATGCATTCAATTAGCATACGATGCGGGGTGGAAGATAGGTAAGGATATTCGAACCTTACTCGATTGCCGGGCAAATTGAGAAATTACTTTAAAAAGCAAACAGCTGGCCCTCTGAATGTTGCTCTTTTTTTTGTCGGTCTTGGATCTTTGTCGGTGGAGGCGGAAGGGCGAAGGAAAAAGGAAAAATCTATCCTAGAAGGAAAACAGCGCGAACGAGGGAACGAAACCTAAACAAATTTCATGGAAATATGAGTGAAACCTCACTCCCAATTCATACCCGGTACTTGGGTACTTCCACGGGGTATATTGTGTTGCTAAAAATGGGTGGAGAAAATTTGACAAATCGTTGGACAAGTCTTCAGACAAAATCAAAAGTCAAAACACCCAAAAAATTGCCAAGAATTTCTTGCATACCAAAGTACCGGGTATCCTACAGTCCAGAGGCTCTTCCTTTTTTTTTTTTTTGTTTCTTTAAAAGTCCCTTATTGGAGTACTTGGCAGCCGCATTTATTACTCATTTACAGACATCTTCGTCCTTGCTCCTTGTTCCTTTCGTTTTTTTGTTGTTTTGTTTCTTTGTTTGCCTCCCCTATGTGTGTGTGCGGGCCTTACTTTTGTTATTTACTTTGGACTGCCAAACGAGCAAAAGTTTTAAATCTTTAAATGAATTTAATATGCCCAAAGTATGAAAAAATTCGCCCCTTCATCACCATCACCATCACCATCAACATGATCATCGTCATCAGCATCAGCATCATCTCTGCCCATCATCGTCGGTCGAGGAGCGACGTATATGATTTCTGGATTATGTTCATTAATATGTTGATATAATAACTTTTTCGCCCAGCACCCTTCCCCCCCCTATTTTTGAGCAGCTGTTGTGTGGCGTCGTCCTGACGGCAGCCACGAGAACCGCAGAAAGGGTTCCTACCAGGACTCCGTCTGCGGGTTTGCTTCCACTTTTTTTTTGGAACACAGTTTTGAGGTCCCTTTGAGCCCCTCTGTCGGGGATATACACCTTCGGTTTTCATCTCCTTCCCTTTGGGTTTATTTTTACAGATTGTCAGATTGATGTCTTGACGGAGATTACTTTTTAAGACAAAATATTCCCCAAAATATGTCGGCCAGGATATGGTAGATTTTGGGGCTTAAGTTGAAATGCAATTAGAGCAAAAATAGTACATTAATATATAATATTTCTTTTACTTTCAGATCGAACTTTGACGAAGGGATTTAATAAGGTAAGATAAGCAATCTTTGTATGATTGTAATTGTAACACTTTCCATCAATCTTCACTATAAAATATTATTATTTAATAATTCTAAATCACATTCTAAAGGATAATTAAGATTCCTAAGACTATTTTTGTCCCTGTAATGAAAGTTATTGGTATGTCTGTGTGTTTGTGTGTTTTCCAAATGTGTTTTCCAATCCACATAACCGACATATCAATGATAATTGGTAATCGTAGCCGGTAAATTCCGAAGAACCAGATACCGAAACCGTTCAGCTTGCCCCAAAATTGGCCCACCTATGCCACGTTGCTCATACGCCACGTGGCCCCATGTGGAAATTGTTGAATAAAATATGCCCCAAACGGACATCGGACATTGGACATCGGACAAGGCTTGCCAAATTGATGGAGACGGTGATGCCATAAATATTTCATTTTCATTGGAATTGCCTTTTCACAATTCGTTAAATCTGGACAATAATACCCATCCAGCTCTCTCTCTCTCGCTCGCACTATTTATCCCCTTCTCTTTCACTTTCCGGCTCGTTTAAATGCTTTATTAATGCTTAGTGATGTGAAATTTCTTCGGCACGGAGGCGACGACTTGAGGCAATGCTCAGAAATGCCGGGTCAAAGGTTAAGCCGTCTTAAAACCCTGGCGGAAAATAGTGAAGAATGTTGAAAGAAATACTGGGATAATAATGCCGATGAATGCTCTTACAAATTAGTTGCTTTATATAAACAAAAATGCCGAGTTTTGATACTCCAATGTATGATAATCGGTACTCTTTTGCACTTTCCATTAGGAAAGTAAAGAAAGTTGTAGGAAAAAAGACATTTTCTTTATTTTTTTCTGCTAAAATCTATGTTATTAAATTGAAAACTAATACAAATTTTAAGGCAAAACCTAATTGCAAATATTAAAAGCAATTTTCCAGCGAATTCATATTGCCAAAAAGTTCACAGGAAAAATTCTCGTGTACATCAAGGCGTATACGTAATATTTCACATTTTTTTTTCTGCAAATATGTGT
The DNA here is from genome assembly GCA_035047325.1 of Drosophila vallismaia. Taxonomy (NCBI): domain Eukaryota; kingdom Metazoa; phylum Arthropoda; class Insecta; order Diptera; family Drosophilidae; genus Drosophila; species Drosophila vallismaia. The sequence continues at coordinate 8,760,130 of JAWNPU010000001.1, read as the reverse complement.
ATTCTTTGGCTCTGATTGAATCTTTTTGTTTTTATTTGACAAGATTTTTTGATGTGATAAAATAAACTGAGCATTAGAAAGTGGTTTCCCTTTCTCCTTACGCCTCTTGCTGTTGCCTTTTTGCTTACTTTTCCACCCAGCTTTCTCCAGCAATCCCTTCTCAATGACGGATTTTCTCTACCGAAAGCCGCTTAGCAAATTATCAAACATAATTTGACATTTTGGCCAAGAAACTCCCACACAAGACTCAAAGTGAAACCCACGGAATTGAGCTTTTTATTTCCACTTTATTTCGTATTTTTTTGTAACAATAAAGTGTTGACTGTTAAGACTGTTGAGGAAAAGCATTTAAAGAATTAATAAAGGCATTTGTCTATTTGGCTTGGCTTCACTTCTTCCTTAGTTCTGGCTGCCTAATTTATTTATTCTTTCCTTTTTTGTTTTGGCCCTTTTTTTTTTTTTTTGGCTAGGAAAAGCGGCTTTTCTCTGGGCGTTTTATTTGTGAGAGTTTTCCCCTCTGGCAGTTCATTTTGTTTGCAGCTTTTTGAATTTTAGTTGGAAAAAGAACAGCCAGAGGGTGGATTCGTTTCAAGGGAGATTTTTGTTTATAAACAAGGTGGCTTTAAAGAGTATTTAAGTTTAACAATATTCATTTTTAATTGGTATTTAATTTAAAGTTTTACTCCATATTTGTTACAGGGTATCCTTTGTTTTAGAGTCTGGGACGAAACGCTTTCTAAGTAGCTTTTAGTCACACATCAACTGAAGGGAGAAATGTTGGAAAATCTCTACTTTTTCCCTCAACTTTCTCTGTGATTTTCTCTGTGTGTTGCTGTGTGCTGCTGTGTGTTGCTTTAGTTGTAGTCTAATGTGCTTGTATTTACTTAAACGCACAAACGACTTTCTCCGGCTTTCTCCGCTTTCATCCTGCCTTTGTCCTGCCATAGAGTCACATTAGCGCCCACTTCACTGGGCCGCTGGCTGTCCCTGGCTCCCTTTCTGTCTCAATTTTTATTTTCTTCCCATCTCTGTCTGTCTGTGGTGCCCTGTCTCTTTCACGGCCGCCGTCGCAGCTCCTGATGAGCAGCAAATTGAGTTTTATTGACTTGATTCGCGTCCTGCGTCTTCACTGATTCATTTGCTGACCATTTTGCCAAGTCTGTGAGGATACACTTGGAAAAAAGCAGAGTCTATCGAATTAATCGTTAATTTATCGATTGTATATAAGTACTTTATTCGTATCTATCGATAAAAAACAACGCTTGGGAGTTTCCAATAGTTTTTTTTATAGTTTCCAAACTTGGGGAATTTTTTACATCGAAATAAATAACTTTATTTCCCTGTGGCTGGCCGCGTGTACACAATAAATTGATTTCTGATTATCATTGCATAATAAAAAGACAAAATCCGTGAGGCCAGGCTCGTCCTGGCACGGGAAAAAGAATGCTAAGAAGCCCTGCAAGGAGGCGAAGGACTCGTATAGACAGAAGTTTTAATGAAGCGTATTAAAATTTAATTAAATAACAATTTGCACAAATGTAAATAAACATGTCGCTGCTTATGTAAAGCAGTAGCAGTAGCAGCAGCATCAGGACATCAGGAGCAGATCCTGCAGGACGCTCATCCGCCGCCAGCTTCGCCTCGTCCTTTGACTCCTCTGGCTCCTTGAGCTCCTCGGGCAACGCCCAGTGCGGCGAACTTTGGTCATTAAATTAAGTGCACGAGACGATGACAAGGAGGAGTATAAGGACAAGGACGAGGATGGCGATGGCGCTACTGAAGCTGAAAGATGGAGGCTGGGAGTCAATGGGGTGGCATGGGGTCTGCCAAGGGGGTGTGGCATTAGAGAAGGGGAAAAGCGGCCACAGGTTTCCAGCCGAGGGTAGCTTCAATTTTTATATATATATTTTTTTAAGTGTTTCTTTTATAAATAATAAAAACTAATCCTTTTCTTAAATCTGGCGAGTGTAATCTTTAAGTTATATTACTTCTATATATTTTTTTTCAATTTTGAAAACTTTGTTTCTAAAAATTCGAGAGGCTGCCTCGCCCCTACCTCCTCCTGCCACACCCTAAGGGTTGCGATTTTTAATTTTGTCATACACCAACACCCAAACACACTCACACACACACTCGCGTAGCTTCAAAGGATCGCCACCCCAACCCCCGCACACCACACGCTCCCCCTTTACCGACCCATTGGCATCGCATCACTCATACGCCACGTTGAACGCGTCCTGGGTGTTTTTTTCCCGCCCTCGCCGCCTTTGTGCGTGTTTTTAGGGCGTGCTGGTACGCGTGTGGGCGTGGCAGGTAAGGTCTTAATTGAATTTGCTTTTTTTTCCAGCTGCGTTGGCCAGGCAACGCCATTTTTCCGCCTCCAAAAAACTCGAAAAACCCGAATCGCAAAAGCCTACAAGGCAAAGGCCTCCGCTTTTCACATACGGAAATTCTGTTGTTAAATAAGAAATTTAATAAATTTTATTTAATTTTCTTGGCTTATGCAAAATGCCTTCGTCCTTTCGGAGTGCCTGGTTGTGTGTGATTTTCAAGCCCCTCCAAATTTTGATACATTTTTTCATCCATTTTTTGGAGTGGCGAGTTTTTCAAGTGGAAATGAAAGCAGCTTAAAATGAATACAAAATATTTTTACTTTGTATTATGCCATATTATAAGAGCTATTTTTTTCCGGTACGAAATTAAGCCTAAAATATTCGAGAAATTGAAAAAAGAAAGCTTATTTTTCTATTTATTTGTATTGGCTTGGAAATACAGATTGGGGATTGCTTTTTATTTCTATTGGATATATTTTTCAAAGTAAATGTGTTTCATTAAATCTAAATAAAAAGGAAAATCACAATTTTAAATGCGAGAAAATCGCAAAATAAGTAACATTTTCGATGGAATAAAAAATAATACCTTTTCATGATTTCCAAAGCCAAAGTTCTGCTCTCTTGGGGTCGTAAAAACGTTGAAGCTCGTGAGAATTTTAAGCCGCTTGAGGTCAAGGTGGCTTTTTTTATGGTCCATCTTTGCGAAGAAGGTCCTGGGCATCCTTGGGATGTCACACCGTTTCTCTGGCAAGTGATTTCTGTCTATAAACCAATTTCTTATCAGCTGTTTGCACTTTGTTCGGGGTTTCTTTCGAAATAAACTGTGACTTAACAGCCGAATAAATAAAGTATACCTTGTGGCATGCTTGGGGACAATTTGTCAGGTTTTTTTCTTCATGGGGGGGAAACCCAAAGAAAATATTACAAAAATGCGTTCACGCTAATTTCGCTTGCAGCCTTGAAAGCAAAAAAAAAAAAAAAGGAAAGAATGTTTGTTCGTGATTAATTGCCGACAAAAATGCCAATTTAATGTGTGAAACTTTTCCGGGTGCTGGCCCATTTCGCTGAATTCGGAGGCCCCACAAGTGGGCAAAGTTTTCTGCCAAATTGTTCACAGAACGGCAGAGCGGAGTGTCGGTAATCTTTTCACATTGCACCTGTGGGGCAACTCACTTGAGTTCTCTAATGGCTTCTCGGTGGCTTCTCGCAACAGCACTTCAAATCACCTGCTTGCGGGTTTCAAAGAAATTAAAATCAAAGTTTGGAAGTTAGAAATGCAATTTGGGGGAACCAACAAAAAATACAGGGAAATTATTACATTTCAATTTGGCGTTTAATTTCATTGCAAGGGGAGTTTATTAATTATAAAATTATAATAATATATTCCCCAAAACAAAATTAAAAGAAATAATACGGGAAATCGTATTTTAAACAAGAAAAATAAATTAAATACTTAATAACGATATCATATAGCTGAAAAAAACCTTCAAATAAACTCTCCTAGCTAGAGCTTTTCTATTCTATTAATATTTATTTAAAGTTTTCTAGTTATATGTATTTATTGATTTTCTGGATTTTGTTTTGATATTAAAGGTTTTTAATTTCTATTTAAAATGCTTATATCTTCCCTGTGAGTTTATTTTTCCCCAGTGAGATCCTTTGAAATGGATCCCGATAGGCTGACACTTTCAATCAGTCGCCGGGATATGAAGTGAGTCGCTACTCAAAGGATTCGCCGGCTGCGCGGGGGTAGGGAGTGGCGTCTCCGGGGCACTTGCTCCTTCAGGATAATGGGCTCTGTTTCGTGTTCATTACACGGCTTTAGCCAAAAAGATAACGGCAACCTCAACCGCCAAAAAAAAGAAGGGGTGGTGGGGCAGCCGCAGGATGCGGGGTGGAACAAACGAACTTTCAACTTGTCGCCATGCCAAGTGCCGCAGGACGGTGACAGGGACGGGGACGGGGAAATCCTCTTGGGTAATGGCTGGTAATTATCCTTAATTAGTTGTAAAATATTGAAGTGAAAGTATTTTGGTATTTTTTGTTTTGTTTCTGGGTTGCTTGCAGTCTATGAGTTGGCCGGAAAAGCCAGAGAGCAATTAGCAGAAACTTTTAGCAGAAACCCCCTTAATTCCATTAAAATGATAGCGATTATAATAATAATACAAATTCTAATAATAATAATAATAATAATAATAATAATAATAAAATTAAAAGTACATCTGCGTCTCAGTGTGGCATGATGAATGATCTGGTTGGGTTTTCAACTCAACTCAACTCGCAATATCCCTTCTATTATTTTTAATGCCATTTTTCACAGCTCGAAAATTAATTACCCAACAAACTCATTACGTATACGCCACCGAGCCAGATACAAAATGAAAACGTGAAGATAGTGGGTGCGAATGGTTAACTTCCAGGACCATGCAGGACGTGCAGGATGAGTTTCACTGGAAAATTTCCATCGTCAAATGAAAAATGTCAGGGACAAATATCTTCTAAATAGTTCATAATTGTATTTTATTTAATTTAGTTAAAGCTTTGATGTTTTCAACTAATTGAAATAAAATATATTCCTCTGCAAACATTGCCCAAAATAGGGGGAAGGGTTTCTCCCTTCAATTTCTTTCCCATTCTCCCTCGAAGTTTTGGCCATAAATTTAATTAACGATAATATCCACGCCCGCCAACGCTAACTGGCAGTGTTTTTCGGTCACAGGACACGCGAGCCACGTGCACCTTTGGCGGAGGTCCTGGCAGGTCCTGCCGCGGTTGCGGGCGGGTGTGGTCTGCCAGAGAGTCAACCTGCTTAAGTGACATGCAAAAGCAAGAAGAAAGCATGCTTTTAGGCGAGGGTCACGCGTCGAGTGGGTTGAGTTACGAAGATTCTCTCCTTCTCCGCCCTCTTTTCCAGCACCTCTTCTATTTATACACAGAAGAAAAAAACGGAGTAGAAATCGGATGTAATTGTACAAACATCAATGCTAAAAAAAACCAGTATTTTTTTATCTGTCGTTGGGCTTTGTTTTTATTTTAATAAAGAGTATATTTTTGAAATGGAAATTAACCCCCGCTTTTTGTCAGTGCCCTTTTACCCTTCTGCGAGCGTCACTTGTCCAGCTGAACTTTTAGCCCAGCAGCTGCTTTTGGCCGTCAACAAGCCAAACGGGATGGCGTGGGGGGGGGGCGGCAAATGGAAGGGAGGCGGGTCGGGAATGAGGGGGAGGAGGATAGAAGGGGGCGTGTTGTTGCAACAGCAGGGACATGACGACAGGCAGACAGGCAGACGACACTTAACCGGTAAGAGGGGCTGTCGCCGCCGAACATCGTCATCGTCTTCAGGACCCTTTCCGCGACCCTCCTGCTTCCTTCTGTTTTTTTTCCAAGCTTTCTCCATGCTTTCTCCATGCTTTTTGCATGCTTTTGCCGTGCTGGCTGAGAGACGGCTGCTAATTAAAATAGTATGCAGGCGGCATCAGCTTAAGTGCAGTTTTTCCCCCGGAAAATGTTTTCCACGTCGCACAAAATGGGCCGCCGCAAGTGAACCGCATGACGGTAGGAAAAAAAACCCCGTTTAAAAGCTGGGAAAAAAATAAAGAAATAAATAAAAAGTGTTAAACGTTTTTGCGACGTTTTAATGGCAATGAAAGTCAGCATTTTATTTGCATTCTTTCATGCCAAATTAGTCAGAAACGAAGTGGAAGTCCCTTTCCTCTTAAAATTCAATAAAATAAAGCTGGGATATTTTTAAAAGATTTTCTTTCAAAGAATTAATATTTATTTTCTTGAATATAACAATAAATCTTATATTAGAAGTCATTGAGTTTTTTTAATTTCATCTAGAAGTGTTAGAAAAAACACGATTTAACCTTTGAACTTTAAACTCGAATGAAGTTCATTGGAAAAACGCCCCTTGAAAAATTGGATACTTTTCATCAAGGTCGGGAGTTTTTCAGTTTTTCCGCAACCAAAAGAAATGGCTTTAACAATTTTTGAAATTAATCTTAGGGCAGCCAGAAGCCAGAAGCCTCTGCATAAAATATTGTGTTTCTTCCTGTGATTACATTTATTTTCCAAAAGCGAGTTTCTGCGAAAATTGAAATTCATACCCAATGGGGGATGGGAGAGTCCTTTTTGGGTAGGAGAATTACTTTCTCCAACTGACCAACTAATCCGGCACTTTAACCGATTCCCAAGACTCTTACTTTTACTTCTAACTTCTTACTTTTATTTTCTTGGCATTAGCATATTCATTGGCTGGTCGAAAGTCGGGCAATTGCCTGCAACACGCTCCGCACATTGCATATTTTCATAAATTTATTTAAGTGCTGGCAATTTTCCACCCAGCCCCCATCCCCCAGTGGAAACGGGGGAAGGCGATGCAAGGATGCAAAAGGATACTGTAATGCACTCGGAGGACCCAAAAGAAGGAACAATAAATTTGTCGCAGCTAAGCCAAGTTGCGTGCACTCGCCTCAAATCACGTTGCAAAGTAACCGAGACCAAAAAAATATGTATATATATATATATATATATATTATACATAGGGACCAGGGGGATGGTGTAGGGGGTTTGGGGTTTGGGGGGAAAATGTGGCAATAGAAAAGCTGCAACAAGAAAACAGTTACCGACTTTTTGGCGCATGCAACAAACCACGGTGGAAAAAAAGCGAAAGTCGCAATAAAAACCCAGACGGAAGTCGTCACGTGCAGTTCTGGAAAAGACACTGAGAGAAATACATTTAGCAGGAGTTTTCCTTAAAACACCTTAATTATATTTAAAAATATTTTTTTTACAGTTTTTAATCGTTGGGGAGAACCCAAGAGAAATTAAAATAAATTAGCATTCCAGTCTGCCCGGACCTCGCGTTCTCTTTTTTGCGTTTAACAAATTATGCAAGAATTTCACTTTCACTCGCGAATTGTTTTCCCATTGTTTTCCACAATCCTGGCACGCCCCCTGACCCCTGGCCCCTGGACCCTGGACTCTGGCCCCTGGCTGGACAACGTGTAAATTGGAAAATTAAGTTGGCATTAGTTGTGTAAGTCTTCGGACCAGAGAGAACAATGGCCGAAAAGGACAACGCCAAAGCGGAAAGCGAAGCGTCTACAGGAAAATGCAATTAGGCCAAGAAACAGGGCCAGAAACAAGGCAACAGATGCAGAAGTAACTTTCCGTGATACCACAAGTCCACAAGATACCAAAGGCCAAGAACCAACAAGTCTATGGAGAAATAAAAGCCAACACCTGCGGCTTGCTGCTTCTCCCCAAGGAAAATCAAGAGTCAAGAGTTTTAGTTTTGGCCATAGGAGGTTTCTCCTAATTCTAAATATTAAATATTTATTTAATATAAGATGTGTTTAAGATATTTCCCTGAACAGCAACAAAATCATCAGAAAAAACGTTTCCTTTGTGGTTTGGAAAAAAAATCCCTATTTTTTTTTAAATGACAACTCAAAAGTAAACCTTTAACATAAAAAAAAAACAAATATATTGAAGCTTATGACGTAATCGTGTTTGGCATTCTGTGGCAGCTGGAAAAGTCGCTATTTTTCACCAGCTTTTCCAGCCAATTGAGTTGTTTGTTTGAACTTTGAACGTGCAAATTTTCCATTGTCATGTGTCAATGGCCCGCCGTTGGGTCCCTGTCACCCAACACCCAACACCCAACCTTCTGCCTTCTGCCTCCCATTACCCACCCCTTTCCAGCCCCCATTACCCAAAGTCCTTGCTCTCTGCTGGAGCCTGAGCCAAATCACTTGCAATTTGACTAGACGATGTCGCGACACTTTTTTTTCCCCTGCCTTGTTTCTATATAGAAATTTTTTTCCTTTTTTTTTTGTTGGTAACAAATTTCAAATGCTGCGTGCGGGTCACTTGCTTGGATTTATTTAAAACTTTTCTGCGTTTTTTGTTTTGTTTTGTATATTTCTGGTGATCCCTTAAAACTGTAGCAGCGACACCTGACAGTTTTCTTATTTATTTATTTCGGTGAAAAATTACACAGCTCCCGGCTTTTTCCTTGACAAACTGCGCGTGAAAATGCCCCCCGAGGAGGTCTTTCTTTTCGGACGTCTCAGGACGAAACCTTCTTAGAGTTTAAGCCAACTTTATCAACTTAATTTGTACACAAATTTATATATTTCATAATTCTCTGTCTTTCGGCTGCTATATTTTATGCTTCCCCAACTTATTTATCGCATTTTTTATTCAAGATTTCCCATTTTCCAGTACCCAGTACCCAGTACTCAGTACTCAGTACCAGTATCCCATTTTGCGACCACTCTACTTGATTCCATTATGGCCCGCGGAAACTTTTCCTGCCACCGTGTCCTTGTTCGAAAAATTGTATTTGAAACTTTTCGAAAAGTGGCAAATGCTCTTTGTCACTGACGTAGGCGGTGGGTGGCCTAGCGGTTGGAGGGGGGGCGTGGCATAGGCACGTGCCATAAGCCATTTGTCAACAAGAAAAACTGATTGGATTCGGAGGCTCCTTTAGTTTTCCGTTTTTAGCAGAAAGCAAAACGCTTAAAAGCAAAACGTAATCACACTTGGTTAGCCAATTTGGTTGGCTGGTTGGCTGGTTGGCTGCCTGGTTGGAAATAGTAGAAACTTGGCCCAGACACGATAAAAGGTGGAAAACTTAACAGCCAAACAAGGCATTTCAATAATAATTGCCTAGCCTCGAGAATGTTGTTGGGCGAAACTTTGCCAATTAATGTGGAAAACGATCAGGCCCGACGCCTTGGGTCAATCGGAAGGAGTCCTTCAATTAAAACGGGCCAGGACACACAGCCAGACAGGATCCACGAACAGCTGATACCGCAGAAAAATCAAAGCTTAGAGGAGGATATGTGAGGCAAAATACACTTTATGGAAAGTATTTAAGAGAAAACATTTGTTAGTTCTAATAGTTTTAATAAAGTTGTAACAAAAATAGAACATACTCCAAGCTACTCCATACCCTGTAATTTCCGGGCATATAATGAAGCAGAGCCCCTCCATTTATTTTCCGACAACCCACTCAGAGATTGAGATTGTCTTTTGGCAAACATTGCCAGAAATAATTTTGTTTGGACTCTTGGCACGGCTTTACGAAAAGTTCATCACTCTTGGTCTTTGTCTTTCTTTGTTTCCTTAATTAGCTTTCGGTTTTTCGGGGGTTCGCGGGTGAGGGGTTCGGGGGAAAGGGTTCCGTTCAAAAATGCGGAAAGGAAACATTTTGGGCAAAAAATAGAAACTTATCTTAATCGCTTGGGAATCCCAAAGATATTTTAGATGCTTTTGAAATTGTAAATATTGTAATTTTAAAGGGAATCTTGGCACTTCGAATGTCCTTTAATGACCCAATTCGAGGCTGCGAGGACATTTTCCAAATGCAACTGCAAATGTGTACCTTTGAGTCGCCTTCGGAGTTTGGCCAACACGGCGTATGCGTGATGTAACTGTGTCCTTTCAGCTTTGCCTTTGCAGTTCCTTCCTTTTCCCGGTTTCCCTGTTTCCCTGTTTTTTTCCCCCCCCTGTTTTTTGTTAGCCAACGAAAGTGCCGAGAGGAGGGAGAGAGCACGCACTTTTCCAAACGGTAAACAAGTGAAAAACATTTCCATTTAGCTCACACACATGCCAGGGGAAAAAAGACAAACACTCGGGGAGGGGAGAATAGGTCTAACTATATTTTAAGTAATTATTTAATATTTTCCTGAGTTTTTTTTTTTAACACTAATAAAGGGAACAAAGGGATATTTGTATTTCATGTACCTCTTATTTTTCTATATTTTTCCCACAACCACTGGCACTTCTGTTTTGATTGTAGTCCTTCCTTTGCTGTATCCTCACACAATTTTCCAGGTCATCTCGGGCACTAAGCTCCTGACCCGCACTGTAGGTGTGCGCCCGTGTATTTGCCATGTTTTTAATCCACTTGAAGGCACTTAAGGCAGATCACTGCCAAGCGTAAATGTGCCAAGTGTGGTGGGCGGGGCCAGGGGCCAAACAAATTGTACAAGTTTAGATATCTATGCGGCATTCCTATCCCTCTGCCACCCACGCCCCTGTGTGCTGCTGCTGAGTGCTTTCATCTTGTTCAAATTCATAATTCCGATATAAAAAATGAACAGGGAGCGGGTAGAAATGAAGGAAAGAAGGAGATGCCAATGATCAGCATAAATAATCGACCCGGGGGATACTCTAACAAAAGGGTTGAGAGATTTTATCTGCAGACCAAAAACTTTAAAAAGTCAAAACACAAAAGGGACATTTTATTCCAAGAGATACAAAAGGATTATATTTATAATCCTTTAAATTTCTTTACAAGAAAGAGACGTTTCATTTGAAAGAATTATTTAAATGAAATAATGTAGTAGAAATAATGTAGGGAAATTTGTTTTTTGGGACTTTTTTCTACCAAAATAATATGAAAACGCTAAAAGGAGTTATATTTTCATATTTTCTAATATATATTTTCTTTCTTTTGTAACCTAAAAATGGTAATTTTCATTGAAACTCTATCCAAAAAGAAAATTCAAAAATGGGATATGGGATTCTGAGGTGCGTGCATGACCTTTTTGATACCCAGTACCCTGCAAGCCATGAATATAAAACAATGTATCATTCGGAAAATGCGTGTGTGTAAACTATAATAACAGTAATAACAACTAAACTCGATGGCAAATGACAGTTCTTGTTTCTCGCCCCTGCTAGTGTCCCTGCTCCTGCTCCTGCCCCTGCCCCTTTCGACTCTCACCCCGCCCCTGGACAGTGCAAAGATTACGTTGCCATTTCCCCAAAAGCTGACTCAGCCAAAAGCGCAGAAACAGAAAACTTCTGACAACGACACACGTCTAAGATTACATGGGCGTCGGCAGGGGGATGGAAAAGAAAAGGGAATGGAATGGAATGGGGGGGGCAACATGGAGAGGGGGGTGTGCCATAAAAGGGAAAACTGAAAATGGCGGGGCACGTTCGACGCTTCACTTAATTAAGCGCCTTTTTGTCTGCTGTAAGTTGATAATTGAGGTTTTGCCGGTTTTGCGGCAGACAAAAGTTAATCCCTCCCACTCATCAAAAAAGGCCCTCCGCCCATGCCCCCAACCCCGCTCCACGGGGAAATCCGAAAAGTGGTAAAGAAGCCGCCAAACTACGAGAAAGAAAAAAAAAAATCAAGACAAAAAAATCATTAAGGATGTAATTTAATTTCCATTCCGGCTTTTTACTTAATTTTTCGCCGAAAATAACAAAAAAAAAAAAAAATGGAAAAGAAGAAATCAAGCAGAATGGGAAATGGGATCTTTGTTGGAAATTTTGGTTCCATTTAAATTGATTAATGGGGATTATTATTTTTTTTTTTGTATTTCTGGAATTGAGTGGCAATTAGTTGGTTAATTAATAGGGAATTATCATTAAAGCTTTTTATAGGTTTAGGGGATGTTTTTGTGATTTTTAAAGAAATACTGGGAAATTTTTTTACTTTGATTAAATTCCCAATTATATAATCTCTATTCTAACTGTGCAATTAAAAACTTGGAAAACTTTTCGGTTTATTTCCAGTTTATTATTATTATAATGCCGAATTTGCATTAAAAGTTTTCGCAAATTTCGAAACTTTTCGGTTGCATTTTCCTCAGACTAGTTGTTGTTGCTGTGTTTCATTTCCTGCAATTATCCTGGCCATGTTGAGGTGTGGACCTGAATCTTCTTAAATTATATATAATATATATATAAAGAAATTTATGTACTCGCCGTGTATTTATTTAGTCAAAGGACTTTAGCCCCATGCCATTGTTATGTAACATGTGTGGGAGGAGGGGGGCTGTGTGTTGGTTAAAAGCTTTGTGTGGATTATGTTTTTATGTGGTGCCTGGTCGGGATATGCCAGTGGCAGGAGCCAATCCTGGCCAGCCGATCCAGGTCGTCCTGGCCACTGGCCACCCCCCCAGCATCCCTCAGGTCAGCCACCGGGAAAATATTTGTATTTGCTGCCATTTTCCTGCAATCTTTGGACACTTTTCCCTGCGCCAGAACTCATCGCACGTCCTTTTCCCCTGAGAAAGCCGAAAAGGACACAACAAGTCCGACTTGTCCAACCGAATTAAAGACTAAATTAAGTCTACTGATCCGAATTTGATTATCAGGAAATATATTGCAAGGGAAATATTTTAAATCCTGCATTACTTTGGTTGTCATTTTGGCTAAATTCGATTTTATTCGGAGGCTTTTATGTAATAAGGATAATCCTAGAAGCTTAGATCCTTTACAAAGCTATTAAAACACAAGAAAGTTACCTTTTTTATTCTTCTTAAAGTTTCCAAACAATTGAAATAGTTTTCTTATTTGTTTCCGAATCTAAACTTACAAAATATGTTAACAAGTATTCACTTTTTGGCATATTTTGTAACTTTTCAATTAAGCCAAAAAATTCTCAGAACTTTCTAAAGCAAAAATTTCATATAACTAATCTGCAAAGTTCAGCTCCAATATTTGAATTTTTTACAGACTTTTTTTCGTATTTTTACGACACCTTTTTGGTTGTTTATTTTTTTTCATTTTGAGAGAGAAAGTTTCGCTTCATTTTGTGTTTTTGGTAAGACTAAAAAAAACGGTTGGGAATGTGGCAGGGAGAGGGAGAAACATTTAATAGATGGAATTCGGGATATGGAGTACGAGCTCTTTTTACCAACTGCCTGACGCTTTGATTGAGCTACGTGCCGATGGCTGATGGCACCTGATCGCATTCCAATTTTTACTTTACTCGAAAAAAGACAGAAAAGAATGTGTTTGGTTGAATGTCAAGGCTATGTGATACCTGGTACTGAGTCGCTGTTCGGGAGTCAACTGTTTAAGGAAAGGAAATCATAGAAAGTCATAAATAGTTTATTCTAAGATACTTCTTTCTTTAAAAGTACCGGGTACCGGGTTTATTTCTTATTAATTTGAAGCCAAAGGAGTACCAGGTATGAATATTCCTAATTTTCCTCACTAACCAGAGAATTTTGCTTACTTTTTTCTACCATTTCGTATTAATTAGTAGGAAAGACACAGTTTCCTTTTCCTTTACAAGTACCGGGTATAGATACTCCCCATTTTTCTTAAACAAATATTTGCATGGCCCTTTAATATGCCCCGTCAAAAAAAAGACAACACATCATACCAAAATTGTCGAAAAAAAAACAAAAGAAAAAACCGAAACTGTCAACAACTAAATATTTTTTGGGTAACGCTTTTTTGGGGCTCTTGTGGCAGATGAAGGGAATTTCATAGGGACGGATGGTTGGATGGATGGATTGATGATGGCGGTGGCGCAGCCAAGGGGCAAGGAGCTAGGGACGAGGAGCTTTTCATGCTCTGTGCGCCGTGAAACGAGATACGCCGCAGCCTCACACACGGCCAACATGCGTCCAAGTATGTGGAAAATGAAACAAGTTTTGGTTCCGTGGAAATAGAGCGGGGAAAGTGGATAAAGCGGAGAAAGCGGAGAAAGCGGGTGAGCGGAAAAGGGGCAAGGGGGCAAGGGGCACTGAGAACGGAAGCGAGGACAAAGTTACTCGAATGACACAGAAACAAGCAGCCATTAAATATAGACAGGATATGCCGCCAAACACAGAGGCAGGGATTAACACTTTGGGGTATCAAATCGAGGTTGCTTTAAAAACTTCTTTAAAATATATTTATACCCGGTACTTTTAGTCTTCCTAAAAGTAATAAAAGTCAATGATATATAACAAAAACTATCCATACCCCGTACTCATAGCCTTTATTTGTTGTATTTTGTATTTATTTTCTAATAAAATATGTATAATAGTTTAAATATTATTTTTAGAGCCAAGATCATCCCATGATCGACTTCCTTCTCTTGCTGTTCGAAAGCCAGCACTATTGTTGTGGCCTCTGCTGTGTGGTAGACTAATACACCTCCAGTGACATGTGTAACACCTTGTTGCTTGTTATAAAAACCACAACAGACTGAAATGCCACTCACAAATCGCCTTGGAGCGTGAGAAGCTTGCACTCTGTGAAGTGTGAAGGGGTTGGAGTGGGAGGGGCGGGGCGGGGTTAAAAGGGGTGTGTTAACCCCTACACACACCCACCCACACAAGCAGAGTTTTTTGTTGTAACAAATTAGCTTGACAACCGAGTTTTCTTTTCTCTTCTGTTTAATTTTGTTGTAACTTGTGGTTTTCTTTTAACTTGACATTACAAAAGAATAAAAACAAAGTCTAAGAGACGCGGGCAAATAAAAGTTGCAAAGTCCTCGGCACCCCCATGCCCCATGCCTCATGCCCTTTGACCCCTTTTTTGTGTAAACCAGCTGCGCCTTCAGGTGTAAATTGTTTTATTGACATTTTGCGTTGAAAGCGAGAAAAGCGGAAGGCCGGCTTTTCTTCAGAATTTCCAATAACTAATGAACTGACCTGAAAGGGTCAAGCAATACGAGAGGGGTTAAAAGGGGTCAAAGGATATGGAAGATACAGGATTCAATGCTTATGTTCTCCATAAAGTAGCTTCCCAGGAAAGTCTCTAGCTATCAGGTGAAAAACCGATTAATTCCTTGAAAGCTAAAGTAGATAGGGATATTGTTGATCGATCCAAGTAGGTTTCTCCTCAATATGTCTTAAATAAATGATTAAGTTTGAAATCGATAACTTTAATAATCAATTGATGATGAACAACATTTGGACTTGGAAAACCCTTCCCTTGTGAGTCACTTGCCCCGCTATAAATATCTGTAAGCCAAGAACTTATTCCTGGCCAAGCGAAAAGTGAAAGAAATCCAGACCCAAATCTTGTTCAACTAACTTATTCAATGTTATTTTCCACAGACAAAACACACCAACAAGCAGGGCCAGCAAAACAGTAAACAAAAAGCGAGTTAACCCATTGGAAAATTCCGAAAAACTACCCGCGACCACCCCGAAAGTAAAAACTTTGATATGGAAAACTTTCCCCGACTGTTGATGTTGTACTTTACACATTTTCGTGCAGATTTGGAAAGACTTTCTCCCCTGCAGTTTCCCGAACCGGGAACCCGGGTCGAATATTTTTATGCACTGACAGTCGCTTATCTCCCTTGAATAAAAATACTACAAAAAAGGACAAACAACCCACCAATCCCCACACAAAAAAAAAGTGAAAAATTTTCAACTTTCTGCTTGAATTGACGCGGCGCTCCCCTTCTGCATTTTATGAAAGCAAAAATGTTGCCCTTTCGCGTTTGTTTGGCCATTTTGTGTTTTCTGCTTAATTAGATTTGGCATTTTTGGAGCATAACAATAACTCTATATATATATATATATAGTATATGCCGGTAGCTGATAATTGGTAGTATAAATCATTCCAGGCCACGCGGCGTATTCGCAATGTGTGAATGAAGGCCGAAAGGGCGGTGGGAAAAATCAAAAGGGAAAAAAAGGGGAAAATGGTAAAGAATAAAGAAACAGAACAGGCCAAGAGCGGAGCAGAAAGCCGCTTACAAATTGAGGCAATGGAGTTGGCCAAAGTATTAATAATAGTCTGGCGTTGGCCTCATCGCAATCTGTTTTCGTTGTTACAACAGGCCAAAGGTCACAGTGGGCCATATTTTGGCTTAAGTTGAAATAAAATACCAAAAAAAAACCATATTTATAGTTTCTGTTTGTTAAATTGATAAATAATTTCAACAAATTACATGTTTATCAACAGCAAAAGTATATAAAATAGATTTATATTAAATTTCCCTGTATTTATTTTTTCCCTGTATTATTTTTAAGCCACTAAAAATCCGATTCAAGAACTAAAATAGTTAAAGAAACCATTTCGAAACTGTCTGTTATAGAAATACCTTCCTGTACCCAAATTTTTACCCAAAAAATCACCTTTTCTAGCCACTGTCTGGGCCTGTAGGGCTAATGAGACGAAATGCAAGGAGCTTGCGGAGCGTTCATCCTGTTCATCGCTGCCATCGCCTGCTGTGATGGCTTTCCTCTGCTTTGCTTGGCTTTTTTTTCTGCCGTAAACGCTTTTCCGGGCATTTTCGGTGGCTTTTGGCTTCGCCCCGGGGGCAGATGTTGATGGTTTGGGCGTCACTTTTTTTTCGGAGGCGGAAGGTGGTGGATGGAGGATGGAGGCGTGGCAGGTGGGGAGCGGGTCATAATTCATTTCCACATAATTTGACTTGCACACGCGCAACGTCAACGGGCAAGATGAGAGAGAATGGATGACTGTCGCAGTACACTGAACTAATTAATAGTTAGAAAGATTTTTATAGAAAAAATAAGGGAAATCCTTTCAGTTTTTATCAAGAAAATAATTATGAAATGGAAGTTATAGATAATTTAATCATTTCCATCTTCTTTCCTCTATTGTTTCTTCAGTGGAAGGAAAAAAAAACGAGAATTTTTCCAGGGGCGTAGTGTGTTCCTTTGGAGAAGGAGGCAGGCAGGCACCTGGAGAGACCTGCTCGCCGCAGACAGCTGTCACTTAAATTCACTTCGCGGCTGACAACTGCGTCGAAGTGGCATCCTGCGGATAGATCCTTTGCCAGGACTCCGGCTCCCGACAACGCAAAAAGGGTGCGTGCAAAACGCTAAAAGCTTTTCGCTTTCAATGAACGTTCCTCGCCGCCTCTTTTCCTTTTTATTTTGTTGTTGAATTATTTTTTATTTTCTCACTGCAAGGAAATCAATAACAATATAAATAAAAGCCGATCAAATCGTAGAAAATTGTTATAAAAAATAATGTATTTCTAAGAAAAGTGTTTCCTTCAATTTGGTTTCTATTCCACAAAATCATTAAGAATTTAGTTTGATTTTTAAAAGTATTTTAAACAAGATGCTTAAGAGGTTTTCAATTTAAAATTTAAGTTCAAAAAAGTAATAAATATTTGAATATATTTCCCTGGGGAATAATATACTCTACAGGTTTTTATGTTAGTAATAAAAATAAAAAATAATACTATCCCCCCTTCGAGAATACTAAAATTTGCATTCAAGTTTCCATTATCTCTTCTGTACATTTTATTTCTTTTATATTTTTGCACTTAAAAGCTCCCCTGTCTTCCCCTTGAATATAAAATAGAGGATTTAGCTTTAAGTACCCAAAAAGTACTGATGCAACCGGCTCCTGCAAAATTTCCCCCTTTTGCAAAATCCTCCTTCAATTTGTGCTGCAGTTTGGCTCTTCAGTTCCCCAAATGGATATATCTTGTATAATATTATACCGGGGGCCACGCCCACTTTGTTGCCACTTCTCTACAATTTCCGCCTCCATAATTTACCATCCAACAGACCCCAGCATTTGATCCTTTTCGATTGTGTGCCTGTGTGTGGGAAAATTCCTGTGAATTGTACGCATTAAATGCTGCGCGTGCCACGGCTCTGCCCTCTTAACCTAAATGGAAAACTCCAACCTCTGAAAAAGGCTCTGAAAAGGATAGATAGTGTTGCAATCACGAGTGTCAAAAGACTGTTTAAATGTCCAATTGTCCAATTGACACTCCCCCTCACTCAGTGAGTGAGTGCTTTTTTCACGATTTTTCGCCAACCATAAAACTATGAAAACTTTGGCCACTCTTTCTGCCACATGAAAGGCGCCACGTCAGCACATTAAATTATTATTATGGCGACAAGGATAATGATGATAATCAATGTTTGCTGTAAGAGTTTAATGCCTGGCTTTTACCTGGACAATCAAGCCACAGCGACTGATGGCCGAGTTGCATGTCCTGACCGTTCAAAAGTCCCATAAACTTGTCAGATTCAATTTGAAATTAATGGAGAGACTTTCACAGCGAGGTTGTAACGACAAAACTTTAAAATCTTATCATGAAAAATGAATAAGAACAAAACAAACAAGTTTTTTTTTATAATAAATTAATAATGAACAGGCTAAAAATATCCGGTACTCCTCAAGATAAGCCTCTTCTTCTTTGACATTTTTTATACAAAAAATAAGTACTTGTTTTTGAAGTTTAATTAAGGACGATTCCCCTTAACTTAATTACTTGGCAAGTTTCAAGTTTTGGCCAAGTCAGTCGCCTGTCTTATTGTTTTTTTTTTCCCTACAAGCTGGCGCCTAAATTGGCTTAAATTTATTTTTTGCTTGTTTTTGTTTTGGTATTTTCGTAGGAGACCCATCGATCAAAAGGACGCAATGGCCCAGCCACTCAATCCGTCAGTCAACCAGTCAATCAGTCAATCATTCTGTCATTCACTCATTCACTTGGTTGAGTGAAGTTTCAGCCTCGGCCTCGGCCTCGGACTCGTTCTGGCCCGGGACATTAGTCAAAATGTTAACTAAATATGGCTTTAGTTTTTTTAACTGCTGTTGACAGCGGTTCTAGGGGGGAAATCGACAAGGTGGTGCACAGCGAGAAAAATATATTTAAATATACAATT
Organism: Drosophila vallismaia; assembly: GCA_035047325.1. Classification (NCBI taxonomy): domain Eukaryota; kingdom Metazoa; phylum Arthropoda; class Insecta; order Diptera; family Drosophilidae; genus Drosophila; species Drosophila vallismaia. The sequence goes on along the minus strand of JAWNPU010000001.1, from coordinate 8,741,430 downwards.
ATTTTTAGTCGTAGATCTCCCTTCTAGTCAAGATTAAAAAAAACTTTGCTTTGGCTTCAATTCCTGGACTGTATGATACCTGGTACTTTTCTCGCCATTTTAAGCTTGTTTCTGATATTTTTTTTATAATTGACTTAATTCTTAAATAAAAACTATTATACTGATGTCTGTTATTAAAATTCCATTTATTATAATATATTCTGATTAAAATTTCAATCAAAAATCGAAGTGTAGGGGGAAAAATAAAAGAGCATTTCGCCACAATTGAATTTTGTTGCGGAGAGAGTTAAAAAAAAAAAAGTAAAAGTGAACAAGAAACATTTATAAATCATCGGATTAAATTATAAAAAAAAAAAAGAAAAGAAAGCGGGAAAGCAAACAAAGGGCCTGGAAAAAAGGGGTGGAGAGGGGGAGCTCACATTTATTGGCATTAGCCCCGAAGTTGTCGACATTTTCTGGACTTCTGGACTCGGTGGCTCATTAATCTTAGTTAGCCATTGCCAGGATACGCAGGATACTATGTATTATATAGCCACCCCACCTCACCCCTCACCTCATCTGACCTTAACCCCAGCCAGCCAGCCAGCCAGCCAGCCAGCCAGTCAGCGCTTAACCCGCGTCCGCCCCTCGTCACTCAAGTGACTCTCACTCACAACTTTACACAATTTTAATTCATTTTAATTTGTTGCCTGTTTATCTTTGTGACTGAGCTTTGGCATGGGCCCCGCCCTCACAGCCTCACAGCTTCGCCCCTCTTGGCCGACGCCTCTGTAATTCACAGCCCTGTTAAGGACCCTCCTCCGGCATGTCCTCCATGTCCTTCACGTCCTTCACGTCCTTCACTCTTTTTTAAGTTCGTTTAAGCAGCCGTAAGCTTTTCATATTCGTCGAGTACTTTACGACTCGCCCTCGCCCCCTCCCGCTCTCGCCCACGGCCTGCTAATGAGGTGGGAACGGGAGGGGAAAGGTCATCAGCAAGACGATGGAAAGAAAGCTGGAAAAACTTTGCAAATCTTTCGCGGAATGATTTTCCCGGCCGACTTGCTGAAGATATCAATTAAAAAAGGCTCCGAAATTAATTACACAGAGTCCAGGTTTTAATAATAAATATAAATAAATAATAAACAAATTAGAGTTCAAATTAAAAAAAAAGACAGATAAATTTGTTTTAAATAAAATAAATAAGTATAAGATTAAATTGTTTCTTAAATGAGAAAAATGAGAAAAACAAGAGGATTGAGAATTCGGGTTCCTTAGAGTCCAAGGTTTTGAATAAAAAATAATCAAAAATAAAATCCGAGTACAGGTCTCAGCTATGAAAAGAAGGAACACTTTAAATAAAAGAAATTAAAACAAAAAATAAGTAAAATTAGACCGGAACGTAGAGCTGGAAAAAACTTTCCAAATCTTTCGCGGAATGATTTTCCCGGAGATTTGTGAGGGTCCAAGGTTTTGAATAAAAAATAATAAAAAATAAAATCCTAATAAATAAATAAATAAATAAGAGAGAAATAACTGGCTTGTTTGACTTCCAAGCGCTGAATGATTTTGATGTGAAGGGAACTTCACGTCGTCAACATTTTGGGGCTCCAGGTGTGACATAAAAAGAGTCAAGAATATATCCTGAAATCTTGGTACAGAGGTCACACTAATCGATGTTTTTTTTCAGTGTTATAAAAGGATCTATCGGATAATTCCCAACAAAAACTGGTCAACTGAAAATTGGTCAAGATATAGCCTCCGATTGGGGCCATATTGGACTTTTCTTCGATTTCTTCATTTTTTTCAAGGGGTCTGCCTAGAAAAATTTTGAAAAAAATCCAAAAAATATTTTGTAGTCAGATTTTGATGCAGTTTTATAGAGAATCGATCCACAAATCGTTTAAGGTATTCCGCTCAAGAATCTGTTAGATATTGGCCAAGATATAGCCTCCGATTTGGGCCATATTGGACTTTTCTTCGATTTCTTCATTTTTTCCAAGGGGTCTGCCCAGAAAAATTTTGAAAAAAATCCAAAAAATATTTTGTAGTCAGATTTTGATGCAGTTTTATAGAAAATCGATCCACGAATCGTTTAAGGTATTCCGCTCAAGAATCTGTTAGATATTGGCCAAGATATAGCCTCCGATTTGGGCCATATTGGACTTTCCCTCGATTTCTTCATTTTTTCAAAGGGGTCTTCCCACAAAAATTTTGAAAAAAATCAAAAAAATATTTCGTAGTCAGATTTTGATGCAGTTTTATAGAGAATCGATCCACGAATCGTTTAAGGTATTCCGATCAAGAATCGGTTAGATATTGGCCAAGATATAGCCTCCGATTTGGGCCATATTGGACTTTCCCTCGATTTCCTCATTTTTTCAAAGGGGTCTTCCCACAAAAATTTTGAAAAAAATCCAAAAAATATTTTGTAGTCAGATTTTGATGCAGTTTGATAGAGAATCGATCCACGAATCGTTTAAGGTATTCCGATCAAGAATCTGTTAGATATTGGCCAAGATATAGCCTCCGATTTGGGCCATATTGGACTTTTCTTCGATTTCTTCATTTTTTGCAAGGGGTCTGCCCAGAAAAATTTTGAAAAAAATCCAAAAAATATTTTGTAGTCAGATTTTGATGCAGTTTTATAGAGAATCGATCCACAAATCGTTTAAGGTATTCCGCTCAAGAATCTGTTAGATATTGGCCAACATATAGCCTCCGATTTGGGCCATATTGGACTTTTCTTCGATTTCTTCATTTTTTCCAAGGGGTCTGCCCAGAAAAATTTTGAAAAAAATCCAAAAAATATTTTGTAGTGAGATTTTGATGCAGTTTTATAGAAAATCGATCCACGAATCGTTTAAGGTATTCCGATCAAGAATCGGTTAGATATTGGCCAAGATATAACCTCCGATTTGGGCCATATTGGACTTTTCTTCGATTTCTTCATTTTTTGCAAGGGGTCTGCCCACAAAAATTTTGAAAAAAATCAAAAAAATATTTTGTAGTCAGATTTTGATGCAGTTTTATAGAGAATCGATCCACGAATCGTTTAAGGTATTCCGCTCAAGAATCTGTTAGATATTGGCCAAGATATAGCCTCCGATTTGGGCCATATTGGACTTTTCTTCGATTTCTTCATTTTTTGCAAGGGGTCTGCCCACAAAAATTTTGAAAAAAATCAAAAAAATATTTTGTAGTCAGATTTTGATGCAGTTTTATAGAGAATCGATCCACGAATCGTTTAAGGTATTCCGCTCAAGAATCTGTTAGATATTGGCCAAGATATAGCCTCCGATTTGGGCCATATTGGACTTTTCTTCGATTTCTTCATTTTTTGCAAGGGGTCTGCCCACAAAAATTTTGAAAAAAATCAAAAAAATATTTTGTAGTCAGATTTTGATGCAGTTTTATAGAGAATCGATCCACGAATCGTTTAAGGTATTCCGATCAAGAATCTGTTAGATATTGGCCAAGATATAGCCTCCGATTTGGGCCATATTGGACTTTTCTTCGATTTCTTCATTTTTTGCAAAAATCCAAAAAATATTTTGTAGTCAGATTTTGATGCAGTTTTATAGAGAATCGATCCACGAATCGTTTAAGGTATTCCGATCAAGAATCGGTTAGATATTGGCCAAGATATAGCCTCCGATTTGGGCCATATTGGACTTTTCTTCGATTTCTTCATTTTTTGCAAGGGGTCTGCCCACAAAAATTTTGAAAAAAATCCAAAAAAATATTTTGTAGTCAGATTTTGATGCAGTTTGATAGAGAATCGATCCACGAATCGTTTAAGGTATTCCGATCAAGAATCTGTTAGATATTGGCCAAGATATAGCCTCCGATTTGGGCCATATTGGACTTTTCTTCGATTTCTTCATTTTTTGCAAGGGGTCTGCCCAGAAAAATTTTGAAAAAAATCCAAAAAATATTTTGTAGTCAGATTTTGATGCAGTTTTATAGAGAATCGATCCACAAATCGTTTAAGGTATTCCGCTCAAGAATCTGTTAGATATTGGCCAACATATAGCCTCCGATTTGGGCCATATTGGACTTTTCTTCGATTTCTTCATTTTTTCCAAGGGGTCTGCCCAGAAAAATTTTGAAAAAAATCCAAAAAATATTTTGTAGTGAGATTTTGATGCAGTTTTATAGAAAATCGATCCACGAATCGTTTAAGGTATTCCGCTCAAGAATCGGTTAGATATTGGCCAAGATATAGTCATCGCAGTGGGCTAGTGGATCTTCGCGTGCCAAAGTTTCGTAAAATGCTTTCCACAGGACTAAGTCTTGAAATCTGGAAACTCCAACCAAATCGGTGGGGTATATCCGAGATATATATGTTTTAATTAAAAAAGATCAATTTTAAATTCAAAAGTTCGTCTGTTGGCGCCAAAGTTCTGGGCAATGTGACCGTTTCCCCCCACTGCTATCTCGCACACTTTTCGCTCTCTCTCAGGCTTTTGCTCTCTCCCATACTCGCTCTCTCCGCCATTCTCTCTCTATCCGTTCACCTGCAGATCAGTGTCCTCCATTTTGCATTTTCGCGGCGTCAGTTCCCAGAATTTCCTTCTCCTCCTCGTTAAAAAGTGATTTAAACGGTGAGTTAGTACTATTAGTTAGTAATACTAACTAGTTTCGGTGCGGGAATCGTCGAAAGTAAGTTGTTTCGATGAAGAAACAGGTGCAAACGGGCGGAGGCGAATGTTGTGATTTGTGTGCGGTTTTTGGCGCGGTTCCCGGGGCCGCTGAAAGAAAATCGAAATAATGTGCGTTTTTCTTGGCAGAAAAGGCTGAGCCTTGATTAAATATAATCCCTGCATCTTTCTTAAGCATAATTGTATTTTTCAGTTGTGTTTTAAAAGTCAATTATTGCAAAATGAAGGCATCGCGCGGGGAGCCTGCAGGTGTGTGTATGTATATGTGTTTTTTTGTTCTTCCTTTTTTTTGTGTGTCTTGTGCCGTTCTTTCGTTGGTTCGTTCGCGGTTTTTGGCGGTTTTTCGCGGCGGAAAAAGTTGGAGGATGAAGGAAAAGTTATCTGGGATCGCGTATCTAAAAGATCTAACTAACTAATCGCGTTCTAACTCCAAAAATTAAAGAAAATCCGTGCGTGTCTAAGGAGTCTTAAAAAGGGGTGGGGGCGGTTAGCTTGCAGACTGCAGCGCCCCCTGTCGTGGTTTCCATGGAAACGGTACAGTTAAGCTGCGATCAACTCGACATACATACATGACATACGTATGTAGAAGCGCAGCTATGTACATATGTAAATAAGGATGTAAATATGTAGAAACAGGACTATGTACCTATTTAAACTGTACCTAAGAAAGAGAAAAAACGCTTTTAAGGTACGTTTTCTTATCTTATACTCTTATATAACCTTTTTTTTATATATATTATTAATTTTAATGTAATATATCTTAACTTGTATAAAAAAAATGCTATTTGTTGTAAAAGAATGTCCTTAAAGTCGTTTTCCAGACAAAGAAGCAAAGTAAAGTTTCTCTTCCCCATCGAATTTTGGGAGAAAACTAAACAAGTAATTGATATTTGTATTGGTGGCACGTGTCCGGCTTGAGTTGCTCATCAATCAAGCCATCAAACAGGCCAATCAATCGAATCTCGAATCTGGCCAGAACCAGAACCAGGGACCTGGAAAACGAAAAACAAACACATTTTCTAGTTCATTCAACTCGATGATTTTAATAAACACATTTTTAAATATTTCGGCCAATTATTTTCCAATAAAAACAACTTCCAATCGCGCTTAGAAACTTTCACAAATTGCCATTGTTTGGGGAATAAAGGGAATAACTTTATCATTAAATTGCCAACCGAAATCTTTCCCCCCCCCCCCATTGTCTGGCTAAAGGACACATATTTGTGTCCTTTCCTTCTTGCCAATTTTCCATTTGTTTTTCTGCGTTTTTCTTGTTCATTTTCAGGGCTTATCGTATGTCCTGGATTTGGCGGAGAGGAATGGCCAGAAGAAGAGATGGGGAAGGCTATTGCAATTTTTTTTTGTGTAATTATTTGTGGTCAGTTTTTTGTCCCAAAACTACCGCCCCTTTTATCTCGCCAAAAACATTGTCCGACTCGGTCCCCTCTCCTCCTCCCTGCACTGGCTATATATTTTTTCTATTTTTAAGACTTGTCTGCCTTTGTTTTTATGTCCCAGTCGGGTATCGGGTATCGGGTATCGGGTATACGGGGCTATCAAAAATCGTAGCACACTTTTTAGAGTCTATAAAAATATTCCCGCTTAATCAGCGGTTTTTAGTTTATTGTGGGGGCGGGTAGGGGAGGGGTTCGTAAAGAAACTTGACAAGGAAACTATTTCCCATTTATAGTTTATTTATGATTGAAAAATAAAAAAATTTACTACAAATCAATGGGAATATTTTTGGCATTGAATTTGAAATGTTTTTATTTTTATAGAAAATTCTAGAATTTATTTTCCATCAAACCCTTTCTATGGGTTTCTTTGAAAATATTAAAAAAAATGCATTTAAAATAGTTTTTAGAATATACTACTTTTTCTACTACCTTTTCTACTACTTTTTTTTACTACTTTTTTTTTACTACCTTTTTTTTACTACTTTTTCTATTACTTTTTCTACTACCTTTTTTTTTAATATTTAATCTTATATTTTATGAATAAGCAAATTATTTTCCTGACTTTTGTCTTAAATAGTTTTTTTTTCTATTAAATTTGTATTCTCAAAAAGTTACTTTTTAAAAATATTTAAAGTGTTTCTATAAAGTTCTATATTTTTCATAAACATAAATCCCATAAAGTTTAGTTTAAGAGAAAACAGTTAACACTTCCTTAACCGAAAGTTTGAACAATTTTCGATTTCCATTAAATTTGAGTTTATCGCCGGGGGAGGTCATCGGGGGCAGGACTCGCAGATCTGGCAGGACATTCTGTTGACTTTTCTTATCCCTCTCAGACCCACTGTCATCGTTTGCGGGGCATTAGCGGCACATATGTATTCCCTCCACATATCCCAACCCCCTACTATCCCGCTTTCAGAGACTGGATTTGCTTTTGTTTCTGTACGACGACGGGGTTTGTCGGTATTTTCGGTATTTGTATTTTATGGTTATGTTCGCATATTGGAAGCCATAAAAGCCGGCCAAGCCAGGAAGGATAGAGAGATTGTCCTTTTCGAAGGCAATTTACATTTCATTTTCGTTTAGTTTGTTGCGACAAATTAAAGGAGGGTACGAGACTACGACTACGACTACGACTACGACTACGACTACGACTACGACCGATATTAATCCGACAGTCGATTCATATTCAATTGAAGTCCCTTCGCCTTTGCCTCTTTGCCTTTTTCGACACGATTTTCGCACTTCCAAGGACCTCCACAAAAGGGGATGTATTACACGGGAAATAAAGTATAGTAAGAAAAGGGAAAGCCAGGGAGAAGGCAAATATTTTATCCTTTTGAGGTATTTTTTCTAAGTGCATTAGAGGGTCTACCCCCGGGGACCCGGGTCCAGCTCATTTATTCGCACACATCCTGCATCCCAAGGATCTCACCCACTCGAGTGCCTCCGGAGTGGCACTTGAAGGGAAAAAGGCGAATCGAAACGAGAAGCGAGAGTGGATCCGAGTGGCAGTCAGTTTGATTATTTAAATATATATATATAGATATAGAGACTAATTCGATTAGTTGGGAAGGACAGGACAGACAGGACTCGCCCATAAAAAATAATGAAACTATCGGCAAAGGGGCCTGATTTTTGGCAATCAAGTCGGCTTCTTCTTCTGACGACTGGGCAGGTGCCAAGGAGGCTTAATTGAATTCAAGTCTCGATGTACGAGAATTTCCCTCTCAAAATTCTTCACAAATATTTTGTTAAATTTATTGAAAGTTAAATGGAAAATAATGGCCAAGAAAAAAAGGCTATATCAATGGAAAGCACTTTCAAGTGAGCAAACAAAGCCCCAGAAATATTAATAACGGGAAAAAAGGATTCCGGGGGCTTTCACAAGAGGGTTGACAGGCGCAAAAAAAAAGTGTTTTTTAAAAGGCGGCAAAGTGGCAAAACATTTAAAAAGGGTTTACTTACGCGAAATAATATTGTAATAAAATAAAATAATATTAAAAAAAAATCCAAAATTCTTAACATAAACTAAAAAATTAATAAAAAAAAATGACTTAAAAATTATTAATAAAAAAAACAGGAAAGAAACAAGAATTTTCACTATAAGAATTCCCTTTTATTTGCAGTGTAAGGGAGAGTGTGTAAGTGGCAGTGGCCACACCCCTTGGTGGGCCATTCATTATTGTCCTGCTGGCAGGACTTCCCCCACACACTCTCAAAACGTGCCCTCGTATCTCACAGCTGCCACATTTTATTCTAATCATAGGAAAAGGACCCTGCTTGTATATCCTAGAAGGACATATGTGTATTACGGATTGTGTACAGTCATTCCGAGAGGCAAGTGCAAGTCATGTCCAAAAGTAAAAACACTTTTAGGCCATTCTCTGCCAAGAATATTTGGCCAAGACGAAACTTTTCCCATTTCCTTGCACTGTGCAGGGCTCGCAAGGGGCGTGGCAAATGGCCTGGAGATTGTACATTATGAATTTGCCGCCTAATTGAAGTAGCTACTTACCAGCCACGCCCCGTTTATACACGCCCACACTGCCACTTTATGGAAAATTGCCATTTCATTTGCATCTGTTGATGGCATTTTGCGGTTGCATCTACCTCTCCCTGTTTCTCTCTCTCTATCTGAATGGTTCTTTCTCTTTCTATTCTAATGAGCTGCACAATCGTTGCCATGGCCGCAAAATGCTAAATCCATTCAAGATTCAAGCCACACACAAAACAGTCTCGCAAAAAGCACTCGCAGAAAAAGGTTTCAAAAAAGTTTCAAAGACTTTAACAAGAGATTAAACGGTTCCGTACCTTACAAGGCAGCGCCAAAGCGGATTAAACAAAAGACGAAACATTTCTCGCAGTGTCTTAGTGCCACAAAACGTGGTAATGAGAACTTAGTTTCCCTTAATTCGCCTCCAGGTCTCTTTGGCAAATGCCTTTTGCTTTTGCTTATTTCATAATTATTTTGATATTATTGCAGTTGAATTTGAATGTTGATGGCCAAGGACCTCCCTCACAGAGTGTCTCGAGAGCTTTCTCGTAGCAGTAAGGATTTAAAACAGGGATTCGATATTAAAATTCATTTCAAGATTTCTTTTTTCTCTCTCGCTCTGAAAAAAAGACAAATGCAATGACAACAAGCACAAAATGGCTGTCATAACTGTCAATAAAAAACATGAACGATAACAACATAAACAACAAACTGCCAACAGAACAACAACAATATTGCACAAACATGTGCTTTTTGGTAATAAAACTCATAAAAATCAAGCAAGGACCAAGGACCAAGCCACTCACAAAAGCCCAAGAAAAGGAGACAATTTTTTGAAGGATAACCGAAAGCGCGGAGGCGAAATCCCTGAAAATTTTATGCCAAAAATCATAAAAGATAAAATATTAAATTCGCTGTTTAATTGTGATTTGTTTTTAAACAAAAAATAAACCTTTTTGGGGAGCATTTCGTTGGAAAATAAATGCATTTCCTTTTATATTTCTTTAAAAAAAAAAAACTCTTGTTTTGCGGTTGAAAACCATTTTATTCTGAAAATTAGAAATAATTACAGTATTTCATTCACCAGACTGTGAGTGCTGCACATTCTTTCTTTCCACATGAGTTTCACCTCATTTATCCGGAAATTTTACCGAAAATTGCCGAAATTTCCATCAACGAGAGGAAAGTTTGCGTTTTTCCATTGCTTTTCGGCCAATTAAACGAAAATCAATTTTTCACAGAATGTTTGATTGACCCGAAACTTAATGAATAAATAAATTGCCAATAATTGTGATTTCTGATTTTTGATTTCTGATTTTTGATTACAGATTCTCGGGCTCTATAATTTTTTGGCTGAATTGGCAATGGAATTTGGCCAAAAGTGGAAATCGGTGAGTGGCTAAAAGCGAAAAACTAAACTAGAATTGCCAGGATTGCCAGGATTGCCATTGTTGGCAGAGATCATTAAACAGGACCTGGCCAGGGTGTGGCCCAAGTGGGAGAAATTAAGCTGGCAAAGGACGAAGGACAACGAACGACAAAGCCAAGAGGCATTTTATGGTTATCCTGCCTCCTGTCGCCTCCAAAGGTGTAAAACTTTGAACATGAAATGACATGCCGATTAAATTAATGTCCCTAACTAAGGACACAGGGTTAGACAGAGATAGAGCATGTACTCTGTAAGACAGAGACGGATGCACAACTGACACCATTTGGTCGCCTGTCGGCTAATAAAGCGAAGCGTCCTTTGAAAGGACCCATGAAAGGATATCGTAAAAATACAAAACAAGCCCGCGATGACCAGTTTAACAACGAACGCTCCAAGTATCCTTTTAAAGCCCGATAATTATGAGTTTGTTTCTGGCTCAGATTATGCTAATTAATTAATTAAAATTAGAAATAAACGGGGGAACGGGGGAATTTATTTCTAGTTTTGGGATATTTTCAAAATACCTAAAAGTGGCGTCAAAATATGTTAAAAATTTTAAAAAAAAATTTAAAGAAAGCAAAGACACGCCCCCCTCCCGTCAGAAACTTAAACCCTAAGCCCCTTCCCCCCCCCCGATGGACAGAGACCGAGCATCTTGGCACCTCTGTGTGAGACAGAAAGAGAAGGAAATGGGCCATTGACACCTGTGACCTGCTGCCAAGGGGGTGTGCCACACGGTGGCATCATTAGACAGGGACACCATGTGCAACATATAATCCCAATAAATGACAATGGCCGGCACCCCGTCCCGTCACCTACGCCCCTGGCAACCAGGGCGGGGCATCGGGTGTGTTGTAAGAAGATATTTTTCGTTTTTGGTTGCGATGGATGACCCCTGCCGAGGTGGGAGGTGATACCTGGTACTTCTCCCCAGACTACTTTGATACCCGGTACTCCTCCAAAAATCTAATTATCTAAAAATTCAATTAAAAATTTCCTGTTTTTCGCGTCATAATAAGCAGATTTTGTGTGAGCTGAAAAGCCAGAATCTCAACGAATTACATTTCGGAGCGACCGCAGGAATTGCAATCAACACTGGAATTGCATATGACCCTTCCTGACCCTTCCGCCATACTATTTTCCGGTTTTCCGGTTTTACATTTCCCACATTTTCCGCACAATATTACCCACTTGTTGTGGTGGAAAAGTTTTATTTTTCTCGTTCTCGGTTGTCCTGCTAGTCCTGCTGGTCCTGGGCATTTGAAATAAGCCAAAAAACTGTGCAAATAGTTTATCCTTTCTGCCACAACAAGAAAAAACAACATTGTTGCCACATTAATGTCAACATTAAAACCCAAAATTACGTTTACTCGAGTTTTTAATCTCCTGAAAATCCTGAAAATCCCATTTCTGTCAAAAAAGGTAAACTTCAAACTGTGCTTATCGTGGCATACACAGTGAGAAAAAGAGTTAAAGGTCTTAAGAGAAGCTAAAACTATTGAAAAATTCACATTTCAAAAGGTTTCTATGAAGCTTTACCTTGTTTTTTGATAATAATATCTGGTACTTTTATTAGATTGCTTGAAAGGACAGCTTTTTTATTTAAGAGTTCACAAAGAAAACAAAATACAATTCATTTAGAAGAACTATTTAGATATTTATTTGTTTATTTAATATTAAAAATAATAAGGGAATCTACAAAGGAGATAGTTTTGGTAATAATACCTGGTACTTTTATTAGATACTGTAAAAGAAGAGCATTTTCAGGGAGAAAACAAATTTTCATCAATTTAAAGAACTATTTATTTATTTCTTTGTTTTTTTTTTATATAAAAAATATATATTTTTGTAGGAACATTTTTACTTAATCGCCGCAGAAATAAGTATTTCGAAAGTATTTTGCGGCCACCTCGTACGACCTCGTCCTTGTTTTTTTTTTATGCTCTTCTGGGGGAACACACACAACAAATCCAATGCCAGGGTCAGAGGGCTTTTCACAGCGGATTATGGAATATAAATAGACGGAATGAAAGGAAAATATTTAAAATGAATCACAACAAAAAAAAGGGGCGAGAAACTTGGCATTCTTTGAATGGTGGATACCGATATTAAATGGTAAAAATATTCAAAGAAATCCCTGTTGCGGTGAGAGCCCATCCTTTCCAGAGAATAGGTATATAAATAGATTCTATGTGGCGACAAGTCGTATCCTTCGTCGCCAGAAGCTGTCGCAGTTGCCGCTTAATTAAAAACTCGATTCAAGATGGACTCGATATATAATTTGGATATACTTTTGAAGTACAGGCGAGGAATTCCCCATCGAATCGAAGGAAGTTTTTGCCCTAAACAAACTTGGCCACCAAAGGGACTTGGTCCTGGACTGAGGCGAGTCCTTTGCCTCCCCCCTCAGAAAACAGCTGTTACAGCTTCCCATGTACGAGTCGTAGCGTAGGTTTTTGCTTTTATTTAATGAGTTCTTCATGAAAAATTAAATGAAAATGCTTTTGCTTTTGCTTTTGCTTTTGCTTAGCATGTGCGACAAGTGGCACTTATTATGGCCTGAAAGTGGACAGACAGACAGACAGATAGACAGACAGACAGACAGACCGGAAGAGTCGGAAACCCATTAGCACTGAAAATAGGAAACGGAAATTGAGTGTATGAGTAGTAGAAGAGTAGAAGCGTCCGAAGGACACTAGCAGGATGCGAACATTTAGTTGCCCCTTTTAAATATGCAAAAAGGATACGCAAAAAACTATTTTATCGTCTACGCACTTCCTGGAACACAGACTTTAGACTTTGTTTTCCTATTTTTTTCAATGTTTGTTATTTGTATATTTTCTTCTTGTCCCGCCCTCGGCAGGCTCTTTAGTGTTATGTCCTGTTTACGATGCCATAAAAGCGAAGAAGACGAAGACAGGACTCATACATAAATAAAAGCCGGGAATCCTGAGAAATACTATTCGAAAACCCAAAATACTAACAATTGTGTAAGACTCTTAACTGACTCGGGAATTTCAATGGCATAGAGCTAGAGCTGACCCTCAAACAGATTTCAAGCTTTGAAATGTTTACCGAAACCGAAAGGACCTTTGTATGAGGCGGCGTGAAAAGAGGGTCCTTCGACACATCCTTCGAACATGAAACATGAAACATTCCACATGAACACCATCGACATCATCGATGTCCGACCAATAAGCCGCCCAGACTTGGCCCAAACCCTAACTGAACCCGGCTCAAATCATGTCAACTTAGGCCACCAAAGGACCGCATATTTTCGTATCCTGTAGAGTAGGGTATATGCGTTTTATTTAGGCTGATACTTAAATGGGAAAAGTTTCTATCAAAATGATCGAAAATGTACTCAAGAGTTACAATTCTTGACTCTAAAATATTATCCTGAACCATGTCCTGGGTATAGCTCTTGCCTTTAATCCTTTTGGAACTGGCCTGGTTTTTTTTTCATTCTCCAGATTGCATATTTGCACAGGAAACGGAAAGCGGAAACTGTTCTGTCCTGTCTGGATGTCCTGCCGAGGGTTTGAGGCGGCGGATTCAAAGTTTTCAGAACACTTTGTGTCGGAAATTATTTGCTTTTCGTTTTGTTGTTGTTGCTTTGCCTGGTCAAAGGTCGCGCAGTTATTTTGAATCATTTATTATTTACGCTCAGATACTTTATTTTGTCGAGATACTTTTGGTAATTGGATAAATATGTTCGAGTCCACTGATTTATTCAATAATTTCTTATTCGAAAATCATTCAAGTTGCATTTGCTTTGCACCTGAATGGAAATCAAAAGCCTCGCACAGAAACCTTGAATATCCTTCAATTTATTGACATTTTTTGGGACATCATTTAAGGGAATTACGGAGAAGTTTTTACCTCTCTACCTGAGATTTCATTTTATTGAAAATTTAAGAAAGTTTTTACGGATTTTTTGTTTAATTTTGAAGCATTTTTAAAGACTTATTCAATCTTAGAATTCCTTTCGTTATATATTTTATTTGTTTCATTTCTTTTGATGTTTTATCTACTTATTTGCTTTGATATAAACTTACAATTTACACTGGAACAACCTTAACCCAAATAAAATATATATTTTCTCTGCCATTTGTGCGTGAATATGTTTTTTTTTGACCAGGCCGAGATTGTTTATTCGTTTTCCCCCACTGTTGGCTTTTTATTGATGACACAAATGGGTCATTGGTTGCTTTGCTGAGGACTATCTTCGTCCTGGGATTGGCCATTGCAGGACCATGGCGATGGCGATAACGTGTCCTGACCAAAAATTAAACATTGAATGCGGCCAAGCAAAAGCAAAGTCGCAAAAGTCCATCCATAAGCCCCGCAAATCCAATTGATCTATAAAAAAAAAAACCAAGAGAAAATAGGTCGTAATACATATAAATACTGTTCTCTATATATGTATACCGTTATATTTAAAGGTGCTTTATTAAAAAGCTTTCAGCTTCCAGAAACCAAAACAAAAGACAGCCAAACGATGTCGATGTCGATGCCTCTTCTCTCTCCTCTAATTTTCCGATGAAGGGACGTGTGAAATTGTTCCGTTATTCATTATATATACAAGTACTAGATATCCGGATATATATATTATATATCTATCTGTATAAATATATCTAAATGTATCTAGACCAAGAGGCCTCGGCTTACCTCGTCTCGGTTATTGTAAAAAATTGAAATTGAAAACAAACAGAGGGCCTCCACGGCACAGTGGTTACATTTCTTACTTAAATATATTAACAAAAATACAAAGCTTTATTCTTTTCTAATATTTCACGTATTTTAAATCACAAAAATCGTGTTTCAAATGCCTAAAACTATCTTCATTTTCTTTTAATTTATCGATAAATGAAAGGTTTAAGGGGAACTCTGATGAGTAAATGTTTTATTTAAAGAATTTTTTATTAAAAAAGGTTAGTCAAGGATGTATTTCTTATTGAATTTAGTTTTGTTTTTTTTATATATTTTAACACAAAACCAGCAACTGCTAATTAGTTTTTTAATTGTTAAATTATTTTTTATACAAATCCAGACACTGTAAATTTTTTGGAAGCTCAGGAATAGCCAAAAAAAAAAAAAAGACAGATGAGCCTTCGAGCTGGAAAATATCAGGGGTGTCACAGGGCAGGGGGCAGGGGCAGGGGCAGGATAACAGGGGGTGAAGGCGGAAGCAGAAGCTGGATACGAATTGTTGCCTGTTTGGTTGCCAAGAAAAGAGCGCCCCTGGCCGACTTTTGACTTGTGTTTTTGCAGCTGCTATATGAACGTGCGTGGGTGTAATTCTTGCCAGAACCACCGCACACCTCCCACCGCCGAGTACCGCACACTCCCCCACCGCCCAGTACCGCAAACCCCCGCACCGCCACGCCCCGTTCTAGAGCGTTGGGGGAAAATTTATATGCGTTGACAAGTGGAGGGCCAGGACGACGAAGTTTCAGAGGTGAAAACACTCAGCTGGAGGCGCCTCCTGCCGTGGCAACTTAATACATATATATATTTTAGAAAGTCAGAGGCTTAATCCGACGGGGGACGGGGGGTTGCCATGACTCTTCGAGACTGTTCCTAAGCCTGTTCCCCCGAAAACTCAAAAAACACTTGAACGTGAAATCAATTAAATAATACTGGGAAATAGTTGACAGAGAGAGGGTTAAGAGGGTATTTTTTGAACCCCCCTTGAACAACGCCTCTGTAGAGGATCTAATCACGTAGCAGAATTCTCCAAAGGACATTCAGTTTTGCAAACAAAAGTTTTGCTTTGGCAAAATAGTTTACGGTTTCATATTTCAAATATTTTCCAATGCAAATTGAGTTTGGACAGGACTTTTATTTAGAAACTGTATACTATATGCCATTAAAATTATGGAGAGTTGTATTTCTAATGGGCTTTATAAATTTTATTTAAATTTTTTATAGAAATACGGAATAATTTGTTGAAAAACCACGTAAATATTTTTACGTTCGTTTTAAAAAGCTTTCAATCAAGACTCCGCTTTGGGATAAATCTTTAACCTTCTTAACTATTATTATATTCTTTAAATAATAGTTAATAATTTCTCACTGTGCAGCCAATACTCATAACCGATAATCACCGAAAAAAAAAAATGGAATCACTCGAATAAATAATTAAATTGAAAATGTTCACACCGAGTTTTGTGCAGAAAGTTTTTATGGGAATGGGAATGGGGAATGGGAATCGAAAAGTTACGACCACTCATAGTTAACCCCTTTGCCATAATCGAAAATTCAATCAATTTGATTGTCCATCACCCCCTGTCCACCTACCCGTCTACCCGCCCTCTTTAGTCATCTCTCTTTGGCGATGATCTGCGAGGAACTTCTGGGAACTACATGGCGTATGCGTAATGTTAATATCTCGACAACTACAAACTTTTTAAAGCATCCCAGTATTAGCTGAGGGTAAGAGGGGTGGTTGGGGAGTGGCTAAAGGGGGAGGGGCGGGGCGGGTGAAAGTAAAACTTTCGCATTTCGTGGGCGACATCAATGTGGCCACAAAAATGTGTGGCGCCAAAGCCGGGGAAGCAGAACCAAGAGCACTGCCGATAGAAAAGGGAATAAAAAAAAACAGAAGAAATACAGGGAATTACAGAAATACAGGGATAAAAAAATAATTAAAAAAATGTTTAATGATATAATATTTATCATAAAATAATATTTAAATAAAAATGTTGAGAGCAAGCAGAAGGTTTTTTGCGTTTTTTAAATGTTTTTTTTTTTGGTTTTAAAAGATTGATTTTTTAATCATTAACTTTAATTGATTAGGAAATTGAACTGATATTTATTTTTCCCAGTGTCTCAAATCAAAGGTCTTGCCATCGAGAGGCTCTTTTTAGCTTTTTTTTGTTAGCTTTGGCCCCCCATTTGCTTGTTATTTCCGCTGGCCACTTTCTGGGTGGGCCTTGAAGGGGGATTGGGGGTTGGAGAACGATTTCCCATCAAACCACGAAAAATACCCCAATGCCCCGCCCACTTTTGGTCTCTGCTCTCGTTTAGTTGCCATTTGATTTGTAACCAACATTAAAGAGGGCGAAAAAAATCAAGAAGGAGATTAGTTAGGGTTAAAGCCGAAACCTAAATACCCTTCAAAGTCATAAAAAAAAATAGGGAAGATAAAATATATATTACTTAGTTGAAGAAAATATGAATATAAAAAAAGTTATAGTTTCTTGATCGCTATAATTCTCAACCGGTTCTGGTAGGGCCAGCCGTAAGTATAAATAGAGCCCCAGTCGGGGAATTGTCTTCCTCTTGTAAGTAAGTCTAGAAAGTTTTTATAAACTGAAATATCTCCGAACATCGTTAAGAGAACCCCCCCTCTTAAGGGGTATACCAATGGAAAAGGAACTTTTCCAATATAGAGTGACACACAAGGTCCACCCCATTACCAGCCTGTCCCGTCGCCCCGTCTCAACAGGTTACCACAAAAAACTGTCAGCAGGCAAGGGAAAACTTTTACATCTCCGGCCCGGAGAAGTTCCCGTTGTCCGGTCAAAGTTTTTTCCGTGTTTTTGTCGATTGAGTGTTTACAGCGCCATCTAGCGTTTAAGTTTGCCAAAAACTCTAGCCAAGGAGGGGTCCTACCACTTTTTGACAGTTTTTTTTTTTCTGACAACCAACTAACGGGAAACGTAAATCAAATGAAATTGATTTGACAGTTTAATTTAAGAAAAATCAGCATTAAAAAAAATATATAAAAAAATTGAATCCAGCAAGGATCGAACTCTAACCCTGTCCTGTCTGACTTTTGGCATTGTCCTGGTGTTAATTTGCCAATTTCTAGTCCTCGCACCTGCCCAGCCAAAAGGGACAATGGTCCAAGAACCAAAACAAAAGATATATCTAGATATATATAGAAAAAAAAAGAGCCAGGACATTCAGACATGAGCAATCGGTGGATTGTGATGGCATTTTATAATCAAAACTCTTTGCACGTTTTCGGCTTTGTCCTTTTGGTGGCCCATTGTTTGACTGACTTTGGAACTAAAAAAAATAAGAACCAAGAAAGGACAATGCCGAACCAGATTAAAATGCAAGCCAAAACCTAAGCAGCATGTGATGCCAGGATGTCCAGGACACGACTGCACTCTGAAATGCATTAAAAAAAAAATGGGAAACCAAATAAAAAGATGCCCTGGAGAAGTTTTTATTGGGGAGAAATTCTCTCACTCAGCTTGTCTCAAATTGATTTGAAAACTTAAAAAAGGAATTATTTGTGGCTGGTCAAGCATGTTTGTTGGTAAACATTTCTGGTTTGTGCAGGAAAGTAAACAACCTTAAATTTAACAATGTTTTTGGTTAATTAAAAGGTCACAAACTAAAGAAAGAAAACAGTTCCTTCTTGTACAATGAAAGTCCTTTTTTTTTCTTGATCAGAATTGGCCTCATCTTGGCGCTCGATTAACCGAAATGCAACCAATTGAAATGCAACCCAATAAGCGAAATCGTTTCTTATAAATCCGAGAGAGCGGGACATAAGCCACATAAAAAATCGAATGGGTCCAGGACCAAGAGCCAGGACTAAGGAGCAAAGAGCAAGTGGCAAGGATATTGCCCGCCTTTGGCTGACCAAGCAAAGTCGAGCGATAAGTGCAGAAAAAAAAAAGAGAAACTCGAGCAGGATTACCACATCCATTCATCCTTCCTGGCACGCACGACTGGGCACACACGACAACCCTGGGAACGGGGGCAACTCTGCCAGAAACTTTGATTTCCACCGCAACCCCGTTACACCCTCACACTTTTCCGATTCTGTTTGCCGGCGAAAGTGACTTTTCCTCAAAAGGACTTCTGATAATGGTTGTGGGCGGTTAAGGGGAGGTCCTAGGAGGGGACGGGGACGGGGACGGGGATGGGGACGGGGACTCACTACCAAAACAGGACACGTTTCTAGTGCTTAATTTGCTCATCCCAATTTAGTGCTTAAATTCTCGATTATTAACTCTATCGGAGTTTATTTTTTCTTCTAAGATTCTTTTCAAGATAAATAAATTATTCTCTCTGTGAAGGATATTCAGCTTTTGCTATATGATATCCGGTACTTTTCTCAACAAAAGTATCCTTATCCTTGAAAGACTTGACTGAAACAGATAATGCTTGTAATCCTTAATCGTCCTGATTTTATGACATGCACATCCTTGCCTAAAAAAAAGAAGCAACTAGGAAAGCTTTAGGGACTTTTTATCAAAATTAGGGAAAATTAGGGAAAGTGCTTGAAGAAATTTGTGCACTTTAATGCCAGTTTTTCCCATGGTGTCCGACTCGGGCTTCGCATTCCCCAAATGGACTTTCCCAGCATTTTCTTCTCAGTTCCCGAGGTTTTTTGTGCTGCGCTTTAACCAATTAGGACATTACTTGTGTAAAAAAACCAGGAGCAGTAATAAAACAATTACAAACGCGAACTTTTGACCCGGCTTAAAGTTTAACCAACGATCATTAGCCATGTTGGCTTCGAGCCCGCCTTTTCCGCCCTTTTCCACAGTCATTGGCCAAAATCAATGAAAGTGCTTGAAACTTTCAAAGCCTGGAGTTCAGAACAAAAACTAAACAAACAAACAAAAATAATAATTAAGAACCCAATCGAACTCAAACCTCACCTATTGACCTCAGTTGTTGACTGGGATTTGCAGTTGTTTAATTTTTAGTTTTAAATACCCAAAAAATTTAACGAAAAAAGGGTTTTTTTTTTCTATCTAACTATCGAAAAACGATTAGGGTTAGGGAAATAAAATCGATTACCGATTATCGATTACATTATTTCCTTCCTAAACGATTACTTTCTATCGTTTAACCTTAAAACGGAATCTTAATTAAGTCTTCACTTAAAATCTTTAATGAAATAACTAAGTAGGTATAACTAAGTATATTTATTTTAACAAAACTTTAAGCTTTTAAATAGGTTTTACAAGTTCAGGGCCAAGAAAAAGATGAAAACCAAAAATCAAAAATCAAAACCGACGAAACCAGCAGCAGCCAGCGACCGTTTTGGTATTTTGTTGCCATAGCCAAAGTAGATTAAGTTTTTTAATTAATTCTTTCTAGTAGGGCGTGGTCGGAGGGGTATATGCGGTCTGGGTTTTTTTTACCAGAGGCGGAGCCTGGACGGGGGCGTAGTCGCCTTTAAAGTCAATTAGTTTCATAAATCCGCGTTGACACATATTTGATTAAAAACTTGTACACCCCCTCCGCCTCTGCCACAAAAAAACCCCCAAGCCCCCTTTGGAAAGAGAAAGGTTTATGGTGGGGAAAAGTAGTAAGAGAGAGACGGGAAGTTATACACACAAAATTTGCTTTTAATTACAGTTTGGCGAAAGTTTTCGCCTTGCTTTCTATTTTCTTTTTATTTTTTTGGCAAATTAAAAAGGCAAAAAGGCATAAAGCCAGTGAAGAAACACAAAAATGGGTTAAGATAAGAAAACTGTCAAGTTTTTTAGGCCATATTGGACTTTCTTTCCATTTCTTCATTTTTTCCAAGGGGTGTGCCCAGAAAAATTTTGAAAAAAAACACAGATTAAATTGTTTTTTGAATGAAAATAAGAAAAACAAGAGTTGTGAAAGAGGAGAACCCTTTTAAAATCCAAGGTTTGTCACAAATTAAAATTAAAATAAAAATAATCAAATAAAAAAAAGTAGAATGAATGCCTAATTGTTTTCGCGGAATGATTTTCCCGGCACAGGCTCAAAAAATCATCCAAAAGAGTCCAGGTTTTAAAATTAAATATAAATAAATAATAAACAAATCAAAAAAAATAAAATCCGAGTACAGGATTCAGCTATGAAAGGAAGGAACACATTTAAATAAAAGAAATTGAAACAAAAAAAAAGAAAATTTAGACCGGAACGTAGAGGCGGCGATTTTTAAGGGTCCAAGGTTTTGAATAGAAAATAATAAAAAATAAAATCCTAATAAATAAATAAATAAATAAGAGAGAAATAACTGGCTTGTTTGACTTCCAAGCGCTGAATGATTTTGATGTGAAGGGAACTTCACGTCGTCAACTTTTTGGGGCTCCAGGTGTGACATGAAAAGAGTCAAGAATATATCCTGAAATCTTGGTACAGAGGTCACACTAAACGATGTTTTTTTTCAGTGTTATAAAAGGATCTATCGGATAATTCCCAACAAAAACTGGTCAACTGAAAATTGGTCAAGATTTAGCCTCCGATTTGGGCCATATTGGACTTTCCTTCGATTTCTTCATTTTTCCCAAGGGGTCTGCCCAGAAAAATTTTGAAAAAAATCAAAAAAATATTTTGTAGTCAGATTTTGATGCAGTTTTATAGAAAATCGATCCACGAATCGTTTAAGGTATTCCGATTAAGAATCGGATAGATATTGGCCAAGATATAGCCTCCGAGTTGGATATAAAAATAGCGCCCTCCTCCTCGATTCTCATAAGCTATACCTAAGTAAGGCGCTTTTTAAATAAATATTTTGTTTTTTTTTGGTATTTAAATATTTGAATTTAAAATCAAAAACTGTGGTTCCATTCCTTCTTCTAGTCTTTCGAAAGCATTCAATCGGAATTTGTGCATTTTAAACTGAATTACAGTTTTGTTCTAGTCGTATTATTTTAATGGATTTCGCGGTTGCATTGAAAATATTGAGGTCCGTTGACTTTAATTTGTAATTACATTTTTGTGGCTTTCGCCAATGAGCATTCGCCGGGTCGGGCCAGGCAAGGCCAGGCCAGCCCAGGCCAGGCCAGGCCGTTTGATGGAAGCTGCCTGTTTGACAGTCCGACGAAAAAGGCAAATAAAGTGCGAACTTTGTGCGGGAATGGAACTGCAAATGGCGGGGAGGCTGGGCAATAATAACGATATCAAGTATACGCCATGTGAGCCAGACTTTTGATAGCCTTTTGCCAGCCTTTAGTCAGCCTTTAGTCAGCCTTTAGTCAGCCTTTAGTCAGCCCTTAGCCAGCCTTTTCCCTGCTATGCAAATAGTTCAATGACAAACATATTTAATTTATACACACACTGCACTGCACATCAGCATTTTCCTCTAATGGACGAATCGTTTGGAAAGGACGAAACGGCAGGAAAATGGTGGAAATTTTCCGACATGGAAATCGAGAGCAAATACCGGCAGGGAATGTCAATAGAAGAGGTAGAGCTGGGCTCTTTCCTGATTTTTAATCTTCCCTATCCGCGCAGCCATATGCCATTTACATTTCCCTCAAATAAATAGTATTTTATTTTATTCGAGCTTAAATTTAAATGTTTTCTGTTCTTTGGTATTTGGAAGTTTTTGTTTGGTTTCGTTTGGCAGTTAATTAATTATTAATATTTAATTCGGAACAGATGTTGCCAGTTGGCTGTCGATTCGGTACAGGATATAATGTGATGCCTTGAGGTCCTGGCAGCCTTTTTGAAATTTTTGTTGTTGTACATTCTGCTTGGGTGACTTTTATGATTCGCATTCGGGGCCATAAAAAAGCAATTAGATTGAACACAAACGCACGCATAAAAGCCACATGAGCGGCAACATTGAGGCACCTACCTCCCCTTTCCTTCCCTTTTCTATTTTCTAATTGAAATAAATGAAATAATCAGCCCAAAAGTAGGCGTGTCTGCAAAATAATTGACTCGGTGACAGGCGAAATGGAATTACTCTTCTCTGGTTGGAATTTCGCTTTCGAAAATCGAGTCAGCGTCAGAGTCAGAGTCGGAGTTTGGGGTTTTGCATTTGCGGTTTCATACGGCCCCTGGACACGATTCACAATTCACAATTCACAATTCCATTGTCCTTTTTTGCATTTCGAGGAGGCAGGAGGGGGCCGGCAGGATAGGAGGCCGAAAGGATAGCGGACTGCCGGCCGGGGGCGGAAATGCAGATGACAACGCGGCGTATACGCAATCTTGCCAAGCGAGCAACAAGCCAAAATGACTGACTGAATGAATGATTGACTCCAGGCAGGGCACTGAGAGAAAATACTAAAGAAATATGAAGAAAATTCTAACTAGTTCCATTCCATTTTCAAGAAAAAAAAAAAAAGCTTTTAAAAGTAAACAGAATCAGAATCTAAAGTTTTATTTATATTTTTTTTATATTAAAAACTAAACCTTAAGCCCAAAATATTGATCAGTGCATCGATTGAATGGAACAAGTGCATTGTGTTTCGATGTATGCAAAGCTTAAGCTGTCCTGAATCGAGTGAAAGGACATAATTGAAGGATACCCATTGCCCATTGCCCATTGCCATGGCCATTACCATCACCATCACCATCACCATTTTGTGGTGAATGGGCATTAAGTAGATTAGATGTCTATTCCAGCAGCGATTTTAGTTCCATTCAAGGACATCTTTCATTAAATCAGTTCGCCTAATCAAATGAGGATGTGTCTATGCGATTAATTACATCATTCAATATCCTGTTAATTTACAATGAAACGAATGGGAAATACATTTCCTTAAAATAGATATCGAATAGGTTGTGTTTGTCCTTTATTGTGGCCACAAATGGTTTAATTATTTTGATAGAATAAGGATTCTTTTTTTTTATCATTAAAGAGTTTAAATGCGAAAACCAAAAATCATGGGTCAAATATCTTAGCCTCGGAATGAAATATATTTTACTTTCCAACCGCTTTCTCGAGCCACTCAGACAAAGAAGGATAAAAGGACACCCCCACCGGATTTCTCCATCAACTCCTTGCCAAGTCGACAATGTTGTGAAGTGTTTCAGGCCTCAAGTGGCTGCCTCCACAATGGACACTTTTCACTCGAGGAACTAACAAATTCAATTTCATGCCCGCTTGCCCTCGTGACTTTGGAAAGTGGCGGAAAAGTCTGGTCGGGTAAGAAATCGGAGGAAAATCGAGCCAGTTCCGGTCCTTCAAATGGAGCCGCCCCTCTAATCCATAAACAGTTTGGCTTTGAACAGCGAAGCCGTAAATCAAAACAGCTTAAAACGCTCAACATAAATCGCATTCGTTTAGAAAACGAAAACAAAAACGAAAACCATTAAGTCGCATTTTAAGCAAGAGTCCATAACTCTAACAGATAGATAAAAATGAATAATAATGCCGAATCGCGATAAGAATAAGAGACAAACAGTTCATAATTATTGCTTGATTTAATTAAAAGTGCCATGAAAATAATTCACTGTCAACTAAGTGGAAATTTGTGACACAAGCACTCGTCTCGGGCTCTGCGAGCGTGAGTGGGCTAGTCGATGCTATCTGAATAATTTATGTCCCCAGTACCCAGTACCCAGTACCAGGATCTTTGGAATATATATATATATAGTATATGTTATGTATATTGCGTGGTGTAGTTTATTGTGTCAATATATCAGTTTCTATGCATACAATCTGGCCAAATCATGGCTCCAATTTCGTCCTGCAGAGATGCAAATTTCATGCTGGCTATAAATTGTGTTTTGTTCAGAGAGTCAGAGTTTTCATTATTTTGAAACAAATAATGATGAAAAATATTGAAATTTTTCAATCAATTCGTGATGTTTCATGTCTTTGGAACAATCTGGTCACACTGTTATATTTGGCAACATTGTTTTGAGATTATCTTTTCATCACAAAAAGGATTCTTGACACTCAAGAGTCGTAATTCCAGCGCGTCACTCAATTATGCGATGTCCTTGCGCCATCTTTTCTCATCGTTTGTCAATCCCCCTCGTCGTCCTTGCGTCCTTGCGTCCTTTTGGCGGCTCCTGCTCGCATCGGGCTGTTACTCGCTTAATAATATGTTAATTGACAGCTTAAGCCAACTGTCAGCGTTCGGTGCGTGCCGTTTCAGTTCGAGTTTGAGTTTGAGTTCCAGACATGACAGCACATATGTCTCCTCGATTAGTCTGTAAGTCTGCCTGTCGTTGCTTTTCTCCTGGCTTTCTCCTGGCTTTCTCCTGGCTTTCATCGCAGCAAGTAGTTGAAGTGTAATGGCATTGAGCCAGACCAAAAGTAAAGAAACAAAACCAAACAGGAAATAGGAAACAGGAAACAACATGCATGTTGAAAGTGTTGTCCTTCGGCGACTAATTGATGCGGAGCACGTGGCGTATGCGTAATGTCCCTGTGATTTGGGCATCAATGTTATTTATTAAAGTATGCAAATGTGATGAATGTTTGCCCAGGTTCAGTCTAGTTTATCCCCACACCCATTCCTCTGCCATGTAATAGAATTAAATTAATTTTGCATAATTTTTACATGGTCATGTATACGTCTATTTTTGAAGGATTTTATATTAAAATCGTGTTGAAATAGCATAGTTTTTAATTATAGAATCAATTTGTGAAACAAAATACTTTGAAAGGATATTAATTTGTTAAAAAGGAGTTGGTTTCTGCAACCTCAACCCACTGTGGCTAACATTTTCACTTTCAAAACGCAAAAACCAACCAAAACAAGCGCCCACACCAGCACCCACACACCACCCAGCTAGGCGGGGGATGGCGTCCTTGACTGTTGGCGTCCATCTATTATCCCGATATAGATGGGGATTTATTTGCGTCGCCTCTATGGCCACGTATCTGTATCTGTATTTGCACATCTTTGCATCCGTATCTCTGTATCTCTGTATCTCTGTATCTCGGCATCTGTATCTGTATCCGTATTTGTATCTGTTTCTGTTTCTGTTTCTGCATCTAAATTATTTATTACTCTACTCCAATTTGTCTCTTGCAGGCGGACGGATAAATAACTCACGGAAATGCAAATTATACGGTGGGCGTGGCCGGCATTTGATACAATCAAAGGATAAAGGATAAAGGATATTGATAAAGCCAGACAGAGAGAAAGGGCCTCGCCAATTAAAAAGCCCTCGCCCACACACTCTTGGCCCAAAAAGATAGATTCGTTGAGAGAGCTAGAGAGATATTGAAAGAATCGATCCGAAAATGGGCAGCCTTCGGGTGGTGGCCCTATTGTTGGCCATCCTAATTAGCAGCTGGCCCAGAGCCTCTTTGGCCGCCACAAGCCAAAACGGCAGCCCGGTGGATGCCACTGCCGGTGGCAACTATACCAACAATTACAATCCCAATGCCGATGCGAATGGAAATGAGAATGGAAATGGGATTGGCAGTGGCAGTGGCAGCGGCAATGGAAATGGAAATGGCAGTGGGAATAATTTCCCATACTCCTCCTCGGACCACAATGCCAACGATTCGATGGAGTACGATCCGGAAAGTGTGGCTCTCGAGCGGATTGTGTCCACGATAGTGCCCGTATTTTTTGGCATTATCGGATTCGCCGGACTCCTTGGCAACGGACTGGTCATACTAGGTAAGTGCACTGCAAGAAAAAAAAAACATTTAAGATAAGAATCATTTTTAATCAAAGAATATTCAAGATAATTCATAAAAAAAAACAAAGTTTTTAAGCTTTTCAATTATCCAAACCGATCTGGTGTAAAAAATCTTCACTAATGATTAAAACTTTGACAAAAAATGAACAACCCCTCCAAATAATTTCCAAAAACACGTATTTAATTAAGATTTAAAAGCCTCTACTAAACCAAAACATAATCTAGACATAAATAGTCCAGGAACAATGTTCTCTTTGATCTGGGCTTAGGGTCGGTTCCTGTGCCTGGTCCTGTGCCTGGTCCTGGGCCTTCCTTCCTCCTCCACCCATAAAAAAAAAAAGTCAAGCTCTCGCATCCGACCAGCGTTTTCATTAGCGACCTCTGGCAAATTATGCGTAATAATTGCAAATGAAGCCGAGGGGGGGAGGCCATAAAAACATAAAAACGACTGCAAGAGCTGAGCATTCAAGCGGAAGCTAATTGATTTTTTATATCCCATTACGGAGGCAAAAAAGGAGCAAAAAAATCATCCAGGACCAGAGTAGGAGCGGAGCGCCAGATCGTTAAGATTGCAATTGTGCAAAAGTATTGCAGAAAAGCTTAATAGGCTGATGAAAATCGAAATAAAACTGCAATTGCCAAGAAACTAATTAATAAATAAATTCAATGAAATAATTTAGACTTAATAGGGTGGAAAGATTATGTTTTTATAGAAAACAGAAACCTTGACAAATAATTGAATCAATTCCCTGCCCTTGCCAGAAGCTTGGCAAGAAAAAAGGATTATAAAGGATGATGTGTATGGTTGTGTGTGTTTTATGTGTTACTGTGTGTGTGTGTGTGTGTGTGTGTGTGCTTTATGTGTGCCCTATCAGCAGCAGAGCAGACTAAATCTCAACAGGCACGCTCATTTTGCATGCAATCTGTTCTTTTTTGTTGCGTTTTTGTTGCCATTCTCGGCAACCTTGGTGTGAAAGTCTCAGAAGCCATTACACCTGAGATGCCACTAGAGATGAGAGTTTGCATAACGACAAAAAATCGGTAATAATCGATTATCGAAATCGATAATTCCCCATCATTATTACCTTCTCTTCATTAAAACAAACAATATCCGATGATTTCCATATTGAAGCCTACTTTTATAAGGTCATCTTGGTTTCTATTTAATATTTCTCATTTTCTTCATTCTAAATATAAAATTATAAATATAATAATGAAAATATGAACCATCTCTAGACGCCATACATCTTACATTCTTGCTGCATTTTTATGCGTCAGAACAACAATGAAAAAACAAAAGAAATATGAGGGGAAAAAAGACTCAAACATGCTAAAAATAGGAGGAATTGTAACAAAAAAAAAAAAACACCAGGCAGCCACCCATCCACGTCAAGAAGGACTCCTCCTACCTCGCCACTAACTTTTAGTTCAAGACTTTCTCTTAAGCAGGAAAAAACCTAATACACTTCAGCCAATGAGAGCTATGCGTTTGTAAATCTTTAAAAAATTTAAATAGAGAAAGTCTAAGAAATGATTTCTGTTCCCTTACATAATCGAATAATGCAGACTTTGAATGAAAAGTAATTGAAAGAACGAGCTGGAAGAGAGTCTCACTTGGAGACAAATAGCCGGCCTGGACACCCTTGAAAGTTATCCAAGAAACAAATGAGGAGGCACCGGTCCTGGCCCCACCCACATCGCGTCCTGAAAAGTGTTTTTCATGTCGGTTTCCTCTCACTCACTCGCTTTCCATTCTCGGGTCTGTCAGGCCGGGCGAAAAGTTTTATTAAAGTCGCAGGAGGCATCCTATTTCCAGACACCCACATATCCACCTACACTTGGGGAAAATATAGTTTAGATTTACATATAAAGAAATCTTAAAAGTCTAGAAAACCCATTCCAATGTTTGCTTCTTTTAGGGTATTGGTCACATTAAAATTTAATTTTGTGTGTTTTAAGAGAAGTTTCTGACAAAATTATTAAGAAGCTTAGCTCTTATATGACTTTATTCAAGCGCCTTTTACTAAAAAAGCTAAAGAGGTATTCCTTTGGGCTTTTATAACTAAAATCTCTAGAATTTCCCGGAAATGTTTTCTCCTGGTACACTATTTTCTTAGAAACCCCCTCGATTTTGCTTTGGCGACTGCTTGGGCGGAAAAGTGGAAAGCCACTTTGTCAGCTGCGTTGGCGGCATTATGATAAATGATTTGTAAATGAACGTGTGGATTTTATGGCAAATTATGAAGGCAAAAATTAGAGGTACTCGAGATAACTTCCTAGTTTCAGTCAGAAGATTATAGAAGAAGTTACCTTTTGGGGATGTTTTGGGGATCCTGAAAGAGAAAGTTATTTTCCCTTTAACCTGTTAGCTTTTTAAATATAAGTTATCCAAAATCCCTTAAATCGCAACTCATTCCAAGTGCAAGCAGCTCTCTTTATGGCTTGTGGATGGGTAATTTGTCAAAATGCCATTACACTTGGCCAGAGCAGAGCCAGAGATTAGACCAAGTGTGATCATGAGGACATAATCGTTTTGGCCTCCAAGGAGTGTGTGCATTTTATCTGCACTTTATGGCAGATGGCTGGCAAGTCAATTTCCAATGGATTTTGATAGATGAAGGCGTTGTCCTCGAGTGTGTCGAGTGGGCGATTTTGTTGAATTTGTAATTTAAATATTGTTTTTGCCAAACAAGCTATGGCTATGGCTATGGCTATGGCTTCTGGTAATCCGACAGGCGATTCACCGAAAATCAAACAAACCGAAAAGCAACACGATATTTTAGCCAAAATGTATGCATAAGTTTTCACAACTCTCGGACACAGACTGTCAACAGCAATTTGTGTAAATCTAGGACATCGGCATTGGAATCGGAATCGGGAACGAACCGCAACAAAATAGAACACGAATCCTGATTAATTATAATTCATGTTCCAAGAAGAATGTTTATGTATAAATTTCTGGCAAAACACCGAATTGTCACTTCAATTTGCATTAGCCTTTGTCAAAATTTGTGATTCTCAGTTTTAAACCCCGGCCAGGACAGGACAGTGTCCGGATAACTGGCAGGATACCCTCCCAGAAAATGTCCCCTTGGCTTTCGACAAAATTTTGTTATAAAATTGTAATTGGCCCGACGAACAGAAACGTGACTCGTCCCCGAAGCATAATCCTTTCTCTCTATTTTTCTTTTCCCTGTTTTTTTCACTTTGTTGTATCCTTTTTTTTTGATATCCTTTACAGTTTCTGGCGAAGGGTATGAAGTTCTGATAAAGGAAATGGAGTAGAACTCCTATTAATTGAAGACAAAAGTTTAGGTTTTAAGGTTTAAATATTTTTAGGGAAAATCTTTCTTAGAGTATTAGGGGAATTCTTTATTTCCCAGATTTCCCAGATAGTTTTTTTCAATTAATTAAATCTCTTTAAAAAATAAAACTAGGTCCTCCCACAGCTTGTCACACTTTTTGTTAACATTTTGCCACATTTTTATTCTGGGACTCCTGTTGTTGTCCTGGTGGCTTTACTGACGTGGCTGGCAAATTTGATTTGGTCCCAAACCCAAAACATGTTTCACATTCGACACAGTTTTGCCTTTTTTTTGAGCTTTTTCGTTTGCTTTTGCTCTTGCCCCGTTCGGCGGCACTTGTATCCTTTTGATTCAAGGCTCAGAGGACAGATGGAACCGCAAAATCAACTTAGATGAAAGCATAATGCGATTTCCCAGGGACCCAGGGACATGGTGGCGAACAAAAAAAATTTTATATATGGATATCCTGTAGCTCACACCTGGTGGCAGGATATGGTCTATAAATTGTTGGCACTTTCGCTTCGAGTGTTATTGTGACTTTTCGCCGGAAAATGCATTTTGGTGCTTCTCTCGCTGTTGTCGCCAATTCCCGATTCCCAATTGCGATTTTCCCGCGAATCGCAGGTAAACATCATCATGCTATTGGTTTAATGTAAACAATTTCGAAATTAAAACTTTAAAGAGGGGAATTTCTTTTTGGTATTAGAAGTAAATTGAAACAAAATTCTGGCATTCAAAACTTGGAAACTTGACTCTTGCCAAGTACTTTTCATATTTTCCGATACAATTTGGCAAGAAAGTTTCTTCCATTTTGTTGTTTGATGATTTTTGAAAACGTGCTTGTAATGGAAGCAAAACATACAAGTGTAAAACTGAAGGATACACCTGTTCGAGGTCTTGGTCCTGGTCCTGTGTACATCGTCCTGTGTCCTGCCTTTTTTTCGAATCATGTTTAATGGAGCAGGACTGTGAGCTTGCAGTCTCGAGTACTTTATTATCGAAGAATGCCGGCCACTTCACTCCTTGGACAAGCTTCAATCTTTCAAGAGCCTTCCCTTGCTCCTTATTCCCCAATAAATTCCCTTCGCTCTGCTTTTCCTGCTATCCTGACACTTGAAGGATGTTGCAGTCTGCACGTAGTTGCAATTTGAGGGAACACATGCGGGTATTTTTCGGTATTTTTTGGTATTTTTTTTCGTACTTTCTTCCCTCTATTGCCCCGTAAAAACGTACGCACAAAAGTATGCTATGAAACAGCATTTAAGCGGCATATGGAAAAGTATTCCTGTGTGTGTTTGAGGGGAGTGTGTGTGAGGGTGTGTGTGGGTGTGTACACAAATCCACAAGGCGTACAAATTTATTATCCAGCGTTGATAGTGATAAAATTTATAACCAGCATTGAGTACAGCGCCTAAAAGCAGGCAATACAAACACAGACACGCAGACACAGATACAGACACAGATACAGACACAGACACAGACAAACAATGCCCATGTGGGCCACAATTGCCGTCCTTTTTACACCAACTACACCTGTCTCTGTCCCGCCCTCGGGTACATTCATCATATTTATGTTTTTTTATGGGCCATGTACAATTTTATTGTTTTACTTTTCAATGCAATGTCTGTCGGGGCCTGTCAAATACACCCACACCCGCACGTGGGCGTAACCAACGCCCACAGACGCGTACCCCGAAATAAAAACAAAAAATTATAATAAACCCGTTTCGCTGCCAGAAGACAAAGCCAAAGCCAAAACAGGTTGCCCTCCAGCCTGACGATATCCTTGGATATTCCATACTGTTCCGGATTACTAATCCGACCTTATGGGATACCGTTTCTATATCCTGTAAATTTTAAATCCATAAATCAGACTTCAAGTTGCAGTTCCTCTAATGCAGCTCAAAGCAGCTCAGTTTATTAAAAATTCCCAGAAACCCAAAATACAGGGAAATATTTTCCCCATTTATTAGATTGCAAATATTTGTATCGCTTTCTTTCCAAGAACTGGAAACTTTTGACGTCCGCTTTTAGATTTTTATTTGCCAGATCCTTTGTCCTGGGCCTGGCATTCAGGTCAGGCTTTATCCTTTTCTCCTCCGACACATCCTTCAATGACGATGATGTCTCCATCGTCCTTAGACACTTGTGGCGCCCTCGTGTCAACACATATTCGCCATCGCCATCGTCAACCAGGTGTCCTTAACAGGCCCATATCCTGACACGTCCTTCGAGGTTTTCGGCCCCGCTTTGGCAAGTGGCCAGATAGATTTTATATCCGTTCGCTGCCTGATGCAAATCCCATCAATAATCCAACAATGCAGCGCCATTCAAAAGAATGTTAGAGTACAAAAAAAATAAATAAATAAATAAATAAAAGAAGGAACGAACAAGGAGATTAAAATGAGCGGAACATTTCTTTAAAATACTCCACGGCTTTGACGAGCAAGGATCCTGAAGGATGAAGGACTTTTTTCTGCACTGAGAGATGGACTACAGAAAGACTTGATATAAAATTCGAAGCATTATTTTTTCACAAACTTTACTCCCAAATAAGTCGCTGATTAGGAATCCTAAACATTGAAAATAGTTTCCTTTTGAATTAAATTGAAGAAAAACCAGTATTATTTTCCCTGTGTCTGTGATTGATTGATTTACATCTGTTTGTCAATGGTAATGATGCCCCAATACTGCCGCCAACATTGATGGCTGGCTGTGTTAATGTTGATGTTGATTTTCGATGCCGCTGCCACTGCTGCTGCTGCTGCTGCCATTGTTGTCCAACTGAAAGGGTAAAATGGCATTGTTAAACAGGCAAAGCCACTCCCCACGCTCCCACTTCATCCACACAATGCAAATATTTCCAGATACGCAGATACATGAAGGTATTTCAATTGATTTACACTCAATCAGGCCTTTAAAATTATTCCCCTAGACCTGCACAAGGTCTTTAGTGTATTTAATTGAATTTGATTTCCGGATTACCTAGCTGGCATCATCTAGAGCGGGAATTATGATTTATTTCTCTGTAGTCGAAAGATAGGTTTCAAATCTTTAATTATTGTTTTTGGTCCGATTTCCGAAACGTAATTAAAATTGTATCTATTAATTGTACAAGCGTATATTTTGGGTTCCTGGAATATACTCTGTCCCTTCTTTGATTTACATTCAAAATTCAAATTTATTTGTATAGGCTGGAAAATGATACAAATAAAAACAAAAAAAAACAAAATGAAAACAAAATGAAAACGAAACGAAACGAAACGACAAATAATGAAGCTGGACTGGAGAAAAGTCTGAAGATTTCACAGAGCCTGCTCGGCTAGTAAATGGCCAAAGAAAAGGACAATAGACAAAGGACTCTGTCCGGTGCGGTGCGGTGCGGTGCGGTCCTTTGTAACCGGATATTCATGTGCCAAAACAGGATGTCTCTACCTTTCGGTCTCTGGCCCGATCCCGGCCCGGCCATGTCCGGTCCTGTCTGGTGCATTAAAATTTAAATTAATTGCCATAGTTATGGGTGTAGCAACTGTACTTTAGGTTACTGCATTACCAAAATATTCCTGCATATCCTGGTAGCCCCCTCCCAACCCCCCTTCCCACCCTCCAAAAGGCTATCATTTATGCACTTAATGGTCCGAACCTAAGCAGGAAAGGCTTACGGCTCCTAAACGGCTCCCGCCTTTAATTGGATCATAAAACAAAAGTCCCTAAGAATAAGTCCTTTCAATTTTAATTGGGACTTCATTCCAATGCCATTCAAATTATTCACAAATAATCGGCAAGAGTGATTTAATTATGTCTCGGGCGGAGAATTGGACTCATAAAAATCAAATTGGCGATTATTTTTTTAAGAAATCATCAAGAAAATGTCTAAATATATATTTATTTCCCATTACTTGTGGGGGTTTATGCTCGGATTTATTTATTGTGGGACTCTATTTAGGGATATTTTTATGTTGAAATGGAAAGCGTTCTCTATAAAATACTTTTCCTCCGAATTTCCCCCTAAATCAATGCCCGAATTACGTATACGCCACGTAGAACCTAAAAGAAAGTAACTTTAAAAATGTATATAAATTGTTTTTAAATATTTAAAGGAGGAATTGCTTTAAATTGCTAATTTAACTCACATATGCGGATCCCAAGAGTCTTTGCCTACTAAATCAGGGCTGAAAATTGCGTATACGCCACGTTTCCAGGACGTCGGCCCAGCACAGGAACCAACACACTTGAAGTGCATCAATAACCAAGTTAAGAGGGGGGCAGGCATTAGAGTGACATTAAAGTTCAATAAAAGTGAATTTATGCCCCCGATGTGAGTGAACAGGAAATCCTGTCTAGGACACACACATGTGCCGGAGTGTTGCCTGATTATTTGTTTATTTGTAAGCTTTGTATCAGGCCACGCCTCCCTCGCTTTAGCTTTCTTCTCTGTATTTTATTTTTTTGTAATATATAAGATATAGGTTGGTCGGTTGGTTGGTGTTTTTTTTTCTGGTGGCATTAAATAACAAGCGTTTTTTGCGCTTGAAGAACTTTTTCGCACACAACCTCGGTTTTTGTGCCCATGCCCCATAAATTATGCTACACTTTATTATTTTGTAAAATGCCAGCCAGACAAAAAACAAAAACCTGGCACACTTTTTTCTTTAATGGCGAGGAAAAAGTTAATGCCCCAACGCAGATCCCTTTGTCGGACCCGGACCCGGACCCTTTTTTCTCTATTTCTTTTTTTTTTTAGTCCTGCCAAACTCCTTGTGTGTCAACATCGCGGCCACAAAAAGTTGGTTACCCAACTCGGCTAGTGTATATATATATCTATCAAAATATATATATATATTTCTGGCTTGCAGTGCCTTCTGTTAATTGATAAAGCTCCAGTCGAAAGTTTCCAACTGAACCAATTTAAAATGGGAAAAGCCGTTGCGGCGAAAAAGCCAACAAAAAATAGAGCCGGGCAAAAGATTGAATAAAAAATATTTATATAATATATATATATATTTTCAGGTCAAAGGCAGCATCAAGATTTGCAGAGGTGGAAATGGTATTTCAAAGAAAAGAAAAAAAGAAAGGAAATTTCTCTAATAATCTCTAATAATTGGAATAAAATATTTTGGCAACTACAAAGCCATAATCCAAGGCAAATTCTGTTGCCAAAATGGCTCAAACTTGTTACCAATCTGTTGCCAAAAAACAAAAAAAAAACGAAACTATTCAGTCTGCCCTCCGACAATAAACAATGAATGTTTTGGCAAAGGCTTAAACGGGTTCCTTTCGGTTGAAACTACCTCATGCCTGATTCCTGGCACACATCTGCTACTTTTCCGGATACATAAAATAAATATACATATACTTTATATATTTTTTTTTATATATTTTTTATATATACAATGTATAACCCAAGGAAAAACAGTTTGTTCTTGGGTATTTATTGTTATTATTGTTCCCCAACATTCGCCTGTTGCCATTACTATTGATTCGCATTTTGAGTTCCATTGGACTCGATTCGTATTCCTGTTCCAATTCCCATTTCTATTTCTATTTCTATTCTTATACTTTTATTTCTCTATTTTTCTATTGCTCTATTACCGCGTTCTTTTTTTTTCTTTTTTTTGTATATAGAATATTTTGTTTTCGGTTTTTGTTTACCTTTTGAAAACATCCTGCGCTAAATATATATTTGAAAAGGAAATTGATTTGCGGCCTTGGCTCGCTCTTTCAATTGTTGCACTGAGAAAAAAACGGTAACAGAATATTATCCTAGAGATTTCTTAATAGTCTAAATCGAAATATTTATTATTTAATTAAAAAGGGATTAAAATAATGTCTTAAAATCGACATTAAAACGTTGCATTATGTAAGTTTCATTCATTAATCGAAATAATCGAATCGAATTAATCGAAAATATCCAAAATCTGACAGTGTTACCGTATTATTGTAATATTATAATATTAACTAATAATTCCTCAACAATTTTGGTTATTTTTTTTCCATGTCTATTCCGCGACATTTCCTGTTTCCTGTTTCCTGTTTCCTTTGACAAACCTCACCTGAGCTGTTTTTTGTGAGTTTTTAGTGGGAAGGAAGTTCCTATTTTTTTTTTTTTTGTATTTTAACTCAAATGATTGTTGGTCTTTTGAGTTTATATTGCGTTTGGCTTTCTTAGAGACCACTGGCAAGGACTCTTCCTCCCAGACTCCATCAGACTTCGTCCTCGTTCGTCCTTTTTTTCCGGCCCCTTTGTCGCGCTGCTTTTTCTATAGACCAACATAAATTGTTGGCTAATTCCAAGTGGCTCCTTTGGCCAAGAAAAAAAAAACAGAACAGAGAGGGGCGGGGAACAGGACTCGACTCGTGTTGAAAAGAAAACATGAATCTTGAGGACGGGAGAGGGGAGAGCGAGGTTAGATGCAAAGAAAGTGGGTGGAAGAAAGTGAAAGCGGAAAGCGAGAACAAAGAGGCGAAATGGCAACAATGCCAGAGCCAGCCCCCTTTAAGACTTTTCCAATCCCCGCCCATGTCCTGTCACCCACACAATCACACACTCACACACTCACACACTCACACATATGGAGTGCTTCAGTGGCGCGTAAGAAATTCGTCAAAGGGAATTTTTTTCAAGTCCTAATGCTTAACTAATTTGAATTGCTCTAATTTAATTAGCGAGTCAGAGTTGATATAAATTTTTAATGAAGTGGCTGGAATCCCTTTTGGGGTGCTGGAGCCCCGTCCATGCCCACATCCACATCCACATCCACTTATCCATCCGAGGTCTGCGTTGTTTGCTGCCTTTTGTCCACGTAATTGGTGGAAAAGAAAAACTCGGAGGGCAAAGGTGCAGGCTTAAAGCGCGAGGGCGGCTTGTAGGAGGGGCCAGGATGCTGCAACCAGAGCAGTAAGTAAAAAGCTGAACTGAACTGTTGCCATGGCGGCCAGATTCCTCACATTATGATTTTTCCTTTTCGGTTAAGAAATAATACAAAAAAAAATCTCACAATTGAATGCACACATCAAAAAAATACATAAAAGGTCGTGACATTTCCTTGACTTTCAGTAAACAGTCTCTCTGACATAAGCAAGGAATTACAGATGTTTTATTTATTTAAAGTCAATTTGTTAAAAGCCTAAAAGTCTAGGATGTCCCAGGATGATCCCAGGCTAGTCCTTGTAGAAATAATTCAAATGAATTACTGTCCATCATTGAAAGCCAATACAAATTGAATGTCATAATGTAGTTCTTATTCAAAGTCAATTAATTAGGCGCCTAGAAGACAGCTTTCATTCAACAGGATAACAGAATAGTGTCTTAATTTAATGAAATTGGATGGAATCATCATCGATCAATAGAATGACAGTGTTTTTGGAACTATTACAGTGGAAATGGTCATCGAAAATTTCTCAAAACATCGAAATATCGAAAATTTCCCTTTTTTTCGAACTGTTTTATTCAAATATTTCAGCTAATTCTTAACCGATTTTAAAAGGAAATACCATTTTTTAATCAGGACTTTAAATTCTTTTAACCTGCATTAAAAGATCCAAAAAATTAAACAAAAAAATTTTAGTCAATTTTTTAAAAAAAAATCATAAGGGGTACCCCTTTCAAAAAATGCGAAAAATTGATCGAATTTTTTTTTGTTCGATTTTCCAAATCCTTGAATGCAGATTAAAGGCAGACAAAGTTCTGATTCCAAAATGGTATTCCATTTCAAAATCGGTTAAGAAATACTCAAAATATTCATAAAAAAGTGGAAGAAAAGTGTGAAAATTTGACTGATTTGAATTTTGCAAAAAATCATGATGGTACCCCTTTCAAAATTCTGAAAAAAAAACGGTCGAAATTTTTTTTGTTCCATTTTCCAAATCCTTGAATGCAGATCGAAGGAAAACGAAGTTCTGATTCCAAAATGGTATTCCATTCCAAAATCGGTTGCAAAATACTCAGAATATTCATAAAAAATCGGAAAAAAGGCGTAAAATAGAGTCCTAGAAAAGGACACGTGGGAGCATAGACGATGTTTGAAACGATTTTATGAAGTTTAAACTTCAATTTAAAAAAAATTCTTGGCAAAAATATCCTTAAAAACTTGAGCAAAAGGGTAAAGCTTTTTAATGAAAATCAAAAACAAGAAAAACAAGACATTTTGTAACCATTTTGGAGTCTTCCTCATTAAGGATCTCAATATTGTGTACTTGCAGTGGTTGTGGCCAACCAACAGATGCGCTCCACCACCAATCTCCTGATTATCAACCTGGCCGTATCGGACATCCTGTTCGTCATCTTCTGCGTTCCCTTCACGGCCACCGACTACGTTCTGCCGGAATGGCCGTTTGGCAATATTTGGTGCAAGTTTGTGCAGTACATGATTGTGGTAACATGCCATTGCAGGTGGGTTCTCCTCTAAACATATATACGAATATATATCTTGATATATATCTTGATTCTTATATAAATGATTTGCCAACAGTGTTTATACATTGGTCCTGATGTCCTTCGATCGGTTCCTGGCCGTGGTTCATCCTGTGACGAGCATGTCCCTGCGAACGGAACGCAATGCCACATTGTAAGTGCATCATCTAACCAGACCACGCCTTCGCAGGACACTCAAAAAACACTCTTATAGGATATTTAGAAACCTTTCATATACTTTTTCGTTTTCCTTCAAATTCCAAAAGCTTTGCTTTATTTAAACTTTGTTTTCTTTTATATTTCCTATATTTTTTTTATCCTAGACCTTGAATAATCCTCAAAGATACTAAGATTTTCTGTCAGTGCCTTCCCACATCCCACATCGTGTGGAGTAATTGCATCAATTTGCAGTTGCTGTGTAATTAGCTTGCTTTGCCTACCTACCTTGTTTGCTGGCCTGTGAACTTTAACCTTGCCTTGCCTTGCCTAGGCCGGCATTGTTCCATAAATGTGTCGCCAGATATCACTTTAATGTTACGCAAGAGCCATCTTTTAAAAAAGGTTGCCTTAAAGAGGCTAAAGGAAACTTTTCAAGCCGCATTCTTGGAAAGATTAAACCTTTTTCCAGATTAAAAAAGTTGACGAATCAAGGATAAAGCCATAAAGATAAGCTGATGAGAGTTGTGAAAGGAAATCCTATTAACGAAATTAATCATTTAGTCCTCATGGCTGTATAAAAAATATATACGAGTACGAGTATCTACAACATTGTATATTCTCTGACATCCTTCTCAGGGCCATCATGTGCGCTTGGGTAACAATTGTGACGACTGCAATTCCGGTGGCACTTTCACACTCGGTGCGAATCTATCAGTACCATGGAGCCGCTGGCACTGCTTGTGTTTTCTCCACGGACGAGGAGGTCTGGAGTCTCGTCGGTTTCCAGGTGAGCACCTTTCCTTTCCCCCCCCCACCAAAAAAAAAAAACATTCACTCAAAGTGCCAGTGCGAGAAATCCGAGTGAAATTGTAGAGATCGCTTATTGTTAGAATCAAGTCATACTTTCCAGCACTTGCCCGCCAAGATTGCAATATATTTGCTACTTAACAAGGAGGTATTGCAGGGGACCACCCCGTCAGGGGTCGCTTAGGGGGAGGACAAGTTGTCGGGAGGACGAATGACATATCAGCGCAGCCAAAGGACTGCGTAGAAGAATTTGCCATTTCCAAGACACTGGGACGAGGCTACAAATATTTCTTCATTATTAAATATATATATTTTCAAAATTAATTAATCCTTCCCAGCCTTAAGCCAACACTGCGTATGAGTAATATTTTTACTCAACAACCAACATTGCGTATGAGTAATATTTTTACCCACTGTACTTTCTGATTGAAAAGGTATTCTAATCTTCGTTACGCAACCGTCAAGTCAGTCCATTGTAGTATTTTGCAATTATATTCCCCCCCTTTTTTTGGGTGGGGCGGGGTTGCTAGACGCCAGGCAATTCCATCATCATTATGAGCCCAATTCCATCCTCATAGATCAGAGTTATCCCGAAATGGGTTTTCCGTTCGCTTGAGTTGCTCATATTTTTGTCTTATTCCAGCTTCTACTCCAACTCGAGTTTGTTCTGTTTATTACTTGAACTTTCCTCTATTAATCAATTCGGCAACCCCTCTTAGGATGGCGGCGGGTACGCCCCTGCTCGAAGAAACGGTAATTCCATGCCGGAAGGATATAACACAGGAAGTTAGCGTTGTTTTTTTTTTTGGGAGGTGGAGAGCAGGGAAGCAGGGGAGAAGCTCCTCCACCAAATATGGGAATCTACAGTGAAAGAAATCTGTGGGAGAAATTTTTGATTTTTGAAAGTCTTCAAAATCCCAAAAAAAATTAGTTTCAAACTTACTAAATAATGTTATTTTTTATGATTCAATTGTTCAAATATTGAGCAAATATTCCCCTACTATTTTAAGTATTTACTTTGTTCTTTATTAGTTTTTTAAGAACTCTTTTCTCAGTGCTTTTAAGTGACTTGCTGACTGAATGACTGACTGACTCGGAAACTCGCAGAGCTGTGCGGTATCTTTGGCTAATATGCACCCTTCAAGTTTCGCCGGGACCCGGCTTTCCCTCACTCGGCCTTCACCTTTCCCCTGCTTTTCCACCTGCTTTCTCCGGCTTTCTCCGGGCTTCTTCCCCCCTCCCATTTGCCGTGACATCTCCTTTGACTCGCACCCTTGAAAAGCCACCTGGCACGGCAAATTGCACGGTTCGCATCGCTCCGGTTTGGCGACACTGACACGGACACGGACACGGACACGGACACGGATACGGATACGGCTACAGATACGGATGTCCTCGTCGACACGCCCCCAACAGACACTACCCCCCTTCTCTGCCCCTAAAAACCCACCAAACTGTGCATATAAATCGTGAAAAACACGAAATGGAAACCACAATTCAGGACAAAGCTAAAAGTGCAAATGCTCTTCAAAGGACTTTGTCTTCAAAATGTTATAAATATATTTTAGTTGTTTAACTCATAAAATATTATATATTCTATATAATATATTTATAATTATTTCATAAAACCTAGTAAGGGCATTACAAATCTTCTAAGAAATTCGATTTTTTTCCCAACATGTCGTTTTTAGTTCGAATTTGATTTTGCGCCCCAGAAAATCACCATTGCCAGGGTCAATATATATCCTATATACGTTTCTATATATAAAATGTGTTAGTTCGAGCCTTGTCGGGCAATAAAATAGAAATGGATCAAACTTAGGCGACGCATTCATCAAAGCAAAACGAACAACGAAACTAACGACCGAATTGTTGTCATCGTAAAGAACTCATAAAAATGAAACAAATAGTCTGGAAAAAGGGGCGTTGGAAGTGGGGAAGTCAGTGACTTGAAAAGGCTGATCTAAACTTTTTATATTTCTATAAAAGCCAGAAAGCAGACATTTAGGATAGTTTTAGGCACCTCTTGGTAGGGCTTTACTTTGTAGTATTTAGTAATATTTTAAATAGGCATTTCTGGCTATATTTTTAACTCGTATAATAGTTTTCCTTTCCATTTTCGAGAGTACTTTTAAGCCTTAAAGCCTAAAGCAGTTCATAATCTTAAAGAAAACCATACTTTAAGCTGTTCAATGTTTTATTAATATTGAAACAATTGTTCCATCACAATAAATATCTTTTTAGACAGCTGAAAATTAGACAAAATTTTAAAAAAACTTCACAAAGCAATTAAGAAACTGTCAAAGAAAAAAGTAGGAATTCTTTTAAAGCCTCCTCCAAGCCAGCTTAACATATCCTGGCAGTTTGAAGCCAATTCATAATTCCAATTCTCGTTATTATTTTGATTATTTTTACAGTTTGCGCCACAGGACTTGAGGGAAATTTATAAGAGGGGGGACTTGAGGCACTCATTAGCAGACCAGCGAAGCCTGTGGCAAGTTGATTAATTTCGCTGAGTGTCTGAAGAGGCGCCGCAGTTGCGTTTATGGACAAATCCCAGGCGCAATTTTTGGGTCATGGCGGGCATTAGGAATATGTACCCGAAGACCAGACCCCCAACCATTTATCATATGGCACACACTTCAGTTTATGGCTTTTTATTAGGATCCGCATAAAGTTAACAAAAACAAACAAAAAATGGTTCCGCTCAAGTTTGGCAACTTTTATTTATGGCACGCCCCTTCAGTTGCGATTGTGTTGTAAAATTTCATGGCCATCCATGTATCTGCATTCCCTAGCTGAGCAGGAGTATCTTAGTATCTTAGTATCTTTTCTATCGCTCAGCCTCTTCTCTAAACTGGGACAGTCGTGAAATGAAGTTTTATAACCAAAACTTTATAGTTTCTTAACTCTGCTTGCCCCCGTTCTGGATACTGGATACTAGATACTGAATATCCTGGCCTATGCATATAGCCTATAGATCTGCTCCATTGACATCTCAAGTCTCTGGTTCATCAATTGCAAAAAAAATAAAATAAAGAAAACCCCATCCTGGAATGTTTGCTAATAATTTCGCCTGCCAATGACTTTCACTTTGGTGATTGTTTTAGTTTTAAATGGCAATTTCTCTAAAAGCAGATGAGATCCTTTTCTGGGGTGCAGGTTTTTCAAAGTTTTGCTTAAGGATGTGGAGGAAAAGGAGCTTTTAGGTTGAACATCAGATGCTCTCTCTATGATATCGAAAAACTACGTTTTTTTCCCAAGATCTCAACACGTTTTCCACTTGACTTAATCATTCAATAAACTTGCCAATCAACTTATGAAGGTGTTAATAACACAGGTGTCATAAATATATCATAAATTGCAGAATTTGCCAGAGATATCATTGGCATTATTATCACTGACACTGCGATGAGTAATAATCACAAGCAATTTCCTTTGCAGTTCTGGCATTAATTAATGCATCAGTAACCTGCTTAACTGTTACAAATGAAAAGGATATTTCTTCAGGAATAAAAGAATTCATTCGACAGATAGTTATCCCTTGAGATTGATATAAATTTTTTAAAAAATAAAAGGGATTGTTTTAATATTCCACTAAAAACCTTTCATACCTACAACAAAATATTCATTTAATGATTTTCTTTGACTTGTTTTTAATTCGAAATGTCCTTTGATTTGGATACAAAATTAATGGGTAATGGCAAGCAGATTCCGGGCATTCGCACCCGGATCCGGATCTGGAGAAGTGTCATGGCGGATTATGTCACTCGTCCTCCGGTCTTTGCGTCCTGCGTCCTTGTGTCCTTGTGTCCTTGTTTTCGTTTGCGTTGTCGATAACAAACGACATGTTCATTGGCCACGGCCGGGTAATCCCAACAAAGTGATTTCGATTCCATAGCTGTCAGGCATTTTCAGAACCCAGCCCCGCCCCCTGGCTCCTTTGCCGCCCCTTCAAATATGAATGCCAAGGCGTGGCAGCGATTATTAACGATTGTGGCATACGCGATTTCAACATTGCACTGAGGGAAATCTTTATATTATTCAAATATTGAAAAGAACTTCTTTTTACAATACTTGTACTTTTTAAAGAGTTTCTTTCAATATGATGGTCACACTAGTACGTATACTGAGTCGTTTTGTAGCTTGGTCACATTAAACTAGGGAAGCTGAAGGCTAAACAGTCTTTTAGGTTAAAAAACGAATCCTTTAATAGGATTTTTAAATATTTCCCAGTGTACATATAAATCCCCAAATCTAACTGCAGTAATATTTTTCCCAGTATTTCCTTCATCCTGTTTCCGTTTCATTGCCTTCATTTCAAGGCTCACGACTCTCGCAATTGATATATGTACATATATTTTTTGTTTTTTGACTTGCACCTTTGTGCATATTTGGCTTTGCCGCGTGTGCTTTATTGTTTTCATTGCCTGTGGACCTGGGGAAAATGCTCGGGGATGCCCCTTAATCATTTACACTTGGCTGCTGAATGCCACCACCACATCCTGGCATCACCGCCAACACCTCCATTCTCCCGCCCAATCAAAGAAATACCGAATCCGAATCCACTCGAAACTTGAGGCGCCGCCAAATGAATTTTAAGCCTGCAGCTCATTGGATATCCCAAATGAATGCACAGACCAGACCAACGAATATTTTATATATAAAACAACAAAAAAAAGTAGCGCTTAAAAGGCCGAAAGCGAAGTAAACTACGAATACTTTAAATACCAAACGCCGGAGGCTCTCGAAACTTTGGTCCAAAGAACAGGCCAATGGATTAACAACTCAGAGAAGTTCTGAAAGGCAGAAATTACTGAAAATGATGAAGGTATTTGCAGTTGGCAGTGAAGCGATTCAAATGCTTCGAATTTGTTCAGCCTGAAAATTAAAAAACGAAATGAATTTTACATTTTCAAAAGCTTATTCAATAAATTTCACGCTTCCTTCCCCCTAAAGGAATATTA
Source organism: Drosophila vallismaia (assembly GCA_035047325.1). NCBI lineage: Eukaryota > Metazoa > Arthropoda > Insecta > Diptera > Drosophilidae > Drosophila > Drosophila vallismaia. Next base: position 8,697,454 of record JAWNPU010000001.1, on the reverse strand, counting down.
AGTAACCTTGGTCACATTGCAAGAAACGATGCAGAAATGAATTAAAAATGCAATCCTTATGCCTGAGAAGTTGCAGCAGTTTAATTTTAATCTCTGTAATAATAAATTCCAGATTTATTGTCGTTTAATAACCGAAAATGTTACTCTTTGGAATATTCAGGCAATCGAATCTCCATTCAGAGCCAAACCAGCATAACTACCAGCATTCCCTGTCAGCTTTTTCCGGCTTTACCATCTCACCCGAATATGAAAATATACGTATAAAGATGTATAAATCCTTATGTGTATATGGTATATCTCGGCATATATGGTATATCTTTTTGTGACTATTGGGAATATGGCTAAGCGGCAGCTGGTGGCCTGGGTGGGTGGTAGAATGTGTCTGGTCCTCATATCTGGTATCTGGTCAGCATTACGGGTCAGCGCTTCTGACAATTTTCATGCAAAAACAAAAGCCGCTGACATGCCAGCAGATGGCCGAGGAAGACCTTCGACCAGAAACAGAACCAGCAAAAAATGAGCAGTTCCAAATATAAAAAATAATTAAGGAATGGTAAACGGGAAAGGAATTGTTAATAGTTAAATAATAACGTATTTATTTGAATATAATTTGATGATTGAAATTAATAAAATCTGTAATAAAATCTACTTAGTTCTCGTTAAGTAAACTTTGTTAGTTCGACCACAAAAACGAAAAGGTGACCAAACTACTTTGTGATTAAGTCAGAGTGACCAAGTGGAAAATAACCACAATTGTGTGGTTTTTGGTTTAATTTTATATCAAAACTGTGAATGTTTCCAAGAAATGGGCTTGACTCTTCAGGGAAATACCACCTGTGGGCTTAAATCGAAATTATCATAAAATATTGCTATACTTAAATCAAGGTAAAAGTATTTATATTGATTTTTGATTAAATCACATATCTTTGAATTGTTTTAATTATAAGTAAACGTTTCTAAATGATTATATTTTATATTTATTTGATATTTAACCTAAACTAAGCATTGAAAGTCCCCTGAAGTTATCGTATTAAATCGATATATTATCGATAAGCACCCTTTTTATACTCTTAACATGAAATTACATGAAAATTTGTGCTGTAAAGGCGTTACCCAGCAAATTGTCTCTGATTTTTTGGCACGAAATCTGTGAAAAACGAAGCTGTTCAATATAAATGTCTTGTATTTATTTTGTTGTATTTTTTTTCTTGATTTTCTCTCCTGCAGGTCTCCTTCTTTTTATCCTCGTATGTGGCTCCGTTGACGCTGATTTGCTTCCTTTACATGGGAATGTTGGCCCGTCTGTGGAAAAGTGCTCCTGGCTGCAAACCTTCCGCCGAGTCACGGTGAGTTGAAAAATAAATATACGTATATATAAAAATTTTAAAAGAAAAAAACAAACCAAACCATACGAACCAGAATATGTATAGAAAAAATATCGCGTATACGCCATGTGCCACCTGCGGCTACTGTTGCTTTTGCTTTTATATGTTTTTTGTTTTTTTTTTGTTTTGTTTTTTGTTGCTTTGGACCATGATGAATGTCTTTTTATTAGGCTACAAGAAAAGCTCATGAGCTTTGGCTCATACATTTTTAAGTGGCCAGTACACCGGGTCAACGAAACCGAAACAGAAACTGAAATAAAAAAGCTGGAAAGTTGCTCCCTCGAGCAATATTTCGGGGACAAACAAGAAAAAAAGACCATAAATTAAAATAAAAATATGCTTTAAAGTAAACTCAAGAAAATCTACGTTTAAGGTACGTGTTCGAGGTCAGCAGACCATCAATTTCAAGTAAAAACTTTCAGTAACCTTTGGCCTCTTCGGGGATAAAGGATTTAGGGGAGAAGTTTTGCAGAAGTTTGTTTTAGAGAAATATAGGAGAAAACTATTGAATTGTTATGGAAAACTATTAAATTCTACTTAGTAGTTAAAGAAAAACGCTATGGAACATTTTATTGAAAGGTAAAGGTTACTTGAAATTAATAGAAATGCAGTAGCTGTCATTTATATTTTATAACCAAAGCAAACTGCATTTTTTTGTATAAATTTTTGGCTGAAAACTCAACTAGAAATGCATTCAATGCGTAGAGTTTGCAATTCGCACGCAAAGTTCATAAATCAAAGAGCAGCAGGCAATGCTAAATTCAGAAACTGAACTGCGGCATAATTTATATACCAGCACTTGTACTCTATAACTCTGGATATACCTACATATTTTTCGATTTTCTATTTTGTACATAAACTATATAACCGTATATATAATATATATATTTATTTCTAGGAAGGGAAAGCGACGTGTCACCCGGATGGTTGTTGTCGTCGTATTAGCATTCGCCATCTGCTGGCTGCCCATTCATGTAAGTCATTTATATATTTTCATTTCATTTATAAATTCACAAAGTCATAAATTCACAAAATCACAAATTCAGATATTCAGAAATGCACATTCACATTACTGTCAAATTTTTAATTTGGTTAATTAGTTTGTCGCGATACGATTGACAGATTACCGTGAAATTATTTGCAATTCATTTTAACAATTTTTACGATTTGGCACGGGATATGTTTCATTGAAATGCATGGAATATTTTGAAAAGGTCAAGGGTGATCCCTGCCAATGAAACAGATATTAATATTGATTTGAAACTATATTTTGAAACTTACAAGGCTTTATTTATTTCTTTTGAAATATAGTCTTTATTTATTTTATATTTTATTTATATTTGTTTAAAAAATAAGTTTGTTTAGGATTAAGTTCTATTCAATTTATTATATTTTTCATCTTTATTATCTTGGGGAGAATTCCATGAAAACAAATACGTTTTTGGAAGGCTTTTTCTGTCATAACTTCTAAATCAAACAGAACTTTTTTTGAAAAAACTATTTCTGTGGTATTTCGGGATACCATATTTATGTGCCAGTATCGATATTTCTAAAAAAATCGAATATAATCGATAAATGCACACTTAAAGCTCTAAAGCTGTGTATGTCTTCGATTAAAACTTTTAAAAAATCGTATATCGGTAAAGGTTTTAACCTTATTTTTCGTTAACGTTATTATTTAATCATTCATTTCATCAAAAAAAAAAAACATTTCTAACTAATAAAACCATAAAACAAGAACTAAAAAAAGACACACACCACACAAAATAAAAAGTTCCTTAATCCCTTTTATGGCGATTATAAATTAAGATTAAAGTCGGTTTACTCACAAAGTACGAGTAGAACAAGAGTAGAACAACTCCATAACCGACTAATGACCTCCAAGTAATTGCACAACTGAAGCAGAGTGAACCGAGAAACTGTGAGAGCTGTGTGAGAAGTTTGAGAACTCTAAGACTTCGAGTGCATTATGGACATAATCGATTTGCTTAAAGTTTTACACACAGTTTGAGCAACAGCTTAAATTGGCAACTGCAGCAGCTGCTGTGCTGACAAATGTCCCGAAAAGGGGGCCGGAACACAGTGGCTGAAACAGTGGCCAAGACACCCGATAAATTGACATTTCCGATTCCATTGGCCATATCTCAATTTATTTGCTCAAATCTTTAATAAGTCTGTGGAGGAGGAGTAGCAGCTGCCAGCTGTTGCTGCTGATTTTCCAACTTCTGGAGCTCTGGAGCTCTGAAGCTCTGGAGCTCTGGATCCCTGGAGCTCTCTGAAGCTCAAAGTGTTTGCACAAAATCAATGTGCTCACAAATTACAAACGAAATTACAATTACACAATCAGACACTCGATGTGCAAGATGTGCAAATTGCATTTATCAATGCCAGCATATGCTCTGGCCCGAAATGCACTGAAACAAATCGCAGTGGAGCTTTACACTCAATGATTTTTTTGTCCCTGTAACCCTGGCAGGTCATCCTTGTGTTGAAGGCGCTTAATTTGTACGGCGGAAGCCATTTATCGGTCATCGTTCAGATCATCTCACATGTGGTGGCCTACACAAATTCCTGCATCAATCCCATTCTCTATGCATTTCTGTCCGACAACTTTCGCAAGGCATTCCGCAAGGTAAGTATATACTAATACATCATTTAATTACTAATTAAATTATTATATTTATTAATTTAAAATGTACATTTTGTAGGTGGTTTGGTGCGGCAGCCCTCCGCCATTGATGACCAACCAACAGGTGACCAAAACCACTCGAACTGCAACCGGAAATGGAACGTCCAATATTGAAATGCTCTAAGCGGGTATGATATACATATTTTTTTAAAACAACTCTCATATTCTAAATATTTCTATAAAAAAAATTCCCTTATTTTTTCCAGCTCATTGAAATGAATTGCATTTGGAAGTCGTCGAATCGTTTTTGAAGACGGTTTTCAAAAAAATCAAAAAAAAAAAAAAAACGGAAACATGTGAATTTAAAACGTAAAAATAATAATAACAAAAAATATATAAAAAAAATATAGAACGGCAAAAAAGAAGATTCATAATTTCATTTTTAATAAGGAGAATATAATTTTCCGAATTTTGAATTAGTTTCCATAATTGATTTGATTTTTTGTTTCATTCTTTTGAAATCATGAATTAAGACGCCGTGTAAACCTAAGAAAGCGAAATTATTCATTTAAAATTTAAGCCATAAGAGGTAATTGCATTTTGTAAAAAAAAAAAACAAAAGAAATAAGCTTACAATACAATTGTTTGGAATAAAAATTGGCAGTAAAAATCTGACATAAAATTAATGATTGGTCGGCGACAAAAAGGATAATACATATTAATGATCAGGATTAAGTGAAGTCTCGTTAATGGACATGGAGCGATGTCCTGTAACGATGTGTAGGAGAAAATGGTAGAAAATAATTTATAGAAAAAATACCAATTGCTTGTTTTGTATCTGTGTACGTGTTGTGTGTGTGTCATTATGTAATTCAGAATTAAATAGCAGAAATTTATAATTGGAAAGAATCAAGAAACAAGAAGCGCGAACCGAGTTATAATAATGACAATTTTTTTGGAAAACTAATTGAAATTGTTTTAATGTTAATTGAAAATATACGAACACAGCACAAAACTGAAACATTTTTACAAAACAAATCGAAAACTATAAATCTAGATATTAATTGTAAGATGAGAATTAAACACTTAAGAGCTAATTACAAATTTCTGTAGTAATAATCCTTAAATCCCTTACTAGCAAAGCTCAATTGAATGTGTATGAAGGGGAAAAAAAATCACATTATGTGAAAACCCCTATAATCCTGTGTGTCCTTTTTATTATGCTAATTTCCGGAATGTCCCTCCAAAAAGGTGTAATCCCTGGATTGTTAAGCATGTAAGATGGCTTAAAAATAATTTAATAAATACACTTTTTCATAGAATAAACATAAAGTCCTTTCTATTAAATATTAATTATGAATATAAGCCACTTTTTATTGTTTTTAATAATAAGATAAATGTAAATCAATTGCTGCACTCACATGCTGAATAGACAATTGATACCGAATGTTTCCAGATATTATGAAGAATTGTTTTAAGTGAATATTTAGATTATAAAAATTGAGAACCGATTAAAACATGTTTTTCCAGCAAAATCAGTAAAAAAGAACCTAGAAAATTTGAAGTTTGCAACCATATTGGCAATATTTATGAAAAAATACTAATACCTGGTACCTCTGTAAACGAAAAACAATTTAAATATTCACTTGAAACAATTTCTTATAATTGAAAAACTTCTGGAAATGTATCACACTAATTGTATTAAAGAAAATATTAAATAGGTAATTTTTGAATACAAAAAATATTCCTTTTGGGTGTGGTTTTCCCACACAATTAAATTGTTAATAAGTTAATCGTGTAAATGAAACATTATTAAACTAAAGTTAAATATTTGACTATTAAATAAGGAAATGATTTGTTGAGTTAATTATTATTATTATTTTCTTTTTGGTTTGCTTCGGCCTTGCCGAATTAAAATGTAACCTAAGACGAATTGATCGAAGCTATAAAATAATAAATATGTAACTATCTTAGTGAAGTAATGAGAACATAAATATATATATATATATATTGTGCGTTTTTTACATATGTGTGTTAAATGCATATGCAAAAACTCTATATACATATATATTGTATTTGTATATCCTACTGCATTCCTAGCACAGTTGTGGAATTGAACAATATTTGAATTTAGAAATGAACATGGAAACAAACTGAAACCAAATTGAACAAAAAGAACAAATTTCAAAATACTAGATGTTAAGCTAAAAGAAAATATACTTATTCTTTTTTTTTTTGGGTTCGCTTAGAAGAGTGTAGGGTATTTACTAGTCGCCCAGCCAGCAAACTTTGAAACCAAGGGAAAGAATAATTACAAGATTAATTAATTATTTTTTTTCCATCTTGGTCAATAGAAGAAAAGTAAAAAAAAAAACCCAAAGAAATGCAAAAAAAATTGCAAATTATTTGTATATGTATTTGTATATGAATGTATATGTACAATAAAAACAAATTTGTTCATTGTGTTAAATAAAAATTGATGATTCTGTGTACACCAATTGAATCGATTCATTTTTTTTGGCCTATTAATGTGTTGAATAGTTGAATAATCGCAAAATAAATCATTTTAAACTATTTATTTTTGGCTTAATTAAAGCGACAACCTCGCAGTGACATATTTACAATGGTTTACATTTCATTTGACACTCTATTTGTTTTGCTTAGCTCTTTAATTTCCGATTGTTTGTTCACTTAAACAAATAGAAAATGTTTTGGCTTTCGATCGGATTGGGTGGTCTGGAAATTGTAAATGGTTTTTGTATTGAAAAAACGCACTTTTTTCACTAAACTTGAACAAAAATTGGGTTTACGAAATGGGGTTTCCTTCTTCTTGGCAACCAACCACTGGCAAAGTCATCCAAGAACTAAAATTCGCAAAAACAAGCCCAGAAAATAGCACTTGGATGCGGTTGCCAGGGTTGCCAGGTACGGTGTAACATAAATTCAAGGGAAATGTGTAAACAGTGACATTATTTAGCTAGGCTATGGCCCACGTGTGTGGCGCTAACAAGTGGGTGTTAACCCGTGGGCGGTGTGTGGTGGTCAGTGGGTCTGCTTTTATTCTACCAATTGAACCGTGGTTCAGGATAATGGCAAAAAGCAAGGGAAGGCTTCAAACTAATGGCTTTCCATTCATGAAAATGATAACCGGTACTTATAGTGTTTCCCTCATTCATTCTTTCAGACAGAAGACAGAGTTTTACATTTTATTTAAAGAAATTTCTCACTCTAAAGCATCTTCTTGTCTTACTTATTAGTATACATTTTTAAGGATCTTTAAAGGTATTTCTTTTTTACTTTTTCCTAAAATTACCAACCAAGTATTACCTCCAACCATGGCCCACTGTCTACTGACGTGTGGGCCGTATTAAAATTCGTGCAAATATTGGAAAATTTATGCCAACTTCGAAATAAAAACATGTGCTGAGCAGTCGGCACTTTTTACGAGGCAAACAAAAGGAAAAACAGCGTAACTTGCTGAATTTTATGATGTTTTGTTGGTCTCGAAAGAAGCCAAGCAACAAGTTGGACACTGTCCGAAAAAAGGGAAGGGTTTCCTAAGGATATAAGGATTCTATGTTGGGTTATTTTATTCAGGAAGCTAGATAGATTCATTTGAAATGAACAAGTTTAAATTTAAGATAGAAATATGGATAGAAAGTAGCTTTCGCATATAAAAATATACTCCTTTGGGCACACTTAAATCCATCTTAAGTCAAAAATATAAAAAGGAAGGTAAAATATTTGCATACTACACTTTGCTTAACAAAGAGGTTTATGTTATGACTTTGATTTTGAATGAAATTTAAAGAAAGTTAAAGAAAGTTTCCGAGTTCCTCGGTGGGCCTTTGGTAGACACAAAACATTTCTCTCAGTGTACCAGGTAACAGGAGCATATAGTGAGGATAGTGGGTCCAATTTGCGACGCTACGGACTCACAAATAAACAAGGCAATAAGCGGCGCATAGAATTGCTGCCGTTGCTCTTCATTAGATTGCATTGGATTCGATACGCAGAGGCGGCCTTTACTGGCGATGTCCTGGCTGGCTAGGCCAGGTCATACTCTTTGGCCCCAGGACCTGAAACCTGGGACCTGCGACCTGGGTGGATCGCCTCATTACTTCAAATACGGCTGTGTCCGCCCGATTTAATTATGCCGTCGCCCGACAACTGGCCGCCATCGTGCCTGGCAATCCAGGCGGAGAATCGGCTCCGGTTATAATTCAAAACCGGACAACGCACCGGCCAGAGGCTCAGTTGCCATTTGTCCGCCGTGCTAGCCGCACCCAGAGATCATCGAGGACAGGAAACTAGGGAACTACTACTAGGAGACCGAATCAATAAGGACCAAATCCAGGATGCTGTCGCCAGTGCCCTCGGTGGGTGTTGCTCCCCGGAGCTGGACCTTGTGCGGTGCCGTGCTCCTCTTCGTCCTTCCCATGATCCCCATGCCGGAGGCCCTGCAGCACACCGAGGAGGGTCTGGAGCTCCTCTTCCGGGAGCGGTGAGTAATCTCCGGTTCTCGCTCTGTGGTTTAGCCCAAAATCTGATTACCAAGCACAGGACCTTCACACACAAAATAAATTGCTTTTCAAAGCTGCATGAAGTGCAGGAACTTTTGAGTTCACTCGAAAAAAAAATACATACCGGAATGTAATTTGTATTTTTTTTTAAAGTAAACTGCATTTTTAAAACATTTTCCATAACAAAATTACTTTTTGTTGAGAAAATAATTCCATTTTCTGTATAATTCCCTAAAAACTGCATAATTTTGTAGTTCCCAGTCGGACTGGGAGAATGTCTGGCACCAGGAAACCCATTCCCGTTGCCGGGACAAGCTCGTCCGGCAGTTGTATTGGGCCTGCGAAAAGGACATTTACCGCCTGACGCGGCGCAACAAGAAAAGGACAGGCAATGACGAGTCCTGGCTTAAAAAGACACCCAAGAATCGTGAGTTTCGAAAACTACAAACAACTCTACACTTTGTAGAGTGGTCCTGAGTTCTTTTTCGATTCAAACTATAGTTTCTTTTAAGTTTGATTCCGTTTTCGATATTTTGAAGATCTTTTTCGAACAAAAAAGAGGTTTTTTTAATACCCGAATACGTTTTCCAAAGACCCCCTTTCTCTGTCTTCTCTGTCGAACCGCACTATTCCGAAAGCCAATGGCTCCACCTGGTTGCACGTGAACTTGGCCAACATGTTCCTGCGGAGTCGCCGCCACGACGCCCCCTCGATCACGAACGAGTGCTGCTCGAAGCCAGGATGCACCTGGGAGGAGTACGCCGAGTACTGTCCCTCCAACAAGCGACGGAATCACTATTAATCCGGAAGTATATATCCAACGTGTATACATTAATGCGTAAATCCAAATATCTAATCGCTTTTTTTTGTGGCTGTTGTTGTTGATGTTGATATTGATGTTCTTGTTGTGATTAAAAAATAAACAAATAAAACAGAAGATTGTTTGGGTTCGCACACAAAAAAAAAAAAACAAACACTTTACTAATGGTAAGTAAGATTACATTTCGTTTCATACACTTAATGGGTTTCAGTTTCCACTACAGACTATGGATCTAAGACAACGAGAGAGGAAGATCAAAGCAGATTGGATTCTAATAATTTAGCAATTTTGTAACAATCATTCGAGTAAAGTTTCTCTTCTAATTCCAAGAATTGTATCTTTCACATCACAGATTATAACAGTTTCAATAAACAAACTATAATCGCTTCTCACATTTGGTTTATATTTTAATTATATATATTATATATTCTGGTATATATTTTGAATTAACGCACATCGATAATGATAGAAGTAAGTAAGTTTCATTTATAAGTCGGATAATATAATATTTTAAGCTTACACATCGATTATATATTGATTCAAAATTTGATCTTGATTAGCGTAAATGAAGAAATTAGTTACTTTGGTACTTAAGTTCTTAATTCTTGAACTAGATTTTAATTTTGAGCAAAAAAAACAAACTGATTTCTCTAGAGGATCGAACGTTTTGCAAATCCAAACATAATCAACAATTTCAAGGACTAACCACCTTCTCTCTCGCCATCGCACTACTATAGTTAAAATCCTTTACATTAATATCACTTAGTCCTGATTTTCGGGGGTGTGGAGGAGGGGAAACTACTTTCCACTAGCCTCCACATCCTCGTCGTTCTCCTTGCGACTCTTTGCGGGTCCCTGGCCACCGGCCTTCGGGCAATTGGGCGAGGGACGAGGTCTCTTCGAGGCCTGACCCTGTTCGTAGTGACCGTCCAGCATCTCGAGGAGTGTCAGCTGCCGTTGTCCGTCCGCTCCAGAGGCAGACGCTCCCGAAGCTCCTGCAGCTTTGGCGTTGTTGGTTTTCCCCAAACTTCCCAGCTCATCGCTGTTTTTGGCCTCCAGACTGGCGGCCATCATCATGGCATTGGCCTCCTCGTCGTCGGAGAGCAGCAGAGCCACCTGATCCTGCGAGGAGTTGGAATTATCCAGAGACGATTGGGAAGCAAAGATATCAGGACTCTGTTGGTTGCCAGCCGATGACGAGGCTTGCTTCTTTTTGGTACGCGTAGACTGTGATCCCGAAGCTTTTACAGCTCCCGATCCTGCTCCTGCAGCTCCTGCTCCTGCTGTGCTAGCTCCTGCCTTTTGCAGCTCCTCTTTTATGAACTCGTACAGTCTCTTTTTGCTCGACTTGCTTCGCTTCTGATCCTTTGCCTGCTCGTAGCGCCGCAGGACACTCCACACCTGCTGGACGGTGGCATTGGAGCTCTTGAAGAACTGCCACATCTCGTGGAAATCATCCCTCAGCTGGCAGTTGCCAAAGGTGTAGTAGGCCAAGGGCCTTCCCAGCTGGGCGCAGACCATCAGCTGGATGATGGCCTTCAGGTAGGGATCCCCACCGAAGGCGCCGCAGCCCCAGTTGCCGGTGGCCACTCCCGGCGGCGGCGTTACCATCCAGTGACAGAATCCAATGTACGCCTTGTTCAGCTCCCGCTCCATCAGGTCCTCGCGGTACTGGTGATCCGCCTGGGCGAAGTGCAGAGCATCGATGGCCACAATGGCAGTTTGGCGTCGTCTCGACGCATCCCGTGGCGTTTCGTCCTCAAAGTTACCCGACCAGGTAAAAGTTCCGGCATAGCCCGTATAGTTGCTGTATCGTTCCGCTCCAAACATGATCAAAGCCTCGAAGGGGCGCAAGCATTCCGTGAAGAGCTTGCCCACCAGCAGCTCCGGACAGATGACGAAACGGATCTCCTCCTGGACGCAGCCATGACCAAGGACGCCGCCGCCCAGGTATTTGTTGGCAAAGTCCACCTGCAGCAGGCCCACGCCCTGATCCTCGATCGTTCCAGCGGCGTCCACGTGCAGAGGAACCGAACCCAGCGGCGTGGCGCTCTGGCTCCAGTCGACCTGATTCTCCGGCTTGCCGCTGCGCCGGACAAATGTGACGCCACCCGACGGGACGTTGCTGGCATCCCTCTCCGTGGGACAGACCCTGCGGAAGTAGTGCATAATGCATTTGATCTTCTCCAGCACGGCCGGACCCGAGGACTGGTAGAGCCTGTGGGGAATCGAATTGTGGTTATAAGTTCCTTGATTCCAGGAGAGAAAAGGATAAAGAATTCACGACCCTTACCTGTTCCCGAGCCTTACCTGTTAAAGTTGATGTCCGGGAACGTGCTGTATTCGGACTTCCGCTTGAGCGTGTTCCGGCGCGGAAAGGTGCAGAGGAACGCGTTGGCCAGGAGGCAGGCGATCTGCTGCTGGCTCAAGGACAACGACGCTGTGTGATGCTGCTTGAGCAGCGGAATCGGAGCCTGAATCAAGTCCGGCAGACGCAGCGCCAAGCGGATAATGCGCGGCAACAGATCCTCGAAGAAGACCCGCGACTCGCTCTCGTCCAGGTCCTCCTCCAGCAACTGATGCAGCGCCCGGAACTCCCACTGGCCCCGGTAGGTGGTATTGTACGACAATATGGCCTCCTGGAGCTCCTCGCTGGTTTCAATGGGCTGCAGCAGAGCCCGTTCGATCATCTCCCAGCGGGAATCGATGGTGGTGGTGCCGTCATCGTTCTCCCGCGGATATTTACTTTCCGGAGCGCAGGGCAGCCGCACATGCTCCGAGTCCCACTTCCCGGGTGCCTTGTGGGGGCGTGGCGGTTGGTCCGTCGCCTCCCTTATGGGTGTTTGGTAGAGAACCCTGTGATGATTGCTGGGCGTCACCGGGCCCAGGTGCTCCAGCTGAAAGACATGCAATCCCCGGTGAATGGCTTCTATGGGCTGTCCGCGCCACGATTGCTCCGGTGAGCACGTGGAGCTCCTCTCCCCCTCGGATTCGGAAGGATTTTCCGACTTGCTCTCGGGTTTCTCCTCCGGCTTGCCGCCTTCCGGTGGCTCTGACATCGTGGACGACATTCTCCAATTGGATTCGCCCGGCTTGGGGGTCAGCGATGCCAACAATCTGCAGCTGAATCCCGCCGACCGGAAGACCTCGCCAAATGTGCGCAAAATGGTGCAGCACGCGCTGGGAGCTGTTCTTGTTTTTTGTGTTTTTGTTTCCCAAATTTGCAAGCTGTGGCGGGCCAGTGTGACCAAATAGCCGAAATACGGACGCGCTAGAGCTGACATATTGCTTACCGATAGTCGCTAAAATATCGCAATTATATTTAAAATATATATTTCTAACAACTAAGTCTTTAATAAGGTTAAAGCAAAGGTTTCTAGGTTGTCTATAAATATATCATGCTATTTATTAATACTTTTTACATAGTATATTATTAGAAAGCCAAGTTGCTTATTCAAAGAATAGAAAGAAAACTTTGTTTATAGATTGTTATAGTTATGTAACACCTAATATGCGATATTTGTTCTATATATTTTATGATGCCGAAAAACTAAGCAATTATATTAATAAATTTTGAAATCTTATCTTTTCCCGCCAAAAGCAATCGATATATCCCCACGCCTGATGGTCACACACTACAGTGCCGTGCAGTATTAAAATACCGAGCGAAAGACCGAAACTAACAACAACAAATTGCTAATAAGAACAACAAACGCTACACGTCTGGTCAACAATTTTCAAAATTTTTTTTAGTGAGAATATAAATTGAAACACGGCAAACAATATCAGTTAAATATCCCACCTGGAAAACCCGAAGAATTCCCACAAATGGACATACAAAATCGAAAATACAGTTTCAAGCGGCTTAATGTGCGGTTGTTTACAAACACACAAATTTCGGAGTGTCGATTTAATTAACAAGATAAACAGAAGGGTAAGTGCATTAATACAATTGTTATTAAACCTACAATTTGTTAGTTCTAAGTCTGCCACATATTTAAGTCATTTTCTTAGTTGACGTCAGTGGCACGAAATCGCGGCTTATTTGTATTTACTAACCCCCCCTGTTGCTCTCTCGCTTGCTCGCCCGCTGTCTGCGCATTCGCTCTCTCCTTCTGGCGCACAACTCGAGCTTGAGCTACGTGTAAAAAGCAACGAAGAAGAAAAACCGCCGCATATACACGTGCAAAATTTGGCGAGAGATAGAAAGAACGATTGGACGAAAGAAGGGGAGAAGCCGGAATGCAAAAGAGAGCGGGTTTTGGTTTGTTTTGAAAGCGTCAAAATAATAAAACCAACAAAGAAATGATCCGAGCAAGAATTCAAATGCATAGATATTCGCCAGCCAGCTAAAACAAAAAACAAAAAACAAAAATAAATATAATTTATTGAACGTACTTTGCTAAAGTTCAACATACCTTTATCTCTCCGCGAAATTTTTGTCTAATCGTGCTCTTTCCCCGTTCCCCCTGCCATCTCGCTCTTCAAGCTTCTTTACTTTCGTTGGCTTTCTTTCTTTGTATTGCTCTTTCGCTTGCGCTATCCCTTTTGCTCCTTTCGCGGAGGCGTAAACAAATGAAAGCCCCAAAAAGGGGAGCAGAAAACAAGAACAAGATGGTAAATAGAAAACAAAAGAATTATCAGCCACTAAAAGAATTCTAAAAAAAATTATTTAACCACATGCACGAACTCTCTCAGTTTTTCTAAGTGTGTGCGTGATTTTTTTTTTGGATTTTATTTAGCCTTCAAATTTGCTTGAATTTCGCCTTGACCATAACCTAGAAATACCCGAAGTACTCAAAAAAAGTACAGGTCCCTCTGCATAAGGGAGATTTTGCAGTTTTTTAATAATTTTAAATATTCCAAATTGTAGAAAACCTTAAAATGAACTCAATATATTGCATTCATATGGCAATATAATTTTTTATTTTATATCAATAGAGGCAGAAATGATTGAAGAAACAAAATATTAGATAACGATGTTTAAATGTTATCAATTTGTATCTTAAAAAACACAAATATTTCCAATTTGTTTTGAAACTTTTGGAGGCCACACTGTACTTTCTCTCCATCTCTTTTCTTATTTGCGTCAGCTGCATACAGGTAATAAGTGGGAAAGGGACCACCTAACAGGGGGGGGGGGGGGGGATTTCGGGGGTAGCGGACCAAGAACCAAGAACAAAAACAAGAAGAAAACAACAAGCAGCAACAAAATTGCATAGAACAGCCAAATAATCGCAAATAGAGCGGGCGGCGCAGAGAAAAACGCCCAAAAATGCGAAATGTTAGTAAACTTTTTCAAGGTCACTTCAAAAGCATGAACTAATACTTATACTAATGCTAAAATTTATACAAATACTAATCAAACAACCGCAAGAAGCAGCGAAATTATAAGAAGAAGCAAAGGTAACTGCAGTTTCTTTGTTTTTCTGCTTTCTGGGAATTAATTTTTTTTTTAAATAATCGAGAAAATAAAATAAAATAATTTTTGAAAAATAATGATAACTAAACTGCAATTTACAAATATTTAAAGTAAACAACTTTTTTATTATTGATATTTTTTTTCTATCCTTTCCTTTGAATGCCCACTGTAATATGTTTTTGATTTTGCAAACAAAAAGAGAGTGACTGGGAGGGAGAAAGGAAGAGTGTGACAGGAACATCATGTGATCTCCAATTGTTTGAAATGTTTGGGGTTAAAAGCTACAGTAATATCTAAAAAAAAATCAAGATAATTTTTTTGTTCACTGTTTTTGCTTTTTCTTTTAATGCCTTTGCAATCACAAACAAAAACAAAACGGTAATAGCAAATGAAATGGTTTTTTGCTTGTTTTATTTTGTTTTTATTAAAATTGTTAAATATTTTTTTTAAAACGCGACTTGCATTACGTGAGAAGTTAAAAACAGAGAACAAGATGATGGGGAAGAAAAGAGTATGACAAAAAAACCTTGCAATAGACAAAACAAAACAAAAACAATGGGAAATGTATATAAAAGATATAAACAAATAAATTAAAATATATATAAAATAATTTTCCTTACATTTGATAAAGAAAACAATTTTATTGCAAAGAAAATGCTTCTTATTCTTGTTTATTTCTTTGCTTTTAACGAGAATTGCATATAAAGACTAGACAGAGAGGCAGATAGATAAGTAGAAAAGGACAGCAAGCACACGTGTTGCTAAGGAGGGTCGCTAAACTCTACCACCCACCACCCGCCGTCCAACCCCTTCCGCCTCTTCGTCGCCTTGCCTATTCCCAGCCCCCTTCCCCTTGCCAAAAAATGGCAATTTCGCAAACAAAACAAAATGCACACACACTCGGGCAAAACACAGCCAAAAAAAAACAAAAACAAGCGAAAAAAAAATATCTCGCATGCGCGCATGACCTTGAAAATTCCTATAAGAAGCAAACATCGAAGCGGGCAGAGGCGTCGGCGTCGGCGTCGATGTCGACGCTTGCGGCAGCGACTGCAATGCGAAATACAAAAATAAAATATTTTTCAAGCAGAGAAAATGCCAAAAACCAAAAAGAAACAACAAATAATATTAAAAACAAAGTACATAGAACATTTTTTTTGGTCAAATGATTTTCTTTGAAGAGTGAAATGGAGAGCACTATATTACCTGTCAGCAGTCATAAATTCATACATTTACCGTTAGTGGCAAATGCAAAATGGCAAACAATTTTTTCCTCTTATTTTTAGTTAGTTTTTTTTTTTTGGCAACGTTTACGCCCCCATCGAAAAAAAATACAAAAACAAAAAAGAGAAATCGTTTTTCGCATTTCACGTTTTTAAAAATGAAAACGAAATAAAAAAGAAATCAAAAAATAAATTTATAAAATACACAGAACAAAAAAGTATAAATAAATTATTTAATAATAATAAAAGCAATTTAAACAAAAAAAAAAATTTAGACAAAAAAATTTTAATAATTTTTGATATCTAATTTTTGATAAATAGTTAAAAAATGCAAATGAATCTTTTTCTGTGTATTTCTTTAAATATATAAATAAATAAATAAACAATGTCTTGAGCTGTAGAGGATAGCCAGTCGGGAAGGCCTTAACCCCAATAAATTTGTAAAAACAATTAAAATGCAAAAACCAAAAATTTGAAAACAAAACAAGTCGTAAAAAAGGCTTTAAAATAAAAAATGTGGGTGAAGAAAGTGGCGGAAAAAATCGGAAAAAACTTGACTTTTATAAATAAAATAATTAATAGTAATATTCACTGGAATATTATTATATAACAAACACAATAAAAGAACTAAAAAACCTTGAGACTGACAAAATAAAAGCTTTGTGTGATTTTTTTGTCATTTATTTTCGGCCAAACAATTGAAATTATTTCCACATTAAAAAGTCAACATGAGTTTTTGGAAATATTAATACGTTTTTAATTTGTTCATTTTCGGTCTATATTTGTGTAAATTTGTACCTGTATTCGCGTCTATATCTTTTTTCAATGTTTGTCTTTGTTCAAAATTTGGTTCCCAGGAAGTAGATAATAGTGTTTGTGCTAAAAAAATAACATTTTATTTTGTTTTCGAAGCCTTTGAAACCTAAAATGTAAAAAATATTAATTTTTTCGCATTTTCTTGTAACTATTTGTTGAATATCTCGGCCATTTCTTAACCGATTTAGGAATGGATTACCTTTTTGCGATAGGAACTTCATTCCGCGTCGATATGCATTAAAACATATGGAAAGTAGAACAAAAAAATTTCGACCTATTTTTCGCAATTTTTGAAAGGGGTACCATCATGATTTTTTGCAAAAATCAGCAAAATTTTTTTTGTCCGATTTTTCCAAATTTTTGGCCTTGATAAAAAATTTGTAGAATTCCGATTCAGGAATGGTAGCCATTTTCAAAATCGGTTAATAAATGGCGGAGCTATTTGCTACCATAACTATAAAAAAAATGGATTTTTTTCAAAATTTCAGAATTGAAAAATAGCTTGATTTTTGTAGAGGTTTTTAAAGCATTTCTGGCTCATTTCTCAGCCTATTTAGGGGCGGAATACCATTTCGGAATCAGAGCTTTAATATTCTTAAAACTGCATCAAAAGATCCTGAAAACGGAAGAAAAAAATTTTGATCGTTTTTTCGCATTTTTTGAAAGGGGTACCATCATGATTTTTTTCGAAAATTGGCCGAAATTTTTTTTTGTCCATTTTCCACACTTTTTGCTACAAATAAAAGGACATTGAAGCTCCAAGTCAGGAATGGTATGCCACTCCCAAATCGGTCAAAAAATGGCCCAGTAATCGTTATTCAAAGTATAACTTACATAACCCTTTCAAAGTTCTTGAAATTTTTAACTTTTTTCTCCATTTTCTTTTTAAATTTCATCATTCTTGTATTTCTTACTTTTTTTTTAACCTTATTCTGTTGACGTCACTCTTGAGAGCAGTAATGGAATTACAGAGTATTATGTTTCACCAGGGGGGAAAGAGAACGCTAGCGCGAGAGGGTGACGGGGGGGGAGAGAAAAGGGTGGCATTACTCACTTGGGACACACACAGACTAAATGGCACTTGTTGTTCGTTTCCTTTCAAAGAAACGGGGACCGTTAGTTGGGGAAACTAACGAACCACCGCTCCACCCCTTCCACACTTACAGGCCCCCACACCACCGCCCCCTTTTTGTGTTTTTTTTTCTTTTTTTTTTTTGGGTTGACTAACGCAACCGAAAACGCAACGTAAGTTAAAGCGAAAGGCTGATAAGAGAAGTGAGTAATAATCACACACAAGTGCAGGGTGGCGGCTAAAAAAAAAAGTGCGTGCACTGCAAAAAATCTAGTTTTTAATATCAGTAAAGAATTATTACTTTGGAAAATACAAAAAAAAAACTTTTTATTTTGTACTGTGGAGAATATTTTGAACGGTATTTTGATTACTTATAAAAAGAAATTATATTTTCAAAAATATATCCAAAATATACCAGTTTTTACCGGAATTCCAGCCAGAGATTCTTTTTGTGATTAGAGTATTTGGTATAAAATTTATATATATGAACTAGATTTTTTTTTTGTATGTATGTACTCGTACTGATCTTGGGGAATAAAAAGCAAATTGCCATCCCCCCCCTACCTCGGGGACCCCTTTCCCTTTGCTTTGACAAGTGCAACTGTAATTGAAACCAGGCTCATCTAAAGGTCATACAATGACTTTGACTAGGAAATCAAGTGCAGTGCAAAAGAGAGAAAAATCATAAGGTTATCATTGAAATAGAGATTTTAAATTAATTAAAGTTTCGGTTGACAAAGTCGGGTTTTGGAAAGGAAAGCACAGAAAATCGAAAAACACTTTGAAAAAAGTTTAATATTTAATATTTCGCTAAAAATGTTTTTGAAATCTTCAAAGCCAAGAACTTGTTTGAATATTAATCACGAAACCAATAGCAAAAAATAGAAAATTGCCGAATATTATGAACAATTATTTTTGTCGCATTTTCAATGTCAACGTTTTCATAAATTTTCGGTTTTTGCTTTTTTTTGTTGTTTTCTGCGCCAATTTTGAAGGCAATGAAAATTTTTTTTTGTTTTTGTGGCGGAGTATTTTTTTGTTCTGTATTTGAAGATTTGTGGATATATCGATTGGGAAATGAAATAAATTTTTCCCTCTTTCGAAATTTATTATACAATTATATTCATTTACTTTTCGTATTGCTGCTTTTTTATTATTATTATCATCCATTGTTCGTTCGCCAAACGAGCGACAGAGAGGCGGCGAGTTTTCGCCGTTTCGCTTATTCATTTCCCACATTGCACATGGCCTGTGGCTGTGTGTGTGCGTGTGTATCTGACATCAGCGATAACAATAACAATAACAAAGCAACGTGCGCCCGTAAAGCGAAAAACAAAACGAAAAGAGGCGAGGCAAAAGAGAGAAACGGAACAACAACAAAAGCTTAACCAGTAAACACGTCAGCCAAGTCATTGAACATACAAAAAAAACACAAAAAATAAGTTTACTTAAATAAATAAAGAGCGGAGCGTGAGAGAGAGAAAAAGAAAACCGGCTAGTAGTTTTCCAAGTGTAAAGTAAAAACAATTACCATCGAATGTGAAAAGAGAGAGAAAAGGAGAAAATAGAGCTAGCGAGAGAGAGAGAAAGAGAGAGTTGTTGCGTGGCAGCTTTTTGGCAAAAAAGCAAACAAACTCAATTGACACGTGAGCTTAGTAAAGAGAGGCTATTTAAGAGCAAGCTGAGAAAAAAAGAGAGTCAGCAAACAAGTTGCTTGGACGTGTGTGAAAAAAGTAGCAGACACTTAAGACCTAGCAAAAATGACTTTAAAACTTAGCAGATAGAATAGATAGAAAAAATTCAAAAGATGGCTTGAAAACAAAGTTAAAGGAAGGGCATACGAAAAACCAAAAGCTAAATGGGCAAAACAGTGACTTCAAATGAAAACAAAACAAAAGCTTAAGCATACATAAAAGAGACTTACAGTTTGGAAGAGAATTGGTAATTAAGAGAGTGGGAGATTGCATTTTGCATTTGCAATGACAACACCCCAAAATGCACACACACGCATGCAAAAGCAAACATAAATGCCCGCTCTCCTGTTTTTGTTTTTGTGTCGCGTGATTATACGCAATGCCAAAATAGTGGTAAAGAGAACGCGTTGCCTTCCCCTCGCGTGCCACTCTCTTTAGTCGCTTGCGCCATCTCTTTCGCACTTGCCAATAAGTGCTGCTTATTATTGTAGGTCATAAATGCATGAACATGACTGCACTCACAGAGCAGGATAGAGACATAGTAAGTGATAAAAGAGGGCGAAGAGAAGTGGTGGAGCAGGGGGCGGCCAAAGAGAGAGGCTGCGTGTGTGTGTTAGTGTTGGGGCGACGTGTACAATTTGGATGCGCTACTTTTGCTATTTTCAAACTCTGGAAATACAAAAGTTGAATCACAAAATACGAAAAAAAAAATCATAAAATATAAACCGTATTCCTCGGTTACACTAAAACAGTTAAATGGGATTATAAGGTGTTCTTTTTGTGAAATTATGTAAAAGTTTATTTAAGTAATGAATTATTATTTAAATACTTTTATAGGTTTTTCAATATTTAATTTCAGGTTTATTTATCCAGAATTTTCCAGTTTGCTTCGAAAATTCGGAAGGTAGAGATGCAGAGAGAACTTTTATGATGTTTTTGTTGGAAAATTCATTTATTTATGACTTTTTGTAATTTTAGTGGCTAATCCTGTATTTCGTGTTTGTTTTCCTTTCATTATAAATTCTCCTTGCATTAAGTAATATGCATTTTTGAAATGCAATGCAAGAACCCAAAAATAGAAGAAACCAGCTCCAGCTTGCAAATGAATAAAGTTGCTGGGGTGTCAACGTGACGTATGCGCAATGTGCAGCGATGAGAAAGGGAGAGCGAGCGAGAGAGAGCTAGAAGAAAAAAGGGTATCAAATCATAGCGGTAGAAGGAGCGAGACAGAGGGAGGGAGATAATAGCGAAAGAATGGCATGGAGAGAGACTGTAACTGCAGTTTGTTGTTATTTGTTTGTTGTTGTTGGTGTTTTTGCTTTGCTGTCTGTCTCAGTTAATTAATTTTTATTTTCCGCCTGATCATTGTCAATGTCTGTTTTATCTCCCAATCTCCCTTATTTTTTCATCTTCTTTTCCGTTTTTGTAAACGTTATTTTGTATTTTTTTATCGATAAACTATCGAATTTTAGAAAAATGGAGTCTTAAGAAAGGTTTTCTGTTTCTCATTTTAAAATGGAACATTTTTCCACTAAATTGTTAACAAAGAACTGCATTTCCTGTCATCAAAATATCCGATAAGCCAAAACCGGGAATCCTCGAATGCACTTTGAAAGGAAACTGATAAAGAGACCGAAACTGGGAAGAAGAAACTAAAAATAATTGAGGTAGCCCATATATTTTTATTTCTAAAAGGCAGTTTTTGATAATGGAGTCTAGAAATGCAGCAAAAATAAGAAACTAAAAAACTGATAGTGAGTGGAATTTTCTGGAACAAAATTATGTGGGTAGCATTTGAGGGGGGATGGAGAGGGGTGGATAGTGCATTCGGATTTATCGCAAAATACTGTCTCTGCATTTTTACATACCCGTGAAGGTCATCTTATCAGTCAAGGTTGAAGAAATGTATCTTTAGGATGTTTTTTTTGCCTAGGAAAGCCTACGACATTTCTAACGTTTCTAAATCAGACTAATTTACATAAAATATATAATTTAAGCTTTAAAGACTTAGTTATTTGGAAAAAATTTATCGAAATCGTAACACCTTTTATCGGTTCTACAAAGAGAAGCCTCTGCGGCAAAGAAAATGAACTCAAGAAAGTGGCAAACTGGTTGAACGTGCCAAATTCCAATTAGTTGGGCACTTGAGAGGCTCCCGGACAGTCCTTGCCCAACCCTCGCCCTGCCCCTGCCCCTGGCAACCACGCCCCAGCCTTTGATCGGCCCCTTTCTGCTTTTGAAACTCTCTGGCCCAAAGCTGGCCCAAAGACAAACTGAAAAGCCTGAAAGCCAAGTTTACTGTAAAGTTTTTTCCTCCTTTTTGTTGTAGTTTTGCCTTACTTTGGCTTTTGGCTTACTTGTTTTTATACCCTGTAATAGTGCCTTGAAAAGGGTATGCATTTTTGTTACAATAGTTGGGTTTTTTGTAATAAATTTCATTAAAAAAAAGTATTCATTTGAGGAACCAGTTTGACCAAGTTGCTTTTCGATTTAATAATATAACCAAGAAACGGTCACACTTCCTGCTGAAATGCCTTGTCCTTAGAAATTCTAGGGCAATATCCAACCTATATTTCAGTTTTCCATTTCCATTCGGTTGCAGATTATTTTTGCTTTCCTTTTGCATCTTTTTACTTTTTATTCTGGGTATTAATTTTTTCTCCTATTGACCCTGGGGAGGAAAAATCTTTAGCTATGCATAAAAAATGCAAAGAACATGGAACATTTTCTTAATGGTCGTCGCGTTCTGCCTGCTTCTTCTTCCTTAATCGCCTTCGCCCTCGTCCCACACCCTCTCTCGGCTCGGCACGGCACTTGAGCCGTCTTATCAGAGGAGCATAAAAAAGAAGAAGAAAAACAAAAGCAACAGCATCATCACATGCACATTTGCTGATTATGCTTCCGTCTATAAAGTACGAAAAGAAGAATAAATCACAAAAAAAAGACCAGAATGCATGTAAAATCAAGAAAAAGCTAAACGAGGAGGAAGAGGAGGAGAAAAATACGCCCTCATTCAGCTGTCTCTCTGGGGTTCTCCTTCTTCTTACCTTTATCTCTCTACTTGATATATTTCTTCTTCTTTTTTCGTTTTTGTTTTTGTTTTTGTTGGGACTGATAAGTGTTTGCATTTTTTTTCTTTGCTCCTTGCCTTGTTTTATTTTGTTTTGCTTGGCTGTGTCTGTGTGTGTGTCTGTGTACTTGATTTTCGCATTCGTGTGAGTGCATATCAGCTGAAGGCCCAAACCCAAACCCATTCCATTGCATTATGATTAAAAATCGGAACGTAACGGTGAATGGATAAATACGGTTTCATTTTACGAAAATACATTCATAAATAGGAGAAAAGTTCTCAAAAAAAATGCAAAAAAAAAAAAACACCTTAGTGATGGGATTTTTTTTTATCCAATAGATATTATCGATAATTTTTTTGTAAAAATAACGAAACCACAGTGAGTGTCCGGTTTTTTGGAACAAACCGTTTTCAATTTTCCTTCTCGGGGGATAACACTGCGTGTGAGTGATGTGTAAAAATTTCATAAACATCAAAAGGAGTTCGGTATTATTTCCAAGAAAATCTCTATTTTTACTTCATAGTCAATGGACTTTTTTGATACTCTGTCATATCATGTACCTAATAGAATGAAGAAGATCCAAGGCAGCATTTCGAAAGTGAAAAGTTCAAACAACACAAAGTGTAACCCCTTTTTCCCTACTTTTTTTGCTGCTTCAGAATTCTGCCACTTTGGAAATTTGTTTGCTGCTAATTAGAGTGCTGCACTCTGATTATACCCCCACACATTCGGTCTGCCTTGTGAGCAGCAAAAAAAATATAAATAAATAAGAGAAAGATAGAGTTCGTTTTTTGTTTCAAAGTCGAACCTTATCTACCCTTTTTTTGTTGTGATTAAATGGTTATAGAGGCTATAAAGGCTATAAAAAAAATTTAACTGAAAGTGAACTTGGAATAGGAATATGCAGTTTAAAGTAAGAGACTTTGAAGGGTATCATAAAAAACTCAGGTTTATAATATAAAAAAGAACAGAAGAAGGAAACAAAAAGGTGTCACATGTCACGTAAAAAGGATAAACAGGACGTCATAAAAGTGATTACCTTTAAAGAAGGAAATGAATGAATAATAAAGATATTAGGAATTAATCCCAACCGATTAATTTATATATTTTTTATACCATATATATGTATATGGTAGAAATGAAAAAATGGATCATTATGGCGGCTCAGTTGAGTAACCAAAAAGTGGGTGCTGCATTTTACACTCGAACGCTTTTGTCATTACACGGTTTGAGTGCCAAAAGGGGGGAACTCCCTATTCCATTTTCCGGAAAGGGCCGGAACACAAAAGGAGGGGAATGGAAGCGGGGGATGTGTTCAGTTTTCTGGTATATTGTATGTGCAAACACTCAGCTTGATTGATTTATGCAAACTAGGAGAAAAAACAGCAACATCAGCATCCAGCATCCACAGCAAGCCGTGGAAATAAAGAGAGAAAAAGTGCAGGAAAAAGCGGGAATAAAAAAAAGACCTGGTATCTCTAGTACATTCTTCCTTTTTATTGTGTAGCGACATTTTAATTAAGTTACACCTACTTCGGAGCGAAGCTTTTTGCATCTCTTTGCAAGGCAGGGCTCCTTTGTGAAAGGAAATCGATAAATGCTAATCGTGAAAGTATCTTAATTTATCGATAATAAAAAAAGAACTCGATAAATCAATCATTTTTTGTGTTTTAAATCCTTGAAAGATTTGATTTCTTTCTTAACCCATATAAAAACCATTTTCTTTAATATTTTAAAGCATATTTTGCTTATAAATAACATATTAAAGGGAAATAAGAATAAAAACAGTTGTTAATTTTACCATTTTATCATCTCTTTGGTTGTTTTCTCATCTAAGATCGAATTTCATCGAAAATTAATGATACTTATCGCAAAAGATATCGAATATCCGAATCAAATCGAAATCTATCGCAACTTATGGTGTGTTTCAGATCCGAAATAATTACACTAGACATGTGACATTTATATCGTTGCATTCGTCCACCTCCCTCATTCTCCCCCTATTTTGCCACCCATTTTCCACCTCTCCATCCCCCCACACAGCCATTGCCATCTCTTTCCTCCATTTGTTTGTCATTGCGTTTGTAGCGCGTGGTGATTGCATTCATGTCAACGTTCGTTTTCAATGTTAAAAGTCTGGCTCAAATTAAGGGGGAGGGAATGTAAGGGGGTGGTGCTGAAAAATATGGCAACAGCAGGGGCGGAGGGAGAATGCTAAAAACAAAACGAAAATTATGCATGAAAAGTGGCATACTAGTTTTTCTATTCATTTTATTCTCCGTTTCTCTGCTCTGCTCCTGCTCATGCTCCGTCCCTGTCCCTGTCCCACCCTCACCCTCTGTCCCACTCTGATATGCAACAAACATGCCCAAACACATACACAGCCAACCTGATTGCATTCCCTGTTTGTGAGTGTAAGTGGGAAATGCTGCAAATATGCCTAGAACAGTGGGCGAAATCGGATACAAACCAGCTATATACAAAAATATAAATTCCAATAAATCTTTCTATAATAAGAAATTATTGCTATATTTTATTTAATATTCATATATTATTTATCATATATTTGACTGTCTCTTTTCCGATCTGCATCCACTGTGCGACTTTGATGATGGGGCTCGCCCATATAATCAAAATCATAGGCGCGAGAGTCAGAGTCAGGGCTTAGTTTAGTGGCTTGGCAATCAGTCAGTCACTCACTCACTCAGTCAGTCAGTCAGTCAGTCAGTCGGTCCGTCTCTGCGTCGGCCGGTGCGTCAATCAAGGGGCTATATATAGTCTATATAAATGCATTTATACACGAGAGAGCAACCGAGACGGCAAACAAGTTGACCTGTCAAGTTCATGCGATATTCATTGCATTCAATTGAAATCGCATTGTGGCAACAAATTTGCCCAACAACATTCCACTGTGTGTGTGTTTATATATATATGTATTTGTGTATAGAGGAAACTTATATATCTAAAATAAGTATCTATTTCCCCATATTTGTCAAGGTTTTATTAAACTTTTTAAATTTTCAATATATATTTCATAATACTTATATTTTTTACCCGTAAATTTTTTGTTCTTATTTATTTTTAACCTCCATTTTTAATCTCTTATTTCATTATTTTTTTATCTTTTATTTAACATTTACTTAAAGCGAATAATCCATCCGATATCTTATCTTATCGAATGTATTTTTTTTTTGGACAGCTTAAGGATTAAATCTACCAATCTGTCGGAAACTCTTTCATTATACTTTTGATTGATGTTGGCGATTACAAAGCCCACTCTCACCCCCCATTGTATTCCCCCATCTCTAGTTTTCTAAACTTCCTTGCAAAAAAAAAGAATTCAACGCTTTGGTTTCTTTTTTTTTGGGGATTTGCAGGGTTTCAGCTTTTTCATTAGTTTCGGCTTGGAGGCTATTTTTGTTGGCTTCTTTAATTTAAATTTTGTTTTACGATTTCCAAATGGAATTGTTTAGGGTAAAAAAAAAAGCTCTAAGGAGTCAGCTGTCGAAGTGTTCGGTTACTTCTGGTATTTTCTGGTATTTTCCGACCATTTGTTTATAAACATTAAAAATTACGGGAATCTCCTATTAATTTAATAAAAAAAAAAAACTGTTTTATTTATACTTTTTTGTATATTTTCTTTCCCTTTCTCATTCTTTTTCAACTCTTCTTCTCATTACAGTTGTTAAATTACCAAAAGTAAGAAGAAAGAAACCCGAAGAAGAGCCCCAATAAAGACGAGTCTTCTCCTGGAATTACTTCGAGTTCAAATTCTTCGATAAGGTAAGTTGGGCTTCACCCAGAAACAATTTTAAACATATAATATTTTACGTAAAACCTATATAGGTTTCGGTATCCGATTTTTTTTGCTGTACGGTATTTCGTAACCCAAGGACCGTTACCTCTTGCATTTCTGTTCTGCATGTTTCTCCCCCCGTTTTGCTTTATTATTTACTTTGCCCTGCCGTTGTTTTTTGTTTGTTAATTTAAATTCCATGGAATGTCAGAGGCTAAAAACACTTGCAGCGTAACCTGGCACTTGTTTCGCCTGCATTTGTTGGGTTTTATAAGGTCGAAAAACAGCAAGAGCAGAGCAAAAACAAAAACAAAAACAAAAACGAAAACGAAAACGAACAACAAACAGCACAAAAGTATAAGTAAAATAAATAAAGGGCGAACAGCAAACAAAAAGCTACGAAAAAAAAGAGAGAGGAAGGGTTGCATTACTCATACGCCATGTTGTGCAGCCGCCGTTCACTTTACTTACTTGTTTCTTTCTTTATTTATTTTTTTTGTGTTTTCTTCATTTTTTTCCGCTTTGCTTCCGACTGTTTTTGGCACGCATTTTTTGTGTGATTTGTTGCCAACTGAAACTGGCGTTTATTTTAACCCTCTCAGCACCCTCCCCTGCGACTCACATAAGAACCAACTGATATGAAGGGTTAAGTCGCGTAGAGCCAAAAGCCAACGGAACTGAAATGAGCTGGCACCTTCATGGCTAAGAACTCGGCTAACAATCAAAGAGCCGTCAAACAATTGCAAAGTAATTGCCAATTTCAGCCAAAAAAAAAAAACCAAAACAGAAAACAAACTACTTTCTTGACGCATCTGAACATGTGAAAATTAAATTACAAAATAGAAAATTAAATCCAAACTAGGTACTTCGAGGTGTCCAGATTTACGATCTGTAAACTCAATTAATTATTGGATAAGCAAAGGCTTGAATAATACTTGGGGTCGGAGAATAAGACTAAGTGATACCTGGTACTCCCATCACTTTCTGTAAATTTTATGATTACCAAAGTTACTAGAAGAATTTGAATAGAACTAATCGATAAAGAATCGATCTACCATTCTTTTAAGACTTTCCTTTCAAGAATCGGTTGAGAATTGGCCAAGATATAGGCCTTCCAATTCCTCGTTCCATTTTTTTACCCTTTTCGAAAAGGATCGCCTGGAAAAATTGACAAAAAATCTAAAAAATTACACCCTTCCACATTTTGATGCAGTTTTATAGAGAATCGATCCACGAATCTTTTAAGGTATTCCGCTCAAGAATCGGATAAATATTGGCCAAGATATAGCCTCCGATTTAGGCCATATAGGACTTTCCTTCGATTTTTTCATTTTTTCCAAGGCGAAAAAATATTTTGTGATCAGATTTTGATGCAGATCAAAAGAGAATCGATCCACGAATCTTTTAAGGTATTCCGCTTAAAAATCGGATAAATATTGGCCAAGATATAGCCTCCGATTTGGATATAATAATAGCGCCGTCCTCCTCGATTCTCATAAGCTGTACCTTAGGCGAAGATACTTTTCATCAGTATTTCAATTTATTTGGTATTTTAATTTTTTTATTTTATATTTTAAAATTAAATACCATATGTATAATCCTTCCATACATTTTTCACAATTTTCAAGTATGGATTCTTATAAAGTAGGGTATTTAATGGTCTTTAAAGCCTATTTAAAGGATATCTGTCCTTTTTTTTAATCAAAAACTTGAGTCTTAAGAACTATTAAAGATAAACCCATAATATCTGGCATATATTCGTAGAACCAAGAGTTTCAGGTGAATAACCGTTTGAGAATTCCCTAAGAGGTCCTCTATGGTTAAATTCCATTGAGTCTTCGTCCTTAAAGGAACTCTTGTGGGAGGGAAGCGGAAGCCGGGCAAGGTAACTCATTTGAATGTTTTAATTGGCTTTTGACCACATCTGAGCTTGCCACACACAACACGACTCCTGCGATTGGCAGGTTCTGGTTGCAACATCTTGGCCGGGGCTGTGGCCTGTTATCCTGCAAGCTGTAATTAGCCCATAGCCACGGTAAATGCAAATATATAGCTTTCATAATGCGCTTTCTAATTGCGATTATGCCCCCGTCACTTCAGGTCCTTCCTGGCCGGAACAAAGGGCGAAAGGCTAAAGGATGCTTGTTTGTAAGGATCCTTGTAACGCATTTGGTGGAGGGGCAGGGCAGAAAGGACACTTCTCTCTTACGAAGAGAAATCTCTCGTCTCTTTAAGGTCCCATCATCTCTCTTTGCATTTCTGAAAATGTTGCGGCAACAAATTGTTGCACGATTATTGTTGTTTTCATTGAGCCAGAGCTCCTTCTTAGCGGCTTATTTTTTGTGCCCGGTTTTGCTCTCTTAGCCTTTTTTTCCTCTCTCTCTCTCTCTCGCTTCTCACTGCGCCGTCGCTTTTGGCCATTTGTCTTCCGGTTTTTTCCACTTGCAGCTTGTATTTTGAGCTCCCCTTTTTCTGGTCACATCTTGTCTCCCTCTCTCTCTTTCTAGACTTCTCTTCTATTCCTGATACTTCTTAAATTTAATTTCAAAATAATCTAATTTTCCGTCAAGATTCAATTTTCAATTTAAATTTAAATAAAAAATTAGATTTTCTTAAGGATTTTCTTTGAGAGAATAGAAAAAAAACCAATTAGGATTATAAACTTTTTTAAATATTAAAGTTAATTTAAATTTTAAAGACTTAATATGTTAATTAAAATATTATAATTATTCATTCATTCTTATTCAAGCGAATAAGAATTCCTTAAATCGATAATATATCGAATCTATCGCTTTATCAAGTCCTTATCGGTAAAAATCAAAAGCTTTAAGTTTTTCAAATATTTTTTTTACTATCAAATGATTTGTTTTCAGTGTTGGAAACTTGACTTCTGTTTCAGCTTCTCAATCTTTCCTGTTTTATTCTCCTCAATTCTCACTCACTTCTCGTAATCAAAAAAAAGAAGGGAAAAAAAAGGAATTATAAAAAGGAAATCAACATCTCCTCCAGGCATCGCACCTGCGCCTTATTTTTGCGACGCATTTTCCTTAGCTGTCGCTTTGCACGTTCGTTCGTCATCCTGTTCCTTGTGCTCTCTTTTCCGCTCCTTTGCCCCCCAACAAGACGGGGGACGAGGTCGTGTTTGTTTTTGTTGGCGCTCACCCGGTTTTCTGCAAACCCTCTCTCGTTCTCAGTCTCTCTGGCTGCCTCCTTGAGCCCCACGGCTCCCCCCTTTTTGGCTTCTCTATTTCCATAACAAATTGTCAATCGCCCACGCTTCTTCCGTGGTTCGTCCTCTGGCACGTTGCCTGCTTCGCGTTTGTTTGGGTGTCGAACCCTAATTAGAGTTGGTCTCACCTTTCCACCGCCCCCGTCCTGCTGCACCTTCTGCTCCTTTTCCATTTTTTCATGATTTCCGTTGCTCCCCCATGCACTTTGAACTTAAAATTCTCATTTCCTTGAAGGTCGAGGTTCGAATCAACCATTTTTTGCTTCTTGGAATCCATAATGTTGCTTTTAAGAGCAAATCTCCATCAAAAATCTCTTAAAATATCCCAAAAAATAGTTTAAAATGCAACAAAAAAAGATATATTTTTGAATAATACAAAAATAATAAATAAAGAAAACAATATAAACTAAATATAGACATTGCTTGCCATATTTAGGGAATAAACTATAAAAAAAAATACAAATTCGTGACAAAAATCGGTGACAACATTCAGATCATAATCCTTTGAGTTCCATTCGTCATTTAAGGACTCGTCGAGGCATCAGAAATTTTAAAACATCATCCATTGCGGCTCCCCGCAGACGCACTTTCTGATTTTATCCTCAATGTCCTTGATACTACTTAACAGATCCTTGCACAAACTGTCGTGATTTGGACAGTTCGGGCAGGTTGGACCTCCGGGTCCACATGGCTTGCAATCGCATTCAGGCGTCGGGGTGGTGGGTTCCGTTGATCTCTCTGTTGTGGAGGAGTGTCCTGGCCGAGAGGTGGACGGAATCCTCCTAGTGGTAGACTCCCTTGGTCTTGCAGTGGTGCGTTCGGTGGTCCTAGGAGTGGATGGTGTCTTTGTAGTCCAAGAGGGACGTTCTGTTGTCTTCTTAGTGGTGCGTTCTGTTGGCCTGTTTGTTGTGGAGGTCCCTGGCCTAGAAGTGGATGGTTTCGTTGTTTTCCTAGTGGTACGTTCCGTGGTCCTTGGAGTAGTGCGCTCGGTTGTCCTACGAGTGGTGCGTTCAGTTGTCCTTGCAGGGGGACATTCCGTTGTCTTCTTGGTGGTTCGTTCCGTTGGCCTAGGAGTGGATGGTGTCTTCTTGGTGGTGCGTTCCGTTGTCCTAGGAGTGGATGGTCGCTTTGTTGTCCAAGAAGGACATTCCGTTGTCTTCTTAGTGGTGCGTTCCGTTGGCCTTTCAGTGGTTCGTTCTGTTGGCCTAGGAGTGGATGGTCGCTTTGTTGTCCAAGAAGGACATTCCGTTGTCTTCTTAGTGGTGCGTTTCGTTGGCCTTTCAGTGGTTCGTTCCGTTGGCCTAGGAGTGGTTGGTGTCTTCTTGGTGGTGCGTTCCGTTGTCCTTGCAGGGGGACATTCCGTTGTCTTCTTGGTGGTTCGTTCCGTTGGCCTAGGAGTGGATGGTGTCTTCTTGGTGGTGCGTTCCGTTGTCCTAGGAGTGGATGGTCGCTTTGTTGTCCAAGAAGGACATTCCGTTGTCTTCTTAGTGGTGCGTTCCGTTGGCCTTTCAGTGGTTCGTTCTGTTGGCCTAGGAGTGGATGGTCGCTTTGTTGTCCAAGAAGGACATTCCGTTGTCTTCTTAGTGGTGCGTTTCGTTGGCCTTTCAGTGGTTCGTTCCGTTGGCCTAGGAGTGGATGGTGTCTTCTTGGTGGTGCGCTCTGTGGTCCTTTCTGTGGTGCGTTCCGTTGGCCTAGGAGTGGATGGTCGCTTTGTTGTCCAAGAAGGACATTCCGTTGTCTTCTTAGTGGTGCGTTCCGTTGGCCTTTCAGTGGTTCGTTCCGTTGGCCTAGGAGTGGATGGTGTCTTCTTGGTGGTGCGCTCTGTGGTCCTTTCTGTGGTGCGTTCTGTTGGCCTAGGAGTGGATGGTGTCTTCGTTGTCCAAGATGGACATTCCGTTGTCTTCTTAGTGGTGCGTTCCGTTGGCCTTTCAGTGGTTCGTTCCGTTGGCCTATGAGTGGATGGTGTCTTCATGGTGGTGCGTTCCGTTGTCCTTGCGGTGGTCTGTTCATTTGGGTTCTTAGTGGTGTGATCACCGCAACCACAGGGCGGTTTGGTTGTTGGACAACCACACGGCGGTTTGGTTGTTGGACAACCACACGGTGGCTTGGTTGTTGGACAACCGCACGGCGGCTTGGTTGTTGGACATCCACACGGGGGTTTGGTGGTTTTGCGACCGCATCCACACGGCGGCTTGGTCGTTTTGCAACCACAACCCCCGGAGGACCCCCATGGAGGCCAACCTTCGGGCCAACCTCCGGGAAGCCAACCTCCGGGCAGCCATCCTCCGGGCACTAAGCCACCCGATGGTTGGGAGGGCTGGTCGCAAGGCAGAGCCAAGGAGCCAATCAAGAGGACATGAACTGAAAGACAAGACTTTAGTGACTCGGATCGGAAGTCGATATCCAAACTGCGAAATACCAAAGAAGAGGTTAAGGAGTAGCTTCATGGTTGGACCTGGTTCAGGGGTCTAAGTTCCAGAGGTCAAAGGATCGTGTAGATGGAACTTCAACGAAGTCATCCGACTGATAACTTTTGTATCAGATCCGTCTCGTATTTATATTCCCCCCCAGATCTGGGAATATTCCCAGGTAAAAATAATCTTGGCTTGACTAAACAAACCGATATCCTAATAATAGATTAAATATGCTTTTGTTCAAGTTCAAGGCTAAAACAATACCTTTTTGTATCAATATTTGCTCTTCATCTCACGAGTCCGAGCCGTGAACAGTCTATTTAAAGGATTCTTGTTTATAGAGATGTTTTTTTTTTTATAGTTACATGTTCCTTAAAATATAGTCTGGTTGTTCAACTTTAGGGTTCTCAGGGAATATTTTGGTTATTTTTGGATTTCTATACCCTGGGGAGATATATTTTTGATCCTTTGAGGGGTAAAAATTGTCACATTTTGAACGAAAAAGCTTGAGATCTTATTAGTATGCTTTTTGTCCTTTCATATCCTTGAGGATTATTTTATTTCTGGGGTCATTTATGGGTTAAAAAGGGTTCTTCCAGAGTTTCCATTCAAGTTTTCCCCCTACAGTGGGTCCCAAAATTTCTCAATTTGTAAATTCTGACCTAGAAAAGCGAAGGAGAGCAAAGCGCATGAAAGCCAAAACAAAGCGCGGATGATAATGCAAGGGGAGGTAGGCGATAGGAAGAAGAAGGTGAGAAGAGGCGGAAAGGTAAAGGGGAGGAAGCAAACAAGGGTGTGGAGGCCGTGGCAGAAAGACGAAAAAAAAACACAAAGACCCAAAAAAGTCCAATGAACTCGCAGCTCTTGTTGTTGTAGCTTGCAGTTGATGTTGCAATTGTTGTTTTTGGATGCTGCTGCGACGCGTCAGCAACATTGTTGCTTCGGTCTTACGTCGCCTTATCTGTGGCTTAATTTGCGAATGAGGAGAGCAAGATGGAATGCAAGAAGAATTATGAAAACAAACAATTTGCTGCGATATTTTCTGTTGCACCGTTCTGTGGCACGCTGCAACTTTTGCCCAGGGCTCAGGTTTTTTGGGCAGCTGCCTCTGCCACTAGCGCGGCCACTGCCTTGGCTGCTGTTGCAGTCGCTGCCGGCGTCGATGCTGACAGAGCGTCGACAGAGCAAACCATGCATATCAAAACAAGTTCCGTTCCACACAAATGCCAGCACGTTTCGAAATTGCCGACGCGTCGCAGTCGACGCATCATAACAATAACAAAACTCCAACCAGACACACCAGCAACATACATAGAGAAGAGCAACGAAAACAACAGAAAACTTTAGCAGAAGCGAGCAAACATTTCGGAAGGCAAAGCAACTACAGTGGGTACTCAAAAGAAGGCACCAAATTTTTAAGAAATTAATTGATTTATTTAAAGCGTTGTTTTGGAAACAAAAATTAATTATTTATTAACAATTTATTACTTCATATTCGAACCCATCGAGTACCCACTGTACCTGTGCACGAAACAGTGCACAAATAGTGGCAGCGACGCCTACTGAGGCACTGAATCAAGAGGTGGTGGGATGGCGGGGGGTGGCGTTCTGGCGTTCGGCGCGGAAAAGGGAGCTAGCCATTGGGGGGTTTGGGGGGTAGTGGTGGCAAGAGGAAGCAGAGCGGGTGGGGGCAGGAAGCGGGGGCTATGTTGCCGTGGCAGAAACAATGACGCAGCAAACTGAGAAACGAGAATCAGAATGAGAATGAGTGCGAAGAAGAAGAAGCCCAGCATAAAAGCTGGAAAGGGAGTAGATGGAGCAGAAAAAGAACAAGACGTAAAACAGTGGCTCTGCAGTCGACAGCGACGCTGGCAGCGGCAGCAAGACTGCAGCATCTTAGATTGCGGGACTTGACAAAAATATCTGTAAAATACGAATTTCATATGCGTATTTTAAAGTTACAAAAGCCACAAAGATGGCTTAAAAGTTGGCTTAGACTTCTTAACTTGTCCAAACTTGCTTAATTGTCAACAATTACATACTCGTTCTTCTTCTTATTCCTACATATACACACATCCCGTTGTTGTTATTGTTAGTCTTATTTTCTTCCTGTTTCGCTATGCACAAGCTTAAGAAGAGGAACAACAACAACATTCGGCGAGACAGCCAAACATGCGTGCTTGCATACAGTTATGGTAATTTTTATAGCTCCCATAAACCGAAGATGCAACAGCATCACCTTTTCCCACGCAATAAAATAAACACTCTCTTATAACAAGTAAATATTCCTTTATTATTATTTACAAACGCTATAAAGTGCAAAAATATGAAGGTATTTTGGAAATGTTTGTGATGTTATGTCTTCTGCTGTATTTGCTGGCTACGTACAAAGCGCACGCAACGCGTCACGTGCGCTCTCTTCTCTTTTCGGTCGCGCTCTCTTTCCCCTCTTACTCTTCGCTCGGTCACCCCCGCACTGGCACAGCGCTTTTGCCTCATTTGCGCTCTCTGTCGCGGACCGTGCTCTCTTTTCGCGTTCGCTGCACTGTGTTTTGTGCGTTTTGCCTTTGTTGCTACTGTTGTTGTTGCTTTGCGAATGCTGCGCCGCCAGCACCGACTGCGACGTCGGCCAGACAGCCGCAGCAGCAGCAGCAGCAGTTAAAGCCATTGAGCTGCGGCCGCATTTAGTTTTCTGTCATGGCATAAGAAATACACAAAACAGACAAAAACAGAGCTAAACCCCGAAAACGGAATAAACTTAAAACCGAAACAACAAATCGCTTGATTTTATTTTTTCACGTTTAAGTGCAACTCTACTATAAGATCGAGACGAAGAAAAGTGCTTAATAATTCTAACGGTAAATAGTGAGCAAATTTCGGTGCAAAGTGCGAAAAGTTTTCTGCGAGTGTGTGTGTGTTTTTTTTTGTTTTATTTTTTTTTGTATTGTTTTTGCTTCGGTACTTGAGTTTCTCTGTGTGTGTTTACTGGATTTTTTTGCATTGCATTTAGGATTTATTTTTTGTGAAGACCAGTTTTTGATTTTATTTTGAAAGCTTTGTTTTTAGCATGTGCTCTTTTTTGTGTTGATTGAGCGAGAGAGAGGGTGGGGTTGGGTTCTTTTTTCTCCACGCCATCTGCCATGCACACAAAAACAAAAATAATAACAAAAAAAACAGCGATTTTACAGAGGAGCGCGTGCTTTTTTCTGCCGTCTTGCCTTCTACGCTTTTCGCCCCCACACATATGCAAACAACAAAAAAAAATAATAATAAGCAAGTTCCATGCTACGTGACTGCGCTCCTCCACGACTCTCTTTGGCCTGCTCTAGGCGCTGTTTCTCCTCTCTTATGTTACCCTGTAAGCGCTGAGGGTTGTATAAGTTTAATGAGGAGAGTTGATAAGTAAAAGCCGATCTTAAATATTTGCTTTGCGCCAAAATTATAATTTTAATATTTTCAATATTAATTAAAACAATTATTTACTAAATATTAAACTTCGAACAGTCCAAAGTTCTAAGTATCTGCCCAATTAGATGATGAGAGCAATCTTGAGATGCCATTAGAGAGCGCACGGCTACAGGGCATCATTTAACCGCGACGCTCCGCCGCTACGAACGTTCTCTTCGGGTTGAAGTCAAGGCTCTCGCGCTCTCTGCCGCCCGTGCGTCGGCGGCGACGGTGACGGCGACGACGAGGGCTCCGCTGCCTTGGCATTTTGTCAGCTCGCCTCATTTCTCATTTCCCGTTGTTAAGCCGTAGCGTGCGCGTCGCAGTCGCTGTCGCCGTCGACGTTGCGTCTAAAAGTTGCGTCAGTTCAAAAGAAATAATTAACAGAAACTCAACAGCCAAAAGACCACATAATTTTTTTCAAGTTTACTTTTTTTTGAACAAGTGCTTCACCAAAAAAACCAACCCACAACCCAAAAGTAGGTGAACCAAACCAAACAAAAGAAATGGCGAATAAATATTAACGAAAAAAACCCCGAAATATCATACAGGGCTTAGCGTTTCAATGCTCCCGCGTCAGCCACTGTGCTTGTGTGTGTGTGTGAGTGTGTGCGTTTTAGCTTTTTTTTCTAGGTCTCTCTCAATACTGTTATTTAAGCAAATAAACAAATGTTAACCGATCTTCGGTTATATATTGTGAAAAGTTGGAAAAGTTGCTCAAGTTTTCATTCGAAACTTACGGGGAAAGTTCTTTTGAAAGTTTCAGATTCTTGCACTGCAAAGACACTTCCCAGAAACCCAGAAAAGTTTAGTAATTTTCAAATAGTTAAGGTTTTCGGGGAAAAATAACCCACACTGGTGTGTGTGAGAATGCCAAAGATTTTCCTCCTCCATTTTCGGCTATTTTTAAACGTTTATTTCGCGCGTGTGTGTGTGTTTTTTTTTGCACGCTTCATCACTCTTCATTTCAAAAATTAGCAACAATAACACATGACGAAAAGCGCCAACAAAAAAGAAATGCAAAGAAAGTGCGTAGTGGGCGACAGGGAAGGAAGAGAGAGTGGATAATGGAATAGAGCGAGTGGGAGTGGGAGAGAGACGCAAAGCCTCAGAACCGTTTATTTGTTGTCTGTTGCTTTTGTTATTCTGTTTCCACTTCCTCCTTTTTGTTTCATTTAATGATGATTTTCACCAAAATTCACTTTCTTTTTGGCTCACTCTCTGAAAGCTTTTAATATTGTTGTTTTTTTTTTAGCTGAAAAAGAGGGAAAACAATTTATTGGCACTCGAAAAATACATTTTTTTAAGCAGATTTTGAGACCATAGAAGTGTTTCCTTCGTTTCTTGAGATTTGTCCTTGAAATATCAAAGTTCTTTCGATTCTTTTCGATTTCCAATACAATATTAAGTTACCGTTTTTTTAACTCTTCTCAAGTGAATCAAGTAATCAGGCCTTAAATAGCTTCCTCGAATTACAGATCTCTCTTTCTCCACCGCTTCTCTTACCTTCTATGTTTCTGTCTTTGTTTTGTTTTTTTTTCTCTCCCTCCCCCCTTGGATCAAATCAACCGCAAAATGTTCCATTAATTTTTCAACCGTTGTCGCGTTACTTTTTTTTTTTTTTGCTTTTCACTATTTACCTATTGCCTTTGCCTTTTCAACTTTTTCAACTTTTCCACTTTTGCATTTTTGACTTTTGAGACCGACTTTGAGTTTCGAGTTTGAGTCTCGAGTGTTTTATGTGATTATTTGATAGCGAGGAGGGTGGGGGAATAATGGTAATCTCTTTCTTGCAACGAGAAACCCCTCCACTTCTGCGAGTCCTGTTCCGGTTTTTGTCCCATTAAGGTTTCCTTTCTCTGGTAGATTTTTACATATACAGTAGAGCCTGACTAAAGTGAATTTTTATACAAAAAAAATGCAAAAATTTTATTAAAACTTTA
Source organism: Drosophila vallismaia (assembly GCA_035047325.1). Taxonomy (NCBI): domain Eukaryota; kingdom Metazoa; phylum Arthropoda; class Insecta; order Diptera; family Drosophilidae; genus Drosophila; species Drosophila vallismaia. The sequence goes on along the minus strand of JAWNPU010000001.1, from coordinate 8,659,970 downwards.
ATTTAAAATATATTTTGGTTACTTGAAACTTCAAAATGTTTTTAAATTTCAAAGAGAAATAGTGTCCTTTTTAGCCTTGCTTCACTGTTTGCAATTTCTTTCACACGCTGGGACAAGAAAAAAAGCCAAAGCCCAAGCCAAAGCGAACGGTGAATGCCTTACAATGGGCCGTTAGGGTATTTTGGGAATATGACGTCGACCCTCGACTCTCGATTCCCGACCCCTTGGGGTGGATTTCACCTACCCCATTGTCCTTTGCCCCTCCGTCCAGGACACCTTTATATTTATATTTTTCTTCCTCCGTTATCCCGTTTCTGTTATTATTTTTTGGGGTCGATTTCTGGTTTGCGTTTTTTTCAGGTAGCAGCATTATTTTATATATATCTCAAATTTTTATTCAATGCCGAAAATTCAGATTGGTTTGAGGTTGCGTGGGTGTCTCAGTCAATTACAGCGATTTTTCTAAGGATACTCTATATAAATAAAAGGATATTTAATATTCGAGATGTGTTTTGTATTGAAAGAAAATTTTTTTTTTGGCATTAAAATGCCTTAAAAACATATTAAATATTTTCTTTTATTTTCAAATATTTCTTCTATTTTTCTTACTTTTACCAAAAGTTAGTGTATAAATCATTTTCATTTTATCTAAATTACCTTTTTTCGTACTTGCTTTTTTTTTAGCCGTTGTCGGTTCATTTAAAGCAATTTGGTTTGAATATTTAATAGAATTTGCCACGCGCCCCAGGATTGCTTGCCTCCTGCTCCCGCACCCGGGGGTCTTGTGTTTTGCTCTCATTTTGCTTGACAATGACGTGACATGTCACCCCGTAAAAGAAAACAAACCTCAGAAACGAGGAAGAGATGCAGGGATGATGGAAATGTTGATACCCTCTACTTATTAGATGCAAAGAATGTTTGGTTTTCTAGTCGGTTGAGGCCAATGGGAAACTTTTTCATAATTCATAATTCATAAGTATTTAAAATAATTCCAAAATATGGTCTAAAACCTAGATTCATCTCCTAAAGTGATAATCGGAGATAATCCAATTCTTGAAACAGGGTATTCCTGGGTAGAACGAACCTCCAAAGAGAGCAATATGAGATAATGAGGGGGGGATGTAACAGAGAGGTGGGCGGTGGTAGAGAAGGAAGAGAGAGAAGAATGTAGAGGTTGGCCATCAAAAGCGTGTTTAATGTCAAGGCAGCGTCATTCGAAGGACTTTTCGAAGCTCTTTTGGCCACTCTCTTGCTCTCTTGCCGTTGCTTTTGCCGCTCTCGCGTTTTTGGCGGGGAGACAACAATAGCGTCTGAGGGAGCCAGCTGCTGTGTAAATACAACGCCGGCTGCAACTTGGACTCTCGCTCGCGCTGGCGACCCTTGACCTTTTATATCAATTATGACTCCAACAACAAAGACAATGCCGCATTATGCGCGCTCTCTCAATGGTCTTGCCTCTCAGTTGAATGCCCCAAACACGCACAAGCCAGCAGCAGCTGACGGAAAAGTAAATATGGAAAAAGAAAAAAAAAAAGTAGAGACAGGGGTGAGGTGGGGGAAGCTGCGCGCACGCGCCACTCGTTTTTACTTCTTTCATCATGCCATCAATTTTGTTGTTTCTTTTCTTCCTTTTCCGCCCCCGCGTTTCGTTTTATTTTCTGTTTATTTTATTTGATTAGTTCCATCTCTTTCTCGTGCGACTGCAACTAGTTGGGGCTCTGCTGCTGTTGCTTTTCATTCAATCTTCTCTCCTTCCTTTCTTCCTCTTCTCCCATTTTGAGTCCCGTTGTTTGTTTGTTTTTTCTTTGGCCTCTGCCGCCGCCGTCGCCACGCAGCTGTGCACAATTAGCGCAAAAAAAAGCAAAAACAAAAACAATAGCAAAGCGAAAAGCAAATGCAACAGCTGCTGAGAAAAGCTAAACAAAATGTATATTTTAGGAAGAGAAACACTTTGGGGATTATTATGAAATATTATTGGGGACTTTTATCATTTATTTTTGATATCTTGCTAAAAGTTTGCTCTTTTTTATTTTCAGTTTACCCAACAAACACCAAAATCAAAACTGCAACATCCACCGAAGCTAAACCACGTCTAAAAACAGAAACTAAAGAAAAGCAACAACGTTCTAAATAATAACAGTAATTGCAAAAAAAAACAAAAATAAAAAAAGCCAAAACATTACAGCAGCTAAAATAAGCAACAAACTGCAGCAACAAAATCTTTTTACGTTCTACAAACAAAAAGCCAACAAAAACAACCAAAACGCTCTTGCAACAACGGTAAAGCGGTAAAAACGTAACAACAACAACAATAACAACCACTGCTCCACATCACAACCGTAAAAGTGCCGCGATTACTACAAGCACCTTGCCTCCCACTCGCCAGCGCTCTCTTTCGTCTTCGCTCTCACCTGAACCTCACCGTGTCTGTGTAAGCGTGCGCGTTAGTGTGTGTGTGTTGGAGTCTCCTGCGTGTGTCTTGGCCGTGCGTTATACGTTATACGTGAGCAGGTGTGTGTGCGAGCGCGAGTCAGTGAGAGAGAGCGTGTGCGTTGTTGTTGTATGCTATGTCAGCGAGCGGGGGCATCAAGGCGCTCCTTCAGGCGGCTTACTTTCTCGAGCAGAATGAGAAGCTCCCGCAGGCGGGAGGCGGTGGCGGTGTCGTCGGTGTCGGTGTGGGCGTGGCAATGCCCAATGGAAAGACCATTTCCATCATCAACAACAACAACAATAGCACCAACATCAATAACAACAACAGCACGAGTCAGCTGAATAGGAACAGCAGCAGTAACGGTATTATTGCAACACCATCGTTAACGAACGGAAATGGAACTGGAAGTATTGGAAGTGGAACTGGAAGTGGAAGTGCCAGTAACGGGATCGGAGTAGGGATCTTCAGTAATGTCAGCAGCGTGAACGTAAACGGTCTCAGCAACGGTCACTCCAGTGCGCGCATTTCTTTCGCCCCAATTATCGCCGCACTGGCAGAGGAGGACGTCGCTGGCGGCAGCGCAGTCACCAACGGGCACAGCGAAGGTCGCACCATCATCTCGGGTAAGTCCCCAAAACCCTCAATTATTTAACATTCATTATTCATTATATTCCAATATACTCCATTAACAAGTCGGTATTTTTTAATTCTTTACAAATCTTGTTTTTAAATAATGAAAAAAAGTATTTAAAATCAGTTTCATTTCAAAATACCGACGATAATTTTCATTTTCATCTCTCATTTTAATCATAACCTGCCGAGTTTTTCGCCCCAAGTGTTGCTATTGAACTGCCCTCGGCTGTTGCTCAAGTCTCTTGTAACAGTTTTTTTTTCCGAGTGCAACAACAATCAGCTGCTGTTGACTGCGCTCCACTGTTCTGCTCTGCTGCTAACTGTTAACTGTTGTTGGGGCTCGTGCAGGCGACAAAAGTTTGAGAAACGAGAACGCTGTTTCTTAAAAATTCTAAAGCTTTTGAGCTAATCTTGAACTTTGGTCGCCTGTCGATGCCTGGCTGGGGGAAATTGGCTTTTATATTCTTGTCGCCTGCAGTTTCGGGTTATGGGTGTGATAAAAAAAAATTAAATTAGAGATATCTTGAAATTGACCAACTTATGATTGATATCCGAGTGTTGGAAAAAATGGCGCGATGGCAAAAATAACTAGATTTGAGGTTTAAATGATTATTTTTATTATTATTTCGTTCATGGTAGAAATAGCGATCTTATGGTAATCGCGACACGATCGCAAACAACAAACAACAAAATAATGCTTTCCATTGGCTTTTTGCTGCATTTAAACTTGTTTTGACCTTGTTTGCGACGGCAACGGCAGCGGCTACGCCAACGCAGACGTCGACTGCACCTTGCGTGGGCGAGCACTGTACCAAAAAACGAAAACCCAAAAAAAGAAATAAATAAAAAAAAATAAAATAAAAACAAAATACAAAACCCCAAATGCAACAATATAGAAAAACCACTCTTTCCTACACCTTCGCGCTCTGTCTCCCGCTCTCTTGGCACAGGTTGCAAGCGTGGCAAGCAGCAGGTACTGTTATATTTTTAGCGCGCTCTGCTGCTGAAGTGGACGTCAGCGTCGCTGTCCAATTGGCATGTGCTAAATTGTCATGCTGCGTTGTTGTTTCTTATTTTCTGTGTTTCATTTTTCGTTGCCTTGGCTAACATTTAACAACATAACAACAACAAAATTAAGCCTTAAAAATATATATAAATATTTTCAAGATCTTTCCAAAATATTTGATTTAAAATCGTTTATAATTTTCTCTTTTAAAAACAAAACATTTACCCTCCCAAAAGCATTTTGTTTTAAAGATACTCTACTGTATCTTCTGTTTTGTTTTCGCTTGCTTTGCTGTTCTCGATTCATCTTTTTTGTCAACATTTTTTTTCATCAGCTTCGGAGTCTTTTTTGTTTGTGTTTCTTTGTCATGCGCTTATTCGTATTTTTTCGCACGTACGCTTGTACTTGTTGCTGTTGTTGTTTGGGGTCACGTCATGTTGTGGCCCTTTCTCTCTCCCCTAGTACTCTTTCCCTGTCTCACACAAATTAGTCATAGCTTGCAGGGAGAGAGCGCAAAACTAAAAGAAGAGCAACAGAGTGCAAGTTAGCCCACGTGAACAGAAACTCTCTTAAGTTACCATTTTTTGTTGTTGTTCTTTTACCAACATGCCAACAGCCAAACTCTCTTATGGCGGCTCTTAAATTTGACGATGGTGCTCTGGTTTTTTCTGCCTGGTGTAAGACAAAGTCAATGAACTTTGTACGCATTTTTTGTTGTTTTTGTTGGGTGCCTGTTTTTTCGTGCCCATTTCATATATTATTACTTGGTCTTTCTTTTACGTTTTATGTTGATTTTCTTCACACTTACAAAATTTCATTTGTGCTTTTATGCGTTTATTTTATATTTTGTTTTTCTTTTTACGTTACATGTGTAATATTTAGACAGCTGTGTCTTTTGTTTTGTCTGCCTCTCTTTCTGGCTTTCTTTCTCTTAACGAATTGGTTCTGGTTCCTGTATTTTGGTGTTTCCTTCTTCCTGTTTAGGTTTATTTGAGCTTTTTGTTCTTTGTTTTTAGTCTCTAAAAATTAGGGAATTTCCTTTTTAGATAAAAACGGTAGATTTTTTGCAAGAAAACCAACTCAAGCGCCAAAAAGCAGGCTACAAAAAGTTCCTTTTTCTACTTTTTCCAAGAAAAAAAAAACTGCCTTTACTGTAATATGGAAAAATATGCAGAATTTGTTTGTTGCTGTTTGTCCTCCAACCGATTTGCATTATCTCGCGAAAATGCAAATTTTTTGCAACTCAGATTTTCTTGTCTTCGCCATCGATTCGAGTTCATTCGGCTTCGAGTCGCGGACGGGGAAAACGGCTTTTCCGATTTTCTTGCAATTTTTTTTGTTACGTTAAGTTTACCGCAACACTTGCACCATGCGGCACGATAATAACCAGCAACAAAATCAACTCATCGCCGATTTGCTGCAACATTTGAGGGCTTTGCAAAGTTTGCTGCTCGAACAGCAGAAGCAGCAGAAACGGCAACAAACACAAAAGCAACGGCAAACATGGGACTTTGAAGAGCCTTCTTCGCCCAAAAAGAAATGGATACACAGGCATTACAGTTATGGTGCGACACTGTAAACAGAGAACCTACAAAATCAAAACAAAAACAGAAATACAAAAAATAATTAATAACATGGCGTATACGTGATTTTTTTGTCATGCTAATATTGATTTATTTTTTGTCATGATTTTATTTATGTTTTTATTACCATATATATTTTTTCTCTGTGTGTGATAACGAGAGTTAACTGTAGTGTCCTCTGTGCTTTCTGCTGCAGCCACGTGCGCTTTCATCACGTGGCACTGTGATGTGGGCGTTACACCATACATGTTGGGAAGGGGCGCGAAAATGGTGGCACCAAGGGAGGGCCACCAAGGGGGAGGAAATATTTAATCAGTTGGAAAAGAGAAAATAAAGAGACAGCCCACAGAACCAGAGAAAATGCAAGAGAGAAAGAACCGTTAGTAATCATTCAGGGAGTTTCCAAAACAAATAAATAGAAAATACGGGAAAATATTAATCTTAAATTAATATAAATCATTAAATAAATTAAAAGATTCAAGAAAATCTGTTTTTAAACTTTCTTACATTTTTCTTACATTTAAATATAAAAAAGTATTATTATTTTTAATACTAATTAATCCCCTCTTTTCTGGCTTGTAATGTCTTGAAACCGCATTTCTGTTTTTGTGGCAAATTCAATCCCTTTTCTGCGGTCTTGCCACACGTGTCTCGCTTTTCGGAAGGGTACACAAGGAGAAAAAAGTGACCAAGGGAAATAAATCATTAATAATGCATACGAAATGCGATTCGTTGTTAGTTTTTTCTTGTTTTTTTTTTTTTTGTGTATTGTTGCTTTGTCGGATTTGTTTCAAGGGAAATTCGCATTGGGGTTTCCACGAAATGCGTAATTAATTCATTACCAACACACACGCATACCCACTACCCCTGATGACCCCTCCACCCACTCTGACCTCTCCACCACCACCCACTAATCATATATAATTAACCCACTAAAGGACCTTCATCGAGCTCTGATTGCCGCCGCGCTGCCTTTGTCGCTTTTGTTGTTTGTTGCTTTTGTTATTTGTTGTTTGTTGTCTTTAACCCGAATTAATTTACATTCATTAAATATTTGTTTTGTCGTGTTTTCTGCCCTTTTGTGTTCTGATTTAAATATATTTGACTTTTGCTTTGTGTTTTGTGGCTTTTTTTGGCTTAAAAAGAGAAATAATTACAGGAAGGTCTTAGTTTTGGGTTGGAATTATTTTATTGGATTAAAAAAATGGGTTTTGAGGTCCATCAGTAACTCATCTCATCATTTTCATTCTCCTTTTAACTTTCCTTTACATTTCTCTTTAAGTTTCTTTCGGTTTTTCCACCCACAATTTATGATTTATGATTTTCTGTTATTTTTTTCGTTTTCTCGCTTACTCTTTGGCACGGTTCAGAGGCTGATATTTCCTCGAGCAACAGAAACATCCACCACCCCCCTCAGCAGCAGCCACAGCAGCAGCAGCAACAACAACATCATGCAACAGGCAGAGCGGCAGGAGCAGCCACAGGAAGCAATTCCCCAAATTCTTCCGTCACGTTGTCCCCCTCCTCCGTCTCTGCGTCACCCACTTCGGGCAACTCCCCCCTCAATCAGTCCCCCACGGGAAACGGCTCTGCCATCCTGCTGCTGACTGCAGCAACGAAATCCGCAACAGCGGCAGCACGTGCAACATCCGCAGCTGCAACATCATATCCTGCCAAGCACAAACTGACTTCCCTGGAGGAAATACCGCAAAAGTATCTCCACTTGGCCGACGATCAAAGGTCCAGGCCATTGATTTTCGGCACCTTTCGGGACCAACAGCAGAAGCAGCAACACTTGGGGGGAGCGGGAGCGGGAAAGTCGAGCATCACCCTGACCCCGCCGCCCATGCCCACCCGGAAAGTGGGCGACACCCGCACCCGCTCCTACTCACTGTCCTCCCATAAATTTTCAGCTCCCGGCCAGGATTCTCACCACTTTCCGCGCACCCACCTGGGCGCCTTCGGGCGGAGCGGCAGTGGCGGCGCCAGCGGTGTCACCTCGCTGCCCTTCCAGCTCTTTAATGGACACACGGCGGCCGGAGCAGCCTCCGCCGCTGCCATGGTGCCGGGAGCCCAGGTGCCCGGACTGGGCGTCGGAGCAGTGACCGGGGCCGTGGCCATGAACGTCGCCTCCTCCGCCCCAGCCGCCGGCTCCCAGCTATCGGGTCACACCCACCCCGCCCACCTGGGACGAAGGCGCACCACCAGCTCCAACAGCAATGGGTGAGTAATAAGAGTTTTATTACCAAAAGATTGTGGATTAAAGATTTCTATTCCTTGCAGAGCTGGAACTCGGGAAGTGCACAACAAGCTGGAGAAGAACCGTCGCGCCCAGCTGAAGGAGTGCTACGATCAGCTGAAGAAGGAGCTTCCCATGAAGGACGAGGACCGCAAGAAGACCTCCAACTTGATTATACTCGACACGGCCCACAAATATGTCAAGGTAGGAGGTGCTATAAATTCTCTATAATTTATCAGAAATATAATATTTTTGCTTCCTATTTCCATCAGCAATTGACGGCGCGTAATCGGGAACAGGAGGTGGAGGTGGAGCTTCTGGCAAAACAGAAAATCGAGCTGCAGAAGCGGCTGAGCGACATCAGCAAGCGGCTCAACCTTCAGAGGGACACGCCAACGGATCATCCACATCAACAAAGCATTCCACAAAGCGACAAAGGTGTGTCTCGAATCTCGAATCACGAATCACGAAATGCGATCTTGATTCAATTTTCGTCGGAAACCATGAAAAATGGATACATTTGCATGGCTCCTCAAGAATGTGGATCAAGTTTTGCATACGCTTGAAACAGAGGGGACCTTGCTGTGCTCGGGATTGTGATTGTTATGCAATTTAATTCATAAATAAAGCTAAATTCGTTTCGTTTTTGCAGCCGTCTGCCTGGCCACCAACGCCGCATCCACACCCACAATCACCGCCGCACCAGGTGCAGGAGCTGCCGTCGTTGCAGGACCGCAGCAGCATCTGACAACAGCATCCAGTGGTCGCAACGGCACCACAGTCCTGTTCGAGGCAGCCACCGTCTGTGCCACTGGGGTAAGGATTTTGTGGCTCTTGAATCCGAGTCAGAAATAAGAACTTGGAATTCAGAGAACGCAGACAGAAACCTTAACCTTCTATAAACAAGTTATTAATCAATTCCTATTCGATTATAGCTAACAACTGTGATAAACAAAGCGAATGCCACACCAGCCAGCAACTTGAGTGCCGCCTCGAATGGCAGCAGCAGTAAATACGTTGGAGCCGCCGCCACCGCTGCCCTGACTCCGGCCATCGGATTCATGACCCTGAAGAGTGGCAACGGCAACAACTTACTGGCAATCTCACCGACGGCAATACAGCAGCAGCAGCAGCAGCAGCAGCACCTTCACAGCAGCCCAGCGGGCAGTCCCAGCAGCAACGGGACAGCAGGAGGAGGAGGCGCTGGAGTGGTGGGAGCCACCATTACGCGGGGATCGCCCACTCCGTCGACGCCCTCGCCATCGCCGAGCTCCTCGTCGAGCGGCGTGTCCTCGTCGGCCTCGTTCATCGGCTCCTCGTCCTCCTCCTCGTCATCGTCCTCCTCGTCGTCGTCCTCCTCGTCATCGTCATCCAGCTCGTCCTCCAGTTCGTCCTCGCCCACGCAGCAAACCTCCACGGCCACGGCTACGGCCACTGCCCATTTGGTGGGTGTGGGTGGTCGCAGTGTTAATCTTAAATTCCATGGCGGGGCAGGTGGTGGAGCCACCGCCTTGAATGGCGGCGCCACCATTGTGGCCGCCGCAGTGCCCGCCTCAGGTGGACCAGCGAATGGTGAGGAGTAACTCCGATGAGAATTCTTTTTAAACGAAGCTTTCGAAGAATACAATTCCCTTTGAATTCTAATAAGAAACCCTCCAAAGCAATGTTTAAAAGCATCTCTCAAGGAATTACTATAGTTTTGAACGAAATCCTTACTGTATTTTGTATCTTTTTCATGTCAAAGGCTTCCATCAAACCGACAAGGATCGCAACTACAATTTCCTGATGCTTAGTGCCGGGACAAAGGCGCAGTAACACCAGCAAACACCGCAAGAAATGTTAAAAAGGATAATAAATACAACAACTGAAATGTGTGCAACAGCTCCCACCTTATAAGATGTAACAACAACAACTAGAACAACTACAACACATTTTTTTTTTGTAAACGAGAAACACACTGAGAAAAAACTGCAAGCAGCGCAAAGATTTTTGCGGGCTTTTTACTCTTCGCACACATCAACAGCAAAGCAAACAGCGACAACCAACCTAAAAAGCTGTCATTTTTTACATAATACTTGTATTTCAACAACAACAACAACAACAACAACAAACAGTTCCGCCCAACACTTTAGCATCGATTTTGAAAATCAAAAAACCAAAAAAACGGAGGAAGATATTTGTGTTTTTTAAAAAAGAACAGCAGCAGCAAGGGAGAGAAATCAGTTACCAGAAAAGGTATAAAAAAAAGAACACCAGGAGACCAACAACAAACAAATCAGAAAAGCAGCGAAAACAACAACATCAACCATGCAACAGCAACAACAACAACAACAACAACAGTCAACAGAAACGACATGAAAATCCCAACAACATGCAACTTTTTATCCACAAAATCTGCAACAACAAGCAACCATCAAGCAACAAATACACCAACAACACATATACATATGTATATATATATATATATATGTTTAGAAAAGCATATATATATATATATATATATATGTATATACAATATATATATATACACGTAAACATATGTCTAATTGTACTACTTTATAGGGAAAAAATAGATCTATCAGAAAACGAAAACACCAAGAAACATTTAAAAACCGTATAAGAGAGAGAGTGGCACACCTAAAAAAAGCAAAAAAACAAAAAAACTATAAAACTAAAAAACCGAAAGCTAGAAAAAACGATAAAAACAAAAGCATATATAGAAGAAATATTTAAAAAACAAACAAAAAAAAACCAAAATGCGCTGTTGTAACAGAAACCACCAATGGGTAACGCTTTATAAATATATACACATACACACATCTATATATATATATATTATATATTATATATATATAAAAGAAAGTAAAACAAAAAAGAGAAAGTCAAGCAAATTAAAATTATGTCAGATGTATAACAAAAACAAGAAAAGCAAAACAAAATCCATAATCAATGTGGCGAGTAGTTAACTTTCTGAAAACTGATGTCTTTAATCTGATTTTCTTGACCAATCTAAAAGCCGAACCATGAACCTTAGCAATAATGGCGAAACCATAACGAGAACTATTCTAAATTCACAAAAAATCTATCCAAATTTCTGGAAAAAAACTTAAAAAAAAAATTCAAAACAATAGAAATCGCAAAAAATTAGAGTGTTTGTGTGTACGTTTGTGTGTGTAGCCCAGCATTAATCATAGATATATTGAATAGCATAAACCAGATAAAAGATATATATATATATATATATATATAAAATTGATAAAATTGAATAATGTATGAACGAGAGCGAGATGGGTAGAGAGGTGCGAGCGAGGTGAAGAGAGTGTTCTATCCCGCGTAATACCCATTTGAATTAGAATTAGAAAGTAAAACAGTAAAAAGTAACAGTAAAGATAACTGTAAAAGTAGAAAGCGAATGTGTAGCTAAAATGTCAAATAGTGCAATAAGCTAATTCGAAATTCTTGATTTTTAATCCGTGTGTGAATATCCGTTCAGTTTGTTAAACAATTCAATTGCTAATTGTACTATATCTATATCGATATCTATATCTATATGTATATCTATTTTTGTATTGTTTTTTTATTTGTTGTTCCGTGGAAGAAAGAGACACACACACAGAACACACACACACACACACACACGCATTGGATTATATAATTTGTAGTCTTATAGTGCGTTTTATGGCCAAAAAAGCAGCTTTTAAGATGTTTTAATTGATTCTTGCCGCCTTATTGCCATCAACCGCACTGTACCATCAATCAAAGTAAACAAGAAACGAGAATATAATAGAAGAATACTTGTAATAGAATGCAAATCCTAAATAGAATCAACCCGAAACCCTAAATTTGATACTTGATACTAAAAGCTTACAAAAACAATATTTATATACAAAAAGAGAGAAAAGAAAAATTAGCATAGAATAGAGGAAATGAAATAATGAGGAATAAGCTTAAAACAAATGAAAAGATAAATCGATATAAGAGAAAAGGGAAATCTAGCAAAAATCAGCAAAACAAGAAATGAAACACTAAATGTTATATTTTGGAGCATTTTTTTCAATGTGTATGTGTTAGAATATTTATATACATACTTATATATACAGCCCTAGATAAAAAACGGATGAAGGAGAACAGATGACGCGATGAGATGAAGAAGGACGCAGGATGCAGGACGAAGGAGAATTGATAAAAGTATTAACAAAAGATATCTCTTGAACAATAATGAAAGGACAGACAGCGAGGAGAATACAAAGGAGGGCAAAGGAGATCTAGCCCAGGAAAAAATTTCAAAAATTGGTAAATAGAAGTCATTTTTTTTTTTATACATAAATCGGGGTAATGAACATAATGCTATATATCATCTATCTACGAGTAAAATATATATATAAATATATGTATACATGAAACTAAGGAAAGAAGGCGTAGGAGGAGTAGAGGAGAAGGCGATAAAATAGGAAAATAATAGAACAGAGCGTAAAATTTTCTATATTTTGTAAATACTTTAAAGCGACCGGAAACGGAAACAGAAACTGCAAATGCAAATGCAAATGCAAAATGGACACGTTAAGGGAACAGAAGACGCAACAGATACTGTCAAGTAATACAATTTTTTCCTTTTCGATTCTTCTTCATTTGTAGAAGAGAGTTTCAAACAGAAGAGAACAGATTTAATTTTTTTAGAGCGATTTTTCCACCAAATGGACAGCAAATCAAAAATTATTTTCACACGAGAGAGTTTTACACAAAAAACCGAAAAAAAACCAACAAAAAAACCAACTTAAAAACAAAAAATTTGCAATGCAAAGTTAAAAAAACAAAAAAAACAAACATAAACATTGAAAATCGAAATCTATTAAACTTAAAAAAATGTAGAATTATAAATGTATGTGTATGGATTGTCTGTGTAAATGTGTTTGATTGTCAAATTCTTTAGCAAAATAAGTCGAGACGAAGAATTCAACTTGGTTATATATAGAAGATGTATCTATATATCTGTCAAGCCCTGTCTGTCACTTGATTTTGTTACTAATCATAAAAGCAAATGTAAAAAAATAATACCTAAACGGAAACCGTAACGGAGACGGAACCGGAACCGGAAACGGAAACGGAAACGGAAAGAAGCAAAACAAACACTTTTGAAGAATTAACATTAACTCTTAACTAGGTTTTATGTTCTTTAATTTATGTCTTTTTTTTGTTGTATTAATTGTGAGAATCACTTTTTGTTTTTCTATCTTATATGATTTTTTTTTTTTTTAATTCTATTCGTAAGTAGGAAAGTAAAGAGAGTTGAACATAATACTTTTTTTTTGTGTAATTTGTACTAAACAAGCAACAACAAAAACAAAAACAAAAACAAAAACGACAACAAAACGATTTCATTTTAGAAATTTAAGCCTAACTTAACTAATTATTAACTTTTAAATCAATTCTTTCTTTAAGTTCAAAACAAATCGGGAGTATTGCAAATTATAATTACAATTAAAACTAAACATTACAAACAACAAACAAACAAAAAAAACAACAAAAGAGAAAACTCAACAAAAAAATTAGATTTATAGAAAAGCAGACAACACAACCAGAAAAGATTATAACAAACAAACAAACAAACAAAAACATAATAAACCATTTCAAACAAACATAAAAAAAAATAAAATAAAAACGAGAGAAAACCTTTTTAGATGTAAATGTAACTTGTAAAACTAATTTTAAAGAATGATGCAGATAAAAGTAAAAGTAATGGTAAAAAATCAACAAAATCGGAAGAGTATGACAAGATATAAGAACAGCATAAAAAAAGTATATATGACGAATGAGATATATATTATATAAATGTAAATGTGTAAAGAAAACTTAAAAATGCGACAAAAAATAAAAAAAAAAATGAAATTTCAAAGCAAGATAAATGAAATTGTTTTTCATAAGTTTTTATTGAAGTTTGCCAAACTTTTTGGTCAATCGTTGGACATCATATTTGGCAATACAATCTCTTTTATGTTTGATATAAAGTTTAGTTTGTACTCCGAATCTAAAGGACTCAGGAGCTTCTCCTCCCAATTCAAAGGTATGTGTATATTTCTTGTAAATGCTTCTGTTATCAGATTTTTGATTATTTTGTTTATGTAACAGGCAGATGTCTCCAAACTGATTTTAATCTTCGGAATCTTCTGGCTCATCAAACTCCATCATCAGGCGGTACCAGCTGGGCAGGATGGGGTCTTTATCCTCGGCAGTAAGCTTCTTGAGAAAGATCTTCTGAGCTTGAGCGCTGTAAGTGAACTCATAGGTGGTCCCAGCATTGTCCACTTCCTCCATGACCTCCAGGATTTTTTTTATGACGTTGCGCAAAAAGATATGACAGGTATCTATTTCCCAGTAGTCCTCCTTCAAAATGTACATTAATTAGTTAATGTTAAAATGTAAGTCGAATCTCACTCACGTTCTCCTTTATTAGATTTGAGACCATCTTGAGCTTCAAGCGGCTCACCAGACCCGACGGATAGCCGCAGGCTATGTATAAGCTACTCATGGACTTGAGGTAGCACTCCGCCCACCAGCCAAGCGCCTCCCTGGGACCATAGCAGGCGCGCTCGGTGCTGTGATCGGTGTTGACGACACAATCGCCCAAGTGCATGTCCATGAACTTGGTGTCATTCAAATTTTCGGTAGGTGCACAGATCCTGAAATGAATAATTCACTAAACATGCTTCCCTTTACCCCAGGAGGAAGTATCTTACCCGTTGGTTTGGGGCATGGCTCCCGCCACAGGCGTGGCATACATCATGGTAATCTCGTCGGTCAGCCGAGCCAAGTAGACGAGCTGGAACTCGGTCGTGCCCTCCGGACGTATCGGCCCGTAGTCCTCGCTTCCCTCGAAGACGATATGCTTGAGGGCCGCATCGAAGCAGTTCCTGCGCTCTTGCTCAGCAAGGCTAGCCTGGGAGCTGTTCGGTGCCTCCAGACACAGGTAAGTGGTGCTCCTGAACTTAGTGGCCACAATCTTCCAGTTTTCGGTGCGGTTATACGGCGTGCACAGCAGGGCCTGGAGCGCCTCCATTTGGCAGATAATCGTCGGCAGTGCCTGGACTCCGTTTCCGGACGGATTCGGCGAGAAATAGCGCGTCGGGGAGTCAAACATATGCTGCAGAATCCGGTCCACATATTCGTCGTAGAAGTGCTTCAACTTCTTGGTGTATTGCGGCTCGACGGGTATGTTGAGGTTCAGCGGATAGGCGTCCACTGCTGGTGGCATGATGAACCGCAACATGCTCTTGTCGTGGCGGATGATACGATTTTTGTCCATGCTGAAGTAGCCGACGATTCGTGGATTCAAGATCGCCATATACCCGATTTCCCTATTCTTCTTGAAGAACTCCACATCCAGAAACTCTCTACGAATTATTTCCATTTCCATTTTTATTTTTTATATTTTTTTTGATTCGTTTGATTTTTTGCAAGTCACTCGAATTTTCCACCTTCACGTTGAGAATGATTTTGGCCACTTTGACAGCTTTTACAGTGTTGAAAAGGTCAGTGCCAGGCATACGGTCTACTATTTCCTTACTACGTAATCCTTATTTACTAACGTAGCGTACACAGTGGAAAAATGATATTTCACGGTACATGAATGTTTCATATTTCATGTTTCATATCGCTCATTTCCTAGAAGACTGTCCCAAGTCGGAAAATGCCATTCCATGGACAACAAATTAATGGTTTTCTAATTCCATTTCCATTCCTATACATTCCCATCTAGGATATAGGCCTAAATCGGTTGCGAAATGGCCAAGATAATTATTGATATGTGGAAACCAGAAAACATTCCTCAATTTTAAACAAACTTCAGTGGATTTTGTATAAAATCTAAACTATATTTTTCTTTTTTCGAGTAATATAATAGGAATATATAGTAATCATAATTATAACATTAAAAATACAGTAATCATAATGTCCAGATATGCGTTCGTGGCGGGGACTAGCCCTCACTAGCTGCTCGGTGGAGGCTGGTTACCCGGCTGCTGACCCTGCTGTGGCTGGCCACCCATCAGCTGGCTGGCAAAATTCTGAAACAGCTGCAGCATATCGTTGGAAATTGGCGGTATCTGTGGCGGAACACCTCCACCACCCGGAGCGGCACCCGCTTCTCCTCCTGCTGCAGCATGATTGCCCATGTTGGCGAACAGCTGTCCGATCGTGCTCATTACCATCGGATTCTGGGTCATCGATTGCAGCTGCTCCAGATCAATGTCTGCGCTGCTGAACAGGTTCCTAACCGTGGGATTGGCCAGCATGGCGTTGAGTCCGTCCGTCAGGTGCGACAGCTGAGGTGGCTGATTCCGGGCGTTTCTGGCTACCTCCAGGTTATTGCGGTAGTCCTGGTTGTCTGGCTCTAGTTCAATGGCCTTGCTGTAGGCCTGCTCAGCCTCCGCATACTTTCCCATGTTCGAGTAGGCCACTCCCAGCCGACAGTACGCCCTGCTGTAGTTGGTGTTGTACAACAGGGCGGACTTGCAATCGGTGACGGCCCTTTCATTGTCACCCAAACGGATGTGAGCCGCCGCGCGATTGCAATAGAAGATCGGATTCTTTGGGTCGAAGGCTATGGCTCGGTTGTATTGGAGCAAGGCCTCGTTGTACTTGCACTCCTGCATCAAGCGGTTGCCCACATTCTTGATTGAATCAGCCAGGGCAAGCGACTCTGGATTCCGCTCAATGTAGAGCGACTGGAAGAGCTCAAACATGTCGATGTTTTTAGGAGCTGCACTGCTGACACTGGCCGCTACATCTTCAGACGGGGCAGTCGAGGTGCTGCTCTGTGTTCTTTCCTGCTCCAGGTCCTGCCCAGCTCCGTCCTGGTCTACATCTTCGCCGATGTCAAAGGCCGCCTCCAGGCACTGGATGGCCACCTCGATACTCTCAGCCTGGTCCGGGGACATCAGATCCACTTGCTTCTTTAAGTAGTCGATGAAGCTTTGTACGAAGCTTTGTTGGACAGCGTCGGGCATTTTTAGTTAATTCAATTTTTGTTTGCTGCCAGGTAAAGTAAATACGATTGAAAGAAAGTACATATGTTTGTCGGTGTCGGTATCAGCTGTCAAACGGATAAGTGTGGCCAGATGGTCAGTTATCGAAAATACCTATTGTAACGCTAATTTTAACTAATCCTATATCGATCTATTAGAATGGTAACAGCTTTTTCTCCCGTAACTCCTATAAACTATGTATTTAAATTCTTCGATGCGCTTCAAAAACTTAACGTTCTACAGCTTTTTTTTTTTTTTAATTTTGGACTAACGCTTTTCCAAAACAGGGAGGTATCGCTTTGCAACACTAACATTATTCCGTTTTCTAACACACGTTTCTTCCACGCTTTGGCGTACGTGATCTGAGCTTTCCAATATGTTTTCCACTGTTTAACATGTGGCCGGAGACGAAGAGCGACTTATTTTATATTAAAACCCAACGAATCACAGCTCTAATTACCTAGAATACTCCCCAAATGGCACATAGTTCCCGCGCATCCCCATACACCCTGGTATATACGGCCTGGCAGATGGGCTTCGCCACGGATTTATAACGGTGAAAAAGCCGGCGACTGCGCAACGAAAAGTAAGTTGGGGTAGGTGCTCCAGTGCCACAAAATAAAATGGACCTGTTGAGAGCTCCTCCCTCAGTAAAGCACACAAAATACTCTTTAAAATGTTTTTATTTTAGATTGCACAGGCGATAGACTGCTGTACTACACCTACTGTAACTAATCGGCACAAGTGGCAAAGTATATCCGGTGAAATGCTGTCCTGAAGGTCCCTCGTTGGATGAGCGGTAAGCCTGTGGCGATTGCGTATTCATCTACTTCAATCGATGTGCTGTGTCTGGGAGCATCCAGTGGATAGTTACTACAACCAATTCTTTTTCCCCAGGACTAGCTGAGCATGTCAACAGAACCACGTATACCTCGGACCCTTTATACCACTCCATTAGTGGTCTATGTCCTAGCAAAGATGCTTTATAAAGCACTTCTACTTCTACTTTAAGTTGTTAAAGATCGGGGAAACCGAACAACAAAAATTCAAACCGATTTTTGCTAAAAATCATGATGGTACCCCTTTCCAAAAATGCGAAAAATCGATCGATTTTTTTTTATTCCGTTTTCGGGATCTTTTGATGCAGTTTTACAAATAGTGAAGCTCTGGTTCCTAAATGGTATTCCGTTCCAAAATCGGTGCACAAATGACCCAGAAATTCTTTAAAAACCTCAAAACAAAATCAGGTTTTTTTTTCAATTCTGGTATATTTAAAAAAAACATTTTTTTATAGTTTTGGTAGGGAATATCTTGGCCATTTTCCAACCGATTTCAAAAAGGCCTACCATTTCTTAATCAGGACTCTAAGCACCTTTTATCAGTGCCAAAAAATCGGGAAAATCGAACAAAAAAAATTCGACCCGATTTTCGCAAAAAATCATGATGGTACCCCTTTCAAAAATTGCGAAAAATCGATCAATTTTTTTTTGTTCCGTTTTCCGGATCTTTTGATGCAGTTTTGAGAATATTGAAGCTCTGATTCCAAAATAGTATTGCGTTCTAAAATCGGTGAAAAAATGGCCAAGATTTTCCAAAGAAAGTGTTGAGAAAAATCCAATTTTGAACTAAAAACGGCTTCTGAATGATTTATTTTATTATATTTTACAGATTCAAAGAAACAAGGGCAGGATATATGGCTTCCAAGGATCAAAATGACAAATGGAGAAAGATCTATTCATGGAGAACAACCAGGAGCTTTGCAACTAGCCCCCGACTATGAAAATTATGCGGTAAGTGGAAAAACACCCTTCTTACCACTCAAACTGACAAAACCTTTGTTTTGCAGATCCGGAGATGCACCCTTTATGGACCATGCCTAGCTGGTAGCAAGTCTGTCCGGAACGCAGCCCAAAGCATTCCAGCATCAGGCAATGCCTCTACTTGGACCAAGCCTTTGGCAGAGACCATTACCAAACACCAAAAGAAATTAAGAAATTATTTTTAAGCGTATTTTGTATTTAATTCCCTAGATAGTAAGCATTTTCCTATGTAATTTTTTTTTCTGGGTGCGCCTAGGCAGATCCTGGACCCGCCCTGGCTGCTCTGGACCGGCCTGGGCAGATCCTGGACCCGCCGTGGCTGCTCTGGACTAGCGTAGGCAGGTCCTGGACCCGCCCTGGCTGGTCTGGGTGAGCTCGGGCAGATCCTGGACCCGCCCTGGCTGCTCTGGACCGACCTAGGCAGGTCCTGGACCCGTCCTGGCTGCTTTGGAACGGCCTGGCCAGATCCTGGACCCGCCCTGGCTGCTCTGGACCCGCCCTGGCAGGTCCTGGACCCGTCCTGACTGCTCCGAACCTGCCTAGGCCACCCTGGACCTATCTAGGCCACCCTGGACCTGGCTAGGCCAGCCTGGACGGATCCTGGAATTGCCTAGGCTAGCCTGGACGGCCCCTGGACCTGCCTAGGCCACCCTGGACGGCCCCTGGACCTGGCTAAGCCAGCCTGGACGGATCCTGGACCTGACGGTAACCAGCCTAGGTTACCCTGGACGGATCCTGAACCTGCTTAGACCCTGGACCTGCCTAGGCCACCCTGGACGGATCCTGCACCTGCCTAGGCCAACCTGGACCTGCCTAGGCCAGCCTGGAAGGATCGTGGACCAGCACCTGGAGCAGCCGTAGGAAATTCTGGAGCACCTGTAGCAGCCGTAGGAGATCTTGGAGATCCAGAACGGTACCTATTTTTCCATATTTTACATATTTTACACCAATTTTCCGAGTGTTCTTTCATTTTCCAGGTTTTCCCCGAATTTTCCCGACTTTCCCACCTTTTGAGTTTTCCGAATTTTCCTGAATTTTCCCCAATTTTCCCGAAATTTACTGAATTTTTCTAAATTTTTCAGAATTTTCCTGAAGTTTTCCGAATTTTCCCCAATTTTCCCGAATTTTACTGAATTTTTCTAAATTTTTCAGAATTTTCCTGAATTTAAAAAAATTTTAAAAACCCCAAAATCGCCCTCCGGCCACTTCTGAAGTACCAGGCGAACAGAAATCAGCAGAAGGTGGATGCCGAATTTTTAAATTTTGGCGGGAAAAAAATTTAAATTTAAAAAAAATACCAAAAAAATTTTAACGGAAAAATACCAAAAAATGTAACGAAAAAATACCAGATTTCAATATTTTTTGGTATTTTTCCGTTAAATTTTTTGGTATTTTTCCGTTAAAATTTTTTTGGTATTTTTTTTAAATTCAAATTTGAAAAATTCGGCATCCAAAAAGTATGCAACATTTAGTAGTGGACTTTTATTTCAAAAGCCCTAAAAGTATGCTACATAATTTTTTATTTAATTTTCGCATCCACCTTCTGCTGATTTCTGTTCGCCTGGTACTTCAGAAGTGGCGGAGGTCGATTTTTGGGTTTTTAAAAATCTGAAAACGCTGAAAATTCAGAAAAATTCAGGAAAACTCGGAAAAATTCAGAAAAATTCGGGAAAATTCAGGAAAATTCGGGAAAATTCGGGGAAATTCGGGAAAATTCAGGAAAATTTAGGAAAATTCGGAAACCCGCAGATGGGAAAGACGGGAAAATTCGGGGAAACCTGGAAAATGAAAGAAAACTCGGAAAATTGGTGTAAACTGTGTGCTTTATTTTCAATAAAACGTGCTTACAAATACAGATACATGTATTTACATAGGAATATGCTTAAAATATTGAAAAATCGGTACTGTTCTGGATCTTCAGGATCTCCTACGGCTGCTACAGGTGCTCCAGAATTTCCTACGGCTCCTCCACGATCCTTCCAGGCTGGCCTAGGCAGGTCCAGGTTGGCCTAGGCAGGTGCAGGATCCGTCCAGGCTAGCCTAGCCAGGTCCATGGCCCATCCAGGCTGGCCTAGGCAGGTCCAGGATCCATCCAGGGTGGCCGAGGCTGGTCCGGGATCGTCCAGGCTAGCCCAGGCTGGTCCAGGATCGTCCAGGCTGGTCCAGGGGCCGTCCAGGGCGGTCCAGGCTGGTCCAGGACCCGTCCAGGCTGGTCCGGGATCGTCCAGGGTGGCCTAGGCTGGTCCAGGACCCGTCCAGGCTGGCCTAGGCTGGTCCGCGATCGTCCAGGCTGGTCCAGGACCCGTCCAGGGCGGCCCAGGCTGGTTCAGGACCCGTCCAGGCTGGCCTAGGCTGATCCGGGATCCGTCCAGGCTGGTCCGGGATCGTCCAGGCTGGTCCAGGACCCGTCCAGGGCGGCCCAGGCTGGTCCAGGACCCGTCCAGGCTGGTCCACGACCCGTCCAGGCTGGCCTAGGCTGGTCCACGACCCGTCCAGGCTGGCCTAGGGTGGTCCGGGATCGTCCAGGGCGGCCCAGGCTGGTCCAGGACCCGTCCAGGCTGGCCTAGGCTGATCCGGGATCCGTCCAGGCTGGCCTAGGCTGGTCCGGGATCGTCCAGGCTGGCCTAGGCTGGTCCAGGACCCGTCCAGGGCGGCCCAGGCTGGTCCAGGACCCGTCCAGGCTGGTCCGGGATCGTCCAGGCTGGTCCGGGATCGTCCAGGCTGGTCCAGGACCCGTCCAGGCTGGCCTAGGCTGGTCCACGACCCGTCCAGGCTGGCCTAGGGTGGTCCGGGATCGTCCAGGGCGGCCTAGGCTGGTCCAGGACCCGTCCAGGGCGGCCCAGGCTGGTCCAGGACCCGTCCAGGCTGGTCCGGGATCGTCCAGGCTGGTCCGGGATCGTCCAGGCTGGTCCAGGACCCGTCCAGGCTGGCCTAGGCTGGTCCACGACCCGTCCAGGCTGGCCTAGGGTGGTCCGGGATCGTCCAGGCTGGCCTAGGCTGGTCCAGGACCCGTCCAGGGCGGCCCAGGCTGGTCCAGGACCCGTCCAGGCTGGCCTAGGCTGGTCCACGACCCGTCCAGGCTGGCCTAGGGTGGTCCGGGATCATCCAGGCTGGCCTAGGCTGGTCCGGGATCGTCCAGGCTGGTCCAGGACCCGTCCAGGGCGGCCCAGGCTGGTTCAGGACCCGTCCAGGCTAGCCCAGGCAGGTCCAGGACACGTCCAGGCTGGCCTAGGCTGATCCGGGATCCGTCCAGGCTGGCCTAGGCTGGTCCGGGATCGTCCAGGCTGGCCTAGGCTGGTCCAGGACCCGTCCAGGTTGGCCTAGGGTGGTCCGGGATCGTCCAGGGCGGCCCAGGCTGGTCCAGGGCGGTCCAGGCTGGTCCAGGACCCGTCCAGGGCGGTCCAGGACCCGTCCAGGGCGGCCTAGGCTGGTCCGGGATCGTCCAGGCTGGTCCGGGATCGTCCAGGCTGGTCCAGGGCGGCCCAGGCTGGTCCAGGACCCGTCCAGGGAGGCCGAGGCTAGCCCAGGCTGGTCCAGGACCCGTCCAGGATGGCCTACGCTGGTCCACGACCCGTCCAGGCTGGCCTAGGGTGGTCCGGGATCGTCCAGGGCGGCCTAGGCTGGTCCAGGACCCGTCCAGGGCGGCCCAGGCTGGTCCAGGACCCGTCCAGGGCGGCCTAGGCTGGTCCAGGACCCGTCCAGGGTGGCCTAGGCTGGTCCGGGATCATCCAGGCTGGTCCGCGATCGTCCAGGCTGGTCCAGGGCGGCCCAGGCTGGTTCAGGACCCGTCCAGGCTAGCCCAGGCAGGTCCAGGACCCGTCCATGCTGGCCTAGGCTGATCCGGGATCCGTCCAGGCTGGCCTAGGGTGGTCCGGGATCGTCCAGGGCGGCCCAGGCTGGTCCAGGACCCGTCCAGGGCGGTCCAGGCTGGTCCAGGACCCGTCCAGGGCGGCCCAGGCTGGTCCAGGACCCGTCCAGGGAGGCCGAGGCTGGTCCGGGATCGTCCAGGGTGGCCTAGGCAGGTCCAGGGGCCGTACAGGCTAGCCTGGGGTGGACCAGATTCCGTCCAGGCTGGCCTAGGCAGGTCCAGGATCCGTTCAGGGTGGCCCAGGCAGGTCCAGAGTGGCCTAGGCAGGTTCAGGACCCGTCCAGGCTGGCCTAGGGTGGTCCGGGATCGTCCAGGGCGGCCCAGGCTGGTCCAGGACCCGTCTAGGGCGGTCCAGGATCCGTTCAGGGTGGCCTAGGCAGGTCCAGGGTGGCCTAGGCTGGTTCAGGATCCGTCCAGGGTGGCCCAGGCAGGTCCAGATTCCGTCCAGGGTGGCCTAGGCTGGTTAAGGATCCGTCCAGGGTGGCCCAGGCTGGTCCAGGGGCCGTCCAGGGTGCCCTAGGGAGGTCCAGGGTGGCCTAGGCTGGTTCAGGATCCGTCCAGGGTGGCCCAGGCAGGTCCAGATTCCGTCCAGGGTGGCCTAGGCTGGTTCAGGACCCGTCCAGGCTGGCCTAGGCTGGTCCACGACCCGTCCAGGCTGGCCTAGGGTGGTCCGGGATCGTCCAGGCTGGCCTAGGCTGGTCCAGGACCCGTCCAGGGCGGCCCAGGCTGGTCCAGGACCCGTCCAGGCTGGCCTAGGCTGGTCCACGACCCGTCCAGGCTGGCCTAGGGTGGTCCGGGATCATCCAGGCTGGCCTAGGCTGGTCCGGGATCGTCCAGGCTGGTCCAGGACCCGTCCAGGGCGGCCCAGGCTGGTTCAGGACCCGTCCAGGCTAGCCCAGGCAGGTCCAGGACACGTCCAGGCTGGCCTAGGCTGATCCGGGATCCGTCCAGGCTGGCCTAGGCTGGTCCGGGATCGTCCAGGCTGGCCTAGGCTGGTCCAGGACCCGTCCAGGTTGGCCTAGGGTGGTCCGGGATCGTCCAGGGCGGCCCAGGCTGGTCCAGGGCGGTCCAGGCTGGTCCAGGACCCGTCCAGGGCGGTCCAGGACCCGTCCAGGGCGGCCTAGGCTGGTCCGGGATCGTCCAGGCTGGTCCAGGGCGGCCCAGGCTGGTCCAGGACCCGTCCAGGGAGGCCGAGGCTAGCCCAGGCTGGTCCAGGACCCGTCCAGGATGGCCTACGCTGGTCCACGACCCGTCCAGGCTGGCCTAGGGTGGTCCGGGATCGTCCAGGGCGGCCTAGGCTGGTCCAGGACCCGTCCAGGGCGGCCCAGGCTGGTCCAGGACCCGTCCAGGGCGGCCTAGGCTGGTCCAGGACCCGTCCAGGGTGGCCTAGGCTGGTCCGGGATCATCCAGGCTGGTCCGCGATCGTCCAGGCTGGTCCAGGGCGGCCCAGGCTGGTTCAGGACCCGTCCAGGCTAGCCCAGGCAGGTCCAGGACCCGTCCATGCTGGCCTAGGCTGATCCGGGATCCGTCCAGGCTGGCCTAGGGTGGTCCGGGATCGTCCAGGGCGGCCCAGGCTGGTCCAGGACCCGTCCAGGGCGGTCCAGGCTGGTCCAGGGCCCGTCCAGGGCGGCCCAGGCTGGTCCAGGACCCGTCCAGGGAGGCCGAGGCTGGTCCGGGATCGTCCAGGGTGGCCTAGGCAGGTCCAGGGGCCGTACAGGCTAGCCTGGGGTGGACCAGATTCCGTCCAGGCTGGCCTAGGCAGGTCCAGGATCCGTTCAGGGTGGCCCAGGCAGGTCCAGAGTGGCCTAGGCAGGTTCAGGACCCGTCCAGGCTGGCCTAGGGTGGTCCGGGATCGTCCAGGGCGGCCCAGGCTGGTCCAGGACCCGTCTAGGGCGGTCCAGGATCCGTTCAGGGTGGCCTAGGCAGGTCCAGGGTGGCCTAGGCTGGTTCAGGATCCGTCCAGGGTGGCCCAGGCAGGTCCAGATTCCGTCCAGGGTGGCCTAGGCTGGTTAAGGATCCGTCCAGGGTGGCCCAGGCTGGTCCAGGGGCCGTCCAGGGTGCCCTAGGGAGGTCCAGGGTGGCCTAGGCTGGTTCAGGATCCGTCCAGGGTGGCCCAGGCAGGTCCAGATTCCGTCCAGGGTGGCCTAGGCTGGTTCAGGATCCGTCCAGGGTGGCCCAGGCTGGTCCAGGACCCGTCCAGGCTGGTCCGGGATCGTCCAGGGTGGCCTAGGCTGGTCCAGGACCCGTCCAGGCTGGCCTAGGCTGGTCCGGGATCATCCAGGCTGGCCTAGGCTGGTTCAGGACCCGTCCAGGCTGGCCTAGGGTGGTCCGGGATCATCCAGGCTGGCCTAGGCTGGTCCGCGATCGTCCAGGCTGGTCCAGGACCCGTCCAGGGCGGCCCAGGCTGGTTCAGGACCCGTCCAGGCTGGCCTAGGCTGATCCGGGATCCGTCCAGGCTGGTCCGGGATCGTCCAGGCTGGTCCAGGACCCGTCCAGGGCGGCCCAGGCTGGTCCAGGACCCGTCCAGGGCGGTCCAGGACCAGTCAAGGGCGGCCTAGGCTGGTCCGGGATCGTCCAGGCTGGTCCAGGACCCGTCCAGGGCGGCCCAGGCTGGTCCAGGACCCGTCCAGGGAGGCCGAGGCTAGCCCAGGCTGGTCCAGGACCCGTCCAGGATGGCCTACGCTGGTCCACGACCCGTCCAGGCTGGCCTAGGCTGGTCCACGACCCGTCCAGGCTGGCCTAGGGTGGTCCGGGATCGTCCAGGGCGGCCCAGGCTGGTCCAGGACCCGTCCAGGCTGGCCTAGGCTGATCCGGGATCCGTCCAGGCTGGCCTAGGCTGGTCCGGGATCGTCCAGGCTGGCCTAGGCTGGTCCAGGACCCGTCCAGGGCGGCCCAGGCTGGTCCAGGACCCGTCCAGGCTGGTCCGGGATCGTCCAGGCTGGTCCAGGACCCGTCCAGGCTGGCCTTGGCTGGTCCACGACCCGTCCAGGCTGGCCTTGGCTGGTCCACGACCCGTCCAGGCTGGCCTAGGGTGGTCCGGGATCGTCCAGGGCGGCCCAGGCTGGTCCAGGACCCGTCCAGGCTGGCCTAGGCTGATCCGGGATCCGTCCAGGCTGGTCCGGGATCGTCCAGGCTGGCCTAGGCTGGTCCAGGACCCGTCC
Source organism: Drosophila vallismaia (assembly GCA_035047325.1). Taxonomy (NCBI): domain Eukaryota; kingdom Metazoa; phylum Arthropoda; class Insecta; order Diptera; family Drosophilidae; genus Drosophila; species Drosophila vallismaia. Next base: position 8,634,209 of record JAWNPU010000001.1, on the reverse strand, counting down.
AGGGCGGCCCAGGCTGGTCCAGGACCCGTCCAGGCTGGCCTAGGCTGGTCCACGACCCGTCCAGGCTGGCCTAGGGTGGTCCGGGATCATCCAGGCTGGCCTAGGCTGGTCCGGGATCGTCCAGGCTGGCCTAGGCTGGTCCAGGACCCGTCCAGGTTGGCCTAGGGTGGTCCGGGATCGTCCAGGGCGGCCCAGGCTGGTCCAGGGCGGTCCAGGCTGGTCCAGGACCCGTCCAGGGCGGCCCAGGCTGGTCCAGGACCCGTCCAGGGAGGCCGAGGCTGGTCCGGGATCGTCCAGGGTGGCCTAGGCAGGTCCAGGGGCCGTACAGGCTAGCCTGGGGTGGACCAGATTCCGTCCAGGCTGGCCTAGGCAGGTCCAGGATCCGTTCAGGGTGGCCCAGGCAGGTCCAGAGTGGCCTAGGCAGGTTCAGGACCCGTCGAGGCTGGCCTAGGGTGGTCCGGGATCGTCCAGGGCGGCCCAGGCTGGTCCAGGACCCGTCTAGGGCGGTCCAGGCCGGTCCAGGATCCGTTCAGGGTGGCCTAGGCAGGTCCAGGGTGGCCTAGGCTGGTTCAGGATCCGTCCAGGGTGGCCCAGGCAGGTCCAGATTCCGTCCAGGGTGGCCTAGGCTGGTTCAGGATCCGTCCAGGGTGGCCCAGGCTGGTCCAGGGGCCGTCCAGGGTGCCCTAGGAAGGTCCAGGATTTGTTCAGGGTGGCAGGTCCTGGACCATCCAGGGTGGACTAACCAGGTTCAGGATCCGTCCAGACTAGCCTAGGCAGGTCCAGGGGCCGTCCAGGGTGGCCTAAGCAGGTCCAGTATCCGTCCAGGGTGGCCTAGGAAGGACAAGGATCCGTCCAGGGTGGCCCAGCCAGGTCCAGGATCCGTTCAGGGTGGCAGGTCCTGGACCATCCAGGGTGGCATAGCCAGGTCCAGGGTCCGTCCAGACTGGCCTAGGCAGGTCCAGGGTGGCCTAAGCAGGTCCAGTATCCGTCCAGGGTGGCCTAGGCAGGTTCAGGATCCGTCCAGGCTAGCCTAGCCAGGTCCATGGCCCATCCTGGCTGGCCTAGGCAGGTCCAGAATCCGTCCAGGGTGGCCTAGGCTGGTTCAGGATCCGTCCAGGGTGGCCTAGGCTGGTCTAGGGGCCGTCCAGGGTGGCCTAGGCAGGTTCAGGATCCGTCCAGGCTAGCCTAGCCAGGTCCATGGCCCATCCAGGCTGGCCTACGCAAGTCCCGGATCCGTCCAGGGTGGCCAATGCAGGTCCAGAGTGGTTTAGGCAGGTCCAGTATCCGTCCAGGGTGGCCGAGGCTGGGCCAGGATCCGTTCAGGCTAGCCTAGGCAGGTCCTGGACCATCCAGGGTGGCCTAGCCAGGTCCAGGGCATGTCCGGGCTGGCCTAGGCTGGTTCAGGATCCGTCCAGGGTTGCCTAGGCAGGTCCTGGCTGGCCTGGGCTGGTCCAGGATCCGTCCAGGCTGGCCTAGGCAGGTTCAGGATCCGTCCAGGCTGGCCTAGGCAGTTCCAGGCTGGCCTAGGCAGGTTCAGGATCCGTCCAGGCTGGCCTAGGCAGTTCCAGGGTGGCTTAGGCAGGTCCAGCGGCCGTCCAGGGTGGCCCAGGCAGGTCCAGGGGCCGTCCAGGCTAGCCTGTGGTGGTCCAGGATCCGTCCAGGCTGGCCTAGGCTGGTCCATGGGTCGTCCAGGGTGGCCTAGGCGGGTTCAGGATCCGTCCAGGCTAGTCTGGGGTGGTCCAGGATCCGTCCAACCTGGCCTAGGCTGGTTCAGGGTGGCGTAGGCAGGTTCAGGATCCGTCCAGGCTGGCCTACGCAGTTCCTGGGTGCACTGGGCAGGTTCAGGATCCGTCCAGGGTGGCCTAGGCAGGTCCAGGCGCCGTCCAGGGTGGTCTAGGAAGGTTCAGGATCCGTCCAGGATGGCCTAGGCTGGTTCAGGATCCGTCCAGGGTGGCCTGGGCTGGTCCAGCGGCCGTCCAGGGTGGCCCAGGCAGGTCCAGGGGTTGTCCAGGCTAGCCTGGGGTGGTCCAGGATCCGTCCAAGCTGGCCTAGTATAGTTCAGGGTGGCCTAGGCAGGTTCAGGATCCGTCCAGAGTGGCCTGGGCTGGTCCAGGATCCGTCCAGGCTGGCCTAGGCAGGTCCAGGGTGGCCTAGGCAGGATCAGGATCAGTCCAGGCTGGCCTAGGCAGGTCCAGGGGCCGTCCAGGGTGGCCTAGGAAGGTTCAGGATCCGTTCAGGCTGGCCTAGGCAGTTCCAAGGTGACCTAGGAAGGTCCAGCGGCGGTTCGGGTTTGCCTGGGCTGGTCCAGGATCCGTCCAGGCTGGCCTAGGCAGGTCCAGGCGCCGTCCAGCGTGGTCTAGGCAGGTTCAGGATCCGTCCAGGATGGCCTAGGCTGGTTCAGGATCCGTCCAGGGTGGCCTGGGCTGGTCCAGCGGCCGTCCAGGGTGGCCCAGGCAGGTCCAGGGGCCGTCCAGGCTAGCCTGGGGTGGTCCAGGATCCGTCCAAGCTGGCCTAGTATAGTTCAGGGTGGCCTAGGCAGGTTCAGGATCCGTCCAGGCTGGCCTACGCAGTTCCAGGGTGGCCTAGGCAGGTTCAGGATCCGTCCAGGGTGGCCTAGGCAGGTCCAGCGGCCGTCCAGGGTGGCCTAGGCAGGTCCAGCGGCCGTCCAGGGTGGCCCAGGCAGGTCCAGGGGCCGTCCAGGCTAGCCTGTGGTGGTCCAGGCTGGCCTAGGCAGGTCCAGGGTGGCCTAGGCAGTTTCAGGATCCGTCCAGGCTGGCTTAGGCAGGTTCAGGATCCGTCCAGGGTGGCCTAAGCAGGTCTAGGGGCCGTTCAGGCTAGCCTGGGCGGGTCCAGGATCCGTCCAGGCTGGCCTAGGCAGGTCCAGGGTGGCCTAGGCAGGTTTAGGATCTGTCCAGGCTGGCCTAGGCAGGTTCAGGATCCGTCGAGGCTGGCCTAGGCAGATTCAGGATCCGTCCAGGGTGGCCTAGGCAGGTCCAGGGGCCGTTCAGGCTAGCCTGGGCTGGTCCAGGATCCGCTCAGACTGGTAATGGTATTGCTGGTCTCTGCCAAAGGCTTGGTCCAAGTAGAGGCATTGCCTGATGCTGGAATGCTACCAGCTAGGCCATGGTCCATAAAGGGTGCATCTCCGGATCTGCAAAACAAAGGTTTTGTAAGTTTGAGTGGTAAGAAGGGTGTTTTTCCACTTACCGCATAATTTTCATAGTCGGGGGCTAGTTGCAAAGCTCCTGGTTGTTCTCCATGAATAGATCTTTCTCCATTTGTCATTTTGATCCTTGGAAGCCATATATCCTGCCCTTGTTTCTTTGAATCTGTAAAATATAATAAAATAAATCTTTCAGAAGCCGTTTTTAGTTCAAAATTGGATTTTTCTCAACACTTTCTTTGGAAAATCTTGGCCATTTTTTCACCGATTTTAGAACGCAATACTATTTTGGAATCAGAGCTTCAATATTCTCAAAACTGCATCAAAAGATCCGGAAAACGGAACAAAAAAAATGGATCGATTTTTCGCAATTTTTGAAAGGGGTACCATCATGATTTTTTGCGAAAATCGGGTCGAATTTTTTTGTTCGATTTTCCCGATTTTTTGGCACTGATAAAAGGTGCTTAGAGTCCTGATTAAGAAATGGTAGGCCTTTTTGAAATCGGTTGGAAAATGGCCAAGATATTCCCTACCAAAACTATAAAAAAATGTTTTTTTTAAATATACCAGAATTGAAAAAAAAACCTGATTTTGTTTTGAGGTTTTTAAAGAATTTCTGGGTCATTTGTGCACCGATTTTGGAACGGAATACCATTTAGGAACCAGAGCTTCACTATTTGTAAAACTGCATCAAAAGATCCCGAAAACGGAATAAAAAAAAATCGATCGATTTTTCGCATTTTTGGAAAGGGGTACCATCATGATTTTTAGCAAAAATCGGTTTGAATTTTTGTTGTTCGGTTTCCCCGATCTTTAACAACTTAAAGTAGAAGCTTGAAGTCCTGATTGCGAAATGGTAAGCCGTTTCCAAATCGGCTGAGAAATGATCGAGATATTCGCTATTAAAGGGATGAAAAACATCGTTTTTTACATTTTTTGGTTTTCACATATTAAATAGCTAAAACTACGGACGTGTTCCTAATGTGTACATCGAAACTCACCGAAATACACCCGGCTAGCAGCTCCAATCCAAAAAGTGCTTTATAAAGCATCTTTGCTAGGACATAGACCACTAATGGAGTGGTATAAAGGGTCCGAGGTATACGTGGTTCTGTTGACATGCTCAGCTAGTCCTGGGGAAAAAGAATTGGTTGTAGTAACTATCCACTGGATGCTCCCAGACACAGCACATCGATTGAAGTAGATGAATACGCAATCGCCACAGGCTTACCGCTCATCCAACGAGGGACCTTCAGGACAGCATTTCACCGGATATACTTTGCCACTTGTGCCGATTAGTTACAGTAGGTGTAGTACAGCAGTCTATCGCCTGTGCAATCTAAAATAAAAACATTTTAAAGAGTATTTTGTGTGCTTTACTGAGGGAGGAGCTCTCAACAGGTCCATTTTATTTTGTGGCACTGGAGCACCTACCCCAACTTACTTTTCGTTGCGCAGTCGCCGGCTTTTTCACCGTTATAAATCCGTGGCGAAGCCCATCTGCCAGGCCGTATATACCAGGGTGTATGGGGATGCGCGGGAACTATGTGCCATTTGGGGAGTATTCTAGGTAATTAGAGCTGTGATTCGTTGGGTTTTAATATAAAATAAGTCGCTCTTCGTCTCCGGCCACATGTTAAACAGTGGAAAACATATTGGAAAGCTCAGATCACGTACGCCAAAGCGTGGAAGAAACGTGTGTTAGAAAACGGAATAATGTTAGTGTTGCAAAGCGATACCTCCCTGTTTTGGAAAAGCGTTAGTCCAAAATTAAAAAAAAAAAAAAAGCTGTAGAACGTTAAGTTTTTGAAGCGCATCGAAGAATTTAAATACATAGTTTATAGGAGTTACGGGAGAAAAAGCTGTTACCATTCTAATAGATCGATATAGGATTAGTTAAAATTAGCGTTACAATAGGTATTTTCGATAACTGACCATCTGGCCACACTTATCCGTTTGACAGCTGATACCGACACCGACAAACATATGTACTTTCTTTCAATCGTATTTACTTTACCTGGCAGCAAACAAAAATTGAATTAACTAAAAATGCCCGACGCTGTCCACCAAAGCTTCGTACAAAGCTTCATCGACTACTTAAAGAAGCAAGTGGATCTGATGTCCCCGGACCAGGCTGAGAGTATCGAGGTGGCCATCCAGTGCCTGGAGGCGGCCTTTGACATCGGCGAAGATGTAGACCAGGACGGAGCTGGGCAGGACCTGGAGCAGGAAAGAACACAGAGCAGCACCTCGACTGCCCCGTCTGAAGATGTAGCGGCCAGTGTCAGCAGTGCAGCTCCTAAAAACATCGACATGTTTGAGCTCTTCCAGTCGCTCTACATTGAGCGGAATCCAGAGTCGCTTGCCCTGGCGGATTCAATCAAGAATGTGGGCAACCGCTTGATGCAGGAGTGCAAGTACAACGAGGCCTTGCTCCAATACAACCGAGCCATAGCCTTCGACCCAAAGAATCCGATCTTCTATTGCAATCGCGCGGCGGCTCACATCCGTTTGGGTGACAATGAAAGGGCCGTCACCGATTGCAAGTCCGCCCTGTTGTACAACACCAACTACAGCAGGGCGTACTGTCGGCCTAGGCATGTTCAGGATCCGTCCAGGGTGGCCTAGGTTGGTCCAGGGTGGCCTAGGCAGGTCCAGGGTGGTCTAGGCAAGTTCAGGATCCGTCTAGGGTGGCCTAGGCAGGTCCAGGGGCCGTCCAGGCTAGCCTAGACTGGTCCAGAGTGCCCTAGGCAGGACCAGGGTGGCCGAGGCAGGTTCAGGATCCATCCAGGGTGGCCTAGGCAGGTTCAGGATCCATCCAGGGTGGCCTAGGCTGGTCCAGGGGCCGTCCAGGGTGGCCTAGGCTGGTCCAGGGGCCGTTCAGGCTAGCCTAGACTGGTCCAGGGTGCCCTAGGCAGGACCAGGGTGGCCGAGGCAGGTTCAGGATCCATCCAGGGTGGCCTAGGCAGGTTCAGGATCCATCCAGGGTGGCCTAGGCTGGTCCAGGGGCCGTCCAGGGTGGCCTGGGCAGGTCCAGGGGCCGTCCAGGGTGGCCTAGGCAGGTCCAGGGGCCGTCCAGGGTGGCCCAGGCAGGTTCAGGATCCGTCCAGGCTGGATTTATCCTCCATTTGTATCCTTCATTGTTGAACCTATTAAATTTGTAAAATAAAATAAAAAAAAACATTAAGAAGCCGTTTTAAGTCCAAAATTTGATGTTTTTCCACCGTTTCCTTTAAAAATCTCTCCCAATTCTCAACTTAGAAAAAAAGGGATTACCATTTTGGAATCAGAACTTCGTTTTCCTTCGATCCGCATTCAAGCATCTCTAAAATCGAACAACAAAAATTTCGACCCTTTGATTTTTTGCAAAATTCGAATCAGTCTAATTTTCACGCTTTTCTTCCACATTTTTATGAATATTTCAAATATTTTTCAACCGATTTTGGAATGGAATACCATTTTGGAATCAGAACTTCGGTTTCCTTCGATCTGCATACAAGGATTTGGAATATCGAACAAAAAAAATTTCGACCCATTTTTCGTAATTTTTAAAAGGGGTACCATCATGATTTTTGGCAAAAATCGAGTCGAAATTTTTTTGTTCGATTTTCCCGATTTTTTTGCCCTGATAGAAGGTGCTTAGAGTCCTGATTCAGAAATGGTAGGCCTTTTTGAAATCGGTTGGAAAATGGCAAAGATTTTCGCTATCAAAACTATAAAAAAATGGATTTTTTTAAATAAACCGGAATTGAAAAAAAAACCGATTTTAGTTTAGCTTTTTTAAGAATTTCTGGGTTATTTATCCACCGATTTTAGAATGGAATACCATTTTGGAATCAGAGCTTCAATATTCTTAAAACTGCATCAAAAGATCCTGAAAACGGAACAAAAAAATTTCGCCCCATTTTTTGTATTTTTTGAAAGGGGTACCATCATCATTTTTGGCGAAAATGGGTTCGAATTTTTTTGTGCGATTTCACCAATCTTTTACAGCCGATCGAAGGAGCTTGAAGTTCTGGTTGTGAAATGGTAAGCCGTTTCCAAATCAGCTGAGAAATGATCGAGATATTCGCTATTAAAGGGATGAAAAACATCGTTTTTTACATTTTTTGGTTTTCACATATTAAATAGCTAAAACTACGGACGTGTTCCTAATGTGTACATCGAATCTCACCGAAATACACCCGGCTAGCAGCTCCAATCCAAAAAGTGCTTTATAAAGCATCTTTGCTAGGACATAGACCACTAATGGAGTGGTATAAAGGGTCCGAGGTATACGTGGTTCTGTTGACATGCTCAGCTAGTCCTGGGGAAAAAGAATTGGTTGTAGTAACTATCCACTGGATGCTCCCAGACACAGCACATCGATTGAAGTAGATGAATACGCAATCGCCACAGGCTTACCGCTCATCCAACGAGGGATCTTCAGGTGGTGTCGACATTAAAAGTCGCCAGGGACCATCAGGACAGCATCTAGCGGACATTCTTTGCCACTTGTGCCGATTAGTTACAGTAGGTGTAGTACTGTAGTCTATCGCCTGTACAATCTAAAATAAAAAAAAAAACATTTTAAAGAGTATTTTGTTTTTTTTTTTACTTAGGGAGGAGCTCTTAGCAGGTCCATTTGATCGTGTGGCACTGTCGCTTATGAGCTGTATAGTAACTGGAAAGGGAGAACCTACCTCAACTCACTTTTTACTGCGCAGTCGCCGCCATTTTTGACGCTACCTGTAGCCCCATTCTCGCCACAAGTCGGTGGCGATGCCCATTTTGCCAGGCCGCTCTGAAGCTCACCGAGGGAACTATCTGCACTTTAGGAGGTGTCCTAGGCAGTTGGAGCTGTGATTCGTTGTGTTTTTATATAGAAAAGCCGCTTTTCGTTGCCGGCCACATCGTAAACAGTGGAAAACCATGGAAAATACACTGGAAAGCTCAGATCACGTAGGCCGGAGCCTTTAAGGAATGTGTGTTAGAAAACGGAATAATGCTAGTGTTGTATAGCGATACCTCCCTGTATTGGAATCGCGCTAAATTTGAAAATTCAAATAAAAACATTAGAAGCTTGTTAAGATTTTGAAGCGGATCGAAGAATTTAAATAAAGATTATAATATAGATTATTATAGGCTTAAGCCTGAAGTAAATGTGTGTTAGAAAACGGAATAATGTTAGTGTTGTAAAGCGATACCTCCCTGTATTGGAATCGCGCTAAATTTGAAAATTCAAATAAAAAGCGGTAGAAGCTTGTTAAGATTTTGAAGCGGATCGAAGAATTTAAGTAAAGATTATATGAGTTATATAATCAAACGGAATTACCATTCTAATATATCCTTTTAGATTTTTACCTTTTGAGATGTGCTGCTCTGATGCATTAGGAGCGCTGAGGTGCTTGAAGTTCTAATACAGCTGTTTCAGGTTCCTTTCTGGTTCTGCAGGTTCTCCTACGGCTGTTCCAGGGGTGCTTTGGTGCTCCTGGTGCTTCTCTGGTTCCCCAGGTGCTTCTCTAGTTCTCCAGGACATCATACGGCTGTTCGAGATTATTCTCTGGTTCTCCAGGTGTTTTTGTGGTGCTCCAAGTTCTGCCGCGGCTGCTCCAGGTGCTGCAGGAGTTGCTTCAGGTGCTGCATGAGCCGTAGAAGATCCTGGAGACCCAGAGAAGCACCTGGAGCAGCAGGGCAGCACTTGGATCAGCGAAGCGGCACCAGAAGCACCTGTAGCAACCCCTGCAGTACATGGAGCAGCTGCTGCAGCACCTGAAGTACAGAGCTCCTCTGGATCAGTTGTATCAGAACCAACAGCACCAGAGCAGCCCCTGGAGCACCACAGCAGCTCCCGCAGTACCTGGGCAGATCTGGGAACACTTTCAGCAGCTCCTGCACCATCAGCTGCCATCGATCGGCATCAAAAGATTAACTAGATCTATCCTTCCAATAAGTAGAAACACTTCATGCAAGCAATCAACAACACAATTTATTTCTATTAATGAAATGAATTATTTTCTCCCAATTATTGCAGGCCTCCTAAACTCGCTCGCTCCATTTTTGTGTTTTCGTATACATGGGAATTCTGGGACAGTGTCTGTAGGCCATGTATTTCTCCGATAAGTCGGCGCAGCACCGGTAGTGGCCACTAAGCTTATTTGGGATAAACTTCAGTTCGTCCATGAAATACTGGGCCTGGGACTGGAGACGGTGGAGGAACCGCTTGAAGGTCTCGTAGGTTATTTCCCGGAGTCTGATGCAATGGTTGTCATGGTGATGGACCACACCTGGGCAGAAGACCCAGTGGCGCTCCGGGATCTTCTGCTTACCGTAGCGGTCGAGCAAGTCTCTTACAGATTTAATGTACATTGGCGGATTCTGGTTTCTGATCATTTTGGCCTGGCAGTACTTATTGGCCTCCCACAGATATTTAGTTACCTAAAAACCACATATTACACATTAATTTGAGAATATCAAAAGATTATAACCTTTTATTACCTTTTAAGATCTGAGTGAAGTATATTTAACAAAAACCCAGCCTACTTTTAGGCATTGTAAGAAAAGATTGTAATTAACAAGGAATTTCCTTATAAAATAATGTTAAATGATTCAGAAACTATTTAATAATTATATAAAAAGAAATTGCAATAATAATTACGCTAAGCTATGTGTTAATGAATCTAAACAGAATCGTTTAAAAATTTAACGAGTCATTCCAGGGCTGCACAATATGCGTATTTAAAGCATACTTTCAGGCATTTTAATTATATTAATATATAAATTTTATCAAGATTCTTTTAGGAATTTGATAATAAAATTAATTTATAAAATGATGCAACCGACTCACCTTGGGATAATCCATAATATTCTTGATGAGATCGTTCTCGGTGTAGTTGCTGAGGGAGAGTCGGAGCCAGGGGGAGATCAGGCTGAACCGGACACTGCCCATGACGCCCTCGGTGTGGTGCTTCCGCTGCTCCCAGGCGTAGTCCAGCCAGTAGGCGGCGGCGAAGAACACCTCGTCCTCGCTGTTCACACAAATGCAGTCCTGGTCGAGCAAGACGGCCACCTCGTTGGCATCGCACTCCAGGAACTCCCTGGAGGCCACCAGCGGCAGGAAGCACTTCCGGATCCTCGCAGCCATCAATGACATCATATCCGCACATCTCTCCTCCCTGGCCAATAAATACGTATAAAATGCATTCTGTTCCCACAAACCCTTGTCGCCGCCCATAGCGAACGTCGCCCAGTATTGGTCCATCAAGGTGTCGATTCCCAGATATTTTGCCGCCTTGAAGAACGGTATTAGCTGATCATTTATCTGCATTGTCATTCTGTCGGCCAGCATCCAGTCGTAGAGCCGGATCAGCAAGTTCATCTCCACATCGGCCACCGGGAATTGGAGGAAGAGTGACTTACAATTTTTATAATTTGTAGCATAGTGCGTAAAAATGAAACGGTCGACGTAGAAGAATTTGTTTTCTATTTGAATCTCCAGATCGTCGTGCCAAAAGTTTGTCACAGCCTCCAAAAGGACTTCAGCAGGAGCTGGAAAAGGATGATAAATATTACAAGAATTTATAGGATCTAAAGCATCTAAAAAGCAACTAACTTAGACTTCTTCCTTTTTTTTTCATTAGTTCCTCGGCCCGACAAATATCCAGATTAGTGCTCTGTCTCTTCCAAATCAGTTCAAAGTCATGAGCCGTAAGCGAGTCTTCCAGAATCGGATCCAAGCTAAACGCGGACGAAGGATACCTTGAGGAGCACACCGAAACAGTGTCACTGTTGTCTTTCTTCCCGGATTTCTTTTCTTTCTTCTTATCTTGGCCACCGGCACAGCGATTTGGTTTTTTGTCGGGAACTGCCCGATTGAGTCGCCGAAAAATGTCCATTTCTGATTCATTGATGTGCTTGGGTTTCTTACCCAGATACTCATCGATATCGAAGGCCCTGCCCACACTGCGGAGACGACGTTGCCGGGTAATCAGCATTATGTCCTGGAAATCATAGTCCGGTTCGTGGAAACTCAAATCCGGACGCGGAGCACACGGACACGGATCTTTTCCAATTAGAGCAGTCAGTGTCGGCCCGGCACTTTCATCCGTAAGCGAGAGCTTTGAGCGGTGGGACAATGGTGTCCTGTAGCAGGGATCGGCTTCCTCCAGCACACTCCCGACTAGGGTCTTTGGCACTATTTTGTTGTCGATGTAATGTGGCCAGAACCAATGGGGAGTCAACAAAACATCCGTCTCCTCCAGCAGTTTCTTCTTGGGGGGCACTATCTTGAGCTTTTTGGGTCTCTTTTGGTCATGCGTGTTGATCTTGAAACGGAACATCGCGTATAAAATTGGTAGAAAACGTTTATTTCTTATTTATAAAATTAAAAAAAAAACTCGTTATGTTTAATGTTTTCCCGGCAAGAAACGAATTTAAACTGATTGTTAACATAGTTAAAGTTATTTTAGTAATTTAGTTATTGAAAGACATTTCAAGGGTTTCTATGACTATTCTATTCTAGGAATACTAGAAATATTTTATATTCGATCCCAGGTGGCTTGGCAATAGACATTTTTGGGTAAAAATTAACTCAAAGACCAAGCAACCTTGGGTTTTTTTTTGACAAATCCTAGAAGGCCTTGAGTTAAACATTGATTTGTTAAAATTTGTCAGTCGGAGCCTGGTGGGGCATTATCACACAGCTCGTTCAACGTTTCGGTCGACACATTCTCAAGTCAAGCTGAAACACAATTCGTAAAATCCAGAATAAAATTTAAATTGTAAAATTTTAACTCAGTCTCACTCATTGGCTTTCTCCTCATTTTTTTTTAATTTGATTTGATTTGATAACTCTTTCGATGAAGTTTAATTGAGACACGCGGCCAAAAAGGAACAAAAAAAGGAAAAAGGATACGAAATCGAAGCAATCGACCTTCTCGAACTCGAGACTAGAAAAAAGCGTGCGGCTACGCAGGTTAGCTTGCAGCAGAAAATCAGAAGCTCAGCAGACTCTAATAAAAAAGGCGGCATGGAATCAAATTAATATTGTTGAGCCCACATAGAAGCCCGATTGTGAAGATTATTTCTCGAATCCTTTTGTTTGGAAATCGATCAAGCGCCATCAATAACTCGAGTGAAAACAATTAAATTGCAAATCAGAAGCAAGCGAAGTTAAATTCCTAAATCAAAACTGATTAAGAAAGTTGAGAAATCAGAGAGACTGACAACCACAATTAATGAAAAGCAAATTAAAAGTAAACATTAAACTCTTGGGGTACAGGACGCAGGAACATCATAGCATTATTTACCAAGAAGACTAACTATTTCGAAGGATAAGTAATGCGAAATAAATATTTCCATTCTATAAATATGTATTTTTTAAAAACATAATCTTTTCAGTTACACAGAAACAATATATCAAGGCAGTATTTCTTTATTAAGGCAGAAAAGTGGTACAAGTAATTAACTTTAAATATTTATTTAATATCTTATATTATAATATGAATGTTTTTTCTATTTTTCAGTCTAAACACATTAAATTCGAAATTAGAAATCAGCGAAAATCAGCAAGACAGCGAGAAACAAATCTTTAAATTAATTTAACAGTCAAGTAAGCGGTTTTGAATCCATAAAACTATCAATATTTAATATCGGTTTATAATTTTGGTGCATTTATATTTTCATCATCATTTGATCAAATGTTTTTATAGATTTTTAGTTTACATAACAATAAAATACAATAAGTTCCAATTAAAAAAGAATATAATGCGATTAGATAATGAATTATGATAGAAATATATTAAAAAACCATAATATACAATTTAAGAAAGTACCCTTACTATAAAATATACTGAAAAATCCCCTTTTATTCCTTTATTACAGGAAAATAAATCCAAATATCGATCAACATTTGAGGTCAAAATTGGAAGTGCTTCTCCATCTATACGAGATCCCCAAAAGGTAACATCATAAGAACATTGAAAAGAACGAAATAAATATCAAGGACTTGTTGGAAAGGCAAACAGGATGTCGGACAACTCGGCTGTGAGCTGTGTGCTCAATGTCCTGCTGTGCGGGGCCACGGGATTTGGTTTCGTGAAGATCGGATCGCCGGCGGCTCATCCGTACGCGTTTACCGCCTGCGTGATCGGCTTCTGTCATGGCCTGTTCGGCCTGGTGGACTTCGCCGCCGGCGGGGACACCACCAAAAGTATGAAGGAGACGACCACGGCTGTGATGGAGATAGTGCCGCTGCCCCTGGTCAATGTCGATCTGTATCTGGGGGCCGAGAGCAACAATATCGCTTTGGGCCATGGCCTCTTTATAGTACCGCTGGCCGTTAGCGTTATCCTGGGCATGGTCAAGGGCGGAGGCGATGGCGGCGAGGAAGGCAGTCCCATGTGCACCTTAAAGACCTTGACCATTTTGGGTAACATCACATCGCTCCTTTATTTGTCCATCAACGAAAGTAGCTGGAACCTGGCCGGCATGGCCTTCCTGGCCTTCATGGCCAAGTTCGGTGCCCAGTTCTGTGACGAGCAAGTCAGCGAGGGCAGCGGCGAAATGGTTACCTACATCAGCTGGTCAGGATTCTTCGCCCTGGCGGCTTTGGCGCTCTCCGGCGAAAAGTAATCCTACCCTGAATTTCTACAATCAGAATCTCAACGAAAAAGAGAAGCTAATGGAATGGACGCACCCTTTAAATGGATTTATTTTCCACACCCACTTAACCCGCCACCCCCGATCACTACGAATATCACTATATGATAATCCCCCTTCATTCGTCCGATATTTTCCGATACACATTATTTTCTTTTTTGGACCCCAAACCTAAATCGACCTTGGACGAGCACAGAGTGATGAATAAATTATTGGAGTATTAGATGAGCAGACTAAAAATTATGTCAAAATCTGCGAGTGTAATTTATTCAAGTACTTTTGAAAAAAAAGAAACCAAATCGGGGGAATTGTGCTTTTTAGTATTAATCCCATTTTGCCAAATAACGCCATTTTTCCTTTGACGCATTAGGATATTTTAGCCTCCATAGATTTTTCTTTATATATAGATTGTACTCTGTGGGTAGAGTCAGAAACTGTTGTGGAGTCGTCAGCTCCACATCTAGCTTCTCAGCAGGCTTTTATTTTATTTTATTTAAAAGTTTTCTTTATTTAAAATGCTTGGCCTGCAATCTGCTGCTTTTATTTTCGGATTTTCCATGTTTTTTATTCAAAAAATAAAATTAGTCGGATTTTAGTCCACTTCCTGCGTTCGCTTGTACAAGTACTAACTTTTGTAAAATCAAAATCGACCATACTCAATGGCTTTTTGGGATTTTACTTCAACAATTGTTGATATTTTCCCATTTTCTGGGTCGTGATTCTGCTTTTCTGATTTTTATTTATTAATTTAACAATTGTTGCTCATATTTTCCCATTTCCTGGGTTCTCGAATACAAGTACTAACTTTCGTGAAATTGAAGTGTTTCTGCTTTTCTCATTTTCTTTTATTTGATCTTAAAATGATGTCTGCTTTCTTTTAATTATTTCAAAGTCGAACAATTTTGCCTTCGGAATCCTGTTTCACAGAGTCCTTTCGGGGGATTTTATTTATTTAATTTTTCCATTTTCTGGGTCGTGATTCTGCTTTTCTGATTTTTATTTATTAATTCAACAATTGTTGCTCATATTTTCCCATTTCCTGGGTTCTCGAATACAAGTACTAACTTTCGTGAAATTGAAGTGATTCTGCTTTTCTCATTTTCTTTTATTTGATCTTACAATGATGTCTGCTTTCTTTTAATTATTTCAAAGTCGAACAATTTTGCCTTCGGAATCCTGTTTCACAGAGACCTTTCGGGGGATTTAAAAACGCTTGAATTCTAAATATTTTATTTAATTCAACAATTGTTGCTCATATTTTCCCATTTCCTGGGTTCTCGAATACAAGTACTAACTTTCGTGAAATCGAAGTGTTTCTGCTTTTCTCATTTTCTTTTATTTGATCTACAATGATGTCTGCTTTTTTTAAATTATTTCAAAGTCGAACAATTTTGCCTTCGGAATCCTGTTTCACAGAGTCCTTTCGGGGGATTTTATTTATTTAATTTTTCCATTTTCTGGGTCGTGATTCTGCTTTTCTGATTTTTATTTATTAATTCAACAATTGTTGCACATTTATTCCCATTTCCTGGGTTCTCGAATACAAGTACTAACTTTCGTGAAATTGAAGTGATTCTGCTTTTCTCCTTTTATTTTATTTGATCTTACAATGATGTCTGCTTTTTTTTAATTATTTCAAAGTCGAACAATTTTGCCTTCGGAATCCTGTTTCACAGAGTCCTTTCGGGGGATTTTATTTATTTAATTTTTCCATTTTCTGGGTCGTGATTCTGCTTTTCTGATTTTTATTTATTAATTCAACAATTGTTGCTCATATTTTCCCATTTCCTGGGTTCTCGAATACAAGTACTAACTTTCGTGAAATTGAAGTGATTCTGCTTTTCTCATTTTCTTTTATTTGATCTTACAATGATGTCTGCTTTCTTTTAATTATTTCAAAGTCGAACAATTTTGCCTTCGGAATCCTGTTTCACAGAGACCTTTCGGGGGATTTAAAAACGCTTGAATTCTAAATATTTTATTTAATTCAACAATTGTTGCTCATATTTTCCCATTTCCTGGGTTCTCGAATACAAGTACTAACTTTCGTGAAATCGAAGTGTTTCTGCTTTTCTCATTTTCTTTTATTTGATCTACAATGATGTCTGCTTTTTTTAAATTATTTCAAAGTCGAACAATTTTGCCTTCGGAATCCTGTTTCACAGAGTCCTTTCGGGGGATTTTATTTATTTAATTTTTCCATTTTCTGGGTCGTGATTCTGCTTTTCTGATTTTTATTTATTAATTCAAAAATTGTTGCTCATATTTTCCCATTTCCTGGGTTCTCGAATACAAGTACTAACTTTCGTGAAATTGAAGTGTTTCTGCTTTTCTCATTTTCTTTTATTTGATCTTACAATGATGTCTGCTTTCTTTTAATTATTTCAAAGTCGAACAATTTTGCCTTCGGAATCCTGTTTCACAGAGTCCTTTCGGGGGATTTTATTTAAAAATTTTATTTATTTAATTTTTCCATTTTCTGGGTCGTGATTCTGCTTTTCTGATTTTTATTTATTAATTCAAAAATTGTTGCTCATATTTTCCCATTTCCTGGGTTCTTGAATACAAGTACTAACTTTCGTGAAATCGAAGTGATTCTGCTTTTCTCCTTTTATTTTATTTGATCTTACAATGATGTCTGCTTTTTTTTTTAATTATTTCAAAGTCGAACAATTTTACCATCGGAATCCTGTTTCACAGAGTCCGTTCGGGGGATTTAAAAACGTTTGAGTGCTGCTAAATATTTTTGATTTATTTATTTTTACCATTGCCTGGAAAATTATATTATTTTTGGGACGTTTGGTAAGAGATGCCTAACCTTGGATCTTCTGCCGGGTACCGATAAATCGCCTTCTTTTGTTTAAAAATTAAATAATTTGCATTGGGCATTCGCAGGAGACACAGTTCATCCGGCAATGTTGCAACACCCCCATTAAGGGGCATAAAAAGGCGTCAGCCGAGGGACCTGATAGTGTTTCAATTTCAATTTCAATTTGAATTAAATAAAAATATTCATTAATATTTCCTACTATTAAGCTAGTCAAGTAGGAACTAGTCGGAACTCCGCCCTTTGGGCTTAAAAATGAATTAATAGAAAAACTATAACGAGGTCTTTAGTGACACCGATTGCCTTGATAAATATAATAATAATGAATATAATTAATATATTCTATATTTTAATAAAAAAAATATATATATTTGATATAATAGTTCTATATCGTGCAACGCTTTGTATGTGCCACCTCGGCTTCTATGCCACAGAGAGGAACACATCATGAATGGCAGATGATAAGATTTTCTTTATTTTAAAACGAAGTATGCTTTTGTAATCATTTCAAAGTCAAGCAATTTTGCCATGGGGCCTTGAATATAAGTGCTTACCATGCTTTCGTAAAATCATGAACCTGCTTTTCTGATTTTTTAATTTTATTTTAAAACTCTTGAGTACTCTTATATTTAATTTTTTGCCTTTGCCCGGAAAGCTATATAAGCCTACTGAAGAAAAAACAATTTTGGATTTATTTTTGGTGATTTATTTTTCAACATGGTCTCCTTGTTTAGCGTCTCCTTTTAGCTAAATCTGGGGAATATGGATGGGGTAGTCGTTTGTAGCAATTCGACCAATTTGGTCCTTAGTTCTACCTTCCGGGCACAGATACATTCGCAGGAGACACAGTTCATCAGGCAATACTGCATCACAAGGTGCACCGCACCCTGCAGCACCACGGGGAGGAGGCTGAAAAGGCGCCAGCCGAGTGACCTGATAACACGATACCGAAGGGTTCGATCTCGAAGACAACGATTGCAAATTGTTAACAAGTTTATTTGATATATGTTTTGCTAATTATTTACCACTGATTACACAAACAGACTAAAACGGTACAATAACAATAAGAAACAAATACACTAAAAACTGTCTAAAGGCCTTAGCTGCTTTGGCAATAAATATTTTACCTCCTGCAATTATTTTCTAAGATAATTAAATAATAATATTGTTGATACAATTAAAAAATTATATAAATGGTTGGTTACTTAACTAAAGTGATTGCTTTTTAAATAAGCGAAAGTTATTTAGAATTGGCATGTTGGATTCTAAGCTCTACGTGTGGTTGCTTTGCGGTGCGTACATTAATTAAAAATGCATTAAGGTTCTCATTCTAAATACGTGAGAGCGCCACTTCTTACACCGTCACAGCATCTTTCTCCCCACCACCTCCCAAAAGTATCATCGTTCCCCAATTACCTTCTCACCTCAAGTACCTTCTTTGACAAATTACATTTTCCCCCCAACCCCCCTCTCCCACGTACCTCCGCCCGCAAGCCGCTCTTGACCCAAATAATATTCTCTCCCCAACTACCTGCTCTCCCGAATGCACATTAATCCAACACTCTCTCTTTCAAGATCCGTTTTTTTGGGCTTCCGCTTGTGCATTGTGCTCTTGTTAATCAGAGCTTGCAGTGAGTTTGCAAATTTCGACTTGTTGGTCCGTCGCGTTGCAGGAAAAGTGTAATTAAAATTCTAATAAACATAGTTAAGTGAATCTTAAACCAAACATTAATCTCTTTATCCATGAACAACGTTTTTAAATGTAAATCTGACGAAGTGAATGAAATTCGCCGCTAGGGCTTCGTCCCCCGTATGTTAATGTGTGTAAGAGTGCGATGGAACGATGGGGCTCTTGCAGCCTCACCGTAAAGAACAGTTAGACGAAAATGGGACACAAGAAACAGATATACATACACATTTGATGTGGAAACATATGCAGGTTCGTTAATATATTATATAGTTAATTCTATTATCTATTTAATATTTTTAAATGTTAACACGTATATCAGCATAAAGCCAGCCTTAAAATTATGACAGTGTGCGAGTGTAGTCCATTGAGAACCAAAAAAAGCGGTAGAGTAGTGGTATTTATATTAGTGGATAGTTGGTTAATTAATTTTTAATATACAATATTTGAAATAAGCGAAATTTTCTAAGAATTGTCATTTTTTCGACACCCTGTCTTGCTTAGCATCTTTTACCTCCTTCTTCTTCCCCCATGATTGGATTCATACATACATTCACACACATATTGGCATTCTTACTTTGCCCATGTTTAGTTTGCGGTACCGTCTCTCACTATCCAACTATGGGTGATGAGATAATAGTTGTTGGAGTAGCGGGTGAGGGGGTTGGTAGTGGGGAAATGTAATCGTGGTAAAGGGATCTTATTTAATAATTTTTAAATCAATCGATAAGTGTTCTCCCGTGCTTAATAAATGTTCATTCCATCAATTGATTTAAAACTTTTTAAGCCATCAAATTAATAAATACGGAAGATCTCTTCTATCCCCTGGTACTTGGTGGTGGAGGTGACATTGAAGATGCCGTAAAGCCCCACTAAAAGTACCTTTTCGCTCTAACAACCGCAAGCCCCGCATGACCTGCTCTCTCAAATGCATTTTAATCAACACTCATTTTCAAGATCCGTTGTTTTGTGCTTTCGTTTTTAAATGTTGTTCTTGTCAATCAGAGCTTAAACTTAGTTTGCCAATTTACAATTGTAGGTGCGCCGTTGTGTCGCAAAGCCATGGAGAAATGGGGCTTTTGTAAGACCACAGCACTACGTTGGACAAAAAGTGCAAGCAAGAAACAAATTTACATACATATTTTACATGGAAACAAATGCAGGTATGTAATAAGACTTTATTAGATTTTTACATATTTTGTTACATGCATAATTAAACTTTTATTAAAAAAACAATTAAAAACCAATTTAAATTGAGGTTTGGGTGTTATAAATGAACTCCTAAGAACATACATTTAACCCTAAAACTTGTCGAGTGAACTCCCTGTAATAAAAGCCCTGTAAAAAGCCAGACAAAAATAGATCACTTTTAATTGTCACTAATTTAATTGTTATGGCATTGCATTTCATTGGAATTGATACGTTTGTGGCTGGAGTATTAAGTAACCAAAATCTTGTTGGACACGCCCAGGGTTTTATAGCTACCCCCACTCCTCCCATACACTCCCACTCCCAACCCTACCCCAAAAAATCAACAACAAGAAAAACAAAAACAATAATAACCGTACGCCATACCGATGACAATAAGAACTAATAAATTTTAAGACGTAATGTCAACAAATCGGCGGTAAGTAGGGGCACGCACAATTCCATAAACAGTGAAGCTTGGCTACTAGAGCAGCTTGGCTATCATCTGGTAAAGCCTTCCCTCCCCCCTCCTACTAAAGTGTGCTCAATGAGCATGACGCTACCAAAAAAAAAACACAAAATAAGAGTTGGAAAAAATTGTCTCGAGCCGTGTCTTGTGTCTTGTTCATTGTTATTTTTATGACTTAGTGGCAATGGGTTTTATTTTCTTTGGTTTTTGGTTTTTGGCTTTTGGCTTTTGTTTTTTGGGGCTGGGTTGAAGCCAAAAGTTATGTGCTAATTTCCGAGTCAAGAAAACGAAACTGAAATCGAAACTGAGCCACCGACCATAAACCAAAAAAAATCGAGAACTGGTTGTTACAGAAATATTTATGTTATCGCTGGTAATTGGCTGGCATTGTCTATTTTTCTTTCGCTTTTCCACCCAAGCACCAAGCACCAAGCACTGAAAGCCGTGGCATTGGATGGGTATTAGAGATCAGGGACCATAGGTATTTCTTTATTTATCTATTTTTTTTGTTTTTGTTATTTTTTTTGGCTTTGCCACTCAGCCGGTCAGCCCGTCAGCCGATCAGCCGCGACATCCGCTTTCAAAGAATCAGAAAGGCTAGAGTAATTACTGGAAATACGTAAGGCTATTGATGGATTTTGTGTCTAATAGTTAAAAAAGACTAACTAAGGAAGATTAACTAAGGAATAGAACGAATCTTTAAAAAGAAACTTGCTTCGTTCAATGCATTTTTATGAATATTTTTTAAAGAAAGCTGTGCTTTGTTGCCAAGACTTGAGATTATTTGAACTAATAGTTCTGACTATTCAAAATAATAGTTTTCTGATAAATAAATGATGAGGGAAGGAACTTATTTTTCAATATCTTTCAATATCTTTATAAAAACTAAACTTGTTTCAATTCAGGATCCTGTGATATCTCGAAGAATTTAGTAAACAAATCAAAAGTCACATTGCAGGTCACTTTAAGCCAGGTGTCTTGTCTGGTTTTAGCCTTGTACCCGACTCTGTTGACTCTTTTGACTCTTTTTTGTGTGTGTTTTTGAATAAAGTGTAGTTGAAGTTGAGGCTGGAAGTGGAGGCTCTCTAGCAAGCTGATGACTTTTTGCAGATCGATCGATTTTGGCGGCTGCTCTGGGGGAAATTAGATTTATTACACCGGGGCGATGATTAAGGGAATTTGTCCAAGTGGTAAGTGGCACTCCAGACGAGCCTCTGGCCGTCTAACCGACTCCACATGACCGCTACAACACTGAAAGAAAAATGTATATTTCGGGAGGAAATGTATTTAATAATCTATAAAACAGTATTGCTTACCTTTTGCTCAGTGTATTCCGAACCCTTTTGTACTATCCCACAGCATCAGAGCATTGAAGCGTTTTCATTCTGGACCAGAATCGGGCTCAGACATCGGCTCTGTTAATCTAACGATTGTCCGGCATATTGTTATTGTTATTGTTATTGGTTACGGGTTATGGATTTTGGTCCAAACAGGGGGCTGAGATGATTAATCGGTTTTTCGAGTGCCGCAGTCTATTTAGAGCCTTTTCGGTCATGTTGTATGGATTTTGGTAGTCTCTGACTTTGATATATTTATAGCACCTCCCCGGAGATCGTATCGATGTCTAGAGCATTTCAGAAATACGTCCGTCTTATCGCACTTGCTACCAGGTATTAAATAATGCCATAAATAAGTTCCATTTCATCACCCCAATAAAAATCATCTTTATATACATATATTCCGCTCAAGACAAGACAAGTTCAGTTGGACTATAGACATCCTATAGACACATATATCAATCATTTAAACAAGAAACTAATAATAAATGTCACCTCGTAATGGAAAACAGAGTTCGTTGGCCTCCAAGTGTCTTTTTGGTTATTGCCTTTCCTCACAGATCATTTGCAAAATATCTTTTTAGATCTTTTTAGAATTAAAACAACGAGTTTAATGAACCTCAATGATTGCTCGTTATTTATTTAAATTTTCTTAGCCCTTTTCTCGTTTTATCTTATCACCTTTGTTCTAGTTAAAATTTATCAGCTTTTCCAAGGGGGGGTTAAAGCTTAACGATTAATTTCAGTTTTTTAATAAAATTACTTTTGACCAGGCCGGACGGGAGTTACTTAATAATTCATATCACTTGGTAACAAGAATGGAGCAATTAAATATTTTATTTGTGCCATCGATTTGGCCGCCTTTTCAACTTGAATCGATAGTTGGAAATTCCTGCCTTTTATTTTGGGTTTTGGGAGTTTTCTTTGGGTTTAAAGCACAGGGAGAAAATAAATATGTTTCTGATTCTCAACTTATTGAAATAAATATTAAGGAGAATAGATTTGTTGAAGCTTAAACATTTTTAATGAGAAAGAAATTCTAAATCCTTAGTCTTGGGAAAACCTTTCCGAAAACCACAATTAAAACCGAAAAAAGTGTGGATTTTTATGTTCCAGTGCCTTGTACAATATATATTTAAAAATATATATATATTTGTAAATATTTTATAGGCCGCCCGAGGGGAAAATTGGCCTGGTACAACACAAGGTATTAGCATTAGCATTCAGCGGGCATTCAGGTTTTGCCGGAGCGAGATGGCAATAGCGAAGAATGCCGGCACCCCCTCCTTGGTCTACCACCCGCCCCCCTTTGGGGCCGCAATAACAAGCTCTTGGTATGCGAATGCTGGAACTTTTGGAATTAGAATGTAAAGTGAAAGGAGTTCTACAGGTTAATGCCATGCCAAAAGTCTTCCATCTCCGTCTACGGTTTCTTCTCCTGCTTCTTCTTCTTCTGCCTCTGCCTCTGCTGGCTTTAACATCATCGTCATTCTTCACCATTCTTCACAATTCTTCTCGATTCTTTTCTCTCCTCGGCGACTCCATGCGACGTTTTAATGAATGAGGAATGACTGCATGAAAATTACCTCGGCACGATATCTTAACAAAAAAAAAGCTAAACAAAAAATAAAAACAAACTAAAAACAAAAAAAGACAGACGTTATGTGAGTGAGATGGCCTACAGCTGCGTGGTATGCAACGAAAGAGATAGCAAGTGATAGCGCAAATATATATTCCTCATTACGGTAAAGGCCGCAAGGAAAACAGAAATTAACGCCAACTGGCTAAAAATCAGACAAAGCCTCAAAATGGGTCGTTGAGTTGGGAATGGAAGTTGCCACTGGGACACGGATGTTCCGAAATCGGGGTTTATGATATCTGGAAATGGCTGCGATATTACCATCTTGTTAGATCTTAGCTGAAAACACCTCGGACCTACTTCAAGTAAAACAAAATTAATGGGTTTCCTTTAAATTGGATAGTTAAAAAAGGGAAAATAGTATTATTATTGCCATTTTTGATGCTGATTGATAGGGAATCGATGTACGAACCGTTTAAGGTATGCCGCTCAAGAATCGGATAGATATTGGCCGAGATATAGCCTCCTTGGAACATTATATGCAAAAAAAAAAAAATAATCTATTAAAAGGGCCTTCCTCCTCGATTCTCATTAGGTATAGCTTATGAGAATCGAGGAGGAGGGCGGTTTTTATTTAATATTTAAATATATTTATTATTTGGTACTTTAATTGTAAAATAATAAAAAATAATTACTGAATTCTATAAAAATCGCCTTCCTCCTCGATTCTCATTAGGTGTAGCTTATGAGAATCGAGGAGGAGGGCGGTTTTTATTTAACTTTTAACTTTATTTGTTTTATTATATAAATTTTGTATTTTAAATATAAATTCTTAAATTCGATTCTTATTAAGTATACATCATGAGAATCGAGGAGGAAGGCGCTGGGGAATCGGCGCGATATTGGCCAAGATATAGCCATTCCGCTGGGCCAAATTGTCCTTCACAGACATTTTACGAATTTTTCACATTTTTCAAATGGGGTTCATCAGAAAAATTGACAAAAAATCTAAAAAAAATATTAATTCCCAGATTTTAGTGCAGTTTAATAGAGAATTTATCCACGAATCAGTTAAGATATTCCATTAGTAAATCGGATAAAAGTTGGCAAAGTCTGATAATTTTCTATATTTTTGTGGCATATTAAATATAATGTAATCTCTTTCACTCTGAAAAAAATCCCAAGTAAGATCCCGCGACTAATCATGCAGACTAGAAATATTTCCACAGATTTCAGCAAATCTGTATAATGTATCGGTGCTCTCGTATATATCGTATATATTCCTATTCTTACATATTCTCGTATTCTAGGAATGCCGAAAGGAGCCAGTTGGACCGATACCGACTGGAGATGCCGGGCATTATCGTCCGTGGCCGCGGAAGAACATTATTAACACCGAAATAGTTTTTCGTGTAGGATTAGTGTGAAATATTTTCGTCAGACAGTGAGACATTTAGACGGAAAGTCGGACAGTCGGACGAGTCGGACGCGTCGTGGAGGAGGTGGAAAAAGAGTGGGCGTGGACGTGTACACTCTGTGGGACATTCTATGGGATTTGGATTGAATTGGATTGGATTGGTTCGGACCAGACGAGACGAGACGAGATGAAGATGAAGATGTCGCCTGACAACCGACCAGGCACACGGTTCCCAATAGTTCCCCAGAGAGCAGCACTGGAAGAAATGGTGAGTGATTGTATTCTAAAATGTTTTTAAATGTTTAAAGTATATGTTTTAGAGATAATATTTCATACAAAGCTTATTGAATAGTCATCCAATAGGACTTGGAATATAACTTTAACATGAGTCTTCTTTTAATCTCAAAAAACTACTAAAAAGTTGATAACATTTGAAAGAAAACTTATAAAGTCTAGTGTATTTAGGGTGGGGAAATCCCCAGTTCTCCCAGTGCAGGCGTAGCCCCTCGACCCATCCGCGGTTTCCACGGCTTCTCTTCCGCGTGTCTGAGTCTATTTTGAGGCGACTAATCGCCCAGAACGCTGACAACGTCGCCAAAGGCCGCCAACGCAGTCGCAGTCATCGCTGACGGCTCAGTCGCAGCGAGAGTTTTCCATTTTCCACACACAGATACACACAGATACACAGATACTCGTACTAATAGAATATTTAACATATAATTTTCCACTTTTCCACTTTCCATTTGGCCTGGCCAGGAGAGAATGGAACGTCTTGGACGCCAGAGGACGCACATAAATTAATTGACATTTATGGGGACGCTTTTCCACATTGTGGAAAATCACGTCGGGGTGGAAAAATTCCTATGGATGGGAGATGGTAGATGGGAGATGGGAGATGGGAAAAGCTAAAGTATTTTTAAACCTGCATGGAGGAATTTTCTATTTGTCAGCTGAACATCTCAAAGATACATTTCCCTGTCCGTCTCGATCTCCATTCCGATCTCAATGCTTTCCTCCTCGACTTTTCCCCCCGACCAGCGGTAGCGGTAGTGGCTCTATTTGAAAATCGTCTATTTTATTTTTATACAGTCGAATATTTGTACGAAAACGGGGCTACATTTTCCAACAATTTTAGAAAACTTTGTCGTTGTCGTTGTCGTTGTCGTCGCTGATGGCGCCTTGGATGGACTCCTCTTACACTGGTCAATACTACGGCTGGGTTATAATAAATTAAGATAAAGCTATTTTTGGGATAGATAATAATTTGGGATAAGTCTTTTATTTGATAAAAGATTTTACTGTTTTCTTTCCAAGAAGTTCAAGAATAAATTAAATCAAATATTCAGATTAAAACATTATATTTCTTAGCAATATAGAAACTACTTTTTCTAAAACCACAAATAGTTTTTAAAGTTAAATATAATAATATATAGGCTTTGATAAATATTTAATACAATTTTTCTTAGTAGCTGAAATATTTAATATTCAAAATAGAGACTATTGAGAAGGTTTTAATAATATTTTTGGGATTTTAGATAGAAAATGATACAATAGAAAATATAGAGGAATAAATTTATTAATAAATTCACAATCCTATTGTTAAATGTTTCATAAGGCAGTAAAATATTTTAAATAAATATATATTAGATCCCCAAAAAGTTTAAAATGATGTAAATATCTTATAAAATATTTCTTATAATATTTAATAATTTCGAAATATTGTTAGAAACCAAAAAAAAGTGTGTAATTTCTACGTGCAGTGCAGTGTGGCTCTTGTTTTTGTTGTTTTTGTATTCTGGCACTTAATTACTGCCCCGCCCCCGACTCAGGCCACTCCGCCCCTAGCCAGGCCCCTCCCCCCAGCCACCACCAAGCCCCTCTCCTTTGATTTTTCGTGATCCAAATGCACTAACTTGTATTATTTAATAATTGCCAACAGCAGTGGGCATTTTCGCTGGAAAAACTTGGGGTCAGAGCGACGTGACTTCCGTTGCCATGCGAAAAACTTTTCTCACTCGGAAAATGGAAAAGTGGAAAAGTGGAAAATGGGGAGGGGCATTAGAGGGGATAGTGTTCAGGGGGAGGGGGGGGTGTACTGTCAACAGGATATGTCTGGTGTGTAGTCGTCGTCGGTTTGCTGATGGCATAATTAATGCTTTTCTGTGACAACAACTGCAAATGCAATATAGAAACCAGCACCGCCCACTTTCCCCACCACCCACCGTGCCACCGTGCCACCGTGCCACCGTGCCCCTGCCCCTCCTATCGGCTTTTCGTTTTTGAAGTTTGTTTCATATTAACACACGCTTTTCCGGTTTTTCCTCCCCATTCTGAGCCAGTGAGTGGAAATTGTGGGGAAAATTGAAAAGAAAAATGCAACTTTGATTGACAGCAGCCGAGTGCTATATTTTCTATATATTTTTTTTTATATATGGGGGGAGTTGGGGGACTGGCACGCCCACATTTTGGCATACCAAGTGCGGTTTCCCGGTTTCCAGGTTTCCAAAAAAACATTTTCTGTGAAGTTTTCCACTTTGACATTTTAGTTGGGCAATTGGAAGTGCTTGGAAATTGTTTTCAGATCAAAGTTGTTGATTTTTTCTCGGTTTTTCCTTGAATTCTAGAATTTTAAATATATTTTTTAAAAACCAATCTTAAATCTTGCATAGAGTTCCCCCTTAGAGAAAATCCACCTTGCTGAAATATTTCATGGATTTTCGCTACAATTTCCCATTATTTTTGGCCAAAAATCAAGCCAAGCCAAGCCCCAAAAGCCAAGACCCAGCCAAGCCTTCACACGAATCCTTCATATTTTCCACATTTTCCGCATTTTCCGGGTGCAACCAGAGTGGGTTGGCAGTGGAAGAGGGGCAGAAGGCCACCCACAAAATGTCTGCAGGCTGTCGAAAGTGAAATAGTGAACCAACCTAGAAAAGCGCCAACTGCCATAATAAACATATTTCTCCAATTCCACCCCCCCCCCCCCCCATCACCCTCTCTTTCGTAAAACCAGTTTTTTATCCAACTTTTTTGTGGCTTTTATTCGATGCATTTTTTTAATCCGTTCCACGCAATTCTGTTCCGTTCCGTTCCAGCTTTTCCTTTTCGCTCGCAGACAGAGCGTCGTCTGAAGGCATGCGGATGCTGTGCCTGGGAGCGAGCGAGATGATGCCAGTGCCAGAGCGAGACAGCCTCTGGCGGGGCTAGAGAAACTTTGGATGAATGAAGCTCAAGCTCAAGCTAGAGTTGCAGGCCATGCACTGAAAGAAACAGGTGAGTCAAGACATTCTTTATTGAAAACTTTCAATTTCAAGTTAGATTAAGAAAAAAATCATAAAGGGGAAACGATGGCCTAATTATATTAATTATAATTAGATTTTTATAATCGTTATAATAGATTTTTTTTTCACGTGCAATCGTAGGCAGCAATCCTGAGATCGTAGACAAAAGCAACCTGAATTTATGGCTTGTAGTGGTTATTGTTTTTGCAGCTGTAGTTTGTGAGTAAATAAACCTGTGTTTTGTTGTTATTTTTTTCCATTTTTTTGCTTTTTTTTTGCATCAGATAAGTTAATTGGCCGCTTTGGCCCAAAGGGAAATGATTGCTGTTGCTGTTGGCAAAAACTTGTTGTTGCAGTTGCCGTTGCCGTTGCTGTTGCCGTTGCTGTGGCCGTTGCCGTTGCTGTGGCCATTGCCGTGCCTCTAAAATGCAACAGCAACATTGTAGCAGCAACAATAGCAACAACAATTGCCGCCAACTCGTAACCCAGTGACACAGTTTTGATTGAATTGAATGGACCGACTGGAGTGCAATTGAGTTGAGTTTAATTCAACGCGAGAATTGAATGCATTTGTGCGAGTCGCCTCGGTTCTCTGTTCTCCCAGAAGGCCTCCAAAACCGATTTAATCCGATTGCAGCCGATCAGATGGAGTTGCAAGCAGCATTTTTTATTTATATTTATCCATCTTTGCCACTAAATTAGTCAAATTCAAATGGTTAAGATTTCCTTTTCATCTATAAAAGTTCCCAAAAGCATATTCATTCATTTAAAAACTCTTCAAAAAACTGCCTAACCATTAGAACCTTTAGAAACATATACATTTTATATAATGTTTAGCCAAAAAATGTAATTAATTATATAAAATTAGATTTTTCCCGCCCCATTTCCCATGGGCCGCCATCATCAATATCTGTTCAGTCATTTATTTCTCCGAAACTTCCCCGCTGGTGCGCGATAATTTAATTAAGCCGACATGACAATTCACAAAGAAATAATTGCTAAATTACCGCCAACCACCACAATGGCAGCGAAGCAACACAAATGCCAACACCAAGTGCATCACCAAAGGCAAAAAAAAACAAAACAAAAAACGTTTAAAAAACCAACTACAAAAGCACCATTGAATGACAAATGCAAGGGAACAATAATTGCCCAAAAAGGTAAACACAGAAAATTTGTTTGAAAAATTAGATGGCAACACGCAATTGCATTGATCGGAAAATCAGAGAGCGTATCAATTAATGTCATTGTATGGGTATAGGTATAGGTATTAGGTATAGCTATAGGTATGTGTGTTAACTGAATTATCTCCCCTTAGTGGGTCTCAAAAATGTTGTTTGCCAAAGCCAAAGCAAAGTGCCTAAAAACACGAATGGCTTGAATGCTTTTCCGCTGCAGGCTTCATCAAATTGTTTTCATTCATAAAATGTTTGCCTTTTATTGTTTTATAAAAATATTTAAATGCTCTTTTTGTGAAATAGTAAAGATTTACCATAATTTTTTGTAAAATATTTGTTATTTTTTAACAGAAACAACGTTTTTTTCAAATAAGACACTGAAAATCATCTATATTTTCTATTAAATAGTTTGAAAGTATCTTTTTTCCGAGTGCATTTTAATAAAAACTAGCTACCGGAAGTGACGTAACGTAAAAAAGTAACTCCAAAAGCCAGAGCGAGTAGGCAATAGCCAGAGAGGTAGAGAGAGAGGGAGACAGAACGCAGACGCGCGCCGCAGATTTAACGCACCGCTGACTTTGAGGTTTGTGTCCAAAGTCTTTCGTTTTTCGTTTCGTTTTTCGTTTCTCGTTTTGTTCCCATTCCTGACCTCGTGCAGCATTTTTTCCGCGGGGGTGCCGCAGATCTTTTCAATTGTCAACTGCAACTTGCTGCATGCAAATCCGGCGGAAAAGAGACAGACAACTGGCCATGCAACCTGGCTTGGCCCCCTTTTGGTTTATTTTGCTTTGACTTTGCCTTTGCGGAATTTTTCGTTTTTGTTTTTCTTTGGTTTTTCTTGTAGTTTTCTTCTCATTCAGCGTAATTCGTGATGTAATTTGATTGAGGGGTGGGTGCTGCAGTGCAACAGCCATTCATTGACCAAAGTGGGCTAATGTCACCTGGCTTTGACACCCTGCCAACTTGGCCAACTTTGCTAACTGGAAATCGCAATATGCCAATGTGCCAAGGCAATTTTGCAAAAGAAAAACCTTACAAAAAAATCACAATTTGATATTTAAAAATGAGATTTTTTTAGAAGAAAGATAAAGCTGTTAGTTATTTTCTTTTTTTTAAAGGTTTTAAAGAAAAGATCATTCTTTGTAAAAACATTTAGCCATTACTCAGTTTTTATTCATCAAGTTCTCAGGAAATATATATTCTTTAACCTAGTCAGAAATCAATGAAGCTTATCCATAATTTCCTCAATTAAAATGCGTCATTGCATGGCCCGGTACTGGTACTTGTTGCCCTGCAGATATGGAACTAAAAAAAAATTATATAAAAATATGCAAACCCATTTTCTCCGTTCAATTGAAGCGATTACCATATCAGCATTCCGATTCCAGAATGCACTGAATGAATAATCGCCATCGAACGCGCCTTTTCGAACAAAAAACTGTGTGTAAGAGTTATTTATGCGAGCGCTACGAAGTGGTATGCCAAGTGGAGCGGTTACTGGCCACTTTTAATGGTATTTAGTGGTGCAAAAAATACATTAAAAAATTATGTATTTATTCGTAGGAGATTTTATGGGATATTTCCTTCAAAATCATGCAGAAACTTTTCTTTTTTGCTTCTAGAAATTATTGAGAAAAGGTTATTGAGAAAAAAATAGAAAATTCTATAAAACCACTCATAAAATTGCTTTTATTAATTAATAATAGAAGAATAGAAAAGATTTCCCTTAAATTCTTGAAGTACCTTTATCCATTAATAATTATTCCAAAATAAAAGTAAATGTTTCGGCAACATGTTGCCAACTCAATGACTTTGCAAACACAGAAGCCAAAGCCAGCGGAAAAGACTCGAGCCGAAACGCACTCAAGAGCAAGAGAATACGAAAACGAAACGGGTAGCTTAACAGGGGCAGGCCTTCTCGCTCTGTTGAGGACTGAGAGCAAGAGAGTTTTGGCGTGAAAAGCTTAGCCGGCAAAATGTGAATACTTGTGTTCTACCCGCGAGCTTTTTGCCATTTCACAATTTGGCGCGAAGCAAAAAAAGTCCAAATGTTCTGTGTGTGTGGTTGTGTTTTTTTGTTTAGCTTGAGCAAGGGCAGTATTTCATGGGTGGGGAAAAGGGGAACAGACAGTGTGGTCTCTGGGCGTTTCGAGGGGGACAGTGGGTAGTGGGGAGGGGTCCTTCGACGCGACGACGCCACTCATTTACTCACTTACTCACTCACAAAATCGTGTAGTATTGATAAAAGAATACAAATTCCACTCTAGGCTGATATTTATTTATTTTTAATTTTCTTTTTTTTCGCTCGTTTTTATTTTTTTTTGTGTCTTAGAGAACCTTGCACTTTTGCCAGCGGCGGTTGGGTGGTTGGGCGGTTGGGAGGTGGGTGTGGAGGTTGGAGAATATTTAACAAAACAGTTTCCTACAGAAAGTTTGCTTTAAAAGGGAAAAGTTTCAATTTAAAATAAAATTTAGAAAATATTCCATTATGTTTCTTATAATTGGGAAACATTACAAAGGATTTTTGGTAAATTTTAGATATTTTAGGTTTTATTTCGTAAATCTTGCTAAGCTTTTTTGTGAGTTGTTTTTCCTTACTTTTTTCTCTGCATGTTTCAGTAGTCTGACAACTTCCATAATTTATATTTCCAAAACTGTTTAGCCGGTGAGAGTGTCTAGCATTTTAGTTCTTCGCAGTATTTCGCACACATTTGTTGGTGTATGTACGTATATACGGGAATTTTGTGGTTTTTGGTGAATGTTTTTTGCCTTCGGCGTGGGCGTCGTCGAAAATGTCTGCGAATTTCCCCGACAAGACCCCAGACCCCGCCCTACCTCTCCACCGCCACCACCTACACAAGGCTCGTTGAAAGGAAAAGTGGTTGCCATTTCCATTTTCCAGATACCGTTACACCGTTAGCAACATAATGGCAGCCAAAGCAAAAGAAACAAAAACAAAAACAAAACCAAACAAAACAAAACACAAACAAAAATGGTGGAAAATATATGGAAAACGTTTCGCAGACAAAATTTAATTGCGATGGCGACCTAAAATCGCCAAAAATGAAATGGGGGCGGTGGATCCATTGATTTGTTTTTGTTTTTGTTTTTGGTTTTTTCTTTCGAATGCCACGCCCCCTTTTACAATGGTTTTTGGTTTTTAGATTAAAGATTAAAGATTCGGCAAAAGCATCGGCAAAGAGAGTCCTCCATATAAATTTTCTTAATTTATAATTTGACATTTATGCATTCTTTATGATTATTTATTACGTTAATTTTTTGATTAAAATTGGCGACGACAAAGCATTTGATAAAGATATAGAAGAAGAAGCAGAAGCCACCCCAAAATGTGGCACTATCTTGGTTGCCTCCTTCCCCTGTCTCCTCCCCCTGACTGCTTGTTGGAGGAAATGTTTTAATTTTTTTTCTTCGTGTGTGTTTCTGTGGCCTCTTAATTCATTTGCGACATTTATGGCTCCGTTTCGACTCAATTAGATAAACAGAAAAAAAATATGACAAGGAGAGAGGTGGGTGGTGGTTGCTGGCAGTGGACAGGGAGGGGGGGGACTGAAGTTCATGATTCTTAAATTGATTGAAAAGAAAACCAACACAATGCCAGGGAAAGTGGGGTTGGTTTAACATTTTACATCTTGTTCTGGGATCTGGTTAATTTGTGGAGGAATTTTTATTATGAGATGTGGCTGATATTGATAGTAAAAATATTCAGAGTAAACTTTCTGAAATAGTTTCTATTCATTTATTAAATTAAAGGACTTGATAGCCTTTCTTATGTGTTTTTGCATTCAAAGATAAACCTTGGCAATATTTAATATTCCAATTGAAAAGCCATTCTTTTAAAGTACATGTTCTTCTCTTAATCTCTGCTAAATCTTGGCAATTTAATAAATAGTTAATCAGACTAGAAGAGCAGACCAGAGGCCAAGGTGGATCCCCCCCCTGCTATCTGAGCATGACAAATATTATTCCTTTAGACACACGTGCTGCCATTCATTATTGCACGCCCAGTTGGTGTTGGCATTATAAAATGCGAATAATTATAGTATTTCTTTCGTTTTTTTTCAAATTCATTTTTATTTCACATTTGCGAGTGGTGAGTCCGAATGTGAATTTCAGCTTAGAGACAAGGAAGAGGGCCGTCGAGTGCGAGTCGCGAATCGCGAATTGTGAATTTTGAATTTTGAATTGCGAAATGTTGCCGGGCCAAGCGGTCATAATCAGCAGCATACATAAATTACACAGACAAATGCACACCAGACATCGCCAGTGCATATATAAAGTGTTTCTATATTTATATATATTTTGCAAAAATATATATACAAACGCTCATATAAATTCATTATCATGCATTTGAAATTCGAGATTTTTGCGCTCATGCTTTTCACTTTTTTTTTTTTTTTTAATTTTTTTTGCTGATTTTATATATTTTATTTTTTATTGCCAGTTCAACTTCCGTCCCCGAACTTTTGTCAAGTGCAGTTAAAATATGTACATATATTTCCTAAAATTCTGCTTGCTTTCTGGAAAATTAAATACTTTCTTTTAAAGGCTGTGAAATGTGTAAGCAAAAAACACAAAACAAGTCATAAAAATCAAAAGTTAGTCCAAAATAGAAGTGCCATTAAACGGTTTAAGTACTTGCACTGTTTGTGTCATCGTAAAATATTTTCAAGTGACGCAAAAATATTTTTTGCACATTTTTTCGCGCCCTTGGCCCTCAACTTGAACACTAAAAGATTATGCATTTTCATGGTTAATGGGATTATGTCTGAAGTTCAGAGCGGTTCCGTTCCGGCATAAAAAAAGTAAATACTGTATATAATATATATTTTTTATATAGTATCCGTTCTAATGACAAGTTCTAGCTTGACAACTGAACTTTAAGAAGAGACTATTTGGTGAGGAATTCCAATATAAAACATTCCGATAAGATTACACATCTTAAAAGATAAAAAATTTCAGTAAAAAAAGGAAACTAATAAAGTTAATTATTCCCTGGGTACTCTTTCAATGGACTTGACTAATAGTTCAATATTCTTAGCAATCTATAATCTTTAAGAAAATATTTAAACACACATTTGCTTAATAAAAAATGTCTGTTTTTATCTTTATGACTTCTGCGGTTCCGCATTGAGTATAGATTTCTATTCCTGAACTATTTGGATATTCCTTGAAATTTGATAATAATACTTCGAAGCCGAGGAAGTAAATCAAAAGTGATCTCATTCTGCAAATAGCATTAAAAACAAATATAGAATATTTTCCACTTTCAACGATTTCCTATGTAAAACCGCGTTTTTTTTTATCAATTTTCCTGGAACATCGGGTTTCGACTTGTGTTTCCAATTTGTTTGTTTATATTTTTGCTGATTTTTTTCGTAATCGTATCGAGATATTTGATACTCTATCTCGCGGCTGTTCTTGTATTTTGTTTACATGTTATTGTTGTCGCTTTTATTAATATTCAGTTGATTTTTATTTTTGTTCTGTGTGTATTTTTTTGCACGCTATTCCTGGTATTATTATTTATGTCTTGGCTGCGTTTTTGTTTATATTTTCTTTGCTGGCTTTTCTATTTGCAGCGTTTGTTTAGTATTTTTACGTAATTTCATTGTTTTGTTTTCGTTTTTATTTTTTTTTTTTGTTCCGCCCTGCACTTTGTCACCCTCTCTATCTGTCTCTCTCTCTCTCTGTCAGTTTTCTATTTTATTTATTTTTTTTTCTGTGTGCATTTCGCAAATTAGCTGCGCTGCTGCCTTTGAAAATGTCATTACGTTTTTCCCCAAATACCCTGTAATACTGGTTTTGTTTTTTTTAAATTACAGAAACTTTAATTGTTTCAAAATTATACAAAATTATCCCAAAACTCTCCTCTAAACATCAAGAACTTCCTCATTCTTTAGTTTCAATAATTTTTAACTAAATAATACCTGTCTAAATAAGTATTTAAGAAATCATTTATCCATTCATTTATTTCTGTTTACTTCAAAATTGTTTACTAATTATTTTTTTTTGTATATTTCCACAGGAATCGAAATCAAGCCAAGGAATCGACTTACTAGGTAAGTGAAGTATTTTTATTACCTGAACTTTTTCTTTTTTGTTTTTATTTTCGTTGAGGTGTATATGGTATGGTATATTTTTTGTTTTGCTTTGTTTTTATCGCTTTATCAGCAATTTAAAATGTGGGAACCACGGGTGGTGCCCCTCCCCCGCCCCTTAATGGGCGTGGTCGTAATGGAACGCTTGCAAATTCTGTGCAAAAACTAAAACAGAAACAACAACGTGTCCGTTTATTTCTCACAACGCAACAGTTGAAACCGCCAAACCAACCACACTGAACAAAAATTCATAGCACCATCATTTATAGAAGAACACTTTATTATATATATATTTCCTGATATATAAATATGAAATACTTACAATGATCAATGAAAAGTAAACTATTGTTCAAACTACAACTAAAATGCATAAAAATCTTCTTGCAAACTTCCTTAGAGTGCTTTGAATTTTTACTAAATCTTCAGTTTTGTATTTCCCAGATAAATATTTAATATTTATGCATCTTTATTTCGTGTTTCTTTAGATTTTTTCTTCAATTAACTTTATTTTTTTTGTAGATTGACCAGAATAGAATAATTTACCTGAAAAAGAAGAGAAAATCAGTATTGGGATTAAAAATTGCATATAATCTTAGAGGTTAAAAACGGTGTAAATGCGTCCCAATTTTTCCCTCTTAGATCCACTATTTTCTCTCAGTGTCTCCACTGATAAGAACTCTCTGAGAGCAAAGTGGCTTGGCGGCTCACGGCATCTGTTAATTAGCCATGCACGTGGCTTTTATGAAGCTTTCAACTTGGCGCCATTTGCTCCCATTTGAAGAAGGTGGACTTTTTGCGCCCACTTCTCCGTTTTGTTTTTGCAAGCCTTCCACCCCACCTTCAACCCAACCACCCCCCTTTCCAGTTTACAATTACAGCGATAAGCTGGAAATGCCAGGTACGGTCTGAAAAATAATCATTGTTTTTTTTCCATTTTTCCCCCGTTTTGTTTTGTGACTTTTTGCACATATGCAAATTTTAAATGCTCATGAAAAGTACTGGGTTGCACTTATGCATATGCAT
The DNA here is from genome assembly GCA_035047325.1 of Drosophila vallismaia. NCBI lineage: Eukaryota > Metazoa > Arthropoda > Insecta > Diptera > Drosophilidae > Drosophila > Drosophila vallismaia. Next base: position 8,598,303 of record JAWNPU010000001.1, on the reverse strand, counting down.
AATATGCTAGTCTAATCTTATGCAAATGGCTGCCGCGGAAGGTTTACGGATACGAAAATATTAAAATAGCTTTTCGCATAGCCCGAAAAATTTTAACAACTTTTTAAAAGCATAAGAAAAAGTATTTAAAAAGCATTAAGACTTCAACTTCTTTTTTATGCACAATTTTTAATTATAAAATAATGAAAAATGGTTGCTTGATTTTTTAAGCAATTTCTTTTCCTACCTTCTGTTTAAATGAAAAAAAAAAAAAACAATTTAGTAAACAGTATTTGAGCACTAATTGTATATTGTCGTTGCTGCTGTTTGTTGTAACTCTTCCTTTTTTATTTATTTTTTCGTTCTGTACTTTTTGTGCTTTTTATCTCTAGGCCAGGCACAACAAATACAAACAAAACCAAGTTCATAATTTCAATTTTCAAGGTTTTTGGTAAACATTTTCCTCGCAAAACGCGCAAAAAAAAAACACCACGAAACAAAACAAAACGGCGGAAAACAATGTAAACATACCTAGAAAAATAGCAAAACAGCAGAAAGACAAGACTGAAAAACAAAAATAGAGAGTGCAAAAAAAAGTGCGCAAAATATGTGTGCAAAAAAAGGCGTCGCCATAATGAGGGAAAAGCGAAAAGGGAAAGGGGTATCTTACAGTGTTTGTGTTTCTTTTCTATTTCGAATTTATTTATTTTTTTGTTTTGTTTTTTTTTTCTTCTTTTTGCCGGCTTCTCATTTGCTGCCCATTTCTTTTTCCTACCCATTTGTTTACGAGTGTTTTATGGCGGGCCAATAATTGTCCCTGCACCGCCACAGTGGGTCTTCGATATCAGCAACTCTAGGAGCTGATCCAGGTGCTCCTCTGGTGCTCCCAGAGCTCCTCCTGGTGCTGCTGTTATTCACACTTTTAATAGCGAATATCTCGGTCCTTTCTCATCCGATTTGGAAACGGCGTACCATTCCTTAATCATGGCTTTAACCTGCTTCGATTTGCATCAAAAAAGAAGGAGAACCGGAGAAAAAAAGTTCGACCCAATTTTTGGAAAAAATTATGATGTTACCCCTTTTAAAAATTGCGAAAAATGGGCCGAAATTTTTTTTGTTCGAATTTCCAAATCTTTGAATGTAGATCAAAGAAAAACGAAGTGAAGAAGAGTGGAAGAAAGTCGTGAAAATTACACTGAGCCGATTTTCGCAAAAAATCATGATGGTACCCCTTTCGAAAATTGCGAAAAATGGGTAGAAATTTGTTTGTTCTATTTTCCATATATTTTGATGCAAATCGACGCGGAATGAAGTTCGTATCGCAAAATGGTACTCTGTTCCTGAATCGGTTGAGAAGTAGCTGCAATATTCATTAAATAGTTGACGAAAAGGCGGAAAATTACACTGACCCGATTTTCGCTAAAAATCATGAATCGTATCCCTTTTTAATACATTTTTATTTAATTTTTACAGGTGATCAACTATACTAGACTATTACTACTAAAATTAATCGGCACACGCTCAAAGGATAATGAGTGGAACCGGAACGAGACTTCTCTCTCAATGTAGGGACCCGTTTACCTGGGGATTAGAAAAAATGTTAACTAAAAATATGAATTTGGAAAACTGCAGCACAAGAACATCACCTGTAGCACCGGAGCAGCTTCTTGGGCACTAGATCAGCACCTGGATCACCTTTAGCAGCCCTTGCAGCAGCCGTAGAGTACATGTTGCAGCACCTGGAACCCCGCAGCAGCTTTAGAAGCACCAGAGCAGCACCTGGAACAGCACCTGGAACACCACCTGGAACGGCAGCAGAACAAAATTAGGTACTTTATAATTTTGATAGCGAATATCTCTGCCATTATCCAACCGATTTTGAAACGGCATATCATTTCTGAACCAGGGCTTTAAGCAGTTTCGATTCGTACAAGAATGTCGGGGAAATCGGACAAAAAATTTTTAGTCTATTTTTGCAAAAATTCATGATGGTACCCCTTTCCAAAATTGCGAAAAATCGATGAAAATTTTTGTGTTCGGCTTTCCTGATCTTTTTACGCCGATCAACGGAAACTGAAGCCCTGATTCCAAAATGGTATTCCGTTCATAAATCGGTAGTCAAATGGCAAAGATATTTACAAAAATGTATTTAGAAAAATGGAATTTTGTATTTAAAAATTTGTGTTTCATTTCATTTTACAGCAATGGCGACAGGATATAAAGCACCTGTAGCAGCAGCTGGTGCTCCGAGCTGGACGACCGGTAGAAGCTCCTGGACGAACGGAGCAGCATATGGAGCGCCTGTAGCAGCACCTGGAGGACCAGAATAGGCACCAGGGATCCCCTGACGGGCCCTGGACCTGCCTGGGCTAGCCTGAACCTGCCTAGGCCACCCTAGACCTGCCTCGGCAACCCCGGACGGATCCTGGACCAGCCTAGGCCACCCTGGACGGGTCCTGGACTAGCCTAGGCCACCCCGCACGGACCCTGGACCAGCCTAGGCCACCCCGGACGGATCCTGGACCAGCCTAGGCCACCCTGGATGGATTCTGGACCAGCCTAGGCCACCCTGGACGGATCCTGGACCAGCCTAGGCTAGCCTGGACGGATCCTGGACCAGCCTAGGCCACCCCGGACGGATCCTGGACCAGCCTAGGCCACCCTGGACCAGGCTGGACGGATTCTGGACCAGCCTAGGCTAGCCTGGACGGATCCTGGACCAGCCTAGGCCACCCCGCACGGACCCTGGACCAGCCTAGGCCACCCCGGACGGATCCTGGACCAGCCTAGGCCACCCTGGACGGGTCCTGGACTAGCCTAGGCCACCCTGGACCAGCCTGGACGGATTCTGGACCAGCCTAGGCCACCTCCGACGGATCCTGGACCAGCCTAGGCTAGCCTGGACGGATCCTGGACCAGCCTAGGCCACCCCGGACGGATCCTGGACCAGCCTAGACCACCCCGGACGGATCCTGGACGGATTCTGGACCAGCCTAGGCCACCCTGGACGGATCCTAGACCAGCCTAGGCCACCTTGGACTAGCCTGGACAGATCCTGGAGCAGCCTAGGCTAGCCTGGACGGATCCTGGGCCAGCCTAGGCCACACCGGACGGATCCTGGACCAGCCTAGGCTAGCCTGGACGGATCCTGGACCAGCCTAGGCCACCCTGGATCAGCCTGAACGGATCCTGGACCAGCCTAGGCCACCCTGGACCAGCCTTAACGGATCCTGGACCAGCCTGGACGGGTCCTGGACCAGCCTAGGCCACCCTGGACGGATAGGGTGGTCCAGGACCTTCCTGGGTCTGTCCAGGGCATCATAGAGTGGTCCAGGACCTGCCTAGCTCCGTCCAGGGCAGCCTGCGCGGGTCCAGGACCTGCCTAGGTCCGTCTAGGGCAGCCTAGGGGGTTCCAGGACCTGCCTAGGTCCGTCCAGGGCAGCCTAGGGGGTCCAGGACCTGCCTGGGTCCGTCCATGGCAGCCTAGGGGGGTCCAGGACCTGGCTGGGTCCGTCCAGGGCAGCCTAGGGGGGTCCAGGGCAGCCTAGGGGGGTCCAGGACCTGCCTAGGTCCGTCCAGGGCAGCCTAGAGGGGTCCAGGACCTGTCCAGGTCCATCCAGGGCAGCCTAGGGGGTTCCAGGACCTGGCTGGGTCCGTCCAGGGCAGCCTAGGGGGGTCCGGGACCTGCGTAGGTCCGTCCAGGGCAGCCTAGAGGGGTCCAGGACCTGCCAAGGTCCGTCCAGGGCAGCCTAGGGGGGTCCGGGACCTGCGTAGGTCCGTCCAGGGCAGCCTAGAGGGGTCCAGGACCTGCCAAGGTCCGTCCAGGGCAGCCTAGAGGGGTCCAGGACCTGTCCAGGTCCATACAGGGCAGCCTAGGGGGTTACAGGACCTGCCTGGGTCCGTCCAGGGCAGCCTAGGGGGTTCCAGGACCTGCCTAGGTCCGCCCAGGGCAGCCTGCGCGGGTCCAGGACCTGCCTAGGTCCGTCCAGGGCAGCCTAGGGGGTTCCAGGACCTGCCTAGGTCCGTCCGGGGCAGCCTAGAGAGGTCCAGGACCTTCCTGGGTCCGTCCTGGGCAGCCTAGGGGTTTCCAGGACCTGCCTGGGTCCGTCCAGGGCAGCCTAGGGGGTTCCAGGACCTGTCTAGGTCCGCCCAGGGCAGCCTGCGCGGGTCCAGGACCTGCCTAGGTCCGTCCTGGGCAGCCTAGAGGGGTCCAGGACCTGCCCAGGTCCGTCCAGGGCAGCCTAGGGGGTTCCAGGACCTGCCTAGGTCCGTCCAGGGCAGCCTAGAGAGGTCCAGGACCTTCCTGGGTCCGTCCTGGGCAGCCTAGGGGGTTCCAGGACCTGCCTGGGTCCGTCCATGGCAGCCTAGGGGGGTCCAGTACCTGGCTGGGTCCGTCCAGGGCAGCCTAGAGAGGTCCAGGACCTTCCTGGGTCCGTCCTGGGCAGCCTAGGGTGGTCCAGGACCTGCCTGGGTCCGTCCAGGGCAGCTTAGAGGGGTCCAGGACCTGCCCAGGTCTCTCCAGAGCAGCCTAGGGGGTCCAGGACCTGCCCAGGTCCGTCCAGGGCAGCATAGGGGGGTCCAGGACCTGCCTAGGTCCGCCCAGGGCAGCCTCCGCGGGTCCAGGACCTGCCTAGTTCCGTCCAGGGCAGCCTAGGGGGTTCCAGGACCTGCCCAGGTCCGTCCAGGGCAGCCTAGGGGGTTCCAGGACCTGCCTGGGTCCGTCCATGGCAGCCTAGGGGGGTCCAGTACCTGGCTGGGTCCGTCCAGGGCAGCCTAGAGAGGTCCAGGACCTTCCTGGGTCCGTCCTGGGCAGCCTAGGGTGGTCCAGGACCTGCCTGGGTCCGTCCAGGGCAGCTTAGAGGGGTCCAGGACCTGCCCAGGTCTCTCCAGAGCAGCCTAGGGGGGTCCAGGACCTGCCCAGGTCCGTCCAGGGCAGCCTAGGGGGTTCCAGGACCTGCCTGGGTCCGTCCATGGCAGCCTAGGGGGGTCCAGTACCTGGCTGGGTCCGTCCAGGGCAGCCTAGGGGGGTCCAGGGCAGCCTAGGGGGGTCCGGAACCGGCGTAGGTCCGCCCAGGGCAGCCTGCGCGGGTCCAGGACCTGCCTAGGTCCGTCCAGGGCAGCCTAGGGGGGTCCAGGACCTGCCTAGGTCCGTCCAGGGCAGCTTAGGGGGGACCAGGACCTGCCTAGGTCCGCCCAGGGCAGCATGCGCGGGTCCGGAACCGCCGTAGGTCCGTCCAGGGCAGCCTAGGGGGGTCCAGGACCTGTCCATCCAGGGCAGCCTAGGGGGTTCCAGGACCTGCCTAGGTCCGTCCAGGGCAGCCTAGAGAGGTCCAGGACCTTCCTGGGTCCGTCCTGGGCAGCCTAGGGGGTTCCAGGACCTGCCTGGGTCCGTCCAGGGCAGCCTAGGGGTTCCAGAACCTGCCTAGGTCCGCCCAGGGCAGCCTGCGCTGGTCCAGGTCCGTCCAGGGCAGCCTGCGCGGGTCCGGAACCGGCGTAAGTCCGTCCAGGGCAGCCTAGGGGGGTCCGGGACCTGCGTAGGTCCGTCCAGGGCAGCCTAGGGGGTTCCAGGACCTGCCTAGGTCCGTCCAGGGCAGCCTAGAGAGGTCCAGGACCTTCCTGGGTCCGTCCTGGGCAGCCTAGAGGGGTCCAGGACCTGCCCAGGTCCGCCCAGGGCAGCCTAGGGGGGTCCAGGACCTGCCCAGGTCCGTCCAGGGCAGCCTAGGGGGTTCCAGGACCTGCCTAGGTCCGCCCAGGGCAGCCTGCGCGGGTCCAGGACCTGCCTAGGTCCGTCCAGGGCAGCCTAGGGGGTTCCAGGACCTGCCTGGGTCCGTCCAGGGCAGCCTAGGGGGGTCCAGGACCTGCCTAGGTCCGCCCAGGGCAGCCTGCGCGGGTCCGGAACCGGCGTAGGTCCGTCCAGGGCAGCCTAGGGGGGTCCGGGACCTGCGTGGGTCCGTCCAGGGCAGCCTAGGGGGTTCCAGGACCTGCCTAGGTCCGTCCGGGGCAGCCTAGAGAGGTCCAGGACCTGCCTGGGTCCGTCCAGGGCAGCCTGCGCGGGTCCGGAACCGGCGTAGGTCCGTCCAGGGCAGCCTAGGGGGGTCCGGAACCGGCGTAGTTCCGTCCAGGGCAGCCTAGAGAGGTCCAGGACCTTCCTGGATCCGTCCTGGGCAGCCAAGGGGGTTCCAGGACCTGCCTGGGTCCGTCCAGGGCAGCCTGCGCGGGTCCAGGACCTGCCTAGGTCCGCCCAGGGCAGCCTAGGGGGGTCCAGGACCTGCCTGGGTCCGTCCAGGGCAGCCTAGAGGGGTCCAGGACCTGCCTAGGTCCGTCCAGGGCAGCATAGGGGGGTCCAGGACCTGCCTAGGTCCGCCCAGGGCAGCCTGCGCGGGTCCGGGACCTGCGTGGGTCCGTCCAGGGCAGCCTAGAGGGGTCCAGGACCTGCCTAGGTCCGTCCAGGGCAGCCTAGGGGGGTCCAGGACCTGCCTGGGTCCGTCCAGGGCAGCCTAGAGGGGTCCAGGACCTGCCTAGGTCCGTCCAGGGCAGCATAGGGGGGTCCAGGACCTGTCTAGGTCCGCCCAGGGCAGCCTGCGCGGGTCCAGGACCTGCCTAGGTCCGTCCAGGGCAGCCTAGGGGGTCCAGGACCTGCCTGGGTCCGTCCAGGGCAGCCTAGGGGGGTCCAGGACCTGCCTAGGTCCGCCCAGGGCAGCCTGCGCGGGTCCGGAACCGGCGTAGGTCCGTCCTGGGCAGCCTAGGGGGGTCCGGGACCTGCGTGGGTCCGTCCAGGGCAGCCTAGGGGGTTCCAGGACCTGCCTAGGTCCGTCCGGGACAGCCTAGAGAGGTCCAGGACCTGCCTGGGTCCGTCCAGGGCAGCCTGCGCGGGTCCGGAACCGGCGTAGGTCCGTCCAGGGCAGCCTAGGGGGGTCCGGAACCGGCGTAGGTCCGTCCAGGGCAGCCTAGGGGGGTCCGGAACCGGCGTAGTTCCGTCCAGGGCAGCCTAGAGGGGTCCAGGACCTGCCTAGGTCCGTCCAGGGCAGCATAGGGGGGTCCAGGACCTGTCTAGGTCCGCCCAGGGCAGCCTGCGCGGGTCCAGGACCTGCCTAGGTCCGTCCAGGGCAGCCTAGGGGGGTCCAGGACCTGCCTGGGTCCGTCCAGGGCAGCCTAGGGGGGTCCAGGACCTGCCTAGGTCCGCCCAGGGCAGCCTGCGCGGGTCCGGAACCGGCGTAGGTCCGTCCTGGGCAGCCTAGGGGGGTCCGGGACCTGCGTGGGTCCGTCCAGGGCAGCCTAGGGGGTTCCAGGACCTGCCTAGGTCCGTCCGGGGCAGCCTAGAGAGGTCCAGGACCTGCCTGGGTCCGTCCAGGGCAGCCTGCGCGGGTCCGGAACCGGCGTAGGTCCGTCCAGGGCAGCCTGCGCGGGTCCAGGACCTGCCTAGGTCCGCCCAGGGCAGCCTGCGCGGGTCCAGGACCTGCCTAGGTCCGCCCAGGGCAGCCTGCGCGGGTCCAGGACCTGCCTAGGTCCGCCCAGGGCAGCCTAGGGGGGTCCGGGACCTGCGTGGGTCCGTCCAGGGCAGCCTAGAGGGGTCCAGGACCTGCCTAGGTCCGTCCAGGGCAGCCTAGGGGGGTCCAGGACCTGCCTGGGTCCGTCCAGGGCAGCGTAGAGGGGTCCAGGACCTGCCTAGGTCCGTCCAGGGCAGCATAGGGGGGTCCAGGACCTGCCTAGGTCCGCCCAGGGCAGCCTGCGCGGGTCCAGGACCTGCCTAGGTCCGCCCAGGGCAGCCTGCGCGGGTCCGGGACCTGCGTGGGTCCGTCCAGGGCAGCCTAGAGGGGTCCAGGACCTGCCTAGGTCCGTCCAGGGCAGCCTAGGGAGGTCCAGGACCTGCCTGGGTCCGTCCAGGGCAGCCTAGAGGGGTCCAGGACCTGCCTAGGTCCGTCCAGGGCAGCATAGGGGGGTCCAGGACCTGTCTAGGTCCGCCCAGGGCAGCCTGTGCGGGTCCAGGACCTGCATAGGTCCGTCCAGGGCAGCTTACGGGGGTCCGGGACCTGCCTAGGTCCGTCCAGGGCAGCCTAGAGGGGTCCAGGACCTGCCTAGGTCCGTCCAGGGCAGCCTAGAGGGGTCCAGGACCTGCCTAGATCCGTCCAGGGCAGCCTAGGGGCTTCCAGGATCTGCCTAGGTCCGTCCAGGGCAGCATAGGGGGGTCCAGGAGCTGCCTAGGTCCGCCCAGGGCAGCCTGCGCGGGTCCAGGACCTGCCTAGCTCCGCCCAGGGCAGCCTGCGCGGGTCCAGGACCTGCCTAGGTCCGCCCAGGGCAGCCTAGGGGGGTCCGGGACCTGCGTGGGTCCGTCCAGGGCAGCCTAGAGGGGTCCAGGACCTGCCTAGGTCCGTCCAGGGCAGCCTAGGGGGGTCCAGGACCTGCCTAAGTCCGCCCAGGGCAGCCTAGGGGGGTCCGGGACCTGCGTGGGTCGGTCCAGGGCAGCCTAGAGGGGTCCAGGACCTGCCTAGGTCCGTCCAGGGCAGCTTAGGGGGGTCCGGGACCTGCCTAGGTCCGTCCAGGGCAGCCTAGGGGGTTCCAGGACCTGCCTGGGTCCGTCCAGGGCAGCCTAGGGGGGTCCGGGACCTGCGTGGGTCCGCCCAGGACAGCCTAGGGGGGTCCGGGACCTGCGTGGGTCCGTCCAGGGCAGCCTGCGCGGGTCCAGGACCTGCCTAGGTCCGCCCAGGGCAGCCTAGGGGGTCCAGGACCTGCCTAGGTCCGTCCAGGGCAGCCTAGGGGGGTCCAGGACCTGCCTGGGTCCGTCCAGGGCAGTCTAGAGGGGTCCAGGACCTGCCTAGGTCCGTCCAGGGCAGCCTAGGGGGGTCCAGGACCTGCCTAAGTCCGCCCAGGGCAGCCTAGGGGGGTCCGGGACCTGCGTGGGTCGGTCCAGGGCAGCCTAGAGGGGTCCAGGACCTGCCTAGGTCCGTCCAGGGCAGCTTAGGGGGGTCCGGGACCTGCCTAGGTCCGTCCAGGGCAGCCTAGGGGGTTCCAGGACCTGCCTGGGTCCGTCCAGGGCAGCCTAGGGGGTCCGGGACCTGCGTGGGTCCGCCCAGGGCAGCCTAGGGGGGTCCGGGACCTGCGTGGGTCCGTCCAGGGCAGCCTGCGCGGGTCCAGGACCTGCCTAGGTCCGCCCAGGGCAGCCTAGGGGGGTCCAGGACCTGCCTAGGTCCGTCCAGGGCAGCCTAGGGGGGTCCGGGACCTGCGTGGGTCGGTCCAGGGCAGCCTAGAGGGGTCCAGGACCTGCCTAGGTCCGTCCAGGGCAGCTTAGGGGGGTCCGGGACCTGCCTAGGTCCGTCCAGGGCAGCCTAGGGGGTTCCAGGACCTGCCTGGGTCCGTCCAGGGCAGCCTAGGGGGGTCCGGGACCTGCGTGGGTCCGCCCAGGGCAGCCTAGGGGGGTCCGGGACCTGCGTGGGTCCGTCCAGGGCAGCCTGCGCGGGTCCAGGACCTGCCTAGGTCCGCCCAGGGCAGCCTAGGGGGGTCCAGGACCTGCCTAGGTCCGTCCAGGGCAGCCTAGGGGGGTCCAGGACCTGCCTGGGTCCGTCCAGGGCAGTCTAGAGGGGTCCAGGACCTGCCTAGGTCCGTCCAGGGCAGCCTAGGGGGGTCCAGGACCTGCCTAAGTCCGCCCAGGGCAGCCTAGGGGGGTCCGGGACCTGCGTGGGTCGGTCCAGGGCAGCCTAGAGGGGTCCAGGACCTGCCTAGGTCCGTCCAGGGCAGCTTAGGGGGGTCCGGGACCTGCCTAGGTCCGTCCAGGGCAGCCTAGGGGGTTCCAGGACCTGCCTGGGTCCGTCCAGGGCAGCCTAGGGGGTCCGGGACCTGCGTGGGTCCGCCCAGGGCAGCCTAGGGGGGTCCGGGACCTGCGTGGGTCCGTCCAGGGCAGCCTGCGCGGGTCCAGGACCTGCCTAGGTCCGCCCAGGGCAGCCTAGGGGGGTCCAGGACCTGCCTAGGTCCGTCCAGGGCAGCCTAGGGGGGTCCAGGACCTGCCTGGGTCCGTCCAGGGCAGTCTAGAGGGGTCCAGGACCTGCCTAGGTCCGTCCAGGGCAGCATAGGGGGTCCAGGACCTGCCTAGGTCCGTCCAGGGCAGCTTAGGGGGGTCCGGGACCTGCCTGGGTCCGTCCAGGTCAGCCTAGGGGGGTCCGGGACCTGCCTAGGTCCGTCCAGGGCAGCCTAGGGGGGTCCAGGACCTGCCTGGGTCCGTCCAGGGCAGTCTAGAGGGGTCCAGGACCTGTCTAGGCCCGCCCAGGGCAGCCTGCGCGGGTCCAGGACCTGCCTAGGTCCGTCCAGGGCAGCTTAGGGGGGTCCGGGACCTGCCTAGGTCCGTCCAGGGCAGCCTAGGGGGTTCCAGGACCTGCCTGGGTCCGTCCAGGTCAGCCTAGGGGGGTCCGGGACCTGCCTAGGTTCGTCCAGGGCAGCCTAGGGGGGTCCAGGACCTGCCTGAGTCCGTCCAGGGCCGCCTAGAGGGGTCCAGGACCTGCCTAGGTCCGTCCAGGGCAGCCTAGAGGGGTCCAGGACCTGCCTAGGTCCGTCCAGGGCAGCCTAGGGGCTTCCAGGATCTGCCTAGGTCCGTCCAGGGCAGCATAGGGGGGTCCAGGAGCTGCCTAGGTCCGCCCAGGGCAGCCTGCGCGGGTCCAGGACCTGCCTAGCTCCGCCCAGGGCAGCCTGCGCGGGTCCAGGACCTGCCTAGGTCCGCCCAGGGCAGCCTAGGGGGGTCCGGGACCTGCGTGGGTCCGTCCAGGGCAGCCTAGAGGGGTCCAGGACCTGCCTAGGTCCGTCCAGGGCAGCATAGGGGGGTCCAGGACCTGCCTAGGTCCGCCCAGGGCAGCCTGCGCGGGTCCAGGACCTGCCTAGGTCCGCCCAGGGCAGCCTGCGCGGGTCCAGGACCTGCCTAGGTCCGCCCAGGGCAGCCTGCGCGGGTCCAGGACCTGCCTAGGTCCGTCCAGGGCAGCCTAGGGGGGTCCAGGACCTGCCTGGGTCCGTCCAGGGCAGCCTAGAGGGGTCCAGGACCTGCCTAGGTCCGTCCAGGGCAGCATAGGGGGGTCCAGGACCTGCCTAGGTCCGTCCAGAGCAGTTTTTGGAGCACCTGGAGCAGAACCTAGACCAGCAGAGGCCCACTAGAGCACCGGACGAAAAAGACTAAAAAAAATTGATTTTTTAAATAAAGAATGAAAAAAAAACCCGTTTTTTGTTCAGGTTTTTATAGCATTTCTGGGGCATTTTTCCATCGATTTTAGAACGGAATACCATTTTTTAATCAGAACTATAATATTTTAAAAACTACATAAAAACATCCCAAAAAGGGAACAAAAAAAAATCTATCGATTTTTCGTAATTTTTGAAAGGGGTACCATCATGATTTTTACTGAAAATCGGGTCGAATTTTTTTTTCTCCGATTCTTCCGTATCTTTAATGCAAATCAAAGCAGGTTAAGGGCCTGATTCGGGAACGGTACGCCGTTTAAAAATCGGCAGAGAAATGTCAGAGATATTCACAATAAAAAGTATGAATTACAGCAGCACCTGAAGGAGCTCGTAGAGCACCAGAGCATCTTTTGGAGGATCTCCTAGAGCACTACAGCAGCTTCTGGATATAGAAACTACGGGAATGGTAACATTCAATGCATATTTGTACATTGTATTATTGGATGGATCATGAGATTGCCAAGATCTATGCCTTTAGATTCATTTAATTAATATAATTGCTTGTTTTATTTTAAACCAAGACTGCTAGTTGTAATATTATTTAAGCTGCACCTTGATGTTCATTTAAAACCAAATAAATTAATGAATAAACGTTGAACTGAATCGAATATTAGTTTTCTATTTAAAAGTCTGGACGTAATCGAGGGGATCGCTGGCACTTGCGTGCGAGAAGTTTGGGTGAATTCCCCCAAGCCGTTCGGATTTCGTGGAAGTTACTTGAACAGAAACTGATAGACCTGGCGCCTGTCTTGCCACTAATTTGCGATAAATCATCGACAAGTTGAGCTTTGAATATGATATCGCGAATAGTCGTTGCATTCCAGGAAAATGGGGAACTAAAAATATTCTCACACAATTGAAAAAAAACGCCCTTTAAGCTCTCGCCACGTAGTGTGAATGATATGCAAAAGTTGTATATTTTTTATGGGCTTATCTTTATATTTTTCTACACGTTTTCCGTGTATGTCCGATTAATCAAGGGGGAACTCAAACAGGGAACTTGGTTTAGCTGAATGAAACATGGGCTAATATTTACACATCTATGATGCAAAAAAGTTGTTAAGAATTTCAAAAATATTTCCCCCATCATTCAAAACAGGAAATGCTACTGTTCCCTAAAAAATTTCAAGTGTTTTGTTTGTTATTTACCGAATAAATAAGTGTCAAGCAATTTAAAGACATTAATTGTGTAAAGAATTAATATTATCTAATAGATTTTCCACAAAAAAAAGTAAGAAATTCACAAGTTAAGCTGGAGAACAACATAATTATGTGACTTTGATGCATTAATTTACTTGTATTCTTTCTATTTAATATTTTGATTTCTGTTTTATAGATCTTCATCACAATGACAAGTGTCAGGCGAGGGCTGGGTCAAAAATGAGATGAACTTGTGTGTTTCTAACGCCAAATGAGGTGTTTGGATCACTTCCCGGCAACGACAACCGAAAACTGACAACGGGAGCCCGACTTTGAGCTGAAATCTTCGGGAAGCCTGGAGGTCAAGCGTGTCGGGTTTCACCTTTTCCGTACACGTTAGTGCAATTAATTTTAATTGGGTTAGTCATTTGGCAATTTAGCATTATTGTTCCTTTGCTATTTATTATTTTTTGTACTATTTTTTTGTTTTTTTTTTTGTATTTCTTGCTTCCATTTTTGCAAAGTCTTTGCTTATCAAAATTAGGTCAAACTTGATGTAGGTACTTTTTGTGATTAGGTAGACTGGAGGTGGTGTTGGTGCAACAACAAAAAGGCTTCCACAATTTATGAAGCTCTCCCAACTTTGTGGCTCTTGAATGATAAGAGTATGACTTCTTATCAAACGAAACGAAAAAAAACTACAAAAAAAAAACTTAAAAAAAAAACCAAAAAAAAAACGAAACAAATCAGTTCTCCTTGAATTTTCTTTGAGTGGTTGCTGTGTGCTCGACAATCTCACTCTTATTTCATACCACTTCCCAGTTATTTCTGTTGTTTTTGTAGAATTTGGTAGAACGACAAAAATTTAACAGTGTATACTTGTGGTAGTTTCTGTGCGGAGATAAAATATTTTTGCAATGCGCCTGCTAATTGAGATAACAGGACATTGTATTATTTATAGACTAAATAGAAATAAAACCCCAAAGTCACATGCGCTGAATAATGAAATTTTGATCTACGATTGCTAAATATTTTCCGGTCTCATAAATCCCCCGTTTATTGTGGGAATTTCACCGAATTCCAGTCTTTTTTAATTCATCAAATTAATACTTTTAATTGACTTTAATTATTAAAGGTATTAATTGCTTTATATTCATAATTAGAAAACTAAAATTGGAAACTTCTAAGGAGAAAGCCCAAAATTTGTCTAATATCTGATAGTTTTAAGTGGAAAATTGTATTGGATGGATATATGTGGTATTCAAATGTAATCAATACTAAATTATATTAATAAAATGAAAAGAAGGAACTCTATTAATCTCTATTTCCCCTACCAAGGTTAATAACTTAATATTTTTTTTGTCGTTTTGATCAAGACTCTAAGAATTTAATATTCTAATACTCCGCTTATAAAAACTTTCCATATCGCCAGGCCATATCCGGATGGATATTTTACGGTTATATGGTTGCCAGGTCAACAAATCGCATTCGTACCCCCATCGGAAAAAACTTTAAATAGTTACCCTTATCTGGGTAGAACAAAAAGTCGTCTTGCGACTTTAAACTGCCCGCAAAAAAAAAAAAAACTGCAAATTCATAATTGTGAAATTCCTGCCAAAAAAGAGAACAAAAGGCTATTAGACTTACTGCGTCTCGCTCTATCAGAGAGTCCATCTCACTCGCACACAATTTATTGTTGGCCAAGTTAATCGCGTGCTTGAAGTGCTCTGCTGGCTGTCAAATTATCAGCTGTTTCCCATTAATTACATGCCTCCTCCGTCCGTATCGCCGAACCAATATAAACGGAATCGAAATTTCCTAATTTTCTCGTTACTCATACGCACCGTTGCCGTGTCGAGCCACAAAAAAAGCCGAACAAAAAATTTCAAGGGGTTGGCGTGTGGAGTAAAAAACTAGAAATAAAACAAAAAAAAAATGCTGATTACGCACTGAGATCTCCAATAGAAATTCTGTTTCGATGTTGATGTTGTTGGGATGTGGATCAGTCGGTAGCCCTTGCGCTGCTTGCGTAAATATTTCAAGTGCCTTGGCCGGCTGATAAGCTAAAGCTAAAAAAAAGGGGGGGACTTGGTCGGGAGAGGGCAGGTTGGGGTAGCAGCTAGTCTGGCAGCTGATTGTAATATAATTATAATTCTGGTCTTGGCAACCGCACGCACAAATCGTCGAGATGGAAAAAACGTCACTGTTATCAGTCGCTTTTCTGTTATCAATAAATTTCTATATTTGTCTCTCACTCACCTTTTTCTACTCCCCTATAGGCTGTTTCGCTTGCTCATGATTCATCTGGAAAGAGAAAAAATTAAAGTTATCCATTAATATTCTATTTTCTCAAAAAAACGGGACTACCCCTGATCAGGCTTTAAATCTTAAACATATTTCCTAAAATATATTTCACAAAAATAATATTTATTAGGCAAGTATCTCCAACTAGGAATATATATATTCTGCTTTGTCATTCTAACTTCTAAATTCATTCATCATGCTTAATATTACAAAAAGGAAGATAATACTTATGAGTCCAAACTATTCTAAATATTGCCCATTTTTGTTGGTTTTTTTTTCTTTATAGTTTTCTGTTACCCAAACCTAAATTAAAACCTAAAACCTAATGAATTTCCCAGTCGGGCGATCGGTGAATAATATTCAGGCAAGTGATAAGTGATAAGCCATTTGGCGCCATCGCACTTCAAGTGGATTCGTGGCCGCTGACAGGCGCACTGATGGCTCTCAGATACAGATACAGATACAGAATACAGATAAAGATACAGATACAGATACACTTGGCCGCCCGGCAATTGAGATTTCAAATTGAGAATCAATATACGTATATTGAAAATATATTATTCGCGATTACAACACTTTAATCCATTCGCAGTTAGGCCTAATTGCCTGGTCAATGCCAAATGGTCGAACTTTCGGTTCCGGTAATGGGATCGCGACCTCTGGCCATTCCCAAATTCCCAAGCTTCCAAAATCTTCGCATTACTTTCGAATAAAACATGTGTTCCGGTTGTGTCACTGTCAGTATCTGTATCTGTATCTGTCACTGCCCTAATGCATGGAAAATAAATCCCATTTGGTTACTAATTGAAATCCCCCCCGATTCTATATTATTTTTTTTGGCAATCGCCTGTCGAATGGTTCGATAATGGGGTCGAATGATTAACGATAACAGGAGACTGAGGAGACTTTTTCTAAAAAAAAAATAGTTGTAGTTTTTTCTGGAATTTTCCAAATTGCCTTTGGGACTTGGGACTTTAGAATTAGTTTAGTGTTAAGATAGTCAGTTATTCTTTTAAACTAAGGTATACATTTTTATATAAATAATTATATACTTTTTTAAGGTTAAGGGTTTAGTAAGGATAAAGTAGTCAAAAAAACCCTGCCATTTCATAAAAATTCTGCAAAAGTCTAAAGAGTTTTTCTGTTGTTTGAAAAGTTATATCCTTCCCAAAAGAATGTTGACGTCGTTCTTTTTAAATATGAACAATCTTAGTTATATTTCCTAAAATAAATACTTTAAATAATACAAAACATAAATTCCCTACCATAAAAATCTCTTTTCTCAGTGTAATCTCAGCACTATTGCCACCAGATAGGAGGGACATCTGTTTTTCCAGTTGTCAAGTTTTGCAATCGTTTGGCTTTTCTTATCAGTTAACGGCTTGGGGTCGCATTACAACCCATAATTCACGATTCTATTATAGACGCGCCAATGACAAACTCCTTTGGCGACGATTGTTGTCAAACAAATTGCAACTAATTAGCGATTATTTTATTTAAACAATTTTTCGCGTCGATGGCAACAGCCCGACATTGCTCATACGCCCCATTTGCCAGACCAAACTTGATACGTACGCCGGAGGAGTCTACGCAATTTTCGAGTATTTTCTTTTTTGGGGGAATCGCGCCACCGGACACAAAACTTAACACCCACTCGTCTGACACAGATTCTGCCATCGTTTTACCTCTTCAAAGAGATCAATTTCGATCTGGCCTGACGCACTTTTTGACATTTTTCCCACTAAATGTTGAAATAGTTTTTTGCAAGGAAAAATAAGGCGGGAAAAGTTGGAAAGTAAAAGTCGTTGCAAAAGCAGGAAAAGAGCCGAACAACGCGTGTGACCCAGTTTATTGTCTATAATCGCCAAGCATTTAGCTTTTAAACGTACAAACTAAATATATGTTTGTATGGAAACACACTTATATAGAGCCCATAAATAAGATTACTGATTACCACCGACGGTCGACCGACAGAACAGAACCGTGGATCGTAAAAAAAAAAAATACAAATAACAACAACAACAACATAAATTGTCGCCATCTGCCTATGAAATTTAATAGCCCTCGTCTATATACGATAGTTTGTATGGTATATACTCGCATATTTATATACCTTTATAGGTAAACCCATTTATTTGATGGTGCGTTTGCTACCTTATTTAGTAGCCAAGACTTGCAAATGATTTATTGGAAATTACTTGGGGGAGAGACACTCGTTAAGTAGGAAATACGAAGTACGCCTAGAAGTTCCTTCATTAAGAAGTTATGCAAGAAGCGGGAAAAATCACCATTGGCTATGCTAAAGGTTGTTGCAATTAAACGAAAGTGTCGTAAGCGGGCGAATGAATGAACTGAATAAATATGAATGCCAATATGAATGCAAATGAATGCGTTGCACAACCGATAATCGAATGATATGCACATTCATTATCAGTTCGATCGGATTTTGTTCTCAATTGATAAGGCTTGAGGCCTTAAATTAATATTACACTTTTTAATTACTATTCGAAGGTAATCTTCAATGTATAAAAATATAAATAGAATTTAATCAGTTTTAATGGAAAATATAACTTTCATAGTAGGGCTTGGAACTTCCCAAAACTTTCTATAATATTATTCAAACCCCTCCCTATTAATTAATGAGCCATTTGTGGATAATGTAAAGTTTTTGAATACCCGTCGAAAATTGCATTCATGTTAATAGACAAACCATTATGAAAAGTGCATGAAAAACACAACATTTTGTGCGGGTTTGCGTTTTGTTTGGGTTTATGAACAACCCAGAGCCGGCAACTGAATGAGTGATTGTTATATATTTATTTATTTATATAAAAGAGATATGGTGGCAACATAGCAACAACAACAACCGGCACGGAACGACGCGAAAGGCGCCGCCTTGCTCAATTTGCATTATGCAAATGATGCGTAAAATCCCCCAGATCCCTGGGGTTTACTAGGGCTATACTGGGTACTGGGGGGGGCTGTAAAAAGTATACCCCAGGGTGGGGGACGTAACCCTCCCGGGTCGCCACAAGTCGCCATTAGGCAAGCGCAATTGATTAGAAACAAAACACAAAACCCACAACTCAACACACAAATGCAACGAAACAACCAAAACTGAGTGAAAAAAAAAAGCCAATTGCATAATTTCAACTCATTTTCTGATATTTCTGTAACTAGTCCGTCAGTTTTCTGTCACTTTTCCGTAATACTATTTCCCTCTATTTGGATGCCCTTTTAGAGATACAGAAAGTGTCCAAGTCTAAGCTAATTATATTTTAAGAATTTCTCGACTTACCCGGCAAACATTGAAGATCCTTTTGAAAATCCATTCCTTTGAGTTTTTCCTTTTCGTTGTCCTGCCTGAAAAAAGAATAGTTTATTTAATAAAAAAAATTTCATGTAAAGTATTAAAAGCTTCGGCCTAGTTATAAGACCTCTATTTAATGTTTATTTTTCGTCATTAAGTGCAAAATGCGCGGCAAATGCGACGCCGGCTGCTGCCTCGGTTGGCGTCGCCGCTGCCGCTGCCGTCACTGTCAGCGTTGGCGTTGACTTTGGCGCTGGGGCAGGCGATTGTAATGTGGTAAAGGTGCCGCACGTGTAAGTGTTACATGCCCCCACCCTCTCTCCACCACACGCACGCCTCGCGGCCAGAGGCAGTGAAAAACTATTTTAAATACTTTTTCATACATTGTTGCCGGCCAGAAACTGCGTAAAACATTTTTAATCGCACATGCCAGTGGCTCGTGTTATGGGTGGGTGGCTGGGTGGCTGGGTAGTGGGTGGTGGGTGGTCAGTCGGGGCGACTGGGGGCCTCACCAGCGTAATGTTTACATCAACATCGCCATCGCCATCGACGCGTTTGCAAATATAAATATATATATATATATATTTTTGGCGCATTTTCCGAAATTTATGATATTGTTTGGTTTTGAGGAATATTATTTTCATTTCTCAAATGAAACGCTTTTCAATGAAGGCATTAATTATGCGATAAATTTTGAATTTAAATAGAGGCAAAATATTCAAATATATTACTTTATTTTGATATTAATTTGATATTTAAAATACTAAATGAAAATCAAATAATTCAAAATTTTAACATAACAAAAATCCGTTAATTTGAATTATTTTTTGGGGGTCTTTGGGGGGCGACCCCAGAAGAAGCGACACCCCTAACTTTCCGCCCAGTTGCTTGCACTTAAGGCCACTGAGGAATCTGTCAAAACTACGGGCCGCAACAAAGAACCGAAAATGAACGATTTGAGTTGGGTTCGCCAGACGAAAAAAATAAAACAAGGAAAAACGCAATAAATACAATAAATAAAAACAAAAAAGAGCAAGTCAAAAGTTTGTTTCTTGACGCTGCATAAAATTAAAATTAAAGCAAATGGGGGTGGTGGTAGAAACAAAAAAAAAAATATCCAAAAAAAGACTCTGACTGTCTGCCTGTCAAATGTCAATGATGTATATTTAAGCCTTTTATTCGCATGCGTCTTCTCCCCTTATTTATTTACTTATTTATTTATTTGCCTTTTTGTTAAAAAAAAAATACTCTTTTTTTTAGGTTTTAGGCACTCTCCTTAACATGCATCAGACATCAGCATCAGGCATCATCGTCCAGACAGTTGATTTCTTTATTTTTTGGCACTTTGTTTTTTATTCTCATTTTTTTCGGTTGTGGGCCAAAAGAAGTCATTAAAAATGCAGAGAATGTCAATGTAAAACGCTGATAATACGCAATTATGCATCTCGACTCGGAGTCGGAGTCGGAGTCTCCTGCCAGATAAATAACACGGTCCAAGGAAGCTAATGACAGTTGTGCGAAAATATAAAAAATGATGATGATGGGAGCCCATGAAGCCCAAGAGCCCAAGATCCGAGGATGCCAAAACCATGAACTCGTATCTGTTCATTTTGAACTCAAAAGGGAAATTATATACCCGAGAAGCCGAAGAGAAAAGAAATACTTGACTTTCTACAAAGACGTTGCCAAAAGTTGATTGTTTTTTTTTTTTTAAAGCACTAATTAATAATAATTCTTTTAAATATTAAAGCAAATTTTTATGGGGAAACTTTAAAGAGAAAAGGATATAAACTATCCAAGATATAGGAATGCAAATATTCCGAGTACCATTCATACCTTATTCGATCAATATATGAATTAATTCGAAATAAAGAATACACTGATTTTCGTAGAATACGACACTCTGGACTTCCGCCTCGGCCCCAGAAGACTTCCCGGAATCCGTGAGTGTATCGCTTTTCTGGATACCGACATGGGAATTTGAATAAAACTCACGAGCGGCGAGAGGGATGCGGGGGAGTCATAAATTATTCGAGCAATATTGTGTCACATCCTTGAGCAGCCGACAAAGCAAAATAAATCAAATCAAATTTGAAAATAATACCCCGAATCAAAGTAAAGTAAAGCCACGATTATCACATCCGCCTATGAATCAACTTTTATAAATATTTCTTTTTCTTTTTTTTTTTTTTTTTTTTTGCGTAGAACTAGGCAAACGATAAGTAAGTTACTTTTGTCGGAACTGGCGCTATACGATATATATATATATAGGCGGATATAGTCGTATACATATCGTATATACTATATAATTGAACGATCTTAATCAGGAGCAATCAAAAAGGTGTCCATTATAAACTAGTTAACTGAAGATGGATGAATATTGCGCTCTGCGAAGAATTATACTCAACATTTCGGGGATATTGCTTTAATTATTTTCAACAAACGAATAATTAACATTTTATTCGAACCAGTTGTGAGTGTGTTCTAGTTTTTTGGGTTGAATAATTTTGCATCTATTTGATTCATTAGAATGAAAAAGTTGTTCTTCCAGAGCATACCTACATATTTCAATCAGTTCAATTAAATCAATCAAAGCATCAAAAGAATCCGCTTTTAACTAAAACTGAGGCAGGCATTCTTTGAATAAAAAAATTGCCACATAAGATGGTCATGACTTAGAGTTAGAGTTAAGAAGAGAATTTTGATTTTTAAGGATCTTTCCCATTAAGAAATGATTCAAAAAATAAGGGGGAATATTTCGTAATGTTTTCAGTATTTAAATGAGTTGTAGTTTTTTTGTTCGACTTACCCTTTCTGGAAACAACACCCATAGATAATTTGTAACAATCTTTGACAAATGTCGGCGCGGTAATGAGGCCATCTGTATGTTGGCTTTATAGATGAATCACGACAAATGGCCAATCGGATCTGGGATCAGATAGGATCGCTGGTGTTGGCCTATAAGATCTGGAAACTTGTCCAAAACATTTGGCCATAAATCAGGCGGGGCGACGATCATGTACAAAGCCATGTTGTACATGCCTCGACTTCGACTTCGACTTCGACTTCGATTTCGGTTTTGGTTTTGGTTTTGGTTTTGGTTTCAACCTTATGGGTTTGCAGTTGTCAAAAATTCGCACATTCTGCTGCCTGCTTCGGAATTAAATGTGTGTTTTTTTTTTTGCTTTTTTTTTTTTGTTAAATGTTTGGTTGGCCTTCCCGAAAATGCGTGAGTGCGTGTGGTGTGTGTTGTCATTGTCATGTAGCCGGCAATTAAAATTGATCCCCTTTTGCCTCGCTGGCCCCCAACCCCCTTTGGTATTGGCCGGGGCGGCTGTTAAATAATTTATGAAGTGCGTAAGGTTTCTGGCGCGCATTTCAAGCAGCTCTCCGGATTCGAATCCGAGTCCGAATCGAGTCGCCGGCCAAAAGCCAAATATTTGCGCATCGCTCACGCACTTTTTTTGGGGCTCTGCCGATGTTTCGATATGGGTTTCGGTCTCTTCTTTGGATACTCTACAAAAAGGAATTTAAAAATACACAAACTATAAATATCTTAAGGTTTGATAAGATTTGAATACACTTTGGCAACACTTTGTAAGTCTTAATGCCATTTGGTCACATTAAAAGGCTATGCTTGACCCTAGAAACTTCATTGAGGACAAAAAAAAAAAGAGTATTTCCATCTTCGTTTGTTTCTTCTAAGCCTAACACCACCTTGCCATGTTTCTTAAACATTTTTTTTTTTTTTGAAATTTGTTTTAGGCCCATTTCGATTTGGTTTGGGTTTCTTAGCCGGAAAAATATTTGGCTATGCTGCCTTCTTACTTTGTTCGTTTTCTCATTAAACATTTTGGCCAAAACCTGCGATCTGCATGCAAATGCTACTGATTAGATGGGGGCGCCCAGTTGGCCATAAATCAATAAGCCATCCACCCGAAAGACAACCACACGAGCCAAAAAATACTGCCAGTGAAATCGAACATGGACAATGAAAACTGGAGCTGTAGTACCTGGAAGGGGGCTGGAGGTATATGGCCCAGAATCGGAGGTAGCTTCACTTACCTGTTTTTCTTTCATATTTTTTTGTTGAAGGGGTCTACGAGTTCCGGGTCTTCCTCGGTTGTTCCTGATATTCCCCGTCGGGTTACGATCACGAATATATGGTATATGAATGCTCGCTCAACCTTAGCACAGAGTCAGGCAGTTGCAAGAGGGTTGAAGGTTGTAGAGCCACTGAAAGAAAATCATAGAAGGAAAAGGGTTATAATCAGATACATTTTGCTGAGAAAGTTGTTTCTTTTACTTACCTTTTTCCAGTGTATTCACGAGAAGTGTTAAGCTTGCCACAGACGCCACAGAGAGTGGCAAGTAGAGCCTGATTAATTATGAATTAAGTGTGTCTGCGTCCAGTTGGCCTGCACTTGCACTTGTTGCACTTTCTGGACTTTCTGCACTTGCGGCACTTTTCATATTTTTACGCTTGCAGAGTTCGCCTGCAGACGTCGTCGTCGTCGTCGTCGTCGTCGTCGGATGGCTTCATATTGTCTGGTTTACCCGCCGATCCAGGGGCGTCGCCAAATGGGGGAGGTGGCGGCAATCAGGAGGAGGGGCTGCCAAGGGTAGGCATTCGAGCAACAACTTTTGTCACGCTAACCAGGCTGCAATAATAAAAAACAAATGTTGGTTACCACAGGAGAGGTCTAGGGGGTTTATTTACAAATAACACTAAAAAAGGCTTAAAAAATAAATAAATATAAAAATAAAAAATTATTTGGTTGTATTTTGAACTAGAAATGATTAATACTTTTATTAAGTACTTGCATCATAAACTATTTAAGGATTTTACAGAATTTACTAAAATTTTAGAAACACTTACCTTTTCCTGCCACGAATCCGCTCCTGTTCCCTGCAGAGCACTTGCCACTTGCCACTTGCAACCGCTTGCTGGGCCGCAATGATCATGCACTAATGCTCAGCGGCACGTCCCAGTATCTTTATCATATAAACGGTGCGATTTAAATTAATAATTAAAGCCCGCTTGTGGTTAAGAGTGTTTGGGTCTCTTCTTGGATGGCTCTGGCCATCTGCCGCCGTTACAGGTTGCACTTGCAACTTGCAGGTGGATGGTGGATGGTGGATGGATGCCAATGGATTAGAGTGCGCGCTGCCCACCCTTTTGGCCATAAATCAACGGGGACATTGGGCTTGTCCCGGTCTCGGGAGTCCGGACTGCAAATGTTCAGCCAAATGAGAAGTTGCCAATGCCAGTGTCGGTGCCTCGGAATCCATTATCCAATCCAAGTGGATATATCGTATATCCACTATCCGTATCCACCGACAAAGATGATGGCCAGCTGTAAAAATATTAATTAACTTACTAAGTAAATAGGGAAAGAAGCTCATAAATAATTATGCGAAATATCGCAATGGTCTTGTAGCAGATTAATCGATGACTCGACTCTAAATACACTCTAAAAAATGTAAAACAAAGCTACTTTTTTTTGAATATTTATTTGAGGCTTTGGCAACTATTTGGCCGACAGGGTCATCGTCATCAGGACAATGAACATGGAGTGGGCCAGGAGGTTGAAGTCGGAGCCGAGGCCCTCCCAGTAGTAGTCGAGGATGACGGAGCCGTAGCGGGCGGCGAAGGCGATGGCGGCCATTCCGCCGTACATGTTGCTGGACTGATTGACGCCCAGGAAGAGCATCGAGACAACGTTGCCCAGCAGGGTGAGCTCCTTGAGCGTCTCGGTGGAGGTGTCCTCGTTGTCGCCCATCTTGGCTATTAGATCGTACACCAGCGGCACCACAAAAGACCCATGGGCCAGGGCCAGGCTGGGAGTGCTCGACTTCAGATAAAGTTCCATGTTGGTCAGCGGAAGCGGTACGATCTCCATAATACCGGACGTGATCAGCCGGATGCGGTTGCACTCGTCGTCATCGTTGCTGGCTGCCCGGGCCACGCCCAGTAGTCCGTGGACGAGGCTTAGGGCGGCGGCGGCATAACCGTAGGGCGTTTCCAGGGGATGGAGGGTGTACATCGCATAGCCGGAGCTCACCACCAGCAGGCTATTGAAGAGGGCGTCCATCAGAAGCATGTTTCATCCGCATGTGGCATCCGCATCCACCTTCTGTATCGGGTTCTTTCGGTTCCTTTGTCCAGCAACTCTACCACATATTTTTCCTACACTTTCAGTCCAACTTTCCTTCGGTATCCTTGGGGGGAATCCTTTTCTTTCAATTTCTTTATTTCAAGTAACGACTTCTACAGCGAGCACTGCGAATTTTGTGTTAGTTTATACGTTTTGACCCCATCTCATTGCCAGTTGTGACTGACAGCTGCCTCCAGGCACTGATTGATAAATCTTTTCCAAACTAATAAAAAAATATAGCAACATAATATAGCTACTCTAGTGCTCTATAAGCTCCTCCAGGTCCTCCAGATGTTGCTTTAATTCATACTTTTAATTGCGAATATCTCTGACATTTCTCTGCCGATTTTTAAACGGCATACCATTCCCGAATCAGGGCCTTAACCTGCTTTGATTTGCATCAAAAAAACGGAAGATTTGGAGAAAAAAAATTCGACCCAATTTTCGCCAAAAATCATGATGTTACCCCTTTTAAAAATTACGAAAAATAGGTCGAAATTTTTTTTGTTTGATTTTTCAAATCCTTGAATGCAGATCGACGGAAAATGAAGTTCTGCTTCCAAAATGGTATTCCATTCGAAAATCGGTTTAGAAATGTTCAAATGACTGCTAAAAGTGGAAGAAATTCGTGTAAACTACACTGAGCCGATTTTCGCAAAAAATCATGATGGTACCCCTTTAAAAAATTTCAAAAAATCGACATATTTTTTTTTGTTTGGTTACCAGGATCTTTTGATGCCGATCGATAGAGGCTCAAGTCTTGGTTTCAAAATGGTAATCCCTTTCCAAATCGGTTGAGAATTGAGACTTAGAAAACTGTTGAAAAACATCAAATTTTGACCTTAAAACGGCGTCTTAGTGTTTTTTTATATTTTGTTTTAACAGAAACAACCGACTTCAGCGGAAATTCTACCCTCAACTCACTTTTAGACTCGAAATTGTTTTATAAATATAAAATAGAATTTAACTAAGAATTACTTTGAGTTAAGCTGCCAAAAAAATGATGCTTTTCTCATCGTTTCGTTGTTTCTGGATTCTCCTTTCCATATTGTGGATATTTTTTGCGCTTCACAAGGCCAATTGCCGGCGGTTCATTGGCTCAAAAAAAATGGCTCAACAGCGAGATGGAAGGCTCAATAAACTTGCAATTAATGTTGGCAAATTAAAATGCAAAAATAAACATTAATTGTTTTGTCACAAAGCGCCGAAAAACAAAAAAAAAAAAACAAAAACAGGGAATTAAGTGTTGCCATGCGAAACTTTATCATCAAAGGAGAAAACCAGAGATCCAGCTGCGGGATAACATTTTAGCTTCAATTTACAACATAAACGACTTCCAACGATTTGGTTGCCCCAAATGAGGGGCAAGACAAAGGATAAGTGAGTTGATTTCAAAAGAAACTAATTTTAGAGAAGGGTCTTTGAGTTATTCAATAAATTTATAGCAATATATATTCAATTAATTGCATTAATTTATATTCAATATTGGATTCCTTATTAAATGGCAAACATTTTCGGCAGGCTACGGATTTTCTGTAGCCTACTTTTTGGGGGCGGGCGGCAGAGGCTGTAAGCGTGGTTGGCATTGGTGGGCGTGAATCTCGGTGGCGGATTGCTAATGAAACGGCGCCATTAAAACGGCTAACAAATGGGCGGAAAAGAGCTGCGAACACCGCGGATGGGCAATAATTTATGCATTTTAATTAATTGCCTTTTGGGGACCCCTTGATGTTTACGATGATTTCGCGGGATCACCTTAACCCCCGCACCCAGCCGGTGGCTAATCATGTCGTCATTTGCATTTCAATGAATCGCAGGGGTTACGAGATCCTTCCCTTCCCTTCCCTTCCCACCAAGGGGCAACGGAAGACGATGGACGCGCTCGGAACAAACAGACAAATCCATTTGTGCATTTAAAAGACGATCCATTTATTTTGTGAATCAAAGTTGCCAAGGCACTAAATAAATTCCATATCAAATGAGAATAAATAAAAGTGAAAGAGGAAATAAAGCTGATAAGGCAAAGGAAATACAGTGTTGAGTCCAAGAACGGAGTCACCCAACACTGCGTATGAGTTATATATTTTTGAAAAATACATTTTCTTAAACATTTTTAAAACAAAAATAAATCTTTTTAAATAAATTTTTGGCATGAAACTAACAAACTTTTGGGGAAAAATTAAAAAAGACGAAAAAGTTTACACCTCAAAAGGCGTACAACATTGCGTATGAGTGATATTTTATCAAAAAAATTTATTTTAAACCCGAAAACAAGTCTTTTTATCAACAAAAAGAGGGTACAACATTGCGTATGAGTGATATTTTTTCGGCACCGCTTTTAAGACTAGAAAAAAGTATTACAAGTTTCTTTCGTCAAGGCCCCACTGTACTTTTCTGCAACAACAATCAAAAGAAAACAAAGCCAACCGCAGAAACATTTCAAAAATGTATGAAAAGGCAAAAACAACAACAAAAATCAACAAAGCCAGCGAAGCAGCGAAACAAAACAGAAACCAAAAAGGGAAGCAATGCAAAAAAAATATTATATATATATATATATTTACAAACATACATGTCTATATGTTTTTGTAAAAAAAAAAAAATTTGCGCCAAATGCGCCGGCGCAACGTTGTGGCTCCCCAGCCTACCCCCCCTCTCTTTCCGACCCACACTTTCCGCCTGCTTGCAAGTTCAAAAACCTGCAATGCTCCATCTCACTCGCTCGTGACTCAGCCGCCGCCGTCGTCGGCGTCGTTGTTGTCGCCGTCGCAGTCGCAGTCGCAGTCGCAGTCACCGCCGCAATAGCGTCAGTCGGTTAAAAAAGCCGGCCGGCATTGCCATTTTTTTATCTTTCATTTTCTTCTTGTTTTTGTTGCTGGCCGATGGCGCTGCCTCTTCTTTTGCTCATTTTTTGTTGTTGTCTTGGCGTGTTTATTAAAAAAAAAAAAAAAACAGAAATTAAACGCGATGCAGACGGCGGCGGCGTCGTTAAGCGAACAAAAACAAAAACTAAAATAAAAATATATAAAAAAAAACACGGCAAAAAAAAAGTAACCAAAACGATGCATGCAAAATGAATGAGGACGCAGTCGGAGGGACGCAGAGTGCGAATACTGCTAATGAATGCGAATTGGAAAACGGGGGAGCCGGCAAAGCCACACTATATGATACCCAGTACTTGTGGGTGGTATAATATTCCTAAAGCTAAACTTTATGAAAAGTTTCAAGACATTTAAACAGTCCTAACAATAAGTAAAAGTCAAATCATTATGGAGATGGGAAGCTTTAAGGACTACAGGGAAGCCAATTCATGGTCTGATAAGGCTTCCAGCATGCTAATTATCCTTCAAAGGATAACCTACTTGGCGTCTTGTTAGTTCGCGGCTTGCAATAATTTTTGCACCAACCGGACCCCCAAAAATCGGGCATACCCTGGGATCCCGCAATATCGCTTGGCCATATCTTTAATGAGTGCCAGCCAGCAAATGTTTTCAAAAAAGAAACGGTCAAAAGCCGCATCGCATCGCGTCACGACGCCAACGCAACCGGCATTTTTCGATACGTACTATATCTTCTATATACTCTCACAGATCTCTCACAGATGCAACTGTATCTGTATCTTTGCATTCATATCCGTATCCGTATCCGTATCTGTATCTGTATCTGTATCTGTCTGTGTATTTTAGCAACGGCGCGAAATTCAAAAAAGCTGCAGTAACGCTTTTGATGTTGTTGGATGGCTGCATTTGTTGTTGTACGTGATTTGTTTACGAATCTTAACAAAATGTGTACACAAAATGTTTTAAATTACCAAGAAAGGCGTCGTCCGTGCAAATATTAAGCGCGCAAATACAAAAATCCAAACAAAAACAACAAGGCGGCTCGGAAATCACGGTTTTGGCATCTATTTGCACTCTCCAGCGGACTAAATCAATAATTGCGAAATGATCGCATTGATCGGCGGAATGCACTGAGAGAAATTACAGAGAGAGAATGTGAATAAATACTAAAATTGAAAGGGAAAACTAAGGAAAAACCTCTCTGTTTTTGATTTTGATTTGAAAGTTTTCGCTAAAAATCTCCAAAAATATATGAAAAATGACCAAAATATTCCTTTAAAACTACCTAAACTATTTATTTTTATTATAAATATTATATACAAATAATTATTAATTTCTTTTTCAAGTACTCGAAATAATTTGCAGTGGAAAAAACCCGTTACGATGGCTGTGACTCACAGACACAGACGCATATATTGGCGTGGGAGATACGAAAAACTAGACCCATATTGACACTGCATTATATACACACAGATATGGATATGGTATATGGCATATGGTATGGGAATGAATATTCGAGTATATATGGGTGGCAAGTGAATCACTCACTCGCTTCGCAGAATTACAAAATGCAACCAAATTGATTGTCCGATCACGATGCCGGCAAATGGCAATTGCAAGTGAATGGGTCTTACTATATATATATCTCTCTCTCTCTCTATATATATATAGATACGATATATATATATATATATAGAAAACCAAGTTTATAGTGGGTAACGGTTTTAGGGGGAATTACTTTAGATGGTTGTGAATGGAATAGAAATGCGGGGTAAAAATCGATAAGAGTTCGTCCGATTTTTGCTTTGGATTCGATAATATTTGTTCGGTGTTACCTTAAAGTTATATCAGTGGATTAAATAATACCATTAAGGTTCTTTGATATTTCCCAGAATCCCCAAAAAACAATATTTATTGGAAATTAATTCCTGTTTTCTGCATTTTAGAATTTCAATAGTTGCTTCAGAACGATGATGAATCAGAAAAATATTTCTAAAACAGATTCTTGCGAATTGTTGTCTGAATGGAATAAACAACAACAATAAATACAAAATACAAAAGACAACAAAATGATTCTAAGAATTCCCATAAGACTCGTTACTGGTGTGTAATGATGAATCATATTGTTTAACCTGGAAATAATACGTACATTCCCTGCCACGGACTTTAAGCCCTCTTACTTCCAGATGCAAATCGTACTCGAAGTTTGAAACAATAAAAAAAAAGTAAATAAAATTATATTCTATATACGAGTATATATGAAAAGCAACAAAAGTGCGAAAATGATCTGCACTGCCAATTAGCATTGGCCATAAGAACTTGTTAATTGCAATCTTGGACTTTGGCTAAAAAAAAAAAAGGCAACAAAAAAATGCTGGAAAAAGAATGCTGGCAAACATTTCCGCTGCTCATTATGACTAACCTGTTAACGAATAAATACTTCTGAACATCTGATAAATAATATAAAAACTAAATATCCCAAACAAGGAAGTTGCCAGCCAACTGACACCAAAAACTAGTTGCTAAATTAGTGCAAATCATTTGCATTGATTAGGTTTTATTCATTTCGGAATGCCTATTTGATTTGACCGCCCAAGAAACACCCAAGAAACCACAGAAATGCACTGCGAGAAATGGTTGATACAATATAAATAACTACTTAGGATTTCTTATGGAAAATAATTATGGAATATTCTCACTTACCAAAACCATTTGAAGTCCTGGAATTTCTCGAGTCACTCCTGTTTATCTAAAAATAAAAAGAGATATAGAAAATATATTTAAAAAATTAATAAATAAAATAAAAAATTGTATAAAGAACCATTTTATTTAATTTTTATATATTTTCCGACATAGTTTAGGAACTAAAGGACATTGTTTCCAATCGAGTAAGCTTTGATTCTAATTTCAAAAATGATAAACTTTAAAGTTTTCCTTTTAAATATTGTTTCAAATTTGTTAATTCTGCACTCTAACTCATAGTTTCTCCTAGTGTATACAAATTGGTATCTAAATATTTGTTTTTTATTGGCGAATTCACAATGAAAATGACGCTATGATTTCGGTTTCTTGATCTCCAGTCAAGTCCGAAATTTTGGGATGGTCCCTGCACCTGTCGCCAGGTTGTCTTTTAATTGTATTCATGAAAGTGGTCGTCGGTTCGTCATTAGTTTTACCAAAACGAGTTCCAACTCTAAAGATCTGACGTTTTATAGTTTCAAAGATACATATATCCAGTTTTGTGTGCTTCTTTCTGTTTCTTTTTCTTTTTCTGTTATTTTTACCATGCATATTCATTGGCTTTGTGTGTGTATAATTATAATAATAATCGTTATGGTTGTGCATTAATTAAATTAGTTATCTCGCTATAGCCAATAAAATAATTACAAAACCAAAAAAAAAATACCAACGAAGCCCTGCGGTTGTGCCTTTTAAATAAGAAACATTAAACCGATGGCTTGTTTTTAAGAAATATATATAATACATTATAAAAAAATTAACCTTTTTTTAATGTAGTTTTGATTGGTGAGAATATTTTGTTTTAAAAAGAAATAAAAATACCTAAAAAATACTAAACAAGCTTTCCATAATCCATATCTATAAGGCATGTTTCTTGTCTACTTTTTTATACTTTTTTCTACTTTTTTAAACTTTTTTTTTATACTTTTTAGTATATTTTATTTTACACAAATGTTGTCTGACACATTTTTCACTCTTCTGGCTATGTTTGGCATGACATTTAGAGAAATATGAATGTGAAAAGCTTCATTTTGCTATTCGGGGGGATGAGACATTTGAAAGGCTGGCATTTTCAGTTGTCAGTTTTGTGTGTCGCGGGTAAAGTAAAAAAAAAAAAAAATAATAAAGAATAAAATATATATAGAATATTATATGCGTCACATGCCTGAGAACCAAGGCAGGAAGGTAGGAAGAGTTTGGCTCGATTGCCTGATTTCAATCAAAAGTTTGCAGCATTCAGAGATTCGATGAAATTCAAAACCCCCGAAAAGCAAAGACGACGATGAAGCCGAAGCTGAAGACAAAGGCATATTTTACCTGTACGAGAAGTACTACTTATATATACTCTCAAAAGGACAAACTTTCATTCAGGACCAAACAATAATCAAAGGCATATAATGAATGGCCCGGCCCGCGAAAACAAAACAAAAAAAAACTATACCATATACCATATAAATAAAAAATAAATCAAAAAGGTGGTTGAACCCCCTTTTCAAGGAGCTTGTTAGCTGTTGTAGTCGTTCGTCCTTCAAGTAGGTAACCGAAAAAAGGATATGTACCACAAGGTACAGTCCCGCCAGAGTCAGAGTCAGATTCTTTTTCGGGAACACCACTTGACGGAATGACGTGGCAAATATATTCTCATCGGGCCATTAATTTGTCTCGGGCGGGGAAATTTATATTTCTCCTCCTCTATATTGCTCCAAATCTATGGGTTAGATTAGTCAAGTGCCAGACGACAGCCTATCTTGCATTCCATTCCATTTCTATTTCTCCCTAAAAGAAAAATGAGGTTCGATTCTGGTGGCTTCCCAAGTTTATCACAAAACTAGACGATCGAAAAAGTGGACACTTCTCTAAGAGGGAAGAGACAATCAAAATCCAACTAAAATCTTCGATTCCAACCATTTGTCCACCTTTACGATGATCTACTGTACCAAAATAGAATCCCAAACTGACCACGACCTCTTTAAAGTGAAAAGGGGGCCGGATTTATCGCCCCCCGGGATCTGAAGTTTGTAAATACAACCCCAGAGGGTTTATAAAATCGGTCATAAACTTTATACATATATATATGAATTTAAAATAGTTGAGTTCGTTTATCAGCGAGTTCCCTCCTCCCAAACTAAATACAAATATTTGCTTATTTAAGGCCCTAAATCGTTCAATGAAATCGAAACAGAGATAGCCCACCGACTTTCTGGTATTTACTCCACAAATATAGAAGAAGTCCATTGGACTATATGGGGTAAATTCCCGAAAGTGCAGGTAATACTAGGTGGGAAAGAGTTATGAATGTGATAAGCTGTTCGATCCAATAAATGAAAATTAAAAAGTTGACCTCAAAAGTTACTTTTTCAGATCTTTTCCGATAAGACCCGAAATAGAAACGAAAAACTTTCCTCTATCAAAGCACCCTGTACAGTACAGTACAGTACAATACAGTAGACACTCGTATAGACTTAATTAGGAAAACCTTAGCATTACATGACGCAATAGCCAATATCTGTATGCAAATGCCCTTCTTTATTATGTGACGCCGAGTTGTGGAGAATTTTTATTACCCTAGAATGAGGGACCGCGACGAAGAAGACGTGCGTGTTCCACTCTGGTAATTCTACGAAGAGGGACTCCAAGGAATGTCTGGCTTGCAAATCAGTAATTCGTTGGGTGACCGAAATGATCGCAAAACCCATAAAAACGTTCCAGATTTTTAGGCTCAAAAGGTAGACGACAGACGAGACTCTACAGGTGCCTTTCGATTTGTAAATTTTTATGTTTTCACAATTACGTGTCTGAACTACTTGAGTTTTAATGTTTAATGTTGAAATAGAAATAAACCAAAAACCAGATCGGCGGCCTAAGAAGATCGACCTTTTATTCTTTATTTTGTAATAATTTGCCTCTCGCCTTATTACGCCGTCATTTCAATTTCAATTTTCGGTCATAAATGTAATTTTAATTGTCTGGATCGGTTTTTAATTCTCAAGTAGGGGACAATTACAAAGAAAACCGAAAGAAATAATGGCAGAAAGGAACCCTTGTAGGATTATTTTCCTTTTCTTTCTTACTTCTTAGGGAAGCAACCACCCCTTGGGGGCAAAACCGAAAAAAAGAAGGAAAAAAGTTTCCCGTCTCGACGAGCATATTTTTTTTTTTACTTACAACGCAGAAAGTTGTTCTGCAGACATAATTGTTAATTTCAGTTTGAATACAGTTTAATTGATGCGCATAATTGACCCTTGTCAGAGCCAGGGCCAGGGCCAGGGCCAGGTCCGGGGCCAGACAAGACCCAAGGCAACAGGCTGCCTGAAAAATCGTGAAAAGGGTGCAACTTTCGGATACAACCCCTAAAGTGACTGTCTCACGTGCTACTTTTCAGATAAAAAGATACTGCAAGGGGAGAGAATATACTGCCACAACCCCCCTTACTCTACACGGAAATCCTCTTAGTTCGCACACCTCGAATAATATCTGGGTTATCGTCCTGTTTTGATCGGCAAGTCCTTTATCCATCAAGGGAGTCACCAATCGAAGTGCGTAAATACCTCAAAAAGATTTTTATCTTTCGGGAGTTAATTGACAAGGAAAAACACCAAAAATACTACATAATACTGCAAATATAATATCTAGTTAGAAGCTTATTAGTTTCAAAAGCCAAAGCAACTTTCAAAGGACTATATATATAACCTTTTCCAAAGGTTTTATAGGAATAATCCTGTTAATAATTGGCATAACAACTTTTGTGCCAATTTTCAAATTAAATAAAGAAGCTTTCGCCAGTTTAGTTTAATTTTTTTTGCAGCTTACTGCAATCTTTTGACCTTAGCTTGAATCAATTATGGCTGCAATATGCATCGTGGATGCTTTGAAAGGACATCCCACACGGCAGTCGACCCATTTAGCGACGCTTTACGCCCACGCACGCCCACGGCCTCTCATTTCCGCCCACTCACGCCCACCGCGAGGCCTTGAACGCCCACTGGGATGTCCTGGGCGCCATGCATGCATGCATATGCCTTATATCCTTTTCATCCTTGCCCCTAGCTTTCTCTTCCTCGCTCTCTATCTCTTCTTAGCTTGCGCAGATTACACTTGAATAAAAAATACTACTTTTCAGTATTTTTTCTAAGAATTTTAATAAAAATACTTCCCATTTTGACTCTTTTTTAGTATTTTTAAAAATACCTAACAACTGGAAATCAAAACCCCTAAAAACCCATGTCCTTCTAAACCGGAAATCCTGTTTTTCTTCGAGTGCAGTCACCCCCATCGCGGTGAAGCCCGGCGCAGGCTATTTATAGACATCGCTCCGTCTCTTTCCAGCACCCCAACGCCATCTCCTTTCAGCTCTTGGACAGCCTTCCGAAACGGCGGTATCATGAGGTTCTATGGTGTAATGGTTAGCACTCTGGACTTTGAATCCAGCGATCCGAGTTCAAATCTCGGTAGAACCTGCACGAAATGTTGTATATACTTTTTGATTTCGATTCGGTTTTTATTATACAAAATATACGAGTCTATATATTTTTGAGGTGTGTGTGTGTTTGGATTGGGATTTTTGTTTGCCGCATTTTGTCGCCCTGTCAAAAAAGTTGGGCTTATCGGACGCGGATGATTGACAGCCGGTTTGGAACCTCAATTCACTTTTTATTTACCCATCAATGGCGATGTCGATGTCGATGGCGATGATGATGATCATCATGAATGGATATCGGTGGACAGGAGAGGATGGAGGGTGTCTCGGTCAATAGACGGCACTTCATTGGTCATTATCTCGTTAATCAAATCGACAAACTTGTTCGTTTATTTGCACAATTGCCATGGGCCACCCCGGAATCATCTGTCACCCGTCTCGTCCCTCAATCCTGGCCTCAATCGCGTCGATAGAAAACCCATTGAAATCGTTTCAATCTTACTACTTTTTTTTCTGTGTGAATGTGATTTGTGTCACGTGATATGACAGGAGGAGAGGAGGGGCAGGAATACTACTTGTACAAATAAAAAAAGAAGAAGAAACTGGCCCGTTTGACATCTCTTGTGAATGGTCATCGTGTGATACCGAAAAGTTAGGGTATCGGACATTAACCCAAAAAAAAAAAAAGAATGTGTCAAAATTATCAAAGAAACATATATTCACAGAACTTTAATTAGGAATAAAAATATATATAAATAAGAGGTTTTATAATGAAATATTTATGATAATGGCTAGTTTTTTGAAACTGTTTTCCTAATTCTTTTCTCTAATATATCGCTTTTTTAATATTGTTTTCTAAGCTTCGTATTTCCTTTTCTGTTACAACTTTTCTAAACATTTTCCCCACGTTTGATATCTCAGATTTTATTCCATTTAAAATATTCAAGATTAGGTATACGTAAAACCCAATTAATCCCAAACATTATCTCATCTAGAAATAATTGTTTGAGGGCATCAAATCTTCGTGTTGTATCAATTTGCGCTTCCTTTCGTGTTTGCTTGTCAAACAAAAAAAAACTTTTCCATTCATTTTTTGTGATGTTTGACTTGATTTGGAAATCTGCGGTTCCGTAATACATTTTTGTCGGCCACACGCGCAAATGTTTAGGGCACAGTTAAGTTAAGTTAAGGCCGGCCTTCACTTAGGCTTTTTCTATTAATTTTTGTTATTTTTTTTCTTCTCGGTTTTTTGGTTTTTGTAGGCTTTTTAGGCAGCCCTTTAATGGTGGCCACTGGCCAGCGAATTTCCGCGCTTGGCAACAGTTTAAACTTTGCCAAAAAAAAAAATGGTTGTAACGAGAAACCAAATATAAAAAAAAAAAAAACTAAAAGTAAAAGTTGCCCGATTCTACAGATG
Source organism: Drosophila vallismaia (assembly GCA_035047325.1). NCBI lineage: Eukaryota > Metazoa > Arthropoda > Insecta > Diptera > Drosophilidae > Drosophila > Drosophila vallismaia. The sequence goes on along the minus strand of JAWNPU010000001.1, from coordinate 8,562,785 downwards.
GCCACCAGCCTAAAACCTGGACCGGAAATGTTAACACAAATTTTTACAAACTGGCCACGGACCATCGGCACACGATTTTTTATATATTTATATACTATATGTATTTTTTTTTTGGAGGCGACAATCGACGGGGACTTGTCGCGGCTCAATTAGAAAAATACCTGCGAGCTGCTTTTGGCAGTCATTGGTAAAGCCATCATTATTATGGCCATCGTCCAAGGAGGCCTCTGGCCAAAAAGTCACTTGGTTATCTTTGTTATCCCTTGAAAAAATCATTAAAAAAATCGGAAAGACTTCTATTTGAAGTTCCTCGAATGAAATTATGAAGTAGAAGGTTGAAAAAAGTATCTAAAAATATTTTAAGGACGGTTATTTACTTGAAAAAAATATTAAAGTTTGATTAAATGGTTTTTCATGCTATATATCTCTCTATAATGACTTTAAAGTTGTGCATACCCGGTTCGGGGCCAGAAAAGCTCGAAAACCGAAAACCGGTAAGGAAAAGCCGGTGGGCACCAAGACACTTGTTGGCCAAACTGCGAAAAGTGCCTGAAACCTTTTTCTCAAATATTTTTTTTTTTTTCAGGTTTTATCATTTGGTTTGTTTTTTTTTTTCTGAGACAATTGTTGCGCGCGTGTGGCCCCCCTCCCCAGGCGGCAACCCCTCCCCCATAATGGACCCCCCCTGCTGCCTAAAGCCGGTGGCGTCTGTCCGTTACAATGTTCATTCATTTTTTAAAACGAATTTCGACATCAGCCCAGACATCAGACATCATCTCGTATCTTTCATCCCAGGCCCAAAACAAATCGCTTCTATGTCTTCGCTCATTCACACCAGCATCCAAAAACTATACAGACTATAATATATATATATACCTTTACATATATATATATATATATGGTAGACGACTTATATTCATGTCGTCTGGCTGTCTGTCAGGGCCGGTGTACTGATGTCCAAAAGACATTAGTTCGTAACTTAATTAATGTTTTTCAGTTAATTGCCGGCAGCAAAAAGACAAAAAAAAAAAAACACACACACACACACAAAAACTTAACGAATGGCAACCGAAACAGACAAAATTCAAATGTTTAATGGAAACTTGAAAGAAACATGCCTAAAAAAAACAAGCCTGTGATATGAATGAAGCCATCGAGAATTAAATTGTTAAAAACTTTCCAGCATCGTCTTAGATATTGATCTCGACAAGGCTAGAAGGAAAGAATTGTCTTCCTGGAAATCTCCAAACTGACCCAAATGACAAAAATTATCTAAAACTACCAGAAGATGGACTCCTCAGATGGACTCTTCAGATAGTTATTTATTAGTGTTGTTTCTGCCAAAAAAAAAATTAACACAAAAATTGATTCCTAAATAGATAAAGTTTAGGCTTTTAAGGCCTCACTTCCTGGCTTGGGATTCGAAATAGAAAACTTTCTAAAATAAATGCTAGTATTTGTTTAAAAAAAAAAAATACTCCTATCTGAAACCTTAAACCCTGAAGCGTTTCAAACATAAGGGCTTTGAAATAAATGTACATATTTAAGGCCTGAAGAGAAATATAATCGAAAGCCGTCAAACAGAAAACACCTTGGAAACCCAAACAGAAAATCCATCAAATTGTTGTATTTTTGATGGGTTTTTTTTTGTTGTGCCACTGGGGGGCAGTTTTGACACTTCTTCACCGGACGTTTCAATTATTTTTCGGCCAAAATGTCAAATGGCCAGACAAATTAAGAAATGCATAATTCATAATGCTTGCGCTGCAGCATTAATTCCCAAAAAATGTTTGGTGACTAAAAGCCACTTTTGGTGGCAACTTGGCGCCAATTGTCCGCCAACCGATGGTTTCGCTTTTTTGGCCATTGGTGTCATAATATTCGCAATCCAAAACCTAAGTAGGCTATGTACTAGTTAGTTTTTGCTGTGATTGTGGTCTAAAAACAGATTTACAAGGGAGAGCCAATTAGATGGCCAATTATCTGGTCAGAGTTGCAGATACAGATACACTTTTCAGATACAACTGGTTGGCTGAAAAGTACAAACTTTTAGATACGATTTGTTGGGGCAATGACTTTGCAGTTCACAACAAAAATATAAATCGAACAAGTGACATTTCCAGGGCACTTGGAAGATTGAATCTAGAATCAGAAAGTGATCGATAAAACCTTTTAATATAAATAATAAAGTCTTTCGGAACAAAATAGACGAATTTTTAATACATTTAAGCAGTTTTTGGCAAGGTTTTTCCATTAAAAACTACTTTAAAAAATTTATATGAATGCAGAGATACAAAAATCGAACCTAATGTGCCTTTTTTTGACGTGAAAAGCTTTGTTTTCCCTTCAATTATCTTCTGAAAATGCCTTAAAACTAGCTTAGAATTCCCCCTTTAACCCCTAGTGCTAATATACCCTCTATCTTCCATTGAATACCCTGTAGAAATATCGATTGAATGTCCAAAGTCTGACTAAGCCGGCCGGTGGCGTTGACGCTTTCGATGACGCCATCTGGTGGGCAATGCTGCTGTCACTGATTTTTTTGCCTTTTGGCCAACCGCCCACCTCTCCGGCCACCCTCTGGCCACTCCCCTCTTGGCCAGCGCCCCTTTCCCACCTCCCCACCTCCCCATCCCCCTCTTAACCCACTCAAAAGCTACTTAAAGACATCGTCGTTGTCGACGCATTTGGCCGAAGTCGTCTGCGTTTTTGGCCTCGGCCCGGTGTGCAGGTTTTTCCTTTTGGCCAGCCTCGTGAAAATGCATTAGCCGCAGTCTATGATGATTCATGCAGAAAAACCAAAAACCAAAAACCAAAAAATAGTATAGAAAATCCACAGCGAATCATGCATATACTGTAGCCAAGTGGAAGAATCTCGTCGTATATAGATTTTTTAGCATTGCCTTTGCATTTGGCCCCAATTCATAAAAAAGATACAAGAACAACATAAAATATATGTAAAAAAAACACAAAAAAAACGAAAAAGAGATCCATGTTAATTTCTCGAGTGCTTTATTGTCTGGCTGGAGTTCAAGTGGATTTATCTGCGGGATACAATGTATCTGGGATTGGGAATGGCGCCATTCAGATAAAAAGTACCTTTAAGGCCCAGAAAAAAATGCAGAGACTTACATTAAATATTTAATCTTGTAGTTTATAATTTTAAAACGTATTCCCTTTTTTCTTTTTAAATTAAGCAAAAAAATAAACCCCATCTTGATTTATTTTTGGCTTTATTTTGGAATATTTTCACGCTTGTTTCGCTGAGAAATTTGTTGTCCCAAAACTCGGTTGTTTTTTTTGGTTTTTTTTTTCGCGGAAAAGGGCTTAAATAGATTTGGATTTGATATGGTAAGTGCACGTAGCCGAGAAACCAGCAACAACACCAAAAAAAAAAAAAAAAGACATGTATTCAGCCAGAAAAAAAAACCGGGTCTTAGAGTCCCGTGTTTCTATAATTCACGGGCAATTAAAAAGCCCGAAAAACAGCAACAAAACTGAGCCACTCGCTTGGCAACAAGCTAACAAAAAATCCAACAACAAAAATAGAAACTAAACCAAGTTTAGGAAAAAAAAAATATATATATATATATTAGGTATACTCGTATATAAAATATCCAAGTCTGAGAGCGATGTTCATTAGGCGACGCATGCGCAGGTAGGCCTACATTTAATGTAATTATCAATGATTAATGAATTGCTTAGGCAAACATTGTGCGAACGCACAGATACAAAGATACATTTGCTGCAGATACTGATACATGATACAGCGGCAAACAGTAAACGGCAAACGACAAACGATCTAATGACCAGAAACCCCTTTCAAAAACAAAAGAATCGATCGTTTTTGAACCTTTTTAGGTAGCACCCTGGATAAATAATAAAATGTAATGTACAAGACAAGACAGAAAATATAAGAAGAAATTAACACAAAATCCTAGACCAGACCGCTCTAATTTCCCAACTACAATTAGCGACCTGGCACTTTTGCCATCCACCCGATACTTCCAGTTTAAAAACCTTTAATATTTCTCTGTTTTTTTTTTTTTTTCACTTTTTTTTTGGGCGGCAACAAAGACTAATGATTGGAAAACGATTTCTTCAGTACAATTAAGCGGCGTGTGAATATCGAGACTTTAAACAGAGTGTCTGGCGTTCACGCCCCAGTCTGGCTTTAAAAAAAAAAATCATATACCATATATATATATAATCCAACCTGGTGGCGTCATCTATGACCAGGGGGCACTACACGAATAATCATAAAATCATAAAAAAAACACACTTTTTATATAGCTATGTAGAAAAGCCAATAAAATTTCGCCGCATTCATTTGAATTTTAAATTTCAGAAGGCAACACCTATATTAAGTCTGCGTTCAAGTAAAAGTTCGATTTGTCAAAGCCGATCTGTGATTATTCATCATTATAGATTTTGAGACGAAGAGTCTTTAATCTCAGAAGCCTACCAACCTAAAAGCCTCTGGGGCTTCTATAAATTATTCCATCGAATATATGGGTATTTTTCTTTTAAATATATTTGATTTACAAGAAATTGCAATTAAAAAGCTATTATTGATGTAGAATTTTATGGCTTTAAATGAATACCATTTTATATTCTATATTCTACTAATTGAAATGAAAAATTTGCATAATTTTAATCAAAATTCAATAAGAAACATGAATGGACATGATATCTTTGGCATGATTGATCCTGTTTATTCCTAGGATATTTCTTTTGGTATAATTTCTGATTTACATTCTCCCCTACAAGGGGGGTTTAAGGGTATAAAAACAAACCTATTAAAAATACCATTTACAATTAACAAGGCAGAGCAAAGGGGTTAAAGACTCTTCGAAATACTGCGTACTGAATACTGGTTTTGGTTTTTTGGTTTTTCGGTTTTTCGGGTTTTGAAGTTCTAGTCTCTGGGCAGGCATTCTAGGCATTCGTGTGCTCAGCTGTTTGGACGGCAAAAAAAATTAAATTAAAATAAAAAGAATAAGCAAAAAAAACAGAAGAAAAAAAAAACCGAAACCGAAACCAAAAAGGCTAAAGAAATACAATTTATCTGCGCAGTTACATAGATTTTTTACTTCGAGCAGATTGGCTTGGTCTATGAATGGAAATGGGAATGCCAAAGGGAAGTCGGTAGGGGATTCGGTAGGGGATTCAGAAACATTAAAAACTTCTATATCATCCCATAGGATCTAACAATCTTTGACCGAAGAAGGGCGACAAAAATGTCAAAAGATTTGTGGCTTTACAAAAATCAAATTAATAATTTTTTAAGATATAAAAAAAACGACAAACTGAAACCCTTAAAGTAATAGCTTTGTTGGTATTTTTTTAGTATTAGTATCTAGTATTAATTCACCTATTTTTGTTGCCTGTTTTTTTCTGATTGTGAGACAAAGTGTGAATATGGAAAGAATGTGCGTGCTTGATTCAGCAGCAAATACGCATAACAAACGTAATTAAATTTTAAATTTTATAAATATTTAAAAGAAGAAAAAAAATCCGAAAATTTACATACTCGACCCACACACCAAGCTTAGTTAGGGGGCTTGGATTTCTTGGGTGGTTGGAATGGTTGAAATGGTTGGGATGGCTGGGATGGTAGTATCTGGTATATATATAGGGGTATATAGTGTTCAAATTGGATAACAACGAACATGACCACAATCGAAAGGGGAAGTCACTGACTGACACAATCGCCAAAAGCCAAAAGCACACACAGTGCGTATAAAAGACTTTTTTATTGCTTTTGAATTTAATTTGGTTTTATGCTTTTCTGTTTCGGTTTAAGTTTTTTTTATGCCACTGCCTGGAATGTGAGCCAACTTGATTTGTCAGGTTTACCAACAAAAAAATATCATGAGGGTTTTTAAGGTGGCAACGGGTTGACAATGAAGGGCCAAAAACTTTTTTGGGGCCTCCAAAAAGATACAACAAAAAAAAAAAACTTTTATTTAACGATCATTTTGTGTTTGACTTAATTATTTATGTATTTATGATCGGCGACAAGTGAGCCCTAATACATAATTATATATACACGACGAATACGACAGATGTTTGCTCATGTTTGTACACATTTTTGGTGTTTTGGTGTTTTGGTATTTTTTCCCCTTCGCCTTTTTGTTGTGTTTTTCTGTATTTTTGGCCCGAAGGAAATTGAAAGTTATTTGCGTTCAGAATTTAATTAGAGAGACGAGTGAAGCCCGGGGACTGCGTGATGAAAGCCACTTAAAGTTGATTTGTGTCTTTGTGGTGGATTAACCCACTTTGTGTCTAACCACTAGATCCAAACTTGATGGCTTTTATATAAACATATGTACGAGTATGTAACCCTTGGGTTTGGGTTTGGGCTCATAAACGGAATTATTTTAATTGTTAAAAAGGTTAAGAAAATGTTAACAAAATTTAAGGAATATAAGAATATATAACTTAGTCATTTTATGATATAAACCTACAACCTATTTATTTAAACATAATTACACAATCCCCAAAGAAACCCTGCCCCTTTTCTGCTCTTTTCTTCCATTTTTTTTTTGCGCAAAGTGAAAGTTTTTTCTATTGGTTTGCCAAAAACTAAACAACAAATACTAAGAAGAGACAAAAACAATCGTATTTCTTGGTAACACAACCCGATAATGAGATCTACCTAGGCATTATTTCGCCGATAATGTGAGAAACAGAAAAAAAATAACCAAAAAGGTTGCACACTTTTTTTTTTTGGGGCAGGAAACGGACTCGGATCGAGTTTTTGGGATCTGGCGACCGTCACACATTTTGGCATTGACAACGCTGGCGTCCCCCCTTTGAGGAGGGGTCTTCCCAGAGGGGCAGCCCAGGGGTTATGGGGAATTCGAACGCCACGGGCATAAAGTTCACACTCGTAAGTAAATAAATTTAAATGGCGGCACTTCTGTTAATCTTCTTCTTCATCGCCGGGTCTTGAGTCGTCTTCTTCTTCCTTGCCATCTTCTTCTTCTTCTTCTGCGTTTTTTTTTCGAATGTTTCTTGTATTTATTTTGAATTTGTTGTTCTTTTACACTTGAAAAAGCAACTAGCTTGAAAGTTTCTTATTGTTTTTAGAAGCTTGAACTTAAAAGTATTTTTTAATTAATAAAAAAAAGCTTTTCTAACCTCACTTAATATGCAATTTTCTATCTCTAGTTTTTCCCAATTCAAAAATGCCTTTTTTTAAATGTTATTTCATATTTTGAATAACGAAAATGGAACCTTTTTAAAAAGTTTTTAAAGTTATACCAAGAAGGCCTTTCTCAGATCTTAAAAAAAAAACAAAACTATATAAGTATTTTTCCGAGTGCTGCTCCAACCTACTCACTTAGTTGTCTCTTGTGTGTAGATTTTTTGTTGTTTTTTGAGCCAGGTTCGCGAAACGTTTTTCATAAGAAATTCAACAGGCAAGCTAAAGATTTCGTTTCTTTAACGCTGGGCATTAAGATTTTTATGGTTATTAATTTGCTAAGTAATACAAAGACGATCCGGTAGGACAGGGGTCAGGGACTGGACTGGCGAGGGTATAGGGTATAGGCTTAAGGAAAGATCGTTCGAGCTCAAAAGCTTTGGCCAAAAACTGAAGTGGACAGGCATAAAGGGCCCCGAAAAAAAACCGAAAAACCGAAAAAAGAAAAAACTTGTGGCCATTTCTGTGAATGAAGAGCACTTTGCATTGAAGAAGAGCGCGTATAAAAAACGAACATTATAATTTTTTTCCAACTTTTTTCCTTCGAAGTTGAATATTCTTCCATAATTTTTGAATCTTTTTCGAGGCAGGAATTGAGGCTCATAAATAATCGCAGCGGGTTCTTTCCAGATAACTAGAAAGTGGCTTTCCAGGATGCCTAAAAGGTCAGAAGACTCTTAAAACTTGATTATTAAATTACTAAATTACTAATTAATTATTATTACTCTATTAATATTAAATATATTCGGAATAGTTTCCATTAAGAGGAGTCTTTGATAAAAGTTTCAACTAATCAAGGAAATAGAAATACTTTCTATATTTTAATAAAGTTTCCTGTTAAGTTTTTTTTAGCATTTATTAATTAAATAAAAAATGGACTTCCTTTTGTGATTATTTTTATATATAATTCTTTTTTCCTGGTTAACCCCTCATCATCGTCTTTTGAGATTGTCGTCGGTTTCGTAATTTGATTCCAGTTAAAATGAAATGAAATCTTGTTGCCCTAAAAAGCGAAAAGTCCCACAACGAAAAAAAATAAAAATAAAAATAAAAAAAAAAAAAACAAAACGCGAAACTGCTCGCATATCTTTCTGGCGTTTCCTTTTGAACTGGAACTCTGAGGATGCCGAAAGCAAAAGGCTTTTAAGTTCCAAGTCCCATATTCGAAGACAGTTGAACCTTTTTCCCGAATACTCTTAAATAAACAAGGAATATGTATTAAGAGTTGACCTCGAAAAGTATAGAAATACCCATAGCCCATAAGAGGTCTTAAAAAGTTTAACTTAAAAGTGTCAAGTTTTGGTATTTAAAAGAAATCTTTACAATATTTCAAGTCTTTTTAATTGAATTTTGAAATAAACTTTAAACAGAAATTGAATATTTCTATTTGAATCCAAAATAATAAGAGTATCAATAGCTTTTTTCTCAAATAAATTTTCAGAAATTCTTTTCAGATCTTTTTTTTATCGCAACTCGATTGTTTTTTATTTATTTTTTAGCCCGGTTTCTTCTGCACTTCGGACACGGCTTGTTCTGGTTGAATTTTATGGGAATTTTGGTAACATTTCGCACATTTATCTTTTTTGGAGCAACTTCTTTTACGGCCTACGCAAAAATTGACAATTTTCGCTTTGCTCGAAGCTCGAAAAAGGGAAACCTTTTCCGGCTAAAAAAAAAATCAGAAAAAAAATTATATAAACCAGTTTTCAAATCGCACGTGCTGCCAATTTTTTTTGATTATTTGTTGGCTTGTGGTCAGTTTTAAATGTTTTATATTTGAAATCTTTTCTTTCCGCTCCACTCTCGTAGTAGTTGGCATTTTTATGTTCATAATTTATGCGACGCCTCAAACGATTCATTTGCATACGAAATGTTTGAAATGGCATTGATTTGACAACCCGCCATGGGATCTTTTTCTTTTTTTGTTGGATGCTTTGAATGGCGATAAAGTCGGAGATCCGATTCTCTTAGACATTTCGACTCGATCAGGTTGATTTCTGTGATGCTGTGATGCTGTGACTTCCCCAGAAGTGAGAATAAAAATGCCAATTTCGCAGCCAGCCAGCCAACCAGCCAGCCAGCCCCCTTGGCAACAACAAACACCTCAAGACATCAACTAATTAATGAAATCTTAATCTAATCAAAGCGATCGATGTCATTTAAATACTTGCGTCTCTTTTCTGTCTCTGTTTCTGCACAAAATGCTCTAGTAAAAAAAATCAAATAAAATAATATCAAGACAAAGTGATGACAGCGTGACACGATTTTAGATTAATGTTTCATTAAATCTGCTTGTAGGCTGAAGATAAGCCATCTGGCTTCAACTTTTTTCAATTTGTTACAAAAAATAAAGGCCAATGAGAAACTAAAACTATTTATTAACATTTTAAATTGGCAAAAGATTTATATAGATCAAAACTGTATTATCTTTTCAAAGATTTTATGTTTTTTTTTAGTATTTTTAAAGTATAATTTAGTATTTACTACAACTTCCAAGACTTTTTTTCTATTTAAATTCCCAATTTTACCCTCAACCCATTTATTTTCTCTTTAAAAACATCCATTATTCGAAAATAAAGTTATAATTCACTTAAATTCTCTTATAATGTTATAATTCTTTCTTAAATCTTTCCCATTTTCGATAAGAATGTCCACGTAATGTCACGATCCACGAATATTTGAAACATTATACATTTTAAAGCCGCCTAGATAATCCGAAGGGGGGACTTTGAGAAATCGAGTTCAATGGAATGATGCCGCCAGAAGAGCAAAATCCAACAAAAACCAACAAAAACCACACCATATAGTATACAAAATCGTACAAAATTTATATAGACAAGGGGGAAAAAAATGAATAAACAGCCAAGATGAACCTGTTGTGTTGAATATGCTAAGCGTATGCATTGACATTCCTTAATTTGCCTAATAATCAGCCCGTTAAGTTTGCTTGGCAACAGTTAAGATCACAATCTAATTCAGAAATCAAAAATCGAGATTGAGATCGAGATGGATATTTTAATGCCGATCAATGATAGAAAATGTTACGGTGGAAATAAGGAAACTTTTTTTAAAGTTAAGAAAAGGTCAGGGAAAGACCCAAAAAAAAAAAACGAGACAAATTCTTAGATCCTCCTCTGACAACTGCAAAATATCGCATTGGACATGCTTGGCAATCAAAGATATATAATTTTTGGTAGTTTTTTAAGGTGAGAAAGGTCTAACAATTGGCAACTAATTGTTGGGCCTAAGTTCGATCAAAAACCAAAACGAATCGTGAACGGTTTCATTTCGCTTCGATTTTTCTACCTTTTTTCTGGCCATATCTCTCCGCTTTTTTCTTGCCTCTTGGGCATTGAATCAAGTGACAATTGTTCCAAAGTTCGATGTTGTACGAATAGTTTCTCACTTTTGATTGATTAATTGCCCATTTGATTTGATTTTGCTTTGCCTTTGACAATCGCCGAATTCTCCGTGCCATGTGCGTTGTTATTTCTGATAAAGCGACAAAAAAAAACCAAATAGTCACTGAAGTAAGTGAAAAAAAAAAATCGGAAAGAAAAGAAATATATATCTACAATATACATATATATATATATGAGATCGGCAATTATTTCACTTGATTCGATTCGGGGACATGGGAAAATTATACTTGACATTCAACATTCAAGAGAGACATTTACGTGATTGCCATTTAAATAATTGGCGATTGTAGGGGATTGTAGGGGATTTAAGGAGGCACCCTTGCCTAATTTATGGCTCTCTGGATATGCTGTTTTGGATAAATGTTACAAGCCATTAGATAATGTTTTCTTAATACCACATAAAGAGGAGACTCATTTACCTAATTACCCTAAAAATCTTTGAAAATTCTTTGAAATAATTCCAAATATTTGCAAGCTTTTTTGTTTTGCTACAGAAATTCCATGAAATTTTCTTTGCTTTGGCTTAAAGCCTTTAAAGGAACATTGAGTTGGGTTCACAGTTTGAGCCTGAAATGATCGCCCGGCCTCGAATATTTCATTCTCCTTCAAAATCGAGAAAAAATAAAACCAGAACTCTGAAAAATAAAAAGGGAATCCTATTAAGCAGGCACAACGTAAACGGAATTTTAAGTTCATTTGCCCAGAAGAGCGTGCCTCGACTTGTATATGATGATTCCTTTATGATATTTTTTTATATATTTTTTTCTGTTGTGTGTTTTTTTTTTTTTGGTCGAGTTCAGGTTTGTGTCTGTTACCAGGGCTATTTCATTGGTAACACCACTTTGCCACTCGAGTGTGCCACACAGATCAGCGGGGCTTTCTAAGAGCCTCTTTTCCCCGACTTGCACAACTCCAGGAAGTTCCAGGAATCGGCGAAAGAATGTGAGAAAGTCGCCCGACTGGGCTTGGGCTTGGGCTTGGGCTTGAGGATTAATTGTTTTTAGTTTCAAAATAAATGATTTAGGGTTTTGTAAAAAAGTAAAGAAAAGATTAAGAAATTATTTTCAAATGTATGGAAATCTTTAACCAAATTGTTATTTTTTAACAGTATTTTTTTTACCATTTTTTTAAACTCTAAAACAACAAAAAAAAAACAAGAGAAAACGCATCCTACTAAATGCCTTAATTTTTGGAACTCGAAACACGAAATTATGTGCCAAAAGGCAACATTTCAATGGCTCCATTAAAATTTATATTTCTTTTTCTGATTTTCTGATTTCTGGCTGGGAGGATGGGAGGATGGGATGGGATCTCCTGGCTCCTTCCTCATCAATTCAAGTTGCATCTCTAACTGGAGGCAACAGGTTGCTGCTGCACAGCCACGCCCACTTCTTCCTTATATTTTTTTCCGCTTCTTTTCTGTTCCTTCACTTTGTATTCACAAATTAGACACAAGTTAAACATTTTTACGGTTTGTGAAGTGGAGCCGACGATGAGCGATGGACTCGTAGACAATTCCAATGATGATGATGTTAACGATGATGATGATTTTTTTTCCCCCCAACTTGTAATCCTTTTTTATTTACACAAAAAAAAAAACGATTTAAGGATTTTTGAAAGGATTTTAAGAAACAATTCTTTGCCTAGAAACCTAATAGTTTTTCAACATTCTTTTAGTTTTTTTTCTGGTATTAAATATTTCTTAGAAAGTATTTTTTTCAAGTGCATTTAGTGCGTCCCTTTTCATTCCAGCGCATCACTCAAAATTTACTTACCATGTAAAGCATGACCGTGTGAAACGATGCCGCCATCGTCTGCCCCACTGCCCCACCCACCACTGCACCACCCCCCTCATCTGTCTGCTGTCTGAGAGAGATCCTGGCTGGTTCCGTCTGCCCTCCTAATTCATTACCACACATTGTACTTTTATGGATATGGCATAAGTTCCTTCGTTTACCTCCCTGCCGCTCCTCATCTACCCGCCCCTCAGCCCCTCAGCCCCACAGCCCCTCATCAGGCCATCCCTCTTACTCTCCTGTCGGCCCCACCCAATGGAGCCACCACAGTGGTCCAAGGACTTGGCAAAATAAGGATAATTATTATGACAAAAAATGCAAAAGTTTAAGAAATAAATTAAGAAATAAATCCACATTAAACCTTATCCTTTTTTTTAACATTTCTATAACATTTTTAAGTTAATGTTAATTTTTAAGTCATTTTTTTTAGAATTTTTGTTTAAACAACTTTCAAGGCCAACGCAAAATGTCCACAAATATCAAATTCGTATACAAATTTCTGTGTTTTTATTAATTTAAGCTCGTTTTTTTTGTCGTGGCTTCATTTGAACAAAAGAATGCAAAGAGTTTGCCTTCTTGCAGAATTCAGAATTCGCTGTGTCAACATTTGTGGTTCCCCCCGCGTTTTTCCAGTGTGCGGTGACAATGTTTGCCGAAGTCTGTTTGTTGGCGGCAGGGGGAGGTGGTGGGCAGGCAGGCGCTTAATGCTGCGCCGGCCGGCAAAACTGCGATTCATTCCGTCTCTGTCTCGTCATTGTTCACCCGTCTCTTTCCAACTGCCTTTTCGCGGTGCTTTTCTACTTGAAAGTCTGCACGCAATGCGTTATTGTCAGAGGGAGGGGGAGGGATGGGGCAAAAGCCAAAGGGGGGCGCTGTGGGGGAAGGAGAGGACTTCCAAAGGGGGGGCCGAAAAGTGTCTGGAAAAAAATGGTGGATAGAGGGAGCAGCGGTGGGGAAGCGGAATGAGTGGTAGCTGCTCGAAGATGGAATGACTTCGGGCCACTTGGGGCCATGGACATATTTAATGCACTTGAAAAAATACTCTAGTGGAAAGATGTTTTAAACGAAAAAGTTTCGAAGTTTCAAGAAAAAAAAAAATACCGAAAGAAATACTTCAAAAATTGTCAAAGAATATATACCAACCCCTTTATATTTTCCAGTGTACCCACGCACACATTACTGCCTCCCCCCAACTCCACCCTCCACCCCACTAAAACCAACCCACCCACCCCCAACCCCCCGATCGTGTGTCTGTTTCATTTGTATGTAATCTGTTGCCTCTCTCATATCTCCATCTCTATCCCCCAGCCCCATACCCCATACCCCATACCCCATCCCCCATACAACGTCTCTGTCGCACTTGTGTCGAGTGCTTGTGTACTCTCCTTCTCTTTCTTTGTCTCTGGTTGTTGTTGGTTCATTGCCCGCCAAAAATTTTTGAAGGCCAAAATAATATGAGATTTTTATTTCTTTTGCTTCTTCTTTTCTTTTACTTTATTTATTTTTGTTGTTGTTGCTGGAGAGGGGGAGCTTTTTGTTGCTTGGGGGAGCTGTTGTTGTTGTTGTTGTTGTAGTCAGTCATTTCAGGTTTTCCCTTTCTGGCAAAATTTGCCTCATTCCCATTGTGCCCCCCAACAAACCAAACCATAAAATAAGACGAAAAAAAAAAAAAATACCAAACCAAACCAAATAAAACCAAAAACCCAGAAAAAAAAAATAAACACAGAACACAACAAAAGTTTCACATACTTGACGGTCTCTTTCTCATCTAATATACCTATCTCACTCCTCCATTTTTTGTTAATAATTCACGCACTTTTTTGTTGTTGTTTTTGTCACAAGCTAAAAAATATTTAATAAAAAAAAAATAAACAAAAAAAATATTATTTTTTCTTGGGAATTCAAGAAGCCATCGGAACCGAATTTCCAATCAATTGAACTTTAAGCTTCGTTTCATTTTTTATTTAGTTATTAGATTATGTGGCAGAGGATTTCAATAAAGATGAATGAATTTATAACTTTATTTATGTTCGAATTTTATGCTTTTTTAGGGTCTAATAAAGGGTTCAGAAAATCTTCAACCTTGATCCCTTAACCTTCTTATAAATTTCCTCTCAACTAATCGTTATCCTTCTTAAATATTTCTTAGACTTCCTGAACTTTTAATTAATTACCTTCTTCAATCTCCTAACTATTGTTTATTAACCCCTTCCGTTTATAGCTTTTGTATTTTATATTTTTTTTTTTTTTTTTTGGGGTTTCCAAGAATTCGAACCCATCTTCCCCTTCAGCGATGAAGAATTTGGTCTTTAAGACCTTTTTTTTTTTTTTTTTTGGTCAGCACTTGAACAAAGCTCTTGTGGCTTTGGTTTTGTTTTGTATATCGGTTGGAGATATATACATATATATATATTTGTATATATAGCACTTGAACGATCTGTTAATAGAGCTGATAAACTGTTCGATACAATTTTCAAGTTTCAAATTTGCAATTGAGGTAGAAAAAAATAAAAACACCAACACTCTGATACCAGAAAATAAATAAAACTAGCAAACGCGGTGTCAAGAAACTCTCGAGTATCTAATTATATGGTAATTCGAAAAATACGAATGTACATATAAATTACTCTTATTACACTCACACATCTGCCTCTACACTTGGGCTACAGCTAAGAAACGCTTACGCAATCAGCACCACCCCCCTTGGCAGACCGATCCGATCCGATCCATTCCGTTTCGATATAAGTTAACCACCCGTCGATCTATTACGCCATCGACATTGCCATCGAAATCGTTTAGTTTCTGTTCTCTCATCGACCCCAACTATATCTACAGACAGAGAAAATATTGATAGTTATACAACAAGATAATAAGATTCAGTATTTTGTAGTATTTTTCCAATAATTTTTCCTATATTTTTTAGTATTTTTTCTCTAATATTTCAATATTTTTCAATGTTTTTCAATAATTTCTTAATACTTTTCAATATCTTTCAATATTTTTCAATATTTTTCCATATCTTTAAAATTTTTCAATTTTTTCCATACTTTTTCAATATTCTTGAATACTTTTTCAATATTTTTTAATACTTTTTTAATATTTTTCAATGCTTTTCAATACTTTTTCAATATTTTCCACTATTCTTCATTATCTTTTAATATTTTTTCAACATTTATCAATGTTTTTTAAACATTTTTTTAATATTTCTTAATATTTTTCAATACTTTTTCAATATTTTTCTACGTTTTTCTATATTTTTGACTAATTTTTTAAGGGTTTCAAGGTATTTCAAAAGATTAACCTAGAGAAACTTATTTCTTTTTTAATATTTTAACAGAATATTATCCATTTCTTTCATCTCTTATAATTTTTACCGTGTAATATTCTTGTATATCTAGTAATGGATATTGGCAATTTGTTCCCAGGGCCTTTGATTTGTGATTTGTGAGTTAGTCGTCAGTGGATTTGCTACCCCACCCATCATTCTATATATAGTATAGTACAGCATTATGATCTCTTTGTCGTCGAGTGCTAATGATGATCAATCATCAATCATCTGTGATCTCATCCCCCGAGTGGGTTCTTCCATACTCGACTCGTACTTCGTTATGGATAGAGATAAGTCTTGTGTTGGGAGGATGGGAATTATGAAGAAAATGGGTCAATGAACAGATGAAAAATTAATATTAAATTGGTTCTAAATTAATGGAGAAAAACTGTAATGCTTGAATAAGTTTTGGATGTAGATTTTGTGGAATTTTCATGCAAAACTAAAGGTAAATCAACCTGAAATAACACATTTTCCACAATCAGTCAACAGTCAATCATCACTTTTTCCCACTCAACTATATATATATTTCAAATATATATCTCTATCGAGAATATATATATTTGAGATATAGTTTTTCCACCCACGATTTTTCGAAATGATTAGTGCGCCAAGTATTTTCTAGACATTCCATCAAAATGAAATAATTTCGCCAGCAATAACTGAAAGCAAATCATATGATGGCGATGATGATGAGTACACTCGGAAAGTATCTGTATCTTTTGCTTTGCATTTGTATCTGTAAACGTGCCTCGCCCATGCCACGAATTTTATCAGATGCCACCATTTCTTCGCTCCAGGCCAAGCCAAGCCAAGCCAAGCCAATTCATTCATAAATGCGAAAAATCAACTTGTGACAATGCGTAGACGCGAACATAATGCCACATGATCCCATCATCATAATCATATATAATATTACTAACGCACATAGGCAATGAGAGGGCACTGAGAGAAAAATCTAGAGAAGATATTCTAGCAGGAGCTACAAAGTATCGGGTATCAGTATTTTAAATACTATTAAGGTTTCCCTTCTCTAACCTTCTATGATCTATGACTTTTCTTTGATTATTTAAATTTAAGACGATTGTTTTTTTTTTTTTGTTGTTCCCTGTAAGAAAAGGGGACGACCTAAGCCTAAACGAAACATTTAAATTACGTAAATTGATCTCCACGGATCCGGAGTCAGGGCCTTATCAAAAAGAAAGGGGACTGCGTAGAGCTGGGATCCCATAAATCTACCGAGCGCCCCTCGTAAGCCCTCCCTTTTGGCAACCAACTTGTTTCTCTTAAAATTCCCTTTAGAAAAATACTACTAGAAAAATACTACTAGAAAAATACTAATAGATAAATAATAAAATAATACTAACTATTCATTATTTTAATTTTTTTCAAGAAAAAAAAAAAACAAAATCTTTAGCTTTTTTTTTGTTTTTTAAAGTTCTTCTTCATTGAAAGAGCATTTAAAGTTCACTTTTTTAGCCCGAAAAACCTTTGATTTCTTTCCTTTTTTTTTTTTTTTTTTTTTTTTTGGTTTCCAGAGTGTCTTATAATTTATATGCTACTTATTTTGATTTGTTGTTTTTTGAGGCCTTTGTGTTTTGATTTCTTTTTCCGCACGCACATTCCGGTCGGCGTTTTGTCCAACATTTTTCTCCAACTCCTAGATTTTTGCGAAAAAGAAGAAGGTGTACGGATACGGGTACACCTGTTGTGTTGTGTTGTGTTTATATGCCCATTATTTCTTCTTTTTTATTTTGGTTTTGATGTTCTTTTGTCTTGGGTGGTTAGGTCAATGGGACAATAAAAAAAAAGCTAAACAAAAATAATTAAAATAAAGAAGCGAAAAAGAAGAAAACCCGAGGAAGACATCAAAATAATTACATCAAGTTTTGGTTTTGAATTCCAAGTTTTAGACTCGGATTGCATGTGGGCTTCATTCATTCACTCGTTCATTCTTTTATACTCTTATTCATTTACTTTTTCACTTATTCAATCACTCACTCATTCATTCATTCAGCTCTCGGATTTGCTTCATTCATGATGACCGAACACGGTTCAACAAGTTTCGTGCCACATGCACACCAAAAACAAAAACTATCCACAAAACAAAAAAAAAACGAATCACTCAAGCCCAACAGAGACTGAGACTCTAGCCCTTCACAGCCAGCGAGTATCCCACAGATACAGTATCTCAGTATCTGAGTATCTGAGTATCTGCCCGTCGGTTGTGGGTGAATTCGTTTAATTATTAAACAACAGCAGCCACAGAAGGCGCAGAAGAGGCTCACATTTAACACCTACGCTTCAGTATTTTTTTTCTTTTTTTTTTTTTTTAAGTTTTTGCGGATCATTAAGTTCCGACGCTCCTTTTATGTGTCTCCACAATTTTCCCTAAATTTTTTTTTCAGTCTATCGAAATCCCACACAGTCGAGGATGAAATACTAAGACCTTAAATATTTTCAACAAATTTTAAATATCTTAGTCAAAAAACCTATAATTTCCACCCAAACTGTACCTATTTCTATGTGGGAGTGAGAATAAACTTTATAAACACCTCCACCTTTATAGTCAAGCTTCACTGTAAGCCAACCAGCTTTGGCCAATTTGTCAATTTAATTTGATTTAACGCTTTTCTATTTCTATTTCAATATTTTCTGCTTTGTTTAACCGCACACATTGTGATGTATTGTGGCTTCTATTTTTTAGGCTTTTATGTTTTTTATTTACTTTTTGTTGCTGGAGTTTGGACTGCAGAATATTGTTGGTCGATTCAGTCGCTTCAGTCGCTTCCTTTTGGCCCAAACCAGGCGATTCATTCATAAATCAAAGTGCTACTCGGCCAGCGTTTGTTTAATAACAATTCAGAAAGGGGTTTAAGGTGAGGTTTTTGGTGAGTTTTTTTTTTTTCTCATATGCTTGTATTTTGTTTAGTATTTGTTTAGTATTTA
Source organism: Drosophila vallismaia (assembly GCA_035047325.1). NCBI lineage: Eukaryota > Metazoa > Arthropoda > Insecta > Diptera > Drosophilidae > Drosophila > Drosophila vallismaia. The sequence continues at coordinate 8,544,080 of JAWNPU010000001.1, read as the reverse complement.
TTTAGAGTAAGGCTTACGTTATGAGTTCTTTTACAACAATATTTTCTTTACTTTTATTGGAAACCATCTTCCACCAGGTAATCCCTAGTCTAATAATTTTCTTTCTTCTGACTTGATGGGTGTAGGTATTTCTGGTATGGAAATGCGAGGCACGTAACGCAGATGCAGACACTGCTAAATGCTAAATGCGTGGTCAAATCGTACGTACATTGGCCCCCAGTCCGCAGTCTCTTATACTTGTATTTATTTATTATTATAATTTTTTGTTGTTTTTTGGTTTAAAAGTCTGTGCGAGCTTACCTGAAATGGCCACAACTTGAGGCCGCTTTTGGCCACGACTCTGGCTTTTTGGCCTTTCCGTTCCGCGTTCTTTTTTGTTGTATTTTTTTTTTTATGATGTTTTATTGTATGTAGTTGGTGCCAAATTGTTTGCCCCCACAAATGTTACACACAAATGTGTGGATGACAGCACCCACAGCAGGGCGGGGTGTGTGGGCGTCTTGAAATCCGAAAAAATTCTGTCTGAGTTCGTCATCGTCTCAGCCGCCGGCCGCCGGCCGCCGAAAGAAATTCAAATTTGGCCAAAAAATCCAAAACCAAAATGCTAAACGGATGACAAAAAATGAAAGGAACTCTTTGTTAAAAAAAAAAAATTCTATTTTTTAAATAAATACAAATATTTGTAAGTTAAATAAACAAAAATAATAAGGAAAAGGGAAAGGAAAGTTCTTGTAAAGTTTTTTTCCTAATTTTAAGCCTTATACTTTATTGATTCAAGTTTGTAAATTAATCTTCATTTTTTACAGCCTTTCAGAGGGGGATTTCCCCGCGAGAGATTCCACCTGCCTGCACCTGTACTACCTCAACTAATTTAGCTTCCAAAGAGAGTCGAGGGATTTGCATAATCCCATTGACGCGCAACTGCCACCAGCCTCTTGCCACTCCCCCCTTTTGTTTATTTTATTTTTTAACACGTTTGCCAAATGCAAATTTCTCGGCTGAGAATTCCAGCGGTGAGAGATCGAAGCATTTTTTTTTTTAAAGGCGGAAAACTAATTTGTGTCGCTGTGACACGAGAAGAGGAATGAATGCCTGACAACGAAAATCTATAGAAAAATATAAATACCAGAAAAATACCAGATGGATTGCATAACGGATCGCGACACGGATCAAAAATCGGAAATGCCCAGACTCTGCCACAGACTCTGCCACAGACTCGTATTTATTAGGAAAAACTTCTATGAATGGACAAGTTGCGAGGAAATTGCTCTGCCAGGCGCCAACTCTCAATGATTGACTGACTGACTAACTGACAAAACCGGGAAGGGGCGTTGCTGACTTGGCTTGGAGAATGCCAGCCGTTAACATGCCAGCCTCTAGCAGGTTCCCACTCACCTGGCCAACAGGTGGGTCACAAATTGTTACTTGCCACAAACGGATCAAAAAGATCAAAGCTTTCAGCTCCCAAAATCAAAAAACAAGGCGAGGAAATTCATAAATTTCCAAAAAATTCAGTTTTTTTTTTTTTTTTTTTTTTTTTTTGAAGATATATATCTGCCATATCTCTGTTTTTTATCCGATTTTTGAAAGGGATACCTTAAACAATTTGTGGATCGATTATCTATTAAACTGCATTAAAATCTTATCAACGATTTTTTTTTCAACATTTTTCTGAAAAAAAATAAAGAAATCGAAATAATGTCCATTATGGCCCACACTGAAGGCTATATCTCTGCCATTTTCTAACCGATTCTTAAAAGGAATACCTTAAAAGAAAGATTGGATTTCCTATCAAACTGCATCAAAACCTCATCACAAAATATTTTTTTTTATTTTTTTGTCAATTTTTCTACGAAAATCGCTATGAAAAGTCTATATCTTTTTCAATTTTCCTTCGATTTCTTCTAAGAATGTCGTAAATAATTAGTAGATCGATTAACTACCAAACTGACTCTATAAATTCCAGACAGACTTGGATATAGACTTGAACAATTGATTTACCAATTAACCGCCTAAGCAGGGAAAGTTGTTTCCAATGACCTTCTCCTCCCAGCTCCCTCAAATCAAAGCAAAGCTGATCTCTTTTTCTTACTCGACATCGATCGATCGAAACCAAATTGAATTTGGCAAATTAGTGGAGTTAGTTAGTGATTAGTTTAATCAGATCAGATCAGACCACTAGCTCACCTAGCATCTGGTTTTGGACCAACAAAAAAATGTTATATATAAATTTATGTATAAAAAAAAAATAGAAAAAAAAACTACTGCGCCATTGATTGCGTATATCAGTATCAGCTCTCTCGACTCTCGACGACTTATCGCCAACTTATAACTTATAGCCAACTCAAGGCTATTTGCCTATAGTTTTTTTTATTATTTTCTTTTTTTTTTTAATTATTTTTTTTATTTTTGCTTAGAAAGTGCGTCGCATTTTGTTTTGCAAAAAATGATCAGCAGGTGAAACAGAAACTAAAAACGCAAAATTCGCGCATCGGTTGGTGGAAAATTTGCAGCAGAAACAACGCAGTTTAGAAACGTAAAAAATTGCGTTTTAAATGAAAGAAATGTTGGCCAAAAGAACAAGTTTTTTTATGGTATTTTAAATCTATTTAGTTTATAGTAAAAAATATAATAAAAACAAGATTTTTTTAAGGAGATTCTAAGAGAATGTCGGTTAAACTCTTAAAAAACCATCATTTATTTTAACTTTAATTAAAATGTTCCCCATTAACTTTAATTGAACTTTAATTTTGAAACCAAAAACAACACCCTTTGAAGAGAATTTTAAAAACTCAAACCTATATTTATCTTTCCATTACAAAAAATTACCGAAAAATGCAACTCAATCAAAATGCACCAAAAAAGAACAATAGGAGTTGCAGTGGAAAACACCTGTGGCTGGCTATTGAAAAACTGTCCTAAAGAGTTTTTAATCTACGATGTTGGCCCTTTGTGGTTTGGGCCAGGTTTGAGCCATCAAAAGGTGGCCAATTTCATGCGTTAATACCTACGCAATGGACACGCGCCGCTGCTTGTGCTTCCAAATTGGAAAAAAAAGAGAACCACGGGCCACGCATATTGAACAACTTCCGCTGGCTAACTACTTTATGTTCCGATCGGGGTTCCGATTCAGGGTGGAAGTGATACTCCACCACCTCCTCCTCCTCCACCTTTCCCTCTGTCGAATGGATATGACACTCTGGCTAATTGCCCGTCTGACCAGAAACTATGCTCTTGGACATGGGCCAACAAGTTGATTTATCCAACCAGCCAAACAAATGATTATTAGCCACGATCTCTCTGCGTTAAGCATTATTTAGAGATCAAATCATCAATCTTGATTGAGACATTAATCGATTGTGTGTGAAAAATTCAATTTAAATAAAATAACAATTACTCTACCCGTGTACACATTTCGATTTATTTATTCAGAAATATAATAAATAATGAAAGCATATTTTGGTTTTTACAACATTAAATTGATGTTTCATCATTGCTGTCAGCTCTCCCTCGTTTATTAATTGGAAAATATGATTCGATTTCGATTTGTGATACTCTTTAGGGAAAGGGTTTACTCAGCTAGGGGATAGATTTTGGAATTTCTTCCTAATTTCTGTTTTTTTTTATTTACTTTTCTGTAACCATCACTGGCATTATTATTAATTTATTTTGTCCCTCATCAATCGGCCTTTTATATCGAATCTAAAATTGTCTTTTTCTAATGCGACATTTTGTCAGTGTCATGCGGCATAATTGTTGTCAGATCTCTATAGAAGATACCTCTATATAGTAGTCTTCCCCTGAATATCTCAACTCTAAGTAGCCCGTCACTGTCTCTGCTACCTGACAGGCATTTCGCAGGCCTTTGTCGAGTTTTTTGTCAAGTTTTTGGCCCTCTTTTACGGTTATCAGAAACTATATAGTATTCTACAAGTATATATAATATATAGAACCGTGCGACATATCCCCCCCCCGCGCTAAACTGGCGCCAATCCGCACTATCAGTGGGCGTGAACGCAAATCGAAGAGCGTGCGCAACATGCGACCATGAAAAAGAAATTAAAAATACATATATATTAAAACAAAAAAAACTACAAAAAAAAAAAGGTTAAATAGATAGGAAGAAAAATTGCGGAAAAAAAAAACGTTGACAAGATATCTGGGATATATATTGCATATAGAAGCTTGTTTAACAATCGCAGAGTCCGTAAAAAAAAAAAAAGAAATTAATTAAATTAAAATTTATAAGACAGCTGTCGTACAGTAAAAAAAACTCTAATAAGGAACCAAAAAAAAAACTAATAATAAGAAAATAAATGATCAAGATTAAGGAAATTTTAATGAACTTCAAAGAAGATTTAATTTTTTATTCTATTTCTCATTATCTTTTATCGTATCTCCACTGTACCGTCTAAGTAACACTATCACTGACCTTGTCAAAAAGTGATTTTCAGCTTCGTGCGAGCGAGTGAGCGAGCGAGCGAGTTTCTTCGCTTTTTTATGCCAACCAGCCTCGAAATCGAATTAGAAAAGCAAATACTAAAATTTCCAAATTATGCAGAATGAAGAATGAAGAATGAAGAATGAAGAATGGAGAATGCAGAATGGAGAATGAAGATCGTATAAAAAAGGCAAAAATGGGGCGGAGGCGGGGCAAAGGTGTTGCCAGGCCAGAAAACCAAAACGAAACGAAACCGACGTCAACGTCGACGTCGACCGCTTATCAAATGCGGAAGCTTTTTTATTTGTTTTTTTTTTTTTTACTTTTTTGTCGCAACAAACTAAGAAAGAAGAAAAAAAAAACCTAAAACTATGTACCTTTGGCTCGTATGCAAATGTGACTTTTATTTCTTTTTAGAGAGAAACCTGGCCGGGCCTCCAAATCGAACGGAAAAAAGGGAGCAGAGCATAAAAAACGACAATAAAACACAAAAAGTGGAACAAATTCACCAAAGATTCACCTTTGAGTGGCCAATCAACCTCTCGATTCAAATATTGAATTTTATTTTGATTTTGATTTTGGTTTAGATTTAAATTTGGATTTGGTTTTAGCTTTTAATTAAATTCTATTTGAATCGAAAGGGTTTTCTATGGAAAATTTAATAGAAAAAATGTTACTTTAAGATCTTTAAAGAATTAAGTTTTAAAAAAAAAAAAATACTTGGAACTTTTAGTTTCTTCTACTACTTCTGGTAGCTAGAACCGATTGAGAATTATAACTTTCAAAGGGACAAAAACGCAAACTTTGTGCATTGTTTCTAATATTTTGCATTTAACAACAAACAAACAACAAACAAACAAACAACAACAAATAACAAACAAACAACAACAAATAACAAACAAACAACAAACAAACAACAAACAAACAACAAACAACAAACAAACAACAAACAACAAACAACAATCAACAAACAACAAACAACAAACAACAAACAACAAACAACAAACAACAAACAACAAACAACAAACAACAAACAACAAACAACAAACAAACAACAAACAAACAACAAATACAACAATATTATTTGTTGTTGTGTTTAGAATTGCAAAAAAAAAAAAAAAAAAGAGCATCCCTAAGGGATTAAATAGTATTTTCGATCCGTTATCCCTACCCAGATCCGTCTAATAAATCCATCTACCGGCAATGGGATTACTTTTGTATCCGCAGAGGCTCTGCGATGGAGATACTTCAGTTTGCCGGCCCAGATACAAGCGATTTCTTGCGTAGATACTTGACAAATACCAACAACAAGATACAGATACAGATACAGATAGAGATAGAGATAAAGGTTGAGGTACAGATACAGATACAGGTACGCAGCACATTGAGATACCTTTTTTCATAAAATCACTCGAAACTCTTCAAACAAACTGAAACGAAAACTGAACTGAAAAAATCTGCGTTCAAGGGCGAACTACCAACTTCAACTTCAACTTGGCCATAAATCCCAGCGGCAACCTTTTCCACTCGACGTGACGCGATCTTTTTTGTTGTTGTTTTCTTTTCGAATTGTTCGAATTGCGTATCTATGAGATGGATTTTCGGTTGCCAGGTTGCCAGGTTGCCAGGTCGTGTAATAGCAACTGATTCGATCTCATCCCCCAACGAAAATTTCAAACCAATTCTTTTTTTTTCCCCCCCCCCCTCGAAAAAATGACAATAGAAATCGGAGCTACCTGATCGGAGCGCAGGTTTCTCAATCCATTTATTTTGGTAATAGGATACGGGAGCGATTCTCCTTCTCTATTGTCAATCCCCAAAAGGAATCCCAAAGATCGGAAGATCGGAAGTCGATCCACTAACTAGCCAGGACATTGATATTGCCACTGATATTCCCCCGACTCCCGACTCCCGATTCCCGATTTTCTCACTCGATTAGGTCTCCTTCTTTGTTTAGGGATTGAAGGGCTTTCGGATGGCTTTCAATCATGCTAGCAAGTCCATAAAACTCTCTTCGAAATGTTCTACTTTTAGTATTTAAATTAAAAGTAACAGAAAACTAAAAAAAAAAACAAGAAACAAAAAACAAACAAAAGAAGCATTTGAATAAAATTTGCTTTGCTCTACTTTTTGGCTTTGATTGAATAGATTTTGATTGACTTTTGATTCGATTTTCGGTTTAATATTCCTTCTATTATTCCTTCTTTTATTACCCTTTTATTCCCCTTTTATTCTTCTATTATTCTCTTAATTAATCAACTTTTTATTTACTTTTCTTTTAAAGAACCTAAAGAACCCGAAGAACCTGAAAGACACATGTTATGGCTCGTAAAGTATCCTGATGGCATTTCGTTCAGTGTTTGTAAACGGCGGTTTGATTTATTGATTGATGGACGGATTGATTGATGGCCCAAACATTCCATGCAACTGTCGCAGATTGTGGCAGCGAGGGGTTGGCCAGGCATTTAATGAGAAAAATAGACAAATTTTGTGGCAAATTCAATAAACGAATCAACGAAGTTCAAAGACAAATTTGTTTTGCGACATGTGCGGGGTCCTGTTTCTGTTCTGTTCCAGCTGGTAAATTACAAAGATACAAAGATACATAGATACTTAGATACTTAGATACATAGATACTTAGATACATCCTACCACCTTGGCTGTAATAATCCGATCAGTTGCCAAATACGTTCTTGGAATCCGTTTTGCCTGCGTATCTTTTTATCTCTATCTCGATCCGTATCTATATCTGCGTAGCGTATCTATATCGAAATCTGCATAGATACATAGATACATAGATACCCATAGAGATGTATCTTTTCGTTTCGTTTCGTTTCTTTGCTAAAAATAACAGAATCGTTCTTGTTCTATTTCAGCGCGTGTGACGGGCATCTTCCCGTCTGTTTATACAATTCGACTTTTTATTTATTTTTTATCCGTTTTTTTTTTTCAGCTTTAATGTTTGCATATTGTACCGATCCGATCTGATCTGAACCGATCTCTGCCTTTACCGTTTACCGTTTACCGTTTACCGTTTACCGTTTCTATATCTATTTAATTTCGCATTTCTAACTTCTAATTTTTTCCCCCCCAACACTTTGAGAAAAGTCTCTATTTTTGGATCGCCATTCGACGCTAAAGAAACAACGCATTTTTTATTTAATTTTAACATTTTTTTTGCTTTAGTCTTAGGCTTAGTCTGTTTTGCTTCGAATAAGTGATACCTCTTAGGGGGGAACTAATGGAAACTTTTTGCTTATTTTCTTTAAAAAATTACCTCTTTTTTTATTTAAATAATAATTCGAATTTAATTATGGAATTTAAACTATTTTTCTGTCTTTTTTGATCTTTTTTTTATCGTTTTTTTTATCTTTTTTATTAAAAATATCTTCATTTTTAAGACTTTAATTCCAGAAATTTCCAAAAAAAAAAAAAGTTCCTCTATTCATTCTTTGACATTTTTTATCCCTTTTTTAAACTCTAACACAATATTTTTAAAAATTTACAACAAAAAAACACGAATTTTTTTTAACACATTTTCTACCCTTCAAAACATTAACCGATCTGCCCTGGATCTTGCTTCTATATGCTATAGTTTTTCCTTATTCGATTGGCCTAGAAACAAAGATAATTCTTCTATATATTTTTTATTGTTTATTTTCCGCGCAACAATTTAATATAAACTATCAAAAAAAAAAAATATACCCACTAAAAAAGAAAAAAAAAATAAAAACAAAAAAAAAAACTAAATAAAAAAAGGAAGAAAGAGGGAAGCGGAAAGCGGAAAGGAGCAAGGAATCGGGGAATGGACAGAACGTGCAAAAAAATAGGTCAAATCTATTTCGGGCAGGCAAAAAGCAAAAAAAAAAAAAAAGGCGATAAAAATAATGAGAAACGGCAAACGGTTTCCATCTCTTCCCAGTTTCTTCTTCCCATTTTTTTTATTTATTTATTCTTGTATTTTTTCCGTTTTTTTTTTTAGTTTTTTTTTAATGTATGTATTATATGCGTTTTGCCGCCAACACCTTTTTGGCCAACATCTCTTTGTCTTTGTTGGCGGAAAATTTCAGGCGTCCGATCGCCGAAAACTTTGTTGCTAGGCGCTTGGTTAAAAAAAAAAAAATGACTAAAAAATGATTTACCGAGGATGCTGGGAATTAGAGAGAAAAGTTGGCCAAAACCATGGATCCATAGATCCCAGCCACGCCCACAGTAACCTATTAATTATGACCAAATAAACGATCAAATTATGAATTTTTGTGCATCTTTTTTTTTGGATTTAATTAATATTTATGGGAATTGGCAATTTTTTTTTGGCAAAAAAGCAAATCGCGAAAATCATCATCGATTTATATAGTAAGTTGATCATTTTTGTAGGTATTTTTTATTTAAAAAAAAACGTATATAAATGATTTTCTGTGTTTTTTATATTCTTATATATTTTCTTATATTTTTTTTTCTTCCTTTTATTTTATGATTTTTTTTTGTTTATTTTTTAGCTACCACTAATTTCTCTCAGTGCATGGATATTGGCCGTGTTGCTCAGCTGGCATCTTATTATGATTAATGGCCATATGTACCAGACCACCCACCACCCCCTCGCTCACCAACCCCACCCTCTGTTCCTTTTTTTTTTGTTGCCGCACGTGAGCTTGAAAAAGTTTTTTTTTGTCTTTAGAAGTTTATCAAAGTATTTCTGTGGGACATCATCTGTGCGAAATTCGCAAAACCAATCAAAATGTTCGCCAAACTAGAGCAAACATTTCCATTTCCCTTTTTTTCGGGGGAGGATTAAATTCAAATTTAAAGGGAATTATAGGATTTAAGGAAATTTAAGAGAATTTAAAGACAAAGAAGAAGATTTCCACTTACTTGTACATATGTAAATTACATCAGATGTAAATGTAAATGATACTTCCTACATGCCTTCGCAATTCCACCATGGCTGGACGTGGTCTACGTGATTTTCAGATAACTGTTCATTTTGAGACTCCTCGGGCTTTGCCTGCTCCTCTTTCGCACACACACACACGCGAACGCGACACGGGACGCGCGACGCCAACCGAATTTCACCATATTTCATGAATTACCTTTGAAAAACAATTAAACTCGATGTATTTCATATGCAACGTATTAACTAACACAAGGACTATACTAATTAAGCGATTTAACTTATTTTCGCGACGAAATAGCGACTTTAAACGTATTAAAACACACGCGATTTAAGGAGCGATGTCAACGAAAATCTGACCTGAGATTAATGATTGCAAGAACTGTAACGCGGGAGAGACGGGATAACGGCGGGAGAGCGCAGCGGGATCAATGGAGAGCGAAATTGTGGGAGAGCAGGTGTTGGTGGGCGAGAGCGGGTGTTGCAGGGGGGCACTTACAGTTGGGGAGCATGTTGGGGACCAGATTCTTAGGCTGGAGGGGGAGGGAGGGGTAGTGCTGGGGGGAGAGCAGTGGCTGGGGGAGAGCAGTTGCTGGGAGAGCAGGTGGAAGTGCATTTGTCGTTGATCCAGGAGGGTGGAGAGGGGGGCAGGTGCTGGAATTATTACGGAATAAGAATATTCCACGATTTTGGCAAGAGCTGGCCAAGAGGGTGAACCATCTGTATATATAAAGATTAAAGTCTTTAATTAGTTATTAAAAAATATAAGAATATATTTTTTGACTTTTAAAACAAATAAAATAACTTGTATTGAATTTTAGTGAGCTTATAAGGTATAAGGGTGAACCATATTTACCCTTAATAATTTATTATATATTAAATAAAAGAACAAAATAAAATGTTTTTATTGTGTTGGTTAATGGGGGAATCATTTTTTATGTCTACTTCTTGTCAAAAACTTACAATTTCGTAGTTGGGAAACTGGAACTCTATTATTCCCTGTTACCAAGGCCCAAAAACAATTGTCTCTAATTTGGGAATAAATATTGGAAAACCTTTCCCATTTACCGTTCGTTCAGCTGTCACTGTTATTTTCCACAAGCAATTGAATCTAGAACGATTTAAGCCAAAATTGATTACCGACCATCAACCATCGACAACTCGACTTCAAAGGTGGCTTTCTTCTTTATTGGCCAGGCCAAGACCGAATCGAGGCAAATGCAATACAAATTGCAGGACAAATCCCTCTGGAAAGGCAGCGAGGGGAGGGGAGTGGGCATGGGCATGGGAATGGAAATCCTTTGGCTTTCCTGGAAGAAGATTCAATTGAAAATGCAAAGGAAGAAAGAAAAACCCATCTTGATGGATTCTTTTTGGCCTTGTCTTTAGACCAAAAGGACATCGACATTTATTAATGCCAGCCCGGTGACAGGAAACGCTTTCTTGGCCAAATTGCACTTGTCATGGCCGTCCACAAAAGGGGGAGGGCCACTCGGCCCTAGCTAACCCCTCGCTACAGAAAATCCTCGAATCGTGACAAATCGCAATGGAAAACTAAAGTACCTTTCAGGTTACACAAAAAAAAAAAGACGGAAAATCTAACCTGAAAATTGTCGCATCATTTTCAGGCTTTCATGAATGAAATATTGAAAACTCAATTTTGATGAATTAATAAATACATTTTTATTCACACAAAAACCCGCATGAATCGGAAACCTACAAAAAATATAGGGGTAGAAAAAAAAGATGTATTTAAATAATTGTAATAAATAGGCGAAAACAAAATGTCATTAAAATTGTAAACGAAGCAGGCGAATAAATACGAAAGAATTTATTAAACAAATAAAGCCACAGGGGGGCGGCCGCAAAAGGGGGCGTGGCTATTCAATTACTCAGACTTTCCCCGTCCATTTCAATTTGGTTTTCAATTTTTATTTATTTCCGCCCCACAGAAACAGCAAACGCTAATCTACCAATACACTGGAAATAAAAGGGAAATAATTTTTTATAAAAAAATATTTTAAAAGTAGCCAAAAAGGTAATATTTTGGATAAAAGAATGCTAAAAATTTCATCCTTATAATGCAAAAACCAGACTAAGGAATATATTTCCCTTTTTGGAATCAAAGGATATAGTTTATACGGAAACCTACCTTTACCTTCTATAGCTTCCCAATTTTCTTAAAGTGTTTGAATTGCACTATTAACTCCCCGACACCGACACCGATCTCGACCCCTACCCCGACCCGAAAGCATTTCAATAGAATAATAATTATTCCGTACTTACTCAGTTAGCTGATTCATCTCCGGGAGGGAAAACACCTGCAGCTCTCACAGATACCAAATGACAAAAACAAATACAAATACCAAGACAAATACAGATGCAGATGGAGCTACCTGACCTGGAAGGGTCAGAGGGTAATCGGAAGGAAGGTCAAGAGACAGAACCCAATGAGAGAAAAGAAAAAGAGTTTTTACGATACAGAATGGATGGACTTTTAATGGCAAAATCCACACACACAGGATGTCGCATCTTTTACGGCACTTTCACCTCCACCACCTTCACCTTTCTTTCAACTTTGACCTCAGACAGCGCAGATTCTCGCAGGCGCCATTAAATTGTCGGGTCAGTTTGTTAGTTCCAAGAACTCTATATAATACACCCCAGGTAATAGAATACCTGAAGCGTTTACGGAATACCGAAGTAGTTCAAGTTTCGTAATTTATATAATAATAGACTGACATTTACGACAACCCCCGTAATCGTAATCCCGACGACTATATATAGAGTTTACAGCCCAAGATGACAAGATAGGAACCCGAGACGGATATGGCTAAATGGGTTATGCCTAATGGATATATAGAAATTCTTTATAATGGGAAAAGTATAGGTTATAGGGAAGGTATTCCTGGATCCCTGTTAAAAAGACATGATGGGTTAATACTCTTTAGGACTTTATAGAACAAGTAAAGGCTTCTAAAGGTTCATCTTTTTTTGAAAGGTATATCTTTAGGATATAGTCGGCCTATGATTTATTTGTCAAAAACATTCTTAGCCCAAAGTAACCTTTTAGTTTGCCTTTCATCCAGATGAAAGTAACATTTTAATCATCGTTCTGAACAGACGTCAATATCATCTAGCCTATATTTCTAAATATATATACAATCTCCAAAATCGGAATAAAACCAAATCAAAAAAAAGTTATATATTTTTAATGTGAAAATTCGATGTGCGAGGAAATAGTCAAACATTTCGATAATATTCTGCACGCGATCAAAGAAATATAACAAAAAACCCAAACCCAAACCGAAATCGAAATCAAATCAAAACCAAAACCAAAACCGATATCACTCCGAGATGTTCGAGATTACCGATATTAAATCGCGTCTATGCCGGATTATACGCCGGACATTCTCCAGTCGCGATGAATTCGCAACATATTCGATATGGAACTTCTGTCCGATGCAACGCTGGGATCAGGCCAAGGCCATATTATTATCCTGTAGTCCTTGCCGCTCCGAGTGGTTTCCGTATCTCTTCTGGATGGTCCTCATCTTCAGCTGCGGTGGCGCTGTCTTCAGCTTCTGGGAGCTGCGTCGCGTCTGGAACTGTCCTTGCCAGAAGCTCAACATGTGGCGCAATCGTCACTTTTATGTCTTTAGTCATAGGATACTTCGTCGGGCCCGAATCTGCGGTTCTGGAATCTCTTTGCTCTGTTGGTTCCTTCTGCTGTACGGAATCGTGATGGTAAGTTCTTGAAAAACAAAAAAGGACCATAGATATTTATAGTATACCCACCCAGATCACACCCTCTATCATGTGGCCTTGGATTGTATTGAACAGCCTTGTCCTAGCCGCCGAATGGTTTATCTGGAGCTTCGAGATCCTCACTGGCCGCCAGTCAATCGAACTGCACACTCTGGTGTCCTTGCTACTGCCGGTCCTCAATCTGGCCATGGTGCGTTGTGTGAAAAGCGTCTTCGAAACAGCAGTCCAGGACCGTTCCGAGCACTCGCTTCGCATTTTTTAAGACCAAAAGATGATGCCGAAACCGATCCATCCAGAGACCATCCCCAACCAGCCAACCAACTATCCAGCAAAGAAAAAGAAAATACAAAGATCCGATCCGCTGCCGAATGTCATCATTAAATAAAAGGTGCAGGGCCAGCATAATTGTATCTCAACCTGCATTAAGTTCAATTAACTTGGCGGCGGCATCACGCACTCCAAAAAACGGAAAAAAAAACGAAATAAGCCTCAAAAAGTTGAGGGGCCCTAATCAGTTTTTAGTTTTCAGTTACGAGGTCCCCCTCGGGGCTTGGCAAGAGCCGGGCTTTCGGTATCGCCGTCTGAGGACGGCACGGGCCTAGCAAACAAACACCTTGCCAACATCCTCCTCCCTTTTTGGCCCAGACCCCCGATCCCCGATCTCCGCTCCCTGCCCCTCGCTTTTGGCCACTCTGAGAAAATAATCTTCCTTCAATTACAATGGGAAAGTCCAGAGGCTTTTGTAGTCAGTTTTCTTACTTTTTATAGGAAATCTTTGCTTGCTTTTAGTATTTTTGTTTACCAACTTTTATGGTATTTTGTAAAAGGTATTATTTCCAAAATATATCTTAGTTTTAATTAAAAATAGCTAATCTACCCGGTTTCTTCTCAGTCAGGGCAGTGATGTTAATGTGCCTTCATTTCAACACTGTTAACCTCATCGATTGGCAAAGTTGCACCTGTTGCAAGTGGCCTGGAGTCGCCTTCTGCAGGACCTCTTGCAAGCTGCAAGCCACCGAAATCTATACATAATTAAAAAGCAAAAAACCACATAAAAAAATAAAAATACAGAGGAAAGAAATAATAAAGGAAAAAGCACGCACAGGGCCAGGGATGCCCGAAACAAGAGGGTTTCGCGAGCTTCTCATCTGTCCAGACCAGTTATGTGACATCCGAACCCCCCAGAAAAAAACAACAAAGGCAGCTCAAAATACAGAAAATTTTAAGAAAAAAAAAAACGAAGAAAAAATAAAATTACAGCTGGCCTTTGGGCGAGGCTCCTGAATTGCATCTGTCCCTAAAAAGGTAAAAGAAATCTGCCTCAGAAGTCGATGAAGAAAATCCGAAATAAGAAGCTTTAAGCTTCAAACAAGGCAGAACAAATATTTAAAAAATAAAGATACTATTCTAAAATAAATCAGAAGTGTAATTAATAATAATATTATAAAGATTTCCCTTTCCTGAAAATCGAGAAAAATCACTTTTCGTCCCTTTCGAATGCTATTTCTTGGGCAGTTTTAATCGGATCTTTAGACCAAGTATAGATTCGGAATTTTTATTCAATTCCCTATCGATCTGCATCAAAATCCTGACACAAAATATTTTTTCGAATTTTTTCAAATTTTTCTGATGGGCCCCCTTGAAAAATGTAAAAATCGAGAAAAATCACTTTTCGCTCCTTTCGAAGGCCATATCTTTGGCAGTTTTCATCCGATTCTTAAGCAAAGTATAGATTTGGAATCTTTATTCAATTCCCTATCGATCTGCATCAAAATCCTGACACAAAATATTTTTTATATTTTTTTCAAATTTTTCTGAAGGACCCCCTTGAAAAATGTGAAAATCGTGAAAAATCACTTTTCGTCCCTTTCGAATGCTATATCTTTGGCAGTTCTCATCCGATTCTTAAGCAAAGTATAGATTTGGAATCTTTATTCAATTCCCTATCAATTTGCATCAAAATCCTGACACAAAATATTTTTTCGATTTTTTTCAAATTTTTCTGATGGGCCCCCTTGCAAAATGTGAAAATCGAGAAAAATCACTTTTCGCTCCTTTCGAAGGCCATATCTTTGGCAGTTTTCATCCGATTCTTAAGCAAAGTATAGATTTGGAATCTTTATTCAATTCCCTATCAATTTGCATCAAAATCCTGACACAAAATATTTTTTCGATTTTTTCAAATTTTTCTGAAGGACCCCTTTGAAAAATGTGAAAATCGAGAAAAATCACTTTTCGTCCCTTTCGATGGCCATATCTTTGGCAGTTTTCATCCGATTCTTAAGCAAAGTATAGATTTGGAATCTTTATTCAATTCCCTATCAATTTGCATCAAAATCCTGACACAAAATATTTTTTCGATTTTTTTCAAATTTTTCTGAAGGACCCCTTTGAAAAATGTGAAAATCGAGAAAAATCACTTTTCGTCCCTTTCGATGGCCATATCTTTGGCAGTTCTCATCCGATTCTTAAGCAAAGTATAGATTTGGAATCTTTATTCAATTCCCTATCGATCTGCATCAAAATCCTGACACAAAATATTTTTTAGATTTTTTTCAAATTTTTCTGATTCCCCATCAATATTTTTTGGAACCCTTTTCAACTCCTTCAATTGAAACCAGAATCTTCTGTGTGTGGCTCTGGGCTTTGCTTCTCTTTATTTACTTTCTCCACTTTCCACATTTCCTTTATCCATTTTCTCACAATTTATATTTCATACAAAAGTTGTCTTTCTTAAGCTCATCGTCCTTCGTCCTGTGAAACTATTTTCCATTTATTTTTGTATTTCTTGTTCTTTCTTTTTAATTACGTATACGCCTTGCTACTTACAAAATTTGTTAGGTTTCTATTAGTTTTTAATATATATAAAAATTTATATATATATATATTCTTTATATTTTATATATAATTTGTTGATTCTGCTTTCTAAATATATATATATATATTATATATAATATATAATTGAATATTTTATTTTTATTGGTATATAAAGTGTATATTTTATATTTGCATTCAATAATTGTTAATTTTTGATATTTTTATTGTTTTGTATATTAAATATATGCATGTGTGAGTGTGTTGTGTTTTTCTAAGTGTGTGTGTAAAACACATTTATTAAATATTTTCGAAAAAATAAAAAATGTACAAAAATTTCTCTCTTCTTTCCGGCTTTTCTTTCTTTCTTACAAATCTTTTATAAATAATTTTTTATTGGTTAGTTTAACTATTTGAAGCCTGTTAAATGTATTTTCATATTTATTTTTCATTTCTTAAAGCTGTTTTTATTTAAGCAGTTTTTTTTTTGGGGATTCTTGTGTGTTTTGGGTTTCGGTTTTTTGTCTACAAATTTTGTTTCTGTCATTATTTACAAATTTTTTATTTGGTTTTTGATTTCTAGGACTATTTTGTACTTTTGATTCTGCATTGCCTTTAGTGTTTCCGTTTTTTTGTGTGTATTTTGTTGCTTTTTTGGTGACGACCTTGATGTCTAGCGAACTTCCAGTTCTTGCCAGTTCAAATCAAAAAATGTAGGCAATAAATTAACTAAAATATACGCTAAACAAATGACAGAAATAACTTTTACACACATGCGCCAAAAAAATAATATAAAATGGTTTAAATGAAATGAAATGCGCTTTTAGCAGAGGCGTTTAAATTTATGAATTTCGCCATAAGTGTATTAGAAGCAAAAAAAATAATAATGTATCAAAAAACGAGTCATGGATAAAACTGTGATTTACTGCCCGTGTGAACTGTGACATTAACAAAAGAATAAAGCCGTGATCGTGTTCAAAATTGTGAATAAAAAAAGCCTCAACTAAACTGCTATTTCCAGGGGTCACAGATCATTTGCCAGTGATGATGATAATGATTGTGATTCATTGGGGGAAACGTGACTTTTTTAGCTAATAAAAAAATACAGAAATATTAAATTTATTCACCCAAAAATTAGCTTATTAAAGTACTCATAAAACCCTATTTATTTTTTTTTTTAAATGCAAATTATTGCCAACGAAATTGGCAAACAAAAATTTGCCAAATTAAATTGTGACCTATTTTTAAATCATTTCTTTGTTAAGCAAAATTAAATTTATGTAGGTTAAAGATTTTCAACATCGTTTAAATTAATAGAACACAAGGCTTTACCTTTTTTTTTTAAATTATTTTATGTATAAAAAACTTATATAAAAAACAAATAAATCATAGCTCAAGTTTTTAATATTTTTTTAGTTATCTTTTAGTATCTTTCAAGCTTTTTTTCTAGACTTTCATATAAAATATATGTAAACATTTTAGCTTAGTTATTTAAATTTATTCTCATATTTTCATTTACAATTTTGAATAAGAATATTTTTTAGAATAATAAAAGTATATAGTATTTATTATCCATTAAAGCACTATTAAGTTTTTACAAAAATATCATGGAGCGTTATTTTTTACATTTTACTAACATCAAGAAAATAAATTAATTTATTAATTAATAAATTATAATAGAAATAATTTAAGATTTATTTTGTCTTTAAAATTAGAAAGGCAATATCCAAAAAGAGCAACTTAGAAAAAGCCAAAAAAAAATAAAGTAAAAAAGATAAACAAAAGCGGTAGCTATAAAAAACAAAAAAAGCAGACGCAGTCGCAGCCGCAGCGCAGCCGGCGTGACCTTCACCCAATAAAGCGACCGACCGCGGTCAGAGTGTACAAAAAAAATACAAAAAACTCAACAAAATTGTTGCTGTTCTTCTTGATGTTTTCTTTTTTTCCTCATTTATTTTTTGTATTTTTTTTTTTGCAGTTAAACAATTGTGCACGCCAATTTTTTTTTTCTGCTGCCTTTGTTTTGCTTTGCACGTTTGTTTGTATGAGTTTGCCGGCAACTTATCTGGATACCCTAACTTTTTCGGGGTCTCTCTAATCACATAGGTAAGAAAAAAGCTCGAAAAGTGTATAAAAAACTAGGAAATAACTAGAAAATACCACAAACTATATCAAACTATTGCTTCGTTTAGTTACCTTAAAAATGATTTAATAAAAATATATCTTATATTAATCTAAAGAGCATCTAAACATTCGTCTAAAATGTTTTTCAGAAGCTCAATTCACTTAACAAGAATAAAATTGCAACAAAAAAACCCAACGACGAAGCTCAAACTGAATGATTGTAGTAAAAAAAATAAAAAAAAAATATATATATATAAAAAAAATAACAACAAATACCAAATTCGTATAAATGAAATTTTATTATATTATTATCGTGATTGTTGTTGCTGTTGCTCCCATTGTCGTTTTGATTTCATTAAATATTTTTTCGCCGGTAAAAACAAAAACAAAAATTGCAACCGAACGACAAAAACAAAAAAAAGAAAAACAAACTTTAATTGAATTAAGTTAATATGTCTGGAAGGCGTGTGTGGAATAGGGGCGTGCCGTTGACACCCCGGGCGTATACTTGATTAGAAACGGCGACAAAAGCAATTTCCCAGTACCCGACACCCCGACCCGCCGCCACCCACGCCTCCCTCGCCAATTACGCCTTCGTCACCAAAAAAATGAATCACTTTGGCATGAATCATAATTAATTGGTAACAAAAGTGACAGTAATAGGTAAAAATAGCAAAGCTGGGAGATAAAAAATAGCCTATTTGGATTAAGATATTTAGAAATGCTAAAAAAATATATATAAATTTTGTATTTAAAAAAAAAAATGCTGAAAAAAACGTAAAAACACGTAAAACGTAAATAAAAACAAATTAAAAATTGATTTCTTTCGTGGTATGTTCAAATATTTTTATTGTATATTTCCATAATAATAAATTTTGCAAAAAAAATATTTTTAAACGGTATATATTTTCTTCTTGTATATATATATATAATAGTGTATATATATATATCTATATATATTTTAGATATATATAGGTGTGTGTGTGTGTGTGTATGTGTTTATATATATAGTTTATATATGTAAGAGGTACATAAAATGTAATTTATTGTTTTCTCATTTTTTTCGCTTTCAATTTTTTTGTTTAATATTTTTCATGTATGTTTTTTGTGTTTTTTTTTTATTAATAAGTAACTACATAACGAGTTAAAAATTATTATATAATATATTTATATAGTTGTTTAGCTTGATTTCTTTGTAAATCTGTTTCGCCATCTATATCATGAATAATTCTTGTTGTTTTTTTATTTGCAATTTTTACATGGATATATTTATTTATTAATTAAGCAATAACCAAAAAATGAACATCCTTTTTGTTTTCAGGAACAATCAAATCAAACAATTTCTTTCCAAATAATTTCCAAATAAAATCGCATAAGCATATTTCACAAAACAAATTATATATATATATATCTATTATATATATTTGAATAATTCAATCATGCTCGTCGATAGGTTCCATATTTTCTTTCTTTCTTTCAATGTATTAACATGTTTCATTAATTTTTTTTCATAGGTTTTTTTATTTTTTATTTTTAATCGGTTTATGCTTAATTTCAAATAATTTTTGAGGTGTAATAATAAATTTTAACAACTAATTCAAATAGTAGTTTGTGTGTATACATAATATAAAAAATTTCATAATCATAAAAAATATATATAAACATAAAAACATTAGTTGTTTTTTTTTATTTTTTAGTTATACATTTAATATAAGAAAAAAATGTTGAATTTTTTTTTGTTTTGTTTGCGAGGATTTTGGTTTTGGTAATAGTTTTTCTTCTTCTTTTATGCATATATATTTTATATATGTTTCGTTTAAATCGAAAATAAAGAGTAATCTTTAAAAATGCTTCTTCAGTTGAATTTGTTTTTGCTTTTTTTTGTATTTTTGTTGTAACAATAAATTAGAGGACTCAAACTTGGAAAAGGACTGGCTTTTCATGTTTTGTTTGTTTGTTGTCATTTTACTTTTTTTCTTGTTGTATGTTGTTTTTGTTTATTGTATCGTAAAATTTGTACGGTTCTTGTTTTTGTTTTTGTTTTTATTTTTTTTATAAATTTTAGTTATTTATTTTATTTTTTTGTGGTAGAGGAAATTAAAGAAGGAAAACGAGGTTTTGGTGTTTAAACTATTTCTGGGTTTGTATGTACTATAGGAAAATAGGTGCATTTGTGTGTGTGTGTATAATATAAGTATATGTGTATTGTGTTTGTGTTTGTTTTTGTTTGTGTTTGTTTTTGTTTTGTTGGTTGGTTTATTGAAGTTTTGTTTTTGTTTTCGTTTCGGTTTCGCGTTGTACATTTCGCTTAAGTCTATTGCTTTGAGTTTTCTCTCCGGGTTTTTGTTTTTCTATAAAAATAATTCCTTCTTTTTGGGGTTTTCTATTTTAACTATTTTTGTAAATTTGCATTTTTAATATATATATATATCTTTCTTTTTCGGTGTAACTATTATTTAACGAGATTGCTATTTACAGTGTATATTTTTATGTTTTTTTTTTATTTTCTTCTCTTCGTTCTTTTTTTTTTTGTGTAGTTGGTTTAAAATTTTTTTTTTATTTAAACAAAGAAATAATAGTTAAGTAATTAAGTAGAACTTGTTTTAGTTTTCCTCTTCTTTGCTTTCTTTCTTTCTTTTTTTTGCCTACAAAAATCTACTTTTTGCGGCGGCGTAATGATTGATTGATTGAAAAAAAAAATTAGAAAATAAAAATCAAAAATATATGTTTCATGTTTTCAAACCTAAACGATATTGCTAGTAATAGACAAAAAAAATAGTAGTATAAGAATTGTATAATATATGGGTATATAGATATAATAGTATTGGTACAAAGCCTAGAAACTCACATAAAAAATTTCGTTGAAACGTTTTTTCTTTTTTGTTAAATTTAAATTTAAATTTAAAGAAATTTCGATCTCACAAGTTCTTTCGGTCATATATCATCGTGCTTTACATTCTCTTATTTTTTGCAGTGTATCTAAACCTAAATAACAGTTAGAATCGTTTCGTGTTTTTTAATATTTAGTTTTTTTTTTCCTCTCCTAATGCTCTTTTCTTATGCGTTTTCAACTTCATTCGCTTTTTATGCTTCATGTCCTTTAGTAAATATATATATATATACGTCTATATAGTTATAGCCGATATATATCATATACATATATATATATATATACATAGTGTGTGTATATTTAGATGCATGTAAACAATTGGTATATAATCGTTAATCATATATAACATATTGCCGAAAGGCAATAACTTATTAGCAAAAAATCGACAGTTAAACAGCTCACAAAAGTTTGAGTTTTCGGGGGGCGTGGCGTGGGTTGCTCTTCCTCTAACTCTTTCTGGATTTCTTCTTCATATCTCTGGATTATTATCATCTCTGGATATTGTTTTGTTTTTTATCAAATCATCATCCAACACACCTCCAACAACAACAGCAAACTTTGCAGCCAATTTTTTCCTCTCTCTCTCACGCCCTATCTAGCTATCGCTTTCCCCCCTTTCTTTTTAGGGGGGGATGCCACTATTAAATAGTTTTTTACTTAATTCCTTTGTTTTGTTTTCGTTAAGTTTGCGCATTTCATATGCATAGTTATCAGTTTAAAAAAAATATATATATATATATAATAATATACCTAAATATAGCAGTAAACAAAAAAAAAAAGGATATCAATATATATATATATAGTAATATGATTGTAAAAACACTATATAGACTGTATATAGTTTGTATTCATATTTGAATCCATCAAAATAGCAAATAAAAAATGTATTTTTCTGATATAGGCAGTAGAGTTCAAGTTTTTCTTTTTTTTTATGGTTTGGGGTTTCCGGGGTTTATGGGTTTAAATATTAAAAGCGTTTCTTCTTTTCATAAATCGTCCTCGTCCTCGTCTTCGTCTTCGTCTACGTCTTCGTCCAACAGATATAATATATAGAGATATATATCCAACAGATATAGAGAATAGCTGGGTTCTGAGGGTCTAAAAAAGCAAAAGCAATTACAGTAGTTAAGGTTCGTTCTTTTTTGTTTTGTCGATCTGCTCCAGGGATGCGTCTTTATCGGGGGACTGAATATATTCATTATATCTTTTGGATCCAAGCGCATATATATTTATATATAAATATAAAAAAAACATTCGATATATATATATATGTGTAACTTTTGGTATTTTAGTTTTAAATTCCTTGTATACCAATGACAATATATATATAAATTTCCGAAATTAAATTTATATTTTGTTTCCTTGTTTTGTGTTTTGTTTTTCTTGTTTTTTTTTTGTTTTTTTTTTTTTTTTATTCTTGAAGCCGTCTCACCGTTTCTACGAGTTTTGCAACCAAAAGTTCTACTTTTAGCTATACTAGATATCCTACAAGAATCGAATATATATATATATTCATATATAGATCTTTATGTTCTTCACTTTCTTTTTCGACATTCTCTTTGCCTCGCTTCCTTTCTATTCTTCTTTCTTTGTGGCTCTTTCGTTGTAACTTTTGTCTGTTTTCCGTTTCCGTTTTTGTTTTTTGTTTTCTGTTTTCCTTTCTTTCTTCAACTCCTTTCCCTTTCTTCTACTTTCTTTTCTCTTCTCTTCTCTGCTTCCCTATCTTCCTCATTCATTTTGTTTTCACTTTTCTTTCATTGTTTTGGTTCCTTGTCCTTGTTTTTTTTTGTGTTTTTCTTTGTTGTTCTTCTTCTGATTTTCGTTTTGTTTTCCTATTTAGTTTGTTTGTTTTTTGTTGTTGTTTAATTCATGGTTAAGTAGCTCTAATTAGAAAAAAAAATTAATTACGCATCTGTTATATACAAAACCTTATCGCTAAAAGCTAAACCCTAAAGCTAAAAAAAGCAGCAAACAAAAAAATGAACTTAAAAAAAAAACTTCAACTTGATTTCATATCAAAAAGAGTCTGTCCTTAAATGTTATTTCCATGTTTTTTATGTTTTTAGTTGTTTTTTTTTTGTTTTTTGTTTCTTTCGAGCAAAATGAAATCGCCGGTTAAGAAAATCAAATATATATCACATTAAAGAAATCAAACTTTTGTTAAATCACTTAGTCTGGGGGGAGTAGGGTTGGGTTGGGGGGGTGGGGATATACACATATAAAGCAAGCCCGAAAAAAGTTTCTAAAGTATTTTTTAAACATAACCTACTAACTGATATTGAAGTTCAATAAGAAATAAGAAATAAGGGGGGGAAAAAAAACAAACGCCTAAGGTCAAGAGCGAAAAAAATGTCTCAAAATCGAGGTTGAAAAAATATCGAAAATAATCGAAATAATCGAATTCGAAATCGAAAAAAAAAAATTTGCATATCCTAGAAAAAAAAACCTAAGGACTCTAGCTACGCCGCCGCTGCCGGACAGGGGACAGAAGACTATCCGGTGACGGACACCGCCGCCTCCTTCTCCCGCTTCATGGCCCGCAGCCTGGCCAGGATCTCGTGCTGCTCCTTGAGCCGCTTGTGCAGAGCATACTTCTGGCTGCTCAGCTCCTCCTCCTCGCGGGTCAGCTGCTCGCATAGCTTGGCCGCCTCCCGCAGGATATTCACCTTGGGAGCCCGCTCCTTGTCCCGAATGGTCGGTATCTGCTTCTTCAGAGCCTCGAAAAGATTCTTGAGGCCGATGCGGCGCTGCCGCTCCATGTCGTTGTGCTGGTTCCGCTTCTCGATCGTGTCCGCCTCATCCAGGCTGTACGGCTGCTGGTGATGGCTCTGCTGCTGCTGTTGCTGCTGCTGCTGCTGCCGCGATCCATTCGCCGACATGGTGGCTGAGTTGGGACGCACCAGGACCACGTCCAGAGCCTCATCGGCATTGCCTGTCTTCTTGCCGCGATGCTTTTTGCTCGTCATCAGGCTGGACGTGGTCGTGGGCGTCGTCGTCACCTCCCGGCGGCAGGCGGTCTTGGCCACGGAGGGGCCATTGCCACCGGCACCGCCTCCCACCGTCAGGAAGTAGCGCTTGCGTCCCTTGGTATTGTTGTTGGTGGTGGCGCTGCCGAAACCCGAGCTGGAGCTGGAACTGGAGCTGGAGCTGACGGAACTGCTGGAGCTGCTGGTGTTCACGTTGGGGAAGTCCAAGCAGTTTTGCAGGGCGGAGGATCCGTGGCCGGAGGACACGAACGAGTAGGGTGTGCTCGAGGGCGAAGGATATCGCGAATTGGCCACCGACTTGACGGGACTACTGCTGGCCGGCGTGTATGGCAAAGTGTATTCGTGGCTCTTCGCCTGATCGTTGGAGGATATCTTGCAGGCCATTTCGTGTTGCAAGGCGCCGATGACGTGGCACGAGGGATTCGTGGGCAGGTTCTTGTCCGTGTAGGAAACCACATCGATTTCTTCATCTGCAAAATGGGAAGGGAAAAAATCAAATAAAACGATTGGGAATAAGTAATCGATTAAATATCGATTAATATCGAATATTTAATATTCTTTTCTATTAATCGAAATAATCGCTTGCCTATTTCTTGCCTTAACTATTTTTATAGAACTTTTCCTGCAAAGCCCCGCAAATGTTTTTCTTTGGCGCAAGTTTAATGACCCTTGGCTAGAATTATGGCTTAAATGGGAGGTGGTTGGTGGCACCACGTAGGGGCGTGGCTGGTAAAGCGGATTAGTGTGTCAACGTTTGGGGGCATATATGGGCAGTATCTTGTATCTCGTAGGTAGCAATAGCATTCTCGTGTGCTAGACTTCAGGAAGCAATAGATTTGCACGGATTTCAATTTCAAGTGGCAAACACAGAAGACAACGACGGAGACGCCCTTTTGTTTTTCTGTTGACGTCATGGGTTGGTCTCTTGTTCTTGTTCTTGTTCTTGTTATTGTTCTTGTTATTATTATTATTGTATTTTGTTGCGGAATTCCGCCTAGCAACAGACAAAGAGAAAGCAGTCGGAGAAAAGAGAACTGGCTCTGGAATTCTCTTCCGTTTTTGCTAATTTAATGCTTCCGTTGCGGAACAAAAAGAAGCTGCACTCCACTGGCTTTGAAATTCCTTTGAAACTTGTCGAGAATGATTCAAAGTTTGAATGGAAAATGTTAAAAAATATAACGAGCAACTGTTTAAATAAAATATTTGCCTTATTTTGCGTTTTTTTTTATGACAACAACTGTGCTAACAGAGCGCTTGGCAACAGAATAAATAAATAAAAATAATATAAAAACAGGTGGCAAAAGAGGTGGAGAAATGGCAGGGAAGCTGCTGACAAGTGCAACAAGTTGCAAGATCAAGTGCATGGGAGACTTGCAACACAAGACCGACCAGAAATGAAATAAAATATACAAAAAGGAGGAAAAAAAAACTACCATCTGGAAACCGCAACGAAATCGAAACCTGCCACAAGACGAGTGCGAGAGAGATGCAGCCAACTTGCAGCATGAGTCAGATAAAAAAAAAGGAGTCGAGACAAGTTCTCTGGGTTTTTTCTCCTTTTTTACGTCGTTTTTTTTCGCCAACGTCATCATTCCACTTTGGCTAGACAAGCTACAGACCACCAAGATTACCAAATCCCCCCCCTTGACACTCTTTCGAGGGGGGGAGGGGGAGGGGCAAGAAGACTGTCGGCCATTTTTCATTTGGAATGCGCCAAAGGAATAAAAATAAGAAATGCCAGCGAAGAAGTCACTGGGTTCTGTGGAATGCCACAAAAATGGTCAGCAAAAATGCTGCAAGGAATTTCGAGGCATACAAAAAAAAAAAGAAAATCAATTTAGCGTTAAAAACAATTGAAACCTAATTAAATACGAAAAAAAAACAACCACTAATGATGAATGAAACCAAATGAGATGTTGAAAAAATAAACCAAAACAAAACAACTTGCAATTATTCGTCGACAACAACCTCCCCCTTTTCTTGGACAGATTTTTTACCCTCTCACTTATTGAAAAAGTGCATCTGCTTGAAAAATGCATTTTTGCAGCAAATGAAAACAAAAGCTTTCGGAATATATCGAAATAGGGTTGCAAGGGAAAAAAAGCTAACTAACGGTTATTCCGCGCACAAATCGCTTCTCCAAATACATATATATACGGTTTTTTTTTTAATACATATGTATGTGGGGAGATATATCTCCCTGAATCGAAACCAGACAAACTCGTTTGCTGCATTAAGATACAAGAAACCGAAGAGGCAGAAACAAAACCAAACAAAGCAACTTTTATTTTTATTTTTTCTTTTTTTTTTTCTATATACGAGACGACAGCAACTTTTGTTGCTAAGCGAACCAAGCCAAGATCAAATCGTAATAATAAAGCCGGCCCGGCTTGGAGAGACCCAGAAAGTAAAACCAGGTCTATATAATACTCTACAAAGCAGGGCTATACTCTATAAGCATTATTTACCATAAAAACTATAATATATTTTTTAAAAACTAATCAAAACTAAAAGATTTCTGCTTCTGTTTACTTTGTACTTTATTTTGAAACTAATATACCCCTTGAGTAGGGCATCGGAAATGCCAAAGAGGAAGCTGTCTGTTGATTACAATTGCAAATAAAATGCACACACGCCGCGCCACATGTTGCGCAACCTTTGAGGAAAAAAGGGGGCGGTATATGCACCGCATCTATATCTGTCTCTACTATATAAATTTATATATATATATATATACTTTATAGAGGTATATATATATTCCGATAACGCCACAAACGCCTTTTGCCCTATAAAATTAGCATAT
The DNA here is from genome assembly GCA_035047325.1 of Drosophila vallismaia. Lineage (NCBI taxonomy): Eukaryota > Metazoa > Arthropoda > Insecta > Diptera > Drosophilidae > Drosophila > Drosophila vallismaia. The sequence goes on along the minus strand of JAWNPU010000001.1, from coordinate 8,517,362 downwards.
AGAAGGGTGAAAGATTGAAAAGAAGAAGCAAAGCGGACAGACAGACCAAAGAAGAGACTCAACAAACATAAAAAAAGGGACAAGTGCATCATCAATAAAAATGAGATGTATCTCTGCATTGAAACACCGCCGCCCAAGGGTTAAAGCCTCAATCTAAATTGTTTTCCAGTTCGAGATGACAAAACGACAAAATGACAAAAAGGCGGAATGATGTAATACACAAAAGAATTTCAGCCTATAAAATAAGAGAAGCAAATATGACAGCGAAAAAAATGGCAATGATAAGTCAGCAAGTAGGAGACAGTGGGGCTAGAACTAGTTAAGAGTTTTAAGGTTCATTTATGGGAAAAAAAACTTTAAAACTCTAAAGAAATATAAACAACTCCCCTTCCTGATTATGATATAACTCCAAACTTTACCCTGGTCTTGTATTTTTTTGCTTAATTTTTGTTGTTTTCCAACCACTGTGTCCCCGCAAACAAAACTCGTTAAATTAAACAAATCCGCTCATTTAACACAGAAGCACAACATAGTCTGGAGACGTCGCTCCTTCCCTTGTAATTTTTGTTTAATAACAAAAAGTTTGTTTATTTTTCCCCCACGACTGTGACTGTGTCTGTGACTTTTATGACATTCGTACCCCCTTTTTGTTTTTTATTGCCAAAGAAAGTTCATTGAGAAGGCTTTAGATCATCGGCAAGAATGATTTCATATTTTGTTTATATTAATTGAACGATTTCGCGGGAATTTGGCGAATCGCCTCGAAAGTTCTTGGAAGAAATGTAAATTTTGAAATTTTGAAATTTTCCCACGCCCTCCACGCCTTTTTGCGTTGGCATTTCGCATGAAAATTAAATAGAATTGCAACACCGCCAACACATGTTGCACTTTGCACCAAAAGGTTAAACAACAGACCAAGCAACATGCAACATCTGCTGGCAACATGTCGCTCAACCGCAAAATCACAAAAACAAAACGTTACAATCGAGGTTATTAAGATAGGATTTAAGAAAAATATTAAAAAGAAATATAGTATAGTTAAGATTTTATAGTATTTGTTATATAAATCAATTTTTTTTAAATATTTTTCATCTATTTTTTTTTTTATTTTTAACATAAATCCTAATCGTATATCCTCTATTGTTTTAATTTTTTTCTTAGCTTCCGCTGCTGCATTTGCAGATTTTCCCACGCGCATTTGTTGCAATTTTCTTTCCTTCTGCTTCTTTTTCCTTTTTCCTTTCGCCTTTTCCTAGCTTGGCAAGCAAGTAGGAAAAAATGGGAATTTCATCACACGAGGAAAAGCAGGATGTGAGTCATCAAAGCGCCTTTTGGCCAAGAAGAAAATGCCCCACCCCTTGCCTTTCCTCCTTTCGGAAAATGACAAATGTTTTTTCAGCGTCGCAATGCGACATATAAAGTGTTTTTTTTTCGGTTGCTGTTGCTGTTGCCTTTTTCAAGCATCATTAATGTAAATTTTTACATTAACTTGCACATAAATTATGAAAATGCGTCTGGCAACATTTCACTGCGTTTTTTTCGGCAACATTCTTGGGCGTGGATCTTTTTTATATATATTTCGCAAGCAACATGATACACAGCAACATATAGTCAGATATATATATATATATATCGTATATATGTATTTGTATAGGCAGGAAATCTCTCATAAACGCTGAAAGGGAGGCTCGTTCAGAAAAAAAAGCGCAAAATAAAAGATAAATAAATAAAGCTGTGCCTACTGCGTGAAAAAGAGAGAGGAAGACAGAGACAGAGACAGTAAAGGCCTGAGAGCTTTGCCCTGTCTCGCTCTGACGCTATCGCTGCCGCTTTTGGCATTTTTATCACCCGACGCCGCTGCCGCTGGCGCTGCCTCTGCCTGCGTCGACGTTGACGTCGCCGCTTTTTCGACCTTGAGCATAACAATTTATTGCTACACGTGTGCGAATAAAGCAACAACAAAAGCACCAACTACGACGCAATAGACAGAGAAGTCGAGCGCGAGCGAGAGGGTGGCAAAAGACGCGCCTAGCAACAGTCCAAAGAAACTGCCCAAAAAAAAAGAGCCAAACGCGAGACAACCGAAGAAAAAAAATTATCAAGCATACGCACCATTGTTAACAGGGTTTTTTTTGCTGCCATTTACAAGCCAAGTTAAGCTGATTTCTGGCCAAGAGACTTATTTTGGGGATGTTTTAAATTGTTCAGAAAAATATAAATAAAATTCATTAATTACTTAACTATTATTAAGTAAAAATACTCTAAGCTCCACCCTTTATTATTTCCCTTTATTTTGCTTTCTGAATTTGCCAAAAAAAAACGCAAAAAAACTAGCAAAGAAAATGAAAGTGAAAACAAAAAGGAGGGAAAACGAAACCCATTGTTTTGTTTTTCTATTTCTATTATTATTATTATTTCCCCCCTTTTTCTGTTTGTTTCTGTTTCCGTGGGTAACTTTTTTGGCCATAAAACTTAAATTTGGTTTTGTATTCTCGATTTCGTTTTCTACGCACTTTTTTTTCTTCCAGCGCCTGACCTTGGTTCAGTTCATTAACATTTTACACAAAAAAAAAACCAAAAATCACTCGCACACGCACAAACGCAAAGGTGCGAAATGCCAAAAACCAACACGCACCACCACCACCGCAAAAAAAACAAAAAAAAACTTCTCGAGGCGCCAACATACGCATTGTCCCTCCCTCCCTCTTCCTCACCACCCTATCGCCCCCCACACTCTGACTTTATCTATTGCCGTTTTGTTGCCAAGTCATGGCCTCTCTTTCGCTCACGTGACACGCCCTCTCCCCCTCATACGCAATCAGCTTTTATATTAATTAGAAGAGTTTGGAATACAAAAACAAATGCAGCGGCGCAAAAAAAACTACTATTGATACAAGTGCGTGGGAAAGGGAGAAGGAATATTTTGCTAATCTCCGTCCACGCACCTGATTTCTTTTTGCTTTTTTGCTTTTCTATTTCTAGCCCGTTGCTGTGCGTAAAATAATTTAACGGGGGGGTGGGTGGGTGGCAGTGGTGGGGCGGTGGAAATAATCTTAGACCACTTGTGTCAAGTTTTTTTTTTTAGTTTCTAAATTAGCAGTGGAAAAATTATGATATTCGCGTGTGATAATAGTTTCTTTATCTATTCCGTTTTTCCGCTTTTACCGAATGCAAAAGCTGTATCAAGTTTGCAATTATTTGCTTGGCAACAAAAAAGCAAAAGCATTCGAATGACAATCAAAGGCAATATCAGCAATAAAAAACACAATCATAACAAAAAAGCACGCAAAAACGTGCGCCTGCAAAATTGTTTTTGCCTCTGCGTTTGTTTTTGTTTTTACTTCTGCTTCTGCTTTTGCCGTGTTGTGTTTTTGTTGCTGCATTTCGGTTTAACTGCACTCGGCAAATTGCAAACGTGCGCGAGAGCGAGAAAGTGCGCCGCCGTCACAACAAGTGAGCGCATGGTGGTTGCTTTTGCTTTTGCTTTTCATTCTTTGCTTTTTGTTTTTTGTTTTTTGCATTTTTTATTTACTTAATGGGCAGCAGACGCAGCATCTGTTGGAAAGCTTGCACATTGTAGTAGTGGTAGTAGTAGTAGTAGTAGTAGCAGCAGCAGCAGCCGCAGTAGTAGTAATAGTAATAGTAATAGTAGTAGTAGTAGTAGTAGTAGTAGTAGTAGTAGTAGTAGTAGGGGCAAATGCACAGCGTAGTAGTAGTAAAAATAATGAAAAAAAGAAAAAAAGGAAAGGAAAGAAATGATTGACGTGACGTAAGCTCTGGAGAACGAGACAGAGCGATGGGGAGGGTTGCTCAATGGCCGGAGAACTTTGCGCGCCAAAAAGAGAGAGGAAGACAATGAACCCCGCCGCCGCCGTTGGGGAAAACTAATTTTAAATACAAATTTTATTTCCTTTACAAAAATAAAACACAGCATCTGTTTTTTCTTCAAGTGCCGAGCTACCTAACATTTTCGGTGTAGGGTAGCGCCGCCGACGCCGCCACCAAAGGGGAAGGAAGGAAAGTTTTTGGGGGACCAACGCATCGTCGTCTGCCCAGGATGCCACGTGGCAGACATCCTTGAAAAGCCAACAACGAACGATAACACACAACAATAAGCCGTTGGGGAAAGGTACCGGAAAATTTGGGGTGTTGCCCCAAAAGTGCCCCCGAAAGACGCCCAAAAGAGAGTGAGAGAAAAGTCGGAAATTTTTGGGCGTATTACTACTGCGCAAGAATCTCATCATCATCCCCCTTTTTTGCGGGTTTTCGGGGGGTGATGCCCCGCCGTGTGATGATGAGGCAGAGCGGCAGAGAGGATGACGCCATGGAGCCGGAAAAGAAGAAGAAATACTACCACACACCAGGAACACCCACCCACCCCCACAGTTTAATGGCCCCCATGAATGCCACGCGCCACCAACATTCTGCCCCAAGTTGCGCGAAAACATAAAGGAAAAGCCCCCAAAGGCGGCGAAAAGAGCAAGAAACTAGGTTTTCTCTAGACTATAGTGATACCCAGTAACAGGGAAGTATTTCTTGGGTTATTTTTAGGATTTCGCAGTTTTTGTTGGAAATTTAAAAAATTTCTTAATTAAAAAATGTAATTTCCATAAAACCAATATACCCTTGTTATCTCATAGTACTGCGTATCAAAAATCAATGGAAATGCCACCTCAGACAGACGCTGGCTGCGCTGTCGACGGCAACAGCGACGTCGCGTGGGCGTGTGCAACGTAACAAGTCTACTACGATTGCTGTTGACGTAGGCGTTTTTGGCGGATCGATTTTGTGGCGCCGCCGGTCTCTTTCAGTGTATTTGTATCGCTGTATCTGTATCCGTGTATCTGTGTATCTGTGTATCTTTGTATCTGTGTATCTGTATCCGTACACTTTTCACACCCACACAACAGAAACGGAAGTGCGAACACTAGTTGAATGTGCAACATTCGAAGGGGCAAGGGGCAAGTGGGGCAGTTTGGAAAATTAATCAGAAAACCCACGAGATATATCCTGTTCTATAATTAGTTGATTACTTTCAACCTCTCAAAAGGGAAAGAGTATCTGCAGGGTATGCCACATTTTTCAACTTTCTTAATTTAATATAATTTTTTAATAAATTTAATAGATAATCCAAAAAAAAAAACTCACCCGAATCGGAGGGCGTGTCGATGCTGGGTCCATCGTCTTTGCAGCGCGTATAACTGTGATCGGTGATATGCTGCATCATGTTGGAGGAGGAGCCGTGGGCCCTATGGCTCCGCAGGCGCTGGACAGGCGGTCCAAAGACGTAGTTCACGGAGGCATTGCCGTCGTCCGAGTCGCAGTCGGAGCTGGTGGTGGGCGGAGAGATGGCCACCGAACTGCCGTTGGCGGAGTACAAGTCATTGATATTGGATTGGTCCTGGGCGCTGAGCACCTCGAGGACATCGACGATGGAGGAGCAGGGGAACCGCACCAGGCCCTTGCCGTTCGAGTTCTGCAGATCCTGGCAGATCTGATTGATCGTGTAGCCGTCGTTGGTCAGCGAGATGTTGTTGCTGCCCATGACGCAGGCCCGCAGGTCGACGTTGTGACGGAATTCGGGGGCGAGGCTGGAAATGGGCATCTTGATGCCATCCTCGTCCAGCCTGTGGGGGGTTTCGGGTCGCTGGCAGCGGGACACGTTCAGCTTCATCATAGACGCGACGCCCGTTTGGTTGTTTCGCTTGCGGAGCAGACTGCCACCGGGCGGTATCGACGAGTCCTCGTTCAGGTTGGTAGCCAGCTGGCTGGACTTTGTGTCCGCTCGGATCTGGCTTATGGGCTGGTAGGTGGTGGCGGCGCTGATACTGTTCACCTCGTCCAGAGGCTCATCCTTGATGTAGACCGTGGCGCTGGCGCTGCTGGTCTGTTGTTGCTGCAACTCCAGTTGCATCTTCTGGCGCGAATCGTAGGGATTCTGTGAGCTGGAGACCAGGGCCATTGGCATGGAGATGGTGTCCGTGTAGGAGGAGGCGGCACTGTTGCCTCCATTGTTCATATTGGCACCTCCGTTGGCGCCGCCATTGTGTACCGCCGACCACATGCAGTCCGCGTTCCGGATCCCCGTCTTCACGTCCTCTTCGTCCCTCGAGAAGGAGCAGCTATAGTCATCGGATATCTTGGCCAAATCGCTCTCGATGCTGGGGAAGTCGTCGTCCATGAACAGATCCATCGAGTCTAGTTCAAGGTAATCGTTTAGTTCCATTGTGTCGGGTTTAAAAAACATACATATGTCGTGTCTAATTCCTGAGTTTGTGCCGTCTATAAAAAAATATTAAATACAAAATATAATTAAAATATATTTTAAACATTATTTATAAACATTTTAAAAGTATTCAGAAATTGGAAAGATTTATTCTTAATTCTTTCTTGGAGGGTTTCATATTTTTCTAAAACATTAAGCTTAATTTTGAAACTATTTCTAAAAAATATTATTAAAACTTTTTTTGTTTGTTTCTAACTCCTTCTTTTTTCCATTTTTTAATAAATTTTTCAATGAATTCCTTTTATTTTTAGAATCAAAAGGTTCCTAAATTCTTTTCTTATTCCCTTTTCGTCTCAATTAAAAAGTAATCTGGAAACCCATTAAAAAATCCTACAAAGTATATATAACTGGACTTCATATATATACCTAAAATATATAGAATTTCGATTCGACGATTCAACGATTCGACGACTGACGTCAGGCGGCGCTGGCTCGGTTCGGTCTCTTCGGGTTCAGCAAATGTTAAAATGTTATCAAAAGAAAATAAATGCCATATACGCTATTCATTTATACACTATTAACGGGACCCGTCAGCTCGCCCCCAAATCTCGATTCTTCATTCTTGATTCTCAGCCGATTCTTCCCTCTTGACAACAGACAACGGGGGGCTGGGGGACTGGGAGTCTGGGGGGCTGGGGGGAACGCGCAGAGGTGGAAAGGAGCGAGCGAAACTGCTCCTCTGACCTTCAAAATTGATAAATGTTGATCTCTTGGCGCTCTTTTCTCCTCCTCATCCTCCTCCTCCTCCGCCCTCGACATCTCCTACGATCCGGAATGCCGTTGCATTTGCGAGTGAAAAGGGAAGATGAAAAAATAAAGCCCTACAACCTAACGGTTGATCTGTGCAGTACAGTAAAGCTTTAATATTTGGAACACGCACAAGAATACTATTTAATCGTATTATTTTTTTTTTTTACATTAAAAATCAAAAAAATTTACTTCTTTGAAACCGGAAGTTCTTTAATTTCAAGGACACAATAATTTCATAAATAAAGCTCTTTATATAAAATTTCTAGAACACCGGTGGTTCCTTTTGAATTTCACAAACCAATAGAATTTTCATAGAACTTTATGGAAAACCCGTCATTTTCCATTTCGAATTTCACAAGCCTTTGATAATTTCGTTGAAAAATAAAAGGAAATATTTATATTGTTTTTAACTATTTGTATAACAAAACGAAAACAGTTACAGTTATTTTTCTTAAAATTCGTTAGAACTGTTTCCCTTCCCTTTGCTCCTTCTGTGAATTCTCGCCCGATTTTATCGAGAATTTGGTTTTCTCACTAATTTCACTAGAACTTTGGATTTTTGTTCGATTCTTTGTCTAATTTTTTTTTTGCAACTCACCTTTTAGAACAGCTTTTAGATTCCGTTACTGGATCGGGTGTGTGTGTGTCGGTGTGTGTATCCAGTTGTCAGTGTGTTTGTCTATTCAATTAAATGTAATCCAATTTGGTTAAGTTTTTCAGATACGCCTATCTTACGTTCTCACAAGTGTTGTTGCGCACTTTTTGCGTCAATATGTTTTGGGGGGAAAAAAAAACACCAAAAAAAGGGACACCAAAAAAAATTTCGCCCTTCGTTCTTAATCTTCTTCTTCTTCCTTGCCGCGCGCTTAACCGTTAATTTGCAATTCTTTTTGCTTTGCTTCTCTCCTTATCTACCGATCGCAGAGAACTTTCGATTTTCTATTTTTGCGTTACCGGATTTTTGCTTTGCGTTACACGTATCACCTTTAAATATGTTAGTTATTTATTAGTTAATTGTTTTCTCGCTTGCTTCCTTTTTTTGCTTAATTAAGATATTTTGTATATCTTTTTTTTTCTTCTTTTTGCTTTAATTATTTAACACCTGCAAGTTTTTATAATTATTCCTTGCTTGATTTATTTTTTTGTAGCACTATTGTAATTTTTATATTCTTCGAATTAGGTAGTTTCTACATTTTATATTTATTTATTTATTTTTTTGTCGGGCGGAAAACAGCCAAAAATCCACGAAGAGCCAGGGTAACGTTCGCTCGTGGCAAAATTCGAAATTCGAAAAAAAAAATTTGTTATTGTTGATGCTTTTAAACGCCGCGGCAAGCGACGGGTTCTGTTAAATTGAGAGAGAGCAGCGCGGCGACCGCAGCTATTGCCGGTCACTTGTTTTGCCTGTCGTTTGAGCACCCGGCACCGAGTTAACAGTCATCTCTAAGAGGCTCTCTTTGAGAGATTCCCGGCCGTTTGTAGGCCGTTTTCTGTTAAAATGAGAGCAGCGCAAGCCTGTTAACAGACGTTATACGTCTTGAGTGCTGTTATTGAACAGCGGCAGAGCTCTCTCGTTCTCTCCCTCTCCGCCTTCCACAATTGCTAATTATTGCAATTTGCAACGTAATTCCCCCCAGTTTCTATAAAGTTCTACCATTTTAAATGAATTTCATCAGATGTCAATATTTTTGTTTGCCATGAACAAAAAAAAGAATCAAACAAGAGAGTGCCTGGTAAAGAAAGATTTGTCGAGGAGGTGGCAGAGGAAATGACTGTAGCAGTCGCAGAAGGCGGCAGAGTTAACAAAACACCAGAGAGAGAGAAAAAGAGAGAGCGCCAGAGAGAGACATACCGGTACATGTGCCGGCCGGCTACAACTCAATCGGTCGCGTTTTGTTGGAAAAACCACCGACGCGAGTTTGAGTTTGTTGACAAAACAAAGACAGAAAGTCAGTCGTGCGGCGAAGGGGCAATTTTTTAGCAATTTTGTCCAGTTTTTGCACAGGTTTGCCATATAAATCATAATCCAGTAGTAGTAGCGTTTAAGAATTTCGTATTTCTCAACTGTTTCCGAGTCTTTTATCACAACAAATCGCATTTGATTGCAATAAATGTAATGGTGTAAAAGTACAGTTGGTTAGACACCTTAAACAGTTTATAAATAGAAATCCAATTCAGTTTTTGCTAAAACCATAACAAGCGTCGTTTTTGTCATGCTCTTCGTCCGCCTGTCCGTTAATCTTTGGGTCCCCCTAACTGTAAATTCTATCAGCTCCCGATTTCGTCAAAATACTGCAAGCCGTAATATTTTTCTCAACTTTGAAAGATTATTAATAGTTAATAGTAGTTACTAGTGCATGTTTGGGGAATTAACTACTACTTGTAAATGTTTTTTTTTAATATGGAATAATTTGAATTATAAAAAAATTATATTAAATTAAAATTATAATCAACATAGCTTAGAGATAAATTAAATATTAGTTTTTATATTTATTTGTATTGTCACCCTATTAACCCCACCTTTGTTACCCTCGCCCCCACCACACCACCCTTGCTTTTTCTTCGTCTTTCTGCTCAGATTCCTTTTTGCAAAGCCCGATCTGCTGTCTCTCTTTATCTATTTAGTTCTCAGTCTGCGTTTTGTTTGTAATTTAAGCTGCACCCTCTCTATGTCCTGCTCTCTGGGTGTCGCGTCCCCTGCCTCGCACCTCGTTCGCATTTGGTTCTTTCTTCGTCGGTGGCAACTCCAATTTCAGTTTGTCAAGTTGATTGAACCCGTGAACTTTGTGCAGGAAAAAATAATACAAATAAAACAAAAGCCAGCGGAGACAAAGCGCAAAAAATGAGCCACAAGAAAATATTATTGTTTCAAGTGTACGCGTGTGCGTGTGTGTTTGTGTGTTTGGGTTTGGAGCCTACCTCAAGTCTAATTAAATTATGACAAGGAAATGGTCAAAGGAAGGGCAACAAAACAAGGCACACGAACACAATACGCGATACAGAGTAACAAAAACTCTGGCAAGCGAAGAACAAAAGTGGAAAGTAAAACAAAAAGACAGTAGGAAACTTTCAAAGTGAAGTGCAAATAAATATAATTTACGAAAACAAAGGGTTTTGCTTGTGAAAAGGAAACACGAAGTGCAAAAAAGAGGCGAGTGTGTAAAAATAGGTTTTCCTTATTGCTTTTCGTTCGCGTTTGTCTGTCTCCTTTGTACACCCTGTTTTGCATCCCATTTACAGTTAATTTTCCGATCAACGGAATCTTGTTTACATTTTATTGAGTTCTAACTTAGAGTATAGTTTCTAACTTATTCTAACTCTTCTTTATGTCTTTTTGTTGGTTTCATTTTATTTTCAACCCTTTGCTTACAAAAAAAAAACAGAAATTCATCAGGTGGTTACCAAAGCAAATGAAAATGCAAAAGCAGAGCCAAAAAGCAAAGTTCTCTTCGGGCTTCTCTTCCTTCCCTGCCCTCCCGATTTTCTGATTACGTTCAGTTTCGCTTTGATTTCCATTTACACGTTTCCTTGCCCCCTTGTCCCCTCCCCTTTACACCTCATGCAATTACATTGCACTTTTTGGCGCGTGCATTTCGCCCTGTGCCCGCTCTCTTCGCCTTGCACCCTTTTTCCATTCCCTTTCTCTGTTTATCTCGTTCTCTCCCTCGCACGCTTGCGATTTTGTTTTGATTTCGCCACACAGCGACACAGCAGAAAATGTGTAAGCTGTTTTGTATTCACTTGTAGATACCCTACAAATATTTTAATTTTATTATATGAGTCTTGGTTAAAATATGTAGATAGAAAATATTATTATAGTTTTATTTTTATTACTTATAACTAAACATTTGTATTACTAGTGTTATTTATTATTCTTATGCATGTTTCTATATAACTTTTTGTTATATCAAAATAAACAAACCTCTTTATTAATTCATAATATCTTCGTTTTCCAGGGTATCAATGCAGTAGTGGACAAAAAATTGGCGCACAATTCGCGAGCTTTTCTCGACGTTAAAAGTGCAATTTTCCTGCTGCCAAAGTTCGATTACAATATGTTTTGAAATACATATTTTCGTGGTTCGATATTTGCGCAATTAATTTTTGCGTGCGCTGCTTTTTTTTTTTCGTTTTTCGTTGTTTTTGTTTTTTTTTCTTGTTGCGGGAAATGTGAAAGAGGAATACCAACTGCGTAAATAACAGCAACAAGTGGCCGCGCTGCTGCAGCTCCACCGGCGTTAGCGTCGCCGTCCCCGTGTGTCTCAATTTCAAGTTTTTTTTGCACAAGAATGTTTTTTTGTGCCGAGCTTTCACAAAAATGGTACGACGTAACGTTAAACTGTTCACTTCCCTTCAATCATTGCCATAATAAACGTCTAAAGATGAAATTGATAAATGTCAAAGGAAATGTGGGAAGTTCGATAGGCTGGAAATCATCGAAATGGAAAGAACATGAAATTAAATGAATTACAAATTAATGGTAAGTCCTCCGTTATATTTTATATATTATTTAATAAAAAAATTATTTTAAAATATTATAAAAATGCGGATATATTAAGCGAAAAATTCTTTAAATTTAAAGATATCTTTTAATCACTAAGTAAAATATGTTTGGGCAATCATAGTTGGCGAAATTCCTGAAATTCCGCTTTTACACCCATCTCTAGTCACATTTTATGTGATATTTAACGGTTTACACGTGCAGCAACAATGTAACCATAGCGTTGACGCCGGCGTCAGCGTCAGCGTCGACGCTGATAAGAGCCAGCCGCCTCCGTTGCACAGCGAACAGCGAACAGCAGCAGCGCTGCCAGCGACAGGTGTGCCCTGTAATCGTTCGTAATGGCAATTCAAATATTTATTCATATAGCATCTATTCACAAATCTATACATACATATATTTCTGTTGGAAACGTAACGCTCTTGTAGGCCCGAAACAGACTCCCATTGATAGGGCCTGGTAATTGTAGAGTCCATTTTTGCGCACTTTTTTAGGCAACATTGTAGTTATCACTAATCTGAGGTACCCGGAAAAAATGGGAATTCTTTTTCTAACAAAAGAAACAATTATTAGTCCAAAACTAGAAGGCTATAGGTTTGCCATTTTTTTTTTAATTATTTATTATTTTTGGCGCCACCTTTCGGACGCCTGGCCGTATCAGAAGATAACACTTGTCCAGACCTTCAATTATAAATTATTGGAGGGGCTCAAGACTCTAGTATTTTGGCGTAAGTGATTCATGAACGTCATTATAAACGCAAAAGCCTCTCGAAGGTCACGCTTCTAATGGTTAAGGGGATTTTCAAGGATTACGGTAAACTATAGATTAGGAAAGTTTTATTTTTGGTGGAAAGTTTTATGGAATTTTTTAATAATATTTATTTTGCAAGGAATTCCAAGTTTTTTACAGTGGGTTCTATTTTATATATGCCTCTCCCTTGCCCTCTCTCGCTGAGCTATGCATCTGTCCCAGTCTCTCTGTTTGTTTTTTTCTTATTCTGCCATCTACCTCAACTTCTTTGTAGTTGACACATTTTGTATAGAGCTTTGAAAAGGATTACGGAAAGGTGTTAAGCAGACAAAAAGCAGAAGACCGACAGAAGAAAGAATGCCAATGCATTGGGGGGAGAGAATGGCAGCTGCAGAAACAAAAACACAAAACACAAAACAAAAACAACAGCAAGAAAAGCACAAGCAATGGCGAGAAGGTGGCGGACACGAAGGATGATGATGGGAAGGATGGGGAGATTAAGACAACGCAAGACGAAGATGACGCCGCTGGTACAGTTGCGCTCACACACATTCGCACACTCACACATTCATACACGCGCAGCGCGAATGAGAGAGGAAAGCAAAGAAACTGCAGCGTGGCGCTTTTATAACGGCATACGAAAAAAATGGCAAAAATATAAGCAAAAAGCAGGACAAACGCGACTTAATATCTCTTTTGCTTTTTGCTTTTGCTTTTGCATTGTTTTTTTTCCGCCAGCAACACACTCAAAACAAAACGCAGAAGAACGCTGTCCGAAAGAGTGCGAGAGCAGGAAAAAGCTCTGGAAGCTTTATTTGCGCGCCGTGTTGCTAACTCATTCACTCGCCGGTATTTCACAACGGCGTCTAAACTAACTAATTATTAATTATAGACCATTTTGCAAATGCTACCTAAAACAAAAAGCTGCCACCGAAACCCCATGGGTCGCGAAGGTGGGCCGGTGGTGGGGCGGAGGAAGTTAAAGAATGTAGGGGCGCAACCCTTGGATCCACTGGGCCCGAGTGGAATTGGAAACGGGGAAGCAGAGAGTAACAGTGAAGAGAGAGAGAGAGAGAGAGAGCGTCGGACGAGGCGGGAGAGCCTGCCGTTGAGTGATTTTGACTTTGTCTTTGCGTGTCTTTGTATTTGCGCAACATGTTGCAGCAACATTGTTGAAAGGGATTTTCTTTTTTTGTATTTATTTCTAAAGGAATTCTTTTTTGTTTTAACATCCTAATATATACAAAGTTCAAGGTTGTGTATTTTTGGCTCCCACAAATTGCCTGAATAATTTATGGAGTGAGCTTAGAGGGGGGGTATTTGTATATATTTGAACATATTTTTACACATTTCTACACACATTCCTTGTTTGTTTTCCTCATAATCTCTCCCTCGATACCCATGGCACCTTATTTTTTATGGATCCCCAAAGTCCTGTCCCCCTTTCCTTGTTTGCACTCCCCCTGTTACCTGTTTTTGTTTCGTTTTTATTTGGAATATTTATCCCCAAACTCCCCGAACTCTCATTAAGTTTGCGCAAAGAATATAAATTTTTCTCATGCTAATTTTAATTTAGGAAAAGTGTTTGGTTTTTTTTTTCAAGGGGAAACCTATTTAAAGTTTTTTAGGCTGCCAAAACTTTCTCACCTGAAATGGCTTTTAAATTTTAATGAAGATTTTCGTTTTATTTGCGAACTAAACATCCTTAATCCTGGCTTTCTGTTGCCTTTTTTGGTACAGTTTTGCGGCTGTCTGCGTATTTGGCACAAATTTCCACACGGCTGGCTGGGCGGCTGGGCGGTTGGGCGGCGGTGGGCGTGTACACAGAGGGGCGAAGGCGCAGAGGGGGCGTGGCTGTCTGCGACCTTCAAAACGATAATGAAATCCAAGCGGAGCAACAACGCAAAAAGCAAAACAAACTTGTCAAACGGGGCGAAAGGACATTCAACCGTAATAAGGAAGAAGTGAGGGGAGGGTGGAGTGGTGGAGGGTTGGCTGCGGGAAGGGGGTGGTGGTGCAGGCCAGACAGACACTTCCACGTCCTTCTTTCCTGCTGCTGCCGCTGCTGCTGCTGTTTGTGCTGCTTCTTCTTCTCGTGTCCTGCGCAATCAAGAAAATCTCCAAAGGATTCAGCGATTTCAGACGCCATCTTCCATCGTCCTGTTTTCCTTTTTTTAATACCCTACCAGAAAGGGTAGTTGTGACATTTGATTATAAAGGATCTAAATAAGGATATAAAATATATAAGATCCTTTTTTTTATTCTCAAAATTTTGTAATTTGGAACTCATCCTTTTTTTTTTTTAATTAAAAACCCTTCAAAGGACATTGAAACTTCGATTCCTTCGCCTGCGTCTCCTCTTGAAGGTCACGCCCTTGGCCTCCTGGCCCGCCTCTTTTGGGGGTGTGGTCGCAGGCAGTGGCTGCATCTCCCACAGCTCCTATTTATTTATTATTATTTTTTGTTGTTTTTTGCGGCAAAAGCTGGGAATATGTGATGGCCCCGGCGTGTGCGGGTGTGTGTGTGTAGTTATCCTGTTAGGCGGCAAGGACACACCCGTTGAGCGGGCTCAAGGTCATTCGGTGGGCCAGGTTAATGTGCGTCTGCGACGGGAATTTCGAATTGGCATCGGAATTGGAAATGAAAACGAAAATGGCAGACCGACAAAAATTATCGGAGCGCAAAGGCGAGGCAGGAAAGGCGATGAGATATTAAGGACATTAGGGACCACAAAAAAAGAAGAAGAGGGGAAAAAGGTATTTCAAGAAGCCATGATTTGAATTTAAACGAATTTGGGGCTGGCATTAAAACATATATTTTTAAAAGAAAAATTAATAAAAAAGAGTTAAAAAAAAGTTGAAAAATGTGAAAAAACTTCAAGCTTCAAAACCCAAAATTATTTCTAGTAATTCATTATCCCTTATCCGATTTAATTAGTCAAGTGGCAAGCCTCTGCTTTAAAGGCATTTATCCATTATCCTTATCGGTTAACCCGCCGCCATATGGCTACCGATTTTCCGATCTCGATTTGACAATTTTTTTCCCTCGGGTTTGGGTCCGAGGAGGGGATCGGCGACTAATTTCAAGGCTCATGAATCAAAAACGCCGAAGGGGGCTTTCCAAAACTCAGACTAGTTTCGTTTTCCTATTTAAATACACTCGAAAAAAAGGGTTCAAGGGTTTACAGAGGTGCCAGTTGTTTCAATTTCAATCTTTTAATTATATTCCAGGTCATAGTATTTTTTTCTCTGTGATCTTGTGCACTTGTAATCTTGGGGAAGAGTGATGGAAAAAGTGATGGAAAAAGTGGTGCACGCACAAGTGGCACAGGGCAACAACAACAAGAAGCAGCAGAAAGATGGGAGAAAAAGGACCCACTCGACAGAAGAATCTCTTAGAGACTCAAATTGAAGTCACGGGGGAAAACAATCAACACCAGAAAACGCACAAAAAAATAATAAATGAAGCTGGAGGGTGGTTTAGCGACTAGAAAATACCCTGTATTTCGTATTTTTTTTTTGTTTTTAAAGGGTGTCCAATTTAAAAAACAAACAAAATCGTACCAGATAAAAGCCAGCAATAATTAATATTAAAAAATACCCCAGAAATGCTCCAAAAAAGCAGAAGGTTGGGGGTTGAAGATAGTGGGAGGTGGGGAGGTGCGGAGCTGGAGTACAGGGTAGGGGGTGCATTGTGCAGGGTCCTGGGTGGGGAATGCCATACCTGCCATGACGATACGTTCCGGCGGCTACTTCAGATTTCCCGGGACCCCCGACGTCTCGTCAAAAATTGTGGAAAAATCATTAAACACACGCACGATAAGCGGGAAAATCGAGGCTCTTGAGTTGAGTTTTCCACCCCCTGCCCTGCCCCCTGCGACCCCATACCCTTCCCTCCACCGCCACTCAAAAACTAATAATTCCCTCCTCCGTGTGTGTGTCTGTGTGTCTCGAGATAATTTTCTTGTTTATTTTTGGATAACAGCAGCTTTTCGCTTTCCATTTCTGCTAGTTTTTCCTCACTTTTCCTCACTCCATCCATCTCTTTCTCCCATCGCCGTGTCTGCCGTCTCTGCCGTCTCTTTTCGGCCGCCAAGAGCGTGACCTTTTGTCGCTGGCAGCCAACAAAAATATCAGCAAGGCAAACGGAAAAAACTAAAAACTGAAAACTGAAAACTGAAAAAACGGAAAACTCCCTTCAGAAATGCACAAACCAAGGCACAGATACAGATACTAAACCACCCAAAGATATACGTACTTAGAGATACAGATACTGAGATATATGGCGCATCCGTTGGATGTATTTTTGGTCAGCCTTAGGACCGATTTTGTCCTAACAATTTTAGACAAAAATACCACAAAAAAAAGCTGCAGTTTCTTGCCCCCGAAAACTTTGGGGCTTCGTTAATTTTAGACCACCTGGGGTCGTTCTTACTCCTTATATATCTTAGTCTTCTATTTAGGAATCTTGTTCGGCTAATCTATAAAAAAAAAACACATTTTTTAAATAATTTTAACGCAAGACAAGGTTTTGCTTCCTTTTTTTCATATAAATTGACAAATTTTTAGTCATCTCTTTGGAGACAAGAAACTTGAAGTATTTTCAAAGCAAAAATGTTACGATTTTTTTATGTAGATTGATAGGGAATCGATCTAGGAATCTTTTAAGGTATTCCGCTTAATAATCGGATAGATATTGGCGGAGATATAGCCTTCGATTTGGGCTATATTGGATGTTCCTTCGATTTCCTCATTTTTTCAAGGGGTCTGCCTAGAAAAATTTTGAAAAAATTCGAAATAAAAATATTTCTTGATCAGATTTTGATGCAGATTAATGGGGATTTGATTCCAGATTCCAAAGCTATACTTTGTTCAAGGATCAGACGAAATCTGCCAAAGATATAGCCATCGAAAGGGACGAAAAGTGATTTTTCTCGATTTTCACATTTTTCAAGGGGGTCCATTGGAAAAATTTGAAAAAAATCTAAAAAATATTTTATGCCAAGATTTTGATGCAGATTGATAGGGAATTGATATAGCAATCTTTTAAGGTATTCCGCTCAAGAATCGGATAGATATTGGCCAAGATATAGCCTCCGTTTGGGGCGATATATTCCCTTTCATGCATTTTTCGAAAATTTCAAAGAGGACCCTTCTGTAAATTGGAAAAAAAAACTCCCCTCTTTAATCTATGGGCCCTTGGAGTTCAGAAGTATCGACATTCTTCCGGTGTTGGCTTCGAGAGGTATTATCCCCCGATCTCCCGGCTGTGATTCCCCCACAGAGCGTCTCGCCAATCAAGAAACCAAAACCAAAAATCAAAGCCCCTGCCACTCCTTTGCCATTCAAAGTATTGCTAATTAAGTTTCCCGCCTCCTGATACCAGAATGCGAAGCAACAAAAAAGTATATAGAATACCTCTCGTATCGAAGCGTGTGCGTTTATACATATATATATATATTCTATATCTTATCAATTGTCAAACACTTAAGTGTCGTAGTATAATTCAAACTAAACTAAACTAATTTACTATCACTTTTGCAGCAGCAGAAAAAACCCAGAACAAAAATAAAAAAAAAATGGAAACAGAAATAGAAATGGAAGGTCTTTCACTTGAGAGTAGGAAATGTATATATTTTATATATATTTTAGTTATCAATCAAGGTCTGTATCAGGCGATTCTGCAAAAACTTTTAGCAAATAATCTCCCTCACGCATTTTTTAGATTTCTTTTTTTTCATTTTTTTTTTTTTTTCATTTTTTGATTATATTCATAAAACCCCCCCCAAAAAAAAAAAAAACGGCTATAAATTTTTGGCCAACGCAGCAGCCAACCAAGGCCGCCAAAAAAAAGCAAGAAAAAGCGAGAAACTCTTGAGGGACAAGTTTGTTGGGGGGGTCTGAGGAGGGTTTTCGTAATTCTAACTAAAATAGTTACTCAACTTTAGTTGGTTTTGTTATCAACGCTTTTTTAGCTGCAAATTTAATTCGTTTTAATACCTTGATGAGTTCGTAAAGATACGAGACGTAATTTTATTTATTTCTTTATTAAGAAGGGAAGACGGGAAAATACGAAATGATATTCAAATTAGTTGGAATTTTTATAAGGAGAAAGGATTAATATTATAGTATTTTTTATGCCTTGAATTAGAAGCTAAGAATTTGGTTGAAAATCTTCCAAAAATCAAGATAAAACATGCCACAAAATCACTAAAAAATCTCTAGATAGTATCTCAAAAAACCTCTTAATTTAGTTACCATTTTTTGTTTGTTGTTGTTAGTTTATAATAGTTTGCAAATCTGCGATTAACCTTCTTTGAACCTTTTTTTATTGACTCTAAATGGAGATAATCATATTGACACGATCGCTGGCTGGCATTCCAAGACATTTATTCCCAAAGAAAAGACGCAGGTTTGCGGACAAAGTTTTTATTATTTTTTCAAGAAGATAAAAGACCAAGACAAAAACTGCTAATTAGTCGCAAAAGGGAATTTCGCATGGAAAGAGGTGGAGGAGCGTGCAAAAAAATAAAAAAAAATCGCCAACAAAAATTAAAAAAAAAAAAAGAAGTATTAAAAAAAAAGCCAAAGGCGACGTTTAGAAGTTAATTAAGCAAATTGGAAAAGTAAAGGCCCAAAAAGGGAAAGGCGGTGGTCGGAGGGGGGGATGACCACTCAATATGAGGCGAAAGATTAATGAACAAAATCGAACAAAAGCCAAAATACAAAAAATAAAAAATAAAAACAAAAAACAAACCGAAACCGAAACCGAAACAAAGTATCAACATAATGAACGAAATGTACAACACAGGCCATGGGAAAATGCGAAAATTTCAACGAGGCGGTCAAGGCACTGAAAGAAAATATTAACTAAGTTAGTTATTAGTTTATTTGAAACTTTATTTAGAGGAAATGATAATAGTTTTGTGTTATTTGGTTAGGAAAAGTAGAAATATCTCTAAAAAGAATGTTTAAAAGTTATACAAAGGAATTTTTGTTAAGTTTTTTATAAAAAATGAATAAAAATAATAATTATTACTTATTTTTCGGATCTTAAATCGATTTGGATGTAGATTTCAGTTCCCTAAAAAGTAGAATTTATAGGAAAGATCGATTAAAATCGAATACAATCGAATCGAATCGCAATCGAAAAGCAAATCAAAACAAAAGACTTGTTTAGAAAAGTAATGGAAAGAAAATAAGGTAGGGAAAAAAGGTGGTATATAAGGAAGTATATAAGAAGGCATATAAGGAAGTATTTAAACCTAATATTTATGTATATAATGTCTAGGTATTTCTTATATATATGCCAAAAATCGAGGGCTAGAGAAAGACTCGCAAATAAATTGAAATATTACATCGGTGACCCTGAACCTCGTCTAACATGTTGCCTTTGTTGTGTTTTTTATATAGTTTCGATTATTATTATTGTTATTGTTGTTGTTGTTGCTTAAGCAAAAAGCTGGATTTTGGGGACAGTGGCACCAAAACTAAAATAAAATTATATATTTTTTAATATTTTTAAAAGACTTTAAAAGGAATTAAAAAATGTTCTTAACTTTAAGTTTTTGGGTTTTTATTTTATTATTTAATATTATTTATAGAGTTTCCAAAATAATTGCTAGAAACCACCGTAGCCACGCACTTCACACATTCCCTGGCACCTTGCCGCGCCCCCTTTTGGACACAGCCCCCTCGCTAGCCCCCTCCCTGGCCCCCTGGACACTCACCAGTTTATTGATCCATTCAAAGCGATCGGCGAGTCGATCAATTGGCACGGGCATTGTTGGCCACTTTGGTGTGGAGTGCGGAGTGTGGCCCAAAGTTGGTTGGTGGTCCATTCCGGCTCGCAGCCCTTCACAAAAAAAGCGTACACTTAACAAAAATTATTACCAAAAACCTTTTAGAAACCATTTATTCAAACAAGGCCTTCTAAAAATCTTCAGAATCTATGTTATTTCAAATTTAAAAGATTAGGAAGCTTTATTTTTTTCAATTAGAATCTTAAATACTCCCTCCAAGTAATTCTAGGATAGTTTTTTTTCAAGTGTATACCAACTGGCGATCGATGGCGCATGACAAGTGTATGGAAATGTCCAATTTCCAAACAATCAAAGCGACTCGAACCAGTCCAGATCGATCCGACACCACCACCTGCCCACAAATTATGGAACCACCAAAAAAAAACACCAAAACCAAAAACAAAAACAAAAAATTGTAAATTCAACAAAGAAACCAAAAAAAAATTCTACCTTCCGGGTATCTGTTTTTTTTTTCTGTGTGTATGTGTGGCGCGTGACTTGAAAATCTTGGAGACATTTTTTCAAATTTAATTAAAGTGATTTTTAATATTTTAATAGATACTTTTATAGACTTTTATAGACTTGATTCTTGAAAAGATTTAATTAATATTTACAAACGATTTTATTAAAATTTTGTAACAAATTAGTAACGATAATCAGGTTTTAGTTAAACGATTTAAATGTTTTATTTTGTGATTTTTGAATAATAATATAATTGCAAATATTCAGATGTATAATTTTTGTTTGATTTTTTGGAGCATTGAAGGGGAAATCTCTCTTATTTTAATTACTAGTTACCAAAAATTGTTGCATAAAAGAGTACAATTTATTCGTTTATTGTTTGTTTCCCTGCCAATCCTTGACTTCCCTTTACGATTTGTTTTTTATGTTACTTTATCTAACTTGCTATACCAAAAAAAGCAAAAAAAAGAACAAAAAAAATGGGGAAAAATACGAGCAAAAAAAAGGAGAAAAACAAAAACAAAACGATATACAAGTTTGCGGTTGAGTTTCTATTTTCCCACGCGCTGAGGAGGTGAAGAAATAAGAGAAAAATAAAACGAGAATAATCAGAAGGGGGAGTTGGGGTTAAGGGGGAGTGATCATGGAGGAGGGGAACGAGGGGGGCTTAAGCATTTGCTTACTTTTATCACATTTTTGTGTTTTGACAGCTTTTCCAAACACACTCGCACTCCGCCGAGGCACTCGATTAATTTATAAGAAGTTTCACGCACTTTGCGCCGCAACCTTGACACGCATGACGAATTACCCAAAAAAAAAAATATATATATATATATATAAATATATCTATATATAATATCCAACACCTATATATGTATATAGTATTAACCCATAAAAAAAAAACAAAAAAAGACTCTATTACCGAAAAAATTCCTAACAAAAAAATTCACGTGCAAGAATCCAAAACTCCTTCCGCTTTGACATATCAAAATCCGCTTTCAAAAATCAAAAAATAAAAAAACAACTGTACTGTAATATAGAAATATGAAAGGAAACTAAAAAAAAAAAACACAAGAAATGCATAAAGTCAGACATTCCGGGCTTCTCAGGTTCGGTTCTTGAGAACAAAGTCTACGACTTGGGTCTGCAGTTTGCAAAATAAAAAAAAAATAAAAATAATTTTTTATGGAAATTCTAGACACAACAATTTATTTTTCATATTTCAAGTGCAAAGTCAAAAATGTATGGAAAATAAATGCTGATAAAACAAATGGAAACTTAAAAAAAACCACTTAAAATAAAGTCAAACAAAAGTTTTCGAATTAAAAATAAAATAAAGAAAGTCTTAATACAATTTAAGATTATTATAAATCTGCAAAACAACAATTTATAAATATTTATTCATAAAATTTCTTTATTTTTTCATTCAAATTTTTTCTCACTACGATTTTTTTTAAATTAACAATTATGTTGAGCTTTTAAAATATTAAGTTACGAACTTGAAAACTGATGATCGTTAAATCATAATAATATTATTGTTATTTAATTACAATGGGCTTTGTTTTATTTTAAACCAAATCGGCATAAATGTCTTCTTTGTAATAAATTTTCAATAAATTAAATTTCGCTTAAGTATGTTAAATATAATTTTCTGCATCTTTTGCGATTTATTCCATCGGACTGGCAATGTCAGCTGAAAGTTCACCAAATTGCGTCGTGGCCTCCCGCCTCCCGCCTTCTGCCACCACCCCCAGAAATATATAAAACTTTCGCAGGAAATGTCACCTTATCCGACAAGAACAAGAAACAGAATTCGTTGACATTGCAAAATAATTTTTGAACACTTTTTCATGAATTTTTCAATTCGATTTCGTCTGCCTTTCTACGCAGTTGTTCAAAATCAATAAAATATAAAAAAGAACTTAAAAAAAAATCACTGCTAATGCATAATTCAGAGATCGCGGAAGGGAACTTGTTTCCAACTTTATTAGAAAATTTTCCACAGCTGATTTTTTCTTCTGCTTTGTTTACAATCATTTCATAAAAATGTTAATCAAATGAGCGATGGCCCATAAAATTAGATAAAATTTGAAATCTTTTAATCAACTAAACGGAGTCATAAAACTAAAGATCTTTCAATTAAAAAATAACAATAATTATAGGAACTAGAGAAGTAGCTCTGTTTTTTTTTTTTTTACAAATATTTTTTGAACTTAAATCCGTCATAAAACATTGAAATTAAAATTAAAACCAAGAAAATTTAAGGCACGTGTTGGCCAATAAAGGGGTCGAGGGGAGAGAGTGGCTAAAAAATGTCAAGACTTTTATTTAAAATAAATAAAATGTGTTTTTTTATGTGCCAACCACCCCCTCTCCATCACCTTTTTCAACGCCCTTCAAACAAATAGTAAAAAACGAAAAAAAGCGGAAAAAACTACAAACCAAACACAGAAAATGTCAAAGATAAAGAAATTAGCATGAAATAATAAATTTATCTTAAATCTGGTTGCCAGAATTAGAAAATAAAATAAAAATTATTACAAAGCCTCGAAAAAGTCGTTCTTTTTTTTTATGATATTTGTAATGTTTTTTGTTGGTTGATACACTACGCGTCATAGGTTGGGTCTTTTATGGTTCCCCAGGGTGTGGAAAGTTTGCTCAATACTTTAGTTTTTTTTTTGTTGTGTATTTTTTGGGTGGAAATTTGTGAAAATTATACAGGGATCTCTGTTAGAGCCGGAAATTCTGGGGAATCGGTAGACAAACGGAGGTGTTGCTGGCTCCATAAAAAAAATTCCATTATTTTATAAAAAAAACTGTAATAAATATAAGCAAATATTTGGTTTTTTTTTTTTTTTTGGTAATATCGTTACCTTTCTTTGTTTTATTTTAAAAAAGGGTATCCAAAAAAAAAGATACAAATCCGAGAATGATCCTCATGCTTTATGTTTCATTTAGTTTCGTTTTTTTCCGCCTCTGTTTAGTTTTTTTTTGGCTATTTTTTTTTTTGCGCCACTTGACGACTGTCTTTCAGATCATTGGCCCACCTCCACCCACCTCCTGCCCTTCCACCCCCTCCCAGATTCAACAATTTAAATATGTTTCACATGCGTCGTCCATGACTGGATAGTCTTTAGAATGGATTTACGAGCAAACATTATGGATTCTGGCAGCCCAGAAACAAAAGCTTCGAAATTAAACGAAACCAATAAAAATACTTGAAAGACGCAACAAAAATTCGCAACAAAAATTCGCAAAAAAAAATTCACAACCCAATGCTAATTATCAATAAATGTTTGAAGTTCAATCAAAAAGAACAAGTCCGAGGTATATCATCGTAAAATATAGAAAAAAAATGGAAAACTATATAATAAAATAGGATAAGTGGGTAGTGGGCGGGAATGTCAAAACTTTACAGAAACTGTCTCACTATTTTAAAACATATTTATACGGCGACATTTTGGCATCAAATCAAAAATTCGTACATAAACTATTTTTGAAAGCGACAGCCCAAGCACAGGATGATGGTTTTTATATTATTTTTGTTGCTGTTGCTGTCGGTTTTTGTTTTCGTTTTTGTTGTTATTTCTTATTTTTTTATTTTTATTTTTGGCGGCTGGCGGCTGGCGACTAAAACGTTTTGTTTTGGATTTATGCGATTTTGATGGAATCGCTCGCAGACAGAGGTGACAGCGTCCAAAAATAAGTGTAACCAGGAAGCAAATGCCAAGCAAATAAAAACCAACAAAAATCTCTGTAAAAAAAATCGAAAAGAGCAAAAAGCTCAAGAGCCCAAAAGGCTTTTTTGGTGATAAATGTCCCCAGGGGTTAAGATGATCGACCTTAGAGATTATCAGGGTTCTATTTTTGGAACCCTTTTACCCTTTAATTATATTTTATTCTGAAAAGATGCAATATTATTTATGATAAAAAAGATTTAGGGTTAAGGATTTGTAATTTATTGGCAGCTCTTAAAATTTTTCCGAAGCGATTACCATTTAAATGGAAATTATCGATAATCAATTACCATTTGGCTTAAATTTTCCATGGCACTTGCTCTAGGAAGCCGGGAAACTGTTCGACTGAGAAGAAAAAAAACTTAAACAAAGACAAAATGGATTGAACAAATATACGTTATAGAAGAATGCGATGTTAAATACTTAGCACGGGCTAAAAAATCCAAATCCAAATCCAAATCCAAACGAAAAATAGATAAATATCATGCAGCTGGCAACGTTTTAGTTTGCTTTTGGCTATATGTCTCTAATTTGTCTATTCTAATTTTACTCAACGAAAAAAAGTAAAGTAAAAAACGAGTAAAAAATGAACGAGAAAATGGACAATGGAACTGAAACTGATCACCTAATTTGGTGCGACGACCTCCCAGAAAATGTTGCAGGAAAATAGACCCCAAACAATGGCTTCGAAGATTGTTTGAAATGTAAATTTTGTGAACTAGATTTGTGTGTTGGGTTTGAAAGCAAAGAAATGCAAACAGCAGCATCTTTTCGTTTACTAAAGTGATTACCAGAGCTATTACCTAAGTACACAGATCTCATCAGGCCACATATTATTTATCATTATCGCAACGGAGAAGACTCTAAAGACGATGACGAAGATGATAATAATGAGAGTCTCGTGCTCTCCCAGAAAATTGTTCAACATTTGCATATCACTTTCATTTTGGTTTTTTTTTTTTTGTTTTCTAAGGGAAAAGGTACTGAATGTAATAAGTAAACAAGAAAATATGAAACAGGCGAGATAACTAAAGATTATCATTCATTTGAAAAGGATAAAGGATAAAGGATAAAGGAAATTTCACTTTCATCTTTAATATTTTCTCTCAGTGGTCTGGAACCCAAATCTTGAAAGTCTTGGAAGTATCAAATAGCTCCATCTCCCTCCTGCCCAACCTATCCTCCCCCTCCCAATGCTCCCCCTCCTTATCTGCTGCTTTTTTTTCTATATTTCTTGTGCATTATCACGATTATGATCATTATCAATGCCATGATGATCGCCTGCCGTCTCCGTCTCCATCCGCGTCTTCGGTTGCGTTTTAGTTTTATTTGACAGACGTGAGAATTTTGTGAGCAAAGAAAACGAGCAAACACACACAGGAGATAACAGAGCATATCTGGACAAACACCAATGCAAACACACACAAACACTTACCGCACACCCAGTTATCTATGTATATTTATGTGTATATGTGTATGTGTGTTGGTGTGTTGGTGTGTTGGTGCATACTTACCTGTATTTCCACGATATCAGATAGGCGAGGAAGGAGAAGCGACAGTTGCATTGCAAGTTTCCAAATTTATTTGAATGCTCTGGAAAGTGAGTGAAATGGGTGTAGTTTAACGATATTTTCATAAATAAGACAAGCGATAAAAGTTTTAGAAAAGTACAACAAAAGGTTACCCAGAAAAGCGTTGATTTAAATTATTTCCAGGTATTTTTAAAAATATTCTATTTGTTTTTTTTTGGTATTTTTTTTTTTATATATAAATTACAACATTTTTTCACAAAATATTAATTATTTAGTTTAGAAAATATGACACAAGTTTGTGAAAAATTGGTTTTTGGTATTTTTCGCATTGGTTAGAGTTCAAAATCATAAATTTTTGGAAAACCCCCCCCTTAGCTTTTGGTTTTCAAAAATTTCGAATATCTTCAAACAGCTGGTACCACATAAAGTTGGCCAAGAAATTGGGCTGGAAATTCCAAGCAAAGACAAAAAAGACGTGCATTGAGGGCAAAAGTCTGCTATCTGACAGATACGAGATACACCCTCGGGGACAGATACCTGTATCTCACAGATACATCTCAGATGGAGTATCTATGATGGCAGGAGGTGGCGGGTAGGGGCTGAGGCTGGGGCTGCTCTAATTTCTTGATCACACTTACCCACAGGGAGAGGGAGGGAGGGAGGCTGCTGCAAATCGAGGCAAGTGCTGTGGCATCTGCCGGGCATTTGTCCAATGGATTAGCATTCCAAATGGATAACAAACAAAGTGCAATGCCAGATACATTCCTCCTATTTCTTCCCTCCCATGTTACCTACTACCCCTCTTATCCTCCTCTTATTTCCTCTATTTTATCTATCGCCGCTGATGATTACACAAGTGCGATGACAACCAAACGTATCCAAGAAAATGCAAACACCGAAATGTGTGTAAACAGAAATTTTTAAAAAACGAGTGAGAGAAATATTTATAAAAAAAATAATGCTAGAGCTAGAGCTGGAGACAAAAAACCAAGAAGGCAATAAAACTCTGCTGCCCGAAAACCCAAACACACATTTTTAGTTAAATTCATTAAATATTTGCTCTACAAACTCCATCGCTTCGTCAGCGAATCGTAAAGAAATAAACACCCTCGAAGATTGGGAACTTTTCCTGCCGGGGGGGAGGGGAAAAGTAGTGATTGAGATTTTTCGAAATATAAATCAAAATATTTGAATAGGAGAGGTGTTTTTTTAAGACCTTTGAAGTCTATATCCTTTTTTTTTAGATAAAGCTAAACAAATAAGGATTTTATTAGAGAAACTTATAACTAAGATTGGAAACTATTTAGGGATTTTTATACATAACCTAGACTATATTTGAAATGTAGAAAATTCGTGAAATATATATTTATAAAATATATCCCAAAGTCAGGTAATAAAACCCATTTAAAAAGTGTATCTCCCCATTCGTTCCCCGCCAGACTCGGTCAAAGATTTTGGAAGGTGGCTGACATTTCAGACTTTTACAATTGGAATTGGAAAACTCTTTTCTATGTCATCGCTTTTTTGTGTATATTGTATATTTGTTGTGTTTTATTGTTGTTGTTGTAGTTTCATATTATTTTTATGATTGATTTGTGTGCGCTATTAAGATTGCATATCGATATCAATGGCGACGCTGGTCTTACCGCCATAAAAAAAAGAAACGAAATTTCCTGACGTGCTTCGAGTGTGTGTTTTCTTTTCTTTTATGGGTTGCTAGGCCTATTTCTAGGGACCACGCCCCCTACCCCAAAGCCGCCCCTCAAAAGTCTATTTCCGATCGGGTTCTTTCTTCGGGCGGATAATTTTTTTTTTTGGCCACGATCATGATAAATTGGGTTTTAAGCCCTTTAGTTTTTCGGTTTGTTTTTTTTTGAAGGTACGTGGTTTATTTTTCCATTCCGAAGGGGGTTATGGGGTGGTCTAGGACAGCAGGTGGTTCTTATATTTATTTTAATTATATATACTATTTTTTTTGTATAAATTTCCACCTTTTTTAGACCTTTAGAAAAAGAGTTTCCTTCACTATCTAGTTTATATCTGTCTTAATTTTTTCACTTAAAATCCATTAAATGGAAAGTTCCCATAGCTTTTTTTTTAAAAAAGATAAGTTTAATCTTCCCATGATGTAAAATTAATGTTAAATGTGAAATTTAAATACTTGGACTTGCTCAGACATTTTCGGGGGCATGTGATAATGGGAAATCGAGCGCGTGAGTGACGGGTTGGGAATATATATATATATATATATATATATAGAAAAAAGTATATAGAAGGTGGTAGGAAGGGTTCCGTCATAGCTACAAGTCCCTAATCTAATCTCTGTACGCATAATCGTGCAATTCTATAGCCGTGCTTGACCTCGCATCGGTTTAAACTATCGTTGAAAATGTAATAAAAATCATTAAAAATTAAAAGTACCCCAGCAATACATATATATAGTATGGGTTTGTATGTATTTTTTTGTGTAGATTCGTTTAGAATTCATTGAACTGCTGTTAATTCCCTTGAGGGGAAGGCAGATAACATAATACTACTCCATAGTTCCAAGTTCTTGATTAATTTTACGACTTTTGCCAGTCAAATGTCAAGGCGTATTATTTTATATGCGTGGATGTCTGAAGATCTATTTTGATAGACACTTTCGGTAAGGGTCTAAGTAAGGGTTTTTCATCGAAATTTTAGATCAAACTGTAGTTGTGGTTCCTGAAATAGTTCCTTAAGGTCGAAATCTTGAGATTCTCACCAAGATATTGCAAATGATGGAAAAATTCAAAAATAAACTTCTTAAAACTAAAACTAAAACTAAATAAAAGTGCGTGGAACCACCGGACTGACAAAGAACATTTTAATTCCAATTGCGATAAAAGCATGAATCAGAGGCTCCAAAACTATACACGTATATGCTCCGATTGACAGAGATATGTAGTCCATGAATAATACCATTTGAATAATTCTTGTCTATTCAACATTTTTCTCCTTGTTTCCATTCAGTCCAGTTTAGCACGCGCAAAGCGTTCGAAATTATTTAAGAGTGAAGAGAGAAATACCAAAAAATGCCGTGAAAATTCCAAATTGCTAAACGACACTAATCTAAGTTTTATTTAAATTACGAAATCCCCCCCAAAAAAACAGAAAAAAAAACTAAGAAAAAAACCACCGGAGACCATGAGATGGAGATTGGATGTTGAATTTTTTATACATTTTGTTTTTTTTTTTTTATGGCCAAGAGTCAGGTGGAAAGGGAAGGGGGATGGCTGTGTACCTGTTGCCAAGAAGTCAGCCTATAAGGGGGATAGACACTGTAAAAAAAAATTAGTTTAAAATATATTTTAGAGAAGAAAGCTCTGGAACAAAAAAAAACACATGTTATTGTTAGAAATCAAGGTAGAAAGTGTTGGAAATATATGACTTCTTATTATTATTCTATATTCTTCTATTATTTAACTAAAAATATAGATATATGAGAGCAATTTGAACCACTATTTTCTCTCTCTGTAAGTGAATATTCTATGATATCCCAGCTACTATCCCCCGGAAAGTCTTTGCATCTATTAGAATGTTTCATTAGGCGGCCTTAAGCGGCCTCTTTTTTTTAGTTTTCTTCCCCTTAGTTATAGTTTTTGTTTCTTTATTTTATTGTTGTTGGTTTTGTTGTTATTGTTTCTATTTCTTTTCAATATATTGGTTGATATTGGTGTTGTTGTTGTTGTTGTTGTTGTTGTTGTTGTTGTTGTTGTTGTTGTTGTGGTACCTGTTCTTCGATCCAAACCGATCCGATCGGATCCGAAAATCTGGTGTTCAAACAGAATTTAGCCGACAATTAATACGAGGCTCGGGGTTCGTTGTCGTCTTCGTTTTATTTTTTATTTATTTGTAATTTTTGTTGTTGTTCTTATTCTTGTTTTTATTTTTGTTTCTAATTCTGTTTCTGTTTTCGGTATCTTTTTGGGTATTTTATTTGGTGGCTCGTTTTGTTCGAGTTTGCAGGTTTCGTTTCATTATGAGCGTTATGCTTGGGCATCTTTCAGATAAAATATCTTCGAATTTGTCTTCTTCATCTTTATCATCTCCTTCTCTCAGTCTACTTCTCTGTTTTAGTGTTTAGTGTTTTTTTTTTTTGTATAAATTTAATGAATGAGTTAATTCCACATTTCGTAGAACTGCCAATAATAATATTTAGTAGCCACACAGATACAAAACGATACGCAAAAGATCATTGAACTGCGAGCTATCTTCACCTGTTGTTTTAGAAAAAAAAAACATTAACATTTTCTTAACACAAAAAAAATATATATCAGAAAAGAAACCTAATTAAGCTTATTCTCTACGTTCTCAAATTGAGAATTTGGAGGCCATAAATGCCAATTTTCTTGTGTATTTATAACACATTTGTAGACTTATTTCAAATAGACTTTTCAAAAATTTCCATGACTGCATTCTCTCCTTTTTTTTTTTGCTCGGCTTTTGTAAATATTTATTTTCGAAAACGCATCTGACATGCATTTTTCAGTTTTCAGTTCGAGAACAGAGCCAGCTGATTTTGGACAAGGTTGTTCCGATTCTATTTAGATATTTGGATCTTTGGATTTTGGAATCCAGATGCCAAGTTTTATTTACAGATTCATTGTAAACCTAATGACAAGACTTTTTCAAGGGGATTTTTGGGGTTAAATTGGGTTTCCAAAACTAAATTGTTCCTGAAAATGTTATTAGTGTTTAGTTTTATGGATTTATAAGTGAAAAGTTTCAAAATATTAAGAGTTTTTCTTGGAAACTGTTTAAACTAATGGAAAACTTTTAAGTAAAGATTTTTTTATTGTTATTTTATTTTAGAATCTCTATGTTATAATTCCTTTTCTTGCCAAACTATTAATTATTTCTATTTCTTTTTAGGATTTTGTGAAAATAACTCTGCGATTGCGGACAATCTATTTCTGTCGAATAAGCAAACTCTAAGCCATAAAGTTTCTGGCCCTCGACTTGAAGTGACAAACTACTTAGGACTTATAAATTCCCGATGTCATTCCCCTGCGAATTCATGAATTCATGAAAATATATAGAAAATATGGTGAGTTGTGTGCCTTGATCTCCGGGCTCGTGTTGTCCAATATTTGGCCAGTCATTGCCGAGATTTTTCGATCTGATCTGCCATCATTTAACAGAAACTAATTATGAAGCAATTCCTCTTAGTTTTTTTTTTTCTGCCTAATGTTTGCTCTCAAACAAAGTAAACAAACAAATGGAAAGAAAAAAAAACCAAGTATGCAAAAAATACTCTGCATACATTTAAAATATTTCTAGTTTTTTGAAGGTTTTCTTTGTTTGAGTCTTACGAGTCTTTCAAACATGTTTGGGTTTTACAATCAAAGTCAAAAGTGTTTGAAGTTGAGTATAGAAAACGTAACATTTTATAGATCTCGCTGAAAAACTTCTCAATCCAAGTATTTGAAACAAAAATTGGCAGGAATTTGTCACTGAAATGAAATCATAAAAGTTTATATTATATTATCGTTTATATTCCAGCGATTGTTGCAACACAAAGTCAAAACCAAAAACCCTAGGGATTTATATTCTTTAAGAAGCCAAATGCAAATGCAACATTTTCTAATCTAAAGGAAGACCTTATCGATATATATTTTCTGCCCCAGGGGAACTTATTTAGCTGGAAAGCAAACAGGGGTTCGTAACCCCGATTTCCGATTTCCAATGACCACCCTTCGTAGTATTTTTTTATGTAATTTTGTTCTTACTCGAGGGTCACCCTCTGCGGTCGCCAAAGTTTTGTTATCCATTCAAAGCAGTCGTTTCCGTTCATATTTGCAATTACAATTAAAAAGCACAGAGAAGCAAAGTCCCTTAAATCCATGGACCCGGAAATACTCTATTTTCGGATGGGCTTTGCTTTCGGTTTGGAGATTACCAAATGATTCGACAAATTCTTTACGGATTTCCGAGGAATTTTGATAAATTTCCATTTTTGTTTTCATATCTCAATTGTGGGAGATTATTTAACTTGTTGCGGAAAACTACTCAAAGATATAGTTTGTAGTTGTTTTCTCGAAGAATCATTAGACCCCGTTTTAAGAGTATAATTCCACTCGATTTCTGAGTGCTGAGTTCTCAGACCAAAAAGCCAAGAAAAAAAAAATACAAAGCGAGCCCACACAGAGCCACTCATTTGGATTTCCATTTGAAGTCGCGTCCCGATTCGCATTCTCATTCTCAGGGCCTGTCAATGTCAAAGGTCAAAGTCTGGATTAATCATCAATCAAAGAGCTGCAAATACGCGATGAAGAGCCAAACCCCAAGCCGTTCTCAGGCCACAAATTAATCGAAAAACATTGTCCCATGGATTTTGTTATATTTTTTTCCAACCATTTGAGATAAAAATTCATCTGATTGTTTAGACGGGAACACTGCGGTTTCCATACAATATTCGCAGATTGGGATTTTATCATAGCTAATAGTTGTGTTTTATTCTTAACTTAGTTGTGGGATTTGTAATGGCAGGTTCCGATCTTTTTTTTAGGATTTTATTTCGTTTCAAATCATCTTTTTGTCTTTATATTAAACATGATCTCGTTTATATTCAAATATCCTGAAAAGCAGTTATCATACCAGTCTTGAAATATGTTTTTCTCTTCTTTTTTGTTGGTCTAAATGTTAAGCTTATTTCATGACTTTTGTTGTAAAATGTTTCTGGTTGTTTATGTTGCAAGTTGTTGTTGGTTTGGCTGGAGATGCTGCTGCTTCTGCTGCTTCTGCTGCTGTTGCTGCTTTCGCACATAATTGAAAGGAGTGAAGTGTTGTACGTGAGCCACATGCTTGCCATATGCCAAGGAGGCCCCGGGACCAATTTATTTCGAAAAACAAAAATGCAGGTCACGAAATGTTTAACCCGAAAGCCAGCCAGAAAACACCGCACAACAAATGGGAAAATGAAAAAGGCAAACATGCATCCTAAAAGAAAGTCAACCATTCCCTCATTCACTCTGTCATTCATTCATTCACTCCTTCATTCGTTCATTCATTCATTCATTCATTCGTTCATTTATTCATTTAGTCACTCTAGTCAGCCAGTTTAGAGAGATTCGCCATAGGGGCTTTCGGCGAATATCCCTGTCGTATATTTTTCACATTTTCCGTGTTTTTGGGTTGTTTTTGGGAAGTAACCCCTGGGATCCTACCTCTCCTACCACTCCTCCCCTCCTCATATTTTGGCCATCCCGCATTTTTGGGAAAACTCTGACATTTTTGTTGGTTTCGCTTAAATGGACCAACATTGGCCAGGAGTCTAGTCTAGGGGTAGCTACAGTGCGTTTTATCCTTGTAGGTTCGTTTTTTTCAAAAGGGATAATAAGGATATTTATTCCCAGAGAGATTTAAAGAAAAATAATAACTTAAACATGATATAAGATATGTTATTCTAAATTTTTAATACATAAAATTCTAATAAATGAGAAATGAATTGGGGTTTCCCTCCCTTTACCATCATTTTACGCTTCCCAATTAAAATCCTTATCATTATGAAACGTAGTGTATCCTCTGGATTGCATAATTACCCTAATGGATGCAGTTGTGCCTTCCTATCCACCTCCCGGCTCGCCCTCAGCCTTCCCTGATAGTTTTTATGAATCGTAAAATTCTTGTTATGCTGCAATTTACGTTTTTTTTTTTTGATATTACTATTTTACGAGTTTTTAATTTTAACACGCGAAGGGAATATAACTCGCACATAAATTCTATGTTGGGGAATTCTCGTATATCGCCTGATTGCCACTTAATTGGCGAAAATGCTTCCCTTTAAATGCTTATTTGTTCCTTAGTTTTTATCTTTTTTTGTTTTTTTTTGGCTAATTATTCAAACCCTTCCCATTAGTGTGTTTTTTTTTTCTTGGACTCATCAAGAGGTCTTCGACCCCCAGGGGAATTAGTCAAAAAATAGACGGATTGACAAGCGAAATGAAAGCGAAAATTTAAACTATATATAATATCTATAACTATATGGCGCAACGCCCACTCTTTTTGGCCTTTTTGGCCGCTTTGGCCGCCTTCTTACCAAAAATTCATCCATCAAGAGTCTGGCGAAAGGGAAAGTCGTGCCAAGTATTGTCAAACGCGGCTAAATATACTCGAGAGTATCTGTATCTGTCGCTGTACACCAACTGACAGCACAAAAGATACTTCTTTTTTGGCAAAGGTTTTCCGCTAACGATTGGCATAGAAAATATTTGTCAAGAAGAATGGTTTTTCATATTTCATGGTTTCGACTTGAGAATAAGTTAGTGAGTTTTCTTCTCTGTAGGTTTCCTTTAATTTTAATTGACAAGTTTCCAATATTTATTTGTAGCTACGAAAATATTTTACATCATAATCTTGTAAGTCACTTCCCGAAATCACTTTATTCACGGATCATTTAACTTATTGCTTATCGATTTGCTTTCCCATTTGCCCAACGTCTTGGTGGCTTGCTGGCTTGATGGCTTGATGGGTTGCTGGCTTGCTGGCGGCACTTTGCCTTAGTTTATTTTGGCCTGGTTAGCAATCAGTTGATTTTTTGTGTGTCACAAACACACACCGGAGGAGGAGGGAGGAGAAATGGGAAAACCCAGCCGAAGTGTAAGAAATCTTATATAAAGAAACCAAAAACCATGGGCAATGGGAAATGATAAAAGACATTTTGTAAGAGTGTGTTTGCATTTGTATGAGTTCTACCAACTGGTACCCCCAAACCCCAAACCCCCCACCCCCCACATCCCCACTCTTTCATGTCCCCTCCCCCCCCTAAGACTTTTTGACTTTTTTCAATATTTCAATAATTTGCCGCAACAGGTTCAATGACTTCCCCAACTGTGACACTTTTTATTTATTTCTGTTTTTTTTCCGGCAATGTACGGTATATTTAATCATCATTATCACTATCGCAAAGGGGTAGGTGGGGGCTGAGGAAGATGGGGGGTGGCGGTGTTAGAGGTGGGAGGGCGGTTTGACAAGTTTGGGCCATTGTCATTGCCAGTTTGCCACAGCACATCACTCAATTAACAAAAGCAGCCACGACGTCAGGGGGACAGGGTGACAGGGTGGCAGGGGGGTAGGGGGACAGGGAATACAAATACGAAAAAAAGAAACCACACATAATGTATCTCTCAGATACATTCTATAAATGCCACCCAGGCCCAACGCAGGTTCTCCCAAACCAGCAAAAAAAAAAAAACTAAACTAATAAAAAAATCAGACACTTTACCAACGCAACGAGGAAAAAAAAAGAAAGTCTGAACTGCGCCCCTCAAGGGGCAGCTTTATATACGTATATAAATGTCTTCGAGGGGGTTGGGGAGGGGCACATATATAGAAATATAGAAAGGGGAGGTCAAGTTACAAGTCGGCCGACAAAGATCAGCGTGCCAATGACCGACAATTGCAACAGAGTTTGTCTTTTCGTCTTCTGGTCTTCTGGTCTTCTGGTCTTGATTTTTCGTTGCCAACGCAAAGAAAATTGAAAAAATATTCAGAAAAAGGTGCACACCCCAAGAAAATAATTAAAATATAGTATTTAATATAACCTTTATCTGGTTTATGTAGAAACTTTTATCATTAAAAGAAGCAAGTATCACTTTTAACTATATTATAAATTTGTAAGAAACATTTGTTTCATTTAGAAACTATTCTTAGTCTACCTTAATAATATTATACTAATTCGATATACTTTCTATTTTATATAGTTTTAAGCTACAACTTCTACGATTTACCCCCAATTTTTCTCTTTAATTTTTTCCTCAGTGTATGCATATATGCCGAAAGATAACGGCAGCCTGGGTTGGTCATCTTGTAAGACTCTCAGCCCGGATCCCCCGTCGCTCCTTGACAGAAGACCGCCTTTCGCCTGCCATCCATGTGGGCTAATTACGGATCACACTTGGCTGAGCCGCTGACCGCAGTGCCGGGCCTGGAAAGGCGATTGCGAATGGTATTTGTAGGGCGATTGGGTTTTCTCGATGCCGATGTCGCCCTGGCTTGTTGTAACACCTTCGGGGCAGAGACAACAGAAATTTAAAGGAATATCCAGTTGTTGACAACTTAAGTAAGGAGACACCCCAGGTGGACGATCTTCAGGTACTCAAGATCTCCTCGCATTTAAAACTCATCCTTCATACATTCGTGCGGTTGCAAATACACAAAAACAAAGGACACTACGAGAAAAATGATGCAGCTTTTGGGTAAGTAGTTTCTTTTTTAATATAAAATAACATAAAAGAAACAAAAGTAATAAGGGAATGTTTAGGAATGATTATTTTTGTGAAAGTATTCTTCATTTTATTACAAAATAGTAAATCGTTTTCATCTTTATCCATTTTAATTGCATTAAAAACGAGGCCAGTATTGCATATATCAATTTCATTTTAATAAACACTTTTTTTCCGAGTGCTTTATTCGCTGATAAGATCGATCTGTTGCCGTTGAGTGTTTTGATTGATTGTCCCCTCCCTCTGGTGGTTTGGAGTAAAAACTCTCTCTTTCCCGAACTCCCGGGGGTTTCGCCCATCATTCTACCATCTTGACTCGTGTCTTGGCAAACAAGCGGCTGTTTGTTTTGGTTTAAGCCCACTAGAAACAGCTGTCGGAAAGAAGAAAAAAATAAATAAGAAATAAAATAGAATAGAATAGAACTAATCGGGATTCAAGTAGAGAAAGGTGGTAAATTCAAGGGGGAAAACACACCCCATGTGCAATGGATTAGGAATCCCTCACAGCTTGTGGTTCTTAAGACCCGGGGATTACGCGAGTGCTCTTTTTTGAGACATCTTTTTCCCCGACATCTTGATTAGCTTGTTTTGTGAAAAGTCAGGGAAGATACTAAGGATAAACCGTTGCCGAAGTTTTAATGATCGGTTCATAGGGGATTACTGATTTTTATCTCAATTGGATTGGCCACAAGATTTGTTTTTATAAAGAATATAAATCATTCAATATAAATGCATGCTGGCTCTTGCCAGTTTACAGAAAAATCCATGTAAAATTATTTTAATACGACAATGGAATATTTGCCAATTAGTTAAAATATTGCGTGTGCCAATTCCATCGGGATTTATTTTACAACCAACTAATTTTTTTGTTTTTGAGAATTGTACTTCATAAAAATGATTATGATTGGGGCAGTCGATCGCCGATCGCCGATCGCCGCTCGCCGCTCGCCGACGACGACCCCTTTGATGTGAGCGGAGGATGGTGGCCAAAAGCGATGGTTAACTAGTAGCCATCTGGAGCAGGACACACGCATGTGTTGGCCAAAAGGCAATTTGGCCATTTCCGAGCAGCAGGAACCTTCATAATTTGTGTGCACGAAACGAGACGAACCAACATCCAATAAACGTCAATCGGTTCTGGGCCAAAACCAAGCCAATCATGGCCCTCAAGAACTCGTTTTCACTCTCCAAAAGGCGACAGATGTTGTTGTTTCTTTTCTTACTCGAATTGCAGTAATTGCCAAATGCCAGGGCTTACTGTACTTTTGGAGTTTGTTTCTTTCGTGGCACCTTTAGTCCCCTTAGTCGATCTTTTCCTCAACTTTCTCATCATGATTTTTTGCGAAAATCGGCTCAGTGTATTTTTCTCCATTTCGGGCAACTATTTTTTTGAATATCTCGGCCATTTCTAAACCGATTCAGGAACGGAGTACCATTTTGCGATAGGAACTTCATTCCGCGTCGATTTGCATTCAAATTTATGAAAAGTCGAACAGAAAAATTTCGACCTATTTTTCGCAATTTTTGAAAGGGGTACCATCATGATTTTTTGCGAAAATCGGGTCAATATTTGTCTCCATTTCTGGCAACTATTTTTTGAATATCTCGACCATTTCTCAACCGATTCAGGAACGGTATACCATTTTGCGATAGGAACTTCATTCCGCGTCGATTTGCATTCAAATTTATGTAGAGTCGAGCAGAAAAATTTCGACCAATTTTTTGCTATTTTTGAAAGGGGTACCATCATGATTTTTTGCGAAAATCGGCTCAGTGTATTTTTCTCCATTTCGGGCAACTATTTTTTTGAATATCTCGACCATTTCTCAACCGATTCAGGAACGGTATACCATTTTGCGATAGGAACTTCATTCCGCGTCGATTTGCTTTTAAATTTGAGGAAAGTCGAACAGAAAAATTTCGACCTATTTTTCGAAATTTTGGTTTTTATGTTTTTTTTGTATATATTTTCTCAATTTTTCTGTACTTTCCTAGCAATTATTTAATTATTCTTAATTTGTTTGCAGCCCTGAAAGATCGCGGCGGTACCATTGGCATCGGTATACCGGAAAAGCGGGGCCATACTAGCGTTTATTTATAAATTTTTTTTTTTTTTACATTTTAAGTGTAAATAATTAAGTCTATACTACCATTTTCTTTATCTAGTAAGTTTGCTGATTTTTCTTTTGCCAAGGTAGCAGTTCTTTAAAGTAGAATTTAATAAATGTTTTTATATTTTTATGTAATTTGAATCCTTAGGTTTGCATTAACCTTAGTACATAGGTAGATGTAATTTATAGTCTAAGATTTATATAACACATAGAATGTTGAACATTGATAAATAAAAGGTATGTTTGAGTTGTTTTATTGTGAGGAAATGGGGATTTTTTTGGCGGAATATTTCTAAACTTTTTTTTGAGTTTTCCCTTAAATTTCTATTTCTGATTTTAAAAAAATACCAAAAGCCGCCTTCGCCCCTCCTGAAATACCAGGCGCACCGAAACTAGCAGGGGGTGGGTGCAAAAACCCGTTAAATTTGAATTTAAATTATAAAAAAACCGAAGAAAAAAAATACCAGAAAATACCAAATTAAAACCGAAGTTCGATTTTTGAATTTTAAAAATTCAAGAAATTCAGATAAATCCAAGAAAATTTATGAAAACTCAGGAAAATTTGGAAAATTTGGAAAAGCTCGGAAAATCATGGAAAATTGAAGAAAATTCGGTAAAATTCGCGGAAATTGGGGAAAATTTGGAAAATGGAAAGCGTTGGAAAACTCGGATAAGTCGGAAAACTCGGGAAAACTCCGGAAAATTCAGGAAAACTCTGGAAAATTCCGGGATTTTCCTACATTTTCCATAGATTTTCCTGAATTTTTCCGAATTTTCCTGAATGTTTCAGAATTTTTCTGCATTTCCAGATTTTTTAAAAATCCCAAAATCGCCCTCCGGCCACTTCTGAAGTACCAGGCGAACAGAAATCAGCAGAAGGTGGATGCGGAATTTTTAAAATTTGGCGGGAAAAAAATTTGAATTTGAAAAAAATACCAAAAAAATTTTAACGGAAAAATACCAAAAAATGTAACGAAAAAATACCAGATTTAAATTTTTTTTGGTATTTTTCCGTTAAATTTTTTGGTATTTTTCCGTTAAAATTTTTTGGTATTTTTTTCAAATTCAAATTTTTTTTCCCGCCAAAATTTAAAAATTCGGCATCCACCTTCTGCTGATTTCTGTTCGCCTGGTACTTCAGAAGTGGCGGAGGTCGATTTTTGGGTTTTTAAAATTCTGGAAAATCTGGAAAAATCAAGAAAAATTGGAAAAATTCTGGAAAAATCGGGAAAATTGAGGAAAATCCGGGATAAGTCAGGAAAAGTCGGAAAAATTGTGGGAAGTTCTGGAAAAATCGGAAAAACTCCGGGAAATTTATGAAAATCCGGGGAATAGGATATCTGGATTTTCCGGAATTTCCCACAGTTTTCCCGATTAGTCCTGATTTTTCCTGAATTTACTTGAATTTTCCTGAATTTTTCTGAATTTTCCAGAAATTTTCAGCGTTATCCGAGTTTTCCAACGTTTTCCATTTTCCAAATTTTCCCCAATTTCCGCGAATTTTACCGAATTTTCTTCAATTTTCCATGATTTTCCGAGCTTTTCCCAATTTTTCAAATTTCCCAAATTTTCCGAAATTTTCCCAATTTTTCCTGATTTTTTCGGAGTTTTCCTGATTTTTCCTGAATTTTCCTGATTTTTGCTGAATTTTCCTGAATTTTTCAGAATTTTTCTGCATTTCCAGATTTTTAAAAATCCCAAAATCGCCCTCCGGCCACTTCTGAAGTACCAGGCGAACAGAAATCAGCAGAAGGTGGATGCGGAATTTTTAAAATTTGGCGGGAAAAAAATTTGAATTTGAAAAAAATACCAAAAAAATTTTAACGGAAAAATACCAAAAAATGTAACGAAAAAATACCAGATTTAAATATTTTTTGGTATTTTTCCGTTAAATTTTTTGGTATTTTTCCGTTAAAATTTTTTTGGTATTTTTTTCAAATTCAAATTTTTTTCCCGCCAAAATTTAAAAATTCGGCATCCACCTTCTGCTGATTTCTGTTCGCCTGGTACTTCAGAAGTGGCGGAGGTCGATTTTTGGGTTTTTAAAATTCTGGAAAATCTGGAAAAATCAGCAAAAATTGGAAAAATTCTGGAAAAATCGGGAAAATTGAGGAAAATCCGGGAAAAGTCAGGAAAAGTCGGAAAAATTGTGGGAAGTTCTGGAAAAATCGGAAAAACTCCGGGAAATTTATGAAAATCCGGGGAATGTAGGATATCTGGATTTTCCGGAATTTCCCACAATTTTCCCGATTAGTCCTGATTTTTCCTGAATTTTCTTGAATTTTCCTGAATTTTTCTGAATTTTCCAGAAATTTTCAGCGTTTTCAGATTTTTAAAAACCCAAAAATCGACCTCCGCCACTTCTGAAGTACCAGGCGAACAGAAATCAGCAGAAGGTGGATGCCAAAATTAAAATGTTGCATACTTTTGTGCGTTTTAATAAAAGACCACTACACATTTTAATACTTATATGTGCAAAAATTAGAATGTTGCATACTTTTTTGAGCTTTTTAAATAAAGGACTAAAAGACCACTACACAATTTAATACTTATTTTTGCAAAAATTTTAATGTTGCATACTTTTTGGATGCGAATTTCTGAGCTTTTTAAATTTAAGAACTTCGCATCCGAAGAGTATGCAACATTTAAATTGTTGCAAAAATAAGTATTAAATTGTGTAGTGGTCTTTTGCAAAAAATTAAATGTTGCATACTTTTTGGATGCGAATTTCTGAGCTTTTTAAATTTAAGAACTTCGCATCAGAGGGCGAATTTCTGAGCTTTTTAAATTTAAGAACTTCGCATCCAAAAAGTATGCAACATTTAAATTTTTGCAAAAATAAGTATTAAATTGTGTAGTGGTCTTTTGCAAAAATTTAAATGTTGCATACTTTTTGGATGCGAATTTCTGAGCTTTTTAAATTTAAGAACTTCGCATCCAAAAAGTATGCAACATTTAAATTTTTGCAAAAATAAGTAAATTGTGTAGTGGTCTTTTGCAAAAATTTAAATGTTGCATACTTTTTGGATGCGAATTTCTGAGCTTTTTAAATTTAAGAACTTCGCATCCAAAAAGTATGCAACATTTTAATTTTTGCATCCACCTTCTGCTGATTTCTGTTCGCCTGGTACTTCAGAAGTGGCAGAGGGCGATTTTTGGATTTTTTAAATTTATACAAATTTAGGAAAATGCGGGAAAATTCAGAAAAAATTAGGAAAATTCGTGGAAATTCATGAAAATTCAGGAAAATTCTGGCCATCAGGAA
Source organism: Drosophila vallismaia (assembly GCA_035047325.1). Classification (NCBI taxonomy): domain Eukaryota; kingdom Metazoa; phylum Arthropoda; class Insecta; order Diptera; family Drosophilidae; genus Drosophila; species Drosophila vallismaia. The sequence goes on along the minus strand of JAWNPU010000001.1, from coordinate 8,475,919 downwards.
TCGGGAAAATTTTTTGAATTTTCCTGAATTTTCATGAAGTTAGACGAATTTTCCTCATTTTTTTTGGTGCTTTACAAATTTTTGCCGATTTTTCCCGAATTTTCCTGAATTTTCCTGAATTTTCCTGAATTTTCCTGAATTTTTCCAGAATTTCAAAAATTAAAAAAAAAACGCAAAATCGCCCTCCGCCACTTCTGAAGTACCAGGCGAACAGAAATCAGCAGAAGGTGGATGCCGAATTTTTAAATTTTGGCGGGAAAAAAATTTGAATTTGAAAAAAATACCAAAAAAATTTTAACGGAAAAATACCAAAAAATTTAACGGAAAAATACCAAAAAAAATTTAAATCTGGTATTTTTTCGTTACATTTTTTGGTATTTTTCCGTTAAAATTTTTTGGTATTTTTTTCAAATTCAAATTTTTTTCCCGCCAAATTTTAAAAATTCCGCATCCACCTTCTGCTGATTTCTGTTCGCCTGGTACTTCAGAAGTGGCCGGAGGGCGATTTTGGGATTTTTAAAAATCTGGAAATGCAGAAAAATTCTGAAAAATTCAGGAAAATTCAGGAAAATTCAGAAAAATTCAGGAAAATTCAGGAAAAATCAGGAAAACTCCGGAAAAATCAGGAAAAATCGGGAAAATTTCGGAAAATTTGGGAAATTTGAAAATTTGGAAAAAGCTCGGAAAACCGTGGAAAATTGAAGAAAATTCGGTAAAATTCGCGGAAATTGGGGAAAATTTGGAAAATGGAAAACGTTGGAAAACTCGTATAAGTCGGAAAACTCGGAAAATTGAGGGAAATTTGATGGGAAATTCCCGAAAAATCTAGATAAGTAGAGAAGTATCTAACATATTCCCCAAGCCCCATTCCTAGTACAAACACAAAGTTTTTGATATAACTTTTATTAATCATTTTTAATTAGTATATAAATATATTACATATCTATAGTCCCATTTAAGAAGCATTTTAAGAACTCAATTTTTTATGCTATAATGTAAATACTACTTAAATATATATTTTCTGTCAATTTAGTTTTTATATTTGGTGTATATACAAAGTAAATAGAAGGTTTTTACTTATTTGAAAAGAAACCTTATGAGTAGTCTGTCGAAGTTATTTTGGCTGGGTGAACAAACTATAACTAAGGATACTCCTTGAAGATCCTGATCTAAATAAGCGGTAAACTGGTACTCAAGGCTTATTTATGTACATAAAAAATAATATATAGACACGGTTATTAACCCAGACGGCGGTTAGTCTGCCTGCGTTTCCGTCAAAGAAACAGGATTCGACTCAAAGGACACTGGATTTGCCAAATCCTGTTTCTTAGACAAAAAAAAAGGTAGACATAAATGGATATTTTTGTGCTTTTGTTTTGATTCTCGTTTCTTTATGCCAGGTACGCCCTCTCGCCGATCCGCTTCTTCCGCTCCAGAGCTTCCTTTAGGCGTCCATCCACTTAACCCATCCCCCTGGAAGACATTGAGTCATCGAGGGACAAGCCAGCCGCCTGTTGCTTTTAAGCGTCTCAACTGTACTTGCCGCTGACGCTATAAATTAAAATTATGCTGTAAGCACACAGCCGCAGCCGCAGCCGCACACGCACTCGCTGAAAAGAAAAAGAAAGAAAAAAATTAAAATACGCACACACTTAAGAAGTCCGGTTCGTTCGTAAAAAATAACGTAAAAAACTAAAGTAAAGAAATGCAAACAAAACAGAAAGCAAAACCAAAAAAAAGCTGGTACTCTACATCATCTCAATCAAAATTAAAACTAACATTATACTTTTTAGAAGAATATGTAGAATAATTGAAGTTAATAAAAACTTTCATTAAAAGGGAACTTTACGTAAGTAAAGTATTTATTTCTCATACTTCTAGATGGTTGTTCTTTAGCTCTTTAGGCTCAAGTTTAAGCTTTTGGCATAATCCTTGGCCCTTGACTAGTGGTAAGAGTAAAACAAGCAGAAGCAGATCAAAAAACAGAAGACGACACCAAAGAAAAAAAAAGGAAACCAGAGAAGCAACAACAATAAAGCAACGAAGGCTGGAAATTGCAGCTTGCAACATTAACATGTTTTATGTGCCACAGATCCGATCCAATCGGAACCAAACTTGAGGTTTGTGCTGAGGTTTCTTGGATTCAATCCAAAAGTTGATTAGCAAGGGGGTCCGCGGAGAATAGGGGCTTGCCCCGGGGTTTCCCTTTTCATAAATATACATATATATATGGACATATATAAATAATATGAATATATATATGAATATGGTAGAGGAAGTCATTTGGTTTGGTTGTGTTGCGCGGAAGGAAGTCGCGCCTGTTCCTCTTCGATTCAATTTAAACAAAAGATCGTTTCGCTTGCGCAAAAAAGATTCGCATGGCATGAATGCAAATTGTGGCAGAAATGTTATTGAACTTTTTCTGCAGATCTTTCAGGAGAGTTCTAAATATTGAGAATATGGAGTGACAAGGGGCGGGGAAGGATGGGTTTCTTGAAGGGATGGAGGAGCAAAGGACAGAGTTTAAAAGGCCATATGTCCAATGGAATCTCTTCCATGTGTTGGCAATAATTTTGTTTCCTTTACAATTCTTATTTTTTGTAGTGCTGTTTTTGCTTCTGAAACGCCTACAAGTGTCTTTCACACTGCGAGAAAATCTATGGGGTTTTATTTCGGATATTTAGATATCTCTTGATTGTTTTTAAACTAATAAAATATGAAAGAAAGAGTTGCATAAACATACCTTTTCCAAAAACCAAATCAGCCTTTTTTCCTTTAAGTAAATTCTTTCCCAAGTGCAGTTCCAATCTGGAGGCACAGAGGTAGCGACAAAAACAATTTTAATTGCTTCATTTTCCAAACGTGCCCGGCACATGAAAATTTCGATGAAAATAAGAGTTCATACGATCCTCCTCCTCCGTCCACTTATCCGTTGTCGCTATATGGTTCGATCCGTTTCGGGGTCTTTTATTTTATTTATTGCAAACAAATGACATCTCCGAGTGGCGGACCAAGTATCCACTTACAGGGCATCAAATTGCCGATGCAATTGTTTATTCCCGGCTGCGATATTTGTGTACTGCTAGAAAGTCATTGAGAAGTCACAGATGATTTGATCTTTATGACGACGGTAATCCCATATATGTTTGTAAGTATCGTCTGCGGGTTTCCTGGGTCCCGTTGTTTCCCAGACGAGGTAGGTAAATAGAAATTGAACAACGTGAAGAGATAAAAAATCCTGCAAATCCTGCAAATCTGCAAACAAACACAAAAAAGAAAGATAAAAATCAACAAAAATGTATGCGATTTGCGATAAACATTGATTGTCTGATGATCTGAGGATTATTGCGGTTGAAAATCCCCCCTAATAACCATCAGAGCTAATCAGAATAACAAAAGAGTTTTCATATGTGATATGGGGAATGTAACCTTAGCTTGGGAAAAAATGTATCATTATTTACCTGTTAAACAAGGTTTAAATGTCCATAGCCATTGTAAGTCCTCTTTATTATGTAGCTTATGCAACAAGTCGCGAAATTTTCATTTAAATTACCAAATATTTGAGGTCAAATTTGTTCCTTAATATTAGCGTTGCAAAAAGATTTCTAAAGAGAAGATAAGGTTTATACATATGATTAGAAACACTTAAAACATTTTAATTTACTAGCTATATTAAATTTGTGCATTTATAGCAATTAAATACATTTTCATATTAATTCTAAAAATATAACTAAATTTTTTGGTAAATTTTAGACTTTCAAACCATCATAACTCAGCAAATACTTGGCTGATCGTGGAATGTTATACCTTTCTGGAATCACCATTCAGAAAACTATCGTTCCACATCAAAATCTGGACAACTAAAATCGGGCCAATTTTTCGCAAAAAATCATGATGGTACCCCTTTTAAAAATTGCGAAAAATAGGTCGAAATTTTTCTGTTCGACTTTTCATAAATTTGAATGCAAATCGACGCGGAATGAAGTTCCTATCACAAAATGGTACTCCGTTCCTGAATCGGTTTAGAAATGGCCGAGATATTCAAAAATAGTTGCCAGAAATGGAGAAAAATATTGACCCAATTTTCGCAAAAAGTCATGATGGTACCCCTTTCAAAAATTGCGAAAAATAGGTTGAATTTTTTTTTCGAAATTCCAGATATTTTGAAACAGATCAAGGGCATTGAAGCACTGATCCCGAAAAGGTCTCACTCCCAAATTGGGTGGGAAATGGCTGAGAAATTCATAAAAAAGTAACCCAAAAAACTAGTACTGGTAACCCTTTTGCCGGCTTTAAAATGATTCTTCCATTCTTCCTGAAATACTTATATCCTACACTACAATAAATAAGCGTGAACCCCAAGACCCTCTCCTGTTTTGTCGCATTAATTATTTATTAAAAGGGTGGAGGTGGAGCTCATTAAGTGACATTACAAACTTCTCTTCTTGTTTTGCGGCCAAATTAAAATGTTCGACCAACAGCGGTTTTGGGAAAACGCCCCCCCACAAGGAAAATAAGAGACACATACAGTGCTTCCCATTGGCATAAGGACAAGGACTGGGACACGTAACGATGTGTGTACGCAGCCATTACGCATGTAAATCGAATAACCCCCGACCTGGTCGTAGCGACAACTGGAAAATGCACAAATTTATATGTAAACTATAGAAAACTGATCAACATATATAATTGCCCGACAGCTCCGGAATTTTCCATGGACATATAATGTGTGAACGTGAAAGGGAACGGGACGTGATCAGGGGGAAAAAAAATCAATGAAATGGGACGAGGGGAACCCAAGGGCAGGGGTTCCACATTGATAATGCGGGGACGGAAAACCGTTGACAACTGGCTCGAAGATTATGAAAATCTTTGGTCATTGGGTTACGAAACCGACTAAAAAAATTGAAAGACAAACAGCCAAAGAAGGGGTGGGGAAAGGAAAATGGGGACAGGGGTTAGTTCTCATATTAACATAATCAATGCGCTACAGTAGGCCCTCGATCAGGTGAATAGGAAAACGTTCCTACGGGAATAGAACCCCATTTTCCTAGTTTCCCTTAGGTCAAGGTTGTACTGTAGTTTCCAAGGGCACAACTTAGTATCTCAGCCTGTAGGGACACACACACAAATTACTTAGTTGAGATACTTGAATGCACTTACGGAAAATCTCCAATCAGCGGCCTCGACGGACCCCCTACTGATGAGAGCGTTTCGATTTTTTACGGCATGTGAGTCGAAAAACCTAAACCGAAACCAAAACCGAACCTGAAAAGAAAAGACACAGATACTGGAAAGACAAACGGACGGGATCGTATCCGTTGGATTGATATTTGAGATCAGGGGGAGGGGGAAAGGCGAAGGGAACGGAGCCGGGGTCGAAGACGGGGTCGGGGTCGTTGGCAGTGAAGTGGCAAAAGCGACGTGAAACGTTTTCCTAAAAAAGGATAATAACCAACAAGATCCTATCCGCACTAAGGCATATCAATATTCCAAGGAGCTCACAAAGAGAAGCGTTTAACGTTAAACACTTGAAATGCCAGCCCAAAAATCACACACACTTTCACAAAGACACACAAAATTACCCAAAAATAAAAATAAAAATCCTAAAGTAAAACCCTAAAAAGCGGAGATGCATACTTATAAAGATTCCGTCATTTTCGGGCATGTCTTATCTGCCGGCACATAAAGTGCCAAAAATTATGGCAAGAGGAAATTGGAAGTACTGTCTGTGAAGTCTGTCAAAAAAATACAGAAACCAACAAAAGAAAAAGGAATCAGGAAGGCGACGTGCGATCTGGGAATTTCAATGCAAGTGGAACTCTAGGCGCGGCCCATTATGTCTCGAAAACTACTTCAAAATCATAATTCATATTGAATATTAGCCTTAATGAAGTCATGTTTAGTTTGAACTCAAAAAGATAATCAATTATTTGCTTTTAAATTATTTCATTTGGTAAAATCTAATTCTATTCGAAATGAAAGCAAATAGCCAAATAAATCTGAATATTTTAAATTAACTTTAATATATTTTTTTCTATTGATTCAAAGGAAATTTAACTTTTCATCTTCAAATTAAGTTTTAACTATAGAATATATTTTTTTAATCATTCTTCTAAGTTTATTTTATATTGTTAAATCCTTTAAGATAAATGACTTCTACTTACATTTCTCTGCATACTTTTCGGCTCCAATTTTCATTGGATGAATATTGTAATGCCAACAACCACAAGAGGGCGCTCCATAAATGTAATGACAATAACGAAGAAATAAACGTATGCACCAAAATAAAATTATGAGATAGCATTAAAAATGCAAAAGAAATAAAAATCACGCTGAAAAATTAAAAAACAAAATAAATAAATATTAATAAAATAACAGTAAAAGATTTAAATAAAACAAAGCAAAGCATAGCAAACAAAATAATTTAAAGCAGCAATTTAGCATAAATATAAAATATAATTAGTCATAAATTTCATTCTTACCAGAAAACTGTGCTGAAAACCCGCCCCAAAATTCATTAGAATTAAAATATTTTAGAGTATTTTTAAATATTATCTTTTCATTTATTTAGATTCATTAACTTTTCGCTTTCATTTCATTTCATTTCATTTCCCCTTTCTTTATCATTCACATATCTTTATTCAGTTATCAATGTCTACTTCATTCCGATCTTTATCATTATCAGTATCATATCATATTTTCTTCCATCTTTTTTATGCTTTTTTAATGCCAAACTGAGTGACGTTTTTTGCTTGGATTTTTATTTATATTTCTTACTGCATGCAATTTATTTATGTGTTTGACATTTTTTCTTTTTGCTTTCAGGGTAGATTTTTTCTGTTCTTTTTTTTCTGTTAATTTCATAAATGATTACGCTTTTTCACATACATAACTACATATATATATACATAGAATATACATATTTATGTATATGGTATTCTGAGAGGCGAAACGAAACGAAAGTAAATCATAAAAACAATAATCATTTTAACAGTTAACATAAGCCAGCTCCGATCCGGATAAATCACGGATAATATATGTATTTATTTCCCGTATATATATATAAATATATATATATATCAGTAGTATGTACTTTATAAAGTACGTCTGATCTTTTGTTCAGTGGTAAGTAATTTCCCGATTTTTAAACTCGTTTACCGATCCTTTCTCATATGGCATTTAGGTTTTTCGGGGGGATTACGAACTTTGGATGTCTCCGTTTCCGAAATCTCCTTTTGCCCTGGCAAATTGCTTTCCCTGTGTGTGTCTTTGTGTAGGTGTATGTGGGTGTGTGTGTGTTGTCCTTGTGAGCCTTTTTTGTAAATGTAATTGTATAAATTTCCAAAAAACAAAAAAAAATGCCTAACTGTTTTGTTTTTGTTTTTGTTTTTGCCCAGTAACGCCAGCGTTACGTGATTTATATATGTATATATAATATCTCCGATTCTCCACCACACGATTGAAATGCCGAAATCGTAGAACTCTATCCAGTATCCAGTATCCATTATCCTCAATTCTCAATCTTTCGGCATCTCAATTGGCATATCCATTTTCTTTTGTTTTTAACAACCGTCGCCAGCGCGTATTTTTCATTATTTTTGGTATTTTAGTATATCCTTTGTATATGTTTTGTATTTTTATATATATATTTCTTTTGTCTTTGGTGTTTTTCATTTCCATTTATAGTACAAAACTTGCCAATTCAATAGTTTAAGTATTATACGTTCCTCCTTCTCCAAGTGTATTCGGTTTGCCTGCTCTTTTCCAATACATATATATATATATATATTTATGAATTTATTCATTTGTATATAAATATATATATATTTGTATGGATTTGGATACATTTATGTATGTATAATATATATATATATCGTTTATGTATATTATTAGGTTATCTCAAAAAAAAGTTTTTGGATTTACGGCTAAACAGCACAACAAACAGTTTTCATTTTGGTTTCATAGAACTCGTAATTCCCCAAAAAATTTGGCCAACCTGTGCTACAAATGCTGATCTCTCTCTTTTCCTATATAAATTTACTTCTTTAGTTTTACTTTACTTCTTTTAATTTGTATATGTATATATATGTTTACTATATATCTCTCTAGTTAAGTGGGTATTATCCTTGATGACACATGACCGGAGCTAATACATAGACGCTACATAACTCTAGTGTGTTTCTTTGGGTGCATATGCCTTTAATATATATAATTTTTAGATTTCTTATTTGGTTTTTTTAGATAGATATATACACTGATATAATTTGCGGCACACTTTCGGGGACTTTCGGGGGGGATTTCAGACAGGAAAAATTCAGACAGACTTCGGAAATCCTAAGTGCCTCTTACTAAATACTTTTTGTTCAATTTCAGTCAAAATTGAGTTTAGCTAATGGTGATAGAGATAGATAGATAGTTAGATAGATAGAGAGACAGATAGTAGATAGAGAGAGAGAGAGAGGGTTTTTAATTTGCTTGGCATATTTTTTGGTTTTTGTCTAACAATTACATTTAGATACTTTTCGATTTAACTATAAATTGCTTGTCTTATGACCTTCATTGATGCTGAATCGATGAATTCTGGATGAATGCTGAATGCTGAATGCTGAATGCTGGATTCTACTGGACTTTAAATTCATCAAATTACATACACACACTGAGAGAATACACGTACAACATGTGGTTAGGTTAAGTTTGAACTCGATTATACATCAAATGTATATGTACCTAGATACATCCATATATCTTCTATATCATCTATATATGTATATTATATGTACGAGTATGTACGAGTATGTAGGAGTATGCATATAAATGTATATATGTGTTTTTATTCATTTGGTTTTTGGTTTTTGGTTTGCGGTTAATACTCTGGTAGGTTACATTATCGTATAGCTATAGATATAGACATGTACCAGTAATCTGTATATCGGAAACTCTCTCTATAAACTCGTTTACTGCCACCATTTTCTGTCAGTGTGGTTTATGCTTCAATCTATGTTCCGGTTCTATGATTCTAAAAACACATCACTCACAGGGAAATTCTTGTTACAAATACAATATTTACTTTAATTCTTTTTAGTTTTTTAAGAGCTGAAAAAAAGTCATTTAGGTTTTCTTGTTTTTTTTTTTTGTTTTGTTTATTTTATTTTGTTTTTATTTCACTCAATTTGTTAAAGTAGCTTTGTTTTTGTTTAAGTTTGCCATGGACTTGCCGTCGTTTTTTTGTTGTTTTCGCAACTATCGGTATAATTAATTAATTATTTATTTAATTATTCATTTGTTTTTGTATGTATATATATCTTGTATTTTTGCTGAAGGTTGATTAAGTTTTTGACAAAAAAAAATTTAAATCTGAAGCGCACATTTACAATGCTGCTTAAATTGCTATAAAGTATTTTGGTTTTTATATTAAACTTCTTATTTTTGTATTTCAACTTCAACTTCAACTTTTTTTCATCTTCAACAATATAACTTTTCTGCAATGCCTTCAAGGACATGCCTTTAGTTTTAATGATATTTTTAGACCATCAAGGTTCCATATTTCTCTTTCCCTTTCCTCATTACATCTTCCTCTTCACTCACATATGTAATAGTTATAGTTGTAATTAAAAAAAAAAATAATAATAATAGATAATAATATTAACTATTCAATGCGCGGATCCTGCCCGCTTAAAACACAAAAATGAAGAAAAAATATAGCACTAAATTCAGTATGTTTGTGTTGTGTGTGAAAAAAACGGTGAATAAACATAATTAGGGCACAGTAAATTAATAACAATTAAAACATAATAATAAAAAATAGTTGTAATATATATTTATGCGCTTCTAGAATTTGGCCTGCCACTTTGAAATTTTTTGATCCACGCACCAGCGTCAGGATCTTGACTTTTCATTTGCATATATATATATATCTATATATATAGCTTTTCCTATATATCCCTATACATATACGGTATATATATAGTTCCATATGGACTATTTAGATTAGGTATAAATAATTTGTATTATATAGCCAATGACTTTTTCGTTTAAGCTTATTTGTGTGTTTGCTTTTGCCTTTCAGGGTTGAAGGTTTTTTGGTTTTTGGTTTTGGTTTTTTGTTTGGAAAACTAAAAATTTCTTGTGCTTTTGTTTGTTTTTAATTGTTTTTAAAAGAGTCTTTTTGTTTTGTAAATTGTGTGTGTTTTTGCAAGTAAAAGTTGTTCACTAAATTCATCATATATAATATATATATATGCGCTTTCTTTCTCTTTCTTGTCTGTGTCTTGTATCTTGTCTCATTTCGTTATGCTTTTTCCTTTCTGCTTTTGCTTCTTTTTTTCTCTTTAGTTTGTTCAGCTTAGTCACTAAGTAAATAATGATATAAGTAATATGTATAGCGAAAAATATTTGCGAAGACAGCGTTTTATTTTATCCTTTTCTCAGGCTTTGTTGCCTTTTGTTTTTGGAAGCAAATCAAATTGCAATTCAAATCGAAATCGAAATCGAACTTGAAATGGAAATTTGTTCTTTTCATTTTACAAAATCATCTTCTTTCCTTAACTTTCTCCTAATCCTTTCTCCTGTTTTTTTTTGGCTTTGTTTTAGTTTAAGTTTTTTTTTTGTTTAGCTGCAGCTACTTTTGCTAGCAGCTTGATTTAAATTCGAGTCCAACATTTAAATTATTTACAAATAATATTTAAAAAAATGTTATATTTATATATTGTATATATATATATATATATATATATATATATATTATTATATATATATAGTACTATACAACTACAGTCTGGCTGTAGACTGTCAAGGGGGTAGGGCGGGGGGTCTGATTTCAATTTTTTGTTTTTCAACTTGATTTAACTTTGCTTTTATGTTAGTTTAATTCACTGGGTTTCTTAAATTGTACAAGTTTTTCTTAAACTTTGTCTAAATCATCAAAAATTCAATGTGTAATGTTTTATCAATAAAATGAAATTATAAATCCAACTGATCAAGTTAACGAAACATTTAAACTTAAAATCTTACTCTTAGTCTAAAAATGTATTGAATTCTGTTCTATGTATATTCCTTTTCAGTTTTTGTCAGTGTTTTTAAAAAGAACTTGTTATTTCAAAATTTAACTGAACACTTTAAAAAAAAAAACAAACGAACAAAAAAATAAAATCTTTTCCTACAAAGTTGCAACAAAAATCGTCTGTATAAAATATTGGGGCTTTCTTAGATTTGTTTTCTTGTTTTGGTAAATTCTTAGTTTTAAATTTGTTTTTTGATCAAATTGTAAGATAATGTGAAAGAATTACCTTATAAGCTTCTGCCTCTCTTTCTCTTTCTGTGTCTGATTCTGTTTTTGTTGCTGTGTTGCTTATGATTTGCTTTTGTTTCAGTGTATTCAATATCAATCTCATTTTTCCTTCAAGTAGACTTCTAAATTCCCCTTTTTTTGTTTCGTTTTTTATGCTTTTCACTATGCTTTATGCTTTGTAAGTTAAACGGTACTTTCGCTATTGCTGTTTGGAGTTTTATGCTTTTTAAACACTTGTTTTAAATATTTCCTTAGAATTTTTGGTTTTTGTTTTGGTTTTTTTTTTTAGATTTTTTCCGAAGAGTTTTCCTAGTTTTTTTTAAGTTTTTTTTTTTGTTTTTTGGTTTTTTTGCTTGGCTTTTGTTGAGTGTGATGTGGCGATGGTGATTTAATGTGGCGTATCCTTGTTTTTATGTGTTAATAGTAGTCACTAACGTAGTAGGAAAAAGTTGTGTGCCTTTTCCTGTAATTTGCGATAAATTCCCACGACTCTCCGTCACATTCCACCGTGCTGGTGCTGGTTTTGGCTGCCACCCGTCTTATTGCCACCTGTCACGCCCCCGCCAGTCGGCGCTGAGGTGGCCGTGGTGCCGGTGGTGGTGCTATCGGCGACGCTCTCATCGCCCTCCTCCAGCTCGGCGAGGTTCTCCTGATCGGACTCCTCCAGGGTAACCTGTAAAATAAATCACAAATTAATATTTCTTTCATTTTTAGGAAGCAGTAGAATAATAATAGAGAATAATAAAAGGGGCGATCCTTGCGATGCCATCTTTTATTATCCATTACCTGGAAGCGTATCCTGTCCTCCTGCGGATTCTCATCGACTCCTGATGGCGGCGGCGATGGCGGTATCATGCTCTGGTAGTAGTCTCTGTTCTCTTCAAGCGTGTCGAGTATGTCCTGGGCATCAGGATGGACAAGATCGGCCCAGGTCTCCCACAACGGGTGGACGATATAGTCGATGAAGCCCACCTGCGACTTCTCTATGGTGGCATTGTGTCGGTCACACATCGGGCTAATGTCCATGCCCGATTCGCGCTCCTTGTCGCCCTGCAGGAAGAACTCCTCCATCAGAAGGGCCACCCAGCGCTTGTAGAGCGGCAATGGCTTGGTGGGGTTACTCAGATCGGCGCAATGCACCAGATTTTCAAGCACCTGGAAATATATTATATTATTAGATTTGTTTAACATGAAACTAGAGATAAATTTGGGGGGGATTATGATTTCAATAAGTTTGGAGAAGCATATTTAGTATATCCTTTTAAAAACCCTGAATTTCTATTCTTAAAAGTAAGAATCTTATGTTTTTGTGTGTACAAAACTTAATAGGACTTACTAGAAGAGTCAAGTTAATCATCAAATGAATTCTTAAACAAGTTTAAAGCTTATAGTTTACAAATTTGACAAGTTTTGGTTATTTTTCTTAACAAGTTATATTGGGAACTGCAGTTTGTGGTAGGTAGATCTCAGATCTTATGATTTTTAAAAGAAAAAATGACCTTCTAATGAATTTTAAAGCAGATAGCTTTAACATAGAGAGATAAGTTCTCATTGAATCAGATTCAGAGGAAAATTTGCTGAAGGTTAGACTTTTCTAGGCTTCTTTAAAAGGCTTCTGCAAGGTAATCCCCAGGTATATCCATACCTGTATACGATCGGTGTAATTGTCAAGCAGCAGGACTCCGGATCCGGCCACCTTTTTGGTTTCCACCATTGTCTTCAGGTCAGCCAGCAGACTCATGTGCTTGGACATGTCCGTGGACAGCACAATATCAATAACCATTTTCCTCAAAGTTTGGCGTTGTTTCCTAACCAAAGAAAAATCAATATTATAACTTGAACTCTATACAAGTTAAATCAAGGAATACTACTCACTTTTGCATATTACAGAATATATCACATCCTTGATTTTGCAATAATTTAAAGGCAACAGCTAAATGATGATTTTCCAAAACAGATTCGTCATTGTACATTAATGCTAGCTCGGAACCTGTAATTAAAGAATTGTTTAGTAACTCTGTGCCGGGATAAATATTGTATTGAATGAAGGGGAACCCACTTGAGTTAACCAAAAACTGATTGGTTAAGCCGGGATGATCAACATCGTGGATACAAGCCGCGAACAGTGCCCCGCCCACCTCGAGCGGTGTGAAAACGCCCTCCAGTGCCGGTGTATTTAGTAGCACATTGGTGCTCTGTGTCACGTCGGCGGCATGAAGCGAATTGTGAAACGGATTGTCTTTGACGTAGTGGTCCTCCAGAGTAGTCATAAAGTTAAGAAAAGTTTTCGGTGGTATCATAAGACTGGTCAGTAATTCTCTACTCTGTAATTTGTTAATTTTTGACATGAAAAGAAAGGCAAAAGATTGATTAATATAAACAACAAAGGAGGTTAAATATGAATGAAAAGAATATAATATAAAATACTCGTATAAATATTTAAAGATATTTAACCTGTTCTGTATTTTCCCTTTAATAAAAACACAACTAACAAAGGATTTCAGAAGTATTTGTACAAACAGACGAGAAAACGGACAAAGCTTGATTCGAAAAATATTTCTCAGAAGTCAAAGGACAAAGGAAGAAAAAATTTCATAGAAATATTTCCTTTGCAAAGTCTCTGCATTTTATTTTTTATAGAAACTAGAAACAGATTATGGAAATATTCGTAGAAACTAGTGGAGAGAAGTTTGTTGGACAAAACTTTGTTTTTGAAAAGTATTTCCAGAAGTCAAAGGACAAAGGAACTCTATTTCCTTCACATATTTTCCATGAAAAACCAGAGAGGTATTATGGAAGTATTGCGGACAGATGGAGACAAGACGAGTTCATGATATATATTATTGTTAAAAACATCTTGATTTCAATATTTTCTCACCTGAAATATGGTGTATGCCACACAGGTGAGCGGGCGGTTGACACTGAACTCGCCGATGCTAAATATCTGGATGCCCCACGTGTCCAGCTCGCCGAGCAGGGTGCCCAGCTCGTTCTCCTTGGGCGTCTCCACCCCGAATGTGGGCAGCCGCTCGCCGGTGAAGCTGTTGGTGTGCGAGAGGGGTCGCTTGACGCCGCTGATCTGCGACATGGGCGGCCCGCGGGGGGAGCGGCGCCCGGCTGCCCCGCCGGCGGGATGCTGTCCGCCAGTTCCTCCGGCGGTGGTGGCGGCGGCATGTTCCGGATTTTCATCGACCCGCAAAGATGGCAAGTCGAATTCTTGCTGCTTGTCTGTAAAATAAATATTTATATGATAATTTTCCTAAAAACTTGTATAAATATTAAATAAATACATTTTTAAGCCAATTCCTCACAAAAAGAAACTATCCAACTTGACTGACAAAAAAACTATAGGATACTCGAGTATGAATTCGAAAGGCGGAACAGGACGAAGGATGTAAATGTAAATTTGAATGTAGATATAGAGCAGTGAGACCGAAGTCCTTCAACAGGACCTTCTTGTCTTCTTATTTTGGTGCTTAAACAGCCACATAAATATTCAAGCTCTTACAGCGGCAACGGCAACGCCAAACAAGCAAAACTTTTCCAGTTTTTCCCCAGTTGCCATTCAAAAATTCCATTGCCTACTTTTTGGCACCCAAGCCCTTCTTTTTGCGGCCAGTTTTGTTTTTTTTTTTTTTTGTTTTTTTGTTATTTTGGGGGCAGACGGTGGCAGAACATGAAGCACAAATTCAAATTGCCTGTGCATAAATTAATATTCATTTCAAATTCTAAATTGCGTTGAATTTTCGGTTGCCGGTGGAAACTAACTAAAAACTAAAAACTACACACATGAAACATAAATAAAATGAGTTTCAAAGTGTTTTTCTGTTTGTTGTTGATTCTTTTTGAAATGCAAGTAATTTGTATCTAGGTTTTGCTAATTTCTCGGCTTGTTAAGAAATTAATTACGGGTTAAATTGTGGTAAATAAAATGTAAATCATTGATTTAAAACCGAACAAAAAGTTTCAACTCTATCAGCTTGACAACGCATAAATTTTCTTCGAAATTGTTTCAGCATTTTCCACACTTTTCTTGGCCAAGAATTTTCCCACTCTTAGGTAGGTAAGAAATGCAAAAAAAAATGGGAGAATATATTGGAAAGGAAATTTATTCACCTGATGTGTGCCGCAGCATCTTGTTTTGCATATTCCCCTCCTATTTTCTCCCATTTCCCCGGACTTTCCCCCACACTTTTCCTCAGACTTTCCCCGGACTGTGATTCAGATTCTTTTCGCTATTCCAAATGCGAACATTGGCTGAAAGCCTTTTTCCCTTCAGCTGTTTTCTCTCTTATTTTTTTTTGTGACTTTGCAGGTCGAGGCTTCTGTTTCAAATGAAGTGTTACAAATGGACATTAGGCACCCGTGTGTGGGGATATATACCCCAAATGCGATTTTATGCTTGATAAACTACAACAACAAGCTAGTTGGGTTAGGCCTGAAAATTCTGTTGAAAAAAGGTGCGCAGTGGCCCCAGAAGGTCACTTGTGTCTCCTCAGGGGCTTAAACGCCATTTTAATTTGGTTTCATAGAAATAAGGACTTTCAAGGACTTTAGGCCAGAAACTCAAAACTTTGAGCTACAAAAAATATCTTACATAATTTGTAGGAGAAAATATGAGAAGCTTTTCCAAATAAAAGCAGGATTCGGGGCATAAAAATATTTAACATGTCAGTTGGTCAAATATGTGTACAAAAATTGCGGTTAAAAAGTGTTTTAAATATGTAATCAATAAAATATTACATATAAATATAAAAGAACGATTAAATTATTAATTTTAATTGAATATTTCTTGTAAATTTATCTATTTTTTTCCCTAAAACAAGTCAAGCCAAAAGGAAAAACTTGAAACCCCTTTGTTTAGCATTCAGCCTACGCCTTTGGTTTCAGTCAAAAACTCCTCCCACTTCGCTTTCTCCCACTTTCTCCTCCCCTCTCGCACTGCCTCCCTCCGCTCTATGTGCTCAGTGAAGCAGAAATATGGACAAATGTGCAAATATGCCCAATACCCGCCCGCTGGCAGTTCAGCCTTTTCCTACGTCTCCGCTTTTCTCTACTTTTATCCCCGGAATTTTCCTTTTTTTCTCGTTTTTTTGGTCGATTTTTGTTTTCGGCTTTCACAACTCTTTTCGAGGCTTTGGCCTTAGGTGCGGCACCTTTGTTTGTCCCACCACGCCCACCAGTTTAGCCGCCCACTTTTCAATAGAGATGAACAGAAAAAAAAACGAAGAATAGAATTGTTTTCGATATTCGGGGGAATATCAAAGAATTACATAAACTTTCTATATATATAAGATTCAGTATTGATATTTTATAAAAAAAAGATCACTAATTTATAAAAAGATAAAAAGATAATTAATTTATTTAGTCCCTCACGAAAGTTACTAATATATTTGGCAAACGAATGCTCTTGTTTTCCATTTCGATAATTACGATAACTGTGTTTTTTCAATCAATACATCGGTATTATCGGTCAGAAACGGACAGGAAAAACAAACAACTCGTTCCGAATAAAAAAAACCAACCATTCCCATACAAAAGTGACACAAAAGTGGCTTTGGCTTTGGCTTTGGGGGGTTTCGATGGAAATGCTAATGGACGGGGTCGTGGGTTGGAGGAATGAAATTCGCAGTAAGGGGGCTTGGTTCGTAGGTTAAACAATGAAATTTCCACTTCATCTGTTTTTATGCTGCTCTGCATAATTTAATTTTGCACTTTCAATTCGGCAACGAAAAAAAGGCGAGAAAAATTCCCCAAAAACGAGGCAGATGGAGTCAGAAAGAGGGTGCCGGAGATAGTTATTCTTTTAAATCGAATTTAAAAATGAAAATATTTGTATAACACATCTAGTATTATGTTTAGAGTATTTCTTTTTCGACTATATTCTATATAAAAATATATATTCTTTTTTTTTTTGTTGATTTCTACCCTTGATTTGCATAACTTTTGCTGCCGCTTTTTGCCCTAATTTGTTGGCACTGGATATGGAGATGGATGGACGGTTTGGTTTGGTTTGCTTTTGTTGGTGGCTTCAGCTACTTGAACTTTCCTTTAACCCTCTTTGACCCCCCTTCGATTTGCCAGCCCCTCCCGCCCACGTCATTGTGGTTAATGCGATTTTATTGCATACTTTGGTGAGCCGGCTACAAAAAGTACAAAATGCAAAAACAAATGGCAGAAACAAATTGCAGCCATTTGCCAGCCAGCTAGCGAAAAGTTGAAGCCGCAAAACTTCTTGAATAACTTTCGAGGGCTAAAAAATCAAAAGAGGGCGAGATGGGTGGTAAAGGCTTAACCCATTGATAGTCATAGTTTCTGCCATTGATGATGATGCGGAATGGAGAGCATTGGCATTGGAAAATAAGGCTAAATCTGATTGCGAAATCCCAGCATTCCATTCGAGTGTCGGGTCGGGGCTTTCGGATTGTTGTGCAATTGTTTTGCAAAAAGTTTCTCATCTTCAATTTTTTTCTTTTGTTTCGCGAGCGAAATGGGAAATAAAATTGCCATCATTAGATGAATCGATAAATGGTTTGAAATTTAAACAGGTAATGCTTCTCCACATTTCCCCTGATTCCCTTTCTTAACGTATCTGTATCTGAATAATATAAATATATTTTCTACTCACCCAAAAATGTGGAACATATATATTCGGAAATCTGATTTCCCGATCTGCTGGACTCGCTGAAGTGTGACAGCTCCTTGTTGAGCATCCGTTTGAACTGAAAAGGGGGATATATTTTATTAACAAAGTCTTTTTTAGGATTAAAAGCAAGAAAGAAACCTGATTTGTGATCAAAAATATATATAATAATATGTATATAAAATGTTTGAACTCACCTTTAGAGAGGCCATGTCGGAGACACTGCGATGGGTCTGGATCGTCTCCAGCTGGTCGAGGCACCAGTCCAGCTCCTCGATGGTGTCGGTGGCCAGCCGGGTGTAAGCCTCCTCCCCCTGGGAGAGGGGTACTCCAGGTGGGTTTGCCGGGCGGGAAGCCGTCGAGGATTGCGTGGGCCGCCTGGATCTTGTTTGATTAATACACGATATTCCCACACACACACACGCAAATACACACACACACAGAGACAGAGAGAGGGAGATGGAGATAGAGAGAGAGAGAGAGAAAGGGAATGGGTGGATGGAGGGGGAGTTAACAGGAACAAACAAACGAACAAACAAACAAACGATCAAACAAATCAAACAAACGTTTAAGGGAACATGGAAAAAAGCAAATGAAAAATGATTAGTGCAAAAAAATACAAAATTTAAGAATATAAATAAATAATATATATATTTTGTAGGAGGTTAGGAAAAGGATTATAAAAAAATGGGGCGTGGTGTGGCATTTTTACACATTTTTTATGGCGACGGTGACATAGCATGGCGATTAATTGGCGAAATATATTTAATATTAAAAAAACACAACATTTAGATTTGAATGTATTTTTTTTTTTTTTTTTTTTGAATATTGCATTGCAAACACATTACACACACATATTTGAAAATTGGTTAAAAGAGCGAGACGGAGACAGAGTGTTAGAAAAAGACAGAGTAAGAGCGGGGGAGAGAGCAGAAGAGAAAAAGACAGATAAAATATATAAATTTGTTTTTGTAAATTATTTTTTTAATGAGGGAATAAAACGGGTGGTGGGGGAGGGGCGGTTGCCTTTCTATTTACAGAAATATTCACCTAAGGGGGTCATGTTTTCTTGGGGGCCTTCAAGTGTTAGAGATTAAGGGTTAATTTTTGGTGTTCACATGCAACAATTTTTAGTTTTTAAACTTTAAATTTAAGGATTAATCACACAATTCCCTTAAAACCTGACAAACAAATTCCAACATTCTATCATTCTTTAAAAAAACCATTGACCTGCGTTTTCGCTTTTTCTTTTTTTAGCACTCACGTATATTTTATGCTTTTTTTTTGCGATATTTTTGGCACTTTTTTGCGTCATTTCATGGGAGATGTGGGGTTAAGGGGTTATGGGGGAAATGTACCATGAGTTTGCACCTTTAACCTTTACGTAAGGATTCTAGTCTACTCTGATTTATTTCTTTTATTTCTATTTTTATACTTTTTTTTGGACAGAGACCCTCAAATCATGTTATTGTTAGTCAAGAGATGATAAAAATGATTTTGTTTGTTATTTTTGTTGTCGCTGGATTTCTTTTTTCTTGCTGTTTTTTTTTTTTGATTAATTAAAGTGTGAGAGACGCGACAAAAACACACCAAGAGCACGAAAACAGAGAGAGATAGCGAGAGTGGGCCAGAAAGAGACAGGAGGTTAAGGCGAGCAAAGAGCAAGCAGCACACTTAGGGGTTAAAAAGTGAGGTGAGGGGGCGGGGTTTTAGTTAAAACACTGACTGAGATATCATTTTTATTATTTTTGAGGTCAAGTACATTTTTTTAGTACACAATAAATTGAAAGTCTCCAGGGGCGTAGGGTCTGAGAGGTATAAAGGGGCTCGGGGCTGGGCGCTGGGGTTTGGGACATTTAGAGGGGTGGTGTTGGGTGTTGGACTTAGTCAAGGTCACCACAAACTTACTTGTTTGATGCTGGAACATTTGTCAGACTTAATAAATTGTTGCGCACTGAACGTAAGCTGGCTAAAATTTGGGCGAAAGGCGTCACAATGAGATCCTCGCCATGGCTGTAAAAAATTGTAAAAAAAAAAAAAAAGACAAAGATATTCGTAATTAATTAGAATCGTAGAGGGAATATTTATGTTATTATAAATAGCAAATAATAATTGAAGAACATGCAAAGGCTTGAGAAATCGTTACAATTTATATTTAAATTTTATTTACAATTTAAAAACATAAACCCAAAACTTAATTAACCATAAACCTCTTACATCGTACTACTTTCCGAATCTGTTTGATGCATTTGCCAAAAATAAGTGAAAAATTTGACCGAAAAAATGAAATAATTTTTTGAACTCAATTTTTACAACAAATTTTTTAACATTTTGCGTTGGTGATCATGTTTTTTGGTTTTTTTATTGCTGTTGTGAAAAGCTATTTAAAAATTTTGTAAAGCATTCATTTTTGAGTAGAATTTAAATGACAACTGGGAAAGAAGCTTTCCAAGAATACTACAACAAAAAAAGGGTCATCCCACGTAGTAAAAGAGGGACGCCAACACGACGGCCAAGTTTTTTGTTTCTTTGGAAGGCATTTTAAAATTCTACAGAAAATTGGTAGGACATTCGAGGTAACTGAAAAGCCGAGGAAGGGGTTGCCGGGGAGGGCTCCTTAGCGGCTCCCACGAGCCACTTGTCTCGGAATTTTGAACGTTTTGTGACAAAAATAAAACAAAAAAGGAACCCGAAAAATTAACAGAGAAAAAGCGAAAATCGAAATAGACAAGCCGAACCGTACCGAAACCGTACGCAAAAAAGTTGACAAACAAAAAATGGCATAAATTAATAATAATAAAACACAAACAAAAACAAAAACAGACAAAAATTTAAATAGATTTTATACGTATATATACGGAGGGATATATATTGCGAGGGCGTGTACACGGTGAGCTTAGTGACGTCACAAAAAAAAATGTTGGGATAAAAAACGAACACGGAATGGCGCCAAAGAATTTTAATTAATAAAAAATTAAATTTTCGGTAAGTTTTTATGGGGGAAAAATACTTGGAAAAATTTTAACTTACATGCGTTTATTTTCCAAATTTCTAATACGGACTTAAAGGATTGGAAACACTAAGTTAGAGGATCATTACAAACCTAAATATATACTAAGTCCCACCATCAAAATATACCATATACAAGGGATGGTGAAAATAGCCCAAAATTTAAGCTTTTCATTCAGTTTTTAGACAATAATTTCTATATTAAGCATCAGATTTAAAAATGGCATACCATTTACGAATCAGGACTTCAATCCCTTTTAATATCCATCAAAATTTTGTAAAATTCAAAGAAAAAAATTTGGGTCCGATTTTTGCCAAAAATCATGATGGTACCCCTTTAAAAAATTGCGAAAAATGGGTCAAATTTTTTTTGTTCGATTTTCCAAAAACTTTTGCACAGAATTAAGCAGAATGAAGCGCTGATTTCATAATGGTATTCCAATCCAAAATCGGTTGCGAAATGCCAAAAAGATTCATTAAAAAGTGGACACAAAATGCAAAATAGTACAGAGCCGATTTTCGCAAAAATTTGTTACTCATTTTACACTAAATTGAATTAAATACAAAAACAGATGCAGGAAAATTAAGTGTGAAAAAAGTGAGCTTGAAAAATGCAAAAAAAAAATCTGACAATGTGAAAAATACGTTGCCATTGAAACGGAATTTTGACGCATGTAAAATTGACCTCCTTTCGGGGCAGCAATTAAAAAGAAAAAATTAAAAAAAGGTGCCCAAAAAAGTACATCAATCGCAGCTCATTTACAGACTCGTCCTTTTTGTGGTTTAAGGTTGAATTTTTTATGCTTTTTTCCAACTTTTCCTCTGTTTTTTTCTGCTTTTTTAACCTTCTCTCATCGCTTGTCTTGCCCTGTTTGCTTAACACATTTTCTGTGTTGTTTGCCTGATTTTTGGCACGTCGCATATATCTTTTAAAAAAATCGGACCAATATCGAAGTCCTGCAATTGCAAGATAAATTACCATATTTTTTCCTCCTTTCGTTTTGGAGCATTCACCCCGTGGAAATGTACAACTTTTTCCCTTTCAAAACCTTTCTCATTTTCAGCCCCAAAATATATTTGTTAGGCTCAATTATTTCTTGCCACTAATTTGTCATTTAATTTGAGGCGAAACAAAAGAATTCAAAAGGATGGTAAAAATAAATGACAGACTACCGGGCAGACAATTCTTAGAAAGTGGATTTCTTTTTTTGTCCTCCAATTATTTTTGGGTTATTAATATTGCGACGCATTTTCTCTCACGCCCCCAATTCCACCCAAAAAACGTTGACTTTTTAGTTGCAAAAACACACAATGACTCACCATAAAAGAAAACAAACAAAAATAAAATAAAAATTAAATATTAAAGGAGGTGAGACAATGTGTAATAGTTTTTGGCTAGACTTTAACTTAATTAGGGGGGGAATTGTTTTAGGCTTTTGTTTTTTGTTATTCAAGTAATTAAAGCTCATTAGGCGGCTTTGAAGGGTTTGATTAAATTAAATTAGAAAGAAAAGAAGCAATTAAGTTTTTCCACTTAATTTCATTTTAGTGATTCCCTCGATTATTTATAGAAATTTCACAAATCACTTCACAAATTTCTAATAAATACAAACACTTGTGCCTAATTCCTATGAAATTGGATTTATTGGATTCGAGGTGACACATCAAGCAGAAAATAAATTCAATTCCTTGAAAATTGCTTGAGGAGAGCATTAACATCGATTGATTCGACTTTAATTTCGGTATTTGTGCGCAATCCATAGATCATAATTAATAAATTTTCACCGAAGACAGACCAAAAAGAACATATTTTATTTGTTATTTTTTGGATGTCATTAAATTGAAACATAAATACAATATGTGTGTGAGAAAAGACGCAGAAATATATGTACTTCGATTCCTATATAAATATATATATTGAAATATATATATAGATATAAATGCCAACTGAACTATTTTGAGTGCTGGCCATAAATGGCCCTGATCTGTTTGAAATATTTTCTATATTGTATTTTATATATTTTATTTTATAGATGGATCGATTGATCTATGTACTACCTGCGCTGTGACTTTATGGAGAACATATTGTCCCGATCGGCGAGTATTGTCACAGCCAGATCGTCCTGCAGGATCGAGGGTATCATGTTGAAAAAACTATGAACTCGCGGCAACGATTGCGAGCCAGCTGAGTTTTTGTTCAGCATTTTGAGGGATTTCCTTGAAACTTAATCACGAAAGAGTTAAGTTTATAAACTTTCAAAAAGCACACACAGAAAAAAATATTCAAAGTGGTAACAATTTTGGCCCACTTGGGCCCACTTTCGGGGGGAAAATTCTTTTTCTTGATCTTCGATTTTTGTGTACTTATTATTTTGAGAGCGTTTTGTTGTTTTAATAAACTATTTAAATGAACTATTCCCTTGTTTTTATTATAGTTTTCGTTTTGTATAAATAATTGATATTTTTGTTTAATATTTTTTGAATTTTCCGCGACCGCACGCTGACCGAGAATGAAGCGCGTCCCGCGGCGTGGATGGCGAAAATACAGAAGCCAAATACAAAAATCCACAAAAGCGAAAAATACAAATAAATGAACAGAAAAAAAAGATACAAATATAAGGAAAATTATAGTAGCTGAGAACTCGGAGAATTGAGAAATGAGAAGAGAAAAGAGCGGAGATATCCCAACGTAACGTAAGAAACAAATTATATTCAACTTAAAAAAAATATATAAAAAATATTTCTACTCGCGTGTGTGTGTCATTTTCATTGCTTTTACTATGTGTGGCTGTGTGTGTATTTCTTTTTTATTTTTATTTTTTTTTTTAAATTTTTTTTTGCGCGCGCCTAAGATTTTTGCTTGCTTTTCATCTTCATCAGGCATCGCAGCAACAAAGCCAACAAAAAGCAACACAAACAACGTAAACAACAACATGGGCCACATTTGCTCAATTATTCAAATACAGGGTGACTTTTCCTTTAAAAACTATTTAATTTTTAATAGTTATAGCTCTCCATCTGATTTATGGCCCTAAAAAAAGTCTAACAATTTCCTATCATTTTTTTGACGGCTTAAAAAGTGTAAATTACAAATTATTTATTATTTTTAATTATAATTTATAGTTTTTCTTTTATATTTCTTTTTACATTTCAAACACCCTGTTTTGTCGCACTTTATGGTGTCCTTGCCTGGCCTATCGTCATTATTATATAGATCATTATAATCGCGATTATTCCGAATCGTGTCTGAAGTTCTTTGGCTCGAATATAATTTTATTTTCATTTGCAATGCCACACCCCCCCAAGACGCCCACCCTGCTGGCTCCCAGCTTTTACCTCACTTACCTACGCTAATGTTTAATAAATTCTCCAACTCTCGCTGGCTCTTTCCCCCCGGGCTATGGCCCTCTCTTTCCGCCTTTCAGTCTTTCTGTTTGCCTTCAATTGGCATTTTAGTTGGCACTTCGATGATTGTTGCTTTTGTTGCTGTTGTTTCTTGTTAGTATCATTATTTTGTTGTTGTTGTTGTTTTTGCTGCAGCTGTTGGCTTTTGATTAACGCTCATTAGCGTCAAGAAAGCAAAAAAAACAACGAAGCGAGCACATCAATTTTTAAATACGGCAATTATTTTAATATCTTTAGCTTGTTGGGGAAAAAAACATATCGAGAACTGCGAAAGTTTATGCCTCTCATTTCTATCACAAGAGAGAGTACCGCGAAATGGCTATTATTATTAAGAAAGTCTATTAATAAATTATTTGACGGCTTCAAATTCTTAATTGCAGAAGGGCATTGAAATATTACGCATACGCAGTGTGTGACACAAATTGGTTTAAGAATTATATGATAAAATATTTATGGGTTTATTTTAATAAGAAGTTTAAGCCCTTTCCACTTAAATATTTAACAAATAATTAAAATTTTCCCTAAGTAAGTCTCACACACCAAAATATTACTCATACGCCGTGTGAACCCACAAAAGTGTCTAATGATTCTGTTTTTCTTTCGTTTTTTGTCTCTTCTCGCAGACATTTTAGGTCAACAAATTACACCGTTTAACGCATTGAATAAACTGATTGTTGTCATTACAATCCATAAAGTCGTTTGTCTGGGAATTTTTTGGAATATTTCGGACAACAATCGGATTCGGAATCGGAATCGGAATCGGAATCGGAATCAGAGCACACTGCAGTCTGCAGTCTGCTGTGGAGGAGTGATTTATGGGATTTATGCAATCAAACAGTTGCCGACCACATTTCAAATAAGCTGCCTTGAGAACTAGTCAACTATAACAATTTAAAATGTCCATTAAAATGTATAATAAACAAAGCCGAAAGAGCTTTTGCATGGCTTAACCTTAACAGAGAGTGCTGTTGGCGGGAAATGAAGGTATTTCAAATAAGTTAAGTCATGGTCAAATAATTCTGAATGTTTATCAAATGGATTTGTTTCCTTTAAAACTTTAATTAGTTTGATAATGGACATGGAACCTAGTTTAGGGAATTTATTGATTTTTGATGAGTTTGTAGCTTAAGTCAGAATCAAAACTAAAGACTTGAAATGTTTAGAATCCAAAAATAATGTATCTTTTAGGCAGCAGTCTATTTCCTGAGCCCAATTCTCTTGGCCATAACATGGAAGACTGCACCGAGCCCGAGCCCGATATTAAAGCAGTTAATTTGCATTTCACTTTTAGCTTGGCACAGCCATTTTCCTTTTCCACTTTCCCTCCGCCTCCGCCTCTGCCTCCGCCTCAGCCTCAGCGCCTCAATTTGTTTTTTGTCTGCCATTTCCATGCCACGTACTTTTGTGCTATAAAAAGAGATTTTCTATTTTATTTTTTTCTCCTCTTGCTTCTGGGTGTGAATGACAAATCTGCACTGTGCAATGCATTTTCATATACATATATATAAAGTATATATGTATAAAGTATATATATGGAAGAAGATACACATGTGTATATTAAAGCTAAAATTATGTGCCCGCAATCACGACGACTGCTCACTTATATATATATATAGCACTTGGGAATCATATTCAGGCACTCACACTTTAGGCAATTGAGGCGCAGAGCGAAAATTTAATGCACGGCAAAAATGTGGATTTTATTTAGTTGAGGCAGAGGCAGAGGCAGAGGCATAGCAGAGAATTCCTCTACTTGAGCCACACATATATTTTATGGCTTTGGTTTTGGTTTTATTCTGATTTTGATTTTGATTTTGGTTTTGATTCTGATTTTAATTTTGATTTTGGTTACGATGTGTGTTTGTGGCAGATTTTCTTCTTGGGTGTCACGCTGCGTATGAATAACGTACGTTACGTATACGCCCCGTGTGGCACTTTTCGGGGCAGTAAAAGCAAAAGGAAAAGCAAGAGCAAAAACAGGGGCAGCAGCCGCGGGAGTTCCCCTTGATTGACTTCTGTTAGCAATTATTTCGTTTTATTTATTTTGTCAGCGGTGTGTTTTTGCGGTGAGTTCGCCTTGGCACTCGGCAACAGGAAATAGGAAATGTTTTTCATATTTAAATTAGCTTGGCCTGCATTCAATAATGTTCAAATCTTGTTCGTCATTCGATGTGAGAAATTCCTCAGGTCGATTCTGATTCTGCACACTCGTGACTCTCGGATCTCGAAAACAAATTGGAATGACTCAACAAATGCGACCAACATGTGAGGATGCATAGGATGTTGTGATGATTCAGATGCTATCTTATTTTATATATATATATATATAAGTACAAGTATATGATATGCTTTTGTGCGGTCAAGATAAAGTTCAGAGTTCAATGAACTAAAAATTGGAAATCTCAAAAGACCCTTTTCGGTTATTTAAACTTATAACTATAAACTTTGAAATTAAAGCCCCAATTTAATTGCATGCAAAACTTAAAATATACGAAAAGCTTTTAAATAAACCTTAAATATTAAATATTTAAACACCACATGCAGGGCAACAATAAGACAAGGACAAAAACGACAACGACAAGACAGGCAACAAGACATAACGATAGAGATAGATAGATATCTTGGATAGAGATAGATAGCTAGATAGATAGAAAGAGATAGAGAGAGAGAGAGAGAGATAGCGATTCGGGTGGATCAGATCTCTCGGCATACGTACGATCGGTCAACGAGTATAGAGGCTTCCTGTTCTTTAAACCTGGAAAAAGGGTTACAATCTTAATAAACAACAATAATACAGACAACAATCATAAGATCACTAAGTTATATATAGGGAAGGGTATATAGGAAGTATTTACGAGTATCTTGTGGCTATCCCCCCCTCGAATTGATTTCCCCCCATCAATAAAGGCTAAGATGAACGATTGGTTAGATTAATTAAAACTTGCTAGCCTTGTTTACTCTCCGGATTTATGATGAAGATGTCTGGAGAATTGCGGTCAGTCTCCTGTGTAGGAAAAATACACTCGAACCCTTTTGTTTCTTGTGATTTTTGTTTTTCTGCCATTGCGGGATGTCGTAATTCTTGTTGCAAGCGTTTTCCGCAGAGCAGTTGCCCAAACTTTTATAATTAAAACTTTTCACAAAAAAATAAACCACCAAAGAATTCTTAAAATAAAAAATGTATATTTTTTGGCGGGATAAAATGTGCGTGGAAGTAGATGAAAGTGTATGGATCCAGAAAAAAGTGATACTCCTTTAAGAAGCTATTTGTCAAGTATATGGCCGACCACTTATCGGATTTGCCCTGGGTTAGTTATGCAATGTCCTAATGGGAATCCTCATAGCCACAAATAAAACCGGAAGACTGCAAGGCTCGGGTTAATAATGTCTTTTGCTCTTTTATAAAATTTATCAGACAAATGAAATGAGGATTCACCAACAAATTTGTAACTCAACTCAACAAATGAATTTATTTAACAAAATCATTAACAAAGCAAAACAGAAATTTTTTTGCAATCAGCTAAAACAGTGAACTTAATTGGATTTTGTTAAAAGTGCGGAGCGCAGCCCTTGGAAAAAGTATAGAATTGTTTGACTCTTGAACCCTACGATAAGAAAACTATTTGTACACCAGTGCTCCTTTCGTACTGTTAAAAAAAGGAAAGGTTATTAAATCAGAAGAATTTAGCTAGTGGTAAACGCTTACAATGTAATATTCAAAGGGAGCACGGCAAAGTGGACAATTTTTCAAGGTGCTCTTGTCGTAGACCTTGCGTATGCACCTCTTGCAGAAAGAATGCTTGCATGGCGTGCTCACCCGCTGCCGCATCCGGCAGAGGCACACGGAGCAGAAGTCGCTATTTCCGGCCATATCGATCACGACCTCCGTCGACTTGCCCAGATTTTGATGTTAAAATGTTGATAGTTCTCCTTGTGTCAACAATATAATACTGAGTCGGCTTGGGGTGACATTTACTTCAAAGT
The DNA here is from genome assembly GCA_035047325.1 of Drosophila vallismaia. Lineage (NCBI taxonomy): Eukaryota > Metazoa > Arthropoda > Insecta > Diptera > Drosophilidae > Drosophila > Drosophila vallismaia. Next base: position 8,447,588 of record JAWNPU010000001.1, on the reverse strand, counting down.
CTTTTTATCCGGCTTTCCGATAAACAACGATAACTCATCTACGTGCTTTGAAATGGATCCATTACAAATTTAAACAAAAAAAAATCGGCTCGGTTTTTGACAAAGTTATAGCCATTTTGGGAGAGAAGTCCCAAATTTCAACTAACACCCCTGGTTAAAAACGCCTTCCTCGATTTTCATTAGGTGTAGCTAATGAGAATCGAGGAGGAGGGCGGTGTTTATTTAATATTTTAATTTATTCAGTATTTAGTACTTTAATTTAAAAAATAAATACTGAAATCTATTAAACGATTTTTCCGTCTCGATTCTCATTAGGTACATCTTATGAGAATCGAGGAGGAAGGCGCTGGAGAATCGGTGCGATATTGGCCAAGATATAGCCTTCCCCTTGGGCCGCATATGCCTTGCTATGGATTTTGCAAGGGGTCTCCCCCCTGGGGGGATGCGCTTCGCCCTAGAATCTGTGGGATATTGGAATAGTGGGACATTTTAGGCCAGGAGCCGAATCTGCCAAGGATTCTTTCACATTTTTAAAGGGGATTCCTCAGAAAATTTAACAAAAAATATGAATAGTGTGGTTATAATTATAGGTATTTAAATTGGAATAGGTGTATAAGTTACGCTACGCACTTCTTTCTTGACTTTTCCACGACTTCTCCCTGACCTCTTTACGACTCGACCGTTCACCACTTACTACTGATTGCTGACTGCAGAGATGCCCACTAGCTATTCATGGACATGCCAACTGTCTTACATTTAAAAACATATATATATATTTGTATTTTAGAGGGTTAAGGGTAAGGTTGCTAACAAATAACAAGAGGATGAGAGAGTAGAAGAGAAGATTGAAACTAAAAATAGTACACAACATAAGGAGGAACAACAAAAAGTTAGTTTTAGTTTTTGTTGTTAATGTTTAATGCTAATTTATTGCTGAATATTATGTCCCTTTTTTATTCTAGGATATTCTAGCCTTCTTCTATAAATTCAAATTCATCCTTTTAGTTTTATTTATTAAGCCCATAAATATTTAGGCTTGCAGCATAAATAAGCTTATAAATAAGTAGAGTTAATACATAAAATACCCAAATATGGCTTAAAAAATTACATTAAAGTTTATAAAATAAATAAAATCCATAAAACAAACTATATTAAGGTTCTTGAACCCTTACCCTTTGCTATGCAGTTTCTTTCAGTGTGTAAATCCCAGAGCAGCTAATTGATGCGTCACGTGCCCAATCGAAGCGGTTGCAAAGTGGGGGAGTGGGTGGGTGGTTGGGTGGTTGGGAGTCGGCAACCCCCAGCGACTTTCGCTGACGCAGACAATGACCCCGCCACATACGAGAGCAGATCAGTGCAAAATCTGCCAAATCGTGACGTCATTCCCAACGCGTACGTCACAACCGACAGACAGACGGACAGACAGACAAAGAAACAAACAAATCGAGAATAGAAAACAGAAAACAGAGCACTGGCAACTGCAAACTGAAAACAAAATATCAAAAAAAAAACAAACCGAATTTATACCAGTGACTGCCACAAAAAGTCGAAGTTGAAGTGTTGACATTTAAGGACATGACCAAAAAGGACGAAAGACCACCCGCGCCCACTTTTTGGCAGCAGACATCGCCGCCCATTTGTCTCCTGCAAATGTCATTGAGCAGCAAAATGTGGCCAAGAAATGCAGAAATGTAGAAATGGAGAAAAGCCACTCGGAGAAAGGAGCAGAATTACAAAACGGGGCCTTTATGTAATCCAAGTTGGCCAAGTCAATCAAATCGGCTTTTGCCATTTAATTATGTAACCTGAATTGGTAGTGCTTTTAATTACATTTTCCTGACTGAATTCAAACTGAAAGTGGCTCGAAACAAATTCTATTTAATTTTGATTGGTTGAAAAAGAAAATTGATTCAAATTGATTTTAAGTCTATTTTATGATGAAACTTTTACTGATTGGTAAGAAATATTCAAAAGCCTCACAAAGCTTCACAAAACCCAATAAAGGTTTTGCTAGTTCAACACTCCACTGCGGCACTGCGGCACTGTGGCACTGTGGCTTTGCTTCCGTATCCGTATCAGAGACAACCTCACTTAATTTGGACAACACCCCGCTTAACCCACTCAATCTCACTCAGTCCCACTCGACTCCACTTAACCCACTCGACCTGCCTAACCCGCCCGAGTTAACCCGAGAAGCTCAGAAACTAACCCACAATCAGATTGGTGACACCCAAGCGATGCAATTTAACGAAACGAACCAAAATTCCACCAAAACTCCAAGTCCAAGTCCAAGTCCTGGCAACTCAATTAAAAGGATTCCACCTCCGTTCCCACTTAATGTGCCATTCCTTCAATTGCGAGACTTTGGAATCCAATTTTCATTCAGCAGCCTTCAGTTTCGGAATTAATGGCAGCGCCAGCGACACACAAGTTGCAGCAACAATTTCAACTTCCACAGGATGAATGGCTAAAGGAATTGCCATTTGCATGGATTGGCAGGGGTAGAAGGACTGCGGGGGCGGTACAATTTTATCGAGCCAACACCTGACACAGTTTGCGGTTCAATTAATACCCGGATCGGAGTACAAAAGTCTCGGATATCTGATTATTTCGAGAGCAGATACGAAAAGCAGATAAAATCGGTTCGAAAATGAAAATATGACAATACTCTGGGTTTTACAAGGGTTTACCTTATTTTGTTCTTAGAATTTGATGAAGATTGAAGGGGAGATGATCTGGAAATACATACTGGAAAAACTTCCTGGTCGTAATTAAATACATGAAATAGTTTTCTCAGAAATAGTTGCTTCTTGTTGACAGGAAAATATATCTGTTTTTTTGTAGGCCTTTTTCTTCCACAGAACACGTAATCCTATACCCACTGAAAGTATTCGTTTGTATTTCTATTTTTTTGTCGACGAAAAACATTCCACTTAACTGCATCTATTATTGTTGTTATGATTATTCTCTAGGAGTCTGAGTGGGGTCTCGGGTGAGTCCGTGGAGGCTGAGTCGGATCTGAGGGGTGGCTAGTGGGTGGTGGCAGGGTTTGGCTGTCCAAAAATGTGAGAAGGAACATCCCGAGAACAAAATATTATGACTAATTGTGAGTTGTTTTGCTCAAATGACGACCTTGACATTTACACACTATATATTTCGGGGCTGGGGGGGTGTGGTATATGTGTATTTATGTAGGGGGAGGGAGTGATGGGTGGATGGGGGGTGGTGCTTGTGAGACAGCCTCAGACAGTTGGCTAATTATTTGTTATTAGTGTTGAAATCTTTATGATTTCTTCGGCTCACCCACAAAACTTGGTCGTCACTCAAAGTTATGGCTTCTCTCTTACTGATCCCTCCCCCATTCCCCTCTTTTTTGGCTCAGTGTATCAAATATGGGATGTGTGTGTGTGTGTCTGTTTGTAATTGACAGCTCATCAACAACATTGTTTGAAAGTGGCAGGCCCCAAGAAATATTCCAACTTGATTGAAAGCAAACGCAGCGTGCGCTGAAAGGTAAAGATTTCTGAACCCAAAAAGGGGACTAGTGGGTGGTGGGTGGTGGGTGCTGCTTCCACCCACCAGGTGTGGGGAGGGGTGGACAGTTTGGCAGGCCGAAAAACTTTGAAGGCAGACAAAAGTTTTTGGCTTTCCACACACAAAACGGCGACGGACGGACAAATGCAAATTGCGATGCTGTCGCCTGCCAAAAACATTTGAATTTGACCGTAACGGGAGCCGCCAGCAAAAGCAACAACAACTACAAATCCACAACAACACTAACAACTCTTGGCCACAAAAAAAAAAAATACAAAAAAAATAACAAGAAATAAGTGGCTTTTAGTTAAAGGAGAGTTTTGCTTTTGTTTCCATAATTACAAGAATCTAAAATCTAAATAAAAAGTCTAAACAAACTTTGTTTAAAATATATATTTTGCATTTTTTTTATACTATTTAACTTGTTAAACTTTAATCTGGCTAAATGGATTTTAATATTAAAGATTTAGTATTGATATTTCCATTTAAAAAGCTTATTAAATTCCAAACAAAGGTATTTAAATTAAAAGATTTGTTTAATTTTAAAGCCAAAGTCTATTTTATAGTGATTGCGAAAAGCCCAAAGAAATCGAAAAGCTTTGAATAATTATTTCTGACATATTCCCGATAAGCCCCATAAATCACATCCTGTGATTGAGTTTTCCTTCTCCAGCTTTTCAGGTCTTTAATAAACAATTAAAAATCATGTGTTTTATTTCCGCAGTTCTAAAAATGTGATTCTCTATTATTTACCAATCATTGCAAAATTTTAAGTGTTGTTTTTGGTGGCCAAGAATCGGATATATATAGCTTTTAGAACAATTTCTGCTCTACATATATAATTTGCGATCTATATTTCAAGAGAGCTGGGTTGGAGGGACCTCACTTTTGGCGTTGTAAAAATGTAAATATTTTGCCAATTTTCCCCCGCAATCAGCCCCCTCTTGGTGCTTCTTTTTGAATTTTCCACTTTACGCCCACTTTTCTCATCATTCGCCGAAAAACTCATCTATATTTTCATCTTTTTTTCATTTTGGTGATCATGAACAGAGTCACCCCCCAACCAACCAACCACCCACAACCCACAGCCCTGCATGTGTAATTAGGTGTTATTGTTTTTGTGCATAATAAGTGTGTGTGGGTGTGTCGGTGTTGGCCCCATTGACGATGCCAAAAACGCATAAAAAAAATGGAAGGCAGGGCGCTGCACTCGAAAACACAGAAGCAGCATTTCAGAGACTTGCCAAAAAAAAAATACACCCAAACACACACACACACACACACACAAACAACAACAAAAAAAGATGGCGAACTGGGGAAAAAAATTGCATTTCCGGCCTCAGCGTTACATAACGCGTTTTTGGCCATGCATGTGTAATGAGCGGGATTTTTGAAGAGGGATTCGTGTGTTTGTGTTCCCCAGGGGAGGCGGGGAGGGAGGGATGGCTATCCGCGACTAACTAATTGAAGTTGAGCCTATGGGCTTTGAGCCCGAAAACCAAGAGACAGAAATATGCCACGGATTAAGGCAAAAAAACTGCATAAAACGGCACAAAAGTTCCACCAACTTCCAACAGGGAAAAAAACTTTAAAAAACTAACTTTTTAAGAAAGAAGTCTATAAAAAAGTATGAGGATTAAAAGTTTTGAAAATATAATAGAAATAATTTCTGTCAGAAATCGAATAAAAGGTTAAAATTATTTAAGAACTTTATCTATTATAGGATCATTTCATTTCTAAAACTTAATTTTTTTTCTATTTATTTTTTGTGTCAATTAATACAATCCTCTTTATATTTAAAAACTAACTTAATTTCTAATCCAAAAATTCAATTTTTTGCTTGAATTAAAAGAAATCCCTTTTGATGAACTTTTCCAAAACAGAATCGAAAAAAAATATACATTAGCTTTGGAAAGTAATTAACTGAGCTGTGGGAATCTGTTATTCTAATGACTTGAAACGCTTCCCAACTATTAATTGAAAAACAATTATTTTTCTCATGGTGCAGGCGGGGCTTTGCATATTTTGTCGAGTTTAAGGAAGCGTGCTGGTAAGTGGGAGTGGCAGAGTGGAGAGTGTGGGAGTGAAAGGGGCGTGACGATGGGGAGAAAGTGGCAGGGATTGCTGGAACTGAAACCACAGTAAGCCTCCAGCAAAGTCACAGCAATTCCAGAGAGTCAGAGAGTGACAAAGAGACAGGAAAGTGGGATGAGTGGGTGAATGGGTGAATGGGTGGGTGAGGTGGAAAAACAGAGGAAAAATGAGGGGTGGTGGGGTAATGGGGGTTGAGGGGGAAAATCTAAGGATACGAAGAAGCCCAGAGATGCCAAAGCAAAAGTTGTTGCACTTCTCGCATGTGTGCTTCAGGAATTTTGCAACCATCCCCCCTCCTGCATTTTCCACCCACATTTTCCAGCATTTTCCTCACTGATCCTTTGGCCATATGCCTTCTTAAACTGTTCAAATATCCGAACAATGTCTGTGTGCCGCAATGTTTGAGTTTGGTTTAAACTTTAAAAGGGGAAGTGGCCAAAAGGAAACTGTATAGAAGGCTTTAAAACACAGCAAAAACTATGAAAACCTTAATTGGGGTAAAAATTTTAATTCAATTCAAATCGAGTGATAGAGATAGAAATAGTAAGATTTATAGAAAAAGAGTGAGAGAGATAGAGAGAGAGAGAGAGACACATAGAAGAGCAGGAAAAACATCTCAAAAAATAACATGTACTTCCCTTGCAAGGAAGTTTCTTTCCTCCCACAAAAAAAAAAAAGGACAAAATAAATAAAATCACACAACAAACCATGGAAAACTAAGGAAAAACATGGAAAAGGTGTTGAAAATGGCCAGCAAATAGTCATTACAGGTTCCATAGAAAATTTCAGGGGCAGAAATAAAATCAAATTACAGCTCTCAGAACAAAACTTATACTCGTATTAGATTGATTTTCGTTTCAGTTTTAGAAATATAATATATATTATTTAAATGGAGATTCGCACTTACCTTTCACTAGCGATGCTTGAGTTTCGGGACATGGACTTTGGCGACATCTCGAAGTCGGAATCGGATCGATATAGAAAGGATTCGCGACGCTGCGGCAAATTCTGGAGGACCAGCCCGGCGCTGGGGGAGCCCCCTCGAGCGGTGATCGAGCGCCTTGGCCATTTTCTACATCGAAACTGGAATCAAAAATAATATACATAATTAATAAGTAATTTTTAACAATTTTAGAATATTTACATTACATTTTCAATATATTTTTGCTTCGAAAAATGCTTTAAATAGAAAACTTTATTCTCCCAAAGCATTTCCTTCTTCAAAGTAATTATTACATTCAATTATGACACAAATATATAAATATTTTTGTAAGTCTTGAACTGACAGCCTTTTGGGATTAAAATATTTAGCAGATTAGCTGTCCAAGTCTTTGTACTCTTCAGCTCAAAAAAACACAAAAATGAGCAGAAAGAATAAGTACCTCCCACCCGCCAAAAAATAAGGAAAAAAGAAAGAAAATATGACGGGAATGCCACCGGAAACGGAAGCGCGCCTAACAAGGCGATTTTTAAAGTTTTTTTGCCTTTTTTTTATTTTATTTCTCTGCTCACTTGTCTGCGGCAAAAAGTTTTTCTGGCTGGCAAAAAATTCCTGTAACAAGACTTTCCAAAAAAAAAAAAAAAGCAGAAAAAAACGAAGGAAGAAAAATGAAAATAAGAAAAGCAAAAGTCACTCCACTCTGGCCGAAAATGTAAAAGGAAAGTTTAGTCAATTGTAGAGCATGGGGCCCCTGAGCCCCTGAGTTTTATTTTACTTTTTTAATACTGAAAAGTGAGTTAGTGGAAAAGGAAACTTTTCTAAAACTGCCAGGACATCATGACAGACACTGGGTACTCCAATTTGCCGCTAGGTGGCGTGCGCTTTTTTATATATTTTTTAAAGAGTTTTAACCGAAAACCCAAGAGTTCTCAAGAATAAAATGTAAGTTTAAGAGTATTTTTTTTCAAAGAAATATATAAAAAAAATTAAGAAATTGCAGTTCATTGACATTCGCATTAGAATTTAATTTCGTAATCGAACAAATAAGAAACTCTTGGCCAGGCCAGGACACTTTTAGCCACACAACTTCGTTAAGGCTCACAGCTGGTTCTATATCCTGGAAACTCCCAACCACCCACCACCCACCAAGCACCACCCACCAAGCACCACCCGACCCTCCGCCTTACCCCCACAAAACGACGGGGGAGCTGAAGAAAAGTCGTAAAGAAAAATTATGTTTTAAGTAAAATTTATATCGGGGTCATTAAGTAAACTTGGCACAAAGTTGTTGCCGCTTGTTGCTACTGTTTCTGTTTCTTTTCGGTGTTTTTGGGGGCAGACGACAGAAAGTGGGAGGTGGGGTGGTGGAGTGGTGGCTGCCTTTGGGGGGTGGGAGTGGCTTGGATTGAGCAACAATGTCGCCAGTTTTCCCCCGGCTTACTTTGTGGCGCTTTTCAGCAAAAGTTATGGCAACAGCAGCCAGTTTTTAGTTCGGTTTCAGTTTCCAGTTTTTCGGTATATATTTTTAGTCTCCTTCCCACTGCCCCCTCCTCACTTGCCACTTGCCACATGCCACTTTTATTTGTCTACTTTACAGTTTTTATTTTGTGTTTTTAATAGTGTTATGGACACTCTTTAGTAGGACTCTTTTTTTTGGGGGAAAATAGAGCTATTTTCGTATAGCCACAGTCGAGATTTTGAAGCTTATTTAGTAAGCTTTATATTTTATTATACGAGTATATTATTCAGTAAGTATTTTCAATCCTTCCCCCATCACAGCAACTAAAAACAAAGCCATAAAACCCGCCACAAAGCATTATCTTCAACTCAATTTTAATTTATTGTTACTTTTTCGAGCACTTTTGCAATGAATGCAGCATTCATTTCCTTCAAAGTCAACGAATACTTGGCGCCTTCTTATCCTGACATCCCAAGGACCTGTCTCAACACTCACAGAATACAGAGAATGCAAAAAATGAGTACAAAAAACAGCACTCAAACTCATAAAGCGTCCTGTCAAAATCAGTGGACAAAAAACACAAAAGCAACAAAACAAACACAAACACAAACACAAACAGAAACTGAAACAAACAAAATAAAACAAAGCTGAAAAATCGTGGGAAAAAAGTAGCGAAGAAATAAAAACAAAAGATAAGCGAGCAGGACAATAATTCGCTGTGGCGAAAGAGACGGATAAAGTGGCCAGCGAAAGAGACGGCATGTCCGTGTCCAGTGCCATGAAATTCGCGAAGTTGCAGTTTTGCAACAACAAAAAAATGGAGGGAAAAAAAAACAAGAAACTAGCCAGCAAGTGGCACTTAAAGAAACACGAGATTCAATTGAATTTTAAACAGACACCCAACGGTGGCAACTTAGGGCGCCATGGGGGGCGTGGCAAATGCCACTCAACTTTGAGTTAACAATCCAAACACACACACACACACACTACTCTGAAATAAATAAGGACACTCACACATAGCTCATCAAGGCAGCTTAGTCCTGTAATACCCTTTGTGAAAGTTTTCCATTTTCTGGGCCATACAAATTTTAAATTGCATTTTTCAAAACCTCAAAAAGTTTGAAACTATGTTTTCCATTTCATGGGGATTTTAAATGCTTTTTTATAAGCATTTTCTTGATTATTTTTTGGTAATTCTTTCGCAGGCTTGGAGAATATTGTCAAAAATTCCTTTTGTAAAGGTTTTTTGTAAATATAATGGAGGATTTTTTAGAGATTTTAAATATATTATTTTTAAGATTTAAATATTCATTCCTATCATATTCCTAGAGTATTTTTTTTCTGGTTCCCTTTTTTGTTTTGTTTTTTAAAAGCTAGTCTAGTTTTCTTGATTTTTTGTTGTATACTTGCAGGCGCGCCACAAAACACACACATAGAAGGATAGATGGAGGGGGCCAACTGAGGGGGCGGGGCCTTAAGGGATGAGTGGCTTCTCCTTCATTTAAGCCGTGACGTGCTTTAAGCCAGGCCGGAAGATTGGCATTGTTGTTGTGCCACCAAAAGCGTCGACCAGAGGAACGCGAACGGGATGGGGGGGGAGTGGTGGAAGGAAGAAGGAAAGCAGGCAAAGCAGAAGAAGAAAAAGAAGAAGGAATTAGACAGGAAGCGGTAAGAGAGAGGGGGGAGCTGGGGAAACGGAAGTATGCCCGACGGCAGCTCTTCATGCGCCTAATTATATGTGCAAATAAATGAACGACGCATGCTGATTGTATGAGTGTATGAGTGTGTGTGTGTGTGTGTGTGTCTGTGTGTTTGTATGAGTCAGCGTGTGAGAGAATTGCACTGGAAAAAATGTCCTGCCTTTAGACTAAATCAATCCAAAATCCAAAACCTAAAGAGAATTTTTCATTTACTTCCTTTAAAAACTTTATCAAAATGAAATATATATTTTACTGACTATTTTTGTAAGAATTTAGTCTACCTATTTTCTCTCAGTGCCTGTTTCGGGTTTCTGTATTGTCATTGCTGTTTGTACGAGACAAAAGGTTGGCCCTTTTTTTCTTTTTTTTTTTCAGAGAAAGACTTTTCAGCTAAGCTCAACGCCTAGCACCAACTTAATTAGTTTGTTAAACTCGCAACTCACTCACACCCAGCACACACCCGCACTCACACCCGCACCCGCACCACACACACATGCACACTTAATGAACGTCTATGTGAGGAAAAGCTGTGAAAAGCTGATGGAAGAAAACACTAAAGAACAACAAAAAATAGAAATGCCATCCATTTGGGGAAATAAATTCAAGAAAGTTAAAGAATTTAAAGAGATTTAAACTATAAATATAAGAAAATGTATTAAGTATAAAAACAAAGGGGAAAAATAAAGAATAAAATTAAAGAAAATAAAGGAAATATAATAGAAGGTCCTTTGAGTTTGCAATTCAAGAAAACAATTAATTTCGAGTGCTATATCTCCTTGCAGTTCGTTCTAGATTTGATTTCAATTAAATTAAAGTACATCCATTCCCCAGACTCATTAATCACTCACCCACTCACCTATTTTTGGTATTTCTATTCCAAAAAACCAGAAAACGAAAAAAATAAATGAAAAAAGAAGAACGAATTCGTCACGAATTTGAATACCACTCACAGGTCATCTCGTTCTCGCTCTCGAGGCCAAGTGGTAAGTGGTAAGTGGCCTTCTCACCCCTCCCCACTCCCCACTCCCCACTTCCCCTTTGCACACACATACTTAAATACGGTTAGCCAAGGAAAACCTTGAACGGAGCAAATGGAAACCCCGAAAACCGAAAGGAATTAGAAAAAAAACCAAAACCGTCCAAAAATCCAAAGCAGAAGCTCAAAACCAAAGGAAATTCCTGGCGAAAGAGAAAGAACAACCGATTGCATCTCTGAGTGTGTGCGAAGATGAAGAAGAAGAAGAGCTACACTGGGTGGTGAATGGAAAAGTGGGAGTGGGTGTGGGAGGGAAAAAACTGTCACAAGGCCATTAACAAAAGCCCGAGACTGAGACTGACTGCCATGAAGCTGGCTGGGATGATGATGAAATATGTGGGGGCCGAAGTGGGGTTACAGAAATACAAAAAAAAAAAAATAGAGAAAAAAAAACAAATTAAAATTGCGAAGCGAAATGAAATGGGCACATTGCAAGAAAACACTATCAAAAAAAAAATGGGGATTACTAAGAGATTATCAGGCATTTGGGGGAAAGTGTTAAGAACATCAGAAGGTATTTCAAAACTTTACCTTAAATATCTTTGAGATCTTGGAATCCTTAACCCTCCCTCAACTTTTCCTTAACTATAACCCATAATTCGTATACAAATATTTCGTACCCCCTACTTTTTCCCAGTGCACAAATACAACCCAGCCACCCAGTTCTGGTAGCCTTGCTTCTGTTAATGTTTTTTAACGGCAAGGTGAAATGGATGGATGGCTGACAAAATGGGAAAATGGCGAAACCGAGCGAGCCAGGGAGGCTGGCAGGGGGCGTGGAATCTGCACGAGCATGTTGCATAATTTCACCTGAGTGGGCGTGGCCCCTATATACGCGATATCTGTGTGTGTGCCTGTGTGAGAGTGTGTGTTTGCGGGCAGGATCCGCTGATTTTCATTTCATTGCGACGTCGTAGTCGTCGTCGTAGTCGTAGTCGTGCATTTGATTAACCGTCGAGGCAGAGGCTGCAGCAGCTGTCGCCGTCATCTCTGGCCAAATTGAGCATGTTGTGAGCTCTTGGCAACAATTTTAACCGGGCTGGGGGATTGTGGATGAACTGGTTGGATGGGTGAATGGGTGGGTGGCGTGTGGGTGGGCGTGGAGAAATGCACAAGGAACAATTAGGCGTTCTAACCAATTGAGGGGCTCAATTGTTTGGCCGTCAGAGATAAAGCAAATTGGCGTGCAATAGCAAATTGGGTTAGGTTACGTTTTGTTGGCAAACATTTTCCGCTACACTGAGCGAAACTACGGAGTTTTACTTATTTACCCAATAAGACGACCGATTCCCTATTCCACTGGATGGGATGTCAATTTTTCTGATGGATCCCCCTTGAAAAATACCTTGGAAGGTCAATATGGCCCACTGGGATGGCTATATCTTGGTCAATTCTTATCCGATTCCTAAGCGGAATACCTTAAATGATTTTTAGATCGATTCCCTATCAATCTACATCAAAATCCTGGCACAAAATATTTTTTCGATTTTTTTCAAATTTTTCTGATGGATCCCCTTGAAAAATTTGAAAATCAAGAAAAATCGTTTTTCGTCCCGTTCGAAGCCCATATCTTTGGTAGTTTTTATCCGATCCTTGAGCAAAGTATAGCTTTGAAATCTGTAATCAATTCCCTATTAATCTGCATCAAAATCTGGGAAGATAGAATTTTTTCGAGTTTTTTCAAATTTTTCTGATAAATTTTTCAGGAAAAAAGCAAAGCAAATCCATGAAATACCATGAGAAGCGAAGCTAAACCACAAAAAAGTAATAATTACTCCGAAAGACATTTTAGTTTTAAACAAACATAGTTTCTCCCTTTGGTTACCTGGAAACTTTCGTTTGTGCGGGTTGCCTGGCGACTCTGTGAATGCGTTATGACAACCCTACCCGAGAGAAATAAAACAAAATTGTATACATCAACACCAGAATAGACATAGTTACGAATTTTCCATTCGAAGGAGAACAACTGCTTTTAGCAAGTTTTCTTAAAATAAGAGAAAGGAGGAACTTTTTCCAACCGAAGGAATAATAGAACGGCCTCAAAATGAAGACCCAAGGCAAGTACGGAGTTACGGCCACGGCGGCTTCCCAAGTTCTCTGCGAGGATGTGAGGAACTTCAGCACTCGCCGAAGGAATATCCTTTACTTAATGCATCGCTATCTGGTGGAGAACGGGTTCTACTCCAGCGCCGAGTCCTTGAAGAACGAGGGTCGCCTCTCCGAGGAATACGAACTATGCGATAATATCGATCTGGATGGCATGTATCTGGAATATGCCAGCTTTTTCAATATGAAATTTGGCAAATACCCGAAAATACTCAAGAAAATGGCTCCCAAAATCAAAGTGGAAATGGCTGGAAAACCACAAACTCAACCACAATCGCAGCAACAAACCGGAAAGACGGCTGCCATTCAGGAAAAGTCGACTAACAAGCCGTCGCAGCCGGAAAATTCGGTTGCCAATTGGCATATGGGAGTGGGAGCTGCTGCGGCGGCTGTGAAATTGAACAACGATCCCGAGGCATCGTTGCAGATTAAGAAAATGGAAACCCCCAACGAGAACCAGATGGAGAATCCCAGTCGCTTGGTGGGCGAAATCGAACACGGACATTTGGGTGGAGACGATGCACTTTTCTCCTCCCTGGACTGGCAATCTTTGGCGGAATTGGTGAAGACAGCGATTCTGAGGGAAGACATTAAGCTGAAATGGTCGGATGTCTGCGGCAATCAGCGTGCCATCGAATTGATCAAAGAGGCTGTCATCACTCCGATCGAATATCCGCAACTCTTCGCCCATGGCCTGAAGCCGTGGCGGTCTCTGTTGCTCCATGGGCCGCCCGGCAGTGGCAAGACCTTCCTGGCCAAGGCCCTTTACTCGGAGACCCAGGGTCAGGTGACCTTTTTCAATATCACTGCCAGCATTATGGTCAGCAAGTGGCGGGGGGAATCGGAGAAAATCCTGCGAGTCCTCTTCCACATGGCCGCCAAAAGGGCACCCTCTGTCATTTTCTTCGACGAAATTGAGAGTTTGACCTCGAAAAGGGATCGGGCCACGGACCACGAGAGTTCCAAGAGGTTCAAAAACGAACTACTGCAACTTCTGGACGGCATGGAGCACACTTTGAAGGGAGTCTTCGTCCTGGCCAGCACCAACCTGCCCTGGGACATTGACGAGGCTTTTCTGCGGCGCTTCGAGAAGAAGCTCCTCATCCAACTACCGAATGCCGCCGAAAGGAGTTGCCTCATAAGCCGTCTACTGGGCACAACCATATCCCTGAATCCCAGACTGCTGGAGAGTTTGGTAAAGCTATCGGATCAATTCACTGGCGATGAGATTCGTTTGGCCTGCAAGGAAATCAGCATGCATCGGGTGAGATGCGCCACAAAAGTCACACCTCAAGCAGCCAAAGAGCCTCAAGCGGTGATTGAGGCCAATGTGGAGAAGGCCTTCAAGCAGGTGCGGGCTTTGGGCCAGAAGCTTTTGGCCAAACATGAGAAATGGCAGCAGGAGAATGGCTCCTAAAGCTCACTCTCCCTTCTTTTTTCTTATACTACCATATTTTAATAGAAATTTAATAATAGATCGATTATGTTGGAAATAAATAAATGAATAATAAAAGAGATAGCCCCGAGGTGGTCCTGAAAAGTTCTTTCGTTACCTGCCTGTGGTGCGTCTCCTGGCACCCGCTATGGTCATCCTGGAGACGTAGCGCCTGATCCGGCCACTGGACCGTCGCTGGGTGTTTCCCGTCGCCACCGACCGGACACTGTACTCCGTGGCCGTGGAGCTCCGCCGGTCGCTGACCATCACGTCGGAGCACAGGGACGAGGACAGGATAGAGGCGGCGGACTTGCGTTTACCGCCGCCACCCGTAAACGTCCCGCCGCCACTGGACGAGGTGGTGGTGGCGGAGCTGTCGGAACGGGAGAACAGGGAGGACCTCTTGCTGCGACTGGCGCTCGATCCGGTGCCGGCGGCATCCTGGATATTGCTGTAGAACTCCTCGGTCTCGCGGTCATAGGTCTCGTCCTCGTCATCCTCGTCCATGGGGTCCACCTCGAACTCCTCGCCCTCGGCCTCGGTGGCCATCGTATCGCTCCTCTGGCTCATGCCGCGACTCCGACTCCCCCCATTCGACAAGGAGGAGGAGTGCTGCTGCTGCAGCTGATAGTACTCGTGGCAGTCTCCTCGCGATCCTCGACTCCTGCTGCTGTTGCTCAGATACCGGTACGGAGCCGAGCTGGAGTTACTCGTGGTGCTGAGGGAGTTGCGTTTGCCGGGCGAGGCCTCCACAATCTCATCGCTCTCCCCGCCGCCCACGGACCCACTGAAGGTCACCTCGTGGAACTTGGAGGACTTGCGGCGTGTCCTTTGCAAAGGCAATCCGCCGTCGCCGTTGCCCAGGGTTATCGAGGGTCTGGGTCGGTTGTTGTTGTCCCTCTTCTGGCTGTCCTGCACTTCGTGCTGCTGATCCTCGCCGCCGTTCTCCGGCATCAGGGTCAAGGCCAGGGCAGGACGATTTCGTTTCCGGCTCCAGGGAAAAGCCCTTATAAATGCAAAGATGATGAACAGCGTGGCTATCATCTTGGCACTTTCGTTTCTCAATTTTTTTTGTTAATATTTCATTTTTAGTTGCGGTTTTTGTTCGATTTATTGTTTTCACTTTTCACCCGACATTTTAGTTAGTTTATTTTTTTTTTTTTGAGGTTTCTTGATTGTTGTTATTTGTTTATTATTTTCTTTCCCGCTATTTGCATTCGATTTGGCTAAGAGAGAAAATTGGATGAGAACGGAAGCGGAAGTCCTGCTGACAGGCATTAAATGACACGAGCGGAGGAGGAGGCAGTAGCAAGAAAAAAAAATGGAGAAGAGGCTGCAACTGACAGACACGTGCCCCCAAATGATGGATCAATGGTCAATGGTTGTCATGGCAGAGCTGGAAAACTGAGAAGGAACTAATCCAAGTCTTTAGTTTCACTTTTTTCTTGCGAGTTTTTAGCAGAAGGGAGAAGTATTTGATAAAGAGAGGAATTTCTGAATCAGAACTAGGGAATCTTGATTAAAAAGTCATAAGAATAAATCCACTTCGTGGCCTTTTAAAATCCCCCTCCCGATTTGTACATCCTTTACAGATATAGATTATAAAAATATATATACCCGTTGAATATAATCTCGATGTGTATTCCATTCGACTGACTGACAAACAATCCGATTGATATAAACTGTCTATCTGCGCTGCGAGTGATTTTTATGCGCAATTTTGATGGCTTTGCCGGGAATATTATGATAATCAATGCACAATTATTGCACACACACATGCACACACAAAGCATAATGCCAAAGGACTCGACTCGACTCGACTCGAGTATCCCTATTTCTTATATTCCTGCATCGTTTTTTTGTGGGCTCTCTCTTGGTTCTTCTGCAACTCGAGTAGCAGTTTTTTCCCTTGTTAACATTCCCTTGTTAGGGAAATAAATAGGAAAAAAAAACGTAGCAGAGATTGTATAGAAATTGTCTAGGATAACACAGCAGCAACAACAGGAACAACAGCCAGCCTTGAGGACCCTCGTTGTTGTTGTTGTTGTCTAAGCCGCTCAGACCCAACTGATGATGGTCTCACTGTACAGTAATACCACCCCCAGAGATCCCCTTGACCTTAACTAGGTACTTTTTACTTTACCCATAATTGAAATGATTTAACAATGAGATAGTTTCTCAAAAAACAAAAAAGTCCAGGGGATTGTGGATTCGAGGAGGAGGGAGAGATGGGGAAGGATTAGAAGGACTTTGGCTAACAGAAGAAACAAAAAAAAAGGAAAAAGGGACCACAACAAGTTGTTCCAAGTTCTTTCTCAGCTGATGTAATAAAAAATGGGAGAAAAATAGCAAAAATATTGACAAAAATAAACCATTCTTTGGGTAATTAAAAGTTTTATTGGGTTTTTGCCCAAAAAAGTAGGCTATGGATTTTTTGGTGTTTAAAAATGCATTAAAATATCCAAAAAAAAAAGTATAAAAAAAAACCGAGGTATCCTAGTCTGGAATTGTAAATTAAACGTGTGAAAACTAGATAATCAAACTAATATTGTTCTAATTTAATTTTCACTTTCGCCACCTGAAATTACTAACTTTAATTAACTCTTTTTCGCCATTTTTGCTCCTCCACCGATGACACCTGCACCTCCTCGTCTCTCGGTCTCTCGTCTCGGCAATTTAAAACCAACTCAATTGCGTTTAATTAAAGCTATCATAAAGCTTTAAGCGTAACAATTTCTGTTGCTGGAAGGAGATGATGATGAAGTAGCCGTAGCCACCTGCACGGCACACGCACCACTTTTTAATTTGTTCAAATTGCATTAAAAAAAGGAAGGAAGGAAAAAAAAAGCAGACCCAGAGACGAGGTAAAAACTAGAAATAGGGGCCAGGAAAACTTGCCACCAAGGATGGCTACTAGAAAGTGGAATCTAAAGTGAATTAAGCGCAGCAAGCAGTAAAAACGCTTTTCTTTCTTTATTTATAAATGTGGTTTTCCTCGAGCAGAAACAGGACTTAAACATAAATTATAAAGCAAACAAGAGAGAGCTTTAGCAACCGGATTGCAAATGGAATTTCGCTTAATTAAATCAAATAGATATTTTTAGATGGAAATGGGGTTGTGTGGGACGAGGAGGAGGAGGA
Source organism: Drosophila vallismaia (assembly GCA_035047325.1). Lineage (NCBI taxonomy): Eukaryota > Metazoa > Arthropoda > Insecta > Diptera > Drosophilidae > Drosophila > Drosophila vallismaia. The sequence continues at coordinate 8,430,143 of JAWNPU010000001.1, read as the reverse complement.
GGAGGAGGAGAAAGGATATTCAATGTCATGGCCAAGGTCATGGTCAGGTGGGATGGGATGCAACATTGTGATCGATTAGTCTTCCATATTCAATCAATTGCTGTCCGGCTTTTAAGTCCAGCTTACATTGCTTTCCACTTAAGTCTTCACATTAACTATCTCCGCGATTTCTCTGCGATTTCTCTGCGATTTCTTCGCGATTGTAATTGCAGCGCCATCTAGCGTGAAAAGGCCGCTCACAGGTGGAAATCACCTTCGAATCCTTCGCTTCTAAGGACCCTATTTCTGACTCGCTACTCTCCCCTGTCCCGCTGCCCGCCTGCGGCTCATCTCTTGTGGCTTTTCACACCCCCAGCCACCCCGCCACAAGGCCCCTTTTCTCTAAGTGTTGGCAAACAAGCTGGAAACAGGGCGCGCTTTCTTCTTTTTCTTCGCCCCGTCTCTTTCCAGCGCTGTAGCGCCCTCTCTCTATTGAGGAGCGCCTTGGGCACTGTTTGCTGCTTTCTATTTTCACAGCGACTGCGCCTGTTCACACACACACCCAAACACACACACACACACATAAAGCAGGTCCTGCACACATTCACAAATATTTCCTTTTAATTTTTTCTTCCTCCAAGCTAGCTCTCTGTTGCTTTTTCTGCTTTTCTTTTGCAACTTATTCAACTTTTTGCTAGGCACATACTTTCACAGCAAAGGCCAAGATTCTAATATCTAATCAAATATCAAAAAACAATTATTTTATGAACTAAAGATCGTTATAATAGATCGAACAGCAAAGAATTCAAGCCAAAAATTAGTCTTGAAATTTGAATACTAAAGCTTCTAAATTCTTGACATCAAGAGTCTCAAGTATACCCAAGCATGTGTAGGTATTATGGTGTGTGTTTCGATGTGTGTGTGTGTGTGTGTGCAGCATCTCAGTAACCCCTTCCACCACCCACCACCCTTTTCTTTTTTTTGCTGTTGTTGTTTGGCCCTCGGGGGCTAAATTTAAGTAGCAACAAATCACTTCATTGTTTGCGTGTTTACATAATATTTATACATTGTACTTGTGCCCGCTCCTAACCACCCTAACCCCCTGTCCCCACCGAGTGTTGACACAGTGTTTCATTAATAAAAATGCTTCCCGAAAAGTATAAAAACAAAACTAAAAAAGAGGAGAGAAATCGAAATCCGAATCCAGTCAGACAACAAGAAAAACTTTCAGACTGCACGTCGCCAGCAAACAAAACAAAACTGAAAACTGAAAAAACGGAGGAAAACCAAGCTGACCAAATCGGGGCAGACACAAAAAATAAGGAAACAAAAATACAAAAAAAAAAAAAAGGACACAAATGGAGGGAAGGATGCTGCTTACGAGTAGCGGAAAAATTGCAGATTGCAGTTGGAATAAACAGAAGCCGAGGGACTTTCCATAATTAAATCAAAAGCTACATAATTTTAGACATTGGAGCTAATGATTCGGAAGGCTCTGGAAACCAGAAATTGATTGTTAGGCAAAAGTTTGGCCTGGGCCTGGCTAAACCCTTGAGCCGTCACTTGAACCCATAAACTAGCATCCATCACTTGAAATTTAGTTCAAGCCACTTGGCTTTATACTTTAAAAGGGGTGTGTGTGGGTGTGGATGTAGGTGGGTGGATTTCTGAACTATATCCATTAATAGAGGGAAACTACAACCCATCATTAGAGCCATCATCATTATTATCATCATTATCGGTATCGTAATCATGGGCTTTGGCGCTAATATCCAGCGCCAGCGACGTCATAAATAATCCTTCTCCCACCCTCCCACTCCCACTCCTACTCCCAGCCGAAAACTTGCAACCTCGCATCCTTAATGCAAAACATCCTTCAAAATATTTAAAGCGAAATGCATCGCATAATGGATAAAATACGAGGATCTGGTCGAAAAGTCAAAAGCGTTTAGTGCGAAGAGCTATTTTCGGCAACAACTTTAACCTTCAATGGGTGGTGGGTGGTGGGTGGTTGGTTGTGGGTGGGTTTTCTGGTTTGCACTTTAGATTTTCCAGCTTGGCAAATCCATTACAATTTCATGCAGAGAAATTGCAGGAATTGCATTCATTACGCACTTTTCACATGAGCTGATGATATTCCCACAGTCCACAGTCCACAATCCAGTCGAGAGGCATACATACAAAGCATTTCCATTTAAATTTTTTTTTTTTGGCCAAAGTCAGGAGAAGCATTCGGGATGGAATCTTTCATATATTGGCGCTACACTGGGGGAAAGGTATTTTTGTGGCCTGCCTTTTGGCTTTTAAATAAATGATTTGAAATCTCTGGGTTCCCGCTTTCGTTTTCCCCAGTGCAAGTTTTCGGCACCTTGGCGCTTCGGTTCCTTTTTGGCCAGGCTAACAAACCTCAGGCCCGGCCAGGAGTTCCTCCTCCACAAGCACCACCTGGTCCAGGCTTCATGATTTCCAGCTGCTCGGAGAGTCTCCGATGTGTCAGTTTGTTGGCCCAGCTGCAATTTGAGGCTTTTGTGTTTTTGGAAGACGATAATGATGATGGGGATGGTTGTAGATGTTGATTGGAGATGGAGATGGAAATGCAAATCATGATGATGCCTGATGATGGAAACAATGATGTTGACGTTGGCCTTTAGCGCAATGCCATTTTCAATGAGTCTCAATGCAAATGCTTACCAAATTAGTGTCAAAACGTATTGACTGCATACAGAAACAGGCAGAAACAGAAACAGAAACAGATACAGATACACATCGAGTTACATTTGGCTTTGCGATTTGCATACAAGTTTGTGTGGCAAATACACATCAAGAATATATAAGCTTAAAGCGATTTGGGATTAGGGATTACAGATTGAACAACTTCTTTAGCTCTCTCTTTAGGACTTATGTTTCCAAACTTAATCTCCTTTTAGGCTTTTCATTTCGAAAAGTTTCTTTTTGCATTTTCCAGTGCATTCGCCATGCCATGAATTTTTAGCCAACACACTTAACCCACTTGCCACGTCACACTTGCCACACGTAACCCTTAACCTACCTCCCTGCCACCATCTACTATACACCCCCTACTATACCCCTGCATAATTCACGAAAAATGTCCTTTTTTTACGTGTAGATGCACGTTTAAGGCAAGCGAGAACCAGAACATGTACAGGAAAATGTTGCAAAAGAGATTGCAATTAAATTATGTAGAAATATAATTAAGACTAAAAGTGTTGGCAAATCGTGTTACCAACCAGCCACTGGACATAGCCATGTGTGGATGCTTTTCCCAGTCTTTTGCCGGAGTTTTGCCTTCTTTTAAGCCGATTTGGCTTTAGGCTCGGACAAACTTTGCCGAGGCAGGCTCTAGACTCTGGACTCTAAAATTTATTATATTATTATTGTATTACCAAAACGATGATGGGCAAGCCAATGAAATTACTTTCATCTTTTTCGCCTTTTTGCCTTTTTGCCTTTTTATGGGCGGTAATTTCTTTAGTCGCCTTGAGTCGCTAAATTGAATGACGTCACACTTTCAAAGGTGGCCACCGACGAGCAGACTTTGGTATTTTATTTATTTCTGCCATCTTACTTACTTTTCCGCCCGACTTTCTTCGTCGTTTCAAAGATAGCAAGCTAGCAAGCTAGCAAGAAAAAAAGCGAAGAAGAGACATGGGAATAGTCATAAAAATTGCTTGGCTCGCAGCAAATGTCAGAGCCACCTCCTTGCCTCCCTTTTTTTTTTTGTCTTCACAAGTCTTTTGACAATTAAATGATGCCGGCGAGAACAATGAAAGAAATAGACCAGAGACAGTGGGGGAGGCTGAGAATTTAGACAGAGAGCCACAGCTGAGGCATCTTAAAAATGTTCATCTGCCAGGGGGAGGTGGAGGTGGCGGTTGATGGGTGGGTGGAATATTTTTTGGTGGCGTAAGGCGCAAGGCGCAAGGCGCAAGGGTGGCGTAAATGACGTTGCTTTTAGCGCCAGCCCGGTCCCAGGCAAACTCAATTAAATGTGACAGTGAAAATGCTTCTGCCTTCTGCCTTCAACCGTCTACCGTCGTCCGCCTAAAAGTATGCTTTATATAAAAGCCTCGGTCCAGAGGGGGGTGGGCGATACAGTGGGGGTAAAAGCCAGGTGTTTGAATGCCGCCCCTCGCCCTCATCTGGTTCCATCAGCGAAATTTGCTTTAATTTCATCAGCCTGACAAAGTGTTGTATGCCAAAGAGGGAATCCTTAAAGCAGTCCTTCGAGCAAATGCCGAATTCATGCTTTAAATATGATTGAAATACAACAAAAAGCAGGCTTTTAATTAAACTGAATGCGAATTCCGCGAAATAAAAAACAGGTCAGCCGGGTATCCTGCGGATCCTGTGTGAATTAAAGTAAGTGCTCTTGAGAGCCTGATTGTTCACACTTGGCTTAAAGCAGGAATGCCGCTGAAAAGCACGCAAATATGTGTGTCTCACACTTTCTCTTTCACACAGCCTTACACTGTCTCTTTCGCACTTTTGGGCATCTCTCTTTCCAAAGTTGCGCCATCAGCGTTTTCATCTTTATCGCCTGGCAGTGCCAGGCAGGCAGACAGGCAGGCAGGCAGGCAGGCAGGCAGGCAGCAGCTGCCAATAAGCAACGATTATGCTTGTAGCTACAATCGACTGCCTATCCCTGAGTATCTGTGTATCTGTATCTCATGGATACACAGATACACAGATACTCAGATATACAGATACAGGCACATGTATTTGTATATTTAATGTGCTTCTCTCTGTGTGTGTGTGTGTGTGTGTGTGTGCGATGTCTGGCTGTGTTTGTACTAATGCCTCGACAACAACAACACAAATGCATGAAGCACTCAAGTCAGCCTCAAAGCCAAAGCTTTTCCAAATATGTGTATCTGTGTGTGAGTGCTCCTGTGTGTGTGTGTGTGTGTGATTGTATGTGTGAGCACATTGATAGCACTTGTGAGGCGTTATAAACTGCAAGCAGTTACAGTCAAGGAAGAGCCAGAAAAATATCCTGGACCAAAAGCAAGAAAAAGACTCAAAAAAGGAGTCTTTAAAAAATGTAAAATATTTTTAAAGCCTACTTTTTAGGGTAAAGCTCTTCTGATTTTGTTGGGTTTTCTGTGGAAAGTAAACCCAACCAGACTTTCTACTTAAAGCAGCCTTAAAAGGACCCAGGATATCCTTCTGCAAATCAACTTTTTTCTACATAAATTGAAACTAGTTCGAATGGAAAATAATAGGGGTTTTGTCTTGTCTAAATTGGTAAATGACCGGCTTGGAGAATATTGTTTAATAGTTCCATCACGTTGCTTTTTAATGGGCTCTGTTTTCCGCTTATTATGATTTGATTTTCATGCCACACGCCCTCAGGCTCAAGGACGGGCACGGGGACGGGGACGGGCGAGGGAATGCAATTTATTTATCAAGTTATGCAACAGAATTGCAACAATTTTGCGCTTTTCATTTGCTCGTTGATCCAAGCAACTTAATTAGTTGATGATCATTTAATGCACTGGCCCAATTGGTTTGCTGGTTTTTCCAGTTCCCGTTCATCCCAGCCACAAGGTGAAAACGAGTGAGTGGGTGGCTGTGGGGTAGCTGTGGGGTAGCTGTGCGGTAGCTGGTGTGTGTGCATAAATTAAATTAAACTTAAATGCTTAAAAAAGGAGTGGGCGTGGTGGCGATGGCCGTGGCGGTGGCGGTGGCGGTGGCGCGCGATGATGACGCCGCTGTCGGAGGAAATCACAAGGCAAAAGGAAGTTAAGTCGAGCCAACTCATTCGAGCCAATTGCCTTTTACCTTCGGGCATAATTAACCGACACAAGGCAGGTGATTACATATTTAATGCAAACGCATCATCGTGCTCAAGCGGATGCGGCTTAAAGACCTTAATTGATCGTTATGGTAACTATATAATGTCGCCGAGAGCCCCAAAGTATGCTTTAAAAGCAAAATAAATTCCAACCGGGGACAAGGATGATGATTTCTGTAAGCCGTTGAGCATTTATTAAAATTAAAAGGATATGCGCTGCGGGAAATAAGGATGTTTTTTATGTGGAAAGTGAATTGACTTGAAGTTTTCACTTTTTATCGATAATAAATCGATGGAAGATCGAAGTTATCAAGTCTTTTATGACTTTTTTCGATAACTAAATGTGATTATCGTTAAGAAAGGAGTGTGAGAATATTTTTTCAAGTGCACGGAGAGAAGGAAATCGAACCGAATGGTCGGCAGGATCTAAAAGTGGGTCGGTGGTCCTGTGCTTAACACAAAATCCGTTAACAGACACAATAAAGACCATTACACAATATCCTGCCAACCGACCCCATCCCCTTTGCCACCCCCTTGCCCGATATACGTATTCCTTTTTTACTTATGGCTTTTTATAGCACGTTGATTGCTGGTCCAAAAAAACCGAAAAACGAAAATGAAAAGAAATTGAAAATGAAAATGCCCGGCAAGCAGCAGAGCAGAATGATATGATGAGTGCGAGTGGGAGTGGAAGTGGGAGTGAGACGGCCTCTGATAAGTAGGTAAAATCCCTGCAGGATTTCAACGTAACATAAAAGAGTTGCCACCACACACTACACAAAACCCAGCCAGCCCAGCCCAGCCCAGCGCCATGTTTACAGTACAGTCTATGCCAAAAGGCATTCACAGAATGTATAAATACAAATATATATATATAATATATATGTATCAAGATGCACAGATTATTTAAACATTTCGAAATAAGCTTCCTTTTATACGCATTTGTTTGCCTTTCAGAATGTAAATGCCAGTCTGTCCTGCTCGTCCTGCCGAGTCCTGCCTGACAAGCTTGCATTTCGTTTCCAATTAAGGAGGCATCGATCGATTACAGGCTTTCTATTTGGTTAGTCTATCAAAATATCCCATAGAAATTTCACAAGATTTAATTATGGAAATACCATAAGTGCAAAAGTTAATTTTGTGAAAATATTTTTGTATTTTCCATTCAGCAACTGCCAAAGGTAGACGTGAATGCTTCTCCGTTTGAGAAACCAAATCGATTCATCGCAATTTTCTTGCTGGCCATATAAAAAAATACAAAAAATACAAAATACAGAAAGAAAGAAAAATATCATATAAAAATATTTCATCCTCCATCGACAGGAAGGAGACAGCGAATGCGTATAAAAGTGGCATTAGAAATACAAAAAGCGAAAGGCGCAGCAATAAATGGAGATGAAGCCAAACCGAAACCAAAACCGAAAGGATCGAAGGAGGCGGAGGGCAGTTAAGGACCAGAAACAGGAAATAAAATTCCACTTTAAGCGTTTTTAATACAAATGCAAATACGTAACAAGACGTTGGGGACGGGACAGGGATGGGACGAAGACAGCTTGACAGGCGTGTGAGCGATGAGCGAGCGAGAGAGAGAGCAATATATAGATAGAACGGGACGACGTAAACAAATGCGGTCACATTGAGGTATATTAATATATATTTCTGTTGGAGGCAGACACCCATGAAAGGGTTTTTTTTTCCCCGCCACCCACATATATGAATGCCACAGGACTTCCTCGCTCCCCCTGCAGTTTCTTTTCATGATGTGACTACGAAATAGAGCTGAGCTGCACTGGGAGAAAAAGTAAGAAGACTTTCCAGGACAATTTCTTGTTGATTTGTAATTCAAAATCAATGAAAGTTATCAAAAATTAATCAAAAATAACATGAAACATAGCAAAACTATCAAAAAGTTAATCGAATTTATCGAAAAAGTAATCGAAATTATCGAAAAAGAATTGCCTTTCCCTTTCCTAGACAATCCTTTCATTTTTTTCCATGTCCTGCCTCGTGTGTAATGTGTAAACAGTGGGAAAATGTCAGACAAAGAAGCTGCCAAAGGCTTTGAAGGAAAAAAATGGAGAAAAGTGGAGAGCTACATGCCACAAATAAAGTGGCAGTTACAAACACACACACACACACACACAGATATAAAAAAAGGAATAAGCATTCACACAGAAACACACAGTAACAAGTGCATATGAAAAAATCATAGCATAGTTTAAGGCGCTAGCTAGCTTACAACAAAAAGCGGAAAAGCTGGAAACAACGCCAAGAAAAAACAACACTAGGCGAGTGCGAGTGAGAGAGAGTGAGGGGGAGTGGCACGGGGCAAGTGGAAAAACGCTGAAATTGCAAAAGCGGAAGTGTAATAAAGTGCAAAAGTGCAAAAGCAGAGATAGGACTGAAACAACAGGCGGAGCATCGTCGGTGGAAGAGTCAAGTGAGATAAGAACAATGCGAAACAAGAAAAGTCAAGTGTAAGAAGTGTCACAAGTTGTTAAGAGGGATGCGAGGGGGATGCCCAAGGATGTCCTTGGGCAAGGCAGCTGCAAAGGCAAAGCAGGAAGCACCAGTCCACAAAAGGTGATATGTGAGATGAATTGAATTGAATTGGAATCGAGAAGATGGAAAGCAGATGGAAATTTACAAAGGCATACGCCAGGCTAATGGAACCGAAACGGAAAGTGCAGATTGGGGGAGAAATATCCTTTTTCTCACAACGAAGTTAACTATCCTTGATATCCTTTCAAAAACTCCTTCTATAAAACTCTAAAAATTGGCTTTTCTCATTTATTTTCTTTTCTTATTTTAGGCCAAAAACAAAAAAATGAGCAGCCACAAGTGGAACAAAATTCAAGGTGCTCCTCACACACACACACATATGAGTATCCTTAATACGTGAATGTGTGTGTGTGTTTGTACGAAAGTGTAAAAGTAGAATAAACGGAAACGTTACTGGCACAAGGACCTCGAAAAGTATGCAACATTAAGTGCGGCAGCGGCAGCGTTGTCGTTGCCTTTTGCCGTTACTTTTGCTTTTGTCCAGGTCCTTTCGTCCTGCCCCCCACCCGTCACGCCAAAAGCCCCCCTGTTGGCAACAGGGCCCCTCATGTGCCATTTTAGCATAAGTTTCTTTAACTGTCAATGTCCTGCGAGGAGGTCCTTAGAGTATATCTGAAACTTGTCTAGGAAAAAACTTGAAAAAGGACCAAAGACAATTCCAATTCACATTCCAAGGAGAAGAGCAACCACATTTAATAATTGTTAGTTCCTTTCTACAAAAAATTTAAGAGCATTAGACTAGTTTATCTTTTTCTTTGATTCCCCAAAACTTTATCCAATTCCTTGAGTCAAAAAAAAAAGGCAACAAAAATAACAAAACACGCAAGGACTCATTAACAAAAATACGCAAAGGACTGAAAATAAAAACAAACTGGCTGAAACGGCAACACAAAAGTGCTCTCGCATCTCAAAAAAGTCTCTTCAGAATAAACGAAGAATGTCTCAAGAAGAAAAGGACGAAGGACGATTTGAAAGGATGGGGAAAAGGTTATCCCCAAACAAAAACAAAAACAAAAAGAAAAAGAAAAAGAGATAGAACCATGGAATGGAATGAAAAACAAGTTTTCTCACTAATCAACTTCCCAAATGAACTGTTCTTTTCGTTTGTGTTTTTTTTTTCGAGAGGGAATTTCTGGTAAAAAGTTAAATTATGAAAATGTCAAGAACAATATATGTACATGTGTGAGACACAAACACACAGACAGACACAGATGGAACGTCAACACATACATATATAAATGAATAAATGCCAAAAACAATTTACATAAAAATATTTGTGCGAAAAAGTTTTGAAGGCGAGTTTGGGTGAAAATTTCCATATGAAAAGCGAGAGAGAGGTCCTGGGTCGTCGGTCGTCGGTCGTGGGTCGTGGGTCGTGGGCCGCGGTTTAGTGGGCGTGAGGGCAAGTTTATCAACTGAAGCATCGCCTAATCAAGAGCCCGGAGAACCCCGAAAAGCCGACCGCACAATTTACAGCTTTTTTCATCAGCCACCCCCGATCTCAGCCCTGCTCTGGAAAACTCACTTTTCAAACTTTAAATTTCCACCCAAACCAAAAACCCGCCATTAATTCGAGTGTGTGTGTGGGCGGATGTGTGTGTGTTGTGTATTTGCTCAAGTTGAAATTTTCAATTTCGAGCACACAAAACTCATTAAGAGAGACAACTTGTGAAAGGGGCAACAAAATTCGGGATGAAAGGAAATTATCAGAATTCTTTGGAATGCGTTTGATTTGCCAAAGAGATTGCCAAAAATAATTTTGTAATTGCTTGACAGATGAATAAAGCTTTTGGGTAACTATTTTGAGGCTCCGATCCTGTATTTTAGGCACCCCTCCTCCTATCACGCCACCATCTCTAAGCCTCACGTAATGCCCCGCACGCTCACGTTCCGGCTCACGAGCCTGCTGGCTGTTCTGCGCTTTCGATTCAATCAATTCTTGATGTCTTTATTAATATTTATGCGATGCTGCCGACAATCTGGGTATCTCTGTATCTGTATCTGTATCCGAATTTGTGTGTGTGAGCTTTTGCGTCACAGATTGCTTCATAACGCGATTTCTCCTCCCCTCCCCTCCCCTCCCCGGTTCACTGTCCTTTGCCGGGCCCCAAAATGTATGCAATGAAAATTTTTTAAGTGCTTTAATTCCGCGTCTTGTGGTTCGGGTTCTCATGCTTCTTATGCAATAATTTGATTCTGTCTCGCAAATAAAATTGCAATTCCTAGCTTTAATTTTTCATTCTTTACTCTATATATAGACGAGTCTATATTTTTTTTATCGCTAATGAAACGCCCCTTTTGGCCGACATCTCTCACCTTTTCGAAACCCAACTCACGTAGCCGGTCATTAGATCAACTTTAATGCGATGCAGTTCACGTTTTTATTTACTTAGATCTCTTGTTGCCTCTTTCTTTATCATTTTCCGTCTTTATCTTTAGAAAAATAGAGAAAACCGACCGCAAAATAATGCCTTTTCAATAGAGAGTCTTGGATTCAAAATTAAAATATACAAAAATCGTCCAAAATATATAATAATTTCCCTAAAAATAATGTTATTTCAAACTCAACTTGCCGCAACAATTTTTTGAACAATTTCCCTTCCTTCCTCCCTGGCTTTCGGCTTTCAATTTTATTATCCAGCCAGCCCTGGTCCCATTTCCTTTTATTTACCAGCCCCCCCCTCCCCCCGCTGGACTGAAATGAGCGGGAAGGGAGCAACTTTAATTGAAATCCTTGCTCTGAAAGCGACTTTATGCAATTTGAAAATACTTCCTGAACCAGGAACAGAATTTTGCGGGCAAAAAGAGCGGGGTACGCAGCAGGATGGAATCTGCTTCTGCTTTGGCTGCTGTGCAAAACTTTTGCCAAACAACTTTGGCTCAAAGACAAAAGCACAAGCAGCAGCAGCGGCAGTAGATGCTAAAAAAAAAAATAGATGGAAAAGACCTAGAGAGAAGGGCCAAAGAAAACAAGAAAAACGGGGGAAATGGCAAATGGAAATTTGTTTTCCTTTCCCTTCCAAAAAAATAAAAAAAAAAACCAAAAAAAAAAAGAGGAAGTTTAAAACCCAAACAGGGGACAGAGAGAGTGACAGTTGTTGCTCTTTAACACAGATTGATGGTTCCCGGGAGAGGTACAGCCGCGTCAAAAGGTGACTATTTTCTTAACCTGCGGTTCAATTGCATCGCGTCACGCTATATCGGTATTTATATATGGTATATGGTATATATGGGACGCCATAGATCGGCCATTATGTCATAAAGACGAAGGCAATTAACTCGGATCGGTTGGGATCAGAGCCACTAATTGTGAGCTTTGCAAATTGTTTTAAAGCCATCGTCCATAATCGTAATCGCAATCGGTAAACAAGAATTCTAAAAGTGTGTCTCTCTAAAAATGGCCATAATATAACGATCAACTTTACAATTACACTTAAAACAAAAACAATAAAGAAATAATTAATACTAATTATTTATAATTAAAGCCATAATAGTTTAAGGAATATTCTACTTTAGATTTAAACACTAAAATAATTCCCTACTTTTTTATGAGGGGGGTGGTGTGGGTCAGGTTTTCCCACACCAATAAAACACCACCGGCGGGGTTCATAAACGGAATGAAGGGGTTTCTTTTGTAAATTGCGTCGTTTGTCTAGCATTATTATTGGCCTCAGATATGAGACAGCAGATTATTTTATGGCGATCATGAAAATGAAAAAAAAAAACAGAAACAAAGGCTGAAGCCAAAGACAGCCACAGAAATAGAAACAAAAACTGAAACCGAAACCGAAACAGAATGGTTTTATGGAATCGGTAGCCAAGAAATGCCAATGTCGGAGGTATTTGTGGGAAACTATTAATGATTTCTGGTTTGGCATTTTCATTGATAGCTTTTCAAATAAACTGAGACAACAACGAGTCAAAGGACAGAGACTTGACATTGACGTTTGTCATGTGACGGCAAAAACGGCAAAACGGAAATTAAAATCCAGAACATTTCAAGGAAAACCAAACAAAAATCGGGAGCACCAATAATGATGCTGGCTTTCACAGGCAAAAGGATATAAAATCCAACTCCTGAAATTAATTAGGAACAAAAAAAAATAATAGTAACAGTAAAGAAGAGAAATTAAAGGCTTTTATTTGAATGTTTAGTTTCTTTTTTATATCCTGGATCCTTGCCGAGATGTAAGGATCCACCGTTTTATGCCTCTAGACGATTCATTCTCATTTGGCCAAACAGTTTTATGGCTCCCCAGGAGCAGCTCACACACAGGATGGCAAAAAAAAATGGGAAATGAAAACTTTCTTTCCACCTGAAGCGGCATAAATTTCCCAGAAACGACAACGACCTAGTTTCTATCCAGGAAGTCCTTTTGCAAATTCCCTACCAAATTTTTCAACTAATTACGTTCAATTATTAAGGGAAGAAGAGGAGCAGGAGGAGGGATGAGATTTTTCCCACAAATCCATTTTCCTTTTCACGGACACACGTGTCGTCCTGCGTTTTTCATTCGACGCACATTTTCTTCGACGGTTTTCTTGGCATTTTGCAATTATTGCTCCGTCTGTTTGGGGAATGTTGGGAAAAATTCTGCCAGCACAGGAATTTTCAATGTAAATAGTGCTTCTTCAAAGGGAAGACTCCCTGAGAGGTCCTAGGAGCCCCCTCTGGGTATTGAGAAAGGTTCGGGTTCGAGTTCAACTCCGGGATGGGGTGGACGGTGAAAGTGTTTAGAAAATATCGAAGAAAAACCAAAGACCGCGGTGTGGGAAACTACGGGAAAGCAATTAATTAAAGAATTTATATTGAAATATAATCTTTTTTCTCTCTAGGAATTTTTAAAGTCGGGTTTCCGATAATAATTCCTACGAAAAATAATCGCTTTTCTAGCAGAAGAAGAATATTTCTTTGGCAAATGAAGGTTTAACCTTTGGCCGGGCTTGGTGACCTTTCGAATCGAATTAATCAAAACTTTTGAATTATCCAATTAGCGCGTCGAAAAGTTTATCACCTCGCCCATAACATAACCTCAAAAACCCCAGCTGGGGGGGAAGCCCAAACCCCCTACACTCACAATTGGAATCCGCTATTTCCGATGGGCGGAATGGGAGTCATAAAATTGAGTGAAACGAGAGAAGAAAGGACACCAGGACGAGGCAGGACGATGAAGGAGCAACGCTTGCGGTGAACTTCACACAACACGTAATTGGTTGAGGCGAAAGAGACGGGTAGATGCTCCGGCGAAAGAGATGGCGTATGGCTGGAGATTTGGAGGGAGATTTGGGTGGGATTCCCGTTATGGAGATTGAAGACGCGAATGGGGCGTATAAAAAGAAAGAACAGCAAAGTGGGCGGGACATAAAGTGTAGCAGCTGTTTAGTAGGAAGGAAAACATAAATGAAAATCAATAAATAAAAATTTTATCGCTCACAAAAAAAAGAACGGTGAACGGTGGCTTAAATTAACTCACGCAAAGGGGGAGGCTGGGGGGTTAGAAGCCTCGTTTTAGAGGCAACCAAACTGCAAAAACCGCCAAACAAAATCAATAAATTTTTCAACCACACAGGGGCGCCGTTTATGGGCTGCCAAGGGGTAGCGGAGGGGGTGGGGGGGATAGAAGAGAGCCATTTGCTAAACGAGCGAGACGGCATGCTAATGCAATTGGCCAATAAATCATCGCATAAAACTGCATAAAAATGTCAGACCACAGAGAAAAATATGAAAATAAAATTAATTCCAGAACAGAAAAGTATACAGAGAAATAATTTCAAATTAAATATTAAATTTTACGAATTTCATAAAAATATAATTAACAAAATAGAGTTTAATATTAAAAGTTAACTGAATTTCTTTCTGTGCATTGATAGTTCGATTAAATAAAAAGAAGACGACCCTAAACCCACCCAAACCCCCCGCACAGCTTAGTCAATCACAGCTGAGTGCATCAAGCCATCAATCAATTAATCAATCAAATAAATGTCCGACAACAACAAGCGGCCCTCAATCGTTTACATCAATCAGCAATTTGCTATCAATTAGATAAAAGCCTTATCGTTCGGTGACGAAAGCAACCCTCTTAGCACTGTTTTGTTGTTGTTGTTTTTTTTTTTTGCCACCTTAGTATGATTTATGGCTAGAAAGAGATAGCACCAGATTTGTATTAGCAAATTGCGCGAAATTCGAAACTATGGTAGAATCTAGAGTCTAGAGGCTAGAGTCTGGAATCTAGAAGAGTCGCTACCAAAAACCAATCGCCTGGGACACATATTGACCATAAATCTGTATAACACCAGAGGCCATAAATCAATATTCAAATGCGACGTCAAAAGCGTCAACAGTGAGCCATAAAAAGCAAGAAACACACACCGTTTTCCTAATCGCAACAAATCGCTAAAAAAAAAAAAAAACAGGAAAAAAAAGCTTCAACCGGCGCCAAACAAAATTCAAATCAAATCTGATCAGATCCGATCACTTGAACTTTGCCCTTTTATAATTCCCATCATGCCCTGAAGTAGTGCAGTGTAAAGACACTCGGGGCCGTTGATGTAGATCCAATGCCTATTAAATAAGTACAATTATGGTCACAAAAATACAACCACAAAGGGAATACGCATCGGAATTCCATTGGCTTGTCTTGGAGGGAATTATTTATAGGGAATACGTGACTGGCAGTACGAAACGGAATTATAGACCATTTAATGTGTGACAGACCCGAGAATATTATTCAATGTGTCGCCTAGTGGGTGGCCCACCCAGAGCTTTAGAAAATCTTACTTGAGAATTATAAAGCAGCAGTCTTCTATTTCTTTTACATTCTTTGACTTCCAAATCAAATCAAATTTTTGAGAGGAAAAACTTTTATGATTCGGTGAAAAAGTTATTTATGCAAAAACGAAAATGTTTGTTTACAATTTTTGCTTTGATTTCAATTTGATTTCGCCGGCCAAGCCAAGCCAAGCAGCAAATAGAATTTCGCCTCGCAAATAAATAGAAAGGAAGGAAGGCGGGGCCCAAGGATCCAGCATCCCAGAGTCCTTAGTCCTTAGTCCTGAGAAAGGAGACCCACCAAAAAACCGGACCCGTACTAAATTACATTTAAGAAATCAAGGCGCGAAGGCCGAGATGGAGTTAAACTTTTCCCTGCGAAAATTGCGAAATTCGTGAAAATTGTGAAAAGCTTCACGTTCGTTTTCCTCTTCTTCTGCTCAATGAACAGGCCGAAAGAGATAGCCACAGTCGAGGGAGAAAGCCGGAGCCGGAGAAAGGGAAAGGACGAAGAAAGGGAAAGGACCAAGAAAGGGGGCGGGGGGCGTAGAAAAGCGGGAGCTGAAAATTCAATTTAATTTGATTTGATTTTCGTTCTCGTTTTCGTTTTCGTTTGAATGAACAGAATAAAAAATAAAATAAAACGAAGAGGAGAAAGAGGGAGACACTAAGAAACGATATCAAATTAGTTTAAATAGAAAATAAAATAAGCCGGATAAGGGGAGGTGTTGGAAAGAAAAGTCTTCTAAATGTTTTTTTTAACAAATATTAAAAACTCCTAAACTAAACCCTTTCTGTAAACCAAAATATTCTCCTATCTTATCGATGTTTTTTTTTTTTTTAATTTTAAATATCCAACAAAATAGCAACAATAAAATAAGCAGATAACAAAAATAACTAACTGATAAATATATTCTTGAGATAAATAAAAAAAAAACAACAAAACGAAATGAAAAAAATTGAATTTTAAAATATTTTCTTGTATGTGTATTTTTTTTTAAACTTTACCCATTCCACAGTGTATTTTTTCAGTGTGTTGCTGGTATATTTGTTAACAAATATAACAAGAAATACAGGTAAATAATGTGACAACGTTATATACGATTTTTAACGCATTTTCTTATCGCACGCACACAGAACAACAAAAAAAACCATTAAAGAACACGCGACTAACTAGTTTTGTTTTAGTTTAAAAACGAAACCAAAACAAACACTAATGTGTGTTTCTGCGCAAAAAAAAAAAAAACGAAAACGAAGCAAAAAGATTTTCCATTCAGAATGTGTAGCTGTGTTGTTGTTGTTATTGCGGTTTTCTTTCGCTCTGATAAAAATCAACAGTCGGCGATGCCGGCGCTGCAGTCGCCTTCGCAGTCGACGTTGGCGCCGTTTCGTGCGGCCGGCGAACCAAAAATGCTTTTTTGGGTGCCGTTTTTTTTTGTTGATTTCTTCTCGGTAATTTTTTTTTTATTTTTTGTAAATTGGTGGTGGGGGTATTTGTTTTATTTTTCCGATTTATTTTATTTGTTTGCCACTGTTGCTTGTAGTTATTGTTGCTGTTGCTGTTTGTTTTTCTTTTAATGGCTCAGGGACGATGCAATCAATTAGAAAACGTTAGTTAATGCTATCGAGGTATTCGTATAGGAAATTTATGAAATATATAATTGTTTTGATTCTGCTAATCCTAGATTTGCATTCGCTCTCCCGCTTACTCTCTGTAGGTCCTATTACAGCACCCACCCTTCAAGCCCTTCCAGCCCTTTTTGCCACCTCTCACCCTCTCTCTCTCGTACACTTGCTCTCCTCTCTCTCTGTGTTTTGTTTATTTGTCCGTTCCACTTGTTTTCGCTTTTAGTGCTTCGCGTATTATTTATTTTCATTTTTTTTGTTTGGCATTTTTCGGCACCATTTTCGGGCTTTTTTCATCACTAGCTACCGTATTACCGTTTTATTATGCACACTTCACGTTGCCGCCGCTTGTTTCAATTATGCTGCATTATAATTCACCGAATCCAGATTTATTTTGTTGAATTTTGCGCGACTCGAAATTTTAAGCGAATTTTCTGTGTGCGGAGCGAAAAGCAGCGAACGGGCGAAAGAACGAGAACGAGAAAGAACCAAACGCTGTTATATGATGGAAGCGAAACGAAACGAAAACGAAGCCAGCGTCGCTGCCGCTGAACGCTGAAGCTGAACACTGAACGCTGCCAGTCAGCGCCGCCGGCAGCGGCAGAGAAACGAAACGAAGCGAAGCGAGGCGAAAAACGAATCGAGAATCGAGATTGAGGCGAAGGCGAACGAGCCAGCCGAGAATCAGGGGCGATGCGTGGGTGCGAGCGAGACGGAGCATCGGAGAGAGGGACAATGCACTGAGAGAAAATGGGAGGCTTGTGTTATGTAAAGACAATTAGGATAAACTTGAAGGAAATTATCGCAATGAGTTAGAGACAATTTTGGACAACTAAAGATAGATAGAGAATTAACAATAATAGTTAGCTGAGCGAAGAAAGTTAAACTATCATGGAATAAATTTAATTTCTAAGCAACAACAAAAAAATCTCCAATAAGAATCTTGTTGGAAATACTCTCTTTCCGAATATGAATTTTTTCACGTGCAGAAAATGCGTAAGAGGGGTGGCAGGTGGAAGCCAAAAGAAATAAAAAGAGAGCACGAGCGAGGAGAGCGGCGGCGAAGAAAACACTTGACAATTGAAATTGAAAGTTGTAATGAGACAGCGACTTGAGATTCATCACCGAACAGCTGCCGCTGATTGCTCTCTCTCTCTTACGCACTCCCCATTACACTCGCACGGGGTCCCCAAATTCCCCCCCCCCCCCCGCACCCTTGTGGCGCTTCCCCCCTGAGCGACAAATAGCGGAAATCCAATTACAAGCAGAAAAGGCAGACATTGCGTCGTCTTTGCCTTTTTTTCGAATAATATTCGCGAATAATATTAATTTTAATCATAATTGTGCTTTTTAAACTTCCCAAAAAAAGGCAAAAATAAAAAACGGGACAGAGGGTGACTTTTAAATCGGCGTTTGGGGAATACAAAGCAAAAACGTGTAAAAATCTGCATACGAAAATCTCCATGTAAACACACACGTGCGATTTTGCTTTTGTTTTTGTTTTTTTTTTTCGAGTCCGACATCCATAAATTGGATGTCATATTTTTGCTCTTTTTGGCCAACAAGTAGAAATGGCCAATTGGAATCAATTTCTATTTGCAAAAGATTAATTGTTTCATAAAAAAACGAAGGTTTTACAAACGAAAAAACTAACAAGTTACAGAAAATTATAATCCCTTAAAACTCGGTGTTAAATATTATATAAATAATATATATATTCTTGGAGGCAAAAACCAGAAGGGGTTAACCTGCATTTTTGCTAATCTTTTGGGCTGCTTCTCCTTTCCCGTTTTATCACATGTGATAAAATATATAAAAACGACAATAGCCTCGAATTTATTTGCTTTTCTGGGGGCTTTCATTCGGATTCTACAAAGCGTGCCGCCTCTTTGGATTCTTATCAGACGCCAGCCACCAACAACAGCAATAGCAAGAACAACAACAAAGCTCTCTTATCAGAAAACGAAAAAACCAAAACAGAAAAAACAACAACACAAAAAATAAGAGTAAAGACCAGAAATACGTAGCACCTGTCGAATCCAGAGACCGGCCCCTTCTGGTAATACTAAAAAAGCTACCAGAAAATATTGAATTTAAAAAAAAAAGGGAAATTTTAGATAAATTCCCAAACCCCATAAATGTAGTGTTAATTCTCATATAAAGCGGTTAAACTTGGCTTACCAAAGTGGATATAAAAAGGTTGTTGGTTTTCAATCGACTTACCTAAAAGTAAAGAAGATAAAAAATATTTTATTAGAAAAAATTTTATTCAATAAATATATTTATATTTAATTTTTAAGTTAAACTCCTTAAAATATCCCAAGTTTTAAGCATAAATGTCTATTATTTGGGTAAATATTTAAATAATAAAAAATCCTTTGAAGTCGCAGCGAGTGGGTGGTGAGTGGGTTTTGGATGTTTTTTTCATCTTCTTATTGGATTGCCAGGCATTTGGGCCTTTCTTCGGGTTTCGGATTCGAGTGTTTTGAGGTTTTTGTTTGTGTTTGTGTTTCTGTTGTTGTTTTTTGTGGAATTTGTTGTTGCCTTTGAGCGGATTTACATTTTGGGCAATTAATACGGGGGGAAGAGGGAGAAATGGCAGGCGTTAAATGCTAATTGCCAAATGTGAAACAAACAGATGACAAATAAATATTCCTCCAGCCTAGAGTTTTTTTTTTGGAGTCGACAACCTTGAACTTTGACCTTGCCGGCTTCTAATCAGACCCACCAAAAGGAAATAAAAGAAGTAAAAGTAGAAGTAGGAATAGAAGCTTTTTATCTTTGCATTTCTCTGCCTCTGTCGACGTCGACAGCGCCACCTGAGCAGCAGCCAAAGCTTCTGCTTTTTCTTTCTCATCATCATCTCTCTCTTTCCCACTGACGACAGGACGTCTCTTTCTCTAGCCCTTGGATGATTTTTGAAGGATATATGGCAGGATGGCAAAAGTAATAATTAGTCCCAAGCGAGTTTCTCCCAGCAAGGAGCTTACTAGGCAAGTGGGAGTGGCAAAGTGGGCGAAGGATAACAGCAAAGCAATAGAACGGTCAATGGGATATTCGAGGATTCTGATTGGAATGTCCTGGGTCGATTATTTGCAGGAAAATCAACTGGTAATTGAGTTAGTTTCTGATTACCAAATCAATACAAAGCGAATGCCTAATGGATTATGAAATACATTTGGCTTTTCTCATTGATTCCATCAATAATTCCTTTTGATATTGAAAGATACATTTTTAAGTATTAAGTATTAAGTATTCAAGAGGATTCTGAATTTATATTTGAAATAGATTTCATAGCTAAACAAAACAATTAAGAACGTGACGGAAAAATTTGAAAAACTGTAGACTCGTGACTTTCAATCAATAGCCTAGAATTTAATAGATAATTCTCTTCAACTATATAGGAATACGAATAGGAATAGGAATATATATATAATGAATATCATGTGATACATATCGGTCCACAGGCCCGATCATTCTCCCTGCTCTGATTGATCCTCTTGGGTTTATTAATTATTCGCATTTTGTATTCCACATGCGAGATCGTGTGCTATCAAAAAATTGTTTTTTCCCTCTATTCTTTGATGATTTCTACATTTATACCCTAAGAGAGGGTATATTAGAATTAAAATTACAAAAGAAAATCAAGAATAAGCCACCAAATAGGTAAAGCTATCCTTGTAAGAGCATTTTTAGTTCAAAAATATATCGATTTATGATATATATTTTGTAGAACTTATAAACCTTCCTTTAGAGTATCTAAAACTCTATATAGAAAAATATCTGAGAGTCAGTTTTTTAATTTTTTTTTTGCCAGATAAGCACGCTTTGCATGGGGACCCGGACCCGGTCATGCTTTATTTAACAAATGGCACAACCCACGGGCAGAAGTATAGTTTATGAATAGAATTCTAACAACTTAATTATAGATATCGCCGGAGAGAGATCTCTCTGGGGAGACGAGGGAAATTACAGGTGCCAGCCTGCCTGCTCCATTATACGACCAAAGAAAATATAATTTGTTCCATTTCAAAAGGGGCAGAAGATACCTCCTATATGGGAGAAATATCTTCTGGGGACTTTATAAAGCGCTTTTAATGATCTATTTGATTTGGAATATGTAATTTCTTATGGCATTTATAGAGCAGGGTTCTAGCGTTGCAGGAAAACAAGTTATTTTAATTTAAAAAATTTGAAAAATATCGAAAAATTTTTTGCTACCGAGATTTTGATGCAGATTTATAGTAAATCGAGCAACGATTCCAGAACGGTATCCCTTTTTAAGATCAGATAAATATTAATCAAGATATGCTCTTCCCAAGGGGCCATATTTTTCTACTTCTGGACTTTTTTAATTTTTACAGGGGGTTCATCGGAAAAATTAGAAAAAAATCTAAAAAATTGTTGCTTCCAAGATTTGGATGCAGATTTATAGTAAATCGATCAACAATTTCATAACGGTGTTCCTTTATAGGATCGAATGAATATTAATCAAGATATGGCCTTCCAAAGTGGCCATATTTTTATAATCCTGGATTTTCTCAATTTTCTAGGGGGTTCATCAGAAAAATTCGAAAAATATCGAAAAAAAATTCGGTTCCAATATTTTTATGCAGATTGATAGGGAATTGATTCCAGATTCCAAAGCTATACTTTGTTCAAGGATCGAATAAAAAATGCCGAAGATATGGACTTCGAAAAGGGCGTAAAGTGATTTTTCTCGATTTTCAGATTTTTTGAGGGCGTCCATCAGAAAAATTTGAAAAAAGTCGAACAATTTTTTGCTGCCGAGATATTGATGCAGATTTATAGTAAATCGATCCACGATTTCATAACTGTATTACTTTCTAAAATCGGATAAGTATTAACCAAGATATGACCTTCCCAAGGGGCCATATTTTTCCACTCCTGGATTTTCTCAACTTTGAAGGGAGTTCATCAGAAAAATTTGAAAAAAATTGAAAAAAAATTCGGTGCCAAGATTTTGATGCAGATTTATAGTAAATCGATCAATGATTCCATAACTGTATCACTTTCTAAGATGGGATCAATAATGACCGATATATAGACTTCCCAAGGACCCTGAACAACCCTAGAACCCCGGTTTTTCCCGGTTTGGAAATCTCGTATTCAGAAAAGTCACCGCGATGATAATCGACTGTTATCGATTACTCGACGGAAGGCTCACCTGGATGGCGAATTGCGGAAGTTATAGCAGCAACAGCAGAAGGAGCACACCATATACACCAGAAAGTTGATGCTGCCGCACCACGTCGACGTCGAAGTATTGCCGCTGCTGCTGCCGACGCCGCTGCCGACGTTGCCCGATAGGGTGGCGCTGGAGGTTTCCTCTGTGGCGGCGCTGCTGCTGCGCTGGTCGCGTTCCTTGTCACGGTCGCGGCAGAGATCCAAGCCGGCTGCGGCGGCGATGATCGAAGCCGCCGATGATTTGCGTCGTCCTGCTGCGACGCCGACGCCGCCAGAGGCCAAGGCAGCGCTGCTCTCGGCGTTGGCAGACTTTAGGAATTTTTTTAAGCGCGGCGCGTGGCTTTCAAGGGCGGGCGGGGCACTGCAGGTGGAGCGCTTCCGCAGCTGCTCTGCCAGTGAGGACGTCGCTGTCGCTGCTGCTGCTGTCGACGTCGCAGTCGCTGCCTTCTTCAGGCGCTGCTGATCATCCACGAAGGATATTTGCTTCCACTTCTTCTTTTTCACCTTGGCGGTGGCTTTCAGAAGATTTCTTGATCTGTATGTTGTTGTTGTTGCCGGGAGTGTGGTCGCTGTTGCTGTTTTTCTTGGTGTTTTTGTTGCTGCTGTCGCTCCAGCCGGCGGCGATTGCGCTGCAACGGCGACGTCGACGTCGTCGTCACTTTTGGCCGCCAGTTCAGATCCTTTTTGCCGCCGACTTACACGCACACATACAAACCAAACAGCCACACGGACATTGCCACACACACACACTGACGCGCATCCACAGGACCGCTCTGCTCACGCCGGCAGCGCACTGCGTCGACGTCGCGGTGGCGCCCTCATTGGTTTTTCGATTTATTTTTTTAATTTTTTATTTATTGTCTAATGGTTTTTGGAATTTTCGGGATTTCAGGTTAATTTTAATGTCAAACTATAATTTAAGTTTTTGTCAAAACTTTAACAATTATTCTAGAATTGAAAATCAGAGATTTAAAAAGATATTGTAAGGCTTTGTGTGATTTTAAAGTTTTTGAAACTGTTTTGGAAGGTTCTTGGGTTTTAGAATTATGATTTTAAACAAATTAAAAGGACTTCCAAGTATTTTTGGAACGATTTAAATCAAATATTGGCAAAGAAATTTTAGACAAATGTGTCAAAACTAAAGTTTTTGAAGCCTTTTTTATAATTGATATTTTATATAAATTTGTACTATTTTTTTTTATCACTTTTGTTAAACGGAAAACGTTTCTGGCCTTTGTTTTTAATTTAATATCTTTAACTATTCGTTTGACTATAATTTTAGTTTGTTTTGTTCCTCAAATTCCTGCATTAATTATTTTAGACAATTTATTTTTGGCTTTAATTTAATTAAGTTTCGGTTCTGTGTGTTTTTTATGCTCTTTTTTGTTGGAATTTCACATTTCTCTTATCATTCGCACTGTTATCGTGGCTTTTGCTTTCGCTTCTGCTGCCTATTTTATTATTATTATATTTTTTTATGTAATTTACAGCCGCCGGCTGCCAGCAGCCTGCTCTCCCGCTCTCGTTCGCACTTTCGGAGAGCCCTACCGCCCCGTCTCCTTTCCTCCTTGGGGATGTATTATTTTGTTGTTGTGGTGCTGCTGGTGCTGCTTTGGGAATTTTTGCACACGTGCAAAAAGCACTTGAAAAAAAATTGAACAACAAAAAAAAAAAAATAATAGAAAACGATGCCGTGTGTGTGTGTGTGTGTGTTTATTTTTAGCGAATATATAGCATTTACGATATTTTACGATTATTGTGATTGTGGGTTGGTTTTTGGTTAGTTTTTAAGGTTCTTCTCGGTTTCGGCTGTATTTCTACAATATTTATTATTGTTATTATATTTCTCGCCTGTTTTTATTATTGTTTTTGTTTGTTAATGATGTTTTCTTTTTGGTTGTTTTCTTTTTTAGGCGGCGCGCGCGCACACACACACGCAGCCACACACACACACTGGCGGGCGACGCGATGCTCATTTGGTAAACATTTCGATTTTGTTCTGAATTCCGGAGTCTTCCCCACAATCCCCTCAACTATCCGGCGATCTTTACTATTTTCTTTTGTTTCATCCAAAAAGCGTTAACAGTCTCGTCCTCGTCCTCGTCTTCGGTTCAGTTTCAGTTTCTCTTGTTTCTCGGCTCCGTTGTTCGCGTCGGAGTTCGAAATTTGAATTGAAAAGAAAAACGTAAACACAATTGCTTTTTGGCACCGCTTTCCACTCTCACGCGACGCCGACGCCCGCCGCGGCAGAGGCAGAGACTGAGGCAGAAGCGCACGCCGTGCTGCAGCGTCCTCTCTCCGGCGCTCTCTCTCTCTCTCGGCGAGAGCGGGCTAGCCCAGAACCTTAATGGCAGCGTTCAGCGAAGCAGGCGGCGAAGCGTAAGGGCGAAAGAGCACGCCAACGGAAGCTGCGTGATTTCCGAGCGGCGCCAGCAGTGCAGCCGGCGTCGGCAGAGAAGCGCTCACCCTCTGATCAGAACTTTTGTGGCATGCTGGGTTGCCTTATATACTTTCTAATGGGTTTTTATATCCAAAAATAATTTCCACAAATGTCAAAAAATTTAAATGGAGAAACTCTATCTAACAACCATTTCCTTTGTATAATAGAAACCCCTTTTCCCATAATTCCCACAATAATTTAAACCTTTTAATCTAATCTCCTGAAATTCCCACCTTTTTTCGTATTAAATTAACAAAAAACTTCGTAAAAACAAACGAATTGATAGAAAAAACTTCCATAAATTTGGAACTTAAAAAATAGAAAAAGGTTCTTCTATGTTTAAATGATTTCTTTCCAGATCAAAGGGTATTTCTCTTCGGATCTTCGAGTCCATCCAAGTTTTCTACTGAATGAAGTGCGCAAAATAGTAAAAGACGCCGTGAGAGCAGCAGCTGCATTATTTCTCGGAAACTTTTAATAAACTTGTAAATTTTCCCAAAAATAACTTCTGATATTTTTTTGTATATTTTGTTTTTGGGCTTTCAACTTTCTTATCAGACAGAATAAACTCTGTGTTATTTATTATTATCGTTAGGTTTATATTTCTAATATTATTTATTGTTTAGTAGAGAGAAAGACAGAGAGGGAGAGAGCAAGAGATGTCGGGAAGTCTGCTTCCTCTCCGGAATTTCTCTTTTGCGCAGAAAGCTGCGCGCTCTTCTCGTCTCATTTCTCTCTTAGCGCGTCGCTGTCGGCGTTGCTGCCGCCATGCATTCTTATCAGAAACTCGGAACATTGTTGTTGCCGCTTCTGTTGTCTTGTTGTAGCTCATTATTCTAACTTTTTCTCAGTGCATTGCACTTGAAAACTTCATTTACGCATTTATCTAAATTCTCGCCATATATTTTTTTACCAATTTGCATTCGCATTTGGCCATCGAGGAGCAAATCTAATAAATAAAGCTGGGTCAAGTGATGGGCGCGGCGGCAGCGCTGCTGACTGAGCCGCCGGCAGAAGGACAACTTGCACCGGCAAGCAGAGGCGACAGCAGCAACGCCAGTAGAGCGGCGAAATCGCGAGGTTGTCGTCTTGACACTGGAAAATGGGATTACGAATATCCTAGTTGGGATTTCTTTCGATTTTTTCTTAAAGATTTTAAATTTTTCGACAATAAGATCGATATTTTAATCTTTTGAAGGTCTTTTGATTGTTTTTATCTATACTTTTTGAATTTTCTACGAAAATTAGATTTTTGGAGCCTTAATTTCCTGTAGAAAAAATATTACGTATACGTCATTTCTTTTTCAAAAAAGGTCGAGCATTTTTTAAGAATCCTATAATCCTATTCCATATAAGGAGGGGTTTTGTTAAAAACTGCGAAATACATTTTTGGATAAATATTATAATTTAAAGCCTATATATATAGCCTATATTTTTTAAGGATTTTATTTTCTAGTCTTGTGACCGTGTAATTACGGGACTCACTTTCGCTTGGCTCTTCAGGGCACGAGGCAGTTTTGATTGCTAGATTAGGTGACCCCGAGACCAAGATGGCTAACCAGGGGGTGGTGACCCCAGCAGTGGGCGGGCGGACGGGTGGACGGGCGGACAGAGTGGTTGAATGGGCGTAACCTTATGCTGCACTTACCGCCGCCAGTGGCCTGGCATTTCGTTATTAGCTCTTAAGCTGCCTCAGGTGCCTCAAGGTGCACAAGAAGAAAGCACACAAATACACAAAGGCTGGGGTCACCCGAAAGTTTCAAATTTCTTTTCGGCCCAATAAAAATAAACAAAGGCGGCGCGGCACGGCGTGGCACGGCGTGGCACGGCGCGGCCTTAGCCCAAGTGAAAGTGGAAAGTGGCAAGTGGCAAGTAGAAAGTAGAAAGTGGAGAGTCAAGTATGCCGACGAGTGGACTGAAATGAGCCTTCGGGCTCGGATTGCAATTATCCTGCGAGAGTTATCCATCAAAGATGCCACTTGTTTTAATGAAAATTTCCATCTATTTCCCTGGGAGTCCTTTCGTCCTTGCTACAGGTGCTGGAACACCACTAGCAGTACTTTCTTTTACGAAATTTCTGGTATTATGGTTATGACTGCCCCAAAACCAGATGTTATCGCAAAACTCTCTGGTTCCTGGTCTTCATTTTGGGCCATTTTTCAGCCAAAAGAAATCCGTCAAAAGCGGGAAATAAACTGACCCAGCGAGGGTTGTTTGAGGGGTTTCTATAGGAGTGATGATTTCCTAGTTTTGAGATCCTTAATATCATAAAAAAATATGATCCATGAATTAGTTAGAAAATTTTCCCTTTTTTCTCAACTAATTTCAAAACCAAACAAACTTGGAAAGTATTTTCCGCCTATTTTTTACCATAAAAAAACAGAGTATCCTGCGTGACCCCTCGCTCCGCCAGGCAAACGGCCACTTTTGGTTTGACAAACAGCCGCAACAACAACAAAAAAGTAAAGCAAAGGACGAAACATAGAAGGAGGAGAGAAAAGTGTCGAAAAAAAAGGAAACTAATGGATGGGCAATGGCTCCCAGGGGGGCAGCCACACAGATAGCCAGGATAACGAGCCAGGACATAGGGATACGGATACGGCAGCGGATATACAAATATATAGATATAAAATATCTGTATATATCTGTAACGCCCCCTGTCCTGGAATGTCCTATCCTTGTTTGTTTGAGAGATTTTTTCGGGGTGGCCCCGTGAGTCAAATATTTGCGACAAAAACATTCAAACCGCGTAATTCAGACCAAAAGCCTCGAATTTCATTGGAAAAATGCTTGGCGGAAATATCTTGTAGAATATTCTATCTTTTATACCCAACAAGGATTTAAAATCTGAGTTTCTATCAAGATATTTTCTTCAATTTTTTCTACAAAGCTTAAAAAAATGTGAGATGTGTGTGTATTACATTTTTGGATAATTTTCTGACCTTTTGGATAATTTTTTTCTATTTTTTTTAAGGACAATTTGGAAATCTTTTTGTATTCTTCCCTGGTGAAGCTGTCTCTTCATATTTTTCAATTTCCTGCTCTTTGAGCTCCGATTTCGTTTGAGATTTTCGACCCGCCTGCTGTGCGTGTACACTGCCACGCCCCTGTTGCGACTATACGCTCCTCCCCCTACTGCGTTAGGGCGGCAATGGGGGGGCGTGGCTGGCAGGCAAACAAATTGTATGCGTCTCTCATTTCTCATTTCGCGTGCAAAAAAAAAATCGCACAGAAGCTGCAGTTTGCACTTTGCCAAAAGCGGCAGGTGGGCTATGTGCCACGCCACCTCCCCACCTCCCCATTCCCCCGGGGGCGGAGACACAGCCACTCCCCTCTCCTCTATGAAGTGCACATATCAAAAAGTTAATCATAAAACAGCGAGTGCAAAATGCCAAGGTTCAACGTGTTGCTGATTGTTTTTTTGCTCCTTTCTTCGGGTCCTTAAGGGACCTCCGAAAAAGAAACAAAAGGGGGCGTTTGCCACACCCACCAACCAGTTGAGCCGCGAACACGGTGCGTATACGCAATAAACCCTTTCAAAGGGAAGTTTGCACAGGGAACTTAAAATGCGATGATTTTTAAAATAATCGAGGGAAGGTAGGGAACATTTTTATAGAAAATTGATAATACAAAATAATTATTAAAAGGATTTTTTACATTTCCTTTAACTTTGATTGAAATTATAACAAATATTTGTGTTTTTCTATGATTATTTTTTCCCATAATATAAAGATGTGTTTTAACCCATTCATGGAATTATTTTACTTTCAAATCCTGACCCTAACCAACAATATTTCTATTGAGTAATTTCCTCAAAGCTCCCCCAAAGCTTAACTGTGCTTTTTTGTAGCTTTCTCGACTTTCTAGCTTTCTAAGGGAAGGTTTCTCGAACATCCGCTGTGGTGAAAAGCTCAGGAGAAAGTATTTGGCCATTTTTCAGAGCTTTCGGGTTTTCATTTTGGCTAAGAAAGTTCTTTGGGAAAATTCGGACTTTTTTTAATGGGAAGCTTTCCTTATTATCTTAAAATTTAAAAGCATATCTTTTGCTTTTAATGAAAGAAGCAGAGAAAATTGGAATATTTTAAAACTTCTTTCAATTTTGTTCCCGAATCCCTGAAAGTTCTTACAAAACAGAACAACTTTTTCTCCATAAAGAGTTTCCGCGAAAAAAAATACGAGAAAAGGGAACTTAACTTTTCCAGAATAAAGAAAATGCAGTGCAAATGAATAAAATATTTCATGAAAGCCGTCAGTCTACTAATGAGGTTGACTCTTTAACAGGGAAATGGTTTTTTAAATTGAAGAATTTAAAAATTTGTAGTTGAAATATTCCTGGAAGTAAATCCAGGAATATGATCCACTTTGAAAATAGCTGTCTTTTCTCTTCTTTTAAATTGTTTTCCTCCTGCCAGTTTTCCCTCAATTGGCATCCTAGACTTGTATTTTGTTTTGTTTCTTGCCTTCTTGCAATGCAATATATTAAATTCTTCTCTCAGATTTGCCCCCCGTTGCTGTTGTCCTTTTTGTTTTAATGGTTTTGTGTTTATTATCATTCCTTCCCCATCCCCAACGCCATCTCCATCCCATTCCAGGGCTGCTGCTCACCTTCTCCCTTCACTTTTCCACGGACTTTTCCAAGTCCCACCCCATCCCTTGGGTTGTGCCTCAGACTGGATATGTTTGTCTAACCCATCTCAGATTGCCTTTATCTTACGGATATACTTCAAATGGCCACCCGAGCCAGCTCCTTCTCCGCTCACCTGCCCGTCAGGATTTGCTTGCAAAATGTCACACGTGTCGTATGCGTAATATTTGTAATGTCAGCATTAACCGAAGATTCTCATACAAAAGATTCACATTTTTTCCGCCTTTTCCGCTTTTTCCGGGTTGAAAACGAGCAGAAAAAATAAACATATTATCGAGTGCATTACTTTGCATCAGTTTATGCTAATTAACGATTCGATGTCATGTTTATTTGTATAATTTCCTTTTCAATTTAATTGCTGTATAAATTAAACGAGCCCCCGAAAGTGTTCAGCGTTCAGTGTTCCGCGAAAAAGTTGAGCCATTAATTATTGGACAGCAGGAGGCGTGACATAGGCGGTAATTTATAGTTGATTTAATGCCGTCTAATTAGCAATAATATGTTTTTATGGCAGAGGTCCTTTCAAAGGACTTCTTTTAAGTGTTTTTTTTCGGTGGATGGAAATCTCTGTTTGGAAATCTACTGAGTTTGTTAACAAAAAAAGGATAAAGATATCTTGAACACCTTTCAATTATATTAAATTTGGACTGTGCCTGTGCCTTTGATATTTGAATAATTAACAGAAATTGTAACACATCCGAGAGAGACCGAGGCGGAACCAAGGAGTTGGAAATTAATTGAGGAGCCGATATAGAGTTCCTTGAATATCCTAAACATACCGGCGCCCATTTCTCACCTCTTCAGTTGCGCAAATATGCCTTCATTAGCGCCTGAAAGTATGCAACACTCGAGGACCGAGCTAAAATGAGCTAAAGCGATGGAAAATGTAGGGGAAGCCCAGGGAAAACCAACCAAACGAAGGAAAACGAGGGAAAACCGTGGCAAAACGAAGAAAAACCGTGGCAAAACGACGCGAATACAATATGCAAACAAAGGCACGAGCTGGCATGCAAACTCGGCCCATTTTCAGAGCCCCTAAGTCCCTCTTAACCACTTTTTCTTTTCCCTCGTCGGGAGATACAAGAACCGAAGCGAGCAAATGAGTAAGCGGGAAAAGCGGCAAAATTCGAGTGCCAGCATCTTTTTCACTTTCGAATGTCGCACCAACCGAAAAAAAGTCCGGAAAAAAAAACTTTTCCTGTCGCTTCGAGGCGGTATTCCGTTTTCCGGGAAACGACTGACAGATGACCAGCAAGTAGGTCGAATTTCCCCTTTAAAACGGGTTAAACGCGTTGGGTTAAAAACATGCCAGAGGCTTAACCCTTAACCGAACCCGCCCACTCATAAAGTTTAAAGTTGAACAGTTTAATTAACAATTGCCAGGGACCTGATTGATTGGCAGAAAAATATGGCATCGATTAAAAGGGGGATTTATTAAAGCTTTAAAGAGGCGAGGAAAATGTGTGCTACTTATCGTGGAAATTATAGGGAAATATGTACAGAAATTCAAAGAAAACCTTTATATGGATTTCTTTATAGAAAAAGCTTGGAAATAGCTTTAAAAACTATTTAAAATTAGTAAATATTTTCTGTTTTCCTTTTTCTACTCCCCAAACACCTTTCAACTTTATGACAAACTCACTTAAAAAACCCAAATTCCCTTTTCTTCCCTTTGGGGAATTACTCCGTTTATAGTTTCCTGTTCTTTTTTTTCTGGCTACTTTTTTAAGGGTGATAAAAAATGCGAACTGTGTCCACTGGACACTGGACAATCCCCTGATAGCTTAAAGATTGTTTGGCCAAATTGGAGGATAATTTATATGGACATTAGCTCCGCCGTTGAATATTTTCAATTCATTGGAAAACTGGAGAACGAAAAACAACTTTGACATGGCATATAAATGAGGCATCGCCAGGGATTCTCGACCACCCAAAGGACCTGCTCCACAGGATACTGGGCTGCTTGAATTATCCCCCTCACCACCACCCACCCCATCTCATCTCTTAAATTCCTCTAGGTATATAAAATATATGTGTATGTGTGTTCTGTTGTTGTGATTTTAAAAATATATTCTTTTTTTCCCCCGCTTCCCGTGTTTGAGTGAAGCAAACAGTAACAAGAACAACAATAATAAACATTTCTTCTCGGACCATTTGTCTGTGTGTTTTTAATAATAAATAAACTGTAAACATAAGTCACGAGCAGAGCCTGAGCCCCAAAAGTTGAGCCTTGAGCTTCCTTAGATTTATGAAGGCACTGAGAGAAATATCCTCTAACCGACCTTAAAATTAAGATTTAAATAAAAAATAATCCCCTGTATTGTAGTTTATTAAAATCATTTTATAATTCCCTTTAAAAGAAACAAAACCTCTACCGAAAACTCCCCCTAAACCCCCTCATTTTTCTCACTGTTTGGTAAGCTGGATGGGGGAGGGGCGTGGCTGACACAGAGGCGGCTAAAAATGGGGGACTGGACGGGGGCTGGGACATTGCCTTGTGGCCAAAGCTATGCAAATGTTGCGGCCTGCCTCCGAATCTGTCTGGATTTTTGAAAGCCCCCACAAAAAACTCACGCAAAATTCCAGCATTTTCATTCCCAGCATCTATGTACCAAAATTTCTACTACTATATTATAAAACTTGCCTTTTAGATAATACCTAAGGGAATTTTTGATTTGGGAATTAATGTTGTGGTGCATGGGGGGAGACTGGGACGAGACTTGTTAGCCAAAAACTGATAAGATGTTACCACAAAAATGTTCGCCCTCATACCTTTTCGGAGGGAAATTTGATTAAGAGGCCTTTTAGGGCCGAAATAAATCATTTTCTGGCTAAAAATCTAAAAGCCGAAACTGATTTTTAATATTAAATGCGAATTTAAATACAAAATCTAAATATTTTTGTTGCTTTGTTGCTTTGTTGGTTCAACAAATTCCTATATTTATTTATGAGAATCCCTGGCTATTTCCATGCTGATTTATTGCCTTTTTTGTCGATCCTAATTAACTTTACACTTGTTCAGTTTTCAGGCCTTACAAAGGCGCCTTTTTTAGGTCTCCGAATGAATGAATTTAAATTTTGCGCGAAATGAATATGGAAATATTGATCCGCAAATGTCAATGTGTGTTAAACCATTAGTGCGTGTAATATTTCATTCTGATTTATAATACACTTTTCGATGGCGACATTTTCTGTTTTTTTCTTGTTTTTTTTTTTTTTGCAATTAAATTTAAATACATTCAATGGACGTAATTCCAATTATTGTTTAAGTTTCCCTTTTGCCAATTTCCATTCGCCTTTAAAATTTTCATGGCTTGGCAGCTTCAATTACCGCGTATCCTGCCGCCTCATACAGCGTCCTTCGTCCTTTCTCGCTTTCTGGGTTCATTAAAATTGTTCTCTTTATTATTCTTTTTTTTTTCTGCCCAATGTTATCAATATATGTCTGCTGTCTTGGCCAGAAAGCGAGCCAAAACGAAAGAGATGGCACCAGGGCGACAAGAAAGAGAGTGACCGAGGAGGAGGAAAAAAATTAAAAACATTTAAATTTAATTATACGACTATGACAAACAATTTTGGCATTTTGACAAAAATTTTGGCTGGGCCGGGCAGATGAGGGATTTTCCGTTGCCACTGACATTTTCTGACTGATGGGCCATCAGACCACGCCTACGCCCAAGCTCACGCCCCCGGCCATGCCCCCGTCCCCTCCCGGACAATTTGCAACAACAAGTCAACAATTAGCAGCGAGTTCAATGTGCCATCAGAGTCCTGGACATGGACAAGGATATAAACAAGTTCATTAGGAAAGCGTTCGGGGGCGGTGACGTTTAGGGGGAAAGGGGAGGCTTAAATGGGCCAAAAGCGAAAGGGTTCGGGCAGGCGGATCGGGGACTGGCCCCAAAGGCGTTTTTGGCCAAACAATTCAAGCGGAGGAAAACAGACAAATTTAAAAGGCTTTCGGAGGAGGAAGTAAAGTTCAGAAAACATTTTAAGAACATTTCAAGGAATTTAAAGTTTATTCTAAAACATTATTTGATTTCATTTAATGTCGCTATTCGACAAATTGTAATTTCCAAATTACAATTCAAAGAAAGAAGAAAGTCAACAAATGTATTATTTTCATGAATAATTATTCGTACCACAGGGCGTATGATTTATTTTGAATATCAAGTAGCCGCCCTGTTGTCACACAAATAATGCAAAATGAATTTTCGGTTTATGGTTGGTATCAAAAAATAGCAAAATTCTTTCGAAATAATCTGTTTTATTTATTAAAATGAAGGACTATTTGATACTTGGTACTAATGAGCACCCCTGAACCCCAAAACCGTCGTTTTTCTCTTGAAAAAGGATTTCAAATAAATGAATTTTAAAGTAAATATGAAGTTTTGCATGGGACGTAACAATACCCGGCACTAATCAGGGTTTTCTTTTGAAATTTTTCCATGAAAAAACTTACCCAAAAAGGTCGGTATCGCTGCCCGGGAAACTGATTCTCGGCGAGAGGGGCGACCGGCCCTGGGATCTCTTCAGCATGTCGTGGAGGCCCGGCGGGGCGTGGATGGGACTCAAGATGGTTATTTTGCGACTGCCCGGGGGGGCCAGGAAGCCCCCGCTCAAGGTCAACTGTGTTCGCATCCCGGCCGAGGAGGAGCTGCTCTTCATTTCGATGGTTTCCGCCGACTTGGAGATCAGGATCGACGACGATTGCTGGAGGCCCAGTTTGCTGGACATGGACAGGGTCATGGAGCCGCCGGCGGAGGAGCTGTCGCCCAGATTGCTGCTGCCACTGGCTCCGCCTCCACCCCCGACGCCGCCTATCTCGACTCCGGCATCGTCGATCTGGGTGGAGGCGCTCCGGATGCACTTCTCCGGCCGCGACTGGGCCACTCCGGCAGCCGCCTCCGAGTGGGCGGATGTGGATCGTACAAACTGCCGGACGTGCTTCTGGTGGGCTGTCAGGAAGCCGTGTGCTCCTTCGGGCTGTTGCAGGAAACTTTGGAATCGGGTCTTGCCACCGGAAGTGCCCGAGCCCGAACCCGTGCCCGAGCCCGAGCCAGAACCCGATCCCGAACCGGAAACGGAAGCCGAAGCCGATGACGTGGAATTGGCCATGTACCGAGTACTGCTACTGCTGCTGGTACTGGTGCTGGTTCTCTGTTCGCTGCTGGTGATGATCGAGGTGGAACTCTGGGCCTTGAGCTGCTGGTTGAGAGTGCCGGCCCCTCCAAGGAGATGATTGCCACCGGGAGTGGCCACACCGACGCCACCGCCACCGCTGATTACCACCTCGCCCACCATGGCGCTGGACTGCAGGCTCTGGCTCCGGGTCGAGCTGGTGATGATCTTCTGCGACGTCTGCTGCTGCTGCAATTGTTGCATGTTCTGTTGCTGCTGCTGCAACTGCTGCATGGCCGACATGCCGCTGGCGGCACTGCTGCTGGTCATCGAATAGGATCTGGTGGCCACCTTGGTGGTGGTGCTGGAGCTACTGGAGCTAATCCTCTGGCTCTGGACCAGGGTCTGGCTGCTCTTGGGACTGTCCGGCGAACCTAAGTCCAGTTCCAGCTCCAGATCGCCCATCGAGCGTATCTCCTCGGCATCCGCCTCGCTTGGCGTGGTTATGATATATTGCGGTGGCTGCTGCGTTGGCTGCTGCCCAGATCCATTTCCATTTTCTCCAGACATGATTAGTTATATTTTTATATCCTGTATCCTGTATATGTATCTGTATCTGTATATAATCCTGTTACGTTTCTATGTAAGGGTGGTGTGTGGGAGAAGACAGAATTTATGCTTTTTAATTTTCTTGCCATTTTGCGGGGGACACTGAGCTTGCAGTCTCGCTTGCCTTTCCATTGCATACTTTTTCGGGTCTGAACGGCTTAATTAAGGGAGAAGAACCAAAAAGTTTCCCTCGAAACTTTCCCAAACAAGTGTGTTTTTTGACAGCTTGGATTATTGAAAAATTGTCGAATGAAATATCGCTTGAAAATCTCTGCTATATATATTTTTTATGCCCCTGATAATTATATCCCTAATAAGACATCTGATTTGTGTGATTCGCATTGTTTCCTTGTTGGAACGAAAAGAATCTTATTAGCAAAGTTCGGGGAACTTTAATCGCAAGTGTTCCCAAAAAAAAACGAGAAACTTGGCTTCAACTCGAACGCAACATGTATCGCCCCGCCCACTTTTCTTTCTCCCGCCCTCCGCGTTTTCCACCACCAACCCGAGAGCCTTGGGCGAAATTTTCCTGTTTTCATCTTTTTTTTTGTTGCTGGCTTGGTTGTGGGAAAAATTTCGTTTTCATTCGCGTTGTTTTTTGGGTTTTTTGTGTGTGTGTTCTTTTTGTAAGCGCGGTGGCTTTTTTCGCTGGTGTGCCTTAACAAGCTGCATAATTAACCTGTGAACCGTGACCGTGACTCTGCACCGCAGTCACGCCCCTTCGCCTACGGCCCACCGCAGTCCGCCTTTCTTTTCCGCTATCCGTTTTTTTTCAACCAACTTTCTTCTAGGTTTTTTTTTGTCGTTTTGGACTGAGAAATGCTGCCAATTATTGGAAACAACATTTATCAGCTTAAATTAACGCAAAATGTTGAGTAATTTCTGCTACTTAATTCCTTTCGCTACGACCTTGAAGTGCAACCGCGACTTTGACTTTGATTTCCGCTTCTGATTTTGAGTGAAGTGCAAAACAGGATAAAGGATAAAAAGGATAAACAGGAAATGGAACTGAAGCCTGAAAGCACAGCTTGTCCATCTCCATCCGGGCCAACTTGAATTAACAGCGATATTTCAATAGAGAATTCCACGAACGTCCTTTCTAATCTGTTTCTTTTGCTTATTTTTTCCCCCACATTTTCCTCATTTTCCCCATGGAAATTAATGTTTTCCTTTCGCCATAAATGCTTTTCCAACAGCTTTAAAGCGTTTGTATTTCTGCATAATCTATTTTCTACTTCAAGGTAAAATTTAATGCAATTTGGTAATTGTTTTGACGGCTTTAAATGAAAAGAAGATGCCTGCCGATTTCACTGCCTTTCGATTTCCGTTTTCGAATGCAAATTTCAACCATTTTCGGTAACTGTTTCAAAATGCATTTCTCATCCCCCTCCTGTCATCGCTTTGCCAGTGCAGTTACCAAATTTTCGGACAATTGAAGGTCAGCAGGACACACCGGGTTGCAATACTGAATGTCGCATGCCTCCAGTCCCTCCCTCGAGTCTCTCCCCCATCAGCAAACCGCAACAAAAAAAACAACAACAAGACATCTTGTGCAACAGTCACGCACACAGAGACAGGGGACACACACACACCCGCACACCATCACCCTCACACACACACTGAAGAGAATGGATGTTACTGCAATTTTATGCAAATGGCCACCTTTTGG
Source organism: Drosophila vallismaia (assembly GCA_035047325.1). Lineage (NCBI taxonomy): Eukaryota > Metazoa > Arthropoda > Insecta > Diptera > Drosophilidae > Drosophila > Drosophila vallismaia. The sequence goes on along the minus strand of JAWNPU010000001.1, from coordinate 8,393,700 downwards.
GTCGCTTAGTTGCCTGAGAAATGGGACAACAATGACGACATTGTTGGCCCAAGGGTCGGATGAAATCTACACTGGGAAAAAGTATAAGAACCTTTCGGGATCTAGAGGGTTTTTTTCTCGAAAATGTATGCATGTGCTCTTCATATATCTCAAAAATCCTCCCAGGGATTGATTTTTCATCATTAATCATTTCATTTTTCCTATAAAATTAATTGAAAAATTAAATATTTTCCATACAACTATTTATAGCATTTCCTATAAAATTTTTTATAGCAAATACAAGATCCTAAATGTCCCATTTTTTCCTATAAAAACTGAAAAATCCCTATATTTTTCTGTCACTGTTAAAAAAAATGTTTAAAAGGAATTTTTCAGTATGTCGGATGCTCCAACTCTGGAGAATCCTTTTTGGGGCCAAAAAATCGTTCAGCCTGTCTCTCAGCAGGTGTCCTTTGTGTCCTTTCGCATACTTTCATCCGTTTGACAGAATTTCCTACCGAAAAACACGGGGTACCCCTCGGAGGGCATGATTTCGATCGCCAAATAAATTAAATATTGGTTGCAATAATAACTCGAAATGTTCTCGGAGATTCTATCGCTTATTTGGTGGCGAATATTTGATTTGCTTTCGCCTTTGCTTTTGCAACAACAAGAAAGGGGGGACCGAGAAAACAAAACCAATTTACATTTACAGCAAACAAGGACGAAAGCAATAAACTTCATGTGTTGATTGCCACGCCCACTTGCGACCAAAAAGGGGGTTTCCCTGCTCGCTTTTCCCTGCAGTTGCTGTTGGCTTTTCCTGCCTTTTGTTGCTCACAAACACATGTCAATCTCATTAGCCATATATCAACTTCACCTTCAATGCTTACCCAATGAATTTCTTAACGACTTTCCAGCAAAAGGAAGAAAAGTAAACTTGGCGAAAAGAATTATATAACAAGAGCAAGAGTTTGACTTTAAAAATTATATAAAAAACCATGTTGGAGAATAAAGAAAAGGGAAAGGCCTCTTAACTATATTCTAACCGGTACTCTCCCATTATAAGTTGTTCTAATTCCTCGATTTTCCTTTGAAATTTCTTTGAAAATTATCTAAATGAGGCATAATAAATGAATACTCAAAGCCACAAAAGCTCTCCGCTCCGCGCTCCTTTGAAAAACGCATTAACTTAAAAATGATTTGATTTCCCTCACAAGCCTGGCCCATAAATATTTATCGGGTTATCCATTTAAAATAACGAACGCAAATAACGGCCATTAAAATGATTCGATTTGAATCAATTGGAGTTGATTCGAGTCAAGTCCCGCCATAATAACCATTCCATATCAATTACTTGGCTGGGAAATTGTGCAATTAGACTGCATTATTGACGACGTTAATTGAGTTCGAAAGGAGATGGCTTTTCTTTTTTATATTTTTCCGCCAATTGCCAATTGGGGGCATGGAAGAAGGTCGAGCCAGGATTTATTTCTGTTTCCGTTTCGGTTTTGGATTCTATTTAGTATGGATATATTCAATATTTTTTTCATACATATAAATGCACTTTTGCCTCTTTTGACGCTGCCATCAAAGTCAATTTGAAGTGGATTTATTTTTAATGCATGTCAGCGGAACTGTGACCTTGGCAAGACGAATGGCCAGACCAGACCAGGCCAGAACAGTACAGGCCAGGCCCGGTCCCAACCCGGCCAGGTAAATTCATTTGGCAAATATCAGCGGTGCAGATGCCTCTAAGCCCCGCCGGGAGGGAGGCCTCCCCCATTTCTCGACGGTATTCAGAAAATATAAAGGAATAGCATCCGGTTGAAGGTTAATTTATTTCGCTTTGCCATTCAGAGAGGCTTTTTTTAGGCTCGAATTTGTAGGAAACTTTGTCACGACCTTTACGATAGATTTGAAGATTTAATAGAATTTTAAATAATACAAAATCTTGTAAAAAATTCCTCGACTTTTTTAAATTTCGAAATAAATCTGTTGACTTCGATTTGAAAACCGAACCTTTTAGTGGAATTTTTAGCTTATCAGACACAAATCGTGTTACCACCCTAGCTGCCACGTCTCCCTTCAGGACGAGGTGAAGGGCGGTGGGCGGTGCCTGCGGTCCGGTGGCTTATTGCATCATTGTGTGCTCATCATGCCAGGGCTAAGTGAATTTGGTTGGTGTAAGAGAATTTTAATGCATTTTGCTGCATATGGTGGGGGCGAGTCCTGGTCCTACCTATCCTCTAACCGTATCATCTGGGTGCGAGCGAGATGGCCATAGAGAAAATCGAATTTTCCGGGAAAGCGCGAGCGCGGATAGCGGAAAGCGAACTAAAGTGTAAAAAAAATGGATGTCGAAACGGATGCGCCACTTCACTTTGGCTAATTTGTGAGAATTTGTCTCATATCCATATATATACATATTTTTTTTAGTCGAGTCCTGTGAAAGCATGAGAGAAAAACTATGGCGGCAAAGGTCAGAGGTGAGGGTGGAAGTGGAATTTGTACCGGCAATTTAATCAAACTTCCATTAATAATGGAAATGCCTTACAGTGCCAAAAACAAAGTGAAAGTGCCAAGAGCAAAGTGAAATTGTAGAAGCTTGAAGCATTTTCCATTTTCCTCTAAACAACCTCCAACCCCACTTCCGGCTACATTACTTAAGCCTATTTAAGCTTAAGGTGGCTGGGTTAAGGGTCAGGGGGCGGTGGGCGGTGGGCGGCTGGGCGGTTGGGCAGTGGGAGGGGCATGGCTTAAGGTAACACGACAATCAAAGACACAGAACGTGGCCCAAAGTCAAAGCCAGGAACGAAATTAAAGACAAGGAAAACCAAGCGGAAAGAGAACTTATCCCAAAGAACAGAAAGTACAGAATTCAGTGGAACAAAGTTTTTGTATTGGGAAAGGTAAGAGATACCATTTACACAATATACAAAAAATATATATTATGTATTAAAAGCTCTATAATTTCGAAAAATAAAACAAGTTCCATAAATTCATAAAACAACAAAGTACACAATTAATTCAAATAATAAAACCAACTTCAACATTGAAAGGAAAACACTCGCCGGCTTTAAGCCAAGTGTAGGCCAAGAAGCGAACAAACAAGGCCCAGAGGCGCCTCAACTTGGCCAGAAGGCTTCGGCACGCGAAGATGTGGTGGCCTAATGGGTGGTTTTCCAAGGGTTCTCCGGGTTTCTCCACCAAAAGGGTGGCTGGGCTTCACAGGTTGGCCAGCCATAAATTTGGTTAATTTATTTGTGCGTGATGTCGCTTTAAAATCGTTACGTCTCGTATCGGGCCGAGACAATGAAGTGGTTTTCGGACACAAAAGCCACCGAACCACAAAGCCACAAAACCAATTTGATGATGCGAGGAAACGGACGGTCCTTGAAGGGTTCTGAGGGTTCTAAGGTCAGCATCTCAACAAAAAAAATAATAAATAAGCTTCCATCATTTCAATTTTCGATTATATCCCTTTTAGAAACGTTAATCGTTTATTGAATCATTTTTTGACAGCACTTATTGGTTGTATTTTGTATTTATTTTATTACATTTTTTGTTTTGTGTCAGAAACACGACAACGTTGCATTTAGTTCTGTGCCCGCAAGTGACAAAAATATTAAAAACCACTCAAAGCAGTTGCCTTTTTAATGGCCCTTGAAGGTCCATTATTTATTGGTTTTTATTATTTTTTTTTATCAATATAAAACAATTGATATTTATATTGTGGCCCAGAGGGTTTGGCATTTGGTATCTGAATTTTAATTGGAAAAAGTTTGAGCTTTGACTTTTACAGGAAAGCTGGATTTTGTTAATCCAAATATATTTTCAAACTCCTTTTAAAGGAGGTTTTTTCCCGCCTTAAATATCGTTTTCGTACCCTCTTGATAGTTCTCATTAATTTCCATAATAGAACCATTTGAGTTGGAACTTAAAAAGGAACCGAACTCCACTTTTTGGGTTTCGGAAACAACTTCTTTACACGCGACTGCCACTGCGACTGCCACCGCCCCCCAAGTCGCCCAAAATCATGCCACGCCCCTAATCAATCAGTCAGTCATTCATTCATCCTGCCAGCCATCCACCCACCCACCTCGCCACCTCCCCAAAAAGGAGGCGGAAAGGTGAGTGAGGTCACAACATGGCATGCAACATTTTCGGCAATTTCCAAGCAGGTTAACAATTGACAGGCCCGGAGGAGAGGGCGGAGAAATCAGAGGAGCAGGGCAGAGCAGAGAAAGCGGGAGAAAGCCGGAGAAAGCGGGCGAAATAAGAATAACGACGGAATCACAAAAGCTGACCCCAAAAATTGTGCTGCTATTTTTTTTTGGTTCCCTCGCAAGAACCAGAAAAATGCAAAATCGATGGGGGGAAAAATATGCTGAGGGGCAAAAAAAATGCCCTGCAAAAAAAGCTTTAAACTTTCACGGAGTTGATCTTTTTCACCAAAAGTGGAAGTGGTTGGGGGTGAATGGGGGGGTTTGGTTATCCTGTATCTATGACACACACCTACCCGCACAAGGACACTGTTCAAACATTTCCTGGCGACGCATTTCAAACATTTGCCTTGCAGAAGGCACCGAAAAGGGTGGCAGATTCCCAGGGAAAGGGCTGCGCCATTGTGGGAAATTGTTACACAGCCAAGAGTATAGTAAAAAATGCCTATAAAAGATTTTACTCAAATAAAATATTTCTAAACCCTTTTAATGGAGTTTTTAGGAAGTGAATTGTTTTCAAAATAAACTCAGAAACTAATCGAAACAATGTTTGATATAAAAGCGACCAATAATCCACAGCATGTGACAAATTTCCCATATTTTGTGGCTTTATGGCTGATGGAATATTGTGGCCTTTAGCGAGGGCCGCCTGTGGTGACCTTATCTGATGGCTGGTTGAATGGGAGCCTGGACAGGTGAGTGTCTGCTTTTGGCTTTGCTCATTTTTTTGTGCTGTTGCTGCTTATTCTGCTATCAAAATATTTATAGGCACTTCAAGCACTCTTACACACACTCCTACACACTCGTACACACACTCCCCCACCTTACACACACTCATACAACAGCCCCTACCCTTCCCCTCATCTACCCTGATAAATTGTGGCAGAATTGTATGTGTTTTTTTTGTTTTAAGGCGATTTAACATGCTTCTGATGCGAAGGAGCTGCTTGTCCTTCTGTTCGTTTTCAATGTTATTGGACCAGGACTCCCCGGGGGGTTCTCTTGCTCTTCAGGGGCAATTACATAATAATTCAATGAACAGCAAGCCAGCCAACTAAAGAAGCACAAAACAAATATAAATATGAAATGAGGAACAAAAAAACCAAAGTGCACAGTAGAAAACATTCTCGGAATTCAAATAATCGTAATTAAAGAATTTAATTTTAACCAAATAGAAATATATTTTCCTTTTACCCCCAACCCCCCGCAGAACTACTTGGGAATTACAAAGGCAGAGCGCGGCGTTTCCCGCTCCTGCCCCAGAAAGTAGGCAACGCTTTTTCCTCTTCATCTTTTTGCCACAGCGAGGACCAAGAGTATGCTCCAGTGGCCACCTGTCTGACAAAAGGCGAATGACAAGCAACTGGGCGACAGGATGAAAGCGAAAACCAACCAACAAAAAAAAAAACACAAAGTTGGGGTAAGAAAATAAAAACTAGAGAGCGAGAGGGGGAGATGGATGGCGTAAAGGACAGCAACAATGAGGCATTCTTTTTGCTGCTCTTCAGCCGCGTTTGTTTTCCTTTGTTTTTTTTTAATTTTTTTTTGTGTTTTTTGTGTTTTTTTTTGCATTTTTGTTTCACTTGGCTTATGAACTTGGCTTGGAAGTGATACTGTTTTCCCTTTTCTTTGCTTAATTTTTGCTAGCTCAGATTTCATTCAATCTTGAAAAGCCTCTTCATTGAGGGAAATTTAAGGGAAAACATCAGCCATCAGGCAGGTCTTTAGTCAATTTTAAAGTGAAATGGCAAATGTAAAAGTAAATAAGTAATTTATAAGAAATTTTGTGGACTGGAAAATTGAGAAATTAAAATTATATGAAAAAAATAACAAAAAACATGAACAGATTGTGGATAAAAAGCAAACAAAAATGTGTGGAAAATTCATATTGCTTTGCCCTTCCTCTCTCGGGCAGCCCCAAAAACCAAAAACAAACTTCTGCTCCACTTGAAAACATCATATCTTGGTCTTCGTTTTCGTTTTCATTCCGGAAAATTGTTTGTTTATTTTCATTTGCAACAAAATTTTCTGACTCGCTTGCTTGGCCATATTTTCGGTTCTTCTGGTTTTTCGGTTTTCTATTTATTACTTTAAGGATTTCATTTCTTAGTTGCGGATTTCGTTTCGTTTTAAAGGTTAACAATCTGCTTTTCATAAAAGCATTATTGTAGTGAAGTCCTTTCTGTCACCTTTTCCATTTCGCCTTAGATTTTTACATTTTGCTCCACTTTAATCTGCTTTTCAGTTTCCACTTTCACCTTGAATTTCCTTTCGCTTTCTCCACTGACAAAATTTCCCTCTTATTCTCCTTTTTTTTGAAGCCTCCAGGCAATTGCCTCTCAGTCTTTATCTTTTCTGCCACGAACGTGCGTGAGATTGTTTTTATTATTATAATTATTAATTAAGCATTTATTCACCATAGCCCGTCTATCTTCGTCTCTTTCCTGGCCAGTAGCCCTCTCTCTTTCCTGGTCACCTGCTACCCGCTGTGTATGTTTTTCCTCAATCCGCCTCACAGGTCGCCAGCAAATGGGAACGAGGCTGTTGGCTGCCTGCTGCCTGCTAGCACTAATTAAATTATGAAGTGTTTTCTGCTACATTTGCCCCCAGGCCTCCCCGCGACCCCTTTGAAACCCCCAGAGCCTCTGGCCATCGGAAGCACTTCGGACCCCGCCATCCCACCGCTCACCGCCGGAAACCCGTCCGCCCCCTTTTCACAAATGCCAGACAGGCGTAACTAGCACATTAGTAGAGTTTGAAGACAAAAAGAAAATATTTATATAGAAATACCCTTAAAAGAAAATACTAAAAGATATTTTTCGGAAATTATTCAAAATTAGAAATAAATCGATTTATATTCCTATTCTTATATTTTCAATTCCTATCAGAAACCCTCTAGTTTCATTCTATTAGTTTTTGGTAAGCTCCCCCTACTTTTCTCTCACTGTAGTTCAGTTTTTGTTGTTGCTTAAGGTTGTCGAGTGCTCAGCGAGCTGGCAACACTTATGTGCCCCATACTTTCACCGCACTTTCATCCTCGCCAAAGGAAAAAGCGAAAGAGAAGAGCAGGGAAGTAACACGAAAAAAAAGCTGAAGGAAAGCGGAAACGGAAGCTGTTTGAGCTTTGTTAGGGCAGTATGGGAGGGGGCGGGAGGGAAGCCTGCTAAACATGACACCGCCTCCTCCAAACACACAAAACACAAACAAAATATATTCATACAAATTAGAAGGCAAATTAAATTCACACAAGGGTCAACAAACACTGGAACTACAACATACTAGGAGAGAGCCATTAGAAAAGGGGTAAGCCCTTGACTGAGCGAGGAGTCCTTGCGACTCCTTAGGACGGCCGGAACTCCCAGGACACTCTGGACCCCCGGGGGCGGCAGGATGCGACAATATCAGAACAGATTTGAGCTCGTTACTGTTACATTGCCTCCGCCTAACGATGTTCATTAAAAAAGTTATTGTGCCCATGGAAGGGCGAAGCATAAAGAATGTTTTGTCAGGCTTAGAGTAATAATATAAGGAAATATAAACCGTTTACAACCCAAAAGAGACCATAATAATAAGAAAAGGATACCGAAATTATTGGTTTCAAGAAGCTGATGTGTGGCTCTAATCACAGAGAAAATATTAAAATCATTTAAAAGAAAGCTAATTAACCTCCCTAATGGGGAAATCTTTTTTCGAACCAAAATCAGTTTCCTCTCTTGTTAGCTTTGCTTCCGTTTCCGTTTTTCGTTTTCGTTTCCGGTTCACCCATCCCTACTTGTATTCTAATTTCCTGTTTGTCATTCCTGGAGATTGTCTGTGTTTTTTGTGTATTTTTTGTTTGCGGTTTTGTGGCTTTCACTTTGCTTTCGGTTTTACTTAACATAATTCGCTGTAATTTGGGCTCATGTCTGCCATTCTGCCATTATAAGGCGAATGTGTTGCTTTCGCTTTTCATTGTTCTGTCCGGAGGCAACTTTGATGTGTTGCCACATACATTTTTGAAGCATTATTCATAACGATTCCTCCTTTATCATTTGCCTGAGGGAATTTCCCTGCCTTGCAATTTTTTATTATGGTTGCCTGTTGCTTGTTTTACTTTCCTTCTGACTTTCGTATTGATTCCGAGATGGAAAATTGCTTCAAATAAATATCAGCTTTTTATTTAGTTTAGTCAACCTGTTGACTACGAGGCCAGCTTTAAAATAAATTAAAATCTGCCACAAAAAAAGGCTTTTCCATTGAAATTCAATTTTGAACTAGCCCGCGGGTTAACGATTTTTTCAGTCTTGTTTTCGGTTTAATTTTTTCGTTGATGTTAATTTTGAACGTTGTCCTGCTTGATACTTTTTGCAACCAAACCCAAGCTACACCCACTCTTTTCTGACATAACGATAAAAGTAAAGTTAACCCGCAGCCATCATCATGGGGCATGCAACAGCGCGGCCAATTTTATTTTGCAGCAGCATCAGAAAGGCAAAGAAGAATTCTTGTCAACAAGTTCCAGTTACGGCAGGCAAGCTACCCCCCTTGGCGTACTGCACCCCACCTGCATCTGCCGGACCGGAACAACCACCTGACCCCTGACCTCTGACGCCTGTCCGCTGGCAAAGCGTGTAAAATTTGATTAGCTGCTAGTTTGGAGAGGAGCACGGAATGCGATGCCACCAATAGAGCCTCCAGCTGAATGGCATATACTTTTCCCAGAGCCTTTTCAGCTCCCAAATACGCAATTGCCAGGAAAGTGAGCAGAAAAGTCAATTTGCTGGGGGAATGAAAATTCATGGGGGAGAAGGACCTTTTTTTGTATTCCAAGACTCGATTTAAACCTTCAATTTTAGATAAAATGTAAAGAAAAACAATCTCTTAATAGAGACTTAAAGACTTAATCCTTTCCCTTAACCTAAATTCCTCTAAACTTTCTATTAATTTCAAACTAAAGGGAATGCCAAAATCAGTTTACGCTCTCTCTGCAAAATCCAACGACATATGTAAGCGGGAGTTTTTGTCCGAGGACATCCAGCGATCTGTGTTTGTATGGAAATTATATAGATATTTTTCGCGTTGACTTTCGGTGGCATTAAGTTGTCAACATGGCAACACAGTTGTATTTCTGCCGCCGAGACAATGACAAAACTGCGCTCACTGGGTGGCAGAGTAAATATTTTGCATAAACTACAAGCAGCTGGGAGCTGCGAGCTGGGAGGGAAAACAAACAAACAAAACAACAAAAATAAAAAGACACAAAACACAGAACGAGAGACGGAAAGAAGGATGAAGGACCAAGACGCAAGGACTCCATCAGTGGAGTGACAGTCATCGAAGCTGTCGACTTTCTGCCAATCGTTGACATTTCCAGACTAAAATCCCAGCCAAAGGGTACACAAACAAAATTAATAATTTACACACGAGTCCTTTTCGTTGAGTGTAAAGTATTTTTCAAGAAATTTCGGATTTCTTGGTCAGGGAATTCAAGATTTTGTATTTAAAGGATTGAAGGGTTCAGAGAATTTCCAATTTCCAATTTTTATGGGAACTTTTTATGGGTAGTTTTTATGGGTAATTTTTAGGGTAATTTGTATGGGAAACAATTAGAATACAAAAACCACACAGTGACTATTTTTGAAACTTAATAAATTAGAAACTGAATAGCCTAAGGCCTCCCCGTCATGGATAGTAATTAAAAAGAAGCCCTAAATTCGTTCAGTGCAGGTCTGGTCGACGCTTGACATTTGCCAGGCATCCTTTGACGCCGCTCCTGCCCCTCGGCTCTTGGCGAAAATATGTGATAAGGATAATAAGCACACACATAAATATAATACTACGATGCTGGGAGCCAAAAGGATTGTCCATGTGCGAGTCTCTCTGTGTGAGTGAGTGTGAGAGGGTGTGTGTGTGTGTGTTAGCATTAAGCGCATCAACGTTAATGGCCACAGCAACGGCAACAACAACAACAACAAGAGCAACAACAACGGGAACTCCAGGATACAGTCAGCAAGGACAACGCCATGCCAACGATGCCATTCAAGGAGCTTAGAGATCCAACTAGGAAGTGGACACTTAAAGTGCCCCTGGCCGATACCCGGCCGGTTATAAAGGATAGAAAATGCTCCATGAAAGCCCTAGGTTCTATACACTTGAAGAAAATAGGTACCCATTACTAGAAGAGCACCCTCTTAGGGATTTTCAAAAAGAAAAAGAAGGAAAAATAAGAATTTGTCGCTTTCTGCGCATATTTGATTCCTTAAAAACCTATTAATTAATATTAAATCTAGTCAAAACCCCATAAACATTTCTCCCTGTGCAGAATGAAAGAAAAACCCGCAGGAAAACAAGCACTTTGGCATTGACATTGAGCCGGAAAATGCCGGAAAAGAAGCCGAGTGCCAGAATACCGGAATCCCAGAATGCCAGCCAGTATGTTTTCAATATCATTTCAAACGCACTTAATCGAGTGTTTGGTAATATTATTCTCTGATTTGTAGACCAAATGGCTTGTAAATTGTAGGAGGCTATTGCCAAGACAGGAAAAAAACAAAAGTGCACACAAAAATAATTAAAAGTGCAATTGGTTTGATTACTTTATGGCCGGCAGGTGCTTGCCAATTGATTTCCAATCATTATCAATGAATTTATTTATCAAAGAATTTATGAGTTTTTTAGTCGATCATTTTGGGTAATTAGCGAAATCTTCAATAAACAACGAAGCATTTATTTTTAAACCAGAATGAAAAATGAACGAACGATTAACAAATATTTTATGGGCCATTCGCGATGAAGTGGTTAACCGAAAAGTGGTAGTAAAATCTTTGTGCGAACGTCACATGAAACTGAAATGGCTAAAGGACATGCTTTTGGCTTGGTTTGTTGCTGACACCCAGTCTTAGCCCAGTTGGTTAATTTGTTTGCCAGCCACTGGCCAAGGTCGAAATTGCGGCGAAAAGTTTCGCAAAAACCAACATGATTAGGCGACATAAAACAAGTTAATGACAGGACTCATTATGCCCTCGCAGCTGCTCCTCTTTGCTCCTTTTTTTCACGCCACCCATGTTTACACACACTCAGACACACTCGCCGCACACCCTCGCACTCACACACATGCAATTAATCATGTTCAAACGGAAAAAAAAAGGGAAAGTCGAAAAAAAAGAAATTGGAAAAGATTTTTCACTTTAAAGGCAATTTATTGCCTGGCTCCCTCGCAAGTATTAATAAATTTTTGAATACGCCGCGGGGCCTTACGGAGAAAAAAACACAAACCAAAGGGAGGAAAAATAAAAACCGAATAAATATGATGAAAGACTTACGATTTACGGTGTACCACGTTGCGTATACTTGATGAATGAAGGCGCAAACGAAATCCCAATAAAATGTCGACAGAAAGGCATAAAAATTGCACAAATAAACAAGAAAATTAAACGTAAACATTCGCCGTAAGACTAATGACTGCACACGAGGGGGGTGGTTGGAAAATTGGGGGGGATTTTCCCACCCACTGGGAATAAATCGAAGAAGGAACTATTTTTTTTCTCTCCCTCCCTGCTTGCCATTCATTATTAAATCAAATTGACACGCGTCCATTTTCCTCCGCGTTTTCCTCCACACATTTTCCTGCACTTTTCCTTAACTTTTCCACCTTTGCCGCATTTCCACCAATTACGGAAAAGAGGAATCATGATCGATGGCCTGAGGCTGAATCCAAATGCAATTACAACAGTGGGCCAAAAAACTTGAAAAGTTTCCATTTCGGTGAAAAAACTTGCAAATGCATTTTTTAACACAGCAGAGGTCGGTGAAAAACTAAACCGGAAACTGAAACTAAAAGTAATTTGTGGCCTGGGGAAAAAGTTTGCAAATGCGAGAGTGTAACATTTATATTATAGAAGAAAATACCTGACGGGTTTACATTTTTTCTGCACTTTCCATGGGAAATATTTCCACTTTTAGTGGAAATGTGTTTTGATTTTTTGATTAATTCTTTTGACAGGGAATAAATTTCAATAATCGTCAAAAAAATTACTTCAATAAAGTTATAAAAGATTTAAAAAGCCACCGATTTCAGATATTGAAAGTAATTTCCAATACTGAGAATACATTAAAATCGCAGCCAGTGGGAGGGATCCTTAAGGATATTCAGTGGCTGGCAAAAAATTTAATACACTTCAAGGGCCAAATATGGCCAATAAAAAGCGATTATTCTGATAAAATGGCAGGACTTTGGATATTCGATTGGAATTTCTTTTTTTTTCTCCTCCCAACTTCTCCACTTTCTAGGGTGGGGGAAGAATTATAGTTTCCAAAGAAGTGGGCGGTATTTGTGGGTGGGCGGGGCAATGCAATCATAACGGTGCATGCAAAAAGGCCGGCATCGGAGCCCCCGATAACCCATGTTCGCCACTTTCGATTGACATGTAAACAGGGCCAAAAGCCCTGGCTAAGCGAAGCCACTCGAGTTGAGTGGAGTTGTCGACGTGTGGTTGCGACTGGCACCACCACCTCACCCCCTATTGGTGTTTGAACCACCCCTGTCTCTGCCCCTGCTCCTGCCCCTTGTGGCGTGCCCCTTCTATTGCCACCAACGACACCTGCAATTGAACTCCGGTAAATTGCTCGAGAACGACGTCCCGGCTCATAATTGGCTTTCAGCCCCAAAACACGTAAGTATGTAAAATTGTATGCAGAGAAAGAAAATCTAAAGAATTCTTGATAAAAAAAACCTTAAATTCCTTGCAAAAAGTGAATGAATATCGTAATAAATCCCTCCCCTAAGCTTCCTTCTATCTCTCAACCAGAATATATGGTTTCTTTTTTATGAAAATCTTCAAGTTAATCCGGAAAAAAACGCTTTTTTCAAAGTGCTTTCATTTATGGACGCCACAAAAGAGTTGACAAGTAAGTTAGAGCTGGTCAGTAGCTGCCTTAATTACATGACCAGCTTGTAATTTAGTTGCCACTGGCAGCAAAAAGTTTTTGCTTTTGGTATTCCACCCCCCCTCACTCCTGGTCCTTTTCCCCTTCCTCCACCATCCCCCCAGACACTTTTCCCTTTTGCCCGATAATGCAAAACTTTCGCTTAATTCAATTAAACCAGGAAAGTTGCACTCGACTTTGTTGCATTCATCTGAGGATGCTCTTGTTTTGCGGCAAAAACTTGCCAATTATTTGCATCATCCGACATTGGCATTTCGCCCACAAACTAGCCACGCCTCTCTTTTTGGGAAATGCCTGAGGCGAAGAATTTCCACACCAACTGCGGGTTGTCGTTGATTTATTAAAATAATTAATATGGCTATTGGTCTGATCAGATTTTAATTGGCTTCCAGTTTGAATTTGATTTTATTTCTAAAAACTATAAAGTAATTGTTTGGAGTGACTTCCCTAAATATTTCCCCCATCTAATCCCAACCAATTGTCAATTCCTACACGTTTCCGATTGGTATTACCTTTTTGAGACTATATACCTATTTTTTCGTTGGTTTTTTTTGGTCTCGCGATAAGTTTATGGGCTATGTCCTATAAATCACAATCAAAGTCATGTTAACAAGTTATTTGTACTCGTTGCGGGGCTTTGCTGCTTTTGGTTTTATTTTTTTACAGCTCTTATCTGCTTATCAGTTTATTTGAAAAAAGGAGAGAACCCAAAAAAACGACTAAAAATAATAATAACAAGCACATTAACCGGCTATCGCAAAAGACTAAAAAAATATATACCTATATACATATAAATCCATGGCGATAACTCTTTTCTGGATTAATGTATTATCTCTTCTCTATATTTCATTTGGAGTCAGAAAAACTGTTTTCGTTTCTCACTTGTTCTGGCCAACTTTAAGCTAATTAATTATTTTACCAACTAGCAGAAAAAAAGAGGAAAAAAATAGAGTTTTCTGAGAGCAACTGACCAGAATAAAAGTTCAACCAACATATGTATTCTGGGAAAGTTTTGCATTCTATTACAGTGCCAGGCTTATATATGTCAGAAGCTAATCAAAAACTCATTCAAAATTCATATACGAGAAGGCGGAGGACGGTCCTGGACGGATGGATGGATGGGTTGGCTCGGAGTTCTTGGCATTGAGTTTCGGGCAGGCGGAAACCAAAACAGCAAAAAAAAGGAGTGCAGAAAAAAAAGGATAAAGGTTGACAAAATTTAAGCCAAAAAACAAAAAGAATTTTAAATTGAAGGGAAATGCCATAGAAAAAATCAGGTAACAGGCAGATGAAGGTTTCACTTTACTTTTAAATAAATTTAAATAAATTTCAACAAGTAGGGGGGGAGGCTTTGAATTTATTATTCTCATCATGAAAATCCTGTATTTAATTTTTCTATATTTCAAACGAGCCTGGCTTGTATGTTTCTGATGGCTTTTATGGCCGATTCATAAATTTCCTGGCCAATTGACCGAAAACTGAGTTATAATGAGATTTATGTGGAAGTAAATATACCTTTGAAAAGGCCAAAAGTCAGTGGAAAGTGAGAGCCTTGGTTCTCTCGACCAACTTCAGCTGGAAAATGTAATTGAGAATTCGATTTGGAGTCTGGATGTCGGATTTGGATTTGGAGCAGAGCTTAGGGCGAAATTGGACTGAATTTTGGAGGAACTACAATACGAATGGAGAGGTTGGCTGACATATTGCGAAATCAGAAACCTGAATCAGAGATTGCGGGAATTGCGTTGCATAAATGCAAATTATTCGGCCACAAAACCAGACCACAATTGCCAAACCAACCAACCAGCCAACCGGCTGTCCATCTTCAGTAACGTCAATCCCAAAAATTCACATCGGACAGAAGCTTACCAGCTATCGATGATTGTTAATTTCTGTACCTCCCGGAAAAACTGACAAACGCACACGTTTTCGACTTATTTCTGGTTAAAAACGGGGTGGCTACCATTTAGCATTTACCATTTTTGGCAGTAAAGAGCCTTTAATTAGAAATCAGTCGAGAAACGAAGGCCGCAGGCAAGACCGAAGCCGCAGAAATTCCCAAATGCGAGTCCTAAATGAAATTTGATGAACATGTGTCCGTTGTATTGTCTTTTCTTCACCTGATTGCCTTTTCAAATTGATATCAAAAGGGAAAAGCATGCAGAGAGAGAAAATCTTTGCCAAAATACATTTACTTTCTTTATTTCCGTTGGGTAATTAAAGTTACATAACCCTAAACCGGAACTGCACACGTGTAGTTTTTTTTTTAGCATTTTGTGTGTGTCACCAAAATGGTGACCCCGAAAAAAGAAAGAACAGCAAAATATTGGGGGCGGAGAAGGAGGAAAAACCGTGGCAATGCAGGCCACGGCAGCTGGAAAATCGAAAATCGATGGCTCAAGTGGAATGTGAATGCCTGCTGGAGGAGGCGTGGCATGCAAAAAAAAAAAAAACCGAAAACCGAAAAATAAAAGAACGAAAAATGTTCACTTTATTTTTATTTCAGGTTGTCCGCTGAGAAATCGATGTTGGGTGTAAAAATTGCCATTGAATAGCAGCTGGCAAATCAAACAATCGAATCCAATTATATCGTGAATTCGAGCAGACAACATGTCGTATGCGCAATGTCATCTACCAATCAAGCTGCACAATATTCAATAAATTTTTCATAATTTTCATAGGATTTTTTAATGTTTCGATACAAGCAAGAAGGAAGTAGAGACAGAATCTCTTTAAACTTCTTATTTAATAAACTTTAATAAAGATGCTAACGAGAAAAGTTTAATAAATAAATACCCTTTTTCATTTTCAACTCAATTAAATCTTGATTCTGATTTGATAAGCAAGTTACTTTCATTTCAGATCTCTGTCAGAGCGATGATTTCCTTTGACCACTTGCCTTGTCAGTTGCATACAATTAGACCGAAATTTGTAATTTGCGAAAGCATTTCCTTGGCCGCAAATTTACGGAGAAATGTGCCGGAGAAAGCCACGGCCTCGAATGTCTCGAATTATCTGCCAGATTTTACCAGAAAGTTTTAATTAAATGTGTAAAATGTATGTGCTGGATAAATGAGGAGCTGCGCCAGAACGAGCTGCGAGGAGTTTTCAATCAACTCGAAGCCGAAGCTACTTTGTGTTTATTATGTCAATATTAGACAGAGGCATTCCAGAGGCTAGCTACGCTAGATCGGGGTCTGGTCTCTTTTCCCTTTCGTATTATTCAATAAATTGTCTCCATGTTTTCCTTCTCGAATGGCAACAATTCAATGCCAACAATTGACCATTTGAACTTCGGGTTTGACGCAAATTGCTTGCGTTAATTTTCGCCATTAGGCGAGCCAAAATGATTGCCGACAGTTTGTCAACTTCGATTTGGCCTTGATTTCCTATGCAAATTCGACCCAGGGTCACTTTTCTGATATAAAATCAATATAAAACGAAACAATCTGTTACCTTGTCCAATCGGGGAAAAAACTACACAAAGCAAATGATAAAAAAGTCAAACAAAAGACAAGTAGAGGGTACAGGAAATATTTTCTTGTAAAAAAGGAAGAATTTTCTCAACTATATGATACCCCGTACTCCGTAGCTAGTCTGAGACTAGTTTGGCTATGAAATCGCAATACCCTCTGGCAAGGGTACCTTTCGTATAAAAAAGTGATTGATAAAACTTGTTACCAAGTGGCTCTCGGTCTCTTATCAGAACCGGCACGTCCAGACGTATTCATATTACTATTTAATTACAAAACTTTTCAACTGATTTGAGGTTAGACCTTCCCTCTCCCTCTTCCCCGGGATAGCTGTCTCTTTCTGAGGGGTCTCTAAGGGAATGTGTGAATTCTGCGGCGAGGGAATTAATGGCGAACGAGAGAGAAACCGCAATGGAGCCTGGCTGGATGAATAAATACTCGCACAACAAAAAACGAAATGAAACCAAGCCAAGGGAATTCCCTTGGCGTGTTTAATAATCTGAGATAAATGAAAGGGCAAAGGGAGAACGGGAGAAAGTGAAAGTGAAAGCCGGGCCAAGCTCTAAAATAAGTGCAAATTGAAATATTACGTATACGCACAATTGCACACACAATAAAACCGGAGGAGGTGTTGGAAATTCCCAGGAACTTCTGACAGAAACAGGGATACCCTGTCTTTCTCTCTTGAGAAAAGTAAAATAATTTGAAATTAATTTTAAAATCTTGAAAAATAAATTAATTACCCTTCGACTTCGTAATTTATATAAATTGATACTCCAGAGAGTTTCTATTGATTTGTCAGTCGACTTCCATTAATTTCAATACAAGAACTTCCTGTCAGAGAAGAAGCCTATTGAAGGCAGGCTTTCACCCCAAAAACTTTCCCCAAAAGTACCCGTATATACTCCATAGGATATATATATATATATAGATATATATATAGGGATATAGATATATATATTTATATGTAGAACACAGCATCGGTGGCTTAGCGGTCCGTGGAGGGTATTTTAAGTCGCTGGTGGTGCCCCCGTCATGTTGACAAAGATTATGTGACAATAAGCTTAGATAATTCATTTGCCGAGAGGGGAGAGAAACATAAGGGGGAGGAGGGTGGGTTGAGACGAGGGTGGCACTGAAAAGAAGCAGCTGTCAATTGTGTAAATATTTTGTGGCAAAAGTACAAATAGAA
Source organism: Drosophila vallismaia (assembly GCA_035047325.1). Lineage (NCBI taxonomy): Eukaryota > Metazoa > Arthropoda > Insecta > Diptera > Drosophilidae > Drosophila > Drosophila vallismaia. The sequence goes on along the minus strand of JAWNPU010000001.1, from coordinate 8,375,905 downwards.
ATGCTGTCGATAAATCGAAGCACATGACTAGCCTTGCATTAACAGCTGCGACTTGTATTTTGTATCTGTATCCGAGTATCTGAGTATCTGTGTATCTGTGTATCTGAGAATCCATGTATCCGAGTATCTGAGTATCTGTGTGAGTTCTTTTGTGCAAGTCAATGTAAAACCAAACAACACCAAGCCAGGACCCAGGCTACTTAGACAGAGCCTGTCAATTACATTTCAATCATTCGGAAATTCGTGCTGCATAGAAATGAGTGCAAATGAACGATCAAAATGGTGAGTGTCTCCCCAGTAATGAGTCTGGGAATGAATCGCAATTCAAACAAAAAATACACACGAAAAAATCACAAATAATTAGCAAATATCTAGAATCGATTAATTTTTTGTAGGATTTTCAATTAATCTTCAGTTTTTGTGACTCAGGCCAGTCAAGTTTCAAACAATTGAACATTTTTTCCCCAATTTAAATGTAAATTGGAAAAAGACAAAAATGTTTAGCAGAAAACATAATCAAGTTTTAAGTAAATGTCTCTCCATTTGCCAATCAATTCGGAATAAGAAATTTCTCGATATTAAAACTACACACGAGTACGTATCGTAGTTCAAAGAAATTTTCGGCAATGCAAATAAAAATCTAATCATTTCGATTTTTATGATGGCAATATTTATTTGAAATTGCCAGTCGACTTGTCGCCTATTTGTTTTTTTTTTTCTTTTCTTTGTGAAACGTCAATCAAGTCGATCGTTGGAGACTACAGTGAACACCCGGTTATGTCACACGCCAGAGCGATTTCGATTCCGGGTCTTATCTATCGTGTGAATTGTATAATTTATATATAGAAATATATATACACGTTTTTTCGGGACTTGTGCAGCTCTTGTGAAGGAAAAGACCTACTTCAGACATTAAGTCGACGGGCTCTATCGGTTTATGTTTACATATAAATTTATAAATATATATAGTCAGGGTGTTATCTTATCGGTTGTCCAGTTAGTCAGTCCCCCCCTTAGATCGAGGTGCGATTATGAAACAATTCACATTTCTGTTTCGTGATTAATTTCGGTGGTTTTGGGGCTTTTTTAATAAAATAGCAGCTCGTGGTTTGGAGACAGAGTCCAGGCCAGAAGTTCAGGCCATCAAGAGCCCCCAAAATATTTCCTAGTGTACAAATTTTGGCCAAATGCAACGCCTATTCCGATTCCGTCTCCGACTCTGTCCTCATCTCAAATGACAGACATTTCTGCAGATGCATTTTCCAGATAGGCCCGGGGATTTCACCCATATTAAGGCGGTTTGGGACTAAAAGAGGGGGCGTGGCAGTGGTTTGTGAGTTCCCTCAAGTGCCACTCATCGAGTAGCATTCGAGTGGAGCCGTTCAAATGAGCAGCCAGCCAGCCAGCCAGCCAGCCAGCCAGCCCAGAAGGAAAATTCGGGCAATTAAAGTAAAGTCAGAAAAGCGTTGATGGTGGAAAATGCAAAATGCAAATGCGAATGCAAATGGAAAAATATTTAATTAAGTAAGATTATTTATAATAATCGATTAAAGCTGCTACTAATTGAAATGGTTTTCAATTGTTAAATCAAATAATTAAACAAACAAACCGAATAAATAAACAAATGCAATAATCGTCTCAGCCCTTCTGCTAAAATTCCCAAACATTGCGAATTCAAAGCTGCAATTAATTGCAAACAATTACTCCGACTGGCAGATTCCCAGCTCAAAACTAGTCCAGAATAAAGTCCATTATCCTTTGCCTTGGCCAAGCGAGGATTTCTCTTGCATTTTCCAAAAACGACAAAACGACTAAAAAAGTCAACAAAAATCACGCTCAACAAGTACGCTTTTGTGTTTTTGTGTATTTTTCTGTTATTTTCTGTGTTTTGGCAACAAAATAAAATCGCGAAAGGGGAAAATTGGATTGAATTGCATTTTGGTATTTTGGGGTAAAGCCCATTCAGGCGAATCGGTGCGGTAACCCTAAAAAGTTAAATCATATTTAAAATTGTTGCCAGAATGTTGATTTCCAAAATCAATGCCCCCCCAAAACGGCAGGAATTCATAATTTTTGCTCAACCGCAAATCGAATCAAATGCAATCGACTGCAAAATAATATGCGATTTCAAGAGGTCATAAATATATACAATATAATTTTTTTCAAGGGTCCTGGTTCTGGTCCTGGTCCTGGGCACCTCCCAGGTCAGGTCAGACCTGGTCCCCCACAAAAAGTATGCAATGGGTGGGAGGCAAGAAGAGGCAAAAATCTGGACTCTCTTCCAGTTGGAGAATTTTCATTTTGATTGTTTTTTATGAAATATTAATTAAATAATTCCTGGTTACCTTTTGTGCGCCGGTGGGTCCTTGTTTGTGTTGTTACGAGGGGGTGGTGGTGGTGGTGGGGTTGTAGGATGGAAGGTTCTGTTTCGGATCCTGGATCCTATGGTGGTGCTCCTTCGGTGGTTATTTTCTGTTCTCGGTTCTCTGTTTTTTTTTTTTGTTATTGTAAGCCTACCGACCTGACTTACGGCACAATTTGTTTTAATTGCTTTTCGAGTTTTTCTCTCTTTTATTTTTTGTGATTATTTCTTTGAAAATTATCTTCGGATTTTTTTTTTTGTATTTATCTGTTTGGGAAATTAACGCATGATTTTTTTTTTACACCTTTGCGACTTTTTGGTTTAAAAACTGAAACTGTTTTTCGTCTTGTTGGCCTTTTTGGCTTTTGGTTTATTTTTAACGGATTCTGTTCGTGTTTCAGGGCCCAAAAACAACAACAACAACAAGAACCACAGCAACAACAGGAACAAAAAAAAATTAATAAAATATAGAAGACACCGGGGCTGTATGGGGTGGAATATTCATCCACTCGACTGCTCAGTTTTATAAATAAGTTCTGTTCAGTTTTTTTTTCGGCTTCTATGTGTGATGTGTTGTTGGCTTTTTTGGTTTTTGGGGGCACTGCCAGCGAAATGAATTTTAAGCCAAGCTAAACACAATAATGATTATCGGTCGAGGATAGAGGATAATACCCCCATGGCATCCTCATCTTCATCCTCCCACTCCCAAGATACATCTTCTGGTTGCACCAGGGAATGCGTTAATTATGCGACACGAGCACTTAGCCAAGAGACCCAGAAGCATTTCAATTTTGATGAATTCCTCCGCTCCCGGGGAATGTGCGTTTCTGTCTCGACAACATTTGTCGTTTTGCCTTCTTTCCCACATTTTCATCATTTTTATTCTTTTATTTTTGTTCCCCCTCTGCTGCCTGTTTCTGCCCGTCTTTCCTTTTTTTTATTGTATTTCTTTTTTTGCCAACACTTTGCGGCCAGCTCGGGTCATGTTGACTTTCTCATTGGATTTGGCCAAGAACTTTCCCTTTCATAAACTATTTTGGTACGAGTTCTATTAATTAGAAGCTTCTTTCAGTTTCTAAAAATTTGAAAAAGGTCTAGAGGTCTCAGGAAACTAATTTAGCATTATTTTTAAAGCCCTTTATTTGATTCATTAATTAGGGAGTTTTTTCTGTATTGAAAATTGAAATATTTTTATCTAATTTGATTCTATTTCAATTAGAAAAAAGGATAACCCTAAATAATCTCTTTTTTTTATATTCTTTTTTAAAAGAAAATATATTTTCCAGCTTTTAAAAAAACTAAGAAATATATTTTTCTTTATAAAAATGTGGGACTACTTTGTTAATTCTCTTCGAAATGGAATATATTTAATTTTGCGAACATTTTTTCCCATTTAAATATATATTCATAAAATTAAAGAGCACATCAAGTTCGTTAAATGTCAGAATTTTTCATTTAATTTTCCCGAGACCTAAACCAAGGAACAAAAAAAAAAACAAAAAAAAAAAAGCATATTCTTAAATTGTTTTGCCAGCCGCACAAGAGTTCGTCAAAATGTGTTAATTTTCTTACTTTTGTTAGTGTTTTGGCGACGTCCAATAATTTTGATTGCTGCCAAAAAAAAAAAAAAAAGAAGAAATTCTTAGACGACTCTCGGCCGCATTTCAGTTTTCAGATTTCAGATTTGAGTTTTCGCATTTCACAAAAATGACTAAGTGGAGGGCAAGTAACTTAAGACAGAGTCTAGCGTCTAGAGTCTAGAAGAATCACCCAGATTTCCTCAAAAGTGGATGGCTGACTATTCACTCGACTATTTGTTTGCCTTTCCGCCATCAACTACTTTGTACATAATCACTCTCTGTCTCTAGACAACGTTTTTTTTCTATATCTATCTCTAAATATATATAAATATATTTGAGTATATATATTTTTGTGGTATCCGGGTGTTGGGAATATCGACACATTTTCGAGTAGAGTTTATGACTTTATTACGCTAATTGTTGTTGCTATTGCGAAACGATAGCAAATGATATGAAAAGTTTGGTCTAATTTTTTTGTTTTCTTTTGGCCATTGTGATTTCTTTTGAGTCATCGCGGCTTTTGGCCAAGTTGAAAGTTTCTTTGGCAACAAACTAGTGGGATCAAAAAACTCTTAATAATGGCCTGAACTCTGACTCTGACTCTTTGGATGCAAGTTTGTGGCTTGAAGTGCCTGATTTGGACGATAATTTGGAAACTATAAAGTTCTTGTAAGGATAAGGAAGTTTGAAAATCATGAAAACCTTAACCATAAAATTTCACTTCCTTTTCAGAGCTACTCTTAATATGAATTTCTTTTACTTTTAAAAAATCCCCTTTTAATCCCCTTGAGCTTGCAATATGGTCTTGGCTTTTAAGAGCAGCTTTTGATCTTGAAATCCGAAAATCTGGTGCTAAGAAAAGCCTTCTTTGGCATCATTAATCATGAAAACACACTTTACGGCTTATCACCATAATGGACACCTGGGTTGGCAGCACAATTTGTTTGTTTGAAACACAAAATATGAGCAAAAAAATTATTTATGACCCGAATCAGCTGTAGGAAATACAAATGATAACAATCAATGAGAGCGATTAGGTTTTCACTGCTAATTTTCATCGAGTCTATTTATGGCATTTCGTCATTTATATAAACTCGATCTCGATCTGGCTTTAATAATAAATTCAACACCCACGCCATTAATTGTTTATTCACATGTTTTCTACAGTCTTTCTGTTTTTCTGTTTCTCTGTTTGTTGTTGTAACCTTTTAAGGGCCCTGCAACAAGTCTAAGTCTGGTTTTAGTTTTTAGTTTTAAACTTTTTAAGTTTTTAAGTTTTTGAGTGTTTCTAGGCGATCACTTCAACTTCAACTCACTTCACTTTGTGCCCTTTGTTTCTGGCTTTGAATATTTTCGAAAATATTTCTACTTTTTTCGTAATTCTTTCGTAAATACATTTATTTCGACTCAAGCACTGATGGTACTTGAACAAAAGCACACACGACTTCAAGACACTTGGAAAAAATGTTAGAAAAAAACGGTGAGGAACGACACATGCTGTGGTTTTTCTTCCGGTGTGGTTCTCCTGCTGATTACTGGCGGTCCTACAGCTGGCTAACTGCTTTGGCTTTTGTGAGTTAGCCGCTGCTAAATCCCTGCTGGTGGTGTTACTCTGCTGCTGATGGTTGTTGTGGCTGCCTGGTTCCGCTGCTGCCGCTGCTGCTCGACTTCCTCGATAGACGTCTGATGTGCAACTGTTTTTTTCGGGCAGCCAAATGTAAAGACAGTGCCGCCGATAAGCCATCAGCCGGCCGAAACCTTTCGCTTCGGTTCTTGGCCCGAAAGGCATCGAGCCAGCCAGCCAGCCAGCCAGCCAGCCAGAAGCACGACATCCCCACCGCCACTCGACCCACTGTTCCGCGTTCGACTCCGAACATGTTGCAAGCCGCCCGCACAGACCCAGAGCCCAGAGCCCACGGAAACAAAACAATTCGTTGCCAAAATTGGCAGGCAATGTGCAAACGCAAATCAAACAAATAAACCAAATCGAAATGCAGATGATTGTTGGCCAAATAACTGTGGTTTCACGTCTAAACTATTTCAATAAATATTGTAAAATAAAATAGGAATGTAAATAAAATGGAATTTAATCCGAAAACGGGAAGGTTTCTGTTAAGAATGTATCTTTTTCTATTAACCATTTTTTAGATACTTTTTGTATCTATTCTAAGGTATAAAATAAACATTCTGAAACCCTCTGATTATTTTTTATGTTAAAATAGAATGTTTTACTTTCGAAAAATCCATTTTAAGATAAATAAATATATAATCTTCCCTTCTCTAATTCTCTTAAACTTAAAAACTGATTTTTAAGTAAAAAAAAATGAGGTTTGAGAGGGAAAATATTCGAACTTCTAAGAAGCTTTAACTATGGAAGGTTAGAAAAATATCTAGGTTGTGTTTCTTAAGAATTTTTCTCAAAAGAGGTTCAAAAATTTCAAAGAAAAAATATCAGAATTGGTAAGCAAGTTTTAGCCCAGTTTAGAGCACACTGTTCGTGGGCAAACAGCCCGGGACGAGCCAACATGTTGGCGCTTGCTGGTCAACCGGCCCCATTGGCTGGCTGATGGCTGGTGGAGGCTCGAATGGTCTCGACCAGGCTAACATGTTGGCCAGCTCAGCTGCTCAGCTGCTCAGCTGGGCGCTTCTCGCCGGACTTTGACGATTTCGGCGACTTGGGGGGGGATTTTGGATTCTGGATTCTGAATTGTGAATTCTGGACTAAAAACGCAGCAAACAAAAGACGGAAAGTGCAGCGGCGACTGGATGAATGGATGCTCTTTGGTTTCCCAGAGGAGATTTTCCAAAGGAATCACTCATCGGAATGGGTTAGACAACAATGAGGAGTTTGTTTTAAGGGGATTTGTGCAACGCGGCGTATGATTAACGAAATTAGCAAACATTTATCAGGCAAGAACAAGATGGAGGGAAAACCCAAAGACTGCAAAAGTTATCCCCTTTTATTCGTATTTTTTTTTTTGCATTAAATGCATTTAAAGTTTCCAAGTCAATTTCGCAATTGGAAATTGTTTGCTTCCTGCCTTGGCCCACCTCGTTTCCACCTTTCATTCCCCATCATTTCTCATTGTTTGTACTCGTTTCTCTATTTTTTTCCTTTCTGTTTTTTCCTTTATTTCCATTCCAATTGGGTTTGTGCAAGTGTTTCGCTTTGTTTAACAAAAAAGATCGCTTTTTTTGCCATAATTAACTTTAGTTTCGCAACGGAGACTATTCGAAGAACAAAGAACTTGAGAGAATTTTCGAAAGTTTGGTGTAAGAATATAAAATTCCTTCTTAACATTTTTCCCCGATTAAAATCCCGAAAGCAAAAATCATACAGAAAAGTATTTAAGCTGGTTTTCAATTGCAATTCGCATCCATTTGATTGACTTTGCGAAGAGTCCTTTGGCTCTCCACACAGGATACTTTATCTTCTCATTGACTTTTAAAAATAATTACTATTTTTTCAGAGAGAACGAGGCATTATCCATTTCGTAGTAGTTAACATAATTGAAACCAGCGGATATAGATAGAAAATGTCAGTTAAATTGATTGAATATGTCGAGAAAGGACCTTTGCTCTATCAGTAGTGAGCACCCCGAACCCCTTAGCCCCCAATTCCCAGTATTTCCTATTATCCTCTGCCTTTCTCAATTATTAACGGACTGACAGCCCTGCTGGCATCTCTGTTGCCAGTGTCACATGCAACTAAAACACAAAAAAGAAAGGGAAATTGCAAAAAAAAAGAAGCGTTGAAACAATGTGAGGGGGTGGGAGGAAGGTCCTTAGTCCCTAATGAACTGACCGCAACCTCATTAAGATTCAACACCTCTCCTGCTACATTTTCCACTTTGTTTTTTGGGGTTTCTGGCAATGGAGTTGGAAATTAATAAGAGATAAATTGCACTTTTCAAAACAGTTCAAAAACAAATTTGATTGTTTTCAAGAACTTAATGGAAATATTTCAAAAATTATGAATAATAATAATTGATATTCGATGATGAAATAAATATATAAATATGTAATAATATAAATATAGAAATCAATTCGATTTCGTTTCAAATATTTTTGTTAAAAATTGTTAGTTTAAGAGGTTAGTTTTAGTTATAAATTGTTTGAATATAATCCCGTCACCTAAAATATAAAAATTATAGATAAAAAACGTAATATCTTACCGATTTATATACTAATGCATTTAAATAATATTTTTAAGGCTTAATATCTCTATGGAACCTCTAATATTGTTTAAAGCATTACTATATTTACGTTTTAGATTTAAATTTCAAGAAGATAATATATGTTACTTAAAAAATATATTTTCTTGCATTTAAATAATATTTTTTAGGCTTAAAATCTTTTTGAGATCTCTTCGAAATCTCTTTGAAACCTCCAATATTATTTAAAGTATTAATATATTTTTGTTTTAGATTTAAATTTTAGAAAATAAAATATGTGTTGTTTAAAAAATATACATTATTGCATTTAAATAATATTTTTTGACTTTAAATTATTAAATCTCTTTGAAATTTGTGATATTATTCACCAGTACCCCGGAATTTACAATTTTTAGAAGATCAACTGACTGTTATTTAAAAGATATATTTTCTTGCATTTAAATAATATTTTTAAGGCTGAAAATCTCTTTAAAATCTCTTTGTTTTTTTAACCTCCAACATTATTTAAAGCAATAAAAAATGTATCTTTAAGATATAATTCCCCAGTAAGTAAAAATTTAACTTTTTCGAAAGGCAAAATAAATGCTATTCACAAAATTATACATTATTGCAATTAAATAATATTTTGGGATCTAAATCTCTTTGAAATCTCTTTGTTTTTGATCCTCTAATATTATTAAAAGCAATAACATATTTATGGTTAAGAAATAATACCAAAAAATTTATAATTTCTAGAAGATAAAAAAGCTATTACTTTATAGATATAGATTATTACTTTAAAATAATATTTTCGGGTTTTAAATCTCTTTGAAAATCTCTTTGTTTTTAAACCCTTTAACATTATTTAAAGCAATAAAATATTTAACTTCAAGATATAATTCACAATTTAAATTAATAATAATAACTAAATTTTCTAGAAAATTATTTTAGTTTTTTAATATTATTTTAAAGATATAGATTCCCGCTTTTAAATAATATTTTCGGCCTTTAAATCTCTTTGAAATCTCTTTGTTTTTTGACCTCTAATAATATTTAAAGCAAAAATATAATATCTCTTAATGATAATTTTAAGGCAAGTTAATTTTCACTTTGGAAATTCCCACAAAATCTTCGATAAATAAATGTATATATTTTTTAAAAGTACTCACTCAATATTTCAATTAGTATTATTAGTCTGTTAATAAAAAAGACGTTAAAAAAGACTCACCTGAAAAGAGAGGAAAAAAGAGAGAGAAAAATGTTTTATTAATTCAAATGGTTTGTAGAAAAACAATAAACAATAAATACAAAGTCAAGTTATTTCCAAGAATTGTATATGGAATTTAAGAAAATATTTGCCCAAGCTTCCAGACTTCATTACGCATGTAAAGTGAGGAGAAAACGAAAACAATTGCAGATAATTGAATCATGAATGCAAAAATATATATATTTTTTAACATATAGTACTTCTTTGTCTAAAAATCCCTAAAGATAAGGTTCTATTTCTCTTTAAACTTGCAGTAAACCTGCCACTTGATCTTGAACTTGAGATGCAAAAGGGATTAAAATACACATGCTAGTTATAGCTTTCCGGAATTAACCTTTGACTTTAGCCCATTTTTGCAACCACAACATAGTTGGCAGCTGACACCGCCAGAGGTTTAGTTTATTCCCTCAAAAAATATCACAGAAAGCGGGAGAGGGTTGACTTCCTGGCCGCTTTTCAAAATTTTTTGTAACCTTTTGGTCTATGACAGTTTTATGTGGGAAGTCGGGAAGTCCAGGATGCCAGGAAGGCCAAGGATAACAGGAAGGCCAAGGATAACAGGAAGGGCACTAAACATTTTATATATTCTTATTCGAAAGGCTAATATATTTTTCTGACACTTGAATCGTACACGCGCTTACGTGGGAAATGTAAAGAAAGCAAAGAAAGCCGCAAGCGGAATTGATTGTCTTTTTTAGGGGAGACAGAGAGAGAGAGAGCAACCTACAACCTGGATCCTACAGCAACCTGTAACATGCTACCTTGCAGCATGCAATATGTGTTGTCAGTTGCAGGGATTTTGTTAACCTTTATGGTTCCAAGTTCTTTTCGCTTCCGGCCGCCTCAAGTGCAAGGCCATAAAAGGCAAGTTCCATAATAAATTTTAAAACAGCCTCCAGGCGAGGGTCCTACAAGTTTTGGGAAAGCTCTTGATGATTTTCTTGAAATGGGTGGATTTTTTGGATATTTGAGACTTTTGATATTTTAGGTGAAAAGCCACTCTCTTGTGGTGAAAGTTTCGCAAATGGTGAACGTTTTCTGCTTAAAAAGGTGAAAGTTTTGAGCTTTTCCAGCTTCAGAAGCTTGAAAGCTTTCAAGTCTTCTGCTTTTCCATGAACCATATGGCGTATACGTAATATTTTTGGTCTTAAGTTTGAATTTAAATTCAAAATTTGGGTTTCAAAGATTTTTCAAGTTAAATTTAAGTTGGTTTAAGTTTTTTAAGACTTTTTTAAGCTTCTAAAATATAAAAAATTGGTTGAAAATTATTTTGAAATATCTAAGATATATTTGTTTTTATGCAAATTATTTAGTTATTTTTAATCAAAAAAAGGAATCTTAATTGATAATAAAACCTCTGAATTCTAATATTTAAAGTGAAATAATTTTTTTCTGAGTTTAATTTCTTTCTATTATTATTTTTTGTCAAGTTTAATTTGTTTTTAATTGCCAAAAAAATAAAAAACGTTAATTTAGGCATTTGTATTGATTATTTGTGGGTTATTCTGGGACGAACGACCTGCTTTTTAAGGCTCTGGCTCTTGTCCTGGCATCGCAGGACCCCCCAGCTACCGCAGCTCCCCCCGCCATCACTCCGAATTACCCCTTTTACCTACTTTGGGTTAAAAATAATATCAGGAGGCCCACATTAAGCTGAAGTTCAATGACTAGCAAAGGCAGAAGCAATGCCAACAACACGGCTCCACTCAGGCGTGAATTATTGTGAGGCAAAAAGCCCGTCCCAAAAAACCCGGAAAAGTGGGCGGAAATGTCACAAAAGGATTGGATAATGCATGGCCGTAAAAGGGGGTAGCTGGGTGGGTGGTTGGCGCAACAGTTGATTGCCATCAATGAAGATTATGTAAATCAAATTGTCCAAGAAGAATTTGCCGCCGTGTGCAAATTGTTATCAAATGGGGCACAAAATTATGGAAGCAATTAAAATGGGGCACAATTTATGCACATATATAAAAGGAAATGTTTTTTTTTTATATAAAGGAAAGTATTTTCTGTTGAATTATGTAAATAAAAGTTAGTTCTTTGGGGAACATCAGTTACTCTTCTTCAATAAATATTTTAAGGAAATCAAACTCTATATTTTTCAAAGAAAGATATCTTTTTTAGGGATTATATTTAAAGCTTTTAAAGCTTCCCCTGTTTTAAATTTTTTAAATTGAATGATTGAAAAGGAGTCACCTCAAGGCTCTTCCTGTGATAAATTAATACACCATTTTCCACTCACTCGCAGAAAACGCACAAAAGGACAAATTTGCAAAAGCTTACAGAGAGAGAAACAAGGGAATACTTTCCTCAGAGCTTGGAATACCCTTTTCAAGTTTTATTAAAAATTAAATAAATCAAAATTAATTATTTCTCTCACTGGTTTGCCAGAAAGATGAGGCTTCTTCTCGCACAACTAACTGTGCATTGTCAGCAAGTTCATTTCCGCTGTGGCCACACAAAATGGCGTGCAAAATGGAAAAACAATGGCTGCGACAGCGGGAAAGGGACCGCAAGAGTGCCCGTCTCTTTCTTGCCAGGTTGATGGGTAACATTAACACACATGCAACGTAATGCTGTGGCATTTGTGGGATTGTCAGGACTGCCAGGACTCTGGATTCGAGGACTTTGGACAGCGACAATTGCATGTGTAATTTGTATATAAAGGGAAGGAAACAAAGGTATTCAGGATGCAGGACTTTCAGTCCCTCCAGCTGCAAGAATTCTATGAAATTTTGAAGACTTTTTGGTTAAAAGTTTAAACTAAGCTTTTTTTTGTCAAAATTTTTGGTATTCTGGAAAAATATTTACCTTCCAACAGAATTTAAATATTTGTTTTGATAGAGAAATGTGTGTTTTAATATTAAATATTTGCCTTTAATTTGGCTCTCTTTAGCTTTGGGATTTTTTCTTTTGTAAATTCTGTCAATTTCGTAGACATTTGTTTTTGAAGATTTTTTCTAGCCACCTTTTTTTCTGTATTTCTGAATTTTTTCACCGGCTTTTGGCCTTGGCTTGAGCAAATAGTTTTTGTCTATAAATTGCCACGATCTGTGGGTCTATCACCTCATTGATAAAAAAGCAACGTGTTTGATAAGAAATCCGAAATGAAATTGAATAAACTGCTGTTGGCTTTCCTGTGCCTGGGACTCCTGGCAGTCCTGGTTGTGGGAGCCGAAACCGACTACGACGATGATGTGGGATCCAGTGCCGAGGTGGACCCCTCCACCGATTCGGGATCTTCGGCGGGATCTTCGAGTCCCGCATCACCGGACACCGCGGGAAGTTCTCCGGCAGGTTCTGCGGATGGAGATGATGATTCCGGAAGTGGTTCCGGCGATGCGGATTATTCTGACTCCGGCTCCGATTCGGATGCGGCACCAGCAACAACAACGGCTCCGAAAAGGAAAAACAACAACAGGAGGAACAACAACAACAGGAAGGGCAACAACAACCGGAAGAAGGCCTCCAACAACAACAACAACAGGAAGAAGTCCTCCAACAACAACAGCAACAGGCGTCGCAGCAACAACAACAACAATCGTCGCACCAGCAACAACAACAACAACCGTCGCCGGAACAACAATGCCAGGAGGCGTGGTTAGAAAAGAATCCTCCAAAAGGACTTTTAAGTTGCAAAAATATTTCAATATTTCAAAAAATAAATTTTTTTTTTCATAAATCAATCTAATTCGTGGGTGTTTTTGTTGTGATTTTGAAACAAAAATAAAACTTTATAAAATGCAGAAAAGATGCCAGGAATATTCGTAAAATGGGAAATAAAATCCAAGGCTACAAACTCTAAACAAAAACGGCCCACCATAAAACCCATCAAAAAGCATAACAAGGATGTGTGAATTGTGCAATAAATATCTGGTGTTGAAGTCCTTTCGGGCCGAAGAGTCAAAAGGCCAAAGCCAAGCTGGCCAACAGGTTTCGATGTCTGGAATCGAAACTATCACATGCCACAATATCTGTTCAATTATCCACAGACCTATCGTTGTCATATTTTATTCAATTTTCAATCCCCCCAATCTCTCCCTTCCCCCTTTTGTTTGGGTAAATCAACAGATTTTGCTCCTGCGGTGTGGCGTCTCCTTCTCTTGAAACTTTCTGTCGCTTTAACTTTTCTAATTCGATTAAGTTGACTAACTGGAAATTGATTTCATTGTAAGTTGGTAATTGGCTGCCTTCTTCAACATTGGCTAAACTTTTCAGTTTCGAGTTGCCAGTTTTCAGTTTGGTTTTGTAGTTAAGTCTACGGCCTGCCTGGCAGCCGATTTCTTAATTCACCAACATGGAAGAAATTATTTAGAGAAAGCTCGAAACAATTGTTCAAATATTGCCAAAAATAAGAATGGGGTTTGCGTTAATTAGTTTGCTTTTTTTAAATTGCAAAATTTCTATTTACCAAGTTGTTTTTTCTTTTCTTTATTTTTTTAATGACGACCTAATTGAAGGTTGTCTTTTTTTTTTTGGTTAATGGAAACTTTTTCAATAATTGCAGGGATTATTTCAACACGTGCTGGGAGGCCGCATCGGGAGGAGCGAGGGGAGACTGCCAAAGAGATCAACTGCAGCCAAAGTCATAACTATTTTCCTACTCAACTGTACCTAGATTTGGGGATAAAAGGGAAGCGGACCACACACAAGAGAGCAAAGATAAAAATTCGCATTCTAGCACCGGTAAATAGGAACAGTAACAAACGGTAAATCCTATAGATTCTGAGAGCAAGCTAATGAGAAAGAGAGATAGATATATCCCAATAGGTCTAATGGGACTCTGATTCATGCGAGTATGCGTGAAAGCGTGACGACAGGATATAAGAGAGCGCAAGTGTAACCTGCGTCTAATTACAGTGGAAAATGTTAATTTCTTTCTTTTAAAAATATTTGATATATTATTGATTTTTTCTTAATAATCCCAGCACTTATTAACTATAAATTAAATTCGACTAAGCATTTATGAAGGAAGGAAATTTCTTCTGACGAAATTATTCAACTTTCATTCCACTGTACCATACTTGGACTTATATTTGGTCTAACTGTAAATCTAGTTGGAAACGTTCAGCTGCTGCGTTCAAGCGCTGGCTAATGGGATAGAAGGGAATGGATTGAAACCAAAATGGCTTACGTGATGGGTGGATGTGCTGACGGAGGGGAGGTAGGAGGGTGCCAAAGATCGCAACAACAGCTAAAGCTATAACTAACTACAATATTCCGGGTCAACTGTACCTCTCGTTGGAGAAGCTGGGAAAGCGGACGACGCGAACAACTACAGAAAGAAGTCTAGATTTAAGGCACTGGAAAATAGGCACCGAAGCAAACCGAAAACTAACGGAGACAGAGATTTAAATGGCGTAATGTGGAAGAAACTTTTGCATGAGGGAGTAGAGGGGTAAGGGGACCGATTTTACGTGCGTTTTGCTTTTAAACTTTCGCTCACACATATTCAAATTATAATATCTTTTGAAACATGTTTTAATAAGGTATGGTAACAAATTTGATATAATATAGAATTGATAATGAAAATATATCTGAATAAAACAATAAATTTGAACTCACATGAAATTTCCAATTTAAGTTATTGAATTCTATGTTCATTTCCAAAAATGTATTGTGTATATTGTTGAAATCAATGTTTTTTATGTAACTCGCTAGGGTAATCATATGAGCGCTCCAACTCAAACCGCAAGAACGACGAATTTCATGATATTACAGTCATTAAAACACAAATCTAAACTTTAACGATATATTCTTTCACTTTTACGAACGGAAAACACTATATTCTTTCACTTGTACTAACAGAAAACACTTTTTTAATCGAACACTTGATTTAATACTATTTACCGCTACCCCGAATCAGAAAAACAACTACAAAATCAAACGCGTACTTCGCGCATCCGATTGAATGGAGCTAACCCGAACTATTGAGTAAAGCCAAGACTTCACACCCTCTTAAGTAGCCTCACAAAGTAACAGGACTATCTACGGACACGGCAAGACGGAAAGGGATAGAAAAAAATGAAGCTTAAACGTCCAATAAGAGCGAATGCGTAAGCGGCTTTGCTGAAGGAACGGAGAGAGCGCAAGTGGTCAGGTAGGCACCGAAACGAACGGGATCCTTTGGATGCTGAGAGCAAGCTAATGAGAAAAAGAGATAGATTTGTTCCAACAGGTCTAATGGGACTCTAATTCATGTGAGTATGCGTGGGAGTGTGACGGCAGGATATAAGAGAGCGCAAATGTAGCCTGCTTACATTTATATTTTAGCTAACCGTTAATCGAGTTGGAAACGTTCAGCTGCTGCGTTCAAGCGCTGGCTAATAGGATAGAAAGGAATGGATTGAAACGAACATGGCTTACGTGAGGACATGATGGAGAATGGGTGGATGTGAAGAGGAAGGAGAGGGAGTCAAAGATCGCAACTGCAGCTCAAGTTACAACTAACTACAATATTCCGGGTCAACTGTACCTCGCGTTGGATTCGCTGGAGAAGCTACCGATTACAGTGAAAGCTTTTTAACAATAAAAATATTATTCGCGATTCTTTCAAGTGCTTGGAAGCTTGTAATATTGGAATATTAAAAAATTCCCCAAAGTATTTTATACCTTTAAAAATATATGAAATATAATAAAAAATTATTTAAACTGACTTACCGAACGTTGGCTAAGGTGTGTCGTCGATTCTTGAGGTAACGACTGTGATATTTCTGGAGGTCCCCGATGGACCCCTGCTCCGCCTGCATCTTGCCGGTGGGCAGGAGCTGGGTGGCCGAGCCACTCGGATGGGAGGAGGCTAGGGCGGAGGCCGAGCTGGAGCTGAGGCGGTGGCTGGCGCTGCTGCTGTTCTGGGTGGCAGTGGTGCTGCCGCTGCCGGCGCCGCACGAGGCGAGGGTCTCGTTGGAGTTACTTCCGATAACGGTGGAGGCGGCCGAGGAGCCGGCGTTGGAACCGATCGGCGCAAGGACGATGCGCGACCAGCAGGACTTGTGCGGCTTGCGGAACTTTAGTTTGATGCGCGGCGAGGGGGTGGAAGCAGAACCTGAAAGCGAATCAACATTTATCGATTAAGTGCCGGGTATAGCTTTGGGTTTTATCTTCTTCAAAGTCCTCACCTTGCAGGTAATCTTGTCCGGCTTGGCTGCCGCCTGTGGGGGCTGTGCCTTGGGATGAGGAGGTAGCCGAGCTGTGGTGGATGCTCTCGCAGCTGCCACAGTAGCCGCCGGCTATGGTGATCGGCGGCAATTGGGGCTCCTCCTGGCGATGTAGCTTGGCGCTGTTGGCCTGCTCCGATTCCTCCTCCTCTTTGATATGAGGCAAGGGGGAAGTTTGCGGCTGGCAGGTGCAGCGCTGGCTCTGGTTCTGGTTCTGGTTTTGTGACGGATTCTGGTTAGGATTTGTCGGGTTGACACTCTGGAGTGCGGTCACTTCGGTCAGCAGATCGTTGCTGGTATTTGTGGTGGTGATGATGGGCAACTGTGTTTGTTGCAACTGTGGCTGGGCTTGTTGCAGCTGCTGCTGCTGCTGTTGTTGTTGTTGCTGCTGTTGCACCACCGCGGTGGGTGAGACGCTGGCGTCGCTGAGCGTTTCCGGTTCCGCTCGACGAGCCACTAGACCGCTGGCCAAACTGGCGGCCGCTATATCCGCTGCACTGGGCTGCTGGTCAGCTTCCGTTTCCGCTCGCAGTTCCGCCTCGACCTCGACGTCGTTGATTAGGGTCTTCAGGGAGATGGGCGTGGTGGCGGAAGTATTAATTGTGTCGGCCAGCGAATGCTTCTTTTCGGTATAAATTAGTTCCTCTTTGGTGTCGGGACCGCTCAGTTGCTCCTTGGCCTGATCCTTGGGCTGGGGCTTATCCTCGTCCGTCGGCGTCTGGGCGTTGGGAGTTTGGGGCGGACTTGTGGCGGGGGCTGCGGATCCGGAGCCCCCGCGACAAGGGAGGCAACACCGAAACACTGTGCTACCGAACCACTTTTTTCGCTGTTTGTTCTTCTTCCGTTTACGGCCACCACCGCAGCTGCTGGTCTCACTCCCGCTCTCACACTCCTCGATGCCGTCGACACTGTCGACTCCGCCGCCGACGACCCTAAAGCCACCACTGCTTCCGTTCCGGCTACCTTTACCGTTCTCGGTCCCGTTCCCGTTTCCGTTCCCGTTCTGGCCACCGCCGCCGCCTCCTCCAACACCTCCAACACCGCCACTGGCTGCCAGGCCGTTGGCGTTGCAACTGCAACCTAATTGCCGGCTTCTGTTGGCGGCCCTGTGCAAGTCTTCCTGCAAACGAAATAATACAGATTAACAAGGACCTTCTTACCGGAGGCAAACGGAAGAAATCATATCAAATATTTAGAAAGCAACATCTGCCACCTTGGCCGCATTTTTATTAAAGGAGAAGCCCTGCGTGAAGCGCGCCAAACGCATCATTCCCACTCGGGATCGGGATTGGGAGTTATCTTTTAAAAGGCGACATTCTTTCTAAATCGAGATCTGTAAAAAGAAAAAAATACAAGATATATTAGAGGTAGTTCTTGGAATAAAATAAACTGAATAAATATAATAATTTATCTAATAACCTCGCTCCCTATGAAAATCAGAAACTTAAGAAACTTTAAAAACTGTACAAAATCTCCCACACTAATAGGCTAGAGCACATTTTAATTAGTTTCGTTTTAAACAGCTTTTTGCCAAGCCCTGTCCTAAGCTGCTGAAAAATTCCCTTCCATTAGAGTTGCCACCCTCGCCCAAAAACCCCTCCACCTCCCAAAAGTATTCCACGCACAGGTGCATGGGCAGGCGGAATTTGGGGGCGGATACGGAAGTAGGTTAGTCACATATTTGCCCACATCCGCTCCTCCTCCTCCTCCACCTCTCAGGGACAAGCGGCAGCTGCACAAACTGACCCACATGCCGGGATATAAATACATATATACATTGTATCTCCATACCTATATCTTCAGACATATCTATATCTTCCTAGCTCTATCTGAATCCGTATCTGTATCTGTACCTCTATCTGTATCTGTATCTGTAGTTTTGGTTTCTATTTGGCGCTCAGTCAGCGGATTTTCTCCATTAGTTCATTGTCGGAGTTTGGCTGGAATAGGAATCGGTATCGGAATTGGAATAGGAAAAGGATGCCGAGTTTTGGGTTAAGGACTTTCATAATCGTCCTGCCGTGGCTGCTCATCTGCAAGACCTTCTACAGGGTCGAGGACTTTACGGAATCGGATATTTTCTACAACAGCCTGGACTATCATCCCGAGGACTACATTGATACCTTTACAACGCTCCAACAAGATGATTATTTTCACTTTTAAGGACTCTCTTTAGATATTAAAATAAATAATAAAATCTACTTTTAAATAAAGTAAAACCTGCATTATTCCTATTCTATAAAATATTTATATGCTAAAAAAGCATATACCTTTGATATTGGCTTATAATAAAAAAATTTATGCTTTTCATTAAGAAGGGGAATATTTTGTAAGATAGTCGAAAAAAAATAATACAAATATAAAAGGTCATCAAAAATAGCTCCGATTAATTCCTCAAACTTCAAAGGCAAAAAATTGAATCTCTTATAATTTCTGTTTATTTGTTTGCTTAAAAAACACATGTCTAAAGTTTGTCATATTCTTTCTAAAATTTAGCCAAAAAGTATGCATTTCAAATAAGACAAAATATCAATGAGAAAAACACCCAAAAAGCTAGAAAGTACCCGGATTTCATTTTATGGAAAACTCAAAAAGGTTCTTAAATAAACTTAATTGAAAAAACCATAAAAACTAAAACAAAACTATTATTAATAGAGAATAAATAAGTAAATATCAAATATTTAATATTGGAAACAAACGAATACGAATTTAAACAATAAAACCGCCATTATTTGCGCTACTCATCATTATTGTGTTGAAATAAATAAAACACAAAAACCTTTTGGTTCAATATTTGAAAACACAAACATTCCCACGATGATGAGTCCCGTAATTGTGGTAATCAAAATGTTTGTTTTCGTTCGGTTTTGTATTGGAAAGGACTAATTGAAACATTGTTGCCAGTTAACTCAGTCATGGAGATGCAATTATTGCAATTAAATAAATAATTGACTTTTTCAGATATGGGAATGTAAGACTAAAAGGATTTTCTTTATTCAATAACTATATAAAAAAAATCTTGATCGAAATTAACTCTATCAGGTTAGAAAACTCCAATCTTAACCATCTGTATATCTTCTTATGGAAGTTCTCGAAGTTTCTCCACAAACTACAACCTTAAGTAAATAAAAAACCAACAATAACTGACACAATTTGCAAAAAAACAGTTCAAATAAAAGAAAGTCATGCAAATTGCTAATTAAACAAAGATTTGCAAATAAAGCCCGACTATAAAAGGCACTGATGAATCGTCCAAAGATCATCATCCAATTGTCTTTCGACTCTTCCACAACATGAAGATCTTTTCCCTGCTCTTCCTGGCCCTTCTTGGCTGCGTCTTGATCCACGATTCCCAGGGGGCCTCCAGCCCCACCACCACCTCCGCCTCGGCCACTACGACCACCGCAGCCTCGACCGATACCACCACCGCAGCATCGGCCTCCGGCTCCACCGCCACCACGGAAGCCACCACAGCCGCCACCGCCACCACCAAGAAGTCAACCAGTGCAACCAAACATAAGGTTCACCGTAAGACCAAGACCAAACGTACTAGGCCGGCCCGAGTGATTACGCACCACAGACACAATAATCGAAAAAACAAGAGTCGCAATAACAAGAGTCGCAGGGGAAGGCGCTATGACGACGATTCCGAATACTACTAACTCCCAGGACTTCCAGGACACCCCAGACCTTTAGATTCCCTGATCCCTCCTTGACCACTGATTCGAAATATTTTATTATTAGTTTTTAATTATCAAACTCCTTTGTTTTTTTTTCCTTCTATAGCAAATTAAAAAATAAAAAAAAAATATTATAATAATCATCTTGAGTTTTTAGCTCGAAGGAACAGGGCGGATACTTAATGTTTCATATAGACTGTTTTAATTAAATCTAAACAATGAAAAAAAGCGATTACTCCTCATTATGGGATTAAATTAGTCTTTTTAATTTAAATTAAAAATAAAAAGGAACCCATTAGGAATCGAATTTAAAATTCTCCAACTTAATTATGTAAATGTTGTTCAAGTCAATCGAAAAATAGGAAAAAAATGTATAAAATGAATGGAAATATTAGAGGAGGATTAAAGAAATATTGAAATAAGTTTCATTTTAGTCAAGTCGCTTGATATAGGCACTGAATTTTATTTAAAACCTTCAAATTTTTAACATAGATGTTATTTTTTATTAAAATATCAGGAATCAATGTTAATAAATATCTGGATTTGAATAATTTCTTCACAAATAGAATAACCAAATAATATTTTTACACAAACCCTGAAAAACGTCCATTAAACATTCTGTGGGAGTTTTAAAATATTTACTTTTCCGCAACTACTGAATAAATTTATAGGAAAAAGTAGCCAACTTTGTTATTTATTAACTATAAGAAATATTTTATAGTTTAATCGTTGATATGTCCAAAAGTTAAGTTCATGAAATATTTCGAATATTAAGTAGCCGCCCTGTTGTAACATCCAAGTATGAAACATTAGGTTCTTTCAGTCCATTTAAATAAAATGTTTGCTTGGGTATATGAAATATTAAGTATCCGCCCTGTTCCTTCGAGCTAAAAACTCAAGATGATTATTATAATATTTTTTTTTTATTTTTTAATTTGCTATAGAAGGAAAAAAAAACAAAGGAGTTTGATAATTAAAAACTAATAATAAAATATTTCGAATCAGTGGTCAAGGAGGGATCAGGGAATCTAAAGGTCTGGGGTGTCCTGGAAGTCCTGGGAGTTAGTAGTATTCGGAATCGTCGTCATAGCGCCTTCCCCTGCGACTCTTGTTATTGCGACTCTTGTTTTTTCGATTATTGTGTCTGTGGTGCGTAATCACTCGGGCCGGCCTAGTACGTTTGGTCTTGGTCTTACGGTGAACCTTATGTTTGGTTGCACTGGTTGACTTCTTGGTGGTGGCGGTGGCGGCTGTGGTGGCTTCCGTGGTGGCGGTGGAGCCGGAGGCCGATGCTGCGGTGGTGGTATCGGTCGAGGCTGCGGTGGTCGTAGTGGCCGAGGCGGAGGTGGTGGTGGGGCTGGAGGCCCCCTGGGAGTCGTGGATCAGGACGCAGCCAAGAAGGGCCAGGAAGAGCAGGGAAAAGATCTTCATGTTGTGGAAGAATAAAGAGACAATTGGATGATGATCTTCGGAAGATCCAATGATGGCTTTTATACCCGAGAAACTATGGAATTGTCTTTTTAATGGGTTTATCCGGCAATCTGCATTTTGTGGACCATTGTTTGAATTTCTTTGACGAATTGTCTGGAAAATTTTCGAAATGAGAGTAAATTATTTGCGGAGACCAAGTTCTTGGTCAAATAAAATTCGCAATTGTGCTTCTAAAGCAATTGTTCAAATAGCCAACATGGCATTCTAAAATTACCAAAGATTCTCTACTTTATTGTTAAACTCGCTTCTGTTTTTTGTCATTTAGAAAGTTTCTGTTCTATTTTTAATGTGTTTTGAGGTGAAATTTTCAAATAAATAGGACAGGAGCAGGTGACCTAGTTATCAGTTCTCCTTGGCATCCATACCATGAGGTACTTCTGCGTTATCCTGTTCCTGGCTGCCGTCACCTTGGTGCGGATCGGCGACTCCGAGGGGGCATCTACCGGCACGGCCACCACGACGACCGCGGCCACGACCACCACCGCAGCCACGACCACCACCGAATCTACGGCTTCCACGACTACCACGGCCTCCACCACCTCCTCTTCGTCCTCCAAGAGCAAGAAAAAGAGAAAAAAAGTCAAATATAAAATTGTTCGAAAGAAGCCAAAAGTTAAAAGGACAATACATCATCATTATGGAGACGGCAGCGATGATGACGACGACGGTACCAGCACTAGCACTAGTTCCACAAAGAGCCGCCGCAGAAACAGAAACAGGACCCGTTCTGATTCCAGGACCCGCACCAGGAGCCGCAGTGGCCGTCTTCGCTCTCGCCGCTTACGTAGGGCTTAAATCGAATCCAAGGATCAAGGACAATGAACCGCAAACTGATTTCCCCAATCCTAAACATTTCCTTCTTTTTTTTATAATTTAAAAAAATCTCAATGCAATTAAAACATATCGATATGTGAAAAAAGAAAGGGTTTTTTCTATTTTAAAAGTGTTACCAATCAACAAACGAAATCTTTTAATAATTAACTAGCCATAAAAATGAGCAGACCTGGGTAAGTAAAGCCCCAAAAAAACAATATTATTCATGATCAAAGGAAGGCAAATAGAAATCATGGCCAGATTTCTTACCTTTCACCTTTGCATCCTTTACCAAATAAATAAATTCAAAATGCAGACATCGAGGCATTAAATATTTACACGGATGGGAAAAGCTGGTTGGAGTTTTCCATTGAAATCCATTAGTAGGGAACCGAGTTGAGGAAAACCAGCAAAACCCCCAAAAGGCAGTGTGCCACATTTTGGTTTTTGTGGAATAAACGAAAAGTTGTTGGCTTCAAAACAAAACAAAAAATATACAAAACCTATGGAAAAAACAAAGTTAAGAAGAAACAAAAAGCTGTTTCTATAGAGCCGAAAAAGCTGTGCTACAAAAACCACATGAAACAGCGAAAACAAGGCGTTTTTCAGTTAAATTGTTGCCATTACGCAATTAATTATCGGTGAGAAACATAATGAAGCATAGTTTCTGGCGCCTTCCCCAAACAAGCCCTCAACTATGCCACAAAAAAAATAAATAAATAAATAACCACAAGTCTTTCAAGAACTTCGGGAGCTGAGAAATTGAGAGTGAAACTTTAAGAGAAGTTTAGATCTAATTTGGGAAATATTTATTGGATTGAATTTATTGTATGAGAAGTTATAAAAGAAATCCGAATACCAAGCAATCAAATTTCTTTTGATAAAACATCCACTTGATAGAGTCATAAAGAAACCCCCTGGTTACCAGATATACACTCTCTGGTGCTCTTGATATTGATTTTTATTGAGACATTTGAAAAATTAATGTCTATGGGGGGGCTGGAAGCTGGGAGCTGGGAGGTATTATTCCCAGGAATCCAGGAAATGCGCACTCGACTTGTCGAATGATGAGCGACATTAATAAATCAATAGAGTTTTGATGGCAAATAATTCGAGAGCAGCCACGGGAATGCTGCGATACGCACAGGACACACATCCTTTTGCCTCGATATATATCCTTCTGGGAGGCTGTGGGTGTGGACCATGATGAGCGACATGCCAATCGCCAGGAATAAGGCACCAAAACAAATATTTTGTTCAGAAAAATATATAAAAAATTATTAAATATATATTTTTAAGGCTTAAAATAAGTTCTCTATAAATGTGAGAATTTTTTCGAAGCTTTAAAAATGTATTTTGACTCTCAAACTCAAAGGGGGAAAATATTATATGAAAAAATAATTCTTTTTCTGGTATAAAATAGATCAAATTTAGGGTTTCTAAGCAAATATTTTGATAAATAATTTTTGAATAAAAAATATATGTTTTTTCCTAGACCCCTTCTATTTTTTTATTCATCTATTCCTCCTGCATTGATAGTTGACTTTGCAAACTCGTGTCGGGTTATTTTATTGATTGATGCCAGCAAATCCAGTTGTTGTTGCTTTGGTCAGAAATAATAAATAAGAACAGGAAAAAAATAATAAAAACAGAAGAAAAAAACTACAAGCGAATGCCATTAATTTTGTTGGTCCTTGGTCCTTACAATGGGTCAAATGAAAACACTGACTCCGTGACACAAAAGGTCGAAATTCTGGAATGATGGAACACTGACCTGTGCTTTTCCTCCTTTGCCAAAAAAAAAAATGAGGAAAATAATGCGAAAAAGGAAGGCAATTCCGAGTGAATTAATGAAAAGAGATTCAAACCAAAGTCTGAAGGGATTTTAGGCGGAATTTATTGTTCCGGGATTTATGATTTGCGCTTCAAATACAAAGAAAAGCTGGAAGTTATGATGAAATTTGTAAAAAAAAATTATATAAATAATTTAATTATTTTACTTTAATCTTCATGGAAATTTTGGGCTTCCAATACTGGGCCGGATGGTTTTCCACCCACAATTTCCCCTTCCACATGGAACAAATGTGTCACATGGCAACATATGGCGAAGCATTTTGATTTGGGCGTCGGGTTTGGGGAAGTTGCTGGATTTTGCACTGAAACTGGATATGGAAATCGGCCTCATTTCGCCGCCTAATGAGCATTTTAATTATGCAGATTGATGGATGGACTTTAATTGGGGCAAGACAGAGGGAGGTGCTCAAAATACAAATTTTTCAGGAGAAAATGCTAAGGAAGAGCTTTAACTTTCTGCATTTCCTTTCTCTTCCGGTTGCACTTTCCTGTTTCCATTTTCAATATATATATATATTTTTTACAGAGAAGAACCTTAAGAGCTCTTTGGCACTTTGGAATAAATTTAGACAAAAAATACCCCAAGGATGATAGTTTTTTTTTTAGCAAATTCTTCTCTTAAAGATAGGAAAACTTTATAGCATTTTATTTTATTCAAATAAACGCTTATTTTTTATTTAATTAAAAGCCTTGTTTGTTGTTCCAAATTGATATTAAAATAACAAAGAAAACATTCCCCACATGTGGCTAATATTTGTTTTTCTATATTTATCATTTATTGTTTAATGTTATAAACAAAACTTGTTGTTGTTTTCAAAGTTCATGTTCAATGCCAGAGAGAAGCCAAGAAATTGTTAAATCTAAGTTTGAAATGCGATTTAATATTTATAAAGAGGTTCCCTACTATAAAGACAATATTTGAATTGTTTGATTTGAAGAACCCGTTTTTGTCCAATCGATGAATGAAGATTCCCCCGCTTTTTGAAAAACAAATATTAATAGAAAAAAATAACGCAGTTTTAAAGATAAAGAGAAAGACATCTGTGCCAAAGTTTCGACGTTTTTGTGGGCAAACAAATAAGAGACATTTGTGCAAATAATTAAACGTCAACGTTAATTCTAACTCCAAAGACTAACACCAAATGCTTCAGTGACGTAAAGAATGAAAAAGACCACCAAGAATTAAATGGATAAAAAATCCACGGAATCGACTATAAATATTCCAAAACGAGGCCTAAGATCGTCAGTGAAGAACTCGACTTCTTCCACCAGAGTTGTGAAAAAAACACCGGACAAGATGAAACTCCATTGGCTGCTTTTGGCAGTTGTCCTGATTTGTGCCCTGCACTACAGTAGCAGTACCACAAGCACCTCCACCTCCACGGAGTCCTCAACCTCCACGGAGTCCTCCACTTCGTCCAGCAGCAGTACCACGGCCAGCTCCTCCTCCTCGGACACCACGGAGGCCAGCAGCAGCAGCAGCGACACCGCCACCTCCAGCTCCTCCAGCTCCTCTTCCTCCTCCTCGTCCAAAAAAAAGAAGGCCGCCGCCAAGAGGCGTGCTCGTGCAAGGCGGAGGCGTGCTGCTGCAAGGCGGAGGCGTCAGAGGAACAGAAGGAACAGGGGCTAGACCATTCGCAGCAGGAGAGTATTCCCCTGGAGCTCTCCTCCAAAACATCGATTCTGGCAAATAACCATAATTTTTTTTTTCTCTTCACTCTTGTGCGATCCTCTTTAAGGACTGCAATTACTTAAATCAATAAAGCCGGCTATGATAGAAAAATGCATATAAAAAACTATTGACTTTTCTTCCGAAGAAGCGAAATACCTATATCTTCGCAACTATCCGACTTTTCGCCCCTTTCGAAGCCCATATCTTCGGCAGATTTCATCCGATCCTTGAACAAAGTATAGATTTTGAATCTGGAATCGATTCCCTATAAATCTGCATTAAAATCCTGCCACAAAATATTTTTTCGATTTTTTTCAAATTTTTCTGATGGACCCCCTTGAAAATTCTGAAAATCGAGAAAAATCGCTTTTAATCCCTTCCGAAGCCCATATCTTCGGCAGTTTTTATCTGATCTTGGAGCAAAGTATTGCTTTGGAATCTGGAATCAATTCCCTATAAATCTGCATTAAACCCCTGATAGAAAATATTTTTTTTTTATTTTTTCAAAATTTTTCTAGGCAGACCCCTTAAAAAATGAACAAATCGAAGGAAAGTCTATTATGGCCTAAAGCGGAGGCAATATATTGGCCATCATTATCCATAAAAGATTTCTAAATCGACTTTTATTTGAAAAACATGCGAAGAACTATGATCTACGAAGGTTTTATTTTCGAGTCTTTAGAGACTTACTTTAAATGTTGTCTTTGGCCAAACAATTAGTTTAATCAAAGGCCTCGAAAGTACCTTGTTGTTGAAAAACATGCTTGATATTTCCCATTCTTAAAAGGAATTAAAAATAAGAGTAAACTCGCTGAAGGAGAAAGCACAAAACAATGGCTGGGTGGAGGAGAAAATAAAGTTTACGGGGCACTCGGAATTGGTACTGAATCGGTTAGCTTGATTACTTGACCCCGTTGCACATTGTTGTTGCGCCAAGGGTGAAAGGTTAAAGTTGCCACACTCGCACTGACATTCGTAGCCACAGAAACGTACTCATATATATGAGCTGCAATAAAAAGCAACAAGTTGAAAGACCACGCAAGCAAAAAAGCAAAAGCCATCAAGGTCCCCCATTCCTCTTCCCCGTTCCCCATTCGCCATTTTGCCATACAAAGCCCAGCCATTCCGATTGCGATTCGTATTCTTCGCCATTTGGCCCATTCCGATTCCAGATCGGGCAGATACTCTCCTCGACCATATTATACTCGGAGCAAACCCCAACAACCCATCAGCAATTCGAGCATATAAAAATTGTTATAGCCCAAGAATGGCGGTCTGATTTTTAGTGTCCACAACGAATAGGGAAATACTCTTTGAAAATTAAGGATAATTCTAAAAATAAATTCCCTACTTTTTGGTAGATCTTCCGTCAAAGTGAAAAATTTCCCTTTTTTATAGCAACTTTTTATAGGAACAGATATTCCCATTTTGTATATATTGAGAATATATGTATTTTCCCTCTATAGGTATATATTTTTGGGTATTCGTAATACCCCTATTTAAGGGTATTCCGAGGGAAAACAATACCAAGCAGCAAACAGCATTGCAAACGTAATACAATGGGCACAACTGTTGCTGTTGGTGTTTGGTTCGTATTATACCTTTTTCTATATGGCCAAGTAGGAGAGGGAGAGGGCAGATATCGGTGTGAAAGAGACGGGACAATGGCATGGAAGTGACATTCGTCTTCAGACAAAGAAAGAGACGGCAACGGAGTGGAAAACAGAAGACTCGGGAGCTGAATTCAAGCGAAAAGAAAAGGGCATGGCATGGTCATATGTTTTCTGGGCGGATGAGATGGCAGAAATGAAAGAGACGGAAACAGGGTGGCACAGAAAGAGATGGATATACAAGGATATTAATCCAAGAAGCTCGAAAGTATACTTTAAAAAATAGATATATTCTTTTGAAAATAGATAAATGATCTTTTTGGGGGATTCTTTACATTCCTCATGCATATCCTTGTGCCAGTTCCCCAAGGACACCCTGTATTTATGTATATTGATATGCTGCGCTTTGTGGCCATTGATGTTGATATGCTCGACGTGACTTATATTATATGTAACGCACATCATGCACACAAATACATTATGTTTTTTTCTTACCAACCCACCAACCCACCAACCAACCCACCCACCTCCCCAAGAAAGAGACGGTCGAGTGGCAGAGAAAGAGACAGGGCGAGTGGCACACAATTACGCCTTGTTTGTCCGTGACTTGTTCGTACATTTTCTCCCCTCTATACATTTATTTTGTTTTTATGTTTTTATGTTGTCTTATGTGGTTTTTTTTTTCTCTCTGTTGCTTTCTGGTCTTATTATTGTTATTGTTACGACGCCCAATTCCTTGGAAATTTTAGCTTACTGCTTATTATTTTGCAAATACTTCAGGCCATCATCAGTGCCACCCACGAATTTGTTTCGTTTTTTATTTTGAAAAACACTATAAGCCGCCTGGATATGTTGGGTAATTTTTTTATACACTTCCCCGAATTATTGTTCTGTTCGCGCAAAACACACAATGCCTGCCAGCTGCTGTGGGGCTTACAAATTCTGGAGAGTTGACGAGTGACAAGTGTGTCTTAGTTGAGCTCCGAAAAGAGGGCTTAAATCAACAAGTGTGTTTAAAGCCAAATCTTTGTCGATTTTTAGATGAAATTTAAAAGTTTTTTCCATGGATTTCAAGAAGATTTACAGACAGAAATATTTACAACAGAATATTTCATTTAGTTTTGCGCCCCAACCAAGCTCCTGTCAAGGTCAAATAATAAGCCTCGGGGCCAAAAGTCAAGTTCAAGAACATTTGCCAGGAAAGGCAATCGGATGGGACAAAGTTATATTGCTCGGGGGTTAAGCAAACAGACTTAAGGCTTACTTATGTCAAGTTTGGTTACACTTCAGTTTGGTCAAAGGTCGGCCAGGCCAATAAAACGTCCTGCGAGAAACAATTAGTTTAGCTGGAAAAACTGCCCTCGAGTCTGTTGGCCAAATTGCTTTGCCTAATTTCGTTTCTTTTCCCTTATTTTTATTTTTATTTTATTTATTTTTTTTTCCCTGGCTCGCCCTGGCTTCGAATTCGTATGCAAAGAGCGCATAAATTTAATCAGTTAGTAGAATGTCTGTAGAATGTTTTTTTTCTGCTCTTTTTTTTTTGTGCTTTTTGTCCAGCTGGGGGGGCGTTTTGTTAGGGGCGTGGTCGGGTCGTAGGTGTGGCCAAGACTCTGCGTGCTGGGCAAGAAATAAAGACACGACATGGGCATTTAAACAGAGTGAGAAAGTCTTCAGGAAGTCCTGAAAAAAGTGAATGAAATTTTCTATACTGCAAGCTGAATTTCTTATTGAACTTTTTAGTTTCTTTCAGTGTAAAGTGCCGGCACAGACAGTCAAAAGGACACCAGGACTCACAGATAGAGAAGGAAATGTGGGCTGGAGAATTGTAAGGGATAGTAAATGTATAGAGAAACCTTTTCAAAGTCCCAAAAGTTCTTCTACAATTTTCTAGAATTTTTGATACCTTTTAAAAGTAAAAATAGGGCTCAAATTTATATATTCTCCCACATAGTTTCTAATATCCTTTATTATAGGATGATAATATTTGTAAATTTAAAGCTTCGAGACACCTACTTTCTAGGGTATTTTTAAATTCGATTTAGAGACCTTTTTCCCAGAACTACCAACTTAATTTTTCTATTTTGTTGCTTTGATTTCCCTTAGATTTTTGCTATTCCTTGTCCAGTTTTGGGTTTTGTTTGGTTTAATTTCTATTTTTCTTGAATTTTTTCCTCCTTTTTTTTGTATTTTTCTATCTCTGCTTTGCTGGCCTCTGCCAGTTGCCATTTCCTGAATGTGCTAAACCAATAAAGCAAGTTTTGACATGTCTGCAGGCTGTTTGAATTGTGTCGTAATTGTGCCACTCAGTATGTGTGTCTATATCGTCTATATCGATGATATCATCTGGCATCTCTTTATTTGGATGCCTTTTTTTTTTTCATTATTTTTGGATGCCTACGTGTGTGGGCTGCGCCATCCGCTGAGATTTTGCCACAACCTCTGCCAGGAACTCTGGGGAGCAGCGGCGGCGACAAGGTGACACGACTCGATTCGACTCCAATTATCGAGGCATTTCAATCGACGTCAATCAATCAATCAATTAGCCGCATGCCTCGTCTATGCATCAATCAAATGCAGACTTTCTCCTCCTTCACTCATCATTTAATCAAGATCAATTTTCCCCCAGGAACTCTGCTCGGCTTTTCGTTTAAATTTAATGTCAAGCCAGCTTAAGTTTAATGCTGGAATTCGCTCGCAAAAAAAGAGGTTGAATTTCCCGACCAGCTGAGCTAATTATTTGCGCCAAAATGGCCTTCATCCCGCCACCCAATTTCCTTCTCAATCTTCAGTCAACATCATCAATCTTTTTTTTGGGGCCAGCCAAAGGAGGGGGAATCCCAGCAATTTGACAGCGATTGCGACATTTACAACTGTTCATCATCAGTAGATTTTAGGAGCCACTAATCTCCGCCAGAAATTTAATAGAACAAAAGCAAAACGATATTATGGTTAATGGGAAAAGTGTGTTAAAGTTTAAGAAGAAGGATACTCAAAAATGGCTCTCTAGGAAGGATTTTTGAGACTCCTTTGAACCAAAAAATAATAAACCTTTAAAATAATAATTTTTTTCTAGTTCCCCCCTTAAAAATTGATCCTTTTTAATATTAAATCCCATTCGTAGTCAATTAAACTCTATTTTTTTCTACCTCAAACTTTTTCCTACTTTTTTGTAGCAAGAAAACAGGAGCACAGGTGTGGGCGTGGCCTGATGGACCACCAACAAGCCGCAACAACAAGCAGAGTTCATAGACAACGAATGACATTTTTATTATATATTTTTCCCTGTTTTTTTAGGGTGCCTTTTAATGCACGCAATGCCGCAGACATGACCACAGCAACCGTGCAGCAGGATCCCCCCTTTGGGAAATTCCCCAGACACAGAAAATTAGAGACAGGAGATACCTTAGTGCCGCAGAAAACAAGTTATCTTGTTAAGCAATTAGAGTTAAATAGAATTAAATGAAACAATTACAGTCACGAAAACTAATTAAGAGCAAAGGTATTTGGCAGAAAGTATTATACATATATCTGGATAAAGCAAGGCGTTAAATAGAAGTTTTTTTCCACTAAATTGGGATAAGAAAATTGTATTTTAATTATTCTAATGAAACCCCAAATGAACCACAACTTGAATGACAATTATTTTGATTATTAAATCAATTTATTGCACAAGTGACAACCAAACGAAGCCTGAATGAATAATAAATTTATTTAAAACCCCCCTTTGGCTTGTGCATTATTTAGTTTCAATTATTTAATTAAATAATTAATGCCGCATAATATGCAATTAAATTGAATGGCCGACAGAAGGGATTTAAAGAGCATGTTTGCTGGAAGGATTGACGATTCCTTAATTGAGAGAAAGGCAGCCAGGCGGGCAGGCAGGTTGGAGGTTTTGGCCAATAATTTTAAATTAACACCTGGACACACGCACCCCCCTCCAACCGAACTCCTGCTCCTCCCACCACCCCCTTTTAGCATTTTTCATGAGACTATTTTTGTATGCAAACCCACACGAATAGACGCATACATTTACCAACCTTTTTCATCCGGCCAGCTTCCTTTTTAACCATTTTTACTTTTGCCCCCTCCCTGGCCAGGACGCGGACCCGGACCCAAACCCGGACCCGTACCCGGGCCAGGTCGGTGGCTAAAACCGCATTTGTTTTGTGGCCAAGCTGAAAATCAATAACCAACCTCCCACACACACAGCCCACCATATTTTGTTACCCTCTAATAATAGAACTCTCTTCGAGCAGCCATTCCCGACCATATTTTTCATATTTTCTCGTGCCTCAAAATTGAAAAACACACACTTAGAGGGGCTTATGGATTTAACTGTTGATGTGTGTTGAAAGACTGACTGATTGACTGATGTACTGATTGATGAATGGCCAAAATGCATTATCGAAGCATTCTCGAGTGGATGCATCATCGTTATCCGAATTTTTCGGTGCATTTTGTTTGAAATTTCTCAAAAGGTGAAAATCTCTCTATGTCGATGTTTGAAGGCTAATTAATGAGAATGTACGATATTTCGATGGTATTTCGAGAAATAAACAACTCTAATGAGTATTTATAAGAGATTTAAAAGTTTAAAAAAGAGTTCCTTATATCCAAATGGCACTCCGAAAAAAATACATTTGCCAAAAACAAGCACACAAATGTGGGATTTTTTGCGGGAGCCTGAACAAAGAATCATTTGTTTTTGCCCTCCGACAAAATTTGTACACATTTCCAGGCAGTTCGTCAAAATGAAGCCATTTGTATGCCCAGACAGGCTCCAAAACTCCATTTTCATTTTCGTTTTTTTTTTTTTGTTCACCCCCTCCCTGTGGGTTTTCCCCCCAAAACCACCCACAACCACATATGGCACTCGGAAAACACTCTTGGCGAACTCGTCGCATATTTATTCTGTTTTCCGAAACATTTTTGCTCGACTATGGGTGACAAGATTCTGGCAGACATCAGAATTCTCGAAAAACATGCCCATAATTTGCCTAATTTTGTGGCATAAACTGGAGAACAACTTGCAACACAATTGTTATGCTTCAACCGACTCGAAATAACAATAAAAAATAAAGAAAAAAAAATATATTCAGTTGGAAAAAAAGGGTTAAAATCCGCCTAAATTCCGCTTTAAATCTCCACCAAAAACAAACCCCAAGCACAAATCAATTTCTATAAAAAATTTGCGTGCTTGAAAATAGTAAATAATAATAATTTTCCATTCGGCGTGTGTGGAAAACTTATTCAGTTGGCAGTTTTCGGTGAACACGCAACCAACCGCGTTGGCAGCTCCCTGGCACCGCCTTCCAAAGTTTTTAATAAAATTGTCAGCTGGTTGTTGGGGAAGAAAGAGTTACCGGCACCGCCGCTGCTTATCCACTTTGATTGATTTCGAAATCAATTTCCTAATCTTTTTTCTGGAACACAGCCATTTCGCATTCACTTGGCCCCGACCCCGGTTCTGTCTTCCTGCAAAAGTCCCTTTCCCTTATATATATTTCCCTGTCTTTCTTATTTTTATTTTTGCTCTAGTTTCCTACCAGGATATTCGGGCGTGTTGCTGTCGTAAAGTTGTTCGAGTTGTGTCCAAGGACGCCCGCTTGGCTTCATAAAAATAGTTGTAAATTTCCAAGCAGTCTGCATAAATTCCGACCGGATCCGGACTAAGGATCTCCATCCCTTTCATTCATCTCTTTTGTATATACAAATATATATATATTTTATATATATTTATATTAGTAGATGTGTATATAGAGAGAGTAGAGAGCTCCTGTTTCCCGTATCCCCCTGTCAGTAACTTTCACACGTCGTTTCATTTCTGGGAAGCAGTAAAAAGTGACGCAACTTTTGTACACATTGTCAACAGTCGTAAATTCAGCTCCTTGCTCCTGGCTAAGCTTGATTATCCTGCTAGCTGCTCAACTAGGGGTAACAGTTCACAAGATGTTGTCCTTCAGACAATACGAAAATGTACACAAACAAAAAAGAAGGATCCAGTTTAAGCAACAAAAAAGGGATTATACAATATTTTAAGCTCCTTGTTTAGGATACAATTAAAAGCTTCTGCCCCCTACTTTCTATTTAAACAACTGAACTCCTCTTGAAATATTTTTAATTTATAAAAGAGCAATAACGAGCAGAAACCTTGAATTTTCCCTGTGCCAAAATCCATTTTTTTTATGACTTTTCCCCCTCAGCCCGAATGGAATTCACATTTCCAACCTAATTATTTTTTGCTTACGTTTTTGGGGCTTGCAAATTGTCGGTCCGGCTGGTGACAGTCCTGTGGACATCTGTCCGCAAAAGTGTGCAACGGAATTTTGTGCAACAGTTTGCCGCACTACACCGGATGTCCCCCAAGTATCCTGCCACCCTGCCATCCTTGCCATCCTGCTATCCTGCTACCCCCTCTTGTTCATATTCAGTGTTTCTCCTTGTAATGGCATTTATGATTTGTTGGCTTCCAACTTCGTTGAGTGGATAGAAGGGGGTTTTCTGGTAAAGAAGGACGATGAGGAGGAGGAGTTCTGTCACGGGTCTGTGTCCGGGACCGGGTCTTGGTCCGGGTCCGGGTCCGGGTCCGTGTCTGGGGTCCACCTGCAGCCTGACAGCTGTCACGGGGAGTCCATATGTCCACACACAGATACTCACAAACGCGATGATAAGTAGACGAGTACAGAGGAAAAAAACAAGCTAGTTTCTTACAGTTTTACAAAGAAAATACATTCAAGAACCTTTTTAAAATCTGGTCTAAGATTTTTTGAGAAATTCTAAAACAAATAGAAACAAATAGTAGGTAAAACTATTTCTCTCAGTGCCTTTTCAACTGATGTATGAGAAGATATAGCCATTTGCCGGGTTGGCAATTCCATTTTCACTTCTGGGCAAAAACAAATTCAATTACAGGCCAAGGAAAATGTGCGTCGAGATCCAAGCCAAGATGGGGGGCGTAAAAAAGGGGGCGGTGATGGCGCGGGAAGGGGGGTCGTGGTAATAAGGAAATGCTCTCTCATACATACATATGTTTAGCTAAAATTAAAATCATATGCATGAAATGAGCGCGAAATTGAAATGGAATGAAATAAATAAGAATGGGTGGCGAGTGGCGGGTGGTGGGTGGATGGTGGAAAAGATGACTAAGACAGTTTTCCATCTTGACTTTTCCAGGACGTTGATGGGACTTGAGTTCCTTCTCTCCCTCTCGGTTTCAGTTTCAGTTGGCCGCATCTTTCAATCTCCAACAAACCCAAGCCCAGAAACCGAGCAAAACTCGGCTAAAAGTCCGAAATAAAGTTTAACGAACTCAAAATGTTGAAAAGCAGGATAGTGGCGGCGCGAATGGCGAAATGGTCGAAACTTTGTTGGCGTTTCGTCGAAAAACTAGGAAATTGCATAAAAGCGAGCCAGCGAAGAGCTGGAGTGCCATGTTAATTGGGAAGAACCTTAACAAATTTTTAGGCCAACACCAAAAAATTGGAAAGAGTTTGAATTAAATAACAAATTTCAAGGGGTTTACAAATCAACATTTTAAAGAGTATTCCTGTTCAGTTTAACTATTTTATATTCCTTTTTGTTTATATTAAATGTTTAAAATTTAAGTGTTTTTTAAAACCCCTATAGATATCCCATTTTAAAGCCTTATTTTTGTCACCTTTCCTGTGGCACTTTCGGTAAACTTATCCGGGGCTCTCGGCAGCATTTGATGACATTTTCCAAGACCCATCTGCCCGAGAAGATTTGCCAAGAGCGTGTTGCTGTCGTGACTGCGGCTTTGCCACCATACCACCATACCATCATACCACCACCCCCTCTCCCTCCTCTTTTCTAAAAGCCCCTTAAAACCCGAAACCCGACTCCCTGCCTCCCCCGCTTTCTGCGGTGGCTTCCGTTAAAGCTTTAAGTTGTTGTTTGTTTGGAGCATTCGAAGCATGTGCCGGAAGCCGGGGAATATTTCACTAAAGCATCCAACACCCACTTCCACCCAACCACCCAACACCCTCTAACCTCCACCCAGGACCTCCTCACGGAGTGCCACCTCGGCAGCAATAGATCCTTTGTGGCATCTCCTGGCCACCAAAAGCCCGCCCCAAAAACTAATTTATTTACCTAGAACCCAACTGCTGACGCCTATTTGTATGCAATTAATTTTGCTGCGCCCACCCTCTTCGGAAAAAATACAAAAACACTCGAAGACAGAGGCGTAGGCGATGGATGCCACCATCCAGGGGTGTCCGCCCAGCAACAATGATAAAAATTAATGCTTAACTGCTTTGTTCATGATATTTTTATAGCATTTTAATGCCGAAAATTGCAATTTTTTGTCCGGCAAAAGCCACTGTAGCCCCCCCTAGAGGCGGCCCAGAGACTTCACTGGTTTAGGCAAATCAACTAAATTGCCAGAGTCCCGAAAAATGGCCATCCGCCTGTCAACGATCTAATGAAAATTGATGTTATATGATTTACACTTCTCTGTGGCCATTTTCATTGGCTTCTCTAATACCAGGACCCCCCCTCGGTCGCTCTCTGTTAAAATTCTAATGGCCAGAAAAACGCAAAAAAAAAAAAGGACAAATGAAATGAATATTTTTGTATGGTGGGGCTAGAAATTAATTAATTTCGCGGATCACGAAGGATACTCATTAATTGATTGCCCGCTGACTGTTTAAAAATTGATTCAAAATTGGTTTAATGGATTAAGTTTTGTGAAGGGGAAATTTTTAAGCTAAAGTTCCATCAAATATTTAAGATTTTCGAAATTTTAAGGCAGCTTTGGACAGGCTTTTATAATTTTAAATAGATTTTAAGAAGTTTTAAGACTTTATGGGAAATTTTCTTCTCATAAAAAACTTCCCACTATTTTAGGAAATTTGTTTATTAAAAATAAATAAATATGTGTTTTAAATAAATGAATATATAAAATATAGAAATATGGTATATATTAAATTGAAATATTATATTTTACTCACAAAACGGTTATTAAATTATTAAAAACTTCTTGAAACTCACCTGGAAAGACAAGAAAAGATAAAAATTATATTAATTTCGATATAAAAAGGCGACTGCGGAAAGGCGATATAATAATTCATAATGCAGTGTCTGCTGATGGGCACTTAAATAATTATTAATGAGGCATTTTAATGCGGCTAATTGCCAGGGATATTTTTTATAATTCTCGAAACCCCCCGGCACCCAAAAAAATAATATATACATTTTGTGTTTTAAATGGCAGGACGAGGGGGCTATTAACTGTCAGTGGCATGCATGGAAAGGAAGTGGCAGTTGAATGAAGGTTGCGGTCAAAACTAAGCCACAGGCGGAGCTGGACAGGGATATGGAAACTGGAAATCCGTCAGGACATTTTTGGTTGGAGAGGAAGGGGCAGGAGGGAGGCCGACTGTCAGCGTCTTTATCCTGCGGCTAAATGTCCTTTGGAGCAGCCGGGCCTGTTGCTTTTGTGTGTGCATTAATTATTTAGGCAAACGCTGCGTATACGTAATATGGTTATATAAAGCTTTTAGCCAACTCCTCACCCAAAAAGGGACCGCCTTGTGCCTGCCTGTCACAGGCCAATCACAAAATGTTACTCCTGGCAGGAGCCAGGCAAGAGGCCGGCAAGAGGGATTTCGCTTTTCCGATTCACGGCGCAAAAAGATTCTGCATTTTTGCCTTTGCATTCCGGATTTTTGCTTCGTCTGTTTTACAAAAGAAAAGGGCATTGTGCATTGAGCAATTCCATTTGGCCTGGATTATTATTCAAGCCCCTCTGCCCTGCCATCCACCCCCTTCACAGCTTGAACAGCATTTTCTCCCGAAGAAAGCTTCCGGGGAAATCAACAAAGTGCTAAAGGACGTTAAAGTAATAAAGGGAAAAATCATCAATTCTGAAAAGATCAAATTCGAGGATGCATTGTTGGAATTTTTCAATTTTTATATTGGTATTCAGGAGCTTTTTTTTTATAGTTCACTTGACTAACTTTTAAATCTATAAAAAACCATGATCTTAAATCTTAAATTTTGTCCAAAACAAAACCATTTTTTTAGACTTTCAACATTTTGTAGTGGATTTTCATTCTCTTGCTTCTCTGGCTCATGTTTTGTTTATATTTTGTTGACAATTTCTGTTTGTTTTTTTTCTCGGTCTTACACAATCGATAAATGTTTGCAGACAACCCGGAAAAGTCAACCTCTTCAAGGCACGTTCTCCGTAGCTTTCTGTTCTGTCTGAATTTTTCCCCCTTTTTTTTGTTGCATCCAAATGGACGTGACGTGACGTTACGTTGGTGAACAGCCACAAGCCCGACCGCAGCTAAAAAGTGGCCACGAACAAGAACAAAGGGATGTGGCCGAGAAGCCAAAGGGAGTGGCAGCCTTTAACCCCTTGACCCGGTTAACCCTCTAAACTACCTGGGAATTGAATTAACTAAATGAAATTCGAACGTGCCGCCGACTGATTAACCCAAAAGCGGGGGGCGGCAGGTCATCCGTCGGTGGGGTCAGTGGGTGGCAAAATATTGCACTCGAATGTCAACATTTAATTGCTGTCGCGTAACAAGTAGAAATTGAAATTTAATGACAGCTTGCCTGACCGCAAAATTGACATTCGATGCACTCGAGCGGGGAAAGCTTATTCCGCTCGTTGAACGTCGATAATAAATAAATAAATAAAATGTATATATTATATAATATTAAATGATGTTTAACTGATACATTATTTCAGCAATTTAACAAGAAATTGTAGTTGTAAAACCGAATTACACTTTTTCTTCAAGGTCTTCCATCAAATTTTTTTTATAAACAAATAAATAAAAATACATTTAAATATGATTTACAAGTATGACCAAATATGTATTAACACAAATACCGAAACAGGACAAACTGTTTACAAACAACCGAAGAAAAACTTTCGTTTTCATTTATTACGTTATTATTATTTCCCTCTCGTGTTGGAGGAAATTTTGGGGGAAGAAGGTTGAACCCCTTATTTTCCTTTTGGGGTTTTTGTTTTTTTGTGACGTCATTGCTGCCACGAAAACCGAAAAGTAAATGAAAAGTTTGCCGCTTGTCGTAATAAAAATTGTGGTTTGTCATGCGATTTTTTTCTGTCTTTTCTTATTATTTTCTTGTGTTTTTTATCATTTTTTTGTTGTCTGAGAAAACCAATCGCTAAACCTCAATCTCAATCCCAATTTCGAGTCCTTTTTCCTTCTACCAAGCAAGCCCTAATAATTAACCGGGTAGCTGATTAAAATCTTAATCAAAGGCGAGATTTTAAATGAAAGTTTCGGTTTCATTTTCCACACAACATAAAAAAAATAAATAAAACTTTTCCCCAGGTTTGCCTTCAAAGCAAAATATTTTAACTGAAAATTTAATTTGTAGAGGATTTACTCCCGTCCCTTTTCTCTTTCGAAAACTTTAACTTTTTGTAACTTAATTACCGAAAAGCTTTTGAATTAATTGAGTTTTATTTGCTCGTATTTGTTGCCCAATTTTATAGAAAATAATTTTTAAGGTATTTTAGTTTGCGTTGTTTGAAGTTTTCAAGGAAATCTCCGTTTCCCTTTTTGCTAGAAAAACTTGCAAATTATCCTCGAAACGAAGCTAATTTTCTTGTCAAAAACAATTTACAATTTTTTCTTTGTTGGTTGCGATTTCCTCGGCGGCATTTAATTTTCTTTTGTAGCAAAATTATCAACGAAATTGCTTTGTTTTTCTTATTAACTTTACCATTTTATTTTCTCTCCCATTTCATTTATATAATGTTTTGCTTTTGTTACGGTTTCAGTTTCATTTTCCCTTTAACTTTTGTTTTTTATTTTTTTTTTTGGGGCTCGAGGAGTTTTCCTTGGTTTCCATTTTCCATTTTCCATTTTTCTGTCAACGGCACGCAGGACCCCCAACCCAGGAGAGAAATCCCGGCCGCATATCCTTTTAATTGAAAATACACTGTCCCAGCCCCGGGGCTCCGCCACACCGAATCTCAATCTCAATCCGCGGACTGACTTTATATAGAAATAATAACAATAACAATTTAAATTAAGTGCAACGCGGAAAGCGGAAAGCAAATTTCGCTTCTCTTCAAGTTTTCTTCTCGTTTTCCTTTCTTACTTTTGTTTCTTTTTTTGGAGTAAGTAATCGTTTTTAATTTAACAAGTACGTGACAGTTTTGTACATTTTTGGTCTAGCCTTCTCTTTTACTCCCACTCGCACTCTCCTTTTCGCACCTCAATCGAAAGTCACGTGGAAACATTAAGTGACAAATTTGTTTGAAACAACAAAACCAAAACAAAAACAAAAGCAAACACACAATCAAATGGAATGGAAAACAAAATCCTTAAAGTTAAATGTTAATTTTGTTGGTCGCGGGGGGTTTGAGGTAACTTCCATTGATTTTTCCAAAAGGAAAATGCTGGAGGGGTGTATCCTTTTATGGCCAAAGTTGTTTTAATTAATTTTTTTCCTAGAGATATCGATATTTTTTGGTTTCTTCTTTCAAAGAAATTGAGAAGATTAAAGTCAGGAAGTTTGGTATTTTTCTAATTAAAAGAAACAGAAAAGGAATATTCAATATTTAAGAAAAGAACAAGATTTTAAAGTCTTTAAAGTTCTTATCCCAAAAAGGAATTTGAGTAAAAGATATATAGGGAATAAATTAGTACTTTCCCGCTCAAATATTTACTCCTTTATATTCTTTTATATATTCCCTTATATGTATATATAATTATGTTTGTTCCTTCTCACTTAATTTATTGTAAAATGTTAAATTTCACGAAGCGGAAATGTTTATTAGAGCGGAAATGGTTATTTTTAGTGTGATGGGCAGGAGATGGGTTGCTTTGCGGTTGTTCTTGTTGTTATTTTGGTTTTATTGTTGTTGTTGGTGGTATCCTGTTTGGTATCCTGAAACAAAGGCGACAAGCAAGGAATACCTATATCCTTTTTTTGTTCCTTTTACTCGCTCAGCTGCCAACAATTAATTTATTAATATTTTGCTCCTTTTTTCGGCCCACGTGGCGTATGCGCAACTTATTAAGTAAACGTCCTGTCTTGCGTTCAAAAAATTATCCTGCCAACCTGCTAATTAGTTAGCGCCGCCTTTTCCATTTACTTTCACAGCTTCTTTAATTAAATGCAAAAAAAAAAACAAGAAAAACCAAATGGAAGCACATTATTTTAAACTGAAATATTTATGAAAAAGTTTATTTGACTTCCGAGGACGTGTTGGGTATTTTTTTTCGCGGTTTTTGGTTTTCGCGTTGGTGGCTTTGCGTTAAATTAAATTTTCTGGATTATCTTTAAAGATAAAAGCACAAGCAGGGAACATAAAAGCAAATAAGTTGGAACAATGTATAAGGAAGCGAAAAGGACCAACATTTTTGGTGACTTTTTTCGAGATAAAATACAAAAATTGAAAAGTAAGGAACCCGTTTTAAATCTTTTACAAAAAACTCATACCTTTTCGTGAATTTCGTCCCTTTGGAGATTTGAATTTCCCGCTAACCCTTGA
This sequence comes from Drosophila vallismaia, assembly GCA_035047325.1. Classification (NCBI taxonomy): domain Eukaryota; kingdom Metazoa; phylum Arthropoda; class Insecta; order Diptera; family Drosophilidae; genus Drosophila; species Drosophila vallismaia. Next base: position 8,334,749 of record JAWNPU010000001.1, on the reverse strand, counting down.
ATTTTTCAGACCACAATTTTCATATTTATTCGGTAAACATTTCCTTCATTTTTTTCCACATGAATATTTATCGAAGCTTAAGCCGCTTTTTTGCATTTCATAGATAGCCATCTCTTTCTTATGCCACTCTAGCCATCTCTGTCTATAGCCAAAAAAAGGAGAAAAAAAAAGACAAAAAAGCCAGCCCAGCTGGGACCGGGAGGTTCGAAATCTGCTTAAAAATTTTCTTTTAAATACTTAATGCAAAATACTCGCTTGCCACAAAAACAACGCAGTACCACCACCGCACCCCCGCCCCTTTATCCTTTCCCCTTTTTCAGTTGTCCGCAACATTTCAAATTAATTTTACAGCTGCCAGTTACCAGCTTGAAGTTAGCCGTCCTTGGGCCACCTTGTGCCATAATGAAGTAGCAAATAAATAGCACTTTCCCCGGTCCAACTTACCCCTTTGGGGAAAGTACCAGAGAGAGTGGGTGGGTGGTAAAGAAAGCGCAGTGGAAAGCCCAGCGGAAAATGGGAAACAAGCAAGCAGACAGGACAAAGGGTATGGCCAAGCAAGGAGTTGCTTCAAGGAATTTTCTAATAAATGCGACTCGGTTGGGTTAGTTTGTCATTTATAATGGCCACTGTACAGATTTCTTCTAATATTGTTTTAGTTGGCTTAATAAATATTGCATTCTTCAGTCTCGGGAGAATTCTTTAAGAGGCTTTGAAAAGTTTTAACTGAATTTTGATTGAAAAGTTTAGTTTATGAACAAGATTTTGACTTAAAATATGTTTTGAAACCTGAAATACGAAGTAAATCTTATATTTCCTATACAAAACCTATCTTTTATAGCATTTAATATTAAAAATTTCCTTTCAAAAAACTCCTAAAAGGTACTTCTTAAATTTCCCTAGCAATTTTCACCCAAAACCCAGCAGAAGCTTATACTTCTTTTGGCCACAAGTGGCTCTTTTAGCCACAATTGCTCATTTTCATTTCCAGCAATTCTTCACCGGGACTTTGGACAGAGAAAAATAAACCGTTGCATACTTATCTGGGTACTCAGTGGTAGGAAAAAAAAGGCGAAAAATTGCTGCAAAAAAATGAGGCAAAAGCGCAGTTCTCTGCACAAATTTACATGCAAATTAAATGCGATAAATTCGTTGTCGTCATTGTTTGTGTGTGTGCCCTCCTGCCCTCTCATCTTGGAGGGGAAAAAAGAGAAAAAAAAAAAAAAAACGAGCAAAAAGTGAAGTGAACCTTGCAATTTCAGCGGCTTGGCCACTTTGCATAAATCAGAGTCACACCTCAACCTGCCCGTCTATATACCAGCTATTCTCCCTTTAATGAATGCCTTAGCCTGCACTTAATGTACGTTAATTTCATTTCACTTCTCGACCCCGCGAATCGCAAAGAAAAGCAATTAATGTCCGCCAGCTCATCGTTTATTCATCCATTGCGAAAAAAACGGAAAAAAAATCGGGTCGGAAAGGGGAAAATACCAAAGGGCCAAGTCAAATAGCCGATATCGGGCGAATAGACGCCGCAAACCGTCGGGGTCAGAGGTCAGAGTGTCCAGCGAATGCCACAAAACACACAAGGAAACAAATTAGTTGCAGGGAAAAATAAAACTGAAAGGACTTAACTCCTTTAAAGAACTTGTTTATTATTAAAGAATGCATTTTTTTCTTGAACTACTAATTATGCCAACTAATGCTAATTATTTTTTCTATTTGTGTTCTTCCGAAACTTCCCTGTCAAAGCCAAAGAAAACAAAAAAAAAAGAGAAGAAAATTGTTATTGGGAAAAATAAAGCTCCGTTGTCAGATGCAGAATCACTCACGTTCTTTGATTGGTGACAGTGGGCAGTGTGAGATGCTTTACGCGACCCCCAGCCCACCCACTGTGACCCGTCTGTGACCCCATCCTCTCCACCGCCCCTTGCCCATCCCTGGATTGGCAATTATATCAATGAAAATCCTTCCCTCCCTCCGAGCAGTGTCCTTATTTATTTCCTTAGTTTGGGATTTTGTACAACGAAATGTCCCCCACTGTGCCGTGAATGACAAGAACAAAATAAATGAAATTGAGCGTTTGTCTGGCTTATTCAAAGGTATGCGCTGACCACGCCTACTCACGCCTACCCACGCCTACTCACGCCTCCCACAAAAAAAGAAAACCGGGAAGGGTGAAAACATGGAAAATCGGTAAATAAACAAGCCAGCAACCAAGAGCCTGGCAAAAAGTTAAGGAAAATATTTACAAATGAATTAACGTAATGAAAATAAACCAGCACAGATACACAGATATATATTGTATATTTTTTATATATATATCTATGATCGTAATGATGTTGATGACGCCAAAAGCCGATCCATAAAAAGATAAATGCGTATTACAATCATATTACAGAGTCTTATTTACAAAGCTGATAAAAAAAAAAAAAAACAGAAAAAAATAGGTAATCCAAATACACATTTATTATTCCGCTAGAAAATTCGAAATAGGTAAACCCCATTGACCTTGGCCTACAGCAATCGATGAAACAGGGATAGAAAAAAAGAGGAAAATAAATACCATCTGGCCATCATGTCAAAAGCCAAACGGCAATTTTATATTTTATGCAAAAGGCAAAATCAAATCGAGGAAAATTGGCCGAAACGTCAAAACGAATATTGATGGAAAATTTCCCGAAAAAAATGTGTTTATCTTGCCGACCTCAAAAACGATCAAGAAGATCATGATATATAAAGAATATTATGTGTTTTGGCAGCTGATGGTTCCAGACTTTGTGCCATATCATAAATTTGGAATTTTTTCTGCCAACAAAGTATGATGTTTTATTTTGTTTTTTCAAAATGATTTGTTGGCCTAACATTTTTGAAATAATAATGCAAAATTATGATATAAAAATCAAGGGAATATTTAAGGGGAATATTGTACAAAAAACCACCTCTCCATATCCTTAACAGTTATTTTTATCTCTTTACCTATTAAAAATACGCATACGCCATGTTGACCAAAATATTTTCTGCATATTGACGGAAAAAATTCCCAGAGAAACGCAAAATTCTGTTCTCAATTAAGAAACCGAATTCGTTTTCACTTCTATTTGTTTTAATATATTTGTTGATTGTTGTTTGTTTTTGTTTGTTTTTTTTTTTTAAATATATATCCTTTGTTTTTTGTTTGTTTCTTATTTATCGCCACTCGATTGCCCCTTTTTTCTATAGTCCCCCGCTGCTTTATGGCTATTATTCTGTTTTTTTTTAATGCTGCACACACGCGCTCTAGTCTAAATATATATACCAAGATATATATATAAATATATATAGAAAGGAATACATATATATATAGATACGAGTATCGATTACAGGATAGAAATACACAGGACACGGGCTGATAGAAAATTCCCTTTGAGCCCGCACAAAAATAAAAATAAAGAAATGGCCAAGCTAGTATTGGTAGTAGGGGGGAGGCCTGTTCAAATCTTGTCTATCCGAAGACAAAAACAAATAATCTTTTTTCTCAACCACCGACGAGACTCGGAGACTCTCGACTCGAAAGGCTTATCATATTGTATCTGAAAGTTTAATTTCGAACTGTAACTGTGTAACTGTAAATGTAACTGTAACTGCCGACCAAACCACTCTTGGCCATTTTAGATACTTTGCCTACTTTGGCTACTTTGTCGGCATTAAAATTTCGTTTATTGCCAACCGGGGAGCTGTTAAGTCGTCAAACGGAAACTCTTCTCGAATGAGAATTTCTTCCCAACCCTCTTCCCTGTTTCCATTCCATAAACCATTTCGCTGTTGGCCCAGCGCGAAGCTGCTAATACTCTTAGAACTTGTTGGCCATGGCAACGAAAAATTGAAAAGATTTGGGGCTGAGACATTGCCAATGTTAATAATATTTTAAATGTATCAAGAAGGAAGGAGGAGTTTAAAGAAAGAATCGGTTTATGATAAAAGAAGTCTAAGATATCTGAACTCTATCAATATCTAAATATTTTCAAGCTTTATCCTTTATCTAAGGACTTTTTCTAGTTTCTAAAATTTTTGTAAGCCCTTAAAAACCCCACATACCCGTTTTTTTATAACTTTTCCTCCCATAAAGTGGAAAACTAAATTCCACCCTCGTTGTGTTTTCTGGATTAGATAAAGGGAATAAAGTTCGTCTATTGATATGTCTGATGGGAGATGTTTGAAAGCCGTTAGACATATGTATAAATGTTCCTTTTTATACCCCAATGTTTTTTGTTCCCATTAATGGGAGAAACTCTAGAGATAGAGAAGAGTTTAACCTTCGTTTTGGTCAAATTACATCCCAAATTGAAGCGTTTTAAAGTCGAACCGTGTAATGAGCCTTTTTCTGGATCGCTTTTTCAATTTTCGGGCCACCAAATGCAATTGATTTAATTGGTATTAGAACGCATCTGTGTGGCAAGAGTAAACTTTCGATGCGACAATGAAAATGCAAATTGAAGTGCACCGTCCACAGATGTGGAGGAAATCTCGATTTTAGAGGGTTAAATGGGGGCAAAGCCACACCCACTTGATGCGAAAATCGTTAAATCCGATTTGGATTGGATTTAAAAAGAGAAACTCTGTTTGTTCGAAAGCTTTTAATCAAAAGATAATCTTTTAAAAACAAAGGCTTTTTGTTGTATTTTAAATTTCCCTTTCTTCCATTAATTTTGCTATTAAATTAGTGGCCCTCTAGCTTGTAAAACAAATATTTAAAACAAAAGATGATTAATTACCTTTTTAAATTAACGAAGAAAAAAGAGGAGCAGACAAGACAAGTTACATAAAACAAAGTTTTCAGCCTCTGGCTTGATGGAAATCAATCTGCCGCAGCGTCTTAAAGGTGGATGTGTGTGGTAAGAAAAAAAAAAGTTTTCCCAACCTTGTCACTCTGATTTGGCATCCTGAAAACTGCAACACAGTGGCACAGTTACTCCCGCAATTTACCGCTGCCTTTCGAGGCAGCCAACAAGTGTTTTCGCTGCAATTAGCGATGTTTCAAAAACCCCCCACTGGCCCCTCCCCTGGCACTGTCCCAACCGCCATTTCAACCTCCATCTCATCGCAGGATCCCCAGCACTCGACTTGCTTTTGGCCCACTTCTCTGCTTCTGCTGCTGCTGGTTCTGGTGCTTCGGGACTAACAGATAGACAGCCCCATGACACGGCCACGCCCACAATTCACGCTTGACATTCAACGCCCTCAGCGAGTCCAGAGCAAGTGGTCTGGATGGGTTAAATGCAGTGAGAGAAACAGATTTCAGCCTATGTTTTATATTTAAATGATTTCAAATTTTGAAAAAATAAAAACCCCTTTAAATTTCCCCTTATTTTTGAAACTATTAATAAGCATATCTTTAATTCCCTATACATATTTTTTCTCTCTCTGTAACTACTAGAAAATGAGCAGAAGGAATCGGAAGCGCTGTCACTTTGTATGAAAAGTTTTGCTGGCGTGTTTTTGAAATTTTCCCCGTCTGAACAGAGAAAAGGGCGGAAATTGTCAGTGCACAATATCCGTTGATTTGTGCAGCATGGAAAATGGCGAAAAAGGAAAAACCATTGACACGAAATGCAAGTTTCGCTAAAACACATCTACATATATATATTTATATATATATATATATTTCACAAATATATATCCCCAAAAGGATACTCGATGGAAATGGATGCTGGGCCTCCTGTGGAAAATTCCACCACACTTTCTTCAAACTTCTCTCAACTTGCTTCCATCAAAAACCCAAGGACCCCCGGGGACATATCGCATGACCAATTAGCACTTGCCAAGGAGGAGAGAAAACCCTTTTTCGACATCCATTATTTACTTTCAATTCCCCAAATAACAAAGCTGAATTTTTCCTATTGCGGTTTGCCTCGCCATTAACATAAAGCCCCAAAAATGGAATCGAAGGACTCTGCTCAACACTAAAAAAAAAAAATGCCATCCTGCTTGTTGCTATTTTTTCAACATTTTCCTTTTTTTCCCGCCGCCCTCTTCAGAGCAAATCACTTGGGGGACCAAAAGTCTCAGGGCCCTCAGGTAAATGCAAAAAAAAAAAAAAAAAAAAAATAAGAAAAGAAAAGTAATCTAAAGAAAAAGAAAGTAAAAAAATGAAGGGACTGGATATAGAGAATATAGAATGGATTTAAGGGGGAGGCGATGTGGGGCTCGGTAGGCAGGTCACATCAGTATGGACGCCTGTCAGTCAGAAACTGAGTTTGATTCGCAAAACCATAAGGGAAATTTTCAATACCCTTCTATAGAAAAAAATATCCTTACAGAATCTACAATAAATTCCAGAAATTTACTAAAAACTGTTTATAAACTCTCATAAAAATAATAATAATTAATATAAACTTAATATTAATATTGTCTATAGATTTTGAAAAATAATTCTACCCCGAATCTTTTATTTTTAACTTAAAAAAATCTTCTTTTAAAGCGTATTAAAAATTTCCCTTTGGTCTTAGACAAATAATGGTTTATTCCCTATTTTTTTTTCTCATTCCCTCATATCCACCGATTTCGTTATCCCTTATTCTGTTACTTTAGCCATTCCCCTCGCTTTTATTCTGTTTGCCAGCAACACGTCGTTGTCAGGACGAAAACTCATAAAGTATATTAACAAAATGTTCGATTGCACTTTACCTTTTAGCATTTTGCCTTCGCAACATTTTTTTTTTTTTTTTTTCATTTTCTTCAACTTTCTTTTTTTGTTTTGGTTCTTTGTCTGGCCACCACCCACTTTTCGCCGCCCACTTGCATGACTAACGGATATCAATATGTCTGTCAGTCTGGCCTTTTTTCGTATTTGTAAGAAAAAAGGGTCCTGGGTCCTGGCACATTTTCTTGTTAAATTTTTAAAGAGCCTTTCCCCAAGCAGGTACAGATTATTTTCATATTTTAGCGACATTCGAGTTGACCTTTTTCTCTGGCGAATAAAAATGTCAAGAGGCCAAGGAAATTTGAATTATCGTTAATTAATTATAGCTATGATTTGGCATTAAATTTCTTGTGAAAAATGATATTGATTTTGGGTTGTGGATTTTTGTTGCTTTCAAAAATGAATTTTTGGTTTCTTTTGTTTGTTTTTGGCAGAAAACTTTGATTTAAAATAAAATATATAAAAGAATCTTAAAAAAAAAATAAACTTTCTCAAGCAAGAAAAAAATATCCCTTTTTATAGCACAATTTATAGCAACTGTTTTTCATATTTAATATGCTATAAAAATAAAAAGAAGTATTTTCTAAGCATAATTAAAACCGACTAGCTCAATTATTTAAATTCTCTGTTTTTATAGTTTCAAAACATTCCTCAAAATATATATTTATTCTATGGCTTTATGGGATTTTCATTATAACATCTTTTGTGTGTAAACAAGTCCCCGCTGACGTTGGACACAGAATATGTTCGGCATAAAGTGCGAAGAATATTGCATAACCTTGGAGGATCCATAACGAGAGGTGGATGTTTGGCGTCAATGGAAAAAAGGAATTTGGCATAAATTCTCTCTCTCTATTCGAGTGTCTATTTTGCTATTGCTGTTGCTGTTACTGTCAACCAAGCCAACACTCCTTGGGGCAAAAAAAAAAAAAGGAAAACAGAAAAAAGGACAAATGGAATTGATGGAGGTGTTGGCGGAGGTGGGGGGATGTGCCAGGGGTAGTGTCAGAACTGCCAGAGGGGGTGCAAAAGCCACAACGACAGCGGCAGCGGCAGCGACAGCGAAAGCGAATGCCATTTTTATTATTTCTCTTCTCGCTTGCCCCTTGGGCGGGAATCAACAGTTTGATTGCTACACTCGCATTCTATCACTCATTCTATCACATAAAACCATAAAATAAACAAAATAAAACAACAAAAAATAACCTCAAAAACATTCCCATCCAGTAGTCACATTCTTCCATAGAGATACTTCTCTCATAGATACATTTTAGTTCGTTAGTCTCAAAGTTAAATGGACGACACTTTCGCCACAAATTAAATCAATTCGTTTATGCAATTGAATACCTCGAGACATATTCGAACGAATGAATGCATTCATATGGCTGAGTTGAGGAAATTTCCGGAATAATCCAACCGCAAAAATATGGTTAAGGTAACTGCAATCAATCAGCCTCGGATTGAATCGATTGTGGCCATAATCAATGGATTTATCCGCCAGATTTGCCAACTCTACTGATTTATTTAATGAAGTGAGTATTGAAAGGGATTGGATTTCCATGATAGACCCAAAATATCCTTTTTAACATCCTTTTTTTGATAGTTTCAAAAACAGAGCTTGAGGAAACTTTTCCAACCCAGACAAGTGGCAGTCAAAACAAAAGTTTTTGAAGGTATTCCGCCAAAATCCTTCGCAAAAAGGATGCAGGATATGTGCCAAAAAAAAGAGGACACACCAACATGCAACAGCTGACGTTGGCGTTGAGTAATCTAATTAAAAGTTTGTTGCAACTTGTTTTTAATGATGTCACGCCTAGCAAAATTTGGCGCCAAACCATTTGCCTTCTCTTTCCTGCTCTCCTCGACCCGTCTCTTTCTTTTGGCAGAAAATTGCGCTTCTATTGCGCTGTAATTACAATTTATGGATGCTTCAAGCATGCCGGCAGAGTGGAGTACAAACAAAAATACACGAATTATACAAAAGGTAAGCGGCAGTCTCGAATGGGGTCAAAATGCCAAAAAAAGAAAGCCGTGAAAAGAACAGAAAGTATAAGGAACAAAGGTAAAGGAAAGTAATATGGAATTAGGGAGGAACGAGGACGAAGAGGATGTAATTACATAAAGGCAGCAGCAAGGACACAAAAAAATATATTGTAATAAATTGTATAATGGGTTTTCTAAGAACTCTGAAGGTTTAAGGACTTTTTTGTATGATAAAAGTTGCTTGAAATAGTTTAGAATTCAATATACTAGCAAAAAGACTAAGCTAGTTAGGAATTTTATAAGAACTAAGACTCTTATAAGCTTCTTTCCTATCTTCTGAATATTTGTAGAGGCTTAGGGACTAAGAAACCCTATTTCTTTCAGTGCATCTTCATGTGAATAAAAGGAAGCAGCCCTTACAAGGGCAACGCACGATGCAAAAATGGCAACGGATCCGAAAAGGAAGCCCACACTTTGAGTCCAACTCAACATGTAAATTCTCACTCAAAGGATGAGCCTCGCCATCAGAGTCCCAAAATGGAGCCAAAAGAGAAAGTTACAACGCCTGCGCGCGGAGAAAGTCCGCTAACAAGGTAAAAGAGAGAGAGAGAGAAAGCAAGGAGGAGGCAATGGAGGACACAGGACAATTCAAGCGGCTGGATTACAACAGAGGAACATTGGTTAAAATTTCTATTTTTTTAGTTAAATATTTTTAACATTATATAAGATAAAAAATATCAATAAAGGTTTTCCAAAAGAGGTAATTTTTAAAATTAAGAATGGTAAGGAATATTTTTTAAGTTTCAAAGTGAATGACTAATAATTTTTAAGATATTTTTAAAGCAGAAATATTATGTGTTTTGGAAAGGTACTTTAGTTTTTGTTTCTTTATTTTAAAGGATATACTTTTTGTATTGTTTGTAACCCCCAAAAAGGGACATTTTTAGCTCCCGCTCCTAAATTCATCCTCTTTTATTTTTAAATAACTTTTATAAGATAATCAAACCACTGTAAATAGACTCAAAGGCATTGACATTGGTCTACAATTGTGTCAATCCACTGAGCACACAGTCACATATGCCAGGCTGCTCAGCAGCTTAACTGCTTTCCTGCCATTCTGCTTTTTTTCTACCATTTTTTTTTTCTTTTTGCCGGTCCGAGTTCTTCCGTCTTATGTAAGCCGGATCTGACAGCCAAAATCACACACAAAAACAACAAAAAAAAAAACAGAAAAGGAGGAGAGTAGAAGAACGAATTAACCCCACCCTGTATTAGGGCATTACATAAACACCCCAGTCGACCCCCTTTTCCCTTTTTTTAGCAGCTCTGACGTCACTCGAGTCGCCTTAATTGCTGTTGCCAAACAAAACTAACACAAAAAAATGGAATAAATCAAAAGCAAAGAACACGGTCATAATTTTAATTACCTAAACAAACTGAAAATACCGACGAGACGAGTGAAAACTGGCTGGCAATTAATAAAGTTTCACTTTTCCTCGTCCCGCCGGTTTGGTTTTTATTTTTTGGTAAACATTTCGAAACATCAACAAGCCAGTCGAGCCAGTCTTTGATTTACTATATATATACCCTTCCTCTTCTTATTCTTCTACTATATAGAAATGAATGAAAAGTTTGGTTTTATATTTCCTACACATATGGGCGGTGGAAGAAATTGTATGCGAAGCTCGCCGAGTTTATTTTTTTCCCGGCCTTTGTGGGCCACACAAACATTCGCCTCGGGCCTTTAACAAAAGCAACAAAATGAAAGGTTCTCGGCCCGGCTTAGAAGGGGACCCAAAAGGCAAACTATTTTGATGGCTTAAATGAAATGAAAGGCCAGAAAGGGAATATCCTTCGAGGTAAATATCCGTGAGTGATCCACCGACAAACGGACGTAATCTCCTCGAATTTATCGCAAAGTGCTGTTCCGAAACTCATCTCCTGCGGCTCCTGCAGCTCCTGCGGTTTGTCAGCTAAGAGTTTTGGTTTGTTGTGGTTTTGGGTTCATTTTGCAAACTATAGAGTTGAGATTTTTATAAATACTATAGAGACTTTTTACCGGCTTTTAATTATTTAATTTCGATACAAGAATAAATTCCGTTTACACCTCTTTCAAATTTTATTTTTATGGGAAAAGAAGAGCTAAAAATACGGCTACAAAATTCATATATTGGCCATAAAAGCTGCCTGGCAAATAATAAAGACGAGAAATACTTTTCCCCCAACACCTGACTGAGAAAATATATATTAAGACGGACCCGACCCGAGACCATCCGAGACCATAAAAGCCAAAGAAAAGACATAAATCAAACGCGCTGACCGAGCAGAAGAAAATTACAAGGCAATCGGAAAGCATTAATTAAGCCATAACAATAATACCGGGCCAAGATTAATATGCATAATGTGCCCAAGAAATAATGTTCCCGAAAATTCTCATGTTTTTTAAAACAATTTAAATATTTATGAGAGTCGCAGAACGAAAACAATTTAATTACTTTTTATGCCAGGGACATAACGAAAAATGTTTACAAATTTTTAGCACAATTATAATTGCTGGCACAAATATTTCGCAAACATAAAACAGAAATGTTATATATTATTCGCTTTCATGTTCCCAAGCACCGCCACTCTGGCGTTCAATTAAAATATTTGCTTTGCTTGTCAAAAAAAATACCAAATACCAAATAAAAAATAAGACAACAAAAATTAAGGTAAGGACTTTTAAGTTGGAAAACTCACTCACTATTTTATAATTAAAGTTTGAAAGTAATTCACGCGAGAGGAGGAGGAGGAGGGAGGTGGGAGCTGGATGGAAAGGAAAACTTTTACCAGCGGAAAACTGTACAATTTTTGGCACAGACCAAAACTGTCCAACTATGCATTTTAAATCATATTTACAATTTATATTATTATTGCTGTGCTTTTGACAGTTTAACTGAAAAATACCAAAGCGGCAGCAGCAGCCGTAGCGGCGAAAGTTTTGCATTTTGTTAAATTATTTATGTGGAATCCGGGATTCATGAATATTTAATTGCGTAATTTGTCCTCTAATATGCTTCATTAGGGCGGAGTGGGGGTGAAAAAAACTAATAATGGGAATAATCAGAAAAAAATAAACCCTATTTCCCTTGTTTTTTATTTCAAGGAATAACAATGGTTTGTAATCAGTTGGGTTTTCCCTCTTACATTCAAAGTGCATTTTCTAATTGCAACAAAATCCTTTTTTAGTAATAGGAAAATTGTGTTTGGCCACGCCCCCCGCGACTCAACCATCCGCCCATCAACATGCTCTTGGCAATTTATGCGTGTCGTGTATCGCGTTTTCCGCCCTTCCTACCGACTATTTTCCTACATTTTTTCCCCATTTTGTATTTTATTTTAGTTTAGTTTTGAGCTCAACGAATTCCCAGCACGTTGAACCTGGGGGAGAGAAAAATTGGATGGGGTCCTGGACTGAGTAGAAAGGACAATTAATTATACATTAGAAAGCTTTTCACAAAATTAAAAATAAAATTCAGCACACATCACTCTAAAAACGGGGCCAAACAAATTCCAAATTAAATCTTTATCTCTCAAAGGCGATTTTGTTTATTTTTCTGTCATTTTGACAGGACTCTGTGTTAATTTGTGCACTTTAATCCAACTAACTAAGAGAACCCTTCAGAAAAATATCCTTTAAAGTGCACTTGACAACTAAAACAGGTCAGTTTTCTATCCATTTACTAAGAATATTGCAAATGTTTGCAACGGAAAGAAGATTAAAAAGTTCAAGTATAATAAAAATATTTCGATTGATTGCCATTCAATTTACTTTGTTAATCCATTTCAGTTGCTATTTTTATTATTATTATTTTTTTTTTGCTGTTTTTTTAATAGCATACCGATTTGTTTCGAGTTGACTTAACTTTTTGTTTACATTCGGAGGGGTCGGGATCGGGGTCGCGGGTGGCTTAAAAGCGATTAAAAACAATTACGGCTTTCGGGCAAAAAATGTGAGAAAATTGATAACAAAGTTAACAAACGCTTTTCTGCTCACATTCTGATGAATAAGTTAACTTTCAATTTAAATTTCTCAGCAAATAATTCGCTTGTATTCATTTGGCTGATTTAAATTCAGATTTAAATTGCAAAATTAAATCCTACTACCAGAGTTGCCAATGAGAAATTAATTAAATGAATAAAAAGTTGCATTTAGTTATTTATTAATGACAAAAAATTTGAATTTAATACTTTTTAGGAAGCAAAATTTATGATTTTTAGAGTTCTATGTTTGTTTTTTAATTTGTTTAATAGTCCAAAAGCTAAGGACTTCCTAGGAATTTAATCAAATGCTTAAGTTTCTCCCCAGAAGTTCAAGGAAAAAACCCAAGAAGTTTTTGAATTTTTAATAATATTGATGATGATGATTGTATTACGATTTTAAAGTGAAACATGATACATTTTATGGGCAAAATAATATAATAAAAAAGAATATGCTCAATTTTATATAAATTAAATGTAATATAAAATATATATATGATATGAAAGTTTAAATAAAAATGGTATACCCATTTTTGAAATATAGACACAAAATTATGATGAGATAAATAATTTAATAAAAATGAATATAATTATGAATAAATGTGAAAATAAATAAAAATAAAATATAATATAAATAAATATAAATATAATACAAAATATATATAATATGCAAAAGTACAAAATGGAATTTCCATTTTCAAAATATTATAATTCTTGTAAATAATGTGAAGTCGCTTCTATTAAGTTCTGTCAATTCTTCTATTTGTTGCAGTGTATAGAAAATTAACCAAGGCTGATGATGAGGAGAAGGAGTGGGTGGTGGATGCGTTTGTTGAACAACTTTCCCTAACCATGATGTCACATTACATGGCTACTTATTTATGAAAAGCATTCCGAGTGCTCGCGTGTTGCATTTGGCCATAATGCAGGTCCTGGTTCCTTGTTGTTCTTGTTATGCGATAGTTGTAGTGGTTAATCAAGTCCTTGTTGTTGTTGCTGTTAGTGTTAGTGCTTTTAGTGTTGTTGTTGTTGGGGGTATGGGTTTTGAGGTTGTTGCTGGCTGGCTTTTGTCTAATTGCATTGGGGCATTTTAGCCCCATTGCATGATACTTAAATGCATTAAAGCCAAATCCCAATGGGATTCCGCAGCCACAAGGATATGGCTATGCGGCTTGGATGATGGAGTGAAAGGACTCAACTGTATAGACAGGATATGTCATTATCCAGTTGCAATTGGAAAATTAAATAGCTAAAACGATAATCTAGATTGGCAGTTTGCCACAGAGAAGAGTTCTTGTGTTTTGCAAGTTATGGGAATTGAAATTAAGGTTAATAGAATCATTTAATTCTAATACAGAAAAGCAATCAAAAGACATTTACTTAATTAAAGAGAAACGCCTTGTAAGAATCTATACAAAATGTATCACTAATCGCTGAAACCAAAATTGATTTAATTCCAAATCCAAGTTACATGAAAAACTTCTAAAGCCATTTCAATTTTTCACTTGCCAGTTTGTGCCATTTTCTTGGCCTAATCCTAATAGCGTCTTTTTATCTGGCTTTTATGCTTCTCTGCATATGGCCAAGAAAACTGCTTCACTTCACATACAACTATCTCTGGTATTCACCCTTCAACTTTGGCCCGTTACCCCACCTCCCCTCACTACCACTCCCACTCCCACTCACTAGAGAATCCCACTTTTTCCCTTTCAGTAAGTTTCTTAAATGGCTTTTCAATTGCATTTTAAGTTTGCAGAAAAAGGAGAAAAGAAGCGAATGCGAAGAATAAAATATTAAGAAGCTACATTTTTATCTGAGAGGAATTTCAAATACGCTTTAAGTTTATTTCATTCAAAACTTTATGAAAATATTTATGGAATGTTAAATTAAATAAAAAGATTACATGTTTTCCTAGCCCCATAATCTGTCTTAATTCTGACTGATCAAGAAAAGTTCATCTTTTAATTAGCAGAAAACTCTCTCTTGTTTAAAAGTTTCATTGCATTGTTCTAAGAGCTCAACTGTACCTTGATTTGGTGATAAAAGGAAAGCAGACCACAGACCAAGATTTAACACACAGACGAAGGAGAACAGCAGAAAAATTGCATTCTAGCTTAGGTAAATAAGGACAGTAACAAACGGTAAATCCTTTGGATGCTGCTAGCTTGGAGAGCAAGCTAATGAGAAAGAGAGATAGATTTATTCCAATGGGTCTAATGGGAGTCGAACTTGTGCGAGTATGCGTGTGAGCGTGACGGCAGGATATAAGAGAGCGCAAGAGCAGCCTGCTTGCTTATATATTTAGGCTAACTGTAAATCGAGTTGGAAACGTTCAGCTGCTGCGTTCAAGCGCTGGCTAATAGGATAGAAGGGAGTGGATTGACATGGCTTACGCGAGGAAATGATGGAGAATGGATGGTTGTGAGGAGGAAGAAGAGGAGGACGGAGAGGGAGCCAAAGATCGCAACTGCAGCAGCAGTCCTAAACTAACTACAATATTCCGGGTCAACTGTACCATTTGTTGAATACGCTGGGAAAGCGGACGACGCGAATAACTACAGAAAAAAGTCAAGATTTGAGGCGCTGGAAAATAGGCACCGAAACGAAAACGGAAACTAACGGAGACGGAGACAGATTTGAAATGGCGTTATGTACGAGAATGAAGTGGTAAGGGCACGCCATTTGATATAGGATTTTATATAGGATTGATAATGAAAATATATCTCAATAAAGAATAAGTTTGAACTTACATGATACTTCCAAAAATATGATATTGAAATCTATATTAATTTAAGTACCTCGCTAGGGTAATCATATGAGCGCTCCAACTCAAATAAACCGCAAAAACGACGAATTTCGACGAATTTCATGATATTACAGTCATTAAAACACAATTCTAAACTTTAACGATATATTCTTTCACTTTTACTAACGGAAAACACTTTAATCACTTATGAACACTTTATTAATTACTATTTATCGCGACCCCGAATCAGAAAAACAACTATAAAATCACACGCGTACTTCGCGCAACCGATTGAAAGGAGCTAATCCGAACTATTGAGTAAAGTCAAGATTTCGCACCCCCTTAAGTAGACAATCAAAGCAACAGGACTACCTGCGGTCATGGACAGAGGGAAAGGGATAGAAAAAATGAAGCTTAAACGTCCAATAAGAGCGAATGCGTAAGCGGCTTTGTGGAAAGAACGGAGAGAGCGCAAGTGGTCAGGTAGGCACCCAAGTTAACGGTAAACCCTTTGGATGCTGAGAGCAAGAAAGAGATATAGATATATTCCACAGGTCTAACTCATGCGAGTATGCGAGTATGGAAACGTGACGGCAGGATATAAGAGATCCATGTAGAATGGGAGCTCATATATAATTCGTAAAGGGAGCGAAAGGAGCAAAACAACGCAAGTGCAGCTTCATATTATGTAACAATTAGTTGTATTCCTAAAGGTCTGTACCTTTAGTTGGCGATCCTGTAGAAACGGACGAAAAAGCAATAATAAAACTGCACTTACATGAAATTTCTTCAGGTTTTAAATAAAATTTCATAATGATAAAGGTACAGGATCTACCTGGACGGCGCTAGGACGATAATATGAAGGCTCCACCGGATTGGCGGGACGATTCTTAACGAATTTCAACATTTTAGAGTTTATAAATCAATATCCAATATTTAATTCACATTCTTTCACTTCCTTAAATGGAAAACACTTTTTCTACTTAAAAAAAAACTACTACAAAATCACTCGCGAAGGAAGTAAAAGGAACTACTGAGAAAATTTAAGATTTAGAGCCCTTTAAAGTAGGCAAAGTAAGTAACAGGATAACCTGCGGCCATAAAGGGAGAAAGAGACTTCCAATCAGAGCGAATGCGTGAGCGACTATGTGGAAGGAATTGAGAGAGAGAGAGAGAGCGTAAGTCTCAGCTCGTGGAAAAAAGATAGTCTATCTTATGGATTACAAATATTTTTCAACTGGTTTTTATTTAATATTTAACAAAAGAAATTTAAGAGCCAAAAAATATATGTAAAATCTATCATAACCTCATAAGATAGAGAGCATCAAAGGATCGTAACCCTGTCGTCTATTATTTATAGATCTTCACGAAATTATAAAAAAGAATTCCAATAAATTGATAAATTTATTTAGTAATCATTCATTATTTAAAAGAAATAAATAAAGCGTCGCACAACTGTCAACGGACATATATTTATGTTTAATTTTACATTAGGCCAATAAATTTGGACCGCCCCAAAGGCGTACAAATATAAAACTCATAATGTTCAAAATGTTCGGTTTTCGGCAATACTAAAAATCGCCATAAGCAATCATAAATTCTACGTGCGTCATGGACAGCCGTCAACTTGTTGCATGAGTGTCCCAAAAAAATAATGTCTACGTATACATATATCCACAATATAAGAAACTTTTTAATTAAGTTGCCAAATGCTAATTCGTGTTGAAATGAAAATGATCAAAGATTGAGGAAAGGCTAAAGATTGAAAATAGGAAAAATCGACAAATTTATTTCTGACTCCCAAGGAAATGCAAATTGGGAGAAATGGCCAGGATTTACGATCAATTTGTATATATATATTACGTTAACCCATCGGAGTCTATAAATTTTCAGGGTATGCTTCTGCTTTTCAAAAAACAGTTGTAAATTAAACGCCCGGAAAATTCTATATTCCGTGGGTAGTGCTGGGGATCTCTGATTTATGTTCGATTCATTCATTTTCTAGGCCTAATGGAAATTTACTTTGCACCTCATTCTATTTTGTTGGTTTTGGGCCAACAGTTTGATGGGAAATTCAATTAACAAACTCAGTAATTGTGGAAAATAAAATCATAAGCGATTATTTTATGGAAAAACAAATTAAATGGATATCCAAATAGAGGAAATGATATTTAATATCATACAAAAACTATAAAACTGTCACTATTATTTTCTGTATTTTTGCAATTTCAATTTGCAAATATTCTAATTTTCCTCTCGAAAATAAAAACGATATAGTCACTTGAACTACAATTCAGCACTTGTTGTCCATCCATTTATCTAATTTTTCTATGAAAATTCCATTTTATGGCAAAATTGCATATAAATTTTATTACGGCCCCGCCCCATCCTCCGCTATCCTCCGCCTCCTGGCCAAACCCCACAAGGTAAACATTTCAAATTGCAATTGCAAAATATTTTTCTATCTTTTATTAAGCTTCCTCCCTCTTTACTTTTTTTTATTTATTTTTTGAAACTGTTGACACTTTTCTGGCTGAAGATGAACATTTTGTAGCTTAGTTTGGGCTTAGTGCAAAGTTATGTGTAAATTAAATTGTTATAAATTGCAGCTTACCATTAGAAAAGGGGGGTAAACACATCCCCAAGGGGGGGCATATGTGTGTGTTTATGACTTTGGTTAAGGAAAACACACACAGAATGAAATATTTCAATCAGAAAAAGTTAAACGAAATATCCCAGGGCCACAAAATAAATATAAATATGGATTCTATGCGTTTGTGTATGGAAATATTACATACGGAAAAAATATTGGTTATATATGATATGATATTTGATATAAGATTATAAAAAATGATTAAATAAAATACTAAAAAATATAAATGATATATTGAAGTGCTACTAAACCTATTTTATTCAAAAGAAATTAGCTTTCCCTGTCTTTTAGTATTTATTTTGCTATAATTCTCAACTAAAATATGATTCAAAATGTTTCCTTAATTTTTATTTATTCCTTTTTTAGTTAGTTTTTTTATTCAGTGCAGATTTATTGCATAAAATTTGTTGAACTGTTGCGAAACAAATTGCCATGGCAAAGGCTTAAGGCGCGTTATCTAAAATGGCGGCAGTGGGCGTGCTGGTGTTCGCCCACTTTCTTCTTCATATTTTTTTTGCTTAATTTCTCAGCTACTTGTACTTTTTTCCAGGACTCTGCTGAGTCCCAGATAACATCTAGATTCGAGTGTGAACTCCGCATTATTAAGAACGCCCGAATGCGTGTGAGGGAATCGGTTAAATACAAACTCAAAGTGCACAAAAAACAATAGTCTATATAGTTAGAAATTATATCTTGAAAGAACAAGAGTTTTTAAGACTTTTGGTGAGAATGAAACAAAGCAGGCATTCATTTATTGTTAAGAACTGTCTAAAAACTAAACAAAATAAACTCAATAACTATTTTTTTCTTGTGCACTTTCCTAAATCCAAGGGTTACTTTTCCCTCAACCAAGTCCCAACCGCAATCAGCCACTCACACACTTTCACCGAACAGGAGCTCAGGATGCTCAGGATATTCAGGATACTCCAGGATACTGAGTAGATGTTAAGCGCATTAAGAGGACTGCCACAAGGCTAATAGAAGTGCAAAAAGAATACAAGAGGGGAACAAATGGATGTACGTTGGAAATATTAAACGTCATAAAGCACTCGCTGACAGACAATAATCTTGCAAGTGGAATTTAAATGTCTTGTCTTTTCACATCTCCAGGTGATGAAAAATCGTTTTAAGGGACTTTATTCTTTACAAGAGAGGTATTCTTTTGAAATAGAAAGGTTTATAGTAGAATGATATTTAATTTTTAAATATTTAAAGGCTTTATATCTTTGTAATTTTGCTCTTTTAAACACTGTAGGGTTTCAGTAATCAAACCGAAACATCTTTAAATACTTTATGGCTAAACTTAAAGCCTTTTAAGAGCCCGTTCTTGGCCAGGACAGAAAATTTAATCATCCTTAAGAGGGAAAGGGCGAACCATTTGAAGCCATTGATTATATTTGATTACCCTTTTTCTTGAGGAAGGGGTTTATTGTAGTATCCTGTGTCCCATGCCCTGTCGTATCCTTTGGTCTTGTGTCCCTTGTCCCCTGTCCCGTCTCACTTTTCCCATGTCCTGTATCCCTGTAATCCTGTGTGCGCTTTAACCCCTTTTTGGTCGTTGACAACGCAAATGCAATTAGTTAATTCAATAGCTATAATTTCATTTGGAACTTTATAAGCCATAATTTGAGCTGCCACCGTTCAACTCGATTCGATTCGATTCGATTCGATGCGATGCGATTCGGTTTGGATCAACATGGCCAAAGCCCACTTAGCCACGTAAGTAGTTTCCCTCTCATTGGCAATTAAACTAATGCCAATTTGCTGAACACACGGAGCAAGTATGACGCTAATGCCACTAAATACCAAAAGCCACACTTGAATGCAGGAATTTATATACACATAATACCCTTCCTATATACCGCATTCGATCACATCTCCCATATATATATATATATATATTATATATCTTTTATACATACGGTTGCCAACGACTTTGTCACAGCTAATTGGATGTCCGAGTGTAAAAATAAACATACCTGCCAATGAAACAAACACACATTTAGTTAATTTTCGGCTTTTAATTAGTCAGAAGTGTGAAAATAATTAGACAGCAACTGAGAATTTATTCAGTCATTTGGCGCCACTTTGTAAGGATCAAAGGGGGATGACTCAAGGTCAATTTTACGAATCTACGAAGCCCACAAATGTCATAAATAAAATACGCACTTTCATTTTATTTCATACCCCGCAATGAAAAGTCTACATCGCGGCTAGTATTAACCCGATTCTAAAGCAGACCAAAACAGAAGCTATATCGAGAAAAATCGCTTGTAGTCGATTTCGAAGTCCACATCTTCGGCAGTTTTCATCCGATCCTTGAACAAAGTATAGCTTTGGAATCTGGAATCAATTCCCTATCAATCTGCATTAAAACCCTGATAGAAAATATTTTTTCGATTTTTTTCAAATTTTTCTGATGGACCCCCTTGAAAAATGTGAAAATCAAGAAAAATCGCTTTTCGTCCCTTTCGAAGCCCATATCTTCGGCAGTTTTCATCCGATCCTTGAACAAAGTATAGCTTTGGAATCTGGAATCAATTCCCTATCAATCTGCATTAAAACCCTGATAGAAAATATTTTTTCGATTTTTTTCAAATTTTTCTGATGGACCCCCTTGAAAAATGTGAAAATCAAGAAAAATCGCTTTTCGTCCCTTTCGAAGCCCATATCTTCGGCAGTTTTCATCCGATCCTTGAACAAAGTATAGCTTTGGAATCTGGAATCAATTCCCTATCAATCTGCATTAAAACCCTGATGGAAAATATTTTTTCGATTTTTTTAAATTTTTCTGGGCAGACCCTTTGAAGAAATGAAGAAATCGAGGGAAAGTCCAATGTGGCCCACATCGGAGGCTATATCTTTTCCAATTTTTATCCGATTCTTGAGCGGAATACCTTAAACGATTCGTGGATCGATTCTCTATCAAACTGCATCAAAATCTGATCACAAATTATATTTCTTCCCTGATTGTGAAAAAGCCAAAATAAGAGAACAAATTCGAAGCTTCCAAGAAGGGAAAATCATTCTTCTGGCTGATGTAAAATTAAATAGAACAACTTATGAATGAAAAGTGATTAAAATTGAATATTTTCCGAGGCTCTTGTATTTCATAGAATCTTTTTGTTGCCCTATTAGCGAATATTGTGGACTGCCCTTTTTGGTAAATGTTTTTTACTTAATTTTTAACGTTTTTGTTAGTTGTGGTTGTTGCTTTTGTGGCTGTTATGCGATCCATCTTCATTTTGGCGTTTCATTTCATTTAAGCTGAAGAATGGAGAACGAAGAAGAAGCTGCCGATACGCAATTTTGAAAAGGCAAAGGCTGAAAAGAAGCAGCACCGTAAAGGTCCTTTTACACGAAAAAAAAGGCTCCTGAATATATATGAGTGTGTGTGTGTGTGGGGCTTTCTCATCCACTTGCTTGCTTTTTGTGCACTGAGAACAATTTTAAGACGTTTTTAAGGAGAAGATTTTATAAGAAATTTCAATTTCTTGAAAAGTTTTCCCCAACTTAGCCCCAAAATATAAAATTGACTTCAGAAAGGTCTTTCTTTTTATCTAAAATTCCTCTCAGTGCATAGCTTTACTTACTTTTTTGCGTTTCAAACACCTTGGCGCTGTTTGGCTCGACACGCTTTTGCTTTTGTGAAAAGGACCGCCGCCTACATTTTCCTTCCTTCGTGTTTTTTTCTGGCCCTGCTCCTGCCACGCCTACTTCTTATACTCACTTTGGTAACTTGAGCCTGGGTTTTCTTGTAAAATGAAAATGCCCTCAAGGCATCTTACAGCTGTCGCCCATTTTCACCGAATGCAATGCCAACAATTTTTTTGAAAAATCATCTTCAAGCATCTTCCCGG
This sequence comes from Drosophila vallismaia, assembly GCA_035047325.1. Taxonomy (NCBI): domain Eukaryota; kingdom Metazoa; phylum Arthropoda; class Insecta; order Diptera; family Drosophilidae; genus Drosophila; species Drosophila vallismaia. The sequence continues at coordinate 8,312,808 of JAWNPU010000001.1, read as the reverse complement.
CCATCGAAAGGAGCCGCCGCCGCCTGCTAAGCGCCTAATGATGCTTATTTTTGGGCGTGGTAACTCCCACATCCCACTCCCTCCCTCCTACACACACACACACACACAAGTATATATACACTAAAGGTATATATGTACATAGTCGAATATATTTTATATACTTTATTAGTTTGCCGGGGCCACCAAACCAGAAAAGAAATTGTTTTAAATTAATTTGCATGTCAAGGCACAGAAGCCAAAGAACTGTCGAGGGACTGGTGGGGGAAGGTGGGGGGGGCTGCCAGAAATGGGCAGAGGCGTCGCCAGAAAGGCTGGAGGGGGGACAGCGTCGTTGACTTGGCTCATTAAGAATTTCACCGCTGGGAAAAGCGAAGTTTTCCACTCTCCTTTCGCACACACCCACCCAAACACACACACACTTTTCTTTGGGGGATTTTCCCGGGCAGGGAAGGCAAATAATCGTTTTAATTTAATTATAGACATTTTTGAAGGCGCAAACAGATTTTTTTTCATAATTTTTAACTACACATTTGTATAAAAAACAATTTATTTTTAAAGAAAATGAATTAAAGTACTTCAAAAAGCTAAACATTGTATTAAAAATATAATACAAAAAATATATATGATTTTTCTGAGTATTTTATGAATTTCCAAGAAGATCCAATAGGTTAATAAAGATCGTAGGGTCACCCAAAATAAACTCTCATTTAATCAAAAACAAATATAAATATCTCGCGATTGGCAACATTTGCCTTTCTATTAATTTTCTTCGTTCGCCCAAGCTCCTCCCACGACTTTCACCTTTCTTGGCCAAAATTATGCATAAAAGAGAAAAGCCAGGGCCAAAAGAAAACCCATAACGAATACTTTAATCCTATTGACGTTTAATCAAGACAGTCAAGACAGGAAATGAAAAAAAAAAAATACGAAGAGAAAAGAAAAGTCTTACGCGCAATTACAAAAGTCGAAGGAGAGAAACGAAAGCCAACACAAAGAAATCGTTTATAAATTTTCCTGTTGAATTTTCAATTGGCCCGAGCCATGAATTTCCATTTTAATACTTCAGTCAACCAAACAAACAACAGAAAAAAAGCGGAAAAGCGGCGAAAAAAAAACACACGAGCGACATAAAAAAGCAAAGCAAATTGTTTACCTTGTGACCTGATGGGGTAACCTGTTGATGAAAAAAATTCCCCCCCCCCCCCCCCCGCCCCCTTCTTACAAAAAGACAAGAAATAATAAAAATCCCTAAAAAAAAAGAGATATATAAACAAACAAAAAAAAAAGCGAGGCAAGGCGAGGCGACTGAGAAGCTCAGGCAAATGTTTAAAGCGCTTAATAAATAATCACATTTGCATTTTCACTTGTTGATTTTTCGGTTGCTGGGACAACAGCAACAACCATAGTACAGGGCAGAACAGGAAAAGTGATTTTTCCGAAGGGGGTGGGGCTGGCAAGGGGGGCGGTTAGACGGGCCAAGAGGAAAATCTTTGAATGCCAGGCGGAAAATGCTGACTTTGTCGGCCAAAGTGGCGAAGCTCAGCAAAAAAAAACTGAGAAAATAAGAAGGAAGCCAAAGGACATCCAAATTAGCCTGACACTTTTGTTACACTCAAAGAAAGAGGGGTTTGGAAACTAAGCAAATCGAAACTAAACTAAACAAACATAAACTAAACCATAAATTAAAGCATTTTTAAACATTTCGTATTCCCTTCTCTATTTCCCCGAAAAGCTAAAATATTAAACCTTCATTATTTCTTTTAATTCCCTATTTTTCTCAGTGTCTTTCAAGTGCATTTTGTGCGTCGTCATTGGTAGGCTAAATAAATTGAAATTAGACGATGTCAGCACAAAAAGTGGGAGTGCGGTGCAGGAGGGGAGGCCAAAAATCCGGAGTTTTGGGGACAATTGAAGGACGACAAGTGGCAGTCACAACATTGACTGGGTGTTTAAGCCCCTGGGCGTGGCAGGATGCATGATATCCTCCCCCCAAAAACACACACAATCCAGAGCGATTCTCCTCCACAAAGGCAAATGAATGGTTTTCGGTGTTTTTGTGGGATTTTCAGGTCCTGATTCTGTTGAAATTCGAAACTGAAAGTTTACACACAGGACACTATCATCATCAATGCAAATGAAGTTAATGAGACGTGGCAGGACTTTAAGGGGCAGGATGTGGCAAGGACTTGAACGATAAAGGTGAAAATTTTGCAATTTTGGAAAGGTTCTTCTTTCAGAAACAGTTTGTGGCTTTAAAAATGACATAAAAAGAATGCTTTTAGAACGACATAACTAAACGACATTCGTAGTTATTATTTAAATTAGATTATCATAGCTTTTGAAAATAATTCCTCGAAAAAATCCCAAAACAAAAGTAATAATACTTTGATTTGTTGGGAAATGTAATTACTTGAATAAACTTAAACTTTAAATAGACTTTGAATTAATTTACTCTCTCTCGTGATCCTGTTTTATCTTTATTATTCCTCAAGACTTGACTTAATGGCAAAAGTTTTTTGGGAACAAAAAGAAAGCGAAGCGAAGAGAAGCCACATGGCTTCCAGCTTTTCCATCTGGTTTTCTTTGGAAAACCGGAGGACGAGGGCATGGAAAATGCGTTTAATTGTGGGTAACAATGTGATGGCTTCAGAGTCAGCACCTGTGGCATAAATTTCTGGCCCCAAAACCCCATTACTTTCTCTGTCCCACAATTTCCTTTTAGTTATTTTCTCCTAATGTGTTTTGAGGGGAAAAGGAGAAGGAAGGATTTGCCTTCATAATGTTTGTGAATGGTCAGATTTATGCTTAGTATGCGTAACATTTGCTGGGAAATATTTTTTCGGCAACGCCAGCATTTTTGCTGCTCCCCCACCCCCAACTCTCCCTACTTTCCCTACTTTCGTCCACTTTCACCGAAGGGCTCTCGATATTACCTTAACTTCATCCGCCGGAGCACCAAAAACCAAACATTAAATCACTTAAAATGCCAGACCAAGCCCTGGACAAACATACACCGAGAGAAAGCTGAAGGGAGAAAGCCGTGCGGAAGCCGTGGAATTGGTGAAAGTGCCTGGAGAAATGGGAAGAGAAGAAGAGGGAAACAGGAGAGAAGAAAAGCCAGAGGGCTTGCGGTTTTTCTTGGCGCTAAAAACTTCAGGAATTTTTCGCACCCCTCTGCCCCGCCCAAGGAATTCTGCTTTCTCTTTCTTCCCAATCCAGCCATCTCTTTCTCCCTGCCAAGTGCCATCTCTGTCGTTTGTACTATTTTGTATATTTTGTTGTGCCTTCGTCCTGGCATTTTGACATTCGACAACGGCATTTTCATAATAATAAGCAGGACATGTCCTTTTTCCCGTAATCCTCGATTCTATTGTGTCCTTTTGGGGGCACAAAAGTGTAGGAATTCTATTGGAAGAATTTAAATTATTTAAATCTTGTCTAATTTATGCTTCTTGGGCGATTTCTTGACATAAATTTATCCAAAAATTTACAAGTATTAAATATAAATACATTCTATAGATCATTTTGTAATGAAACTTACTTTACAGTAAATAAAAATTACTCAAAAAGGATCTCCCCTGGCTTTTAAATTATGCAAGTTTCATTTCCTTTTCAACTTTTAATGTTTTTCTTTCCTTTTTTGGGTTGAAATCCTCCTGTGTATGGGAAATTTCCATATTTATTCATAAATTTTCTTTAGTTTTCAAATGAGCCTCAGGGCATATAAAGTTCGGTTCAAATGTTTTTTGATTTATTTATGATTTTATGCTTTTTTTTCGCTCCTTTGGCCAACATTTTCACACGCTTTTTACACACAAACACACACACATTGCTATCTAAACACCAATACCTTTACATTTTATTGCCATCCTGCTTGCACCCACAAAGTGTTGTATGCAAATAATTGCCGAGTGCTTCTTGACCTGCCACCCCATAAAAAAATGCCACCAAATCGCCATTGGCACTAAAAAAAAAATCAAGTTTTTGCTTTGAATTTTATACAAAACATTGGTTTTCGAAGTTTTCTTTTTGGTTGGGAATTATAGGGACGCCAGGAATTCAAAATGGCTGCCATAGAGAAGAAGAAACGGAAGGGAAGCCATTAAGGAAGCCATTTTAATTTAATTATTTGCCTTTAAAAAATGGAAGTAAAGGAAAAACCATAATGGAAATAATAAATAACAAACTACAAACCAATAAATTACTTACTATTTCTCGCTCAGTGCATTTATTTGTGTAGGCTGCCTTTTTGGGGGGCAATTGGGGGGCTTGGGGGCTATGGATGGCGAGTCCTGGCACTTTCCTCCTGCACTAATAAGCCAAGGGCAAAATTTCGATGCGGAAAATGGCTGGTTTGGGGCATAAAATGTGGGGTAAGTTCAGGTCTTTGGGAGATGGGGGGCGGAAATTTAAACAATGAACTGCCATGCCCATTAATATTACTTTAGGCCACTCTCAACTTTGACTTTGCCGCTGGTGTTTGCAGCTGTTCTTTGGTTTTTTGTTGTTTGTTTGTTTTGTCGCAGAACAACCCAACAAAAACAGCAGAAAAAAAAAACACAGAAACAGCCAGGACGTGAGCGCGGTTTTAACACACTTTTCAAAAGGGATTTTCAACTTGGCCAAGAAGTAGGCAACGAAATAAAGAAAATTTAAATTTGTAAAGAACCAAAGTCTTTTCTAAACTACAATAAATCGGTGTTACTCTCAAACCTCTTCTATTATCACAAAAAAATTTGATAATTTCTTTAAATTGAATTCCATTGGCAGGCAGAAAAGTCATTTTCCCCGAAAACTTTTCGCTCACACACGAACTCAGCCAGAGGACAAATGGAAATTATGAAGACGAGGAAGTCGAAAAAAGAACAAAAAAAATAAAGGGAAAAAGAACAAAAAAATAAAGGGGAAAATATAAAAGTTACAGATTTTTTTTAGCAGCAGCAGGAGACGTGGAAAAAAGTTATGATTACTTTAATTTTGGGAGTCAGTTGAGCGTCGAAGTTTTTCGGCGGCGATTTGTCTTTACAAAAAGGCAGAAAAGGAAGAATTTTAAATAAATAAAAACAAAGGGAAAAAGTTAGTATTTAGAATTTTCTTAAATTCATCAAAACCTCTCAAGTACCGGATATTTATATCCAAAACTAGTCATATGTTCCCCAATTCTTGCTTATTTTTAAGTGAAAAACTTACTAAAGTTCCAAAGAAATAGCATTTCGAATTCCGTTTTTTTCTGGACCCCTTTTCCTCCACATCCCTGGAAAAAGTTACCGCTTTTGCATGGCAACAAAAACAAGAACAACACGTGAGTTCGTGCGAGTGTTGGGGTTTTCTCTTCTGTCTGAAGTTTAATATGTTCCCCAAGGGCCTCATTAGTGGCGCCCCCTGTCGATGGTTAGACTATCTTTTTTCTCCGAATTTTTCCCTCAACAAATATAAAAAAAACCAAAAAAGGAATGTATGTGCCATGTTCTTTGGTCAACTAATACAAAAAAACATTTGCTTTACACTATTTGACAATGTTCTCTATTTGGAAATCTTTTCGCTCCTTTCGGGGTTTGTTTTCCACCGATTTGTGTTGATTGAACAACCAACAAAAAAAAAAGGGAAATAATAGATAAATAAAAGAAGCCGAAAAGAGGGCCAAATTGTTGCCGATTCAACTTTAAAATGTGTGTCCCTAATGAGTGTTATTATGGGATAGCTTTGCTATAATCGAGGGGTCCAAAAGAGGAATGGGATCCTTGAAAAGTGTGCTCCCTGGGGAAAAATCGGATACCCTTTAGGGCGGTCACATTCTTTTCCTTTTCAAAATCTTTCAAATTGAATATTTAGTTTCCTTCTGAATAATTTAAAACCCCAAATAAGCTAACACCCAATAAATCAAGTATACGTAATTTTTGAACAACCATTAAAGTGCAAATTGTTAATAAAAACTATACTAAATAGGTTCTTTAATGGCTTGTAAAGTGCTCATAAATTTACAATTAATATTAATATATAATATAAATAAGATATTAAATAGTTTCGACTATAAATACCCGGTACTTGAGGTCTACTTCCCAGGGATTCAGGTAAAAAATGGTCAAAAAATTGTTGACCATCAAGTGAATGACCTTGCCAATGTGAAATTGGTCTAAAGAATCCATCTCGTTTCCATCTTTCGTCGGCAGAACAAATATCCTTGAAAGGATACTTCCGGCTTGGATAAACAACACACACACCCATGTGTGTATAGAAAATATCACAGAAAAAGTAAGCGGAAGAAAAGAGAAAAAATATATATGCTAATGCCTTGATTACAATTTCACTAATGGCGCCAATTTGTTGTTGCTTCAGTAGCGGAAGTAGCACCGAAAAAGACGCAACAATGGAGGCCGAAAAGAATGGGCAAAAAGGAGAAAAGGATGTAGCGCCGTAGAGAAGACAAGAACGAAAACATAAAGCCAAAAAAGCAGCCAGAACCGAACCAAGAAAAATCAAGGAAAATGGAAAAAACGATGCCAGAGCCTTGCCTTAGTTAAGTAACAGAAATGGAGGGGGTGTGAGGTCCATTTTTTTTTTTTTTTGGGAACCTGCAGATACAAATGCGATGCGGCAGGAGTCGATGGCTAAAAAAGTCTGCCTCTTTGGTTACGTGTCGTGTCTCTGTGTTTGTGTTTTGGGCCATGAACCCAAAGTCTGCACGAAACCAGCTCAAAATCCGCAAAAGAAGACTCACTCGGAAAAACAGCGTCCCCCAAGAGGGAAAGCCACTCCAAAGAAAGACTCTGAATCAGGCTCTAAAGTCAACTCAAAACGAAACTCATTCTAAAATATTATTTAAAAATAAGCCCAATATAACTTTTCGAAATTAGTTTTTAAAATATTGTAAATTGTAACATCAAGTCTTTTTCTACATTTTTTTTTTAGTTTTTAATAAATATTTAATAATATAAATATATTATTTGTTAATCATTAAAATATTCTACCTTTCTTTCTAAGTCAAAGACACTCTAACTTGAGTTTAAAATTGAGTTCTAGATTTGACTTTCTCCAGGACTTTTCTCTCAAATATAATTTCACTCTCTCACTCTGTGTAAGACTTTCTCTCGGAGAAACTCGCTCCCTTCAGTGGATGCTTTAATGTCCTTTGAGAGGCCATGTGCGTGTTTTGTGTTTTAATTTTTTGGAAAATCCTGCAACATCCTGAGACTGCGAATACTCTGGAGGAAAACAAACTTACTCAATGTTGAGTAATGGACCTTTCACTCTCTCTCGCTCTGGGATTCTCCCTCAACGCAGGCGCCTTTCTCGAGCGAAAAATAAAATTCAATAAAAACAAGGCAGCAAAAAACACAAAAAAAAAAAAACAAGGAAAATGTTTGCCGACAGTGACCAGCCTCTGGCCTTCTTTTTGTTTAGGAACGACCCCCCTTTTGCGATTTTTGCTACCCCGCTGGAAACGGTGTACCCCTTTAAACGCCTTAAAGTAGGCAATAGAAATTCTGTGCCGAAACATTTCCCTTTTTTTCGAACTCGCTGAGATGAGAATTTTTAATTGCTTCAGGTTCTATTTTTTTTGGGAGTTTGTTTTTGTTTTGTCTTAGGGAGAGGGTGTTGTAAGTCACGGGAGTGTGTGGTAGTTCATGGTTGAAGAGAAGGTCACTTACCTTTTGTCTCCTCCTGGTTCGAGCTCAGCTTTTTTTCTCTCTGTGCAAAAAACGCCGCTTGCCGCTTGCGAATAAATTTCTCGTTTGTTGTTTGTTTTCGTTTAAGGAAAAAAAAGTATAAAAATGTTTAAAAAAATAACACACTGAGTTTGAACACTTTATTTTATATTAATTTGGTTTTGTTTATGTTTATGTTTTGGTTTTGGTTTTTGTATTTAATTCAACACTTTATTTTGCTTTGTAAATATTTGTATTTATTTTGATTATATTATTTGGCTTTGTATTTTTCCGGATTTTTCACAATACACTTTATTTTGGGAGACTTCTTTCCTTTTTTTTTTATTTGGCACAAGAAAAAAAATTGGTGTAAAAAAAGTAGATTTATTTGTAAATATTGCTTGGGATTATTGCTTTTCGTTTCTTCTATTTATTTATATTGCTTTTTTGTTAATCATAATTTAGGCTTTTCCGGAGGCTTTTCCAGCATGCTTGCTTCTGCTTCTGCTTCTGCTGCGGCCGCTGCGGAAACTGTCAACTGGCTTTTTTGGATTTTCCGCGTTTATACTTGTTTTGTTGCTGTTTTGTTGTGTTGTTTTATTTTCTATTTTTTTTAACTCAATTTTTGTTGTTATTTGTATAAATATTTTTTGTGTTTTTTTGTTGTATGATTTTCCTGGCACTGGTAATGGTGCTGCTGCTGTTGGTTTTGCAGCTTTGTCTTCTTCTGCGGTGTGCATTTGTTGTTGTTTCGTCTCTTTTCCGCCTTTTCCGCCTTTTTGCTCTTTTGCCAGTTAACAGCCCACTGCCCACGCCCCTCCTGGCCCAAACGCCCCCTCTGGCCAGGCGATTTCCAAACGCAAAAACTGCGCAGACGTCGCTCTCCAAAAACTTACATTTTACACTCAAAAACTCACCTCAAACCTCCTAGTTTAAAAACATATATATATATATACACGATATATATATATATATATATTCCTTGAGATGAAACTCAAAATTGGAGATATTTTCTTCCTCTTCGCTCTGGCCTGGCCGTAATGCTTCTTCTTGCTCTCCGGCTTCGGTGACGATTTTTTTTATTATTTGTTTATCAGCTTCCGTTGAGTTATCGCAGAAATTCCCGATTTCTGATTAACAATTCACAGCAAAAAAAATGTAAAAAAAATATGTATAAGACCAAGAAATATTTGTCTTTTTCTACTGTTTTTTTCTGTTATTTTTTGTTTGTTTGAAGCACTCACGAAAAATTTTCAATGAAGTTAAAATTTTAAGCAGCTTTTATATTAAAAGTTTACTGTAAATAGTTATAAAAAAATGATTTATATTATTTGGTAATTATTATAGGTATATAGGTGTATGTTTTAGTATATAAGTATATATATATATATATATATGTATATATTTAAAACACACACACACACGCTTGCACAGATAAAGAGCGAAGGAGATAGAGCTTATCAGTTTTTTAGACTTTTTTAGGTTTTTTTTTGTGTCAAAACTATATTTTTTTTTTACCGCTTGGCTCCTTTTTTTAGGGTTTTTTATTGTTATTTTTTTGTAAACCTTCGACGCGTTTTGGTAGCGTTTCGCTGGCGTTTCGCCGACGGTTTTCCGAACTGCCCAAATGATCGATCAAGCACAACGCGCCAAAATCAACTGAAACCGAAACTGAACTGAAACTGAAATGAAAAATTATATGAAATGTGTACGGAACAGCCTCCTTCTCTCTGATGGGAACTGAATTGGAAATAGAAAATAATGCGAGCACGATTTTAGAGCGGGACAGGGCTATATAGATAGCGACAGAACGCGACCGACCGACCAACCGACCAACCGACCGTCCGACCACCGCGATTTTAATCGCACACGCAAAAAACTCATAATAAAATTGAAAAATGAAAATGGGAATGGAAATGGAAAAAAGCATATAGCGAACATATAGCGAATATATACATATATATAAAAAAAAATAATATCAAATATGTGTGCATAGAAGAGATTGCAGGAAATTAAGTGGAAAATCTAGAAAACTAAAAATATGAATTTTGAGTCTCAATTTTGGAATTAGAAAAAATAAGTATTCAAATTAGAATTAGATCAAATAGTAATACCAAAAAAAAAAATAATCTAGAAATCACCCATTGAATCCGAAATAAAATAACAAACAAATCAAGAGATCAGCAATCAGAAAAGATCAATTGGTCAGTCATCGAAAAATCATTGAAAACATCTTTTGAAATCTTTTGATCAATGAAGAATGAACAACGTGTGTGTGCAGTCAAAATATTGACATTCAATCAAGTTCATTGAACAAATATTGATCAATCAAGTAGCCCTAACTATCTACGCAAACAAATGGCAATAATTGATTGATTAACTTGAGAGGGGAACTACCTGATTTAAGTGGTCTACTTAGAAGGAAAACTAATTATTTAAAAACAGTTTTAATAGTTATAGAAATAGTGTTTTCTCAGACTTTTTCCAATGCTTATCAGCCTCCAATAGAATAGATAAAAGGCCATCTAATGATCGTTATGGGAACCTTGTTTCCAGATAACATTATCAAAAGATGAACAAGAATGATAAGATATATCTTACAGATCGCAAAGTTTCATTTTTCTTGCCAAATTGATCTAAAAAAGAGTCACATGCCGCACCTAAATCTACATTATATATATTATATAGACGAAATCATTTAGCAGGGCGGACGCTTTTCCCCCGATTGCCATCGCTTTTCGATCTTGATTGTCATTATTCGTGGATGTTCAATGATGATCACAATCACGAGCTTCTTTCTTATTTGATTTTATTGCACTCGTCCGTCTCGTTCTAATTATTCTAGCCCTATCTCTATCGTTATTGTGCACTGAGGGAAATAATATTGGATTGTATAAAAGAAACTCATCCTAAAAGAGACATAATTGCTTTCAAAAAATGAACTTGAACTTGAAACTGTTTGAAAAAGAAGTTAGTTTTTGGTATTTCAATTGAAATATATCATTCTAATATAGTTTTAAATAAGATTTCTTGTTCTAAGTTATCTAAAAAAATACATTTCAATCAAAATAAAACCTCTCCGATACACACGATATCTTTCTTTCAGTGCAACGATCTTGGGAATGAGAAAATAAATTTGTTTATTGCTGCCTCTGTTGTCGCAATCGCTGTTATTATTATTATTATGGTTATTGTTTAGAGTTTATTGTTTATTGTTTATTACTATTGCCATTTGTTTATTACTTATTATAATAGCAATTAAAACCGAACGAGTGCCGGCAGTAAATAAACAGTTAACTGCGAAATCGAATTTGAAATCGAAACCAATGCCAATTGGAATTCGATTCCGATCAGAAATCGCGGGGGTAGGACACCGCTGTCCCGAGCCCAAACCCCAAAACAAAACGCCGACCCTCGAAAAAATTGAACAGAACCGAACCGGCTGCGGTCACCGACTGAATCCCAAGCCCGAGATTCCCACAGACATCGGCAGCCCAACCAGCAGCACCCCCCCTTTTGGAAAAAAATAAAGGGGGGGAACCTCGGACATCGAAACCTCGGAACGTTGATGTTGATGCCTCGGAAGGGGAAATCGGAAAGTCGGAAAGTCGGAAAGTCGTATGTCGGATATAGTCGGAATCGGAAAGTGTCAGGCCAACGTCAACAAAGCGGACAGCGACGCGGCTAGGGGAGGGATTCTCATAGAGAGGTGTGGAGACCCCCCCTTAAAAAAAAAACTAAACCAAAATAGGCCCAAAAAATGGCAGATTTATGGGAAGATATTCTATAAAAAATAACCATGTTTAAATTTAATAAAAATTATATAAAAGATAGCATAAATGTTAGCTACAAATTAGAAAGTATTTAAAATACATAAAAGTATAAAATTGTCAGGGATTTAAGCAATTTGTTTATGAAATAAATACTCTAAATATCTATCTAAATATTTTAGAGAAATTTAAATAATAATCTACTCTATTCCAAAACTCATATCCCCTTCTCTAGTGATATAAATTAAATAAATATGTCGCCTATCTTATCATTTGTCTAAACACAAGCTTGGGGCCCAACGATCGAACAGATATTAAGTGGCATTAAGTGAAATGTAATAAAATGATAAAGCAAATAAATTAAGGCATTAAAGTTTTTAAACATGACTTACAGTATTTACGAGGTTAAATAAATAATAAATAAAGATTAAATTAAATAAATTAAAATAAGAATTAAGACAATATTAAAGGTAGAGGAAAATGCATGATTTTTACTATTGATTTTTTGCAAGTGTTTTTTTTTTTGGAAACTGTGTTGCATATTTGTTGCCATTGACGTTGTTAACGATTTTCAAATAGTGCGCGATAGTATCCCCCCCCTGTTGGCCCCTTGTAACGCCCTTTCAACGCCCGTCCCTGCTTAGTGTCGTCATTAGCAACATTTTTGTTATTTTTCGCTGTTTGTTTGACTTTCGTCTTGTTCGCTTAGTTTTTCTGTTTTTTTGTTTTGTTTTTCGGTTTTTGTTTGCCCCAGCACCCTATCAGTTGGAACTTCTGCATATTGTGATAAGAATTACCCTCCCATTGCCACCCATCACCACCCACACTATCGCCCCGTCACAGTCCCCCATCCCCACATCTTGGCATGTTAATTTATCGCAATCGCATTCAGAAATCGGTCAGTTTTAATGCCCAAGGCGCTGACCACATGGCCCATTAACAAATTGGAGCATTTTGATAAGGTTTTCTATAAGCAATTATTTTCCATTTTAACTTGTGATGTTAGGAAACTCCGCAATGCGAAGGTCAGTTATTTAATTGGAGTTTGAACTATACAAATTTTATTTTTGGTTCCAAGTCTTATCAGAAAACTGTTTTTTAAGCCATCGAAATGATCAAGGAACCGATGAATCTATTTATGGTATCGATAATTCCGATACATTCAATACTATCGATGAAATAATTTACTTTTTACATCGATAGTTTAAAAGAAAATCCTTAAACTACCTTAACCTTAAAACCATAGATTATAAATCTAATAAAAAGACAAGGTATATAGCTTTGTTTTATAAATTTTTATATTTATAAATTATGACTTTATTGTATTATCAGTTTTTATTATTTAATTATACATGTGACACCTTAATGAAAATTTACGATTACTTTAAAAACCATAAAACAGTTTAAAAGTTCTCCACAAATTTTTTTTTAGTATAATTTTAATAGATTAAGTGGCAATAAATTAATGTGGCTTCTTTTTATTTTTTTTTTTAAAACAGAATATATTTTACACCTAGAATCTGGTATAATTCTTAACGGCCTAACGTATTAAACAAAAACAAAAATATATGCATTGAAAAGAATTTAAAAATGTATTTCTGATAAATATTCGATTTGTAAATTCTTTTGAAAATATCGAATAATATTCCCCTAATGCCTTTTCCATATATTTTTGTTCCTATATATATTCGGATCTTTGTATTTTTGAATTCTTTTGCCACACTCAGACTTTTAGTTCCACCTTCATCCTCTTCAGATTTAATTCGGTGTGACATTTGATTGGATTTTTACGTATATATCATATTATTTTATTATTTTGTATTTTTGATTTCGATTTGCGTATAACGATTCGATAGCTATATATGCGTAGCTCTGACCCGGGCATATATCAGCAGATATAAAATATGTGCACACATCTGTAGATATATATCAGCTATATCATTATAGATATAATTTCACATATCGATGATATATGCGCTACACGTTGTTATAGACTAAATGCGTCAATTAAATATAAAAACAAAAAAAAAAACACATAATCATAAATAATTTATAAAAAGCTGAGAGGATCGAAGCCTTTCTCTCTCTATAAATAAATTATGCTTTTCGAATGGGAATTAAAAATCTGTCGCCGAATATTCGCGGGTGCATGGAAAGCAAAAAACAAAAATAAATAAGAATTATGGTGTTAAGAGATTTAGATACGCGCCTAATCCATCGATCTATACCGAAATCCATATACTCACTGTCTATATATTCTATATAATTTCTTTTTTTTTTTCCTTATCGTTAATTTATGTGCAATTTTTGTTTTCAGATTTTTACGATCTGACTTTAATGACATTTCGCTGATTTTGGCCAAAGAAAAACCGAAAGAGGGGGCGTCGCATCAAGGGGATCAGCTGTCTGGCTTGTTACGTGCCTCATTAAGAATTTTTTGGGTTTTTAATTGACACAATAATCAGAACAAAAACAACTACTTGCAACCCAATGCAAAAATAACACATAAAAATACAAAATTAATTTTCGTTTAATACAAATTTCCAATGCTTTTTGACTGCTCATTAAATTTTCGAAAATTTTCTGCCAGGGTCAAAGATGTAGTCTTGAAAAACATACATATTATTCTATTTATGATTTCGAAATCAGAAATTGAGTTTTAATGTCATGGTTTGAGTATTTATTGTTTCAATTATGAGTTTCTTTAAAGAAACTACTTTTCAAAATATTAGAAATAAAAAAAAAAATTCGAAGACATAAATTTGAATATTTCCAAACTATATCTTTGCCTATGATTCATTTCGAATCGAATAAACTCGATAAATAATTATTATTCATCCACGACAGTCGAAAACAGTCGAATTTTAGACCCAATTTCCAATGAAATATTAACATCTGGATAACCTTCATATATATATTTCTTATTTCTCTTAATAAACCCATCTCTTTCGTCTATTTTGTTCGATCGTTTTTTCAATTTCGATCAACGAATGTCAATTTAATTTAATTTATTTGTGTTTTACTTTTTCATTTACCCATTCGCTTCGACTTGTTCTTCGCATTCTTATTAGCACTCTTCCGCCAAGTGGATCGCGCTTTGGCATCTTCTATCTCTCTCTAACAACTATTTCTATCTTTATTTTTTTCAGAAACTTAATTTTTTTCATTAAGGATTGAACAATAAAAATAAAAAAAACAAAACAAATTGCCGGCTAAGCAACAGTCTGCATATTTCTTTTTGAAGCAACAGGGTTTATTTTTCCAAAAGGCTCTCTCCTCTATATTATTTTTTGAACTCTTGAAGCGTGTGTGCGTTGTTTTAAATAATATTATTATTTTCGAAACCCACTTTTTGAATTTATTTTGTAGTTTTATTCTTTCATGATTTGTTTTTAATTAAAACACTGGCAAAAAAAAAGATTTATTTCATTTATTATAAAGACGCGGCTTCTGGCGTGCGAGCGAGATGGCGATAACGCGCGTGTTTCACCGTTAGACCGTACGAGCGCCCGTTAGTCCCGCAAGCTTTCCGTTTACCGTTAGTCCTGCTCGACGTCATGCGTGCAAATAATCGAATACGAAAAACCAAAACGGTAAATCGGCCAAAATGCCGATGATACCGTAACGCCCGACGCCGGCCGAAGCCCCTCGGCTCCGGCGCTCAAAGCCACCTTCAAAAAAAAGCCCCCATTCCATCTAAAATTCCCTTGAGTGGAGCGCAGGAAGGAACCCTTCGAGTGAAAACTCAACCCGGCGTTTCCCGGAGAGTTTTCTTTGGATATTTCACTCAGTTACAAAAGAGTTTAAACTCTAAATCGAGAGTTTCATTCTATATCAGTTTCTAAAACTAAAATATATCTCAACAAGGAGCATAAAAGACCTAACGTGTTTTGTATTATACCTATATAGCCTTAGTTTTATCCTGTATCATGCAAATACCTAATTTATTGCAGTTTGGAAAACATTTCTTTCAAAATAGTCATCCAAAAGTATTGAAACATTTACTTTTGAATTGAATACTTTTTTCCAAGACAGTTCCAATACAATAGAGCTTTAAAAGACACCTTTTTCTAATAGTTTTCAAAACAAATACTTTAAACAATTTGTTTTTTGACATTCCCTTATTTAAAATATTTAGTTCTTTAAACAGAATTATCACATCTATATATTTATAAAGAGTTTTTAAAGTTATATAGCAAATATTTTTCAAATATCTTCTTTTTACAATTCAAAATTATTGTTCTATACAATATCTTTAAGTTTTAATATTAGAAAACACATTTAGATTGAAAATAAAATAGAAAACAACTGTGTTTGCAGGAAAACATAGTTAAAATTTTGAAAGAAATGCATTATAACCAAATAAAGAATAAACTAATGTAATAAATACCTATAAAAATATTCCAACTTTTTGAAATAGGAACATAATTATACAGGGTATAGTGTTGGAAGATTTTAAGATAATATTTCTAAAGACTTTCCTTACTCATTGGTAATAGAAATATATTCTGCTTAAAACTTCCATCTTGTAATAAAAGAACCAAAATAAGTGTAAATAAAAAAGTTACATACATTAGGATTTTGTAGATCCTTTCTGCTAAAATTTCTTGAACTCCCCCTTGCAAAAGATGAGTGTTTTCGGCAACTGAGTGCATTTGAGTTTCACTCAAAGCGGCGTTTATTTCGGTGGAAGTTTTAGTCTTTGTTTTGCGGATCGGTGGCCTCGAAGAAGAGCTCTAGGAGCGTCTTTTTGGTTAACTGAACGCCATCGAGGCGTTCTACGCCCTTCCAGTGCTGCAAGGACGGAATGCCTTCCACGTTGTAAGGTGGCTTCCGGAAGTTGTTGTCCTTCTCGTCCATCCACACCTCCCGATTGCCCACATCCACAACAAGGATCAGGGATTGCTCAACGGCATTCACACGGCAGGCGGTCATGATGGTCTCCTCGGCTAAAAAATAGGTTTTTGGTTAAGTTTTGAAATACAGAAATGCTTATAAATATGTAAATGTTTTGAAATAAAAGTTTTTAAAACAAAAAGCTTTTCAAAACATTTTTGTACATCAATTTAAGAGCAAATAATAATTTATTTGACTTGCAACTATTTCTTTGACCCCGACTGTCCCGAAAAGATGTGCAAGCCCCTCCCCTAACGGGACTTTGCGGCAGACTCACCATCCACGCAGTCGGGACACCAGGATTTTCCCTGCTTGTCCTTTTCGCCAAAGAAATATATGTAAATGGGATCCCTTTGGTTCTCGTACTGCTTCAGGAGCTTCTCCATCTCATTGAATCCACGTGCTGGCACAAATTCTGGCATTATTTATCCGTTTTCTCTCTCCTTGTCCTCCGAAAATGACGAAAAAAATGTGCTGTTGTGATGTGGGGACTCCGATTTCGGGGCTTGATCTTATCGGTGGTGTTTAATTGGCGGCGAGTTTACGATGTTCTTAGCCGACGCTTATCGGCCATTGGGGAGTTTATCGGGCGCAATTATCAGCAAAAATTCAGAGCAATTTTCAATGTATTTTCACATTTATACAACTTGTTGTTTGTGTTTTGCTTCGGCATTCGCTTCTCACCATACGCACTGGCGTCGCAGCTGTTCTCACCACACCAGCCGGCTCCGCACCGGCGGTGCTGTTGGGCGCGCTGTGGTGGCGCTTTTAATTTAACATTCACTTTAATTTTAATAAATGCATGCTTAATTAGTTTCTATATAAATTATCAAACACGACGCGTATTAAAAAGATGAGTATAAAATAATGGCATGCTTTTTTTGTTCATAGTTTCCATTAAAATACAAGTCGATAAATCTATCGATAGCTCTGTTAACGTTAACGTTAACAGCTCTCTGTAAACGCTGTAGGACAAGTTAAAATGTAAACAAAACAATATTCCCAAAGCTTAAAACCATAAATAAAGGGATATGTCGACTTTTCACAAGGTAATTGGTAAATTATATAAATAAAGAGACTATATGTGTCTTTTTTAATGCCCAGAAGATCGATTGGAAGCCGGAGCACGTGAAACTCTTCCTGGATTTGCTGAAACAGCAACCGAACTTGTACGATCCGGAGCACATCTTCTACCAGGACAAGCGGGTGCGCAGCGAGTCCTTGCAAAGGATCCTAACGGCCCTGCGGCCCAAGTGCCCCCATCTAACGGTCGAGGACATCAAGATCAAATACGGCGCCCTTAGAAGTCACTTCCTGGCCCTGAATCGCCGCAATGCCACGGATCTGAGGCAGCCGCTTCCCTATTGGTATGAGCACATGGAGTTCCTGCGACCGCACATCCGCGGCATCCGGATGCGGGTGGACAAGGGCGGCGGACATCCTGCGGCAGGCTATGTCAGCAGCGCCAAGAAATTCAAGACGGACGAGCACCTGGAGGCATTGGACACGATTTTGGGCACCAAGGAGAACAATGCGGTTGGTAGGAGGGTTTCATAAGAGCATTGGAGTACAGTAGAGCTTGCCAAGCTTGAGAAGGATTCAATTTGTGAGGTTTTTAATAGGAATTTTAAAGAATTTGTATTCCCTTCTTTTTGTATTGTGATGTAAATGGATTTTTTGAGGAGATTTTTGTAAAGGTCTACAGTAAAGCCAATGAAGCTATTTAAGCTTACAGTGAAGTCTATTTATCAAGTAGAGACCTAGAACTAGCCAAATCAATTTAAAAATCAACATTTTGAATATATTTTAAAGTTCTTTTCAAGGTCCACGAATTGACCTTTTTGTGTCATTGTTTTGTCTTTTCGAAAATATGTGTTTCCAAGTTTAGATTTTGTACCAGTCGATCCCCTTACTATATAATAATGCTCTTCAACTTATACTTTACCAAAATGCAAATCAAACAGAACCATAAATAAATCACTTACCTTTTTAGGTCCTTCCCTTGACGGAGGAGAGTTCCGAGGATGATGAAGTGAGTCACATCAGCTTTGAGCCGGAACAGCAATCGAATCCTGTGTCAACAGCGGGAGGACGCAACGCCTACGAACCCATCTTGAATATCGCCAAAGATGCCCTCCAAAGGCTGGCCCAACGGCAGAAATACTCCGCCGACGTGGACGCCTTCGGCGAAGTGATCAAGGCCGAGATGCAGTCTATCCCGAACCTGAACCAGCGCAAAAGACTAAGAAACAAGTTAATGCAAGTGATTATTGAGAATTCCACGGATGATTGAAGAAAGTTAGTTTTAAACTAAGGAAATAGAAAGGCTGCCAAATGTCTCTATTTTTTTCTCAATTGTTGTTTTAAGTAATTAAATAAAATTGTAAAATGTTAAAAGGTCGGAAGTAAAGCGATAAAAACTTAACTTTTGTTATATTGTAAAATGAATGAATTGCAAAATTAGCTTGTGTAGAAATTTCTGCTTAATCGCTAAGAACCCTGACCGAGTTTGTCGGTTCTCACAACTTGAACTTGAATTAAGAAGTCGAAAAGAGTTAAAAAACTGCAAGCGCAGTGAAAATTAATTATAAAATGCTGGAACCAAAGAGCGAAAGTAATTAGTTTATCTGAGATATCACACGATGGGTGAGCTATAGAAGAGGATATTATATTTTATATATGAGAAAGACTGTTTGTGAAACAAGAATATATCATAAGAAACATCATAAAATGTTATTTGTAAAATAGTTTTAGACAAAGTTTTAAACCTAGAATTAAAAATATGAACTGAAATTTGTAAATCTATAATTTATGTATCAAATTCTAACAGCCACCTTAAAAAGCTCCTTCCTGTTTCTTGTAATACTTCTGGCCCTGCATTTGGAGGCCTCGAAGATCGCCTATAAGAAACCCCTCTATGGAAAGACCAACTTCATTAAGGATAAACGTGTAAAAACCAAAGGAAGTTCTACATCCACGACATCCTCCAGCACCACCACATCCTCCAGCACCTCCACAACCACCAGCACCACCGAAGAA
This sequence comes from Drosophila vallismaia, assembly GCA_035047325.1. Lineage (NCBI taxonomy): Eukaryota > Metazoa > Arthropoda > Insecta > Diptera > Drosophilidae > Drosophila > Drosophila vallismaia. The sequence goes on along the minus strand of JAWNPU010000001.1, from coordinate 8,293,457 downwards.
AACTGGCCTTCTCCTGTGGAATTTGTGATTGTAACCACACCGAAAAGTGTCCTGGAAAACAGCTCCGAATGGACAGCAAATACCACAGAAATTTTTACCACAACTGCTATAACAGGATCCACCCAGGTCGAAGAGTCTGAGGAGGTGGGAGCTCCACCCAATGATGAATCCTCCAATGAATCCTCCAGCACACAGCCAATGAGCACAACCACCACCCCTTCGAGTAGCCTGAGCAATACAATTCCTTCTCCACCGACTCCGGGATCTGTGATATCCCCGCCACAGGATAATCATCCTGTTCCCTGCACCTGTGGCGTCTTCCTGTCCTCGCAAATTCAAAATGGCCTGCCAACGGCTCCCTTAATTCATCAGGAACTGGACAGGATGTTTCCCTGCAATGCCATTGGGCAGAAACAGTGCCAGACCAAGTGCTTAGAAGCAGTAAGTACTGTACTGTAAACGATTTCTTTAACATTTTATCGATTATTTCGATATTTTGGATATTTAGAAACGTTATTTGCGTTAAGAGAGGTAGCTTGTAGTCTTTGCAATAGGAAATATGGACTTTTTATAATCTTTTTGATTAGTTTCCTTTCGAAAATAGTTATATTTTGTATCTAAATTACTTAATATATATGAAAAGTATATTAAATTCTTCACTTACCCATTTGTAGATCGTCCAACACCTGCCAAACTCCGCCAATATAGTCTGTTCCGCTTTGGGCCACGATTGCCATAAGGAGCGGGCTTATTTGTTCATCAAAAACTGCCACAACCAGTGGGTTAATACGAATCTTCAGGCGGGCAGGGAATACTGTTGTCGGGGAGGATTACCATACCGCTGCCCACTGATGGGTTAACAATAAAAAAAGTTAATAAAAAAATCTCAAAAATAGATATACTTGTTTTGTGTTTTAATTCTTAGTAAAGAAATATAAAAGGGAAAAGAATTATTATAGCTTAACACTTCTCTGTTAACCTGAACTAGTATTCACTGTACTGTTATCGATAGTAGAGGAACTAGTTACTGTTATGGGAACCACACAGCCCAACAGCTGACAAAGTTTTGTTATCGAAAACTGCTCCAAAATATTAATTAAGGCACAAACGAAGAAAACAAAGTCCCCATTGGAAAAACAATCATTCCACCTGTCAAGGTGAGTCCCTATATAAAGCGGCCCAACTCCACTATAGCTCAGTACATTTCGGAATTTCCTAGGCTCGTCATCGTCTAAAAATCAACCAAAAAAAAACTAAAAAAAAAATTTCAAAAAAAAATGGTGTGTGTACCGTGTTTTATCATTCCATTATTGTTATATATTTGGCATAAATTTGTTCAACCCATTCTACTGAGATACTGGAATCCCTGGGAGAAGAAGGACGCCGAAGGAAATGTTATCAAAAAGGCCCCCGAATTCCCGTTCGAGTGCAAGGGCGGCGTATGTCCGTTTGTTCCGGGGGGCGCAAAGAACAACAAGGACCCCAGCCCTGACGATGACCCAACCACGGAAAAGGACAATCCCCATACAACGGAACTAACATCCCATCCCGAAGCGGAGACCAAAAAGCAAATCTAGTCGTCGAAACAAGCAAATTCAAAAAAGCACACAAATTTCATCGAGACTCAAAAAGAACATGCAGGCAAAATAGACAAAACACTAAAAAAAAACAACAATACAGAACACAACAAGCAGAAGAAACAGAAGAAATTCCCCATGGAAAAATGTGTGTGTGGACAATGACAGATGTCGGCGTTACAATGTTACAATGGACGTGGGCGTTACACTAGGCGTTCTAGAATGGAGTGGCAACAAACTAATTACGCTTATCATTAATTCAAGTAAATGTAATTAAATTTCTACAACTGGACGATGGATAGAAATGAAAGTGTTTTTTTTTTTTTGCAATGGGGGGTCTAGGGTTAAAAGTCAAAGGTCGAAGATAGTCTTTGTTATTTAGCTAAATGTAAAAAGAAGCTACTTCCAGAAGTTGGAAATTATCCAAATATTGATATCTCGATTTACTTTCGATTTCTTTGAAAGCTACTACCTTTTATCGTTTACAAATCGAAGGAATTTCCATCATTTTCTACTAAGTTAAAAGCTAATCAGTTAGTAATTCCTTTACAATAGACTTGTGTTTAGTAAAACTTAAATAATTTAAATAAAAATGTTGAATTTGATGCAAAATGAAAAGCCATGTTTTTCTTTTGGGGGTTCCAAAAGGTTGGAGGTTAAATCAAGGAATATGATCTATAAAATATATTTCAAAAAAGCAATTACTACTAAGCCCACTAGAAAATAAATCAAATAATTAGGTTAGACATGAAATAATACATTAAACATACAAATTTTGATACAATTTCAAGTTAAAATATAAAAAGCAATACCATAAGGCTTAGAAACCGAAATATCCCCAATATATAATGCGATTCTTTTCGATAAAGTTGATCTTCCAACTTTAACCCATCCAATTTAGAATGAAACACTCTAGATTTTTTTTTTAAAATAATTATTTAATATTTATTATTTATGTCAAAAAAGTTTGCATTTCAGTTATGCTGTCTTGCCATTGTTTTAAGTTAGGAAAACAAATAATTTTACAATTTACACATTAAAAACTTACACACAAAATATGTATAGACGAGAAAGCATTACAATTCGAATTAATTAAAAATTAGAGCACATCGAACAGAAAAATCGTTGCAATCGCAATTGATCTTTCGTTTTGTAATATTTTTTGAAAATATCTCCTATCATTGGACTTATGAACTAAAATAGGGGGATTTTTAGGGGTAAAGGGGGATTTTCTTATATATATAGAAAACTTGGCTGGTTACTGTCTTTTCATTGTTCTTTATCTCTAAATTTTTTAACCCTTTCTTTTATTACTATTATTATTTTTCATAAAATTATACGTTTTCGTGGGAGAATTTCGTATAATTTTCGTGTGTGTGTTTGTTTGTGAACTTAAATCAAACAGTTATGAGAATCTTTATACAGTTTAGCTTAGTCAATATGTAATAATACATAATAGTCGTACAATAATAATAGTTATAATATAATAGAAAAAAAAAAACTGTATAAAAAAATGGGTTTGATGCAGTACGTTTCTAACAATTTTGTTTAATGTTTTCTTTTTTATGTTTTTCTATATAAGCACTTCAGTTTCAAAATCTACAGAACTATGCGATTATATATAATATTTATATATATAAATCGAAAAAAACTTAAGCTTTAACTTAGAGGCTTAAGCAAAATAATTGTCGTTTTGTGCTTAAAATTAAAATTAAAAATGTTTGTCTTTTGAAATCAATCGGAATTTGCGCTAATTTTAGATGTCTTGTTTTTCTTTTTTTGTTTTGTTTTTTTTTTTTTTTTTTACTGGAAGCTACGTTGACGTTACGACAAATAATCTTATTAAAATTAAGCCAAAAAAGACTGGCAAATATATTGTA